>JACCHW010000024.1:4148363-6548363 GCA_018907185.1 Platyscapa corneri | reverse complement strand
ACATATTTGTAAAGCCTTTAAAATAGACGGGACTCGGGCCGGAGGAGCCATATTTATCGACTAATATCTGTCGCTAATTCATTACATCGTGAATTCGACATTTTTTAAGTTGGCGGCCAAATGTATATATCACCGGGACGTCATTTCTAATTTCCGAATTAAAAAGTTTGGATTGCACCGGAGATTATTTACGGGCAATAATTATCGGCGAATTAACATCGATGAGCATGTAATTACGAACATCCCGATACAACATCGCCCGAAATGAATATATTCCCTCCAGCTGATGCACAAAACGTGTTCTGCGTTTCTGGCTCTATAAAATTCAGCATCGAATATCCGAGATCTTGAATAAAAACTGCTTCATTTGAGGGACAATAAAATTTAGAGGAAAGCGGGAGGCGAGGAAGGTAAAAGGAACCCCGTCAGGATGGAACGTCGTTTTCACGCCCGCGGTGTCGACGAGGAATCGTAACTAATTTCGCCGATAAATATTCATGGAAGTCGCGCGCGACTAATCGCACTGGATATTTTTCGGCTTGCCTCTTACTCCTTCTCTCTCTCTCTCTCTCTCTCTCTCTCTCCTCGACAGTAAAAACGGGGACTTTCTTTTCTCGTTTTGCCGCTCACAGCGCACTAACATTTATAAATGATTTATGCATGTATTCGTACGAGTATGAAAAATCTATTAAAATTTCGTAACGCGAACATTGTGCGTTTCTTATTTTTCGTTATTTACACAGTTGCACGTTATTGATAAACGGAGAAAATTTATGTGCTCGCGCGAAAGAGGCGAATTTTTAGGCGACCGTAGAATTTATCGCGTATTGTCTTATTAAAGCCTCCGGTGCGAACTTTTGCGTCCCAATTTTGTAATGCGGATTAATTATTCTCGTGGTACCCCAGTCGGGTTTGGATGGAAGGCGCGCGACAACGAATCGGAGCTCATTTTTGAGGAAACTGGAACGCGATTTCTCCGGAATTTTCGCGGATCAAGTCGAATCGAAACGAAAAGCGAACTCTCGAGCGAGCGGGAGTCCGAGCGCTAATTGGCCGAGTCGAGAGTCGCGTCGGAGCAAAAAAGTAAAGAAGGCGAAAAAGCGAAAAAACAGAAAAAGAAAAAAGCGAATGCTCGCCGGTATTAATTGCGTAAAATAACGCGCGGCTCTTGCGGATTAGCGAGCGGAGGGACTACAACAAACTCGGGTGTTTATAGCCGCGCGAGCCGTCGCGCATAACTTAAAAAATTTTATCCCGAGCCCGGGAATTGCAAACAGCGATCGGGGCGCGTATCTCATAAAGAGGAAGCCCGCGCACTCGCGAGAACCTCGGAAACGCGCGTATCCTCGGACGCACACAGAGCCGCGCGCGCGCGCCCCCAGAATTCGCGTAATTATCATTATTATATGCAGTCGTGTGTATAAATAGCCAAAGGAGAGGCGGCGGAGAGCTAGAAATTTCAGGCGAGCCGGAGTTGGGCCTCCGTCTCCGTCTCCTCGTTGCCTTCGCAGCGCGCCGCAGTCTAGTAAATTATCATAAATTAGTAATATTTTCGTGAGCGCGCGCACGCGTCTCGGTCTCTGTTTCTTCTCGGTTTCGCGCGCGCCTCACCAAATTCCGTAGTTTCGTGCGCTCGCACGATTCGTCGATTTCGAAGGATTCCCGATGCGTGACGTCTCACAAAACCGCACGACTGGGCTCGCTCTCCCACTCTCTCTCTCTCTCTCTCTCTCTCTCGCTCGCTCGCCTCGCTCCGAGCGTGTCTCCTCGTAACCGAAGCCGATCACGACGCGCGCACTTTTCCTTTGTTCCTTTTTTACCTCACGCTCTGTCTTGCTCTCGTTCGATGTCCCTCGCCTGCCTTCCTTTTTTATAGCTCCAACTTTTATTACTTTTATAGGTGCGCGCGTTGATTTATAGGCTACTGCATTCCATAATTCGGTGCCTGTGATCTGTCAGGATGATTTTTTGGAAGCGTCTCGCGTTTAAATGCCTCGCATTGTCAGTGCGGTTACTTTAACGATCAGCGGATTTGGTTAAATTTAATTTGGACTTCGCGGAAGGAAATGAAGCTGGAATCGGATGCGCGTCCGAACGCCAACCTGTTCGTCAACGGTCTTAGCAGCTAATCCTTGACCTCCTTATCGCTACATTACAATTTCCTCTCGATCAGCGAGCGAAAATTCTAATTCCAAGTTTTGGCCAAACTCGATTGCGGTGGATCGTCGGGTAAACTTTGAGCACTCGTACGCGTTTGTTTCGCAAATTATTATTTGATCGTAAACAAAAACGCCGCCTCCCAACGCGAACGGTACCGCCGATTTCGCTGGAAGCTCGTCCGAAGCGGATCGAGTTAATTCGAAAGGCGCGCGAATAAACTGGGCGAAGTAGTTGCACTACGAAACGCCTGCACATCTAACGAGTTCTTTAATAATCGAAGAATTCGTTGATGCGACAGCGGTTGAAGATGGGCGAGTGCATCGAGCTGCAGCGCTCGGGGCCCCGTGAAAAAACGCAACCCTCCCCCTCCGAAACACGTTTTGCAAATATTCGCCGACGCTGATGGAGCATTTGTCGAATTATCGATTGGAGCATTTGCGCGGAGAAGTTTGGAAGCGCTGAGCTGGTAAAGCAGCAGGACCCGTCCGGATAGTACAGTTTTTCCCGGTCAATATCTTGGATAGCTACGTTACGATCGCGCGCGACCCCCACCTCCCCCCCCCCACCGTGCGGCAACACACGCGCAGTTAATAAATGCGGAATATTCGGGATCGAATCGGCGAAATAAAATCAATTAACGGGGAATTTGAATGTGAATGGGAGGCTTACCACCCGAGCGGGAATAAATAAAAAATCCGGCATTGGGAAGGTCTCGGAAGCAATTCCTCGCTGATCCAATATTCAGGAGGCCGCGCCGCTTCCAAAGCCGCCTTACGCGCGCAAGTCCTTCCCCGAACAAAAGCCCCGAAAAATTCCGCGTCGCGTATTCTCCGCGCTCGAGATTCTCGGGGACAGCAAAGCTTCGGTCCTGGCCGCTGGTTATGGTCATAATCTCGAGGAAGAAAGGCGCCGATCCTGGCAGATCGGGCTAATCTCCCCATTGAAGGGGACGTCCTGACCCGCAGCCCGCCAGCCCAATGTCCGCCACGCGTCCTTCGGCTCCGGCTCGGCCCCCCGGAAGCCTGCGCCGCCTGGCCTCGCTTTCGCGCACCGCCGCTGCGAAAATTCCTATTTTCCTTTCACCTCCGGGGGCTACGCGCCCCGACTAATCCTAAGGCGCGAGAGGAAGCTCGAGCGGACGTTACAAAGCGCCAGAGCCGGTGTTAAGACTATTAGCTGAGTAAACGATTCGACCGAGATATACTTTTGGATTTGGACTTTTTTTCAACTACTGGTGACGGCAGTCGTGTTGGTTTAATGCCCCAAGAATGTCGAACCGGCAATTATTTTTTGTTTTTCCTCGGTATATCTGCTGGCAGTCTCCCACCCGGGGAGGTGCTGCTGACGCCTGGCCTTAGCAAACAGTCGCCGCTCCTCCCGAGGTCGCTTTCCCTTTCCCTTTCCTCGGGCGCTCTCTCGGTGCAGCGGTGGTCGTAAACGCACTCGTAAACCGATCAGGAAATCGACGCGTCCGAGGTACGGCGGCTCCGATCGAGGAGATCCGTATCGATTTCAGGCACCTCTATTAGCGCTAATAGAGCTTTGATGCATCGACTGGCTTTCGCAGCTCCCGCTCCTACGTAAATATTTGGACACGGGACGCGAGAGAAATTAAGCGCTGGAAGTTGGTCGCCGTCCCCGGGACCGGCCCAGCTTCGACACGCGTTGTTGCGGAAACTGGCAACTTGGCATTTGTCAGGGATCCTGGGCTCTGATAAGTCCCGAACGCCGGCTAACCTCCGCGATACATCCTTTACCTCTTTATTGCGGGCCAATGTTTTAGGTTGGCTGGGTCGCTGCTTCTTTCTCGCCGGGGCTTATGCTAATAAAGTTCATTTGTCAAAAGTGTGGCACCAAAAGGAGACTCGGCGGCGGTGGCGGGCGATTTCCGAAAAGCATTTTTTAGAGGCACTCGTTAAATAGCCGAGGCGGAGCTAAAAACGCCCTTTGTAAAGGGTATCGCTCGTGTTTGTACAAGAGAAAAGGTCCGTGGAACGATGGAAATCTCGCGGGGGCTTCCGTGGACACGAGGCTCCGCGCGAGGCTGAAAAAAGTTATCGGAACGAGTTGAAAGGGGGAAAGGGCAAGACACACAGCTTAAAAAGGACTATCTCGAGCGGAGAGTGGAGTTTTATCTGGCCGCGGAAACTGCTACTTCAGGTATGTAACGGATGCACACGTGTGTACACTATTAGCTAGCTACACACGAAAAACAAGGCGCGCGCTGTTCAAATATTAACTCGGAAAACAGAGAAGGATTCTTTGCGTCCCCCCGCCGCCGCCGACGCTGCCGCTGCCTGGTACCCGCGCATCCCCGCGTGCGCATTGCCCGGTTTCGTAACACCGGTAGCGCGACGCTTACACGAATAGAGGAGATCGCTCCTTCTCGCTCTCGCCTGCTCGTCTGTTTGCTGAGAGACGCCCAACCTCACGGATAGTGGCCGACAGTAGCCGAGCGAGAGAGAGAGAGAGAGGCGAGAGTCGACCTTCTTCCGCTTCCTCCTTGTTTTCGAACAGTCCGCCGTCGCTTTTTCCTTAAAATGCCACTGAATGATTTAACCAATATGCGGATACGATTCGAAATCTCTGGTCTGGCGATTGAGCGATCGGCGAATTTGTGCTTCTAGCGCGATCCTAAGCACGAGATTTGTTTCCGCTTCGACCAAATGCTAACTAGCGATATCTAACAAACTAGGAATAAACTAGAGCTTCGTTTTAAGCGACCATTTTCCTACGCGCCGATGTAATCGTCGCACATCCGCCTCATCGCGTCATCCAAAACCATAATAATACATTTCGACAAAAATGCAGAATGCGCAAACTGCTTTATTGGAATTTGGGAAATTGAAAAATAATCCCACTTCGATATTTATGCAAGTTTCGAGCTAAAACGATAACTCGGGTCCGTTGTTCGGAACGAACTCTTCGATTTAATGGCGCATCGCAACAGTAATTACGAATTTTAATCGAAAGCTATACCGGTGATTACGAAATTTCCAACGTCTGCATCCGTAAACAAGAGCGGGAAAATTATTCGTTCTTAGCTTAAATAATGTACTCGCGAGTGCAATTTGCGATAAATATTTGTCTTGCGCGTAATGGTATGTATAACTCAAAAATACTATTAATCTTGATGGATAATAAATAAAAAAAATTGTTTTCCAGTTAAATTGCTTTAAATGCTGATTACCGCTTGTGCTGGAAAAACACGTTTTGTCGATCTGCGGATTTGTGATTGATGTACAGGGTACGTGCCTCCTTTAAGGATAAATCCATCTTGTTAAGCTTTTTACGTTTGATCTTTAAAGTTTCCATCTATTATTACAATCGGGCAAAGTAAATTGCAAAATTGCGTTACAGTTGCAAAAAAACAAGCGTCGCTCGGTGTCGCGCAACGTTTATTGTAATCGGGAGTTGTCTAAAAATGACTAACAACTGACGAGCCCACGATCAATTATACGAATCAATAATGTAGTGCAGAGCATTTGGAAGAAGTTTTGACAAATCGATTCGAACTAGACTATTGAACTAAAGGATTTCTGTACTATAAACTACACGCGTAAAAATTATGACTGTCGAATAATGCTGCTCAAGGTGCATATTTGAACTGAAACGCATCCGAGTACAGCAATTCTTTCTTTTTTTATTGCTACAGCAACTCGCGCTGACTCTCGAGATAAAATAATAAAAATATTCAAATACGTTTTACGATACTATAAAACTATCCATGCAATTATGTTTTCTAATTAATTGATTGGAAAATAAAGATCTTATTAATAATATCGACGTATGAGTATGATTTCTTAATGTAATTATACAATCGTCAACGTAAGTGAGACGCGTGTTACATGCTTAAAAAACTTTTATTGCATAATTTTTTAACTGAAAATAAATTAGTTTTAATGTGTATATACATAAAATTTTTTAATTATTTGCATGGAAAGTTAAAAAAAACACCGTTCACCATCGTCATCGTCATCCTGATAATTGATTATTGATTGGATACATTAATGATTGCATTTAAATACATTACTGACACTGATATTTATACAATCTTTTAATGGTCGTTTGCAATTATTTCATATTGCATTGCAAATATTTTTAAAGGGATCAAAACCCCGTTGAAAAAAAAATTGTCAAAGAAAAATTTTCTTCTACAAAGTTGGATATAATTATTTTAAGCGAAATCGAGCGATACGAGTAAAACAAAACTTATAGATCAAATAGAGAGATTTGATGTGCGATTTCAACAGATAAGGTGAAATCAAATTGTGTTTGCAATAGCACAGATTAAGATCCTTAAGACTCATACTTCTATTGGCGACAAAGTCTTTACACAACAACGAAGAACTTTCCATTTAAATCCTTCTCGCAGAAAATTACAAAAATGAATGGTCAATAAAGTTGTTGTGCGAAATTCTCGGTATGTTCTTCACTTTGTGCTATTCAAACATCCGTGCTGTTGCAAAAATACTCGTTCGTGAAATTTTGCATTGATCTGAAAATGATCAAACGCCTAATAGCCGTATATTTCGTGTTCGCTTGCGCTGCGTTCAACCAAAAATGTGAAGCGCAAAACGTGTTGAACAACCTCCGAAGTTGTGTTTCGACGTGTCTGGTACAGGAGGACAATCGTAATCAATTGACGGATTCTTATAAATCAGCAGCAAAAATTAGTTCAGCGCCTACGTTTCCTAAATACTATCTACCTTTGCCGCCGAAACCGATAAATATTCGAAATAAACTGCAATCGATCACACAACGGCAAGTTTAGATGTCATTATCAACCAGTAAAACTTGATTTTATTAAATTACCTTGTATCGGAAAATATATAAATGAATAATTAATAATAAGCTATTTTTATAGCTGTCCGGTAATATAGATAATAAGGAAAAGCTCTGGTGTGGAATCCTCGGCAGCTCGGTTTAGTATAAATAAGGTGTCCGTAACAACTTCTTCGCTTTGTTCTGTTCAAACAACCGTGCTGTTGCAAAATTACGAAATTAAAAGAGATAAGTTCGCGAAAAATGACTAAACGACTACTAGCCGTATATTTCGTGTTCGCTTGCGCTGCGTTGAACCAAAAATGCGAAGCTAATGGTCCATTTCTGATTGGCGGTCGGTCCGAGCTTTTGGGACAGTACATACGTGATGGGTCGGACGAGGTGGAGAAAAGATTGAAGGATTTTTTCGCAATCCCAGAAAAGACTCAGAACAAGAAAATATCGATAACTGACGTTGTTCCAACAACCGATATTGCTCCAACGGCTGATACTGATCCATCAACTGAAATTGACTCAGTGTCCAGAAATAATCCACCAACTGAGATTCCAATGTCAAGATCATTCATCAACGGTGATATTCGTTGTCCAACTGGTGAGGCATACATATCTGGGGCCTGTCGAGAACAGGAGTAAAAAGTAACTGCGTGGTAATCAAGGTAATCCTAACAGGCTCGAAAAACATTTCACTATAAAATATAGAGATCTTCAAAAAATTTCAATGCACAGACAACATAAAACATTAAAACAACTTTATTTTCACTAAATATATCATCACACAAAGTAAAAAGAAATACAACGTGATCTTTTGCTACAATTTCGATCGATTCAATCTTCAAATATTCAAGTGTTCATCGATTAAACTCTGCGGGGAATTAAATTTAGATTAAATTTAAAAACTTTTTTCGGGGACCATTTGTATTATCATAGTTTAATGTCTCATATATAAATTTTATTGGTCACATTTTTCAACTATTTAACAAAAATAATTTTTTCCATTATGGTTGTTGATTATTCTTCTCCAATTACTGAAACATAAAAGATAATTTTCCATTCTTTATGCGTTTTAATTAATATATATATATATATATATATATATATGTATATATACATTTTTTTGTAATCCTATTACGATTAAAAGAGATTTTAATAATGTAAACTCCAGAACAAAATACAAAATTATTCGTAGATTTATTTGCTTTAATAAGACAATTTATAAAATTCAAATTTTTACATAATAAAAATTAATGATCGACAAAATTTGAGCTTTTCAAAAATTTCCAAATGTTAAATTTATTTCAAATGGAAACGCGAGTTTAAAACGGTAAACATGTCAATCATAAAATCGTTGAAAATTTTGTATGTAGCCAGTCAGAATTAAAAATAATAAATATTACTATAATTACCGTAATGACTTGTAATTAATTTGAAGATATTCTTTCAACGCGGAGAATAATTGTTATTACTTACTATTAGACTATGGTATAAAGGTAACAACAACAACAACAACAACCAAAATAATAATAATAATAATAATAATAATAATAATAATAATAATAATAATAATAATAGTAATAATAATAATAATAATAATAATAATAATATGGTGCTTGTAAAATTATGTTCGCAAAGTTTTAAATGTTAAATATTAAGCTTATACATTTCTTGATAACGGGTTTAAAATTTTTTAAAATACTATCATTTTTGAAAATTAAATTTCTTTGCGTACGTCGAAGAAAATGAGTGGATAACGCACAATACTGACACCAATTCATAAATTGCGTGATTTTATAAATGTTTGTGTATTTTTATGAAATAATTTGTAGTCGAAGATTAATTTTAATTTTGTTGTATTTCAGGTCTCGCATCTTGCACAAGGAGTATTGAGTTGTTAAATCCATTAATTGCCTGAGACCAAAGAAGACGCTTGCGCAAGACACGAAATTATACTTATTAAATACTTCTTATCATAAACGAGGTATCATAATGCCTTAAACGAGAAAGACAACTAATTTGATTAATTTATTCACGATTATTATTAATCAACAGCTCTGATAAGGACAAATCTTTTTATCTAATCTCCGGGGAAAATAAGCCGTGATCATAATTAATATTCGTTGCGTAATAAGTTTTTAAAACACGATTGAACTTAGCGTTTGAATTTACAAGCAAATGATCACTTAATATCTAATGGGGATTACTCGATAAATATCATGTACAATGAAAATGGAAACAATAAATCAGCCTTGCGATGGTCGAGGAAAATATGTTGTCGCTTGTATTGTTATTTATTCGTTGGGTGGAGCAACCATTTGGAATCAGCAGATTCGCTTAAATTGCGTTGATTTCGACAAGAATTTTGCGCTCAGCGGCGATCGGCAGTTGAGCGTTAAAATGTCGAGATGCTGCTGCTGGCGTTTCGAACTCTCGCTCGAGAGTCGAGCGCTACAGTTTTCGACAAATGAGCACCGCTGCCCAGCACCGAGCACACGGTAGCCAGGTAAGGGTAGTAATTCTGCAGCGCTTCGTTGGGACTCTCGCATCTCGCTCTTGCAGGTTCCTCCCGTGACCCATTCCACTCGAAATCCCGCCAACGCAAGCAGTGCCGAAAGACAGAAAAAGAAGAGTGCGAGGAAGACGAGGAGGAAAAAAAGACTGGGGAATCCATCGGGCAATAAAGTAAGGAACTTGGCTACGAGATAGAAAGAGAGTGGTGAGAGAAGAGCCAAGAGAAACTTGGGAGTTCGAAAAAGCTAGAGCTGACGTTGCTGTTGCTGTTGCTGCTGCTGCTGCTGCTGCTGCTGCCGCCGCCGCTGCAGTACCAGCGTAGACAGTTGGGCGCCTCAGTTGGGTAGAGAGAAAGGATCCCGGCTCGGGACCGCAGGTAGCCGTTCGCCGCGCTCCCCTTCCCCGCCGCCCCTGTCCCGCAACACCCTCCTGCTGTGGGCCCCTCGTGCGAGGGGAGAAAACGAACACAAGGGGGCTTCACACTGTCGGTCGAGACCTTCGGAGGCAAATTTATAAATGATGAATATTTCGAGTTCTTTTTTCTTCTTGTTACGCTCTTCGGCGGAACGAATCCGCGCAATAACTTCAGTTTCGGTGTACCAAGAGTACATCATTTGAATTGGATTTCATTAGAGATACGGCGCAGCCTCGAGCAAGGGTTACTCGTCTCTATCCTCTTATCTCCATCTGTGCGTACGCACACGCTCGCGCACGCAAGCGGCCTCGGGAGCAGCGCCGAACTTTGACGAATTCCTTCGGCTCTTTTCCGGATTTCGTCTCCGAACCGAATCGCGCTCGAGCCTAATTACGCACTATTCGGCTCCTAGGCCTCGATATTTGCGATTCGTTGGCGATTCGCTCGTCTTTCCGCAGCGCTCGCGCACCTTCTGCTCCAAGAAATTTTCCCTCCACGAGCGCCTCGCTCGCAGTGGATAAACGACGTTATCACGCGAGCTTTATCCCCGGCGATGACTAAGTTAGCCAATGGCATCGGCGAGTTTCTGGAGGCGAGGAACCAGAGCCGATCGATGCTCTTTCGATAAATTTCGCTATTCCGCAGCTCCGAACGCTCGCGCTTTGTTTATTAGGCGCCACGCAGAACAGTTTTGAGGAGAGGAGACATCAACGTTTGCCGACGTTTCGCTCTGGGCGAAGAGATTAATTTATTATTTCTCAAATCGACAGCTTCGTGTTTTTTCGCCGAGAGTGAGAAAATCCGAGGAACGAAAAATTGAATGGACGAGTTTGAGTTTACACGTCGTTCAATTAGAAATTTCGGAGACTGAAAATGATGCGATCTTTGCGAGAAAATGAGAGCGACGAAGATGAAGCGAGGGAAAGAGAGAAGGAGGGGAGCAAGTAGAACGACCCCAACTTAAATCGCTCTCTCTCTCTCTCTTGGAGGTAATGTGCTCTTGGCCATACCCTTGTTTTCTCGCTTCTATCGGGTGCACCTGGGCTACCCGGCGCACGAGCGTTGGTCCCACCCTGACGATACCATAATTCCCCTCTCGCTCTCTTGCTTTCACTCGTGCACTCACTTTTTCGTGTCTCTTTGTCTATTGCGTTGTAACTTGGCTGCCTTCCGCTCTCCTCCGTCTCTCTTTTCCGCAAAATCCTTTTTTACTTTCTCGTGTTCGGTGATTTAGCCGAGAGTCCGGGAGAGTAGGCGCAGGCTCGGGTGCGTGCATTTAAATTTTCACAAATACGAGGCAGCGCTGCGTCGCTGTGACGGAAGCTCGAGCTGCGGTCGGCCGGAGTCTGTCTGGCCTTCGCCTTCGGAAAGCCGGAGAAAGTGCGGAATCGGGCCAGAAAAAACGACGGCCCGAGCGCAAATCGAAATTAGGGTTGGATTTTGGTGTTGTTGCGCAGTTGGAAAATTTGCGCGATGTAGGGGACGGTAAATCGGGGCGTGTTACCTCGAGAAGCAGAGACGTTGTTGTTCGTAATAAAGACGCGTCGGAGAGGTCGGGATAGAGAGAGAGAGAGAGGGAGAGACTCCCGTATGCAGACACTCGGAGAAGCATTTTATTATGAAGTCTTATGTGTTTATTATCACTACATTGTTCGCAACGCCTAGTTTATATTGGACAATTGACTTTGATAGACTGTAGAATATCTTACTGTATTTTTCGTACGTTAACAAAGTCTTTCGCTATGAAACGTGTTACTCAAGCGCAGCCGATGATTCGTTTTTGCACAAAAATATGTCCCAATTACACCAAAATCCCATCAATTGTTTCTATTATCTATTTATTTTCCATTAATATGAAATATCTTTATTAATTTTAAAAATGACTTGGAAAACCTCGTCGAGTTTTGTGCTTATTTTCCAAAAATGTATCTAATTAAAAATTGAAAGCCCCGATATTTTACGGCCTTATTTACAATTGATCGATAAAAAATCAAGACCAATAAAATAAATAAATTAACGGCTCTTGTCAAAACATAAGCGTATCGATGTGCATTCATTCCCGAAAAAATTGTGCAAAAAATGTCACGTGTAAAATATCGTTTGCAAAAGAAATTTGGTTACGAATTATTTCCAATTTTTCCAAATGTCGCGGACAAATATTGGGATTTACTTTTAATTATGAAATTCTCTGTCAATATTGAGCTCATATTTCGCCATTATGAAGCGAGACAAATGAAATATTTTTACTAAATGGTAATTCAATAGTTTTATTGCACGCGTAAAAACCGTAAAACAAGTGCAACTAAATGAATCGAGACTGATTATTTAAATACGAAGAGTTCCTCTTTTAACGTTACCACGTCTGGCAAGTTGAATATTAAACACCAGGCCGAAAATCAGGCCTAAACTACATATAAAAAATTACCTTAAAATTTTTCTTTTTCTATCATTAGAAGCTGCACGTGTACGACAATTTCAATTTTAAAAAAAGACATTAACAATTTTTTCAGCATTAGCTTACGTTGTAGGTCGAAAGTATAAAAGCATAAAAAAAAAAAAAAAAGATTGCAAAAGTAGATTTTTCAAAACTAATTATTTCCCGAGGGAGCTTCTTATTTCGTATTTTTACCAAATATACGGATGAAAAGTTGCGCTCCGTTGCGTCGCAGGTAGAATTCGAAATTTATTATTTTTCTAATGTAAAAACGAGGATGAAAATTATCATAAAATGGTGTAGAGTGGTGTTTGGGTAGGGAATGATCCACGAGCTCCTTTGGTATGTATACACGTGTAGGATCACGTATGCATATACATATGCGTGTCGACTATGAGCGATATCATTGTGTAAGGGTGCTCGAACGAATCGACCACTGTCAGCTCGTACACGTGAGATTCGCGTCATCTTTTTTCCACCACTTATGCGCTTCCCATTACCATTATCTCCTCCCCTTCTCTCTCTCTCTCGCTCTCTCTAGGAAGGGGATTAGAGCCTCGACCAATTCCTGACAATCCAAACTGTGCAAGAGCGTAACAAAGAAAAGCGGAACCGTGGCAGAGAACTGTAGAACTAGTTTTTCAGGGTTCCGTACATTCAACTTTTGTTTGGTATACTGAAAAAGTCTGGCATATAAAGAAACTTTTCCCCACTTGGACACTTTTCCTGGCTCCCCAATGAAAACTTTTCGGTCTCGTTCACGGCAGGTATCATTGATTGTTTGTTAATGAATAATACCCTCGGCTACAGGTGAATTATTATTTGCATAATATTGGTTATTTAAAGTCTTTATGCGCCGTCATATGAATCAAAGCCTTTAAACAAGGATTACACGCGAGTCAAAACAAGCGAATTGTTCGTCGTGATTTTCGCTGCAACAATAAAAGCCAAACAAATAGAAATTAAGCAGCGTCATTCGTCTCGAGTTCTGCTTCGGGTTTTAAGGCCGTTTAAGGAATGTCGCAATTTACGTTCTCGGGGCATTTTTCACACCCTCGAAGCGTCCGAGTGCGAGAATGAAGATGAAAAAGGCACGACGGTAAACAAGGCGTCGATAGTTTAGGCGCGGTCGCGTTTAACGTTTAACGCCTCTGCAAAATCACACTCCGATGGAGAAAATATTCGATAAGATTCACACGGGACCGGGAGAAGAAAGAATTTTTGTTTAATTTTCCTCGCATCGCAAGCGGCTTCTCGATTTTACAAAAAGCCATAATGGCGTGTTTATTATTCGATATGTAATACAAGTTGAAAGATACGCGTGCGTGTGGCAAGACCAAGAACACGGGAGCATCTCGTCAAGCGAATCACGTCATTTTCGGGTCTTCCCGCTAAAGAGGGGAGAAAAGCGAGAGGCGCACGTTAGCTGTCCTGTGGACGATGATGAGGAGAATGAAAAAAGGTAGAAAAGGACGAAGCAAAGAAAGAAAGAAAGAAAGAAAGAAAGAAAGAAAGAAAGAAGGAGAGACGAAAGAAAGAAAGGAGCAGGGAGGTTTCTTGTTACGAGGGCTTCCTGTATGGAAATCAACGCAGGATCCCCAAGGAGAGAGCGAGAGGGGAGGTAGAGAGAACGCACACGCGCAGAGGGACAAGGCAATAGATTCTCGACTCGAATACGTACACGTGCGCGTTTGGTGTGCGCGCTACTGCTCGCCCCCTTCCCCTCGCTCCTCCGATAATCTCGAAATGAAATCAAATCTAGGCTATATCCTACCTATATGTATCCCGTGCATCGCATTCACGTGGAGCCAATATTATGCCGACGAAGGGATTCTCCTTTGGCTGTATCTTTGAGGTTAGCTGGTGTTGGGTTTTCGAGAGATTGAAAGAAATATCGGGAGTAGCTCTCGAAGCTGACAATTGTATTAACTCCGCCGCTTCCAGGAGGAGCGCGAGGAAGCTGCCGAGGAGGCAGATACAAACGTGTCTATCCGAAGGATGATTATTTTTTTCCATTGTCGGGCTCCCGCGTAAAATTGATGAAGGCTCGGATGAAAAGGCGTGTAAATACAAGTGAAAAGGTTGCGCGACATCCTGATTTCGCCGTTGGGTAAATGCGATTTTAACTCGTCGCAGCTCGATTTTAATCGAGAGTCGAGAACGCGGAACGGGACTCGTTCGTTAGCACCGCCGAGGCGACGTTGTTTCCGCCCGAGCGGACGCGCCGCGAGGATCCGCGACTCCCCGAAATCGTCCCCGTCCACGCGCTGGACGTCGCGATAACGAGAAAATTCGAATCGACTTCCCGAATCTCCCGACTCGCGGTCCCTAAACGAACGGCTAATAAGATAAATACTCGTCTCCAGGGTCGCCTCGGTCCTTTAAAAAGTTAACCAGTCAACTATCAGGTGGTCACATCTCCCCGAGCAATATAATATAGCAGCAGCAGCAGCAGCAGCAGCAGCAGCAGATATAAAGGAGGCGGCTTTCGAGTCAAGCAGTATATCTCGAGCACAAAAGAAATTAGGGGTACTGTCAAAACTGACATAACGCTAATTTCTCCAAAGCCGTACAAAAGCACCCACCTTTATCTATTTGGCGAGCGCTTGAACTTGACTGAAGACGAATGCGTGCGTGTGCGCGCGTGTGCGCGCGCGAATACCGAGAGCCGATTCAATGCCGCAGGAGACCGAGCGGCCCGTGTGCAGCCGATTAGCATGACAAGTAAATGGCGATTGTTCCACGTAGACGATATGCAGACGAGCCCACGACGATGTGTCCGAGAGCCTCTCTCCTGTGGACGCGCGCGCGCATCCGCCTGTGGAAGCGTAAGCGCGAGCGTCGATCGCAACGAATCACGCTTCGATTGCCTCGCCTCGTCTCCCTCCCCCCCCCCGACCAAGACCCATTCACCGAACAAGACCATTCGTCTCTCCAACGGTTTTTCTAAAAACTGGCACAGCACTGAGTTCCGGCGCGTGATTATTTATTTGCTTTACGGGCCTCGCCAATTTGCACACGTTATTATAAACGCGAATGTCGGAGCTGGTGTGCTGCGGCGATTCCAGCACCGGCGAATCGCGCCTTTTGCCGCGCTCGAGCCGAACCGATTCGAATCGCCTTCCCGCGCGCTCCCGTCCTAATTAATATTCCGAGTCTTTTGTAAACATTGAGCTTCACGTGTGGGGCAGCGTTGTATCGTGTGAAATCATTTTCAAAGGCCCTCGAGAGGCCGATTTCTTTAGCTTTTAAAAATCACCCGATCCATCAATCACCCGACGAGAAGCTGAGGTTTCAATCCGAACGAGGAAGTTTGCCTCTCAAAAGACGCCTCAATATCGCGATAATAATCTTTTCCACACCTTCGAAGGAAAATGAACTCCTCGGCTTTTGCCGCGTGCAGAATGTAAATACGTAAACAGCAAACGCTCATTTTTTCAGTTCCATTGGAGGACAATTCGGGGACGAGGATCATCGTGAAAGGACCTCGATCTCTCGAGCATCTCCGAATTCGCAAGGGTCTTCCTACGGTGGGCCCCCCAGCCCCTCTTCCTTATTTCCGCTCCCTTATTTCTGTTACGATTCCTTTTTTTGGCTGCTTACTTTTTTTCTCGTGCGAACCGCCCGGATGAACTGCGCACGTGCGCACACGGCGCCGTGAGCGTTACGAGAGAACTCGACGAGATGTGTATTCCAGTTGAGTGACGATAGCCAGTCGACTGCGCCTCCTGGTCCAGATCGACGCTCGGTGAATCCGCGCCGAACGAAGATGAAAATGGGAAAAGGCGGAGGAACGACTAAGGAAGAGAAATTGGAGAAAGCGAGGGAATCGGCTTTCCACGAAGGTTTGCCAACAGCTAAACGCTCGATGAGACTTAGTCCGCACCTTTCGAACTTTTCGATTTCTATTTCCCTTGGTGCTCCCCCAGTCCTCGAGCTGGCGGCTCAACGCGAGCGACGAACCTCGAAAGTTTACAAGTTGGAAAATTGGGCACAGGCGCGCTCCTGCTCGTGGTTCGGATCACGCTTGATTCGATTAGAGGGCGCATTATCGAAGAGAAGCAATCGCAGAGGATCCGAAAAATCGAATTATAATTCACAGCGCAGGTACGGAGGCTAATGGCGCACAGGATGGAGCGACTAATTTCGTCCGTAGCTCGCAGCAGCCATCGGCAGGAAATGCATCTCTTCATTTTCCGCATGAGCCGAGGCAGGGGTAGAGGCTCGAAGCCAAAAAGAGTCCGGGACGAAAACCATGAGAGATGCTAGAAATAGATGACGCAGAAGAAAAAAGAAGAGGATGATTCGATGGCGGAGAGAGATTTAAAAAGTGTAGTCAGGGGTGAAATCCGGTAGCTGCATTCACGTCAAAGCGCATTTGTTCCTGGGCATCGTTTCTGCGGAGATTTTGAGAATTCGAAAGCTCCTCGATTCGTCGGACGCAGTGCCGCCGCCGCCGCCGCCGCCGCCGTCTTAGATAACGAGCTTCGAGCTCCTCTTCGGCTTTACCGTTTGAACTTTTACGGCAGCTTTTTGCGTCGCGAACGTTGCGGAATCCTTGTGCAACTCGATCGTTGCATTGCCGAGCCCCGGGACTATTAGCAGCTTACGCGCGATGACCTTGAGTCCGGAAATCGCGTGTCGACTACGCGGGAAGACCCGATGGAGCACTAGGTCCCACTCTGCGAGCCGGAGGCGAACGACAATGAGACGAGAGCAAATTCAATATTCAATACGAACTTGCGATCGAAAGGGGTTGGCGGCCTGCATCGGGCGTCGGAAAAACTTGGAAAGGCGAGATGCACGCGTTCGTAATAAAGAGAGAACTCGAGCAGCCGATATAAGAAGGCGACCAGGAGGAAGGAAAGACGCGAACGAGAGTCACATACCGTGGATATGACAGCCTGGAAATTACTGCTCGACGCCGATGCGTTATATCTCCTCCCGCCACTTTAATGTCTTTCGCCCGCCCGCGGAAACTGAGCGGGGAAGAAGCTCCCCGAGGAAAATTATCGCCAAAGGGAGAGAATGCCGCTTGTTCCTGTTCTAGCGTCGGGAAAATTACATCTTACTCCGAGAGGCAGCCGAGGTTCGTCAGCGTCGGCTTCGTATATCTCGTCACGCCACGGGTGCGTTCTCTGCGTGCGTATTAACGGCCGCGCACGCAAATTTATCGGGCTGCGAAACTCGAGAGGAGCTTCAGAGCTTGATCGACGTCGACGGCTCGGAGAGCCTGGCTTTTCCGGTTTTCCGCTTTTCCGAGCTCCCGCAGCGAGTGCGCAGGTGCCTCTTGCATCCCCCGGCCCGAGACCGAGAAAGCGAGTGCAGGCTCGCTTTGCATTTCCACTGCGCGCGCGCGCATTGTTTTTACGTTTACTTTTTTACCGGCTCGTAACTGGTAGTCGGCTGTCAACGATTTTCTGGGAAGACTCTTTACTAGGTAATCCGTGTATTTTTAAGGCCGATTTTGCTTTTACGAGTGCCGACCATCACTTTTTACAGAACTGAAACGCGATTTTAAACTGCTGGCGAATGCACGCGCTGCCTTTAAAAATTTAGGTCTCTATTATATTTTAACGACGCGTTTAAGCTTTTTTATTTGCATATTTTGTAATAGAAAAGGAGTCGAGGAACGCTCTTGCGCAATGACAAGTTGTGCAGGCGTCGTATTCTCGAAACACTTGCACGGATCCTCGATCGTGGCCTTGAGAACGAGATGTTCCTCTTGGTGCTCGAATCGATGCCGCGCATTCTCGACGATGGTCGTTGTCGTTATTAGAAATAATTATTGCAGAATAGAAACGGACAGCTCCAGCGACTGGTGCGTCTCGACGCTAATTCGCCAAGATTTTTCATCGGCGTACGTGCCAAAGGGAAAAAGGGACAAATATCGAGATCGGTGCGTGTTGCCGCTCGCCATCCTAAATGCGTAATTATTCGGTAATGCGATAATGTTCGCGTCATTGCTTTCGGAACGCATTGAAAATTTAGCAAAGCACTTGTGTAAATAACATTATTCATAAGTAAAATTACTCGAATGCTTCGCCCTAAACTCGACTCTGAAATTGCACCAATCAAGATAAATCCACGGTGCATAATTCTACCTGGAACCATTACACCTTCTCGTTTCCACGAAAAACAGTTAGCGCGACGTTTGAGTACAAAAAAAATTTTCTCGTATATTACAACCGTAGCTAAGGCGTCTAAAATGAGAATCTCAACCGTGAGCATTGCAACTGGATGTCGAGGCTAGTAAGTCAACACCTACGACTGTGCGAGCGAGAGAGAGAGGGAGAGAGAAGAGAGACGGACAGACAAAGAGAAAACTAACTAACGGTTCGCTGCAAAGTAAGCCGTCGAGGCCACTACCACTGCCCTTTTGCGCCTTACGTATCGAGCTCTCGTATTTTATTAAAACGTTAAAAACTAGAGAAGCCAAGGATAAGTGCGGAAAAGTCCGCCGGACTGCTAGACGAAGGCTATTTTCATTAATTTACAAATACTGCTCAGGATTGTTCGAGAGAGGAAAATAATTTTTCACGCGAAGCAATGACCTTCGATCGTAGGCATCGCAACTACGCGTTCGGGTGGCAAAATTTGCACGACTCTTGTACGTTCCGAATTAGCGCATTTTCCGCGATTACAATTTATGCTTAGAAGATCGATTTTTTAATTAAAAAAAAATCACCGCGTTCAAATTACATTTTTACAAAGAGCTTAATTGAAAGGCTTCTTCTTCTTTTCTCCGTAATACCTAGAATTTTCTTTTATTGCCTATCGTTCTCTTTTGATACTTTGCTCTCGCGCGGTGCCCCGTGCACTTTCAATTGTACTTAACAACCCTCTGTAGCCCATCGCGATAAAAAAATTACGTTTTAATTAAATTTCGTGTTTCTTTTCTTCCGCCCCATTGTTATTGCATTAGGCTGGCTTAGATATATACATATATACACATGTATCTACCTATGGAATATTATATTCACAAATACGTAATTGCTGTCTACTCTTGCGTCGATTACGGAGAGCCCGAGACGCGCCGGAGAAAACGATCGTAAAAAGTAGGAACTTTAAATTTAAACGACTCTGTCGGATGAACACTCCCCCTCCCCCGACTCCGACGTTCTTCGAAATCAACGAAATTCACTCAGCACTTTAAACGTGTGTGCGTGCATTAAATGCAACAGCAAGTGTTTGTGTTTCAATTTAACGTCGCTGCCTCGTCCTTCCCCTTTTCATTTCTTCACGAATATTCGCCAATGCCTGTGAATAATTTCGAGTCTAAAAATTGCGAACGTTGCCTCCTGCAGTTAAAAAGCGAAGT
The DNA here is from genome assembly GCA_018907185.1 of Platyscapa corneri. Taxonomy (NCBI): domain Eukaryota; kingdom Metazoa; phylum Arthropoda; class Insecta; order Hymenoptera; family Agaonidae; genus Platyscapa; species Platyscapa corneri. The sequence continues at coordinate 6,528,743 of JACCHW010000024.1, read as the reverse complement.
CAAGAATTATCAAATGTGCCAATATCACTGGAACTCCGTTTTGACGCGAGAGAATAAATAAATACGAACGCATGCGCGCGAATTATCTAATTTGAAAGCTTGAGGAACGCGAATCCCGTTCAGCGTCACCTAGAAATTTGTAGTTTAACTAGCAAATCGACAGGAGCTTATTTTATTCCTTTACGAATTTTTTACCACGTGTGTTTTTAGTGTATTCTTAAGAGTTCCTCTGCCTTCTGCCGTTAGAGCATTGCAGACAATCTCCTGTAAGTTTGGCTTTGGAAAAGATCCAAATTATTGGTTAATGAATTCCGAGTCTTTTATTATTCACTCACCGATAAAACAACTCTCAAAATAATAACGAAATATCCTTTTGTGCCGGGGACGTACGTGTAAAGTATGGCACACTCTTCCGTGTGTAAGTTTAATTTTCTTCATAAACATATAAATATTTAAATAAAAGGAAGGATGAAAGGGGGAGAGAAAGAAATTTGCACGAATGTGGCTCGTTTTATGCATTTGTTACGAAGAAACGCATTTGCAGATTGTTGATTTTAGACAAATATCGGCGTATTCTTGAAATTAAGAAAAAAGAAATACCTCTTATCGCGCGGTTATTAATATTTTCGATAATAATGAAAAGTAGCAGGTAAAACTAAAAGCAGCGACAACAAAGAACGAGGAAGAAATAACGACATTAAAAATATTCCCCGCCATGCTCTCCGAGGGTCGTAATCTGAAGACAAAGCTGGAAAACTCAAAGGAAACCGCGACGAAGATTTAGGAAATGGTCACGAAAAGCCCTGGCGAGCGGAAGTTGCGGCCTGGCACTGCACTTATCTTCGCAATGAAATATTCATGACGGAATTTTAGCCACCCGCGCGCTTGTCGACGCCGCCGCCGCCGCCGCCTCTGTTTTCCTTGAAAGAAATAGAAAAAGGAGAAGGAGAAAAAGGAGAAGAGGGAGAAGACGAAGCGCGACGACGCGTGCGGCGAGAGCGTAATCGTGGCCACGTGGCACTGCAACTCCATTAGCGCGGCCCACGACAAGACGCCGATTCTCGGATACGGAAGATCCTTATCCTTTCGCATCGCGGCACGTAGACACCGCCGACAGGAAAAATCGGGGAGACGCGTGTCCACGTCCTCCCGAGGATTTTAAATTCCGGGCCGGTCTTCGTTTAAGTGGGAGACGCTCCTCTGCCTCTACCTCCCGCTCGTGTCTGCCCAACGACTTCGTACTCTTTGTCTTTCCAATATATATTTCCCAATCCTTTTGCTTCAAATTTTACGAAATCCCGAAACAATAGTATGAGTTTTCTAAAAACGGAAAAGGATTGTCGTCTCGATAACTTTGTTGGCGATATTCATTCGTCGGTCAATTGCAGAGACAGACACTGCATCAAGAGGAATAAAGCGAATAAATTTTTGTCGCGTCATTATTCAATTACTCGATGCGAATTCTATAACCCGTTTCATTCTATTTCCTCGTTTATTTAAGAATAATCGTTAAGATTACAGTGGAACGACCGTCGGAGCGATTATTTTACGAATAATTAATTCAATAACCTCGGATCTCGTCTTTAAGCTATCAGACGAAGAATGAGCGATTATTTTCACTCGAGCAAAGCGCAGATGTGCACTTTTAGCAGTGTTGGACGTGTACAAACACCTACGCAAGCACAATACGAAAAGTAATAGAGGAGAAAATTGCGACTTTCTACAATAGTTGCGCGAGTTATCGAGCTAAATTTAAAGAAAGACGCGCAATGATACGATTTATCGACCTCCGCGCGCGCAACTGCCACGCAGTGGATAAAAATAATTTTTTGACAAGGACACCACCTAATATACATAGTATACTAATAAGCCCATTAATTCTTGAAGTTAATATTTTTCTTAACGCGCGTCGCTCTTGCGCATAAAGTTTATGAAATTTGCATTTTTGAATTTCAACTTTAAAATATGATAATAAATTTTAAATTATAAATAATGCTCCTACAAAATAACATTAAATGCTTTAATAATGTCTCGCTCGCTTAGCTGGCGCAAAAACGTGAACGGCGCTGGAAAAAGTGAGCTGGTTTTAAGGTAAAAAAGGGAGAAAACTCGGGGGGGGCGGAGGAGGAAAGCAGGCAAAATAAGGAGCGAGCGGCAAGTTTATTATTTGGCTCTCGGTTCGAATGCTCGTGCGAATAAATTAGCCTGGAAATACGAAGCTCTAGAAATAAATATGATGAACGGGATATTTTCGTAATATTTAGCAGTCGAATAAGATTAAAAGAGCAACGGAACGAACTAAGGACTCGTCGTCGCTGATAAAATGTGGACGAAGCGCCTGTCGCGCGACTCGCGTCTTCTTCTAACGCGAAACGCGATTATCCTCTCTTAAATAAACAATTGGAGCGCAATTCAACATTTCGGCCGCGCGGAATAAGCGAAACTTGGCGGAGCGCAAATGTTTTTTAAATTAGTGCTTACGGAACTCGAAGAGAGGAAAACAAAAATCCACCGAGCCCCGAGTTTCTTGTAACTAACTGCTAGCAAATTTAGCGAGGCTCCGCCGACTCGCCGAAGCTGTGCGCCGGTACTCGAGAGCGCGAGAGAGACGCTCGGCTGCAGCGGAGGCGAGAGCCAACTAAGGCGCCCGGAGGAAGTTTGCCGCGCTGTAGCTCATCGTTGTAGTCGTCGGCGGCGGCGGCGGTGGCGACGGCGGCGCGAGTTTCGAGGAGCGAGGAGGAGAGTTTCCAAGTCGTAGGTTGCGAATTTATAGTCGGCAGGGCTGCGCTCGGCACCCGAAACCTCCGGGAGCCGCGCCTCGGCCTCGAAGGCTCCCAAATGCCCGGGGAACCCAGTCGAAGAACGAACTCGACTCGACTCGGCGACGGCGGCGGCTTCCGCTTTTCCCACTCGCGGATTTTATAACTCACCTTTTTACGCGGGCGCACTCAAGGAATGCCGAATGTACTTTTTTATCGCGCTTCCGCGAGTTCGCGCGTCCTTAATGTCATTAGCCGCGTCTCCGGCAGCGGCTCTCGTTTTCCTCTGCCTCCTCCGACCTCCCGCCTATTCGAGCAATTGGCTCGTCTCCTCGTCCACCAATTGGCGCAACGCGAATCGTCCGGCGCTGCCCTTCGGAGGAGGTATCGACTCCTTGAGCCGATTCGCATCGGCGATAACTCAAACCTCGAGTCGCGTCGCTCGTCACCTGCTCACAACCACGTATCGGCTGAAAAATTTCAAGCCTATCCGTGCCAGACGCAGTAACGTGATCGAGTCGGCGCACTTATCCTAATTTTTAAACGGCGCGCGATCCCGCGTCAATGCCATTTTAAAAGGAACGAGGAGTGCGATCGTTGCCTCGACAACCTCGACAGCAGCCGCGACGTGTCAATTCCAAGGCGTCCAGACGAAGCGAAACGAATAATAAAAACAAACGCAACGCATAAACATCGAGCAGCGATTCGGAATCTTTCAACCTCCAGAAATGGCGAGCATTGCAACCGACGCACGCCCATTGCGCAATGCTCGAGTTCGCGCCCAAGACTCCCCCCCGAGGGTAAAAGCAGACTTTGACGCTGCCGCGTAATGGCGATGCGCCTTCGCAGCGAATTAAAATTAGAGGCTGGATCAGTTCGAGTGTTGGGATTTGGATTGTAACGAGGGCACAGAAGAGGGGAGGGGAGCGGAACATCGACAGAGAAGAGGCTGCTTATTTTTAGTCCAAGTTACTTAATCAAGCTCATCGATGGCGAACAAAAGCGGCTTCTTAACATCTGATAAGCGAGCGAGCGCCGAGTCGCGCAAAACCTCGGGCTCCACGCACCGCTGCACCGGGTGGATTCGCTGGATGAGGATGCTGGCGTTAGCGCGGCTGCGAGTCGCGTTCCAGAAACGTCGAGAGCGACGGAAGCGGAGCAGCGCGCGCGTCGCCGGGGATCGCGTGTTCCATTTCCCGAAGAACACGACACAGGAGTTCCAGTTACACGCGATGCGCCATGTGCAGCCGCGCAGCTCGACATGCATATTTGCCTCTTGTTTTTTGTTTCGAGTCGCCGCGCTGTGTACTAATACCGCGATTATATAATAAACCGACGCCGATGGCTCTCCTTTAGATTGCTTGGCCCAAATTGCGGCTCTTCCTCCTCTGGCTCGATCGAGTTGAGAAGGCGGTGGGAGGAGGTCTTACGTGAAAGCCCAGGAATTTTAATCGCCCGACTATTTTAGCCGCGTATTGCTTGTCATTCCCTTTTTAATAGGATTAAACTATTAAGGCCTTGGGCCGCGCGGACGTGTAAAGGCGTGGGAAATGCGTTTTCGATACGAGACACAAGCAGAGCTCGGCTGTTGGAATGGGTTGTTCGGGCAGGGTCGGGAGGCCGATTCACACGCGCCGAGAGCGAAATTTTCAAACGCAACCGGCGGCGGCGATTCGTTCGAACCCTCGTTGTCGCTGCTTTCGCTCACTTTCTTTTTTAGCGCGGAGTAGACTCCGAGTTGCCGGTGAATCCGTCCGCTGCTCCTGGCCAAATTTCCTCCTCAAATCAACGTATTCTGTTTGTAAATAAAATTAGCTCGATGTAAATAACCGCCTCTTCCATTTAAGCCCAGAGTTTGTTTTATTTTTCGCGATAAACGAAATATGTTAATATTTTCAATTGCAAATTCTTTTTACGTGCATGTAAATTATTACGCGACGATGCACGTTTTCCGAGCGCTCGCCATCCAAATTAAACAACGTTGATTCGTTATTTCATTAGGATGATGTGCGCCGACTCGTCGCTCGCGACTCCAACACACTCTCGCGAGTTAGCCTCGTTAAAAGCCATTTTCCGCGCCCAGCTGCAATCTTGAATAATTCTGCGCGGTAGCGCCGCGAACGCTCGGCATTTTCGCAGCTTTCACCGGCCGACCGAGCCAGCAGCACCAAATAGCGCACTTTCCCCCCGTCGAACCATCGACCAATTTTTCAATATTGTCCGCGATTAAATTTTCGGATGCCGTATCTTTACAAAGCACACGTCGAGTCGCAGCGAGTGATCCCGATAGGTTAGGGCCCGAGAGCCCGTATATCGAATTACGCGCCCGATTGGACAGATACGCCTGTGCCGGGGCCGGCGAGTGCTGCGCCGTGTTGTATCTCGGTATCGAGAAATGCTCGTTGCGAGCGAAAGCCCGACAAAATTATTGCACGCCTACTCGAGCGTTTTTCGTCCGATGCACGCGCGCGCGCGCGCGAGTAAGCAAACAAACGTTCGTCGCCGCGGCTTCGAGGAGATTTCAGCCTCGACGGCCGGAGAAAACGAAACTGCGATTAAAATGTAGTTTTTACGAGAGAATGCGGAGTGAAATATTAGCGAGTCGATTGCAATTACGCGAGCCCAACTAATAAACCCCGCGGGTTTGGGCCGAATAAGCATTTTCGCGCTTTTAAAAGGAGAAACTCGACAACGGAGTGCCGCCGCGGCAGCTCGGATGACTGAAAAATGGTAAGAAGTGCTTACGCTACGCGCGGTAGTTCATACCGATTATAAGAAATTAAACGAAACACCGAGGAGCAGGGATTTTGTCGGGTGAAACAAGCCGTTCGCGTTGTTGGACAACCATCGCGTTGTCCCCCCCCCAGACGCCCAAACTCGTAGCCGCTAATTAATCGCCTCTCGAATACATCATCCTCGAGGCGTGACGTTTGCTCCGACACTTGCCGAGGGTTCGGCTCGAGCCGGACAACTGGCGACACAACGCGATGCAAAACTCCTCTGAAAGTCGAAAATTCGCTCAACGTTCGTATCGAGAGGCTTGGAAAGTGGCTGGAGACTGCAGCTAATTGATGATACGTGACTCTGGGCCGGTGCTCGGGTTTTCCGCAAAATCGGAGATCCCCGGCGGAGAGTCGGTCACGCTTTCCGACGACGCCCTCGTCGCGGCGTCGTTGTGCGCGACACCGCCGGAGGCACCCACCGTGTCTCCGCTTCTGACACACGCGGGGCCAGCCAAACAGACAGAGAGAGAGAGAGAGAGAGAGAAGTGATGCGCGCGCGCGCGGCTCCTCGGCCTCGCACACCCACACCCGCACGAGCAGCGAATGTGCGCAGCAAAGCTTCCATCAATGCCGCCGCGTCCTCCGATTAACGTACGCGCGCATTTTTATTTATTTACCGATATTTTCTGGCTCGTGCGGCAGTTCCCGGGCCTGCGAGTCGATAAATTTTCCAGGACCAGCTGCGTTGCGCGCGTTATCTTCCGCGGAAAACGTTTTGCAGTTTCGGCAAAGAGTCGGCGGCGGAGGCCAAATGGAACGCGGAGTCCTCGTGACGATTTAAACGCTTAAAGTACCGAATCCTTTCTTCGCTTCGGTGAATTATCGAGCTCTTGGATTTACGTCCGCGCGTTTCGAGCATTCGTCAATTTTTTTGCAAATACATACGTGCACGCGATCATTCGGAAAAACATTCCAGAAAGAGACTGCGAGGATTAAAGCACATTTGGGTGGCTCGCGCACTTTTTCGATCGCTAAGTTGTTGCTGGAAAATAGAGCGACGCCCGACTGACTCAGCAAATCAATAACCACACGGAATTCCTTGAACGCTTTTTGCTAAATTTTTTTATTTTTCCGCAAAAACGATGTGGCTGACTTACCTCCAGTCCATTTTTAAACAGCCGCTTGCTTCCTTGAGACTTTTGACGAAAAGTTAATTAGCGACAGCAGCTCGTAATGGAGCTTCGCCTACATTTTATGTTTCGTTAAATAGTAAATGGGTTGCTTCGTTGATAAAACAATTATAGTGCTGCCTTTGCTGGCGATGCAAAAATTGTAAAAATTGTAAAAATTGTAAAAATTATAATTTACGACTCGAGAATGACGGGACGCGTCTGCGTTGATTAATTATACGCCTAACAATTTATCTGATGTATTATGCCACTTTCGTATACCTAAAATTAAGCATTTAAAAAAGTTGTCTCTCCTTTATAATACTTTAGGCTCGTCGAGAGTCGACGAAGGATTTTAAGGAATAATTTCAATTAGTCGAGTGAGCAACTGATCTTTCGTGTTAAACTCCGTTAAATAAATTTCTACGCAAAAGAATTAAAAAATTAAATTATTCGTAAAGACTAAAGAGCGTAAGAAATATTTAAATTTTAATTCTTTTTACGCGCCATAAAATTCATTTTATCCAAAGATTTCTCGAGTAAAGTATCAACTGTGCAGGATTAATATTTTTTACGATATTAAATAGTCCACTGTGTGTGTGTGTGTATGAAATTTCCAAGTATTTTTTATTTCCTTGCATTAGGAAACGAAATTCAAGCCGTTTAAGCAAATCCCAGCGGTTCGTGGAAATTAAATTGTCGTTAAATCTTGAGAGCCAAAATTAACTCGGGTACATTTTAAAATGTGATTATTTTTCATTTCGGATATTTATTTTTCACATTCCTATGAGCAAACTTGGGACTTGCATTTATTTACAAAAAAAAAAAAACATTAACACTATAATCTGGAATGTTTACTTTGGCGACTTTTCGTTAAGTACGTTATTACTCGTCGCGAAAGATTATTGGAGAAAATCGGAAAACAATCATACGAAAGGCTGTTTTATTCGAGTCGTCTTCAAATTGTTGCTACGTATTTTACCGAATCGCAAAATTTTCTAAATAATATTATCATTATTCGACGAGAGAGTAATTAAAGTAAATAAACACGTTGAATTCACTTAGTTTTTAAGAATTATACGATAATTAAATTGATTAAGTGCGAAGCTAAAATGCGCCAAATGAATGGTCTTGAAAAAATATTCGATAAAAAATAGTTTATGGTATTCGGATTCTATTTTGTCAGGCAGTTGGACTAAGGCAATTAGTTTTTAAAAAGATACGTCAACATCTCAGGAATAATATTTAATAATTATTAAACGTTACCCATCCACGCGAAAATTATTGCAACATATGACAGATCGACGACGGCTACTCACCTGAAACAGAAAGGTAAAATATTTCCTTAGACAAGGTATAAAATACATTTTACATCGAAACGATATTAAGTTTCAGCCCGGGACTCAAATGTAATTTTTGTACAGTCTTTGAATAAATTAACGGCGAGTTGCAGAGGCGCGCACGAGCCTGACAGCTTGATATTGCATTATGTTATATTACATTATATATCGTATGATACGTAACGTTTACGAAGAGTCCAAGTGCGTGTGGATGTAAGGAGGTTTGTTGGTGCTCGTGTAGCGAGTCGCGGTGAACGATCGACTCGGGCCGTCGCTTCTGTTGCATTCGACAACAACAACAGCAGCACCAGCACCAGCAGCAGCAGCAGCAATAACAATAATCGTATTGAAAGGTACGAAAAACGGGGATTCGTTTTTCTACGGCGTACGATGCTTAATTTTCTTTTGTTTTCCAGATACACCTCGCCATTCATTACCCCCTCCCCCGAGGCCGCCAACATAACGAACGTGTCGCGCGCGCTTAGCCGTAAAGGCATAAAAACGCGCGCGATCCCGGAAGAGAGCAGCCATGGCAGAGTCTACGACACGACACGACGCGACGCCTCCCGTGTTCGCGCATTACGTGCCTCTTTAAAAATGAAAAAGGAAAAGCGAGAGAATACGTCCGATCTGGTAGTCCCGGCACGTAGTGAATTATGAGGGAGCACGCACGCCCGTTATGAGGAACGAAGAATAAAGAAGTGCCAACCAGAGGCGGAATGAGAAATCTCGGATTTTCCGGAAAACAGTCGGCCCCGACCCGATCAGCTCGGGTGCTGCTCCTCCTCAGCTCCTCACTCGTCCCTGGCGAACGTTTAGGCGGAGAAGGAGGAGAGGGAAGGCAGCCACCGGACAGATTATGGGCGAGCATAATAAAAAGCAAAAATCCATCTTTACGGTCGGGCTTTCCCGAGACTCTTTAGCAAATATGATCTACCGTCGAGTTTCCAGGAGTCGCAGATAAAACTCTTTATTTTACAGCGGTGCACGAAGGCCAAGCTTACGGTACACCCCTTTTTAATTGATATTCAATTATTTTTATCGTTTCTTAAATCAGCCTCTCCTTTGTCGCCGAGAATCGACATCGCGCGAGCGAGGAAGGGTGCGCTGCGCCTTTGATCCGCTCCGTTACGCATTCACGGCGCGAACATCCTCGATTCCGCAATTCCTCCTCCCCCCGCAACAGCACCCGATAAAAGACGCGCGCGCGTTTCCGCGAACGAGCAGACAGGGACGGCCGGTAATTAATAGCGAATCGCTGCACTTTTAGCCGTCGTCCGCTCTAACGTTTTCGAGGAACAACTTTCGCTGTCACAGCTCAATGTGTATTTATGCATTGTAAATATTAACTTTGTAATAAATCCACATTCGCGCTCATTTATATCTATTCTCCTTTGATAAAAGTTGGTATTGACTAGTTTTGTCAGGAGCGACGTAAATCATTGACCGCGACGCTAACTTCGAAAAGGTATCCTTAGAGCCGTAATACAACGCGCGCGCGCGCGCGTGCGTGATGTAACGGATTCGGTAGATGCAGACGTACTTTCTAAATAATGGACTTTCGATAAGCGGCCATTGGAAAAGTGCGCAGCGCCTGGCTGAACGAGTGCCAGGGCAACTTATCAACTCCGCTCGTTTAAAAAATCCAAGCCCATAATTGCGAGACGACGGAGGGAGCGGCTGGACGAGGATAAAAGCGGCGAAGATGACGAACTAGAGGCGAACGCTGTCGCGCCGCGGACCCCCAAATATTTAACTCAAGCAACGTCAATAGCCTGGCCAATGCAGCTCGGCATTCGGCCGGTTCCTCCTCCTCCTCCTCCGCTCCCGTCCTCGGGAGGGCCGCGCGCTCTCCTGCACGAGCACGCGCACACGCACCGACTCGACTGCGTTTATGCAAAAGGCATATCACCCCCAGCGATAGGCACGCCGCTCCGCCGCGACGTGTACGCGCATAACCGAACCTCGGCACGTTCGAAATTTCGAACGAGCGTTTTGTCAGACGCCCAACACTTGCATCGTGACTGGGCAGTTAACACCTCGGCCAGCATCGCAGCGTCGCCGAGTCATCTGCGCTCTGTGCGCCTCCTGGTCATGGCTATAATCGAAAGAAGGGGGATGCGCCCAAAGTCACGTGTCATGCTCAAGACGATCATTTTTAATTTCAAATTCTATGAAATCCGCTCCCTCGATGCAGTAAATAAAAAGGTGCGCATCGCTCGGGATGATAAACGAGGCGGTCTCTTGGAGTGCGAGCACTTTTTGCGGGCCTATTACTCGGGCTTTTTCTATTTTATTGACGGACCGCTTCGAGAGCCTCGATGCCATTAGAGCGATTGAGCGCTGCTGGCGTCTCCGTCGCCGCCGTCATCGCTGTCGCTAGCATTTAAAAATTGACATTATTATCGACATTTTGCGGCCGTCGTCCGGGAGCGACGATGATACGGTCCTTTTCCGCCTGGAATCCGGTGTGTCGCGAGCGAGGAGCACTTTTGCATTGTGCGCTTCTCCCTTTCGGGCCCATTATGCCCGTAGCGCACAATGAGTGCTCGTTCAACCTCGCAGAATTAAGATGTATCGTCGCGAGCGAGTCGCACTGGCGGTAACTGGCAGCGAGCGACTCCTCCCGTGCGGAGAAGCATTTCGGGCCCGTTAGCCGTAGGCACTTTGGGTAATTAGCAAGGGCCGCTTTGAAATAAAGCCCCGCGAGATGCGAGGGCCTGCCTGCCTGCCTGCCTGCCTACCTACCACAGACCTGATCGGATCGCCGAGTCTGCAGGCGACGAGTTTCGGTGCGGAGATAAGCACGTCGCTCGACACAAAGCGACGCACGCGCTCGCCGCTCAAATGCCAAGCGAAGAAATGGGCAGCACGTGGCTCCTCGGGACATTTCCGATCGGAGCACAAGTTCTCCGAAGGAGCCAGGAACCCGCGGCACGCGCCGCCTGCCTGCCTTTCTCGGGGCTTGGACGAGGGACGAGGACGCTCGAAACGCCAGGGCGTTTCCGGCGGCCGCCGATAGCTGCAGAGGGATGAAGCCGCTCGTCGTCAGCCTCGGAAAAGTGGGGAGGAGGGGACGTTGCGGGTGCGTTGACCTGGTGCGCTGCGGCACGGCGCGTCGGGCTCGGATTTCCCGTGTGTGGGCGTAAGACGGCCCGAGCGGGCCCGTGTCGCTTACACACTCCTTCGCTCGTTTCCTCTCGCTGGATCTTGGCTTTGTCTTGTGTTTCGCTTTGCTCGCAAACCGATGCTGTCCCTTCCTCGCGCTGGTATCGACGATCTTCGCCCTGGCCTCCGCCACCAGCGGTACTGAACTCGACAGAGAGGAGTCCGCGAATAAAACGACACGAATTCGAACGCCTCGGCAGCGGCTCTTCGCCTTCGACTTACACGCCTTAACTAAGCCTTCCCTGCCAGTCGCGAAATTTCAGAGAATTTCTGTAAATAAATACGCTGGTATTACGACCTTGCAGAAACTGTAGTTGTTCCAAAACAATACAGTCCGCGCGCTGTGTGCGAAGAAGCAAGAAATTCGTAATCCGCGATTTTGCGGGCGACACGTTTCATTCATCCGCGCCGTACCGAATTTCGAAGCGACGTTATTGTTAAGAACTAAAACACACACGCCCGCTAATGGAAACTGGAAAATTGTCCCTTGATCTGCTTTTTCATCAATGATAAAGTATTGCCGCTTTATTACGTTTACGAGCCATTGAAAAAGCAAACATCCACGGTGTTTGCGAGAAAAATAATACCGACATTGGGTTGATGAAAACAGCCGAATGTTCTTTTTTTGATAAAACCCGAATGACGTGTCATTCGTGAAAATTGACAGCAGACGGCTATTCGATCGAGCATATCGAATTCCTCTCGATTTATTTACAATTTGCTGCAATTCATTATTGAACACCGACAAATTCATAAGTGTGGCACCCCTGCTTTGGCAAGGGGAGTATTTACAAGCGTTCCGTTGCTCCTTGAAATTTATCATTATTTTTACAAAATACATTTAACTTTTAACGCAGCACTTGCGAAAAGAGTAGTCACCTCTTTTTGCGAGCTTCGATAAAATTTATAACAACATTTTGATTTTAATAAGATAATTTGTGGGGAATCCCTAAGTCTGCTCCTGCGCTTTCCAAAAACAAATTGAATCTCGTATCATTTATCATTTCAAGATGCGCGATCGACTTGAAAATGTTCCCTACAATATTGTGCTGCTTGGATCGGTGTGTGAAAAATTGAATCATTCGCACGCTATTCCTTAATCAATTATATTTTGTATCCCCCCCTCAGGAATACCCACAAATATTCCCGAGTACTCGTACCGTGACCAGAAATTATTCTGCTGAGTGAGTCTATGACAGTGTAATTGCTTCGATCACTCCGCTTCGAGAATAATAGCACAGCGCGTTAATGTTGATCGAAATTCATTGCTCACGATAATTACCTTAAAGTTTCGGCAAAATTCGATGAAATTTATTGTAGCGTGCAACGCATTACACGCTGTCGAATTTAAGTAATAAACTCGAAAAGAAACGTTTAAATAAATGTTCTTGGGGATTGGTTCGATGCGTAATACGATGCAAATTATTTATAGTATTTTCGCGTCGCTCTTTCTAACGTCAGAACCATAGTTTAACACGTAAACGCGTAGGAAAAAAGATGAGCACTGCTGTTGATAAAACTCAAAATTGTAAAAAGATTCGCGAGTTCGCAACGAGTTTTCTGGCGTGATTAAAGCGTAGGATTTGCGTTGGAATATAAATTCCCATCGATTGCGAAACTAACTTCTCCATTATCGCGGCTACGCAGTTGTCATTGTAATAGAAACATTTGGACTCTTCGATTTAAGCGAAAAATACATAATCGATTCGTTCAAATTTGATAAAATTTGTTAAAATTTTTGTCAATTGTCTAGTTGGTGTCGATATTACGGTGATGCATCGATAAAAATCAATACCGACACATGAAAAAGTGCAACTCTACATTTTTCCAAGTGCATTACGATTGCACTTTGAATCCATGTTGACTAGCGACTATTCTATTTATATTATCGTGAATTATGTAAATTTGAGTCCCGAAAAACTTTTTTGCTCTCGAAGAGGATCGATCGGTAAACACGCGCCTGGCACGTTAACATTTTCTCGAAAAAGCTGAATCGAAATAAGTTGGAAATAACAAACGGTCCGCAGTTTCGTTTTCTGCAACAAGACAAATCAATGCAAAAAAAATAAACGAAATAGTGGAAGGATGCTGCGAATATTACCATAAAATTAATATTGAAGAGGAGAATGCGTTTGCCTACTGTGGAAGAAAGTTGAAGAGAGAGAGAGAGAGAGAGAGAGAGAGAAATTATTGCAAGTACGTCAACGGTGGCGATAAAAAGGAAGGAAACGAGTTGAATTATATTCGCTACATTCAGGACCAACTCTCGAGTATTATTTATTTTAAAAATTACGCATATTCTCCGAGGAAAGATGGAAACGATAGGTCGAGCTGCCTCTTCTGCTCTTCTGCTTGTTTATGTTAATCAATATGACAAACACGATTAATAGGTAGTTACTCGGGAACAATCGCGAAGGAGTGTTCGCATCACTCGCTCGAATCCATTACGGAATAATCGCAAAGTTCGTGAAGCGCGGCCAGAAATTACAAGTCTCGCACTGCCAGAGCCTATAATTACGCGATAAAGACGCGAAAGAGGAAGGGCCCGTTGGGACTAAAAGCAAATACGTTAATAGCTGAAGAGAGACGTGGCCTCGGCTTGTTTTGGAATTTTCAGCGACCCTTGCTCGACTCGCTTGGGCCTAATCGTTACCTCTGCAGCAAACTCAGCGATTAGCTGGGCGCGCCGGAAGTTTCCGTTCCCGAGTCCGGAAATAGGCTCCGAGTTGTCGCGCCCCCGACCAGCGAGAAACCGTGATCCTCTTAAGGACCACTCGTGGACGCCCGTGCGCAGCCGGTTCTGCGCGCCGAGCCGCGCAATTTATGGTCATGGTCCGGGCATTGTTTTACCGCGGTGGTCGCTAGCGCGTACCCAATTAATCAGCCGGCGTGCGTGTGCGTGCGGGAGGAGACGCCGCTCGTATAATGGCAAAACGATGCCCGGCCGCGGATCATCGGTAAATCGGTAAATTAGTATTTTGTCGTTTTAATTAAAAATAGAGGCCGTAAAACTCGGCTCCGCTTCCTTAGCTTTTTGTCGGACGATGGCCGACGAAGGGTATGATTGTTTTGTCGCGGCCGTCCCATAATAACGAAGTTTTAACCGCGGCTTGCGCTCCGCCGAACGGCCCCGCGATTAAACGCGGTAAACGTGTAAAATCCGCCAATTGGGAATTTCGTCGGTCCGTATGCTGGGAGATGGCGAGGCATCGGTTTTATGTAAAATAAAATTGCTCTCAATCCTGGTTGGCCGAGCGCGGGAGGCGTCGTTGCCGATCCTCGACAAGTACCGCGATAATGAGCTTTTGCGAGCAACGGAGCCCCACGCGAGCCAGTTCCATCGGAAACAAGCCAGCAACGCAACAAGGTTCGATATTTACATAAAGTTAACTGGCACTTACGAGTGCAATAAATTAGCTGCCCTCCAACTTTTGTGTGGTCCTCTTCCAAACGATATATTTGCTTTATTAAAATAATTGCCGCGGCCCGGCGCATTAACTATTTTTAATCTCGAGACGCGTAGACGAGCAAAATAAAAGTTTTATCATAAAACTAGCTTTCCGCATTAAATCATTTGAAATCGCGGGAATGACTCAGGTGACGGTAGCCTTCCTCAACTGGTTCTCACCGAAGCAACAAAAAGCAAACGGACTCGGGCCAAAAACAAAAATGCGCGCCACGGCAGCTCGAAATAAAAGCCCGAGAGCCAGAAATACGTGGACGCGCCGAGAGCGAGAGCCGAGATAAATAGTGCCATCGAAATAAAAATGGCGTATCCATTATTCATCGCGCACCGAGCGAATCACTTCATCCAGCGCAAATAGGTGCAAAGCCGAGGATTGCCGTATCGTCTGGCTAATTATGCAACCTCGCAAATTGAACGCAAACAGCGAACGCGAGTCCGACTCTTCTCCGGCGTCCCGAGGAGAAGACCGAGGACTCGACCGACACCTTCCTTCTCTATTTGCATTTTGCAATTGGGAATTGGTAATTGGCGATCGACTGCTCGACGAGTGCGGCCGATAATTCGCTGTGCTCCAACGTGATCCAGCTTCGCGGCTGCATCTCGCGCCTTTCGCATTTTCACGTTTTTTCAGGGAGCGCAGATTTTTGGTCGCTCGTTGCTCGATTAGCGAAGCCTTGATGATAAGACCAGCGGCGTCTCAAAGATAACGACGCTGAAAACTTTCGAACGATTCTAAGGAAATTTCCCAAATACTAGGCCAAAGTCATTTATCCACGTACGTGGGGCTACGCGCTTTATTGGTTTAGTCATTGAGAACCGCACTTTTAGAGCAATAATCAGAATGCAGCGACAAGTCGCTGACTGTATTTGCACTGATTTTAACGCGACGTTACGAGTGCATTGAACTATTTTAATTACGTCCCGAAGCTGCATCGACTTGTTTAAAGTTCCTAGTAATGAATGGAAACGCGAATCAACAAAGCTTATTCGGTTAAATAAAAATGCAGTTGGTAAGCTGTTTGACTCTGTCGCACTCGTCTCCTCTCACGAGTATTCGCGGAATCCGAGTAGAATGGCGAACGTCCGTCACATTGTAAATGAAACTTCTGGCAACCAAAAGAAATTAAAACGTTCGAGTGTCTTTGGGTTTTCTTCATCTCGTCCTCTCGAACGCCATTACCTTAGATTTACGTTAGAACGTTGCGTTATCGAAAGGAGGCTGTTTCTGACAAAAATCCACTTCCTTACCTCGATTGGCTAACTAGCGAACCACGTTTTTGAAAAAACAGCTTTATTCGCATTTTTGAGAACTTAGTTCGATCGTATCTCTCTCTCTCTCTCTCTCTCTCTCTCTCTCTCTCTCGTATGAAACGCGAGGGAGTTAATTCGTTAGCGATTGCAACGACTGCCTTCTCCCCACCCCCCACAAACTCGACAATTTTATTCAATTTTTCCGTGCACGATTCGCTAGAACGAGTCCGCGAGGAAGCCGTTACAGAAGATACTCGACGCAAATTACTCGCACTAAATTGAAATCGAAATAATCACCGCGAGACTAAGAGATGCGCAGGCCTATCGTGGAACAGTCCGATGTCAACAAAACACTTAAGAAAGCCCGAGTATAATGGCTGCACACGGCAGTTGAGGCAGCCCGCACCCTGATTCGCCCTTCATCCCTTGCTGAAAACGAACTGAATCCGCGACAAAGAAAACCACGATCAATCCTCGAGGCACCCAATTATTGTGCAGTCGAGAATAACGCGATTCGGAAGAAGAGCCGAGACTCGCTGCTAGCTGAGGACGCGGCGCACGCGCACGCGCACTCGACAGCAATTAAACGAGCGAAAAAGGAGAGTCGCTGCTGGGTTGCGTTGCGACTAAACGAAGAAGCGCCTGCTCCTCCGCGCTTTTCCAATCGAACGAGGCCTGCAGCAGCGGTTAATCGAGACCCGCGCCTTTAATTAATTATAATTATCGTCGCGAGGCTGCAGCTGCGGCTGATGCACTTGTCGGAGCGAAGCTGCGCTCGCCACTAATTGACGCTCGGTTGGCTCAACCAGCGACACTCGAACGCTGCCACGCGCAACTTTGGAAGTTTCCACCACTCGCGGAGATGCGCCACTGGAATTTTTTTATTTCGACGGTCTGACGACTGTCCGTGTTTCGAATCAATTCTGCAATTTCGAATATTTGCTCGCCAAGCTTTCGCTCGAATACCGAATTCACGCGCCACCTTATCGTACTTTCCTTGAATATTGGCAATACTCGTTCGAACGTTGTAAAAGATAATTAATGCACCGGCGCTTCTTTCCGAATGCGAAAATATCGATCCAGAATCGTATCGCGTCGAAACGAAGGCGATAAAAGCTGCCGCTGTCGACATTTTTTCCAGCTTTTCTCGGGAGAAAAACACTTTTGTCGCTTGTAAAAAAAATTGAAAACTCGGAGCAACAATTGTAATCGGCGGGTCGAATAGTGTTGCCAAAAACTGTAGCGGCGAAGGAAAAATTTGGAGGAACAGCAAAGTTTCAATTGCGCGAGAACGTGAAATTGAAGAAAAGTGCATCCTCGAATTGTATTTACTTTCTCCGTACGATCGCGCTTACGTCAGTGTGGAGGTTTGAAAAAAATACCATCGTCATCAGCGATTCGCTGGTTCGTGCTTCGGATAACGCGCGCGGAAACATTCGCACGTCTCTTCGTTTTATGTTTTCGTATTTTACATTCGATTAATGAAATTGTGTATTCGTTTGATATTTATTCAACGACAATAGCCGAGTAAATTTTTTGCGATGAAATAAAATGCAAATTAAGTGCAGCGCGTAAACAGCTTGTTGCACGGCTGACGACGCCATCGGTAATTAATCACTAATCGTTACATTTGCTTAAATATCAGTAAATATTTTCAAATTCTTTGCAATTTATATAACTGCTTTGGTAAAGCGATCCTCTATTTTATTGACTTTGTAATCGACCAAATATTTGGTCTCGATATAATTTGCGACGACTCGTGCTCCAAGTGTTGGTGCAATTAATTTGAAGAGTTTCGATAAGAGTAATCGGGAAATTTTTGATTCCCTTGCCTTGGCGAACAAACAAAGCAAGTGCCATTATTCTTACGATAAATCAAACTTTTGCAAGTCGAGGAGGTGTATCTTTCAAATTTCGCTTAATTCTCACACGTCGATCAGAAAAACGACTTTTCGAGCGAAAGTTGCGCGTTGAGGCAATAAAAAGAACGTTCGAAGCTATTGATAAGTTGGTGCGAAATAACCAACATTATCTCGGAGATTTAAAAGCTTTCGATCTAAGATGTATATCTTTACGCATTATAAAGGGAATTTACGATAATATGTATAATACTGTCATTGATGAATAATATTTGCGAGTTTTTCGCAAAATTAAGCTGGTAAAACCCGTTTAAATCTAACCAGTTCATATTTAAATTTAATGAATGGGAATCTACACAATACTCGAGTGTGTGTTCTTTCTTCTCTCGCTCGCTCAGTCGGTCGCTAAACCTAACCCCCCCCTCGCTCCCTCTCTCTCTCTCTCTCTCTCACTCCTTCAGAGCTGTACCTTAAAAGCGTAATGCTGAATCTGCCGCTAAACGGTATCATTCAATTTTTACTAGCGTTCGACAAAGCCGTTGAATTACGAATTCAAATCCCCCTTTTTCGTGGCACGTGCTCTTGTATGAGTTTCTGTATCAAAGACCCAGAATTTTTCTATTTTACTCTTAAATACACCTGCTGTTTGTCAACAACACGCGAAACCCTTTGTAAAAGATTGTTCATAACTTCCTTAATCGAGCGTGAACAATGCTAATACCAATGCAAATATAAATGGGTTATATTCGAAGTTGGCCTGCCCTTTGCTATAATTTTTATAGGTCCTTGGCGTATCGATGCCAAAAACTTCTAATTTAACCCAAGTTTAACTTCCAGCTCGAAAGAATAAATATTAAATTTAAAGAATTCTCGATCGACTGTCTAAACTGAGCTACGGCTATTTTAATGTGAAATCTAAATTAACTCAGTTTTCCGAGCAACGGAATTCTATTGTTCGTAATTTTTTACGAATCCTTAGACAACATTTTTAGTTTCAAAAGATCGCGACCGACAAGTCGATTATTCGGAAAACAAAAGGCGAAACGCTACCAACTACCAACAAGTTGCGCCGCGTACTCTTTTTAATTGTTTACAAGTTTTTGGCAGATATGCACGATATGCTGAGCGCGAAAGCTCGTTTAGTTTTTAGGTTACGTTAAAAATCGTGCGTCTTAAACGACGAGCGCACATTTTTGGCCTTGTTTATTTCCTAATAGGGAAGTGCAGCTATTCCATTGCCGGTTTAATTATAAATTTTTCGAAAGTATCCCCTTAAAAGCTCGCAACGCAACAATAGAATTCGTGATAAATAATACCAGATTCCGATCTCCGCTCTCGTGCGCAAAGCGATTAATTCCCCGTAAAAAATTAATTAAACCGAATCAATAAGAAAGTGGGAGAAGCTAATGTGGGTTGAAAGAATTTCAATTAGACATTCAGCATCCACCAAAAAGAGTCAATCCGGCTAACGAATTTCGGTGCGCGTCCCGCGCTCCCCTCCGCCCCGCCGACGAGCGCTCGTGTCTAGTATACGTGCTCCCATTGTCATTGTAATACGTTTACTGTACTTTTGATTTATTTCACGGTGCGAGTACGCGTTGGGCTAAACTGTGGGTGTCCCGATCTGCCTCTCGACGTGCATGCATTCTTAATACGAGCATGCGCTGCTTATTTTATTTGAAGGCGCAAATGACTATTAAACGTCGATGACTCGATTCGACGTCCCAGCCCCTCCCACTCGCCATCTCCACGGCTACTTTGTAAAATCCTCGATTTTAACGAAATTTTAACAAACCCATTGTACTCTTCTATGCCGAGAACTTAATCTCCTGACCCGCGGCGTTTTTAATTTCGGCCCAGGCCCGATTTATGATTGCATAAATTTTCTCCAATTATACCGAGCAACTTTGAACCTATTGTAACGTAGCTGACGAGCTATGGACAATTATTCGTTAGATCGTTGCGATTTACTTTCCGCAGACCAGACTCACTAATAATGCGCACGCACACTTGTCATTAATAAATACATTCGAATTCAAATCAGAATCGGTTGTCGCAGACTTTTTTAAAGCGTAAATCTCGATAATTTCCTAATATTAAAACGGTTTTCCGACAACTTCACTTCTACTTTTTGCTCGTTGAGACGGTTAATACTGCAGGCAAATTCTTAACTTGTGCTTTCTCGCAAACAAATGTGACAATAGTAGCTCGTTTAAAAAATTTAATCAGACAATCGGATAAAACTCTTCGCTCGAAGCTTTAAGTAGCTGCAACTGATGTGTATCAGCGCAAGTAATTGAACAAATAATCAGCTCCTACAAAATGGCGAAGCGGTTAATGATAATAAAATTGAAAAATCGAGAACGCGAGCGATTGAGGGAGAGAACGGAAAATGAAAACATATAAGAACGCGCATCGCGCTCAATAATCGCTTGAATACGAAACGAACGACGATTCCAAATTCTCCAAATGCGTATTATCAAATTTAATTAGCCACTTTTAATCGCTATAGAGATTTTTTACCCCTCCCCCCCTCAGAACTGCAGCATTTATTCCTGTATTTTTGTACAGCAGAATGTAGGTTAACAACATTATTTAGGAGGCTGAAATGAATTTCGGCACGAGTAGATTTTTATTGCATAAATCACTCGGGGTTGTGGTAACACGAGAACAAATAAATCAATTACATTACAAAACTGCGCGAATTTATGTTCTTGAAATTTATCGATCGACACTTTGGAGTAAAGGAGCTTATTTAAAAAACACTTTATTGCAAGCGATTATTCGTTTTCGCTTGAAATGCAATTAAGTTGCGTCACTGTATTTTGAAAAAATGCAATTGAGTCGTTTGCATTTTTAAACGGACTTGGAAATATTCAGGACTAGAAATTGCTTGAAATTCTGATATCAAAGGACATTTAACCTTCTTTATACTCCGGAGGAATTTATATCGTAAATCTTGTCGAGGTGCATCGTACAAGAGGAAAAATCGAGGATACGAAACGATAGGACATAATAATAAGCGTCTCGCCACGAGAGCAAAATTTAAGGCGAAAAACTCTACATTTGCTACGATTGCGTAATATTTCATTATTACACTAATTTGATGTAAAATAAGTAGATTCTAATCCAGTTGCTGGCATGGTATGGCTCTCCAACACGTGCAGACCTTCGTGTGTGTGTGCGCGTGTGCGCGTGTCTATACGTGTATGCAGAAGCGAGTCGAGCCTAACCCAAATAACGTTATATAATCGCGTAAAAGAGCCTAACAAAACAATGAAGAAATTTCTCGCGTGATTTATAAATACTACAGTGATAAAAAATTTTACTTCCAAGTAAGCATCGAACCGTAAAACGTCGCCTACGCGCGATTGTTTCCAAAAAAAGGCCAGCAATCAATATCGCAGTCGGTGGAAAAAGCGAAAAAACAAGAGCCCGAGGTAGAGGAGAACGAACGACGCGGTTACGTCTCGACGAGTGTAATTGGGCGTAGTAAACAAATAGTTTGGCTGCGTGTGCGGTAGCGTGCGCGCGCACTCTAATTCAGCGACAAGGACTACGCGAGCTACTGCCAATGACGTTCGCCGTTCGCTCGCCGTTCGCCGTTTGATCGCGCTACGTTCACTGCAACACGCCTGCGCACGCGACCAACGAGTCACTGTTCTCTTATCTTCTGGACTTTCCTCGTTCTCTCCTCCAAACTGCTTCTTCTTTTAACGCGGAGAATATTTGCACGTTGCAGCTTTTTCGGGGAGTGTTTATTGGTGCAACGAAATTTAACAAACGTTTATGAAAAGAACTGCTCGTTTGAATTCGTAACGGGAAAGTTGTACGCAACTTCGGTGTCTCTTCTTATCTTTCGGTTAAATGTTCTCGTTAATATAATAATGTTGATATGAAATTCAATCTGCGATTTGTAATGCTGATGTTACGCTTTTCCCATTCGTATGAAATTTACATTCTATTCACTATTGGATCATTATTATCGCGAATTTCAGAAAACTCGATTTCATTATCCAAATATTGTTGTTGAAGTGGTTGAAGTACCGCATTTTGCGATCGCAAATGCGAAAAGTATATCTTTATCGTTAATAATTCGACGATAGCCGTGAGAAAATTGACAAACACTTAATGCCGTAGACAAATAATGATTTTATCTCCTTTCTTTCGTCGATGGAGCAATTTTTTGTTAAACAGATGACGCTGAAAAAGCCTTTCAAGTTGAAACCAAAGTTTTTAACAAAGTCGACTTAATTTCATTTGCGTAGAAAAAATAGCACACGATTAAATAAGTGATCGAGCCAAGTGTTTCAAAATGTGCTGTAACTAAAATTAGACGGCGTTTCAAAAAAATTTAAAGAATTTCTTGATCGATCAAACTTTAGCTCAAATTGACTTTTTACGCGTTTAATAACGTTTTTTTTTTTTTTAACCAAAAAAAAAAAACAGATAAAATAGGACACTCGCTCAGTTTGGAGATTTAAAACTAAAACGCCGCGTTCTTATTTTTAAGGGTTCGGTAAAAAGACATCGATAAATTTTCGAAACACACATGCTTGGATAAATAATAATATTAACTTAGTACATATAATATAGAATGATGCTTTTCAGTTATTTTCAACTTTAGTCTTTGCACTCCTACACATTCGAGTTGACAGTATTATAATCCTCGATTTTCTCGTAAATTAAAATTTAAAAAATTTTGCATTTTTATCTCGCGCGAATGATCAATTGAATCAATCACGAATAATATGATGAAGTTCGGTAGAGTCGCTTTATGTAACGCCAAAGATCTTAATTTATCGAGGTTATATGCTTAATTTATCGCTGCAATTCGTATCTGTCTCTTTTTATAAATTAGTATTATTTTGAATGTTAATTATATGCGAGCACAACCAGAGGTTTTCCAAGTATAATAATATATACGTACACAAGATAAAACTTGAAATTTCGGTCAAAATTAGGATCGCGTCACGTAAGCAAGTATGCGATATCACTGCGATCGCGCAACATAAATTAGACAGTCGATCCGAGACGCAGGAAAGAGTTGGTTAGCATCGAAGCGGCCACTGGAAAACGCGCGATCCAACAAAAGTCAGAGATCGTTACAGTTTTCGATTGCTGAGCTGGCGAGGTAAAGGTTTTTGTTTTTTAACGATTCGCCAGTTAGAATTGGAGTTACAACGCCGAGTTCGTCAAATGGGGAGGCTCGAAAAATCTCCTAGTTTCGCTTCAATTCGTACAAGGCAGGCAGGCAGGTTATTGTCAGAGGAGTTGGTTTACGCCTGGTAAGTAAAGTTTTTATCCTCTCGAAACTTACCGAGAAAAACTTCCGTTACAACTAAACAAACACAATTGCTGCGCTACGGTCTCAATCGACTCCAGCAGCCGAGATTCTCTTTCAAATTTAATTATGCGTCGCATTAGTCGAGACGCGAGACAAGCAAACACTGGCGCGCACACGCACACGCGCACGCGCACGCACACCTCTCTTTGCCGCCTTTCCTGGCAAATTGCTCGCCGAGGAGAGTTCGACGACTACAAGACACTCTCGCGGCTCGCCCAAGGTCGCCCTCCTCGAGTGACGAATCGTATAGCCGTCTGACCTCCGGCGCGTTAAGTGACAAAAAACGAGAAAAGAGAAGGAGCGGAGGAGAAGCTCTCCAGAACGCAAAAAGTCTCAAACTTAAAATTTATGATTGATATTTTGATAGCGAGCAAAATTTATCTGCCGCACGTCGAGCTATGACGAAAACTTTAGTAGCCGATAAAACGGAGGAGAGAACGGAGGAGCGCGCGAGACTTATTTTTCTCATTCTCCCGGCGCTTTCGCCTCTCCTCCGGCGGATTATAATAATAAATTGTCGATTGCGCTACTTTCTCTGGCTGCTCTCGTTGTTGTTGTCCTCCTCCCCCTCCCTCCTGGACGTACTCTCGCGTGTAATGGGACCAGATGCTGCGTTGAAATGAGATCGGGAGGCGCAACCCGAGCCCCGGAGATAGCACACAGCGCGCCCAGCAAGGTGGCGAGGATCCGAGTCTGAGTCATTACGTGCTCCCGGTGTGATTTACCTGACGCGTGTAAAATCCTAACTGCGAGACAATCGTCAGCATTCGTACGTATAATTTATACGCGTGCGCTCGGAGAAATATTCGCCAAAACCGAGCGATATTTCGCGTCCACGGCTCAACTGGCTATTTGCGTCGTGGGCTGTGTGTGTGTTCGCGCTCCGACTCGTGTACACCGATCCTTGAAGCATTAAACGCTCCGAAATCTAATTATGCAAAGAGTATTAATAACGAGGCGTCCACCCTTGAGCCAAATGGTTTGTCGGCCCCGCGACCTTCCGACGTCGATAGCGTCGATAATAACGGGCCCGTTTTCTCTCGTAGCCGAATCAATACGTCAATGCGCACTAGCGGCGGCGGCGGCGGCGGCGGCGGCGGCTGCCATTTATTCGCGCTAAATAAAGGTAGAGCCACCGTTGCGGATAATTAATTTCGTTACAATGATAATCACTTTAATCGTCCTAAACGAGGCGAAGCTTCCGTTGAACGCGCAGCAGCAGTACCGAGTCTGTTCGAGTTCTTTCGCGCAACGTAATTTGTAATTGTGCAATTACGTGAAAACGTAGGCCGGTTTTCATAAATAATAGCCGCGGCGACGCTCGGATCGATGTTTTCTTAAAAGTTGCTAGGAGACACCTGTCCTACGCTCCTAAATTAAGTTTAAATTATTTCATAAAGACGTGTAATTTTCGTGCGCATTGTTACCAACAGTCGCAATTTCAATGCTCGAAATTGCCTGCTAACTGCCGTGGGATAAAAAATCCGAGAGCTTCGAGCGGCCCGTTCGGAGAATTTCGGAAAATGAGAGGGGAAAAGCTCCCTCCTTTCTCTCCCTCTCTCTCTCTCTCTCTCTCTCTCTCCTCTCTCTCTCTGTCCTCACGGCGAACCTCACGTTTGGCCGACAACGTCGAAACCTGTGCTTTTGGGGGAAACCCAGGAGGAATTTATTAACCGAGCCAAGTCGGAGGAGGGAGAGGAGGAGACAGTGCATTCGCAATAAACCGTGCGCGTCGGGGCAAGTTATGGCTGGCGCGGTGGTAGCAACTGCTACCCGGGAGAGCGAGCGAGCGAGAGAGAGAGACACCCACCGCGTCGGCAGCGGAGCCGGTGATTTACTGCAGTAGCCGAGGTAACTGCCGCTGCGCCCCACCCAGGAATGCCGCGGTTTGCGCAACGTTTCTCGAAAAACGCTGATAAATTTCAGGGAGTCGCTGCCACGCGCGCCTCGCTCCTATTTTCAAACGGGGCCTACGGAAATCACGACGAGGAGCAGTTGGTAAGGCCCAAAGCCCCTAAAAGACTGGATCTGGAATCCGGAATCCAGGTTATTCGCTGTTTCGAGCCGAGAAGTCCTGCTCGGTCGCTCCCTTGGAGTTTCTCGGCTCTGCCGCCTGTGCCGCGCGACAACGTTCCCACGAAAACAGGCGGAAAATTAATGGGAAAATTGCGAAAAAACATCTCGAGGTGTTTGCACTTTTTCAACGCTCGCCGTTGAGGCTCGAGTCCGAAATAAAACGCGTTACACCTCGATTGCGCAACGAGACCAGGAGGAATTCTAATGACAGCAGTTGTTACGACGACCAAACGTATTTGTGAAGAACCGCGAGCTTAAGCTTCGCGAAATTGCGTTAAAGGATTAATTTAGAATTCGCTAATCACTCAGCTGCGACAAATTTATCCGGAGTAACTCCGAATACTTGGTGATAATAATCAAATTCCGTTCGAAGCTCTTTTGAGGAAAATCCAATCGCGCAAAGGCGCAAACCAGTGCGATTCGTAAATTTTTCGCGGCCCCGTGCAGTGCCAAAATCTGCTCGTGCACTGTCCGTACGGATAACAGCTGTTCAACAATCAGCTAATAACGAGGATAGGCAATAGTGACGCCTACTTTTGCGCTCGTTACTCGGCGCACCCTGACTTCGTAAGAAAAGCATCGATTTGTTCCGGAATTCGGGTAAGAGACGCGAAAATAGTCCCTCCTGAGATTCATCTGTATCATCGTCCCCGGCAAGAGGACTTTCAATAATTATCTGGAGGGGGCATTTTTTGCTTCGTTGCTAAATAAACAGGGAGCTATCGTAATCTGCATCAATTTCATTACGAGTGAGATATCTCGGGGCGAAAAAGCGGTTGCAAAAAAGAGCATTTGATGCTATTTGAAGGCAATATTAAAGTTAATTAAACTCGGTCGAAATGATGAACTTGCATGACTGTCGATAAAGGGCTATAATACTCGCTTTTTTCACAACTGTATCAAGGAGTAGCAACGAGCACCAGCGGCCGAAAAATGTTTTCGAGTTCTTAAATAGTGCGCGTTTAAAGCAAATAATCGAGTAAAAGTGTGGAATGGAGGAGCCGCCGAGCAGCCCGCGGCGAGTACATAAATATTTCGCAATTCATAAAAGAGTCGCTTTATGTTTCATCCTCTGCACAAAGCCAAATGAGAACAAACGAGAGGGCGAATAACCCAAGACAATGGAGTTTCGGAGGGGAAAAATCTCGGAAAACGGCGTATCGGCATGGGTGGGAGTAGCATAAAGCTGATAGATAAACACTGATAACGTGTCATCATACTTTAAGCTCGCGGCCCCGATGGCGATGGAATTTCTTACCTTTTTATTGGCCAGCCGTCGATCGGGCGCGCGATCCTTCCCCCCGTTTTCCTTATCGCTCGCGCGCACTGCCGCAGGTGTTTCATCGCGCTCGTTAAGCCCAAGTGCATTTTCTCGGCTGCGTTCCCGAGAGTTCGTTACATTCGTCCAAGTTGCATAATTCAATTACGGGCGCGAAGCTTAAAGCGCTGACCGTTTCGAAATTTATACGGATAGGAGAAAAAAGAACAGGTTTGCCGACCAGCGCCTCCTTTATGTATCGACTGAGCTTTTATTGTGCGATCGAGTAGAATATATTTTAAATATATTTTTAATAGCGAGACAGGCCGGTAAATCACCAGGAGCGGTATGCGCACGAGCGCGTGGTACGCCACCACCGCCTTTATGGTAGGCAACTTTTTTTTTTTATAATCAATTTGAAAAATCGACAATTTAGATTACGGCGCATAAATTTGCCAGGCGCTTTTTCAAACGCTCCGGCCGACAATTACGGGGCCCCGCAAAAATAGCTTCGCTCTATTATTTGCAGACTAACAAATTCATACTTTCCGCTCTCCTCGCTCCTCTTCTCTGGCTTTTGCGCTTTCGCTCGATTCTCAAAGCGATTCCGTGGTTCCTCGATATCGCCGTTTTCGAGCTCTCGTTTCGCCTCGATTTCCCGCTGGATGTGCCGCTTGGATTGCAGCTTCGCGCCTTTAAATCTAAAGATCCGCGCCTCGAGCTATTAATATCTGCGGGGCAAGCCAACTTCTTCTGGCCCTGCGTTTAAATTAGCAGCGTATAAATAACGCCGCCGAATATATTTGTATAAGAAGCAAACAATTGGAATTCGTCGGTGGCAATATTTTGTGCGCGCGCACCTCTCGCAGTTTCTGGTAAAATATTTAATAAATTACGCATCAACGCCAAAGGTGAGATACTCCGAAGCTAAATTTCCGTGGCATCGGGTTTGTCTCTTAAAAAGCTCGATAACGGACCCGAGCGCGCAAACATTTTAGCCCCAATTCGTCTAAGTTCGAATTCTAAGAACGCGCTTATTTTGAAACTCCTAGACGGTGCGAATTGCATTTTGTTGAATTATTCGCTTTCGCATTCCGCGAGACCGAGCATTAATAATAACCGCCGGCCGGCGGAGTTTCGGTAGTCGTGTGCGTCCTCGTAGGTGTAGATCGCGCGAACGCCGATTAGAAGTCGCGGATTGACTTGGAAGAAGGAAACTGTTTCCCCGGCAGATGCTAGAATGCGAATCGAAGGCGCACCGGACAACGCGACGGCTTTTAATAACGAGAAATTTATTCGGAGGTAAGTCGCGTGACACGAGAAAGAAGAAAAATGGAGAAACAAAAGACGCCGGCCACGGCATCTCTGGGTAAATAAATTAATCGCCAGCATTCGACTTCCCAGCCACTTTTCGTCCATAATGGCGGGTGCTGTTTGAAAAAAGGAGGAACGACGGCCCGCGACGGCTCGTAAATCAAAATATTTGAGAATTTTGGAGAATAGCAATTATCCGTGCGGAGGATCCCGCTCTCCTCTAAAAGATATATTATTGTGCATTAAAATGTTTTTGGATAAAATCAACAGCGAAGGCCCACACAAGGCCTCGTTACAATGCGATCCACTTAATCAGCGTAACAACTTTCCAAAACATTCTCCACTCGCTTTCCCAAGAAAATGTCGCAGGTGCGAAAAACACGAGCTAACCCCTGTCTACTTTTCCTCGTACACGATTATGTCGCTCCGCCCCAATTTTTCTCAAGGGCTTGCTCGGCGAAGCTCACGCGCCAAAAATCTGTGAATAGCCCCAAGAGTGAGAAGCCCCCCTTGCGAACGAGAGAGAGAGAGAGAGAGAGAGCGAGAGAGAGCGAGAGAGGGGGGAGAGAAAGTGAAAGTGTGCGTTGACGTCGCCGAGCCGCGCATCGTCGGTCTCTCGATTTTTCGGAGATTCGTTCTCGCATTTTTCAACTTCTCGCGGTTCAAATAAAACCTTCGCTCAGCATGATGATTCTTTGAGCTCGCGCTCGTAAATTAGCTTTTCGACGTTGTTGTTGTTGCTGCCGTTGTTGCTGTTGCTGCTGCCGCCGCCGACGCTCCTGGGACGCGATGATTTGTGACTAGGGGAACCAGTTTGGACGCTCGCCGCTTCTGCGTATGCGTGCGTGCCCGCGTGCGTGCCTGCGTGCGTGCCTGGCCGCGCAACCGTGTCGCTGGAGAATTTCAGGAGCGAATTAGGGATGCGCGCGCCCATAGTCGGAGCCAACGCCGAATGCCCATTGTGCTCTGGAGGAAAATTACGCGAAACTAGTTGGCGCCGACACTAAGGCTCGATAGCGTTAACACTCGGGGCCTATTTTCCGCAGCCGGTAATGGGCCCTACCTACGGGCCGAGTTACCTCGAAACGTGGTCCTCGATGCCGAGCGTCCAACTTGATTCACTCGCAAACGACTTTCCAGAAAAGCCGAGAGCAGTTGTCGCGAGCATTTTCATTGTCGCCGTTTTCTTACTCGAAATATTATCCGCCTGGACTGCGAGGAGTCTCCTGCGAAAAATAACGCGCCGGAACAAGTTTAATTTAACGCTTTATTCGGATACTCGGAAATAATTAATCGATGCGAATTCGCTCTCGATGTTCCGTCTGGCTTGGCTCTCGCCTCGTTCGGTCTCTCGGGGAGTAGAACCGCGCGTGTAACGACCTCTTTGTAGTACTCGGGATGTAATTGCGAGCCGGAGGATGTAATAATAATTGAAAGCAGACAGGTGATCGATTGGATAACGTATTAGCGGGGCATTTGATTGCGCGATGCGTTCGCTGATCAGTTGAGTTCGGCACGAGTTTACTCGCACGATGATGGCTCTCGAAGATTGCGCACTCGTGTACGATCGCGGCCGAGCCTCCCAATCACTAGCGCTCCACTTGTAATTATTATCACTATTATTAAAATCGCTATCGTTCGAGTTGTTGTTGTTGTTGTTGTTGTTGTTGTTGTCGTCGTTGTTGCTGCTATTATAGAACCACCATGGCTTTATCTCTCGCCGATAGAAATTCCGATTCCGGTTCCGATGCTGATTCACCGATCATTAAAACAAGGCTTGAGCGGTGGCCCCGTCAGCTTGCGAAGCAGCCAATGCCGGCTTTAGGAATGCAATGGCGCCCTCCGCAAAAATCCGAGTAATTAATCATCCGTAACTGTATTAATGCACAACCGAACGGATGAATCATTTTCGCAAAACGACGAGCGGACGTTTCATTTTCGCCTCGAAATCTGTTTCAATGCTATAGTACAAGTCCTCGGCGAACGTCGACAAAATTTAGCGCGCGTGCGCCGATCGCTCGACGCGGATCGACAGATTCATCGTTCCAGAGTTCGATTGTACCGTCTATCGATCCTGTGATTAATCAGCGGCTAAAGTGTTGCAAATTGCACGGGTTTAATCTCTTGGGCTGCACACGTGTATTATAGTAACAAACTGCGAAATAATTGCGGACTCCTTTCTTGCTGTTGCAAGGCTTTACGATTGAGCCGATAAAAATGGTACTTGTATCGCGATGACCGTAAGCTGAGCAAAGCACAAAACGGACAAAGCGGATCAAGATGAAGATATTAAAAATTAGAAAGCGCTCGAGTTTAGACGAGATTTTCGCGTTCGAGCGCTGCGCAGCTCTAATCGTTAAAAATTAATCGTCTAATTGAAATCAATCAATCGGCTAATCATCGCTTCGCGATTCTTACTTTCGAACTGCCTGCGAACATTTACGATGTCGTAAATATAATTTACTCCCATTCTTTCGATAACAAATATAAACAATAGGCGCGTGTGCACAAGGTGCACGCCGATAGTTTATCGCCAAATATTTGAGGAAGAAAATTGATATATACTCGCAGTGCTTGCTTCTTCGCTTGCTTATGCGCGCGATAGAAGTTTTACAACGAAAAAACACACAGAATCAGTTTTTAATTTAATGTACATTTACTTCAACGTGTGAAACATTACGTTACGATTCAGTGTTGAATCGAAATGCTTGAACTTGCGACGATGGAATCGTTCTGTCTGCGTTTTGACAATTGCGCCTGATAAATTCAAGTCTTGTTTGGAATCTTATCTCGTCTCTCCGTTCCACCAAAGAAAATGGAAGAGATTGTTTGATACGATTTCGATCGATTGGTTTTATAATAACAATGATGGGAGCAGCAACTCGGAGTGGAAACAAAAACGGGCCAAAGTGGCAATCGTTGCGCGATGCGAATTGCTATAAATATTATCGGAAGCGACGTTTGAAATAAATTAGAGGAATAAAATAAGAACCAGCGAACGAGCGAACGTCGCGGATAATTGAAATTCGAAATTAATGTATAAAGTCAATCTGTGCGCGAAGGCTATACAAAATGTAGTTATTAGCAGAGCTCGATATCGCTACTGGAAAAAAGGATGAAAAAACGGATGGGCGCGCGTGACAGTCTGATTATAGACGCGAGACATAAGGACGCGTTTGCGTCGCCCACACATAGGCACGCGCGAGCGTACGAGTGGCATCTCAGCATCGGGACGAAGCTGAGAAATTCGGTGTTGGGCGTGCGAGCGGTTGCGTTGCGGCAGCCGTAGGGGAGGAGGGACGGGGCTGGTGCAGAACGCTGCAAAAGCGACCCCGAAAAAATAAATTACCTGGCCTTTGTCGTCGCCGCGTACAATGAGGTCACTTGGAAACTCGCCCTTACCGATCTTTTCCATTTCCTTTGATACCGCGGGGTGTACATCATTTTTATGTTATACTTTTATGGTGCCAAGTGGACGCTTTTTACACTTATTCGTGGAACCGTCATGAAAATGAGAAATGCGGTCGACTTTCGTTGAATCGCTGCGTCGCCTTCTTGACTTCTGCTCCTCCGGACTCCGAGAATGAATCCTGAAAGGTACTTAGGGTGGTATTTAGGAAGGCTGATATACCTGTTCCCCGAGCTACGCCCACTAAATCTCTCGAGTCCTAACTTTTGAGCTGGATTAAAATATAATTAAAAATACTTTTTATAAAAATACTTTGTGATTCGAGCGGCGGAATCCCCGTTTATTGGAAGTCCGGTCCGCCTTAGGAAGAAATATCGTCTCTTTTTACAAAACACGGGCCGTCACACAAGAATAGAGACGTCAATTTTCTCCTTGTTGTTATTGTTGCCGCGTTGTTGTTGCGTTGTTGTTGCGTTTTTGTCGCGTTTTTGTCGTTAACGAGTAAGGGTCTCCTTGTGCACTTGACACCCCGAGCCATTCGCGCAAGTTTGCAAATTTCGCGCAAAAGCCTCCGACTGCACGTACACGTTTAATCCCCTGATTTACACACCCGCGTTACGCGCGCGTGTATGCACGCACGTTTCGGCTTATCGATATAAGAGTGGTAACCTTCCGAAGGTTTCGCTTTTTTTTTTGGCTCGTTGCAGGATGCGCATGCGCTCTGATTCCGATGATAAACAATCAGCCTGCGCCACCACTTTCGAAACTACTCGGCAGCAAACGCTCTGGCAAACGTCATCGGCGAGAGTCTCGCCTTGCGCTCGCGCGTCAGGAGTCGACGAAGTCGAGCGAAGGGGCGTCGCGACCGGGATGATCGACTGCGTTAGCGGTATAAGCCCGCGACGGTGGGAGGTCGCACACGTGCAAATACGCGCCAACTGTTTCGAACCGTTGCTATTGGCTGCGGCTGCATTCCTTCCGTCGGATCCTGCCCCGGAGAGGATGCCAAAGCCTTCCCGAGGAGATTGAGATCATCGCCAAGACACGAGAGCGAAATCACGCTTCCCTTTAATCGTTAAAACGTGCACGTTGCATTATCGTAGAGAGTCTATTAACCAGGTGCAACAGCGATGCGCGGTTACGCGGACGACTTTTCGCTCGAAGCTACGACTTTGTCTCGTTTGCGCGGAAAAAGTGGTTCTTCGCTCGGACCCTGAAGTTACAGCGCAGCCTATAATAAACATAATCGTCGAGGAGTAAAAAACTCGATTACAGGGTCAAACTAAATCACGCGGGCTCGCTTTTAACTACTTTTTCGTCTGGTTGTGCGCTAATATTGCGGAAGCAACACCGCTCTGATCGCGATTGCTATTCGCGATAAGATTATTTTTATTTTCGCTTTTACGATGGGTGTGTATAACGCAGCGTTGCACACTTTGCACACCTTGGCAAATAATAGACGAGAATTTTCGACGCGCGTTATCTGTTGAGCTCCGCTCAGGCTTGACCTTATGAATAGACAGTCGTTGGTATTAATGTTACGAAGGGAGGACCTGAATTCGAGGTGAAACATTTTCCCGTTCCCATTATCCGCTACGTCAAAAGTGATATGGCAGTTTAAAAGTGTGCGAGCATAAGGTCTTACACTACGATGAGCATCGCGCGAACGAGATCAGAGTTTGATTAAAATAACACGTCTGCTCGATCATCGAAACGAAATTCATTATCAAACTCGACCGTCATTTTGTTCGCGCTCTTTGTCAAAATCTGCGTACCAAAATGCCGTTGTAGTATCAGTACACAGGGACGATTGATTATCGCGGAAAATTCTTATTACGTTTGATGCCAACAATGGCAGATGCCGAGAAATTGAAAAAAAAAAAAAAAATTTCAATCTGCTTAAATTTGCCTGTATTATTTAAGTAACTCGATAAAACACGCGGTACAAACAAACGTTTATTTATCGTAAAATTACTAACGCGTACAATACTAGGACGAGACGAGCTCCCGTAGAGCTCTGATCACCTTATAAATGCAAATATCGTTATTTGACGCTGGACGCTAAAATAAGAAGCCAATAGCTTAAAAGTCCAGGCTCTCTGTTCTCGCTTGAGCATCGTCGAGTGCCTGCTGCAATCGAGGCGTTTAACGTGCAAACAGGCCTTAAAAGACGTTTAGCGAACGTCACAAAGACGAGCCTCTAGGATGCGTTAACGCGCGATGCGACGAGCAAATATTTGGAAATTTGTATGAAACTCGCTAATTAACAGCGAGAAAAGTGCGCACCAAACGATGGAGAAGGCGTTCGCGCGAGCTGAAAAATTGCGAAAAATCCGTCGCGAGTGGGCATGAGCAGGCCCAAAATTCGCCAATTGGTGCGAGCGCCGATCGAAGGTGCGAAAAGTGCTCCCAACTCCTGCTCCTTGTTACCTTCGTTACGCGCATACCAGCGGCAACGATCACTCCGGGACGCGTCTGCGGCGTTGCTGTCTGTGCGACACGACTCGTTCAGCCTCGGAATTCTCGCTGTTGGACTGTTTT
Organism: Platyscapa corneri; assembly: GCA_018907185.1. NCBI lineage: Eukaryota > Metazoa > Arthropoda > Insecta > Hymenoptera > Agaonidae > Platyscapa > Platyscapa corneri. Next base: position 6,495,063 of record JACCHW010000024.1, on the reverse strand, counting down.
TCCGTCGGCGGCCCGCTTAGTGCCTCGAGCCTTGGCAAGCACGGAAACTACTCGAAAGCGTTTGAAAATAATTGTGCGCGAGTCAGCCGATCGAAGAATCGGCGGGAGTCACAATTCGGACGTCGAAGAGTGCTTCGCGAATAAAATTTCAACGGCTACCTTCCACGCCTCGAAACAATAATAAATTGCCAAGTTGGAGATTTGAAAATGTCGATCACGAGCGCGGCGCTCGAGCGAATAACGCGACGACGACGACGACGACGTTTGTAACCGATTCCAGCTTCGGTTACGTAATCGTTTTTTACGATCGGATAATAAGCAAATTTACTTCATTCGTGCGTGCGTGGATTAGATAAACTTTTACGAGTCGCAACAACAATGCATCCTGTTGGATTTAAAAGCAAAATTCTGCCTTTACTTGCGTCAGCTCGCGTATTCGGCTGCATTTCCATCTCGATCTGCCTCGTCGAACGAAATCCAAGTAGAAAAAAGCTGTTCCAAGAGCGAGGATAAAAGTACGTTGAGGTACAAAAGCCAGTGCCCGCCTAACTAACTAACCTCTTCGTTCGTCGATCAGTTGCGTTTTGATAATTTCGCCATTTGCTCGTTTGCTCGGTTAGAAAGTACATTTGTGTTAATTCGGGCACCTCGAAAGCGCGACATCCGAGCAACGATCAGGATTTGCGTTTTTAGCCTCGGCTGGGGCCCTGTTGCCGCTATTGAATTATCAACTGAAAACAGTGTAGTCGACTCAAACAAGAGGCTCGCCGACGCGCTCGAATAATTAAGAGCTGCTCTTGGAAATCTTCTCCGCGAGTCCCTTTATTCGTCCTTAATTGGACGAGTCGCGCGCGGAGAGTAAATAGCTCGTCGATAAAATACAAGGGAGGAGGGAGGGAGAGTCGGTCTAGCGAAAAATGGAAAGCCGAGCGAGCGCAACTCATCTGGCACGAGCGAACTGCATTAATTATATTGTTGGTGATAAGCCGCGAGGAAGGAAATTGCAGGCACGTACGTACGAGAAATCGGCTCGTCGGGCCCGATAAAAAAGAGAAAAGGCGAGAAGGCGAGAAGGAGCGAAAGAAGCCGCGGCGGCGGCGGCGGCAGCTGAATATCGCCGAGTCATTCATCAGGAATGGACGCGCGCGCGCTCACGCGTAGATTACGGCCGCTTTTCCATCGCGCCTATCACCTTCATCCCGACGAGTCCTGCACGTAATATCCCATAATTGATCCGTACCCAGCGACAAGGACGCACTTCCCCCAGCCCTTTGTCGATTTAATAAATATCATTTTGTCGAATTATTATTGCGCAATATCGAGCGCAGCGGCGGCCATTGTCCGAGCAATCCCTTATTAATTTATACGCGGCTGCCCGTCGAGGCACGCACACGCGCAAGGTCGCAGCGAGTGTCATCGACAGCTCCGGTGCTTTTCGAGGTTTCTCGAGGCTGAGCCGCGCATGCGCCCAGGCATAATATATCAACAGGCATCCCAGTCCGAAATCACAATCGGCATTTTCGCGTCCATCCGCACCGCGCGAACTCTTATTGCGAATTCCACAATCGGAAGATTCGCGAAAGACGTTGCGAGTCGCGTGTTTATTAACACGTGTCTGCCCCTAACGCGCGCTGCTATTTCAAAAAACGCAAACTTTCTCGTCGATCAGAGATTACATTTTTTGCGCGAGCGTAAAGCCGTGCGCACGGATAAGGAGAAAAAAGCGCGAGCCGCAAAAGGAAGAAAGGGAGAAGAAAGTAAGTCGGCTAACTAATTACTTTGCGGGCCGATAGCGACGCGGGAGCGGAACAAAGCTGCTTGTCCACGAGTGCAGGTGTGAGTGCCTCTCTCTCTCTCTGTGTGTGGCTGGGTGTGTGTGCGCGCGCGCGCGCGTCCTCAGCTACGGCGATTGAAGGCTCTCGTGCCTGGCGCACAGCCGTACGAAAAACGTCGCTCGGTCGGAGCCGCGCGACGACGATGACAGTGCGCGATAATTAGCGTCGATCGACCGAGCGAATCGCGCCGCGCTCCTACGCCTCGTTGGGACTCGAGTGCCGACCTTAGCTTTCCACTCTCCGAGCCATCCCCCTTTCCTCGGCTTTTCCCTTTTGCCCGCAAATCGTTTGTCAGCAGAAGCACCTGCATTCTTCGATTGAAACGTCGTGGGGCTTCTCCAGACTAAACTCCCGTGCGCTCGGTGCTTTTTACAACTCCTTCTTTTGACGTTGTTTCGCCTCCCCAACTTTCGTGAAAGCCTCGTTTTTTCTTTGTTTACCTGAAAGTCCGTGACCTGCGATGCTTTTAAAAAGTTGCGCAAGTTTTCAGCGATTGCACTTTTAATTGCAACAATGCTAATGCGATAATCGGGAGCTTTTGAATTTTTCGAAATTGATTCCAACCGCGATGTCCGTCAAATGTTTGGAAACTAGGACAGGAGTGACGTAATAAATTCCAAGTCCTAAAATTAGAGTACGACGTCGCGTTTCTAACTAGAGTCATGCTTATGTTAAAATCCATTGCTTGTTTTCTAACGGGTTGTTGTTTTTGCTGTTGTTATTGTCGTCGACGTCGTCGTCGTCGTCGTCGTCATCGTCATCGTTGTCATTGTTATTTCTGTTGGCATTTGGCTTTGATCCGAAACTGTGTTAAAGAAATTCTTCGAGTCGGAATAAGTGCGCGCAAAAGCGCAATGTTATTACCCGGTTTGCTCGGTTATGATAAAACTTCATTTTGATGCGTGAAAAAAGTGTTATATTCTCGCGAATCGGTTCAATTTTTTATAAACGAATATCGAGTCATTTTACAAGATAAGTAACGATTATCGGCGTGAGCAATTATTTGAACGAATATTTTTTTAAAGAGCACACTCTCGTTAATGATGAAAATTCTCGAGCGACGCATTAATATAAAATTTAAATTTTAAATTCAATGAAATTTATGTTTTTAATTACCGACTTTGAAAAATGTAATTTTTATGATGCGACTAAAGGTAAAGTAAGTTTTCGATAATAAATACATCATAGTAGCATCGGAACGAATTTATCATAAATCATCGGGAACGTAAAGTGTCGTCTCTATTTTTATTGAAATGAGAATGTTGAAGTATATGTCGAAAAGCAGCAAAAGAACCGATAAAAAATCGAGCTTAAAAGAAAATTTGCAACCTTTGGGCAATTTAAGCTTATTACTTTCCTCGCGATCCAGCCAACCATCGAAAATGGAATCTGCGTTTTAGCGTTGCTTGCGATAATGCCGTAACTACATGCGAACAAATCAATTACTAAATTTCCATATTTTCCATAATGAATACTAAATTCGAGTTTAAATTGAATTTACCATTTAATCTCATGGTAAAAGTTAGATAACGCGCCTGAATTTGCATGCAGGCATTTCAGCGTTAAAATAGTTCATGGAAGTAACGAAGTGAACGGTAACATCGAGAAAAATGGTTCTTTCGGCGTAAACAAGTTTCTCGTTGCATAATTAAAAATGAAATTATCGGCAACACACGTTTCTCGCGGAGAGTTAGTTTGCTGATTTTTCAAGCCGGTCGCTAGACTAGGTGAACATCGTTTAGCATTGGTGAGACTTTTTGACATCGGAATGCCGATATCGAAAAGGCCGATTCGAACGAACGAGGACAAAAGTAGAGCTTCGCAGGCGAATAATTCGTCTGGAAATTCGATATTTTGAAAAAATCGCTCTTCGTTTACTTTCGACCCACGCAGTAGTAGTAGTAGTAGTAGTAGTTGGCCACGACTCGACATACTCGTTTAATATTTGCCTACTGCCGGTCGTCCGCGAATAGCCAAGGCAATATTGCGCGCGCAGGTTTGCGCGAGTAAACGCGTCTGCTCTACCAGTTTTCCCATGTGTGTGCACAATGCGCTGTATCCACATGGCGCGGCTACCGTTTCCGAGGCTCGTCCAACAATATTTACCTTTAACAAACGCGACGCAAGAGCTTGAGCATTGAGAGGGTGAACGGCCAGATTAGTAGCAGGTGCAAAAGCCTTGTGCATTTTGTCAATATTATCAGCGCCATTAGCTGCGCGCTAAGCGCAGAATCCTCTCTATCTCTCTCTCTCTCTCTCTGTCTCGCACGCTCGTGCACGTCTTGTACCTCGGTCGATCTCCTTTACGAGCCGCGAAAAACTCGCATCGCACCAAACGAGTCTACGTCACAAATGCTCTCCAGCAGCTCGAGTTCGGCCATCCGCGTCTCTCCCTGTACCGCCGATCGGTTTTTAATCTGAAATTACAGAGCACCTGGCCCAAGACCAATCGAGGCATCGCCATTTTCCGAAAACTGCTCTTTTCTACACATTTACGACTGCGCTAAGGAAGACAGCGTCAACACAAATCTCTGGAATGCTATTGTTCGAAAACTCGTTTGTGGTGTTATCCTTGCACTTTATAGGTGCAAATTTAACAACGTTTCTCGTCTAATGCTCCTAATTAATTTGGGGCAATATTTATCGAAGGAAATGTGTTTTGCGCGCGATTCAAGCACATCGTCGCCGTACCCATGAATTCTCTGCATTTGATTCGTTAAGGATAATTAAACAAATTTTAAAAAATAAAACTTTTATCCAGTTTTTACTTCTCGTGTGCGCCTATAAATGTATTAATAAACATTATCGGCAAAAATACTTTTAATTGTTCAAAGAATAATAAAAGTGGCAATTGCATACTGATTATTAAAATAAATGGAAAAAAGGAGGCGCGCATTATTAACGAGCATAATAATAATTTTATAGGGATATAGTGTAATTAAAATCGATTAATCATCGGCCAGAGAAAAGTAATGCGAGATAATAATGACGAAATCGGTTGACTAGTTGATACGAGAGTTGGAATACTAATGAAAAGCAAGGAGCATTTGTTGGGCCGCAGGAAGGAGACGCAAACAATAATACGATGCTACTTTTTACGAAGCCGTTGTGCGCGATTTCGGTTGCGTTGCTTGCGTTGCTTTTGAATAAAAGTGGCCGTAAAAATCCATACCGGTCTGGCGCACTATTAAACCCAGGAATGACGAAAAGTCGCCGTGCGCGTACGCAGTTGCTGCTTTAAAACGAAAAGCGTAAAGCGTAAAACGTTAAGCGAAAAACGTAAGCCGTAAAAACGAAAAGGTGTGGGTTATTGGGACGTCTACATCTACCGGGGACGTCGGTTTCATCCGAGTCGCAGGCGGGAAACGAACGTCGTTAAATTTCTCAGTCACGCAGCGACTTCCTTAAGCGCAGTAGGAGGGAAAGACGGCGGCGGCGGCGGCGGCGATCTCGCAGGACATTTTTCGAGGGCAGATTAAATTGGCCGCCCGTGCCCGTCCTAATGCCGAGGTCGCACGCGGGACGTCCCGGGGCGAGGACTGATTAATTCGCCGCGATCGCAATCGGCCCGATTTGTCTTAATTTCGGAACTCCCGACTCACGTGTCCAAACTCCTTATAATACCCGCCGAGGCTATCGATAACGAAACGGCTTACTTTGTCGCATCTTATCCTCGGGCCCGCGACTGCAACGCTAATTTTTCAATTTAAGTCCCCCTCGGCCCCGATCGCCGCCGAGTGCTTAGCCTCGCGAGGATCGAGAGAGGCGCAGCTCCGGCCCGAGCGCGATCGCCGGCTCGTGCGAAAAAAGCAGATCCTCCTCTCCACTCGGCCGCGACAACGATAATTCATTGTTCCGCCGACAGTTGCAATTAGCCGTGAATTCGCAAGATGCATAATTCGTCGCGGAAAGATTTTATCGGGCCTCCGTCTGCTCGAGGCGGTGCTTAGCACACGATCGTCCTCTTAATTAGCCGCTAGATAAGCTCGTCGATTAACAACGAGCCGACGACGAATCCACTTACGACTTACGGCGCTGCTCGCAGCACTCGAACAATAACGCGTCGGCGCTTTGCATAGGAAATGCAACGCGCAGGAGCTTAACGTCCTGCGCCAGGAGCGAGGCGAGCGTCGCACACTGTCATCGTCACGATCGGAGCGGGATGAACGCCAGGGACGGCTGTCCCTCGGTCTCCCCCGTCCGGGGGAAAAGGGTACGCCGTTGCTGGTGATCCAGTATTTACCAACAACGCGTCGTCGCTCGCATTAAGAACGCATTAGCGTCAAGTCCAGGGTGGGACCGCACCAACCGACGCGCGGCAGCTCCGGAGCTTTTTCCAGCTTCCCCCCCCCGTTCAGCCGCCGCTCTCGGTCGTCCTTTAAGTTTAACGACGACGCGCGCAGTTGCATAAGGAGCTTCGCAGAACGCGTCTCTCGTAATGGGTGAATGGGAAACTCGACTTTTTCCTTTCCCATTATATGATTTTCCCGCGTCGTCGGTTCGACTCCAAACGCCGTCGAAATGCGCTCTCGACGATATTAATCGCACTATTAATTATGCCCATTTCATTACCGAAAGGAAGACTCGCTTCTATATTGGCTCTCGCCGGCGCGCAAAAAGTAATTTTGTAAGATAAAACTTTTTTAATCCCCCCGAGTCACTGCGGCGGTGATTAATCGTCCCTCGAATATAATTTATTAGATAAGTGTAAAGGAATACAAAGTCGCGTTCGTTTCGTTTTACCTCGTCTTGTTCCGTCTTGTTTCGGCGACGTTGAAAATGAAAAACTCCTCGCGACCACTGATGACCGCAGCGTCTCGTTTACGCGCGGTAAATTTAAAAGTAGCACCAGCTTTTCCTCCGCATCGGCCGTATGTCTGGATATAAGCCGGTTAATCGGTTATCGCACTGTTGATGCACCAGCACTGCGTCAACGAATCCGCTCGGCTCGGGTTCATTTGGCGCGTGATTTAGTTAAATTTGAGCAAAATAAATAAAGAAAACTTTCTCGGTTTCGCAATTTGGCCGCAACGGCAACATCCTTCTCTCTTTATTGCGCGTTAAATCGCGGCGATGCAATATCTAAGCGGGTAATGCCTCGGTGGAGTGCCTCGACGCCAGAGTGACGTCTAATTAAACTCGCGCGGGCTCGTGCCTCGGCTGCATTGCCGCATTACCTATCGACGTGCTCACGATCGCCGGCTTTCTTCGCATCGGCTTGGAAATTTTATGCCTTGTCGATCAAAATGGACATTTCTCCCCGAGTTTTTACGTCTCGATGTTGTTCCAAACGTCGTAAGCCCGAGCAGTAAACAGTAAACGCGCAACATCTGTTAAAAATTGAGTTTATTAATATTGAGTCCGGGCAGCCGACCAGCCCCGGCTCCTCTTCTTTAATGCGTTATAATAAAATACGCGCCAATGCTTATAATTATAAATTACGCATTTTTCAACGCCAGCCGCGTCGTGACAGCCTTACGCTAAAACAACCCGCGTCTCGTCTCGCGGCGGCTCTTACCCGAGCCCAACATCGGCCGCCGAAATTCGACCGAAACTCACTTTTCCACTGCGACTAACTATTCGCGTCCAACGAAAGCGATGGCTTTCGACGTGTGTGGGGTGTGTGCCGGTGCAAACAAGTGGCCAGAATCCGAGTTAAAATTGTAGTTGGTTGTTATGGTAGGTGAGTCGACGAAAAACTGATTAAAAAGAAGAGGAGGAGGAGGAGGAGGAGGAGCAGCAGCAGCAGCAGCAGCATAAGAAGAAGACGAGAAAAAAGGAAAATACCGTTAGGATCGATGAATAGTTTTGCGAGTTGGAAGGAGTGTTTCCACGCGAGAATTAAAAACTTTTCGCACCTTCGGGTTCGATCGCCCCGAAGCTCGACGTTCGAAATTCGAAGCAGAGAGGGAGGGGGGAATCCACCGATCCAGCCTCGAGCCAGCGAGTCGTCAGTGGGGCAAGAGTCGAGGCCGCGCGCGTCGCTCCTCGTCGCCGTCGTCGCCGTCCTCGTCCTCGCGCGCGTCCTCGCCGAGCAAGGACAGCCGGACGGAGAAAATGGGCGAGATGCGCTCGGAGATCCCAAGAGACTCGAGCTGCAGCAGCCGAAAAAAGGAGCGCGCGAGGTGGTAGTCGAACCGGTGTGGGGGCTATTAACGACATTAACGCTACTCCGGGCAAACACGGCTCTATATCATCTCCCGAGCGCGCGCGCGCGCGCGCGGCCGAATAATAAACAATAAATTCCGGTGAAATACGGCGCCGAACAAGCGTAACCCATTTGTTTGCGATAAACTGACCCCGAAGCTAGTCCGACCAGTCTGCAACAACGAGCGTCTGACACGGTTCACCCCTGGTCCCTCCTCTCGCCCCTCGCCGGTCCCGCTCCTCCTGTGGTGTGCTTCCTTTTTTGCCCATTGTACGCAGCCTCTAGTTCTCTGTCTTACGATTATTCTTGCTCGCTCTCCGGCAGATATGCATACCCGATTAGTGCGGAAATACGCGACGCCGTGCCCGAACAACAACGTCTTTATTACAGCTGGATCGGTGAATTTTTGTCATGGTTTTGGTCCAAGTATCGCGAGCCAACCTCGGCGGAGGCAGGGAATTTCGCGAGGCCCCGCGACCGATCGAGACGAGCTTGCGCCAAAGGCTCGATCCGGAAAGAGACGTCCCCCGACAAACGCCTTCCCAAAAAAAATGTCCCCGCTGCAGAAGAGCCTCTTCTTTGTGCGAGACTCCAAGGAGATCGCGCGTCGGTACGGAGCTGCAAACCTCTCCTCCACTCGCGCCCATAATTCACCGATTTTCCAATATCTGATATTGTGCAAAAGACGGCTACTACTGCAGTAGGACTAAAACAGGGCTGAAATACGGCGACGCGAGCTCGGATTAACGTCCGCTCGAGGTCGTAAAGGTCGGGCATCGGGGGCACCGGGATCGACTCATCGAGAGGAGCAGCTGGTTAATTGCAAAAAATGTGCATTAGTCGCCGGTCTAAATCCCGGGTCGTGTTACCTCGCAATCTGCCAGAGTCCCGTGCCGAGCTCTCGTCAAAAAGTCAGCGCGGTATTTCCAGCAAGCCAACCTTCTCTCCTCTCCTTTTGCGTATCTTCTGGGCGCACCTCCGGGCCGTCTCTCCTCCCCCCCCCCCCCCGCCCCTCTCGCTCGCTCTTTTCCGCTGACTCGACGGTGGCCGGCACTGCGGCGGTGCATCGCTAATCCTAACCGCCTTAAAGCTACTCGTGTTGGTAACGAGGCACATAAATCAGTCCCGTTCTCGAGTTTCCAGCCGCGAGCAGCGGCGGCAGCAGCTCTCTCTCTCTCTCTCTCTCTCTCTCTCCACTCTCCGCCTCTCCCGCGACAAAAAAGTCGCGCGCCGTAGGCTTTAACCCGCATCGGTCTCGCACTGGGACGAGAAAACGACGGCGCAAGAGGCGGAGGAGGTTTTCGATTCAGGAACGAATCCTTGGCCGATTCGCTCGTAAAAGGTGGACGGGCCTTCTCTTTTCATTGACCGATCGAGGAGGAGAGCGACGTCGGCTCCGTGAAAATTCGATTCTCGTTAGCGCCTGTCAATGCAGGACACTCTTTTTTGGCCTCTCGCCTGCTTCGGGGCGTAGGCCCGCGCGAGAATTCCGCTCGGGAGTTTTGGGGCACCTCGAGCGCTGACCTTCGACCTCGCATCCTTATAATTAAACGACAATTTGGATATTGCGAAGAGTTGAGCGATTGGCTTGGCAGTCGCGCCGAAAGCACAAAGGGCCTCTTAAGTAGAAATAATAAATAATAAAAGAGCTTTATGCCTACACGAGCACTGCACTCTCCTCTTAAATTTGAATATTTTCAGCGAGACTTATACGCGAGGCGCAGCTTAAAAATCCTGAAATATGGTTGGTGGCCCGTCCTAAACTACGCGGAATAATAATTAACTTTGCGCGGGGACGAGGGCGTTTATTGAAAAATCGCTCTCGAGTGTAAACACGGGACGACGGGAGGAAGGGAGTGAGTGCAAGGGCGTGATTGGAAAACGAGAGGAAATACGAGCCCGGCTTTTCGATTTCGATCGAGGCTCGCCGCGAAAACACTGCGAAAACAGTGCGAAAACAGTGCGAAAAACTGCGAAAAGTTGCGAAAGCGCAGGCGCGCACCCAGAAGGGTTTGGAGGGGGGTGGGGACAGAGGACATTTTAAGATCCGTATGCAAATGCCGCACTCGCTGGGAGTCGCTCGCTCGCGTATCGTAAAAGTTCCCGGAGACATACTTTATTATTTACATAGGATAAAAAAGCTCCCGAGGAATAAATAATATAAAAATACTAAATGAAATCAAGTTGAGCCAAGTTTAAAAAGTCCTCTCTATTTACTACATACTTGGCGCGGAAGACTAGCCATAAATAACATTCGTCTTAAAGTATGGTTAGGAGGTAAAAATACACGATAAAAAGTTTTAATAACCGGTACTTACGGTTACTTCGCCTAATAAAAGAGACAAAAAGAAGAGGAAAAGAAACGATCATTTAACTACATAAACGAGAAATAAATATATTCGCGGAAGGGTTATTGTTAGACAAGACAGTCACGTGCAGCGAAACTAATTCCGCGTCGAGTAAAGAATGGCGAGAACGAGACCTTCGAAATTGATATTACGCGGTGGTTCTGGTTTTCCACATCCGAAATTCCACCTCGTACGCGCACTCGGCCGCGCCATTATTAGCAATAAAAGGGCATCATCCGGAGAGAGAGAGAGAGAGAGAGAGAGAGAGAGAGAGAGAGAGAGAGGGCATTTAAGAATGACGAGGCGCTCGAAGCGCGCGTGCATCGTCAGTGTCTATTAAGAAATTGGACGAAGATACTTTCTCCGTCTCCCTCTCTCGCTCTCCCGTCTCTTTCTCTCGATGACGGCCGTTTGTCGTCATAAACGTCAGGACGCGCGATAAAGACGAGAGAGCGGAGATATACCTTCGCCGAAAAAGGGAGAGAGAAAAAACAAGCGGAGCGAGAGTGAGATGATTTCAGGTTTAGCAGACCCCCGTGAGGTTTTTTTCGGCCGGGCCTCCCCAAATCGCGATATATATCAGCGGAAACGTCGGCATCATAAGGGTGGACCCCCGCCAGATGCTCGATCTCGTGAAACGGGTTGAAAAAAGTTCGCCGAGCTTAGCCCCGGTGGCCTGGGGGGGGGAGGGGAAGAAACTCATGATGATGAGTACGAGGGGCCACCTAGAGGAGAGAGAGAGAGAGAAGGAGTGCGCGCGTCGCCCACCAATCCGCGCTAATACCGTAAGTACAATAATTGCTCGGTGGGTTCCCAAGAGCCGGGGACCGGCGGAATTATCGCTGATTAGGTGCGAAGAATGCCTCGGGCCCTTATTGGATTTGAGTCTCGATCGCGATCCCGGCTAATTGGCCCCTCGACGCCAACGGTCGCCTCGGATACGCGGACGAGCGCTTTAACAACGGACCCGCAAATTTAACGAGTCGGATTGGGTTCGTCGGGAAAAAATGCGGGGCGAGACGCGTGGATGGTCGATGGAATCGGTAGCACCGGACGCGCTTTCCTCCAGGAGTAATTGCCCGTGAAACGCGATGGCGAAAATGCCTTCCTTCCCGTCCTTCTCTCTCACCCAGGAGGGCTTCTTGCTCGTTCGCATTTTCGGCCGCAAGTTGTCGCTAAAGGCACTTTCGTCCCGCCTTGCTCGAATAATTCGTCGCGTATCGTTATCCAAACGATGCCTTGCAGTGACGCACTCAAACTCCACCAAATGCCTCGAAAGATTGGATCGACCGATACGGAGGCCAAATCATCAAAATCCACTTCTGGCAAGGCGAGACCAGAAAATATTGCACGCGGTTCGTCGATACACGCGCGACTAATTGGCCAATTAGAAGACTCGCCGTTGGTAGGGGCGGCTTTTATTATTTCAAGCGCAGCCGCGGATTAGCATGAGTTATTCGCAAGCGAGCGACGCGTGGACGGGAAACAAACAAACGCGTCCATTTCGGAGCTTCGGGTGCAATGGAACACAAGCGCTCGATTGTCGAACGCTCCGGCGCTTTTATAGCTTTCTATCGTAATGTTTTGGTCGAAGCGAAACTCGCGGAACGCGCGCGAGACGAATGGCTTTTTCGACGTCGCTGATGCGAAGGCTTTTATCAAAAGGGACGCGGCTTGGGCCAAGACTTCCTTTATGTTTATTTATTTAATTTATATATTTATTCGTCCGTTCGTTCGTTCATTTTCGCGAGTTTTCGATTGTCCTATTTTCGCGTCGTTGTTTTAACGTTCCGAGTGTTATTTATCGCTGTATTTTTTGCGGAAACTAAACTCGTCGCTGGATACTGCGATTCGACGAGTTCCAACGTCATTCCCACCTAAATTCTGTGTTCGAGCTGTCGCCTTCAACGAGTGATTGTTCGATGAAAAGCGCATTTTCATTTTTAAACATTAATATTTGCACGATGCTAATAATCGAAAATGAAACTACTGGTGTCGTTGTGCCCGAGAAAAATGCAGCCCTTGCATTATTCGGGACGAACGAAAGTATAGCAACAGCAACGACACTGCCGCCGAGTAAAAGAAAAAACAACCAGCTTTTCCAGTTTTGCAGTTGTTACGAAGCGCGTCTTAAATTTTCCGTCTGTAAGTTTATTCGGCGGGCACTCGTGTCTAATCAGCTCGTAATAAAAGTTCGATTTTTCGTCAGCGCTGATAAATATCTGTAGAGGCTGACGCGCGTAAGGTGATTTTACGAGCGGACATATTTTACTGTAATATACGCGTGCGCGCGCGCGATGGTTTACGCGAAATCGCTTTTTCAATTACACTTTATTTTTCGTAATTTAACGACAAAAGCTGAGATCGTGTCCGAACGGTCTTTTGCATGTATTTGCTCGGTAATATTATCAAAACCTTTATCTGGCTTCAGTTGACTGCAAAACTGCAAAACGAAAATTGATTTACAGCTAACCGAGTAAAAGGTCATTAATTTTCCTTGAGACGTTCTCGAAGCTGAATATTCATGAACCAATGCTTTACCTAATCAATGAAGGTCGATTAGCATTTTTCAAATTAAAACTGTAATTAGTTGAGCAAGCAATAAAACTTTTTCAAGGAAAATTTCTTCATAAAACGTTAGCACCTGCAATAAAAAATTCTACTGTTATTTAAAAACTATTATGCGCGAGATTTCTGACTTGAAATGTTGACATCGACGATCTACAAATATTAAGCGTATCTTGTTGTACTCGGAGCTCCAAGGACCCGAAAGAGACGCTTATTATTTCCGTCACCACTGATTCCGCAAATAATTTTATTGGCAACATTTTTTGCGAAAATATAGCAATCGAAGAAAAAACCGAAAAAAATCGCGCACCTGCCAATCTATATTTTTCAAAGCGTAATTTCTTAATGACACAATTATATACTTTAATACCCGTAATAATTAAATCGTAAATTATCCGATAAAAGGTCTTTATTTCTAAAATTCACCTTATTTTATTTATTACAAAATCATGTAAACGCGTTTGTTCGTTACGTAAGTAGTGTCGATTTCGTGTAACTAACTGTTTTCAAGACGTTTAACGCAAGCAGTTTTAAATAGATTAAAAATAACGCGTTTCTTCTAAAGGTTTACAGTTACAATGCTTATATTGAAAAAAATATCAAAGAACGCAGGTTGTCCGGAGAAATATCCAAAAAATCTGCAAACATTTTCTTTCGTTCCGCAGTATAAAAAGCATTAATAATTCGTAGCGTGCGCGGGAAAATGAGGTTCTAATCTCACTATCCCCGAAAAACTTTATTTCGCTCGATTAAAATGACGAATAATTTACCAAAATACGGAAGATATAGTCCAGGTGAGTTCGCTTTAGCATAAACACTATGGTGCGTGAACATATTTCACTTATTAGCTGAGAAAAAAAAGTGTAATTTTCCGTATCGTAATGGAAAAAGTGAAAAGACTGCGTTAATATTAGCGTCTCGAGGAGTCGCGCCAATACCGTCTCGTGGAAATTTCGCCGAGCGTCGCGCGTTTTAATTAATTCTGCTTTCGAATTTAACCAAAAAATAAATGTCAGGGCAACTCTCGGACAGCGTCCGGTAATGTTTCCGTTAATGTACAAAACGCGAATCGAAGTTAAGCCAAAGTCTCCGAGGGGCGTATTTATTTCAATGAAAATGTCGATGCTAAATCAAGTTTGGGTGAAAAATTAGCTGCCGTAAAGTCGTGTCGACTCCTCTGCTGCGCTTTTCCACGTACCTTTGCGTTATTATCGAAAAAACTTGTATTCCCAAACGATTGGATCTCGGACACTAAACTGGCCACAGTAATGATTTTGATTAGTAATAACACACTTGCGAGTCCTCCACTTATTTAATATCGCAATAACACTGGTTTAGTGTTATCGATGCGACGTTATCCTGGTAACGATTCAATGACCAATCGGTATTAAACTCGCGTTTAATTATCCACTTGAAATTCATTGTTTAATAGTTTCTGCGAGTTATGAAAAATTGGAGCTGAAAGGTCGCGTTGCTCGGTCGAAGCGAACTTTGCTCTATAAAGATTGTTGTTTACGTACACCCAACATTCTTGGGGTCGCAATTTTAAATGACCGCAATATTCAGGGTCATAGGTGAGCTTCGGATTGTAAAAAAGCTGTCGCAGGAGACGGTAAAAATTCGCTTCAAAACTTTACAAACTTCATAAAAATCGCGTTGATTTTTATTACAAACGTTCTTGGTCTATTAATAAGCACACCTCTACATTTGCTATAAAAAGAAAAGTAACTGTATTTGCGTTTTTAAATAAATTTCTTAAGTCATCGCATACTATTTATTATTTTAATTATGAAACGTAACTGAATACGAGGAAAATGCATTAATAACGTATCCGTCTCGCTGGTTGTACGTTAAACAAAAGAGGAATAAATGTGTTGAATAATATTGCAGTGGTGGCTTCGTTTATGAGGGATTTATTTGAAATAGATACAATTGAGTTTTATTTGACTCGTGCTTTAAACGCTTGTTTTAACGTAATTTAATGTAATTTAATTTAATTGTACAAATTCGTCTGCAGTTTTACGGGAATCTATTTTTTAAAATAATTTCCCACGGATTTATTTCGTTTGCAAGCATTAGTTTTCGTCAGTTTAACCGTTGCTCTATCGATTCGCGACCTTAAAATTGTGGAATACTTCTTGTCTCGTAACAGGAATGAACCAAAAACTCGACTCTGACAAATTAAACATTGTGAAATATAAATTATTTTCAAGAATAGTTGACAATAATAGCATATTTCATCAATCAAATAAGCAGATATAATACGAAGCGAGGCTCGTAAATTCTTTATATTTGTTAATTGAAACAGTAAACAAATTAAATTGATCGATGTTTTATAAAATTAATGCGCAATAAAATATCATCCGGCTGTAAAGAATCGCCCGTTAAATGCTTATTAATAAAATGACTCTACGAAAGGCGTGTTATTTTGTTGGTTTCTCAACAATTGATCGGTCGATAAAAGCTCTAACTTTTATTAGATAGGTATCGCGATTAGTAAATTTGAAAAATTAAGAAAATGTTGACGTTCGACACGAATTTATCATCGATATTCGATTTTAGCATGCTTTTCGCGACAGCTTAACGCCTCCCAGTCGTTTGATTCGTGCCTTTTAAGATTGCGAATCATTCGATCGGTGCATTCGAATATTAAAAATGAACCTAATTCATTGGTTCTCGCCACTGCAATTATTTTGGATTCTAGCAAACTGGAACGAAAGAGCAGCTTACGATTACGATTGGCGAGGTGTCCATAAACTATTACCTCACAATTCTTAATTTATCCAAGTTAATTTTCGCATGCCAATACTTTAACTGCCAATCTATTTTATCACACGAGTAATTATGTTTAATATTTTGTTTATTTACTGTACAAAATTGCGCATTCCGTAGAAGCTTGCAAAATACACAAAAATTTTCCTTGTCGGACGTCTTGGTTATCATAGAAAAATTACATGTAACTTACCGTGAAGGAGAGTTGAAATCGTCGGTACGAATAAGTTTCTTCAGAAACGCCATTCGTTTGCAATAGTGAACAAAATTGGAATAATTATTTATACAACGACAAAGGTATCCGTTTAACTGAGATTTTAATTCGACAATTTCTCAATTATGCAATAATACACGTTTCCAATAGCACATTTCTAAGTCGTTTCGATTCATTTTGTTGTTGTTGTTGTTAACGTCGCTCGGGCATTCGCATTTTTGATAACCAGTCGGCGCAACGTCGCCCTTATACGCAACGACCGTTAATGCCAATGTCCACTCGAGACTCGATTGCGTTCGAGTTTTGCCTCGAGACTTTTTAACCTCTGAAATTTGTCCCAAAGAAGGAGAGTTGCAGCCAGGACTTGCGTCGATTTTTCCAGTAAAAAAGACGCGTCGAAGACAGGAGTTTTCGCGCAGTTAAAAGAGCCAGAAGGAGGGATCGCTGGAAAAGTCAGCGACGAGATCGAGCGCACGAGAGAGCAAGCGGGCCAAGAGGATGGAGGAGGACGCGAGTAGAAAACGAAGCAAAAGCGCGACCATATTTATGAAAATGCTTAACCTCGTAACGTGCGATCTCTATCTTTCTCGCGAGCCCACCCTCGCTTTATCTCTCGCATTTGCATTAGGCGGTGTGACGAGGGGGAAGCCTTTTAAATCGAGAATACGACTCGTGTTAGACCAACAGCCGCGTTTATGCACGGAGTACGGAATATTTATTGGCTCAAATGAATGGGCCTCGCACTCTCCGTCTCTATCTCTTGGCTTCGAGAGCCGAGCTACGTGTGTATACATATTTATCGCGCAGCCAAGGAGCGGTTGTTGGTTCGTTTCTAAACGGGCCGCAAAAATGGCGGTAGCAGCCCGGCGCCGCTCTTCGACTCCGCGCCCGAGCCATTTTCCCATTGCGACACGAGTGCACGACTGCTACGGGGAGTCGTCGTCGACTCTTTCCCGCGGCCTCCGAACAGGCCGGCCAAAATCACAGTTGCCGCGCGACGACGAGCGCCGGACAGCACCAGTTGGACGACCGAAACCAGCGGCGCCTGGACCTCGCGGCTCAATAATACAATAATGAACAACTCAATGGCTTGCAAGCATATAAAAAACTACGACAATGGACTTTATCCAGCGGGGGGTTCTTCTTTTGTTCGGCTAAACGACCGAACTTGTTTATTTTTCAATTTCTCGCTGGTGAACTCGGTTGTTCGCTTCTGCATTTCGCATTTGTCAGTCGAGAATCGCATTTTGCACCGTTTTTGCGGCTGCGTTCCTGCGCGAGAGCCCAACGGTTAGGACGAGAAACAGCGGCGAACGCGCCTCCATGAGAAATCTCGAAATTTTCCGGAAAAGACGGGCGCAGCTCGCGACTTTGTTTTTCTCGGCTCACTCTCGCTCTCCTTTCGCTTGCACACGTTTTCGCAATCCTTCTCATCGTTAAACGAATTTTTACTTTTTACAGGAGCATAAAGCGCGTACTCGCGCGCGGACAGCAGTCGCTCGTAACGTGTTTTCTTTAGTTTCCACGAACGATTCGTTCCGCGCTCACGCGTGGACGTGCAACGGACGCGCACACACGTGTCCGGCGCGCGTCTGCGTAACTGCACGTACACACGCATAGTGCACGCGCGGCCCCTATTACGTACGCATAGGTGCGTAGGCGAGCAGCGGGTGTTTTTAAAAAATTTTCGTCGCTCGAAAGGAGAGACGCGCACGGCGGCGACGGGGAATAATCGAGGGCCGTTGCGGCGTCTGCGCCACGTACCACCGGCGATAGCGGAGCGCCCAAAAATTGCGGAAAATTGCGGAAAATTGGAGAAAATTGCACAACGCGCCGCTCACACCGGCCCGAGTTTGTTGTTCGCGGGGGCGCGACCGACGAAGCGCTTTATCAAGTGCGCCCGATAAAATAGTGCTAAACGCGCTCACTTATCCTCGTGTCTATTCGAAAGTGGCGAAATTTTTTCAGCCAACGAACACCAATACTCGGACCGTTTGTTTGTTTTTTGCGCGCCGTAACGTGAAAACTATTCGGCTTGATTTATGGGATAATACAAGCAGTGCGCGATTCAGTCTTTGAATAACTTGACACGAAGTTGCACTTTCGTAATAAATATCTTACGCTAAGCCGAAATAACGACGATATTTTTATTGCACGAGCGGAGGAAAAAGGACGATAAATTCAATTTTATCGGGCATTAGCGAATTTCATTGTATTTTTACGTCTTAATTATTGGCGTCTGGGCGCTCCCTCGAAACGAATAATAGGCGAAAGCTAGGCGCTGAAAATGCAGCTAATAATGCAACCGGTAGAGCGCAATACACGTTGTTCGAGGCGGGTTGCGCGAGCAGCGGAGGAGGATGCAGCTGCGAGAGTAAGCGCTCGCGAATTCGGGCACGGAGCCGAGCAGAAAAGAGGAGGAGAATTGGGAGTCGATCGGCGGCGATTAGAGGAGCGCAGGCTCCCTCGAGCCGGATTATTTCATTGGAGCAGTTGCAGAGGCTCACCGCGGCGGAGTCCGTCAGTTGGCTGCTCCGGGTGCAGCGCCGCCGAGTCGACGGATAACTTAGGCGCGGCCACGCGCGCTCGTGACTTCGCAGCCGCCGAGTTCGTGCCCGCGCATCTCTTTAAAGCAGCAGCGGCATTCCCGCGAACAAAAGGGTAAAATTAAAAACTCGTCTCCCTCGCGCGCACGTGTTCGCATTAGGCGTAAGTGGAAAATAAAATGCGCGTCTTAAGCGTCGAAAATGAGCCTGGGGACACTGGGTGGGTGGGTGGAGTGCCGCCTGCAGTGCCACCGGTGGGAGCTATGGGAATGGGAGCGCTGGACGGGCGGAGTGGATTGATAGTCGTAATAAAAAGACCTTGTAATTAATAGTAATAATACTAATTATTTCATTTTTTCATAAGAGCACTGTAGTGATAATAATGACATAATAAAGTTTAGGCGTAATGATAATAATTATAGTAGAAGATAATAATAAAAATAAAATATAATAACCGTAGGCGGAGAACCGATTTTACATTAATATCATAATAATAATAATAATAATAATAATAATAATAATAATCCATCCGATTGTTGCGTTACTCTTTATTCTTTATTCCTCTTTATTCCCGCTTTGGCTTCAAAAACATCTCGCTCGTTATCGAAGAAGTTATTTACAAGGATTCCTTCGCCGACTCTAGCACTCGTTTCTTTTCGCCGTGCGCGAGCAAGCGAGTGTTAACTCAACGCGCGGGATCTTCGCCATGGCATGCCGCCGTCTTTCCGCGTCCGCCATCCTCGTCCTCGTCGCGCGCATCCTTAGCCCGGGAGACAAAGAGGCGAGCGAGCGACCTACGCACGCACGCACGCACGCACGCACACACGCATTTGACATGTAATCCACGGCGGCGCATCTGGGGGCGGCTCGCCCCCCGATTCGCACCCCGACGCAATGCGCGCGCGCGGCACACGTACGAGCTCGCGGCCGCACGAATATTTACAAATATACGTGGCTGCGCGCCAGCGTGTATTTACAGCCATTCGTAGGCCCGTCCTCCGAGAAAGGCGAAAGTGTCGTCGTCGTCGTCGTCGTTGCTCGGCTACATTTCCATGTACGTTTACACAATAAATACTATGAATAGCGGCGTCGGATGGTTTTCTAAAAAACGAGTCGCACTAGTGTTCGACGCACAGTCACTCGCACTCGCGTACACTCGCTCCGGATCGCTGCACTTTTGCACTGTCTCTCAGCTTTTCCGCCATTCAAAGCGCAATACTTTTTCCAAGCTGGCGCGGCGACACGTGGAGCGAACGCTTCTCTCCTCTGCGTCAAAGTTCGGGAGAAATCGACATCGACATCGAAGAGAACAAAAAGAGAAAACCTGATCGATTTTCCTTTATACTGATATCGATATATATATATATATATACACTCGGAAATATAATACACATCTATAATGTTTTGTTTACAGTTTTGCTTCTCGTATATATAAATATTATGTACAATCGTATACTATATAACGTATAATAATGTTCGGAGGAGGATCGGTACAATAAAATCGGTCTCGGCCATCTTATATATTCACCTTACAAGCTAAATGAATGTGTCTTGTAGTTAGAAAAAAGTCTCCCTCCTCCCCCTCCGCGTTCTCCTCCTCGCGGCGAACGAAATCTACACACATTTATGATTCTCGTATCATTTTCATTATCACAGTGGTTATTTGAAGAGAACGAGCCTAGCCGTCTACTCGTCAATGAATCACTATGCCATTTCCTTTCTCTTCTTTCCATCTAATTTGTCGACAATAACTCTCTCTCTCTCTTAATTTTCGTATTTGAAAAAAGAATAAAGGAAAGAACAAACAAACGTTTGCCTGCTTTTACCGTGCTCGTGAAAAAGCGCGCGAGCTAATAATAAATACTGCGGAGCGACGAGGAATGCTATCCCCCGCCGACTCTCCTCTCGGTCGTCGACACATTTTTATTTTTTAAATTTTCAAAATTCCGAAAGCGCTAAGCTCCGCGCACGCATCGAATTCGCGTCAATTAAAAGTAGCCGTCCTCTCCCTGGGGAGGATTTTCCTCAAACCCTTGAATCAGGACTCGCAGCGCGCGAAACCCTTAGCCGTCCACCGACAGCGAGTAGTACTTTTCCCGTGCACGAGAATCAATCGGAATGAATCGCCGTAGCAGCCGCGCGTACGGCAACTACGTGCGGAAGCATACTTTATACTTTAAACTTTATGCTTTATACTTTAAACTTTATACTTTATACTTTATAGTTTATATTTCATATTTTATACAATGTACAGGACAAAAATCGCAAGTCGCGTGCCGAGTGCTCGGATCGCAGCACGCCAAACATCGAATATTTAAGTTTTATGCATTTAATTAAAGAAAATAAATTAAAATTTCGGTCACTGGATGTCTGGACTCGCCGCGCTTTCGCGCAGTCGCGCTCTCAACCGACACATTCGTTGTTCGCTTTGTTTGCTTTTCTGTCTCTCCCTCTCGCTCTCTTCTTTCCACGCAAGAAACGAAAACGAATCAACGCTTGTTGATCTTTTGTTTCGCGCGCGCTCTCTCTCTCTCTCACTCGCTCGCTCTCTCGTCGACGAGAAAGGGACGCACTCGCGGCGAGATGCCGGAAGAAAAAGTACGTGGGGGTTTCGCGGAAGCGCCGCCGATCGGCCGCCGCGAAAACATTAAGAGCCCACGAGTGCACCAATTATAATACGCACGTACCTTGCGGCCCCCTTTCCATATTTCTTTCTCCATTTTAAGTTCTAGAGTTATTACCTCGATCGGAGCGAAAAATCTCTTAAGCGATCGACGCGCTAAATACTGCTTAGGTATCGACAGTTTCGAGTACACGAGAAAAATCTAAATGATTACGTCAAGTCCGTGGAATATCTTTAAGCATAAATTAATGAAGTTGAAGTACAAGAGGCAAAGGTCGTCGCAGTATCACAGTTACAGCGGATACGAAGCGAGGGGGGTGGGGGTATTGCTGGAAAAGTCGGGCCCGGTGCTGCCCCTTTTCCGTACACCGGTTAAGAGATTTTTCCTCTCGATGCCAATCGCGCGACTATCAGAGTATTTGTATAAGTATATAATTTTGTCGTGAATACATAACAGATCTCGGCTTAGAAGTTAGAGAAGAAAATTCGCACAATAAATAAGAGAAAAAGGAAAAAAAGTAGATACAAACGGAAAAGAAAAGATATATATTTGTTGGAAAATTTTGCGGCAAAAGTGTCTCTTTTTACTCGGTGATGTGATGCTCTGTAGCAGTCTGTGGTTCAGTGGCGACGGATGCTTCTCATTGTGTGTCCCTCGATCCGATCCGTTATCAATTCGTGTCAGATTATTCAGGCGATTTTCTTTCACCCCGTCTGTCTTTCTCTTTCTCCTTGAGAATATTCTCCTCGCTGGCTCGTGTGTGTTTCAAAGTGTCAGAGTCAAGGCTTTTCCGCTCGTTCACGTTAAAAACTGTGTTCCGAAGCGGCGGCGGCGGCGGCGGCGGCGGCGACGACGACGACGACGACGACGACGACGACGACGACGACGCTCATCCCGCGGGCCCCCACGTGCGATAAGCAAAAAATCTCTTTCGAGCTTTTAATTACTCGCTCCCTCATTCGACTTATTTTCTTTCTCTTTCTCCGGCTCTGAGTCTCTTTCTCGGGGTATCAGCTCTCTCGTTCGTCCATCCGTGGTTCTCTAAGCTATCCTACGGGGTCAGTGATATTCTGCGTTAGGTCATTCAATGTTTTGCTGTGTTTCACGAATTATTCTATATTTATCCTTAAATCTTAAGTTTAAATTACGTCTAAAGCCCGTCTCGCTCTTTTAGCTGCAGTGCCACGCGTGGTATTATCGTTTTGTTTATCTTACGGCAAAATAAAATAAAAAAAACAATAATCCCTAGGATCCCCCTGTTACGGAGGAACACCGAACACCGTTGCATGCAGTTCCGTCGCCATCCGACGGTTCAAGGAGATTGGACACCAGGATTCGATGCGGACAACGTAGATAAAGGCTTCCTCCTTCCCTCCCGCCCTCCCGCTTTTGGCGAAGCCAAAACATCGATACGTTATTTGCGGCTCTGACGTTCGCACGTTTGCTCTCTTGCGCGATCCCCGATCGTTCGGCATTAAGATGGTGTGCCGTAAAAATGCAACGAATTAACACCGCGAACTCGGAGAGCCCGATAATCTCCCTCGTGACTCGCGTTACTGCATTTAAATTTTAAATACGCGTTTCCGCCCCACCATTCCCATTCCCATTGCCGAATCTTATGCTTTACGTATCTCCCCTTGTAGAAACAAGACGGAGACACGGAATGCTTGGATCGACTCGCGACCAATGAGACGCGAAGAAAATACCGAATCCACTGGTTTAAATGCGTCGGCTTGCGCGATTTAAATCCGAGTCCGAGCAGTTGGACTCGTTCGACACCGAAGACGCGAAATTTAAGACAAGTCGACAACAACAAAAAGCCGATATCCAGCACTTGGGCTTTTGTCAAATGTAAGTTAAACGGCGTTACGACAAAAAGGTGGTGCTGCTGCGCCTTGTGCAGCAGGAGTCGTTTCGAGGCAGTTACTCCTTAATTTGGAGGAATGAAAAATGTAAATACGAGTGATGCGTTCAACTGTTCAGAGCAAACAAATGGCGAAGAGCGAATGAAAAAGTCCGCATAAACACGTTCGAATCTTGGTTCCAAGGTCGGTGCTCGGTCACAAAGGACGAGTCACTCTCCCGGGCAACGCAACTACTCGACGTAACAACTCCCAATAACCCACACAAAACGGTGCAAAACGAGCAAAACTTTAAGAAATCAACTTTGAGCTCATACTTACATGTGGGTGAGAGGCGGTATGATGGACTGATGCTGGCCCAAAGAGTCCGGGGACGGGCCCGGCGAGTAAACGCCGTGCTGCATGACGTTCTGATCGCCGCCCATGTACATCGAGATCATCTGCTGCAGGTCACCCTGCTGCTGCTGCTGCTGCTGCTGCTGCTGCTGCTGCGACTGAGCCATGTACTCGCGCTTGACGTTGGGCCCGGACGACGAGCCCGGGCCGCTGGGGCGTGGGCGTGTGGATGCCCGCGCTCGCCGGGCTCGTCGGTTCGCTCTTTATGCTGCTTCCCGAGGGACTGTGGCTGGACATCTGGGAGCCCGGCTGCGCCTGGTGATAAGGCGAGGGCGAGCCCCCGGGCACGGTCGTGGGTCCGTAGCCGCCGTAGCCGTTCATGTAGTTGTTTGATGGGCGAGGGGCTGCCGCCGCCGCCGGCCCCAGCACCGAGGTGGTGGCCCATGTCGTACCTGGGGTAGCCGGCGGCAGCAGCGGCCGCGGCGGCCGCGTTCATGTGACCGCCATAGTGCTGCTGGTAGGCGGCCGTCGGGTCGTGCATCATCGCGTACCCGTTGGCATGTAGCCGTTCGGCATCTGGTAGACCTCGCGAGGGAGCTGAGCCTGCTGGGGCCCGCCAGCGCCGCCGACCTGGCGCTGATCCACGCCGAGCATCCCGCCGACTCCGCCGACACCGCCGCCCAGGGGGAACTTGTCCTTCTTGAGCAGGGTCTTTGTCTTGCGGCGCGGCCGGTACTTGTAGTCCGGGTGCTCCTTCATGTGGACGGCGCGCAGCCGCTTGGCCTCGTCGATGAAGGGCCGCTTCTCCGTCTCGCTGAGCAGCTTCCACTCGGCGCCCAGCCTCTTGGATATCTCCGAGTTATGCATCTTGGGGTTCTCCTGGGCCATTTTCCTGCGCTGACCCCGCGACCACACCATGAAGGCGTTCATCGGCCTCTTCACCCGGTCGCTGTTGTTGTTTTTGCTGGTGTTGTTGTTGTTGTTGTTGCTCGACTGGTGCTGCTGCTGCTGGGACTGTTGCTGCTGCTGCTGCTGCTGCTGCTGCTGGTGAGCGTGATGCTGCTGCTGCTGCACGGCGCTCTGCTGCTGGGCAAGCGAGTGCATGCCCTGCGAGTGCTGCTGCGCGTGGGCCTGTTGCTGTTGCTGCTGGGCTGCCGCGGCCGCAGCGGCGGCAGCCTGCATTCGAGGCGTAGTGGTGCTGGGGCGCCTGGTGATGATGCTGGAGCGAGAGGCTGCCGAGGCCGCCGCTGGGCGGAACTGCCCGAGAGGCTGGACTGTGAACGAGCCGAGCCGAGGGCGGCCGTAGGGCGAGACTACGCCGTGTGGTGGCCCATCGGCGAGACACCCTGGTGCGGGTGCGGCGGCATCTGGCCATGGAGGCTGCCGCCCTTCAGGTCCGACTCCATGGTCAGCATGTCGTCCTCCCTATGGCCGTACAGCTTGAATAGATTTCCCGTACAATACTGACTGTACAATATCTTCCTCTCTTCCTCAATTTTCTCCTGCAGGAGTTGCTCCTGCGACTCCTGACGCAACTGCTGCAAATTCGCGGCGCTCGCGAATCGCTGATGCTGCCGACACTTGCTGACCGCGGGCCTTTGCGCTTCTACAAAGGTCGATGGTGGCGTCCGTCACGCGAGGCGACGATGGAGTCCCGGGCGCGAGGCATCCACCTGCGTTGGCGCGTCCGACACAACGAGAGTCATTCAAGCAGCGACTTAACTTCTCCGCGCTGCGATACTATTTCTCACCGTCACTCGAATTCGGTTTCGCGCACAGTTTCAATGTCTTCGAGGTTGTCGCGCGAACTTTCGTGCCCACCAAGAGCAGTGGGTTGTTGGCTGCTGCAGCGAGTCCAGTGCGGCGAATAAATTGGGACAAGCGCGCAATTTTCCTCGGGTCCAAGTAATTCCAGCAATGGAAGCAGCAATCCTGAGTTGTTCGGACGTGGCTTTACGACGTTTTGTACGTGGGACAGCCGACGTGCAAACACACAACCGTCCGTCACCAGGTCCTAACCAGAACTGAAAGCACACTGTCACTTTGCCCCTTCTTACGGCCGGCTGGAGGGAGATGCCAGGCCTGTGCGGCGCTCACTGACTCTCCTTCCTCCGACTGTCCTTTCTCGACGCTGAATGGCTGGATCGCTCGGCACGGCTCGACGAATCCCGTGTGCCCCTTGCGCGCGCTCTTTCGAATTTTTCCTTCCTCTCTCTTCCTCCTGCGCTGGCTCCTTCCCGCCCTCTCTCTCTCTCTCTCCTCTCTCTCTCTCTCACTCTCTTTCTGTCCCTTTTACTCGCACCGCTGCGGTGTAGCCCACGCGAACTCGATTCTCTCTCTCTCTCGCTCTCGAGTGCCGTTTCGCACTGCTCGCGGACCGAATTCAAGCTCCAAGAAAATGGTCAAATATAATTAACAACGCGCACCCGCTGACGCGATTCGATACTTTTTACGAGTTGCAAGCTCAGGCTGCTCGATGGAGCGAAAACTTGAGTAGACCTCCGCTCTCCACGGAAGTACGCAACCGTCTGAACATTCGTAAGTTTCGTACAGAGGTCCCGACTCATGAAGCGCCTCGCTCCATCTGCGTCGCACGGTAGCACGTTCGGCTTCAAGGGGACTACAGCGGTGGTGGCGGTGGCGGCGGCGGCTGCTGCTGCTGCTGCTGCTGCTGCTTCGCCGGTGGCCTGCCGTGCCTCGATGGCCTCCCCCTCCGGACGCCCCACGGGCTCCGCCTGCCCCACTCCGGCGGCCTCCCCTCTGACTCCGCGCTCGCCAACAGAGCACTCGGCCCCCACCTCGAGGATGCGCCGTCCCGGCAAAACTGCGCAGACGGGGCCCAGCGGCCACGCAGGCCTCCTCGCACGCGCGATCGATTGACGCGCACCGCCTGCCATCATTTTCTCGAGTCCAATGGTCGGACTCGGCCTCGCGCGCGGAGTGGGCGGGACTCGGGCTCTTGACGTCGAGCGCGCAGACGCCGCGCCCCCTCGCGGTGGCTGCGACACCAGCGGCCGCACGTCGAGAGAGAGAGAGAAAGGGAGAGGCCGGTCAGCCGCCCGAAACGCGCATTTTATCACCGATGGACACGGACGGCCGCGAGAAGCCAGCATCGCCAACGAGGAGAGGATTCGCTCGAACGCACGTGCGCACGTGCGCCAGTTGGAGACGTTGAGATGTTTCGACTCTTAATTTGCAGGGCGTTTCGCTGTTTGCGGAATGGATATTCCTTCCTTTAGCGGATCGCCTCGAGCGCTCGATTTAATTTGCAGGGCGCCGCGCTAATTGTTACGAGCGAGTTGTTGCGCTTGTGCAGGTTCGCGGCAACCGGATGCCGCTGCACTCGATTCGAGCGCTTTCGAGCGTCTCGGAATCTTCGTGGACTTGGTAAATTTTCCAGTGCTCGCGGGCCGATTCGAAGGCGAGATCTTTCCTCGAGCCGTGTCGGACGGACGGACGAATCTAAACAAACAATCGTGGCTCGGCGGCAACTGCAGCTGATAGGCGAAAGGGGAGGCCGCGAGGAGCAAGTGCGTACAACGTGGAGATAAATTGGCGGAAGACGGTGTGTCGAAGACGACGAGCGAGCGGAGATACGGCAGCACCGCTGCGGCGGTAGGTTTGCACTACGTTTCCTTTGGCTTCGTTCCGTGACACGTGCATCTGACACTTGTGTTTGACATACTCGTATGTTCCAAAGGAACCAGAGCAAACACAAACACACAGCGTGCAGCAGCCGTTCATTGCCCGGGCTAATGAGTAGATTGTAATAAAACAAATTTGCCGATAGCGCGCACAAACAAGCGCGCGTGCGAGCACTTTGCCGCTTGTGTGTTTATTTTTTATACGCGTAAGGTCTGTCTGGCGCTGTTGTGTCTGTGACCGATAAAAGCGGCTTCGGAAAATGTAAGCTTTGGTAAATGTAAAGTGGAACGAGCGCGACTCGAGACTCGCGATGCTCCCAGAGACTAATTGCGGACTTTGCGTTACGCGTTGCGCGTAATTCCATTATATTACGTCGGCTTTGAAATCTCGTCGTCGGTTGATTAAAATTCTTTTCTCGGAAACAGGAGCCGCGCCGAAATCGATCAAGCTCTCGAGGCCTGGAGCGAGTCTATAATTGATTGCAACTAATAACGAGTCTAAAATTCTTTTATCAATTGAATTCGATCGGCTCGAGATCGAATACTCGCCGCTGGAGATGAATGGCAGCGGAAGGAGGATAATCTCGCACAATGGCAATCGGATCAACAAGTCCTTGAGGCTACAAACATTTCGCGGTTTACAAAGGGAAAGGAGACTCGGTGCAACGTTTCGATGAGATCGGGCCCGCAAAGGAACCTTCCGCGCGCTTTTAACCCTTAACGCAGCGGTATTCGGTATTCGGTATTCGCTATTCTCGCCACAAGAGGCCAGAGTCCAATCGAACCGAGAGACAAAATACGCGCGGAGGGGCACAATCACTCCCCCGCTTCGAGCAGTGGCCACGGGTCGAATCTTCTGGATAGCCTGCTCTAAGGACCCCCGTACGACTGGGCCCTTTTCGGGGCCCTTTCCTCCCTGCACCAAAAAGTTGAATGGCAAACGTCACTTAAAGTCTCTTTGCACCATTATCACGCTCAGTTTGATCCATTTAGCCTAAGCTATTCTCCTCCAGGAATCCGCGTCTCTTTGCCTTCCTCCTCTTTCTCCTGCGCCCGTTCCAAAAGAAAAGAGAGAGAGAGAGAGAGAGAGAGAGAGACAAACCGAAATGGAAAGAAAGTGAAACAGACCCTCCGACTCATTCTCTTTTTGCGTAAGACCTGTTGCGGTAGCTCGTGCGCGCGATCTATAGACGCGTTTAATAATAAAAGAATGCATCTTGGATAATCGTAGAGGAATGGCGGCCCTCGGAAGAAAGAGCGAAAGGAAGGATCGGTGGTCGGCGATTCGACCAACTTGCTAGCGTGGAGGTCGCGAGGGGCGGCGGAGGGAGAGAAAGACACACAAAAAGTTTGTGTACCTACCCACGAACTGTAAAGAGCTATTTGCTCGAATTCTCATTACTGGCGCGGGACGGGACGCGACGGGACGCGACGGGACCGGACTGGAGCGCCATCTGAAGCTGAGGGAGTAAAAAGCCGAGGAAATGCTTGCTTTTCTCCGCGCGCTATTATTACATTGCTCTCCCTTCTTTGCCCTTTTCTTCTCTTCTCTCGGAGCTGTAGCCAACAATCGGACTCAATATCCCAGAACGACTCGTTCGAATCCTCCTCCTCCTCCTGCTCCACCTCTCCGCGGAGGAGGACTTTGCCGTCGACCGAGCATTACGAGAGATTAATTTCCCTTCGCGATCGCGATTCGCTTTAAAATGAAAACGCCAAGTCGCGGTAGCAGCTGACTTCCGCATACGCACAATCAGAGTAGCCGTAATGCGGCCGTTGCGCAGCCATCAATATTCAGGAGTGCGCGCGATTCGCACTGGTTGCTCTCGATGCATCTAAGCGATCGTCGTGTTCCAGCGAAAAATTTGGGAGTCGCGCGAGACGACGCCTTTCGCGTTTCGGCTGCGCGCAGTCGCTTTTCGACGGCAGCAGCGCCTTTTTGCGAACGCGTTCATTCATAAATCCTCGCGACAAATGTTTGCCATCTCGATTAGTCGAGCAGCCGCTGACTAATCCCGACCACCAATTATCGAACTCGAAAGTTCGCGAGGCGCAATCGAGGTTAGCCTATTTGGTCGGCTGCTCGAGGGCAGCTTTTCGCGAACACCTCGAGGTCGGTTGCGTTGCTCGCGCTCCTGGTTTTCCTTCCAACTTCCTTTTAAATTTCGCCCATTTCAGTCGGAGAGAAAGAGAGAGCGAGTCGAGCCCAGAGACGGGGCAGCGCTCCGTCAGCTCGGACGGTGCGTGCGCGTGAGAGAATACGCGTGAACGGAGAGGAGCGATTGTAGGGCTCCGGACAAAGGGCCGAGCTCTCGGAAGGATGAGAAATTAGTAAAATTTTCGTCCCGCTCGAACAGCCTCCCACTACTCCAACATTTAGCAAGTTAAAGCGAAACACCGCCTGATCGGTGCACATTCGGTCGAGTTTCGTGATGGAAAATGAAAAAAGCATCCCACCGATCGACTCCTTTTTTCAAACGAGAAACAGCCTTTCCTTCATTGAGTATTTGGTTGCGTTTTCGCAATTCATAATTCACTTTTTTATGCACTTGACAGACGACTCCTTTAGCTCCGTGAAAATTTAATTTTTCCTTCTCCGACGGGAGTATTCGTAAACACCCACAGATGCATTCGTCGATAAGTTGTATGAATAAAAAATTTTTTGTCACGTGCGTAATGGCGTGGTTGATCGACCAAACATTTTCATATTGAAAAATGTCGGTTTTCTGGCTCAATTTGTTTTTAATTTTAAGAGAATTACGACAAGTTTTTACGTCGCAGCGCAATGTAAAACTAAATCAAAATCTAAATTTTCGAGAGATCAATCGTATCAGGATGTGGGAATAAAAGTAAATGAGATATCTCGCGATTGCTACTATCGTTTACACGCATTTTCAGCCTTTTTTTCTAAAGGAATTTTTGAATATTCTACAACAACTCCTCGCACGCACGTGTGTGTGTGTGTGTGTGTGTGTGTGAGCAGACAGGAGAAACGGATAATTAACAATAATCCACGCGCTGCGTTACCCGAATCGGAGCATTTTATTTGGAAATTGATTCCTGCATTTTCGCGTAATAAAACAAAAACGATATTACTTACCTTTTGTGCACGAACACGGTGAACACAACCACTGCTGCTTCCGCGTTCCTGAAACAAACACAGAATTTGAGCAAAGATACGTAAAAAGTACGAATTGCTTGATTTTTAAATCTATCGATCGAACAGAGGCGCGGATACGCGGATTCCACTTAAAGTGATACAGCGATGCAACGAAATGCGAATTATCGTAGTCTCGCGAAACAAAAACGAAAAAAGTTGCCATGTTATCGATTAACGCGAGCATCGGCTCGATGATAACGGGCAGTGCATTTCTGTTCGCGCCTCGCCGTCATTCGCTGCTTACTCTTCCGCAAATATAACGGAGTTTAAGCTGCAATTACTCGGGACGAGGCTAAACGCCCATTTTTACACGATAGGTTTACGTCAGGAAAATGCAAATTCTCGCACTAAAGGAGCGTGAAAGATAGGGGCGCAGGTAAACTGCTAGTGCTCCGGTTGAGTAATCCAACTACTGTTGCAACGGCAATTCAAGAAATCCATCGTAACTGCACACTTGCGTCGACGCCCATACTTTTACAGCGCCGTGCTTACAACACAATGCGCTTAAAACGCCCACAGCAACTACGAGCCGTTGTCAGCCGTTTTAATCCGAAAGCCATACCCCCTCCCCGCCTGCGCCCCCGTGCAAATTTACGAGATTTAAAGCCGAGGCACTCGCGGCCGCCGAATAATATCAATCCACTCCCCTGAGATTATCAATTCGTCGAATATCTGGCCGGAGGCTCAGCGCCGAGGAGCCGCGCGCGGCCTCACCATCGACTCCGCTATTTATCGGTCAAGCCAAGATTTATCCGAAATAGAGCGGATTGCGAAAAATGGCGAAAAATGGCGAAAAATAGCGAAAAATAGCGAAAAATAGCGAAATTGCGCCGGCCAGGCGGTCAGAGTCGAAGCTCGTAAATCGAAAGGTCCGTCGAGGTCTGCAATTGGCTCGGGCATTGCGGTTTTTCGCGTCGACAATTGCAGAAGCTACAAGTGGCACATAAGCGTCGCCGCCGCAACTAAGAGGATTGACAGGCTGCGCCGCGCGTACCCACTGATGCTGGAGTACCACCAGCGGGCCCGAGCGGCCACGAGGAAAAAGAGCAAACGCCAGACCGGGCCGGGGATACGGGCGCAGGAGGAGAAAAGTGGCGCGTAATAAGTCGCGCACGCGTTCGATGGTGAGCGGCGCGACAAGAGGCCGGCATTGTCATTCAAATCAATCAAATGGCGATATTCCCGAGGCAGCCGAAATCGGCCGGCGCGCGCGCCCAAGCAACAACGGCAGCCGCTCGAAAGTTTGTTCGCGCTAATAGGGGGAGGGGCGCATGCGCCCGGGCGAGCGCCGCGTTTCCCGACTCGCGACAGCCGCTCCGAACAAATTTCGAACAAACTAGTCGAGTTGTTCCAGTCGGTAATCGCTCGATCGAACCGAAGCTCCGGGCATAAATTACCTCGCGTCCTCGTCGTGCCTCGACAAATATTTTAATAGTCCGTCCGATGTTTTCTCTGTAATTTGTAACCTTATACTCGCCTCTCCTCCTCGATTATTGTTTGTTTACCAAAAATTAGCATACATCCCGCGGAGCAGCTGTCGCGTTAAACATTATTATTTTTTAAATATTTGCCGCAAACAAGCTACAGAATTTAGAAAGAGTGTAGCCGCTACAATTGACAAGAGACTCGAGCCAATGCGATTCGATAAGAAATCCAATCGTCTTCTTTCCCGTTTCATCAACCTTTAGTTGATCCAAAACTTAAATTGTCGCCTAGACTCCCCCGAAGAAGCTCGGACCGAAATTATTCGTTTCCAAAATATAAGCTCCGTTCCTGGGATCAGTTTCGACGAGCAGTCGAATCGGCGGCTGTTGAACCGGGAGTGAACTTAATCGCCCTAGAGAAAAATATTGCAACACAGTCCCCACTGCTCGCGCTAACAGTTTCAGTTGCAGCACTTGCGAACGTCCAATTGTTTACCGATCTTAACGAATGTTTTTTTGTTTTTCATTTTGCGAACAAAAGAGGCCGCATCGGGCGGCTGCCTGTGCTCGAGCGCAGTTTCCAGTTTGCCCGTCGACGCGTCGAAAACCCGAGGAACAATGCGGTCGTTCGAATAAGAACGTCGAAAGTCTTGTCGCGCGCAGCTGATTGCGCTATTGTTGAACGCGGCCCTGCGTTTCCACACGCACGGGGCCTTGGACGATCATCGGCGGCAGCCTAACTAGACGAATCGCGCAAATAGATACGTTGCACTTTGACGCGGAAGCCATGCATTTCCGGCTCGCCTCGAGTGCGCGCAATCGCTCGCGACGTTCCATCTGCACTCGCTCTTTCCATTGTGCGCTCGCTTCCGAGTCTCCCCGCCGTCGTTCGCCTATCTTCCGCCTATCTTCCGCCATCTGCACACCGACACGACCTTCTCCAGAAGCCGAGATACGCAAACGCGCACTTTGATCGAACCTGCGCCCAATGATTTCCAGCCAAGTTTTCCCCGGGGACAAGCGCAAAAGCAACATTTTTTCCTCGCAAACTCTGAAAAACGTTACGACGCTGTTATTTCTGAATTACAATTTTATCGTTCCGACGCGCCAATTATAAGCTCTCGAATGCGCTAAACATTCCGATAAAGTAGTATTGTTAGCGCGTCGCTCTTTTTCGCATCTCATTATCCGAGAGGGAACCGAACTAATTGCAAGGACGAGTATTGCGATTCCCGGCAAAAATGCGAAGTCCGTTCCTTTGAGCGACAATATTAATAAGCCGATGCGCGGCGAGTGATCGACGGGCGCGTAGTCAACGAGTGACCACGTTAAACGACGTCGGAACCCTTGGCGACTCGCAGCAGTGCCGGGAAATTGGAGAGTCGGCGCTGGAAACGAGAGGCGATACGAAGGCGCGAGTAATCGAAAGAGTCGAAAGAAGCGAAGAAAAATAGTCCCAAGTGTTTATCGCGAGGCGCTAGATATCGCCTACTTGTTTGTCTTCTTTGCAGAGGGAAAGGTTAATAATCTGGCAGACCTTTTGCGAACGTGGCCGAAAGCTTGGCCGCAGAACAAAGCCCAGAAGCGAAACTGTTTACGAAACTTATCTGCCTCGCGCCTTCGAGAGGCCGATGCCTCGCCCCCGCCCCTGCCCCCCGCCGAGTCTGGGACAGGCGACACACGCGAGCCCGTCGCGCTCCTCGACGAGTGGCTTGAATAATTATAACGCTCATTGTTTCGTGCTACAGTGTAAAGTGCCTAATATCAATACAATCCTTTGTTAACTTTGGTCCTTATTTGCATTCGCAGATAAAACTGTTTTCGACGCTACTTGGGCTTGTCGCTCGAAAAATACGAGAATCTTGCTCGTCGCGCGCACCGAATTTTAATTTCCCAATCGGAAAATTTTCGACGGCGCGCTTTAAGGTTTGCGTTATTTACCTCCCGCGCGGGATTATCGCACAGGCGCAGCTGTAAACTCTGAACGCAGGCTCGTGAATTACAGGGGACACGATTAGGAAGCGCATCGTCGGCGCTCGCACGGAGTTCCGTCGGGATGCTGCGCGACGGCATTCTCCGGGTCGCAGGCATCGTCGCCGTCGGCCGCTGCTCGCGATAACGTGAATTAATACTTTGTCAGGCGGCCGCGAGAAGCGGTTGTTCGTCGACGGCTTCTTTAATTTTGTTTGCTCTGTTTGTTGGTGGTGGTGGTGGTGGGCCGCGCGTCGGGCCCGTTCTCGCGTGGTAAATATTTGGCTCTTTTGGGGAAACGCAGCGCTCGATTGCGAGAACGACAAGGCCGGTCGAGAGGCGGCGTAATCGAGCCGGCCGCTTTCTCGAGAAGGAAAAAGGCCCAAATATTTACCGATGATCGAGAACTTGAATGTTGATGCTCATGGTTATATTACGTCGTATACAAGATTGTATTATCCGACAATCGCCGTCATGATGCCGTATAATTATTTATGGCTGGAAGTTATCAGCGGCGCAGCGTCGTATTACCGGCGCTGCTGCATTCAGCATTAATAGCACCTGCTAAGAGTCCCCCAATAACCCGACGCTAAGGCGGGGACGCATAAATCAAGGCTAACGTACGTGTGGAAGCCTCGGTAACGGGATCATTTACACAGGTAAAGGATATTCGCACGAACGGCAATTTGGCAACATTGGGAAACGGGGAAAATATTGCGCCGGTGAGTTGCCGACTCGCAGCGTCCGGCGGACAGACCGAGTCGACCGTAAACACAGAATTATTAGCGGTAATATACAAGTTCGTACACGCACGAGAGTTAATTGGATTCGACAGCTTATGAATTCCAAACGGGCTCAGGGAAGCACCTTTTCAGTTTCCCGAAAAGTAGGTACGGGCCAGGTTGCCGAAGCTCGCCGAAGCTCGCCGAAGCTCGCCGAAGCTTGCCGAGGCGACGCTGCGCTTCCCGGAACAGGGGGTGGCCACTTTCCTTTATGAAAAATTGGCCGCCCGATTCGAGGACGGGCAGCTCGTATCGCGGCTCGTTATCGAAGTGAAAATTCGCAGCCGTTCGCTTGCTATCTGCGGCTGCTCCGCGGCATTCGGTCCTCGCTCGCTGATTCACGGGCGACTAATTGCGCGCGCGCAATCGGGGAAAGCCCGGCTTTACAACTGTTTGGGCGCGTGGGGACGCGTTCCAGGGCCTATGTGTCAGAGGACGAGTGGCTCCGTCCTGATACGAATGCGAGCCGCCGGCCGAGAACGTGTTTTTATCGCAAGCGTGCGCAAACAGTTTCGAATCTCGGCCCGAGGAGAATAAACACGCAGATAATAAACGTCGACAGAGGTTCGGCCGAAAAAGGATGCGAATAATTTATTGCTGGAGGAAAGCGCCCGGACCCTTGTCTCCTGCTTGGGCTCGAGTGACGCCTATGCATTAACGAAAAAAGGTCGAAAGTGCCTGCGCAAGTCATCCTTCGCAAAACCAGAACGGAAGTCGGTGTCGTCCGTGTCGTCCGCTCCTACCTCTTCTGCGTTTAAGCAAATTTCCAAGGCTACGAATGCGCCCCGTGCGAGTCCGTGTTTCTCTTCTTACGCCCGATTATTGCGAGATTCCGCAGGGCGCAGTTCGATTCTTAAAAGGAGGCCAACTGGCCCCGATCTTGTCGGAAAGCGACCGGAAAACGTTCGCGCTTTCGTTCCCGGTTACGCACGTTTAGGTTATCCGGCGAGCCGCCTTTGTTAGCGCTTTTCCAAATTCACGTGTCGACGATGCGCGCGACCCCGGCCCATTTGGCACACATAGCTTGTGTACACACGAGCGATTTGGCGCGCTAACGAGTCGCTGTCGGGCCGGCAACCTCTGCTCATTAACAAATTGTTTTAATATAATTAAACACAGCTGTTTTCTTTAATTTTCCGTGTTATTATTTCGTGTTTGCTTTCGCGATGCCGAGTGCGACGTGGACTGGAAGAGATGGAATCGCGCCCTAGGATCTGCATTCGATTCCGTTTTATGCTCTCTCGACGCTGCGGACGGATTATTTCTTTTCGGCTGCGTGGGCTTTTTAATAATTTTTCCGGGGCCCGATTAGTGAAGCTGCCAAAAGCCGAAAGCCCTTGCGATTTAGATCACGCGAGATTAAACGCGACGAGAACATATTAAAACAGCAGAGATAAAAAATTAATTTTTAGGAATACCTTGGTATTGCGACATTATCGATGCCTTCGCAAACACGGCCTTTAATTTAATTTATAATTTTATAATTTTTATTCGACGACTGTCAACGCCGAGAAAACAGGAAAAATAAAATGGGGCCGATGCTTTGGCAGGCGAGATGTTCAAATTTCATTTTAAACCCGTTTTTCTCCTTGCAGAGCTCGTAAGGAAGAAGCTCGTTAAACTACATTATAATACATTTCTTCATTGTTCCCCTCATCATCAACTTTATTGCTTTCTTTGTTTATCTACTAAAATTACGTACTTTTAATGTTCTTCGGAACACCTCCTGCGCACTTACAGCGAATTTGCTTGTACTTGCTTTGGTTGGTGAATGTATTGATTTATGGGTGAATTAAGTTGAAAAACATTCGACAATTTAAAATCGATTAAGCCAAACTAGTGTTGACATTACCTGACAAACGATTAAAATTATCTTTGTATTTACCCAGGTAGAATTTGAATATAATATTTAATAAGATATAGCAACACATTATTATCATTAAATGTATCGCATATAATTGTTTTAATGTTTTATTTCGAGCACGAAAAAAGTTGTTTGATCAAAAGAATATTAATAGAAAACTAGATGTATCGAGATAAATTTTAATAAACTTTATTTTATTTATACTAGTTTACATATCTATTGGGACTAAATTTTTCCACACTCATGCAGCCAGACTTTTCCACGTAACCTGTACGTAGCAGCAGACGCATTCGAGTTTCGTGCTCGGGACTTTCTAGTTGAGCACCAATTTTTTTTTTGTCAAACTTTAAACTTTGCAACGGGAGCCAGCGCTTCCGCTATAAAATTTTTGTTCAAAATCGTAGCCGAGCAACGATAAAACCTGCAAAGCTATCAAATACCTCGCAATCGCGACCGCTTAATGATGAAATGCACTTATTAGTGTCATCGAATGATCATTTTGTTTACCCGAAAAATCGGGGCCACTGAAATTCTCTTCGCAGAAATTCAACGGAATTATTAGCTCGCTCGCAACAAGTCATTCGACGACGTGCAATTTCGGCCTCTGCTTTTGAGAACACCGGTGTTCGTAGATTGACAAAAATATATTTATACGTTTCGGGGTTCGGAATAAATTGGGTCAAATATTGGGGCAAAGCTAACGACCAGCATCGCAGCTCCCAAACACATAATGATAAATTATTTTAAAAGTGGCCGAGGCCAGTAGGGGAGAGCACGAGAGCCACGATAAAGGGGCGGATGGGGGGAGGGCGGGGGAGATCCGATTCCGAGTCAATTTCGGCCACATCATTCTCTCCGATTGCTAAACGAGCAGCGACGCATAATATCCAACTGTAGGTACGCGTACGTACAATCGGTGCGCGCTCCTACGGAACGCGGCGGTTCGATTTTACGTGGCTGCGACCCATCCGCGCGTCTGCGCAGCCGCGTAAACTTTTTAACTAAGCATATTTCAAAATCCTATCGTATCGAGCGCCATTTTATACTCGGCTCGTATTCTTTCACGGATTCCGAGCTCTCCGAAGAATTCGAAACGCATTTGTTTCTTGACTCGAGGGAAAAAGGCGGCTCGAAAAATTTCGCGATTTAACAAAGAGAGCTCGTGAGTAATTAGAGAGGGATGAGCCAACAGCCGCTGCTGGAAGGGGATTATTCGGAAGGGGCAGGGGAGGAATCGACCAAGTTGACGATTAGACGAATTCCAGGCTACATCGGCGTTTCGGTTGCTCCGGCTGCGGCGAAGGAAGTTTAAAGTAGTCGGCTGATACACACGGGCCAATAATTACGCCCCGTTGCGCCCGTTATTCGCAAAATGTGAATCGGGCGAGAGATGCGAATAATTGAGAACCGCTGGAGGCGAGGGGCCCGCTTCCTTCTTCCAAGTCTCACGTACGCGTACCTTGGCCTCCGTGTAAACGTAAACGAAGGGGACCTAAGTTGGTGCGCGAGGGCTGCTGCGGCATTACCGGGGGGAACGTCGGGGAACGGGCGCGGACCGGGGCTCGGGGGGAGGGGGTGGCCTCGTTCCGCAGTCCTCACAATGGGAGCACGTCGAATGTACGGTTGAGTTTAGGGAAAATGTTCGTTTCCGCGTTGTGTGTCCATTGGAATTTTAAATGTCACGTGATTGAAGCCTGATCTCGGTCTATTCAATTCGTAAGTCAAAAATAATAAAAAGGGTTTCGCAGAGGTATCGAAGACATATTCCGTTGGCTTGTTATACATCACTTTCCGAACAATACTTACTCGAGGGCAACGCCGGTAATATCGCCGGTATCGGCGGCGGCAGTGTCTCCTCTCAACGCAGTTCTCGCGTGACTGCATCGATTATTGATCGATTGTTTCATGGGAATCGCGGATCGGGCCAATGGATTCGAAACGAGCGTGTAATTAGGCGGCCCGGAGATCATCCTTCGCCAAAAACGCGATTTCGCTTCAGCTTCCGCTTGACAAATAGGGCGCGCAACGCAACTAGTGGCGCCGTTACCATTATTGCTGCTCGCTATTGTCGCGATCGAACGGCGTGTCAGCAGCGGCGTTTCTCAGTACCGCTGCGACGTCGCCGTTCGCGATTTTGCATCGATCAGTTTCAAGGAAAGAGCGGCGTGGGTTCGTCTTCTTCCACTGGACGACGAGCGCGAACTGCGCCGCGGTTCCGCGGACTAACCAACCAAAGCGCGCGCGCGCGCACTTGGAGGAGAAGAGTTCGGGGCCCCACCGAGTGATGAAGTACTTCGAGGTTGTTACCACTCGATGATTTACGAGGGCCCCAACGACTGGCATCGTTTTCGGAAAATTGCGTTTTATTCCGTTGCGTTTGTAACGACTAATCGATCGCCGTAATAAGCGCGATCGACGCTCCGACAATTGAACGATAAATTCAATTTACGTCTTTCGATATTAGTCTTTCCGCTCGAAAATATTCAGCGTTTTATCAGCTTAATTAATCGCTTCCATTAAACATATTGGATCAACGCGCTGCGGATTCCTCGCTTTACGATTATCACTTAACCGCACGAGACGTCGGCCACCGCTGGCGAATCGAAAAACTTTTACGATTCCCACGTTTAAAGCGCTTATTCGCGCAGGTGGGAACGGGCGCTAAATGCATTGGTCGATCGCGAAAGTGCAAAGGTGAACGCCGCGGGCCGCAACAACGAGGCTCTTCGCTAATTTGAAACGGATCGATCGGCGAGCCAACGGAGAGCCTCTGGTTTTTCTTCCGCGTACGCCGACGCGATAACGCTGCCTCGCGGCAAATGCTAACTCGTAACACCCTCTTCGGCAGTGATTAAGGAGCGTTATTAAGTTTGAGGGGCGGTTCGTCGACCTGAAAGCGAAAACGGAGTCGCCTGGCGCGCTCCGAGCTAAATTATTTCGGTGGCGTAAGTCGCGTGTTCGCCGAAATCGATCGCTCACTCGACATTTATGAATTTCCCATTGTCGGGCCGGGAAATTAATCGCAGCTTTTCCGATCGCCAGAGGGACCGATAAACCGGGCGCAGAGCCCCGAGCTGTATTTCAGCGCCTTACCCTTTAAAACTCTCAACGCCCGAGTCGCGCGAGCTGCAAAGGAGCGAAACGGCGTGCCAGAAGCGAATAAACGCCTCGATATTTATTGCGGGGTTGCGCGTTGCGTACGCGAGGTACGTATTGTTGCTTGTACCGCACATAATTCAGACGGGTCGTAGGAATTATTTTATTACTTGTTCTTGGGCGCATACCTGTGCCTCGCGCGCCGCGTAACGCATCCGTAACGACGTTCCGTGTAAAACTGCACAGCCTCCGCCGAGACTGTGTCGCTCGATTACCTCTGCACGCATGAATGGCAGTGCGCGCGCTTATCCGCGCATTCGCCGCTGCTTCCCATTCTCTCTCTCTCTCTCTCTCTGCCGCTTTATTATTATTAAATTTCGAATCCGAGTGCCAGGAGTTTGTAAAGGCGCGAGCCAACTTCCTTTATTTCTCAAATGACTTATATTACATTAAATTATCTCGGAAGCAACGTAAATCGTCGTCTCGCGCTCGGGCCGAGCCAAAGACCCCGAGCATCTTTATGGCACTGGCGTTCGATTTTTTCTTAATCGATCCAATCTATTTTCGCCGAGTATTTGTTGTGTTGGGAGAAAAAGTTATTTGGCAGCCGGTGCGCGCAGCTGTTGCGCGCGCGCGCGACTCCAAGCCCAAGTGTCATCCTCTGACGCGCCGATTCGGCTTTTCCCTTTTCCCACCCGAGGAATTTGCATTCGCTCCAACGGGCTCGTGCAGTTGGAGTTTATTTCGCCGACTGCACCGCTAGAAAACAGATATAATTTACGGCTAGATAAGGAGCCGGCAATTTAGCGGCTGATTTACAGATTGGGGTAATTACTTTCTGGATAAGTTATCGGCTATCCGGAGATAACGCTCGGGGGCTCTTTGCTATCTGGCCGCGAGTGATTTCACCGCTAGGACACGTTACTTTATTCCTCCGAACGACGGACAAAAATACGCCGGTCATTTTTGTCCATTTAAGGCTTATCGAGATTTAGATTTAGATGCCTCTTCCCGATAGATCGGATGAAAAGCCGCGTTCGCGTTGTTGTTCGTTGATCAGCGTTGATCGCCTCGTCTCTACTCGAACACGGGAATATGTGTCGGCGGAGGCTTCGAGTGGCTTTTGCAACAGCCAGCTGCTTTAAAATTGAAACAAAAGCCTGCGAGCTGCAATTGCGTTATTTAGCGGGATTTTAAAAAGCCAGGAGGAGGAGGTGCGTCGTCGCGGCAGGAGGGAGTCGCGCACTCGCTCCCTCGGCATTAATCCGCGGGAAAAAGCATCGAAAGCTCGAGTCTCATTTTAGCCCATTAACTCACTTGATTATTCGCGTGCGAACGATGCCAAGTGCATTATGGCGACTGGCGAGGCGCACTTGGCGTTTCAACACCATTTGTGCTTGGGCGCACGCGCGCGTACGTGCACACGCGCAAACACAACTCGTCGCCTCGTAATTATCCGAAAGCCTGACAATTAACGCGGAGCCGTGCCATCAGACGCATCGCATTAATTGTCTCTCGTTACAAGGGACTCGCGGCGAACGGCTTCTTTTTAATTAACCTCACACCTCGTCGATCTCGAATGCCTTCTTTACGCGAGGAAGAGCCTGTTTCCTCTCTCTCTCTCTCTCTCTCTCGCTCTCCTCTTTCCCATTTCGTCGCGCGTGCGCCTTTTATTTAGCGCGGCATTATGCGTGCGTGCGCCTCGTAATTAGTAGAGGCGCTAAACCTGCACGCACGAGCGTTTGGCTTTTCGCACCTCTTGGCACCTCTTCGCTGTGCTTACGCAGAAATCCGGGAACTCTTTGAGGAGGCGCGGAAGGAGTCCAGGGCTTTTGTCTCGCGACGCCTGGCTTTCCCATTAAACTGCTCCCCCAACCCCTCCGCCCCCTCCCCACTCTCTTTTGAGAGCAAAGTTGGAGGGCTTTTTTGCAACCGAGACTCGCTCTCGATTTTTCAGAGCTTCCCTTTATTTCCGACTCCAACGCAATGCTCTCCGGAAAATCGCTGAGAAACTTTGCGTCGCACTACCCTTTTCCAGGCCGCAGCGCTCGGGTAAAAATTACGCAATTAGCTGTGTTCGCTGCTGATTTATTCGTTATAAAGAACAGCTGATAAAGTAGCCAACGGACGATTATTTATTTAGTAATATCGTCGACGACATCATTTTCCGTGGGTTATTATGAATTATCAAACGGCAGCCACGAGAGTTGCTGTGTGTAAAGGAAATTGTTTTAAAAGCTGCACGATCGATTGAATCCAACATTCACACAGAAACGCGTGTTTTCTCTCGCGTGGACTTGGTGTACTGGATTATAATATCAGTTGCGTCAGTGAACGTCTCGCGCTGCTTCGGAAAATCGCACGAATAAAAGAAACGCGTCGCAAGTCGAGCTTTGAGACTCGACTCATCTTTTAAACTAAGATTATTGCACGTGCACGTGCGCGTTTGATGCAAACAACAGAGTAGTAAATCAGAGTTGCGCCTTTCACGGTAAAGAATATCAATGCAAAAAAGCAAGCATTCATCAACGAGGAATACATTTTTACAACGACGTGATTTAAAATGCGATTGAAAGACGATTTAAGCTTCCAAAGGGGGTTTATCACGGTGTTGACCACCGCATCGGCACTGGGAGCAAGAAAACAAAAAATTATTTCTGCCATGGATGCGTTTACTCAGACCCCCGAATAATAATCTCAATTGATGTAGATTTATTTTAGGAGGCGATGGGTAACGTAAGTTTCCACACGAACGCTTAACTCGCGAACCACAAATGAGGTCAGAGACGTCGATAATTAGGGCAAACGGATTATTTATAATGCTAGATGTGCAGAGTCGCACACCGGCATCGGCTCGCAATTTCACAAAGCGAATCGACAAGTTTTACTATTGAAAGTTTCTCGACGTCGACGTCGACGTCGTACACAAACGTGAGTCAATCCCCGTTGCGACTCTTTCAGCGATTGCAACATTAAACTTTAGTCGCGGCTAACGCGCGCATCAGCCTGCGAGATGCCCATTTATTTATTTTGCAATGCGGCACCCAAACTCTATTGTGCTAAATTTATGACTAACGATGGTTGGTTCGCGGGAATCGTTTCGTAATCGTTTCGCGATTTAAGGGCATCGAGATTCGACCCAACCTTATCGTCGCGATAACGCTGCGGATAATAACGCGGCGGCAAAAGTGACGGCGAGAAAGCGAGAAATTACGTCCGGCGACTCGTTTTCAATCCGCGAATCGCGATTATTATGCCACGGAGAACGAATATTCGCGTCTCGTATTACGTAACCCTTAAGAGAAACTGTTGCGAAAGTTGCATTTTAAGATTGACGACGCGCGTTGGGCAATCCAACGCGACTGCCAACTATTGCAAACGAAATAAAACACAAAGCGCCTGTCCCCTGAATCGCATTCGTTTTATAGCTTCAAAAGCTAATCGATTTGACAATTAATAACGATTGCGCAAAAAACCGCTCGAATCGCGACGTAGATTGAGAAAAATGTTGAAAGTAAGGGTGAAACGAGAGTGAGTTTCGCGCGAATGCAAGAAGCAATTCTCTTCGAAAGCGAATGAACGCCCGACGAGTTTGTCGTCTTCGATTTTTACACGACGATTCGGTAAACGAAGCTACAATCGAGGAGACAATGCGTTACGCGTTATTCGAAGGAGGGGCGGAACGGCGTGAAATAGAGCAAATCGAGGATAAAAAAAGCTACAAGTGGTGGGAACGTCCCCTTAATCAAAAAGTGCTTAACGCCGCTTTCCCGTGTGTAAAAGTTGGTGACGTGGAGCACGTGAAGTATGCATTTCTAATGGCTGTTAATCTGGAACAGCCACCTCGTACACACGCAGGAAAGCACGCGATTCGTCTCTCCGGAGAGAGAGAGAGGGAGGGAGCGGGGAGCGTGAAATTCAGACCCGTTAACTGTTAAGCGAATTAATTAACAGCTCGTGCCACAGCGATCAGGAACGCGCCATTGCAAAAGAGGAAAAAAGTAGCACGGCATTCAAAATTAGAGAGGTTGAGAAGAGGCCGGCGATGGTGACAAGGGCAACAAGTAACTTCACCTTACCTCCTTTCTCCCTCTCGGTGTTGCGATGACAGACGCGAAAGTGGCGTGACGGCTACTTCATAGGTCCGTCCATCGGAGCGCGTCCTCTCTCTCTCTCTCTCTCTCTTTCGCTTTCGACCGAGTAACTTAAAGTCATATCAATCTCATTTATGCCAATTCCGAGTCTCGGTCCTCTCCTCCCCTATTTTCGTGCAGCGCTCTCTTAAGATTGTTGAGTTATGAGGTTTCGCGTTCTGTAACAAGTAACAAGTAGCGAGCATGTGTAACTAGAGAGAGAGACGAGCGACGAACTCCGAACTCTCGTTCAATTTTCATGACAATCGAGGAAGGGTGTCCGAGTCGCTGCTATTTACCGAGAGATTTCCAAGTCTGAACTCGTGCGAGCGAGTGAGAGACGGACGGACGTATGCAAATCGTCGGTTTGACACACACGGGCACGACTGCGGCGCCCGTTTTCTCTCCATCCGATAGCCGCGAGCAGCCTCTCTCCCTCCCCGTGTGCGAGTGTTAAGAGAGAGAGAGAGAGGGAGACGAA
The DNA here is from genome assembly GCA_018907185.1 of Platyscapa corneri. Lineage (NCBI taxonomy): Eukaryota > Metazoa > Arthropoda > Insecta > Hymenoptera > Agaonidae > Platyscapa > Platyscapa corneri. Next base: position 6,451,255 of record JACCHW010000024.1, on the reverse strand, counting down.
AGGGGTACGCGCGGATACGTACGAGCTAAGTGGTCTTGACGTTTAGAGCGAGTCGAGGAGTGATCCGCAGACGTCGTACGTTATGCACCTGCAACGCCACCGTAGCTCCGGTGACACTCGTCTCTGACATCTGGACGAGTCTTTGAGTCTTTTTGCTTAGACCGATGAGAAAATAATTGCTAGTCCTTTGCGAGAGGCGTCTATTGCGTTTATCGTCGCCGGGACTGGACGAGCACTCGCCTGTCGCTTATCAGGCGTGCCGGGGCTCGGGCAGCCAGCAGCAACGATCGCACTGCAATCGGCGTCGAGAAGAGAATAAAACATCGAGGCTGCGGATTAGTATTCGATTACTGTAAATGCTGTGATATTACGGCCCGAGGCTCCGCTCGGCTCTGCGCGTTTGTACCAGAAAAATCCAGCTCCCGGTTAAAAACGCCGCACGCGGGGCTCGTCGTCGTCGTCTGCCAGAAGAAGGAAGACGAAGAGCTTGACGAGGCGACGGAGCCTTTGGGGTCTGTAAAGTAGGTCGTCTCCGTCGTCTCCGTCGGTTGTTCGGAATCGCCAGAAAAATAAAGCGAAAGCATCGCGTTGCCATCCCCGGTGGACGCGTCGAAGGGTAGCAGCACCAGAGCCTCGGCGCAGCAGGAAATTAAATGCACGCTTCCGACAGCCCTGGCCGAGCAAAGTTTAAAACATGGCTTCTGCACGCGCGATCGACGTCTCTCTCTCTCTCTCTCTCTCTCTCGCTCGCGAGGTCAGCCTCGCCTCTCTCGCGGATTCCAAACAAACGGGAAAGTGACGCGTCTCGGAGATTGAATGCGCCGGCCGCTACCGCCGCTCTAACAGATTATTGTACGTAGTTGGGCGCAGGAGCGGAGGGACGGTTCGACTCGGGCTCGCTGTCGTCTCCCTCCCGGGCGCTTTACCTGTCACCTCGATGACGATTCTTTACAAGGGTATATAATCTACCCCTGCCAGCGGCGACGGCTCCGTCTCCTTTCCTCCTGCGAGCGACGATTTTTACGACGTCGCGCTCGCAGTTACTCGAAATGCATCGTCAAGAAAACGAGATCCGTGCGCCTCGAGCGGTGGCTGCGCTCCCGCTCCCTCGCCCCTCGCCCCTCGGCTCTCCAAATTCCTTAACGATTCATATTTTAATTAGAACACTTTTTTCGCTTTATCGGAGCTTGCAGCTCTCGCAAGCCGAGCCAAGGTTACTCTTGTTTCCTCCGCTCCGCGTCTTTCGCTTTTTTCCCTTTTCTCCCTTTTTCTCCCTTTTTATTTAAGTTCGAGAAACGTCTAGGCGGCCTCGGCGCAAGAGGCGCAAAATAAAAAGCTGGAGTGAAAGAGCCTCGGGATTATGGCGTCCGCGGGCTTCGTCTTTTAAGCGGAGATTTTTTTTCGCACGCTGCAGCGGCGACGCGGAATCACTGCTTTCATTGTGCGCCACTGCAAATGCGAATAATTGTTTACATTAGCAGTGTATAACTTTGATTTCACGCTGTCGGATTATTTTAATTTCGGCTTCTCTCTTTCTCTTTCTTTTTCTTTCTCTTTATCTTTCTCGACTGCCGTGGTGTGTACACTGGTATTGAGTATCTCCATCGTTATAATTTCTTTCGAGTGTACATTGAAATTTATTGCCTTTGTGCTCGGCGCTCTCCGCGACATTTTTGTTCAATTATTTAAATCGAATTGGCTCGTCAAATATTTAATTTTTATACGTTAATTTGTTACTCTGGTGGAAAAGGCCCTTTGTCTTTCGAAACTGTGTCCACACGCAGACTCATTTTTAGGACAATTCGAACGATCGCGCTTTCGAATATCTCCACTTGCCTCCTCTGCTCGCCTCCTTTAATTCGCGTTAATTTAGACGTTTTTACGGCTCGCCCCCTTACGAGACGATTCAACGTCGACTCCTTGCGCGCGTCTTAAAATTCCCTAGAGCAATTTTTTGCCCGTCGAATCGCGCGCCGCCAAATTGTTACTTTGGTTTGAAAAAAATGAATTTGCTTTCCACCGAGCGTAAAGTGCGCCTTATCAGTCTCTGCAATTCTGTATTTTTCCGACGATCCGTATCTGCAAAACCAGCGATTTGCTAATTTTTAGCGCTGTCTGCTCGTGCATACGCTCGTAGATTCTCGGAACGCATTCAAACACTAACACACGACCAGCATCAGCAGATATTGCACGGACGTGGCTACGGCGCGTTCTACTATTTTCGAGTTTCAGCAGAGGGAGAGAGAGATAAGAGAGAGTCTACCAAGGTATACAATACTATTGTTTACAAAATGTACGCGGTATAGAAATTGAAATACGTTACCTGCGAATTACACGATTACACGTGCACTTAAGAGTTAACGCGCTCGGATGTTATTAAGCATTTCTGTTTCGCTAAAAATATCGTTTATTCCGCGTGCAGTTCCGATGTTCGCTAAACGCCGACACACATTCGCTGTAATAATTGCGGGACTTTGATATAAAAGGTAGTCGAAGCTGTTTGGTAAAAATGCTTCGTAGCAAGCATTCGTTTCGCCGTGTCGTCACGATAGCATCCGCTAAATGGCTTTTTAACTTTTATAGCTAATTACACTTTTCTGCTGGGCATCGAAGAAGATTATCGTTGACTCGTCCAGGGGTCGAGTAACAATTTACTTCCAGTCCTCGTCCATCACTTCTAATCAATGCCGATGTGATTATAAAAAATGCGCCTCGACGCGGATTAGAAATATCGGGAATAAAACGAGCGATGGCGCGCGTTGCGCTACGTGTTTTCCCACTCGTGGCTAGAAAATGGATTTCGAAAAACTCGCGCAACCCGCTGAAAAGCTTTTTTGATTTAGAAAGCGGAATTTCGTAACGGCTCGACTCGAATAAGAGCGCCAGCGTGGGTGTAGAGAAGAAATTGTTCATCGAAAACGGTCGCCCTCGAACAAGTTTACGAAAACGCAATGTACGATGTATTGGCTTCCTCGTCTCGGGATAAATTCAGTACGTAATCCCTGCGTCGCGTTCACCAACCGGGACGGAACTTAAATCCAAAAAGTAGAAGTAATTTGGGAGTGCGCAGTTGCACAGTCCGATTTAGCGAAAGTGTGCACAACACTTTGCACAATCAAAGTCTTTGTTCGGTTAATTACCGAAGCATAATGAAATCGTGACAATAAAAATCAGTGTTAGAAGGCGAATGTATTATTTTGGTCACTTGGTTAACCCAACAGATTAAACTGAGCTAGAACCAGTTTCAATTAAAGCTATGCCCAAATAACCTATCAAATATTTTCTTTAGTGCGAGTCTAGCTGCTTTCCTACGTATTCGCGCTTCTCGTTTACGTGCCTCTGCGTGTGTGTGTGTGTGTGTTATGTGGAACGAGGCTGGATGAAAAAAGGGAGACAGAGAGAGAGAGAGAGAGAGAGAGAGAGGAACTGCCGCGAGCGCTCCCGAGAGGGGTGGCAGCCATCTGCATCGCAATGAATGCCACCGGGCTGCTGTTGCTGCTGCTGCTATTGCTGCTAGTGCTGCTGGTACTGCTGCCTCCCCCCTCTGTCCGCCTCCTCGCTGAAAAACCCCCTTCGCGGTGCAGCTTCTCCCCCTGCCCCTCCCGGGGCTGGATAACTACACGACGTGCGGGACTAGCTGCTCGCGACCGAACTGGCGGTTCTCAACCTGCAACGCGTGAAAATCGGCCCTTCGCTCGCCACCGATGCCCGATTTTGCAACAACGACCATATTTTCACCATTCCGACCAACTTTATGGTTATGAAATTATGCTCGCCCCTAAACTTGGCTCTTTCGGATTAAATCCATTAAATTTAAACTCGATTATTGAAATTCGAACTGAACTGGATCGAACGAGTCTCGATTGTTTTTCGTTGTAATTCACTCGGTTAGAAGGGCGATTAAGAGCGCTGAACTACTTTTTAAAAGCTAAGATGAGCTACTACCACCACTGCGCGATGAAATAAATATATTTGAAGCCACCGGTGTGGAAAACTACAGTTCGCAGAGATACAATGAAATACCATGACAATGAAGCAAGAGTAGTCGATGAACTGATGAACGACCGCATCAGCGTTTTACTTTATGTCTTACTGTTTTATAAAAATATTTTTGCTTCTGCGTAGAATTCGTTCGATACGCTGCGCGACTCGGAGTTTTCATTCGAGATGCGGAAAGTAATAACGAATTAAACCGAGAGACTAGAAGCAAAGCTGAATTACGGATAAAGTCGCAGAATGGGAATTTAAATGCGGAAACGAGTGAGGAAAAAAAGGCTTGCAGTTTAGACGTGCAATACTAATGATAATAATAATAAAGTTTGGCTTTTCTAAAACTTTGCTCTCGGCAAATCATTAGTTGCACATTCAGTTGTGATCGATGGAGGTTCGAGTGTCTTTTATTCAGAGTCCAAGGTATAATCAAAGGATGTACATTTTAAAGGTAAAATACACTGAATAGCGGTTGGAATGTTTTGACGTTAAAATATGCATTTGCGAAAAGCAAATAGCAGCGTTTGAATTAATTCTAAAGAAATAATAAGATTAACGTTACTCTTATGAGAATATTTGCACTTTGCTGCGAATGATGCGCTGGCAGAATTATAAAACGAATAAAAGTTATAATAAAGCAGATACAAATCGTGTTTTAAATATTTCGTATCTCTGAAAGTGGAAGGTCATCCGAAACAACTTTTTTACACGCAATAAATTTTATACTATTTTAGAAGCTGTTGTATTTTTACAAGACGATGAAAAATTGCGCGATTATTTAACAAAAACGTTAAGGGACTAGGCGGCGATAAAATATTAAAAACAATTGATTTTTATATCGAATGATGCCTCGTCGCGAATAAACTAACCATTTTTTACTCATATTATTATTATTATTATTTGGTAATAAGAAAAATTGCAAGTCTCGCTTGTTCTCCTAATCGTCGTGCCAATTAAAACGGGAATGACAAACGTGACAATAGCAATGGATATTTTGTAGAATAACGATAAAGAGTTTAAAAGTTACATTCACTCGTGCACCACAAGGGCGTTTTTTTTTAAACTGTAATTTTGAAACTTACCGTACACGGTTTTCGAAAATATGTCAATTGGTTTTTATTAATTATCTTGAAATTAATACGCAACCTTGTAAACGCAATTATGCAGGGAAAAGCGCAAGATTTTTTCGCCACGGAATAAGGAAAATGTTTTATATTTGTTCCAAGTGAATAATTAACGACCGCCATTGCGCACCTGCTTTTAAAATTTGCACAAAAGGTTAACTTTTCACAATCACTCGTGACGGAATACCAAAAGAAAAAATCAAATAAATTATTCGTAAGGTGTGTAATAAATCTAGATTAATAATAAGGATAATAACAACGCAGCGACAATAATAATACTAATATTAAGAAAGTCTTTTAATTACTGAAATTATGCGTCGATTCGAAGACACTACTACCCTTCGCAGTACCGCTTAAAGTTGCCCTCGTTGAATCATCTAGTTGACCTCTGAAATCCCAGTTTAGCCAACGTGTACTTTTCCTTTTATTTGCATTTAATAGCTTCGCGGAAAACCAATAACTTTTCATATTAACATCTTAAGATCTTGTAAAGTTTTATTATACGATTACGTTTACAACTTAAGTAAAAATGTAAATCGAACGATCCTCGTCGGATTATCCTATTATCGTTGGTATATTACACAGTATCCGTGTCAACGTAATTTTCATTTGAAGTTCGGTACAATAATCGAATCCAAAATGTCCGGACGAGTGAACTCGCTAGTTTCCGATGGACAATTCGCATCTTTTTACGCGGATCGATAAATTTTCTTTAAATAATTGTTACCGAGTGCTACGTTGATTCGGAAAGATGCGTTGGAAATTAATTGTTACACAGGGAGACTATCGACGCGTTCTAAACACCAAATTTGAATAATTTTTAACTACCTGAAACTAAAGTGTAAAATTGAATAGACATTGAGTGCAAACAAGGGTTAGGTCATCGAATCTCGGAGGTTCGTTTCCCAAAATTTAACATTCTGAGATTGCTTTTTCGGTATAAATCTATAATTACACTCTGTACGTCTAAATTTCGCGGAATCGACTCGTTCCCGTATGTTACCGTTTATTACCAGCGTTGACCTGCTTAGACCCTTTTATACCGTAAACCATTAGTAGAGAGCAACTCGTGTGTGTCTCTAATAAAATAATAGAAAAATACGATCGTAAACGCGCATTTACGACTCAAGCTTATGCGTGCATGTGAACTCAAGCGAACGTAATGATGTTTAATCCGTTTCGGCTTACCAGTAGCACTTAATCCTGGGGTGTAAGATCTTGCGTCGAATCGAGGAAAACGGAAGGAACGGGCCCTGATAAACGGGATAAACAGGAATGTACGAGTACGTAGCAACAATTACGTCTGCGGCGCAATAAGGAACGAACGTCGCTGCGCGCCACAGAGGCGCGTAGACAAAAACAGGCGCAGAAAGTTGAAGAGAGAGAGAGAGAGAGGCTTATCAGCGAAGCCATGGCTGCTCTCTAGCTCGGCCTACTTTTGCAATTGGTGCACGCAAAGAGAGAAACAGTTTCAAAAGTGATTCTATACGCGAGAGACATCCAGTGGCTTTACCGACGATAACCTTATCGCAGGCCTCCGCATCAACACCTGCAAATAAAATACGTGTAATTTTTGCGCGGAATCTCTCTTACGCACACTAGCGACGAAACGGACGGTAGCGTTTAAAAAACGTTCGACCGCCCGACGTTCGCTTTTCGTGTGTTAGGATAAGACCAACAATCACGTGCCTCCGAGCTGTCGATCTCGTTGTCGATTCGCGCGATTAGAAAAACGAGAAGCGTCACGAGTTTAAGTCGAAGGCTCTACTGCTGCGGAAATCCTTCAAAAAATCCGTTTCTTAAAAATGAACCGAGTTGGAGTTATCAGCCAACGCGAATCTCACGATCGCGCAATAATTACGCGTATTTAGATCTAAGAGCAAAGATTAAAATTGCAGTTGACAATAGGAGGAGGCAGCAGAGACAAAACGAAAAGCAGAACATCCCGAGTCGATCAGGCGGCATTACGCGTATACGATTGTTTAATCGAAGGATTGCTTCCCAGGCTCCTCTCCATCCTTCCCCAGCGACTTGCCTCCCTCCGTTCCTTTCTCCCTGTACACAAATTATCTCATTTTTTCTCCGTCTAGAGAGAGAGAGGGCGAGAGAGGCAGACACCCGAAACCCAACAGTCCATAATATATATTACCGTGGAGGCGATGATTTGAGAAATAAGCCCTTCTATTTCTATAACATCCCCGTACCCGGCAGCTTCTGGCGTTTATCAAGTGTATGAATTAAATTGGCGTTTTATTACCCTTAGGGGAGGAAGGAAAGTAGCTGGCGCGACGCGCGAACGGCGTGGTTGAGCCGCTGAACGGCTGAACGGCTGAACCGCTAATGTCAAATCCAAGCCATTTGTTGACGAAGGAATCGGAATAGAACCAAACGCCTTTTACAAACATTGCCAAACTAATTAAAACGTCTCGTCTCTCTTTCAATTAATTCCCTTTGTTCTCCCCGAAGCTTTTATCAATTTTATTCCTTCGAGTCCCGTTGCGTTTCCAAAGCCAAGCGCCGGCGAATTCGGACGTTGCGCAACCCGCATTCTTCTGCGTTCCATCGTGACGCCAACCCCTGATCTTGAAATCCTCCAAAGTTTGAAACTCGAGGAGACGCCTCGAGGCGCCCGCCCGCCCCCCCCCTGTCTCAACCCGAGCCACGAATCAAAGTCTCTCCGTTGGCTAGGCTTATCAAGACCAATCGATTGTTTCGGTGCGAATTAAAAATCAATAATCCCCCGAGTCGTGCCAACAGAACCGTCCAATCGCGATCCCGGTCGACGCCATTGACGTCGGCGAGAGGACATTAGGAATAATAATAAATAAGAGTTGGCTGACTGACTCGACACTCGGAGGTGGAGCGTCGATCGCGGCACATTTTTCAGGCTCGCACTTGTAGAACGAGAGTAAAAGAGCAAAAGCCGGACGGAGAAGTGAAAAAGGCGACACTGGCTGGGATCGTCCGGGCGTGCCTCGACTGCCTCGACCGCCTCGATAAAGGAGTCCGCGACACGATTTGCACATTATGTGCACTGGTCGGTGCGCGACTGTTACGAATCGCCCATCGGGTTTAATGGAGCACCTCATCGATTATGCGGCGTTCGCTCCTCGACGTGTGTACGCACGCAGCCAAGGAACAACCGGAATCTTTATTGCGGGCGCAAAGCGTGAAGGACCAATCGTCGCTCGAGGCGGAATACGAATTTCCGCTCTCGCCGCTCTGAGACACAGTGGCATGCGTCGCCAGCGCCCGAGTACTTTCCGGATATTTCAATGGAATGTGTCACTTTTTCAGCACCGTACTCTTGGCTCGGGACAATGCGCCCCGAAATAATTTCGCACTTTTTGCAGGGACGCGCGGGCTTGCGCCGGAAAATGGAAAACGAGCAGTTCAAATACCAAACGTAGGCCTGACCCAGTCGTTGGCAAATTCATTTTAATCGCCGAGCCGTGGAATGCCGTGGAAAGCGAGAAATTTTCGAAAAATCGACGAACTTTCGAGCGGACGTCACTAGGAGTTATATTTGCGATAAGGTTATCGAGACTAAAATCTAAAGCGAGCTCGGCGCTCACCAATCAGAACGCGGATTTTTTGCAGATTAAACGACAATTATCAAGGTCGACTTCCGACGAATAGCGATGTTTTTAACTAAAATTATTATCCAATGACGCTGCACAGCATAATTATTAAATCCTTCCTTTGCAGCGAGAGCGCGAGCATCGCTATTTTGTTTTTGCCGATTACGCGCGCTTCTTATCAAGAGTCTTCTGATCTAAAAAAATTCGAGCAAAGTCCGCTGAAATACGAAAGGCGCTCTCTAAATATTGAAAGCTCCTCGTCGAGGGGAGGCTGAATCTGAAAACTGAAAGGGGGTTCCAGCCTTTACGAATCGCAGCAATCACGGCGCCTGAAATTTTTATCAAGTCCTCGGCGGCTCTTGGAGTCGTTGAATAATTCAGGGTCAAGCGACCAAGCGAATCCAAGCCTCCAGCTTTGAGAAGCCGTTGCATTGCACATGCGCGGCTGTAAGTTGTCGAGCTTGACTTTGACTCTTGAATGTTAAAGCTTATAACGGCATTACGCAGGCATCGATTCTTGTTTCTCTCTCGCGCATTCGCGTCTTGTAAACTGCGTCCAGCCTCACGGGCAGATTTGCGGAATATGAAATTTCCGGTATAAGCGCGTGCAAGATTTCGTTGGATGAAAGCGCGCGAATGACAATGGCACTTGTTCCGATATTCTTATTGTGCCAGGAGAATTCATACACGCGCACGAGCTCGATCTCGACGTACTCCAGAAGTTGCAACAATAAGCCAATGTCAAGACCTCGCGACGACCAGTCGAACTTAATCTTTCTTCTTTATGTTTGCTGCTTTATTTTAATTTGCGAATATTGCGCACTGCGATTGCTCCAACACATCGACGCCTGCTGGCACATATTGAAAACAAACGTTTTCGTTTCGTCCATCCGGATTCGTTGCTTAGTTGCTTCATCGAACGACACATCACATCGGTATATAACACGTCATAAGCTTCTTTTGTTTATTTGTTTTCCATATATAATTTTAGCATTTTGTTATCTACGCATTTACGATTTCGCACTATTTTCACTTAAAATTTTATCGCTTTTTGCTTATTATTAGCATCTGGCAATCATTTCTTAAAGTATAATTTAGCTCGGTACATAAGACGCGGTGGTCATATACTTCACTCGTTGCACGTATAATTTTGCACTCGCAGTACCAATAAATTAGACTCTCTCCCTTCCCATTCCACCCTTATTTGCGAAGACTAAACCGTTTCTTTTCTTCCTTCTCCTCGTTGTTAACTTTGCTATAACATTTTTTTAATTCGGCATTAATTCAACGCCGAGGAATTCCGAGTAAAATGATCTCGAGGCGTTGCTTCGTCAAACTTTGGTCTTCGTGCTAGAGTCTGAAACGTCAAATGAATAATAAGACAATGGAAACTGGGCAATATTCTCTTAGGCGTAATTATAAGCACTAGACTTTTCTCGGGGGTCGTATCGCAAACGCACTCGAAACCAATCGATCGCATACACCGCCTGTAAATATTTCATCGAGTCGTAAAACGAAAGCTTAAGATTGTTGGCTGAATTTTTAAAGACAAAGAGCTCTGCGCAGGCGCATACCTGACTCTAAACGATTTCGATGCCCCAAGCCAAAGACGCTTTTATTTATTTATTTATTTATTGCCAAGTTGCGAACGCTCGTTGCGCCAAGTGCGAGGCCGAAGGAAAGAGGAGGAGGGGGTGCAATTGCGTTAAGGCCGAAAATAATAAGGTCGCGCTGCGAGTTTACTTTTGTCCCGATCGAGATGTCTCGTCGAGATACCGGTTCGTATCGCTGTTCGCGGCTCGTTAAAAAAATCCGCCCGCAAACGTGGCGCTCGAATTAAGGGGCGGGGGGGGCGCATGCGCGCTCGTTTCGTAACGAACGCTGAATAGTTGCTCGAGTTGCCGAGAGGTCACTTATTAAGCATAAACGAAGCTTTTTACCCCTCGGTGCAGATCACGGAGATGAAATACAATTCAATGGACTCTGAAGTGAGCGCAGCTCTCGGCGCAAAACCGCAGCTCCTGCAATCTTGACTGGAAACGCAGTGGAGTTGCATCGGCGACCGTTATAATCCTCGTCCGCACCGAGCTTAATCCGAGCAAGAGCGACTGCAATCGTCGGAGCCTCGAGGGTCAGCGCGTAATTAGTGGTCTCCCGTTCGAAGAGACTCCTTGTTATTGACCCGCGTAATTCTTATATATACACGTCCTATTCACCTCGACAATATGGCCTTTTAGCTTTTAGAGAATTCTAATTTTACACTCGAGTGCATAGTTTAATTGCAAACTCTACCTGCATTGTTCCGGGCTGCACGTGCTGACGTCGCTACGAATCGGGAGCGTTTTTTACGAGTATCCCGTCGTCGTCGTCGTCGTCGTCGTCGTCGTCGTCGGCGTTTGCAACGGCCTCGCTCGCCAATCCTCCGGGGAATCCGTCGTTTTTTGTCATTTTCGGCCACGTTTCGAGGTCGCGCCGCAGTTCTGCTCGAAGCTCGATCATTAGTTACCGGTATCGCTTCTTCGGCGGACGTTAAAAAACGAGCAATCGGGAGCAACCGAACGAGGGCCAAAGTTCGCCGCAACGACAGCTTCGAGGGAATCCTCCAGAGAAGATCACGTCCTGGGGCCGATCTTATTAAACGAGCAACGCCTGAAAACGATCGCTAAAATCGAGACGTAGCAGGTGCTCGGGACAAAGCTACGGGACAATCTCGCACGTCTGATCGTGTATTTCCAAATAATACTCTTGTGGCTAGTGTGCGAGTACAAAAACTCGAGGCGTAAAATCTGTAAATTTCTTGTAAACGATATTTATTATCGTCCGAAAATAATACATCACTCTTTTAGGACACCGAGAATAAGGCCGGGCTCGACTGCTGGTCTCGGCCCGTGTAAAACCTACCCCCGAGAAATAAGAAATCAATCCAAACAGAGTATGGCAAAGGTAAACAACTAATCAGATAAGATTCAATCGCATCCTCGGAAACCATTAATATCCGTGGAAAAAAGGTGGGACACGCGTCCGAGCCGTGCTGTGCTATCGATCAATCCCTCGCTCCGATCATCGTTTTGCTCTTCCCCAAAGCAGCGCTTACGAAATTAGGTGTGGCGAGATTAAATAAGATTTTCCCGCTCTTCCCCCGCAACGAAAATATTTTCTCACGTCGCCTTAAATGAGATGTTTACTGCTCGCAACCCCTAGATTTTTCTCGGAACGAAGCTCCAGTCCAATTACCGATAAATAAAGTCCACGAGTTCTAGTTTTTTTCCTTTTTTCTTGAAAAACGCAACGGGCCGCGATATCGGCCGAAGGAACATTCACGATGGAAATGTTCACGGAAGCGTCGTAAAGAGATTTAAAGAAAAACGCCCGAACTTTGACCCCCACTCGAATCTGATAAATATTCGGGCGGAATGCGTTAATGGTTCTTTCGGGATGGATCGAAGGCTGAGAGGAGGGACCTTACGAGCGAGCTCTTCCCCCAAAAATTCCTCCAGTTACGCTCGTTACACGCTTCGGTGTTGGTTTCGATCGCAGCTCAGATGCGCGTATCGCCGATCGACGCGTGAAAACGGCCGCGATTATTTACAATCATTCATCTTATTTCCAGAATATTTCGATTGATTTTGTCGCGATTCGCCCGAGCGAAACGACGACTGCGCGACTGCGACGACGAGGACGACGAGGACGACGTGGGTGTCTCGGCTAAAAGCGCACGGGACGCATCGATCAGTTGCCTCGCTCTCCCGCTACACGGCACGTCCCCCCTGCCCCTCGCCGAGTTGATGGATGCGAGATTAGGAGGACAGAGGACAGCCGAGAGAGGAGGAGAGAAAGCCGAGTGTCAAAAATAGCCGATGTTTCCCGACACTTTTTGAGCGATAGATTCAACGCCCCAGATCGAGAGTTGCGCAACTCTAGTTTCGCCGCGATAATCTTCGCTCGAACGCGTTCTTAAGTCCCCGGGCTCTTACCGATCCAAAAGGGGCCGATACCCATCGGCTGCTAAAACATTCACTTGCCGGAAGAGAGGGGGGCGGGGCTCGGGAAAACTCTGGTCGCTGTTGTCGAGTCCACCTACACTCGCGCGCTCTCGCCCCAAAAACACGTCGTTCCCAGCTGTGCGCGCGCGGAATCAGCAACGAACGTAGCAGCGGGTTGCCGCAGCTAACGCAGAGTTCTCGCCGTCCTGCTCCGGAACGCGCCTCGTTTCCTCGCCCCGGAATCGTCGAGGCGACGTCGGGCTCTTTCTCGTAGCACGATTCGCACCGTTTGTAATTTAGCGCTGCGCCCGACGCGTCCAATTTTGTTTTTTTGCGCATTCGACAAAACCTCCGCACACCGTTGAGGTGCCGAGTTACACCTCCTTTGAAGCGGCGCCTATTCTTCCCGGTTGGCCTTTTTAATTTCAGCTTCTCTAAGGACGATTTGTTTGCCCTGAGCTCGTCGGGGCTTGATATCCGCCTGCCTCATGAATAAGCTTATTGAAAGTATTAGGTTGATCAAATAATTTCCAATGCTTTTGAGAACGCAGTCGTGCAATTGTCATTGAGACAGGGCCCGAATCTTAATTTATGGACTTGTAAATCTTCGGAAGATCAGCCGTTGGGTTCGAACGCGTTTTTTGCGCGCGCCGCTCTTCTCGATGGATTCGGCCAATAGGAGAAAAAAACTCCTCGGATGCTCGAACGATCGACGTATGCAAATGGCCCATTGAAAATACACGAATGCAAATAGATAATCAATGACTCAGAAAGGTTCCTTACACGAGTTTTAATCTCGAAGAATCAATATAAATCATAACCGTGAGTGGCCCAAAAGCCCCGAGCATACCTGGGGGCCTTTCGGTCCGCGCGGCTCCTGTGACATCCGAGAAGCGCAACCCTTTCGGGGCAACTACTTCTTTTCTAATTGTCGAACAATGAGCGAATCCTTAAGCGTTGGGCGCACGAGCGTTAGACATTGCGCCTCGACTCGATATAAATATAATCCCCGCATTATTCGAGCCCTGATCTCGTTCGATTAAGAAATTCATAATCCAACAGTCGAAGTACAGCTGGCACGAGAATTCGACTCGTGAAAATCCCGTGAAAACCTGTCGCGTTCCCTTGGATTCGCTTGGAAAAGGAGGTAAAGAGCCGAGCTAAAAATCAGGACCGACGCTTATTTTTTTGCCGCTCTCGGGTGGAAGGACAAAAGCTCCAAGCGTCGAGAATTAGCGGCAACAACTGGCCGGAGCACCTGTACAAAGTTCGGGCTTGTGTGTCAACCATAGCTGCGCTGGAAAAGCGGGAGAAAAGAGTGTTTTTCCTAGCCGCGCTCGTGCTGTTTGTTGACACTGAGCGCAGCAACAACAACAACAACAACGACGACGACGACGACGACGACGACGACGGAGTCCGCGGGAGGCGAAGACAGGATCGAGGCTCGGGGCCGATCCGAGATCCGAATTAACCAGCCAACTGGGGAGGCCAACTGGTTGACGTCGTCGTCGAATCGTTTTAAAGGTTTCGCACGTATGCGCTGCTCGTCCGGGGCGAGCGAATACGCGGCCTCCGTAGGAAGGCGGGTGGGTGGTGTGGGTGGGGAGGGGCGCACCGCGATAGCGACGACGCCGAGCGCCGGAAATAGCCGGCACTATCGGCGCTGCCCCGGAAGGACGTACGCCCGTCACCGGAGAAAAGAGTTCCAATCTTCTATTCAGCCGGAGTGTGATGCTTCGGCGCGAGTTCGAGCTTCAACTCTCGCTCGGTCCTGCTGCCCTTCTTCTGCCGTCCGGGCGGCTGCCGCTGCCTTTTCCCTCGTCGCCGTCCCGAGCAAATGGGACGACCGAGAGTTCCTCCTTGTTTATCTGCGCGGCCCTATTTTCCACTCCCGCCACATCCGCGCGCACCCCCGGCGTTTACGACTTTTTTCGCGTCCTTTTGCGGCTCTTTTTCGATAGCACTTATGCGGCGCTTTCAAGCCGAGCGCGTTGTCGGCGCTTCTTCTATATTACTGTGCCTGCCTCCCCCCCCCCCCACGGGCACTCGAGGTCGACGACGCGTGTATCGGACTACACTTTCGGGCTCCGGTCGTTTATTTTCCGTCCGTCTGCCGCGATATCAAACGACTGCGAACCTCCGCGTTTTCGCTGCCGCCAGCCAACCGATCGACTGTTGCGCAACGCACTCGTAATTTATCGAGCCTCCAAGACAGTTTATCAATTACGTAATGTTTACGGAACTCGCGCTGTTCTTAATGTTTTCCCGAGGAAAATTCCAAAGGGCGTGCCCGAGCCGGTGTTTGCTCGAAAACAATCGGGTTTCCCGAAAAACAAATTCACGAGTACCCGTTCCCGGGGCCGAAAAACGCCCAGAAGAAGCCGCGTCGTCGTGCGAAAAAGCTGTGAAAATCTCGGATGCAGCTTTGGTCGATATGATCGCGAGCAGCACCGAAAAATCGCCGGGAAAATTTTGAGAAGCTGCGCAATAAATCGAAACCGGAGGCAAAAGCCGTTTCCAAGGAAAGACCCGGATTTTCGAGACGTTTAACAACATTAAAAATGAGAGGAGCTTAAAGTGTAGCAGAAACTTCCTCGAAAATCCCAGGCGTCTGGGGGGGGGGCTGAGGCTTGCACCGCCAACTGCGAAGGTGGAAGGTGTGTGTGCGTGTGCGGGCGTGGGGGCCCGAGAAAGAAAGACGAGAGTGCGAGCGGCGCGGCGACGAGGGCGAAGGTGAGCGAGTAAGTCTAAAATCCGGTAACCAAAAACTCGGCGAGAGAAAGGATCCGGCGCTGCCGCCGCGATATTTATCCCGGTTCGCAGGAGCGCGCGGAGGCTGGATCTTGAGCCGCTACTCCGGGCTCTGGATTTCCTGACAGGCCGCGCACATCTCGGGTTACACGCCTATCTTCGGAGTTTCGAAAACGAAGCCGAGAGGGTCGAGCCGGGGGGAGGGCCGGAGGCGGGAGTGGAGCCGCGATACATAACGGACGTCCTGCCAGCTCAGCGGCAGGGGTTCCTTTTCAATTCGCTCCTCCGTGTCATCGCAGTTCCCGTCTTCGCCCTCGCACGCCGCCGCTTCCATTTCAATTTTCGCTTTCTTATTTAACGCTCGGATCGCAGGCTGACGTAATTGTTCGAAATATTAATAACCAGGAGCCGAGCGCGCGACTCGATCCTCGCTCGGATTTACTGCCTCGATCGAAGATCGCGCGAGTCGGCGACGGGTTGCCGCGTTTGCGCTTCGTCGATCGGCTGCCAATCGCAACAGTCGCCTCGAACGCGCTGCTCTAATAATCGAGTCCCGCCAATTGCGGCTTCGGCCGAGAAGCGCGTCTCGCGAGGTAAACGCTCGTGAATTTTGTATCGATCGGCTCGGCCTCGAGCACAATGGCCCAAACGCATTGTCTGCGCAATCGTAATGC
Organism: Platyscapa corneri; assembly: GCA_018907185.1. Classification (NCBI taxonomy): domain Eukaryota; kingdom Metazoa; phylum Arthropoda; class Insecta; order Hymenoptera; family Agaonidae; genus Platyscapa; species Platyscapa corneri. The sequence goes on along the minus strand of JACCHW010000024.1, from coordinate 6,435,152 downwards.
ACGCGAAGGGCAAACGCGTCAACGTTTACTCTCCTCGGGCAACTCTCGGTAACGTTAGAGGCGCACTGGTCGGGCCCGCACACGTGCGCATGTGTGCATAATTGGCGCGATAAGGAGCAAATGAGGCAAGAGGAGCCCAATTCTTAGGTCGAGCTCGTTATCTGATGAACCTCCTATCCGACGAATAACGTAACGTACCCTTCGATCTGCCGATCGGAGTCCTCTCTTCTCTCTTTCGTTCTCTCCGTCGCTCTCGTTTGCGCGGCGCACCTAACGTCAGCGTTTGTCGAGCACGAAAGAACGAATGCTTGCGCCGAGGCGCGCGGGTATCCTTGCGCGCACGGTTTATGCCCGCAGTTCCGACCATTCAGCTGTCACTCAAACAACGAGTCGGATAGTCCTGACACGCTGCTAGTTGTGGTAGTACACGGACGAGAGAGAGAAACGCAGCTGCGCGCAGCCTCCCGGCTTTCCTCCGCTCGAAAAACACGATACCCTGCGTCCAGAGGTTACAACTGAATCGGCGACAGAGAGAGAGAGAGAGAGCGCGCGCGAGTGAGCGTTGGTGGCGAGAGGAGAGAGAAACGCACAGAGCCCCTCTCTCTCTCTTCTCCTTACTCCTTTATTTATGTCTGTGTATAATAGTCGGTGTGCGTACGTATGTCACATCGGGCTCCCTCTGTTTTTGTGGGCACCTAACTGTCTGTCTCTCTCTTTTTCAAGTGCCCCCTCGAGTGATGTCGGCTGTCAGAATCAGAACGACACGGGGCACTGAGATTCTTACTTAAGACAGAAAGAACGGAGAGACAAAGAGAGAGAGAGAGGGGGGGGGAGAGCGCCGGAAAGAAACAAAGAAAAAGAGAGTGATTACGAAGTTGGCCAGGTTTTTCTTTACCCAAACGCCGTGTCTTGCGCGCTAAAAATTTTTATTGAATCAACGGAGGAAAGAATGATTACGCGACACTTTCGAATCGATTGGGCCTCGTTAAAGTAAAAAAGCCTTTTCCATCTCTCCATTCCAATTTTCAAGCGTGTCCCGCTCAAAAGTTCGTTGAAAATTGCATAATATCAGAATCGACGCGGAACTTACAAATTGCGAACAAATTTGAGTCGCGGCGATTAAAAAGCGGCGCGACAGCTTAATTAAATTTAAAATTTAACGAGAATAACATTCCAAAGAATGGCAAAGCTAAAAGACGAGAATCCGTTAAAATATTGAGAAACGAAATTGCATTTTCGGACGGATAATTCGTCCATCGATTAATTTATTATTAAAGATTCAATTTAGATCGCTTGATTTCGGGCGCAGAGTCAATGTTATATCAATTAGCGGGGTTCGGTAAAAAGATATTTCGTTTAAAGCGCCGTCTTCGAAAGGGAGCGTTGAACGAAATATAATAAAAACGATTCGCTTGCTTAACAATTTTTTCACGGGACTTGGAGTGGATGCGCGAGGCTGAAAATTTTTGTTACGCCCCTGCAACGGATTCGAACGCCGGCGGGAGGAAAAGTTTTCGAATTTCGCAAAATTAGTTGCAAGAGCCGAGAGGAAAATCTCGGGATAGAAAAAAGCACGAAGATTCTAAGATTAAAGGCTTCTGTTCAAGCATTATCGCGTACGTCCACGTCCATTGAGACGAAATTGCAAACAATAGCCGAACAAGAGGCTACAGAGTCGGGCCTCCGACAACGAATAACAACTCTCGGACAACGATGCCCAGGAACGCTGAAAAGCGAAAGTCAAGTTTGCACAATCGGCCGGCGCATCTTTCTCTCGCTCGAGAACACTTTCGCTCGAATAATACGCAAATAAAGCACGCGCCTCCTCTTCGATCGAGGCTGCGCACGAGTGGAAGCGAACGAATCGGAGCAATTCAATTGTATCATACGCGCACAATGGCTAAACAGAGTCTTCGTCGGGGAAAACCGAGAGTTTTTTTCTTCTGCTTCTTCTGTTGCTTTTTCGCTGGCGTTTGGGAACGAAACCACGAGAAACGAGGAGCAAACCGAACGGTAATTGATGCCTTTCAGCCTACGCGTCTCTTTCTCCTTTTCTCTCTCTCTCTCTCTCTCTCCGGGAATTCGATGCGAAGCTTTTATGCTTATTTAATTGAAGCACAGTGGCTGCTGCATCCAGCGCTGATTTAAGCTTATTCCGGTAGACTCGAGTGCGAGGTTGCGCTGCTCGGCTGATTGATACATCTTTCAACGGCGGCTCAACTCCTTTCGGGTTCCCTTTCGCTCTGCCCCATTGTTGCGCTCCGCTGCTTCCTGCTGAATCCCGTCGAGGCGGCCACTCGGCTACTCCTCGTCGCGTACATTGTACTTGTAACGAGGATCGTTAATCGGCGGCGGAGAGCCAGTCGCGCACTAGGACCAGACGCCCGCGTCACCACCACGCGTGCAGTTGCGCAACAGTTTTGCAACAACGAGTGCCCGATAATTCTCCGTAATTACACCTTTTAAATATTAATGCCGTCTAACGGTCGCATCTGCAAGTTTACAACGACAACAACAACATCGCTTACTCTCTGTCCCGTCCCCCCCCCCCACTCTCTCTCTCTCTTCGCGCCCATGAATATTTATAAATTAAATCTGATTACGACACGAATTTTTTTTTTTTATCCTCGCGAGTAAACACAATGACGCGCTTAAATTTGAAAATGAAAAGCCGTCCCGCACGAGATTAGGCTTAGCTAAGTCTTGATCAAGATCGCTCGAAAAAATAAGGGTAGAATCGAACCTGAATTATATCTCCGCCATACAATTGGGGATTAGCCAAGATTTGGATTAACTTTTAACAGCTGATAAATTGCATCTGCTAATACGGAAAAATGTATTGTGTCTTCTGGATCGGGGAAAGTTTAATCTCCGAATTAAAAAGCCCGCAAATATGGATATGGAGTAATTGGAAATAAATGGCGCACCTGTACAAAGCGCCGCATCCAGTAAGTTTATAATTATCTAACCCCGTTGCAGAGAGCTACGAGAATGTCGCCCTTCGAGGAGGTTGGGACACAGTTCCGTAAAAATGGGCCGCTCAAGAGCTGTAGTTGCGCGTTGCGACCACGAGTCCTCCTCGTCCCTCTCCATTCCTCTCTTTGCCGCTGAAGGCCCACTCGAATTCGGCCCTAGTTCCTAATTTAACGGGAGGAGGGGGGGGGGAGAGAAACTGTACTCGCTGATTTTTTAAAACGAATCAAATATGATTTTGAATTGGAAGTCTGCGTGCGGAAAATTGCTGATTACGGTTAAGTACCGCTAACTCCCGTTCTCGAATTCGAATTTTTTCGTTTGTTCGCGCTTACTTACGAGACACAAAGGACGCGCGATTTTAAAATCCCATTTTGTCGTCATTGCAGCGACTGGGGCGGACTGCTACTACTACTACTACTGCCACTACGATTATTATTATTATTATTACCGGAGGAAACTTATTATATGAGAAAATTATCGATGGCTTGGAGTAAAATCCGTCGCTTCTAGCTTTCGTACATTCGAACGAGTTTTATAATTGAACCCGGTCGGCTCGTATCGAATTCCGGTCGACTGCGGGCGATTTTACAATAAATCCGGAGCGAACACACCGTAGATGTTGCGTTAATAATCGTTAGATGGTCGACGCGATAATACGACGCGGCATCTCGCTGAATGCGCGTCAAGACCCGAAAGAAATTTCGTTCACCAGAAAGACTCGAAGATCTGGAAATTAGCATTTGGTCCGGCTTCGCTTGAAAATGGCACGAGCTCCCAGCGTGTCACGGGAGCGCGTAGAATGCGCTCCTCGGATGCGCCTCGTAATTATTTGCGAGGATCCGTGAGAGTGTGGAGAAAAATAAGGCTCTTCCTCCCTTTCTTCCAAGCCTTTTGTCGGATTGTAGAAAAAACACAAAAAATTGCCGTGGTATCAATTTCAGTGATATAGTAACGGTCATTCGAGAAATAAAACAGCATCTGCCATTGTGACAGTTGTTTTCGGGAAAAAGGCGAATTTGATCTGAACCTTTTGAAATTACTCTGGTGTTTCCACGGTCCAACACATAAATATCCGCAGTTCGATTAACGAGCCATCCCTTCTAACGAGTTGCCATTCAAAAGATTACGCGAGTGTCACTCTATTCATTCGGGGTGGCGGTCCTTGGCTCCTTCCTGCCATCCCTTCTTCTAAATGTCCACGCTCGTTCTCAGGCTCCTAAGTTCGCGTCCGCGCTACGCGCGAGTTTTGTCGATCCGACAAATCCCAAGCAGCTCGCCGCTGCGCTCGTGTATTCCTGGCGATTCAGCTACGCGTTGTTGCGGAGAATAGCGTCCGTCTGCCACGCGCTGATAATGACGATAATGGCAGCGAAATTTCAATTTCAAACGGCGATTAATGTCGCTTCGCAATCTCAGACAGGAGCTGCAGCAGTCGAGTGCCAATTGGCGCTTTTAGGAGGTTTCGCGCATTGTTCGCATCTTTTCAATAACCTCGAGGACCAGCACCACTCCCTCAAACTTACAATGATCGACGCTCGAGAAGAGAAGATTTCGGAGTTTTGGCCCGCGCTCTCGGGAGTTAACGAGATACAGGCCCGACGCAACGCAACGTGTGGTTAGTGATGTCGGGGCGGCCCGTTCCGCGACGCGTTTGAAGTTTCCGCTTTTTTAGCAGCGTCGTTGCGTTGTTGCGTCGTTTACGTCATTATCGGGGCGCTGTCGAGCGAATTAAAAGGCTTGCGATCGGTGTCTCTGAAATGAAGCGGCCGAACAACGGCGACCCCAAATTAGCCACCGATGCGGCATCTAGCGCGCTTTGCCTCGGTGTGCGTCGGTGTGCGTCGGCCGGCGCTCCGATATGTAATCTCATCTTTTCTTCTCGGGCCGTAACTGTCCATTTTCTCACCGCAGCAATTTGTACCTTCCCTCGGAGACCGTTTGTCTCGGCGCGCGTTTAGACTTCGATCCTAGAAGACGGTAGCTCCTCAGTAGCTGGCCGGCAGTCGTTCCACTCCAATTTTTTCCATTGTTCTTCCATCGTCCTTTTCCAGGGAAAAAAAAAATATCAAAAGAGAAAGGTCCTTTTCTTTTTTTTGCGATCGCAGCCTCGCGCGTAACCCGATGCCCGCGTGCTGCCAAAAACGATTCCCTTTTCTCTTTTTCCCGGCAGCTTCCGAGCGGCTCGTCTCCGCTTACTATCTCTCTCTCTCTCTCTCTCTCACTCTCTCTCTCTCTCTCTATCTATCTCGCAACTCTTAATTCGTAGGAGAATAGGAGCCGGCGCGAGAGCCGGTAACACGCTTGCGTCACGCGTCTCGAGATGCAGCAGTCTTAAGAGAGATCCCGTTCGGCAGATCGTTGGCTCAGATCTAGGAGGCCGCGGTGTCCTTTGTGGTCTTGGCCGCATCTTCGCACGCACACAGCCAGATAGGAGCTTTTTTGGAAGCCCGAGAGCAGGAGTTTCCGAGAAGGATTACGGGGGAGAGCTTGATATTTGGAAGGCCAAGCCGAGATTGCGGCCCTCGAGATCATAATTTTCGGTCGAATTTAACATGTGTCAAATAAAATGTCTTTTCGTTAACGAATTCCACATTTTTCTCACCTATTTGAAGTGTTGAATACAAATGTTGCCGATACCATCGTCCAGCATCGCCCACCATCCTTGGTTCTCCTGAAATCAGAATTCACAGAACATTAACATAATTAGAATGCACATCGAGGTTCGGGCAGGCAAACTGCTTTTATTTATCAGTCCCTATCAGAAAATTTATAACCAAACTCGTGGAACTAGGACTTTTCCAATTCCTAAGTCCAACCAGTGCTGTCGAAGCTCGATTAAATCTCATCGGTAGATTTGACGGAAAATGCAAAAGGGGAAGCTGCATTGCGCCGAGGCTCCGAGATCGATAACGATAAATCATTTCCATCGCAACGAATAAATTTCATTAGCGATTAATTGGTGCGCGTTAAAATTTCACAGGCGTAATGATAAATTACGCGTAACGCGTGCATTTATCCGTTTGATAAACAAAAATTTACAGTCGTCATTACCGAATTCGATCGAATTTTAAAAAATAGTGATTTCGTACAAACTTTTGCTATAATATAATTCTACACAATTGATGCGCAGTATTGTTTCGAAAAAAGAAGCTTACAAATTTGAAGTCGTTGACTTTTCTACGTTGAGTTAATTTTATGACGTACAATTTCCTCGCAATAGCAATTTGCACGAGAAATAAAAATACATACTTAATAAATAGGAATATATGCCGAGGTCTATTTGGCAAAATAAGCGATTTTCAGATCTACCCGTTAAACGTAAATAAAAGCTTGGAATTTTTTGCCGGTGCCTTGCTCAAAAAATGCCGCTCGCACTACGTTCTTTGCAACTTGCGACACACGATTAAATTAAGCTTTTCGAACAAACCACGACTGTATCCGGCTGGAGGGCTTAAATTACCTAAGAACTAAAAAACGAATCGCATCGGAGTCGCGGTTATTCCGTGTCGCGCACGCGAATTAATTTTGCAATAAAACAAAGCTCTTGCGCGCTTATGAATTTTGGGGGGGGGGCGAATAAGTCGTTTCCGGCGAACGCGACATTTATTCGAATAACGTCGCTCGCTCGACACCTTCCGATGCAGATCGCAGTCCATTACTTCGTCAGCGGAGGTATCGGCAGCATCGCTTCCCTGACATATTGATCTCTTCATTATATCTTTACCACGAAAAAAGAGCAAAAGAGCGGAGGAGCATTAGCGATACGAGCCGAGAGTTCATTTTAATTCTTAAATAAAGACGCGAAGAAGCTTTTAAGGGGATTATGCCAAAGCAACGCAGCCTCGCACGCAGGGAAAATTACCTTTAAAATACTGGTGCCTAAGAGAAATAGACACTTGTGTTCGGTTCTTTTCATTCGCCATTCACACCGACACACCGATCTGCGCCTCGAGAGCAATTTTCGTGGTACGGACTTTGGTCTGTCAAACGATAATGTGTCACCAAAGCTGAAATAGATGTTTTTACCTCGACAATAGATTCGATATTTCCCCGAAAAACTAATCCATAAAAGGTGAACTTTTTTCAATATTTCAATTAACGGAGTCCCCTTACGCTTCGGGAATCGAGTGCTGCTCCGATGCACTGGCTCTTTATCACTCGCGCCTCCAAAGCAGACTCGTGGCTTTTGCCGCTTCTCCGCCTGGGAACGCGCACGTAAAAGTAAAAAGCAGCTTTCATCGGCGCTTTGCCCGAGAGCCGCGCCGGAGCTCCAACGCATCTCCGCGACTCCAAGACCCGTGGTGGCTTTCATTTCGTGAATAACGCAGCCGGCCTGCTGTCGAGGGAAAAAGGCCGACTTTTCGGACTGTGCGCGAGGCCCCGATTTCGATCGGATTCGCATATTTTGGCTTCGACGGGAGCAGCTTTTGCTTTTCGAGGCACTTGTGCTGCTTGCCGATCGAACGGCAGTTTATTGGCCGCAACCAGCAAGTCGCGAGGAAAACCAAAATTTAATAAACGAGATAATTGGCACTCGTGCTCGAAAAATAGTTTGAATGGCGAAGAGGGCAGGAGGAGGGGCGAGACGGAGAGTGAGAAAAATGGATGAATGAAGCGAGCCCTTGCCGGTGGGTAAGCCAAGCTTTTCACTCTCTCAACGAACCAACACGACTCTTAACGAAGGGCGAAATTTTTTGTTGTGCTTCGAGTATCGGATCGTCCATTCGTAATTTCCCGTAGTGTCTAACTTCGCACGCGGTGATTCCACGAAAAACTTCTTTCCAAAATTTACGGCATTCCGATGTCCCGAGGGCTGCGCGCATGAATGGAACGGACCAACTTCCAGATTCGAGATTCTGACCTGAAATTTGTGCGGGTCGCTCACCGCTGGCCGCCACTGGACCGTTTAGGCTTCAGAGGGGTTTTTCTACCAAAGGGGTGGTGCGCGACATTTGACGAGGGGATGATAGACAATTTCCCGCGCGATCGCCGCGTCAACGTGAAATAACGAAATCCGCAGAGCGGCTTCGGTGACTGATGTTTCCTTTCCCTTCTTCCCTCCGACTTTTCTTTTTACCGCGCGCCCTCCCCCACCCCTTCTCCTCAGTCCAAACTGCATTTACCGGGAATTCCAAATCTTTTTATTGATATTTTCCTTTGCTCGTGTCCAACCACGCGGCTCAACACGATTGCGCCCGCACCAACACTCCCGCGCGATAACACGTTCGATGCTCCCAAAACGCAATGCGGCCAGGAATTTTTTCGCGAGCGACTGTAGCGGCGTTGGTACGCGATCTTACGAACGGTTGGGAGTTTATTCGATTATTAAATCGGGAGCGGTAGGGGTAGTCTAGTCTCTACGGTGGGATTAACATTTGGAACGACGAACGTCGAGCGGAGCACAAACTTAACATTCGATTCGGGAAAATTGGAAAAAGGCCGGATATCTCGGAATTCATCGAGGCGGCTCGAGCGACAACTAACGGCGAATAAAATGTTCCACTTGTCGATAGGCGATCGAGGAGAAGAGAAGCAAGCGCTCGTCTTGTTCCCCGGAGCAAGTCGATTTAAGAGGAGCCGGCTGAACCAAATTCGGAAATACGCATCTGACCTCGAGTAACCCTTTAGGGAACGCGTTGTTGGATTAGCAGGATACACATCTAGCGCGTAAACAGGATACAGCTCGACTCGGGCGAGAAGACAAGACGGTTTTAAATTTGAAATGTTTAATTTGCGCGGATGCTCGCTCGCCTTAAGGAAGCGCCGAAAGCCGAGGCCAAAGGAGTTTGCGCGTAAAACAATTAATTTCTAGTAGTACCTCGCAATAAATAAGATTTTATGTTTTAAAGAATTTTAAAAAGCAATTTGAAAGGATTTTTCATTTCCAATGATCGTTAAAGAATATAAATAAGATTTGCATTCTTAAGCGAGAGAGCAGATTTGCATTGTGAGCTTTAAGATGTTCAACCGCAAAAAATATAGAAGTAGTGCGCCGTAGAAAAGGGAGAGTTTAAACGGTAGGCGGAGCGGAAGTCGATGAATTGACAGTCAAGCGGTCGTTTCGAATGGAATTCGAGAAGGTGTCAGAGCTCCGAAATCTCTTTCTTTTTTTCTCTCCTTCTTCGTCTTCGTCCTCCGCTTCTCCTACTCGGGCTCTCGCTTTTTTCCGTCCTTCGAACTGTGAAATATTACGGTTTTTCCGTGATTAGTGACAAACGCTCGGGCGTACGCCGTCCACTCGCACTCGCTTCATTCACTAAAACTTTTCATTCATTTTTCATCCACCTCCGAGTTTCGGTTTTGATGAAGAAGCGCTTTACGACTCACCGTAAAAATCTTTGACAAAAAGTTAATAGGTAAATTCGAATTCGGGCATGGCGATTCCAGGTGGCGGCTCGTAAAATATCGCCTCCAACGCTCTTTTATTAGTTTATTTTTATTACCGATATCTTCATCGGCTACAATGGCTGCACAAACGTGTAACGAAATTTATAAATTAATTTATCACAGGTTGCTGCTTGGCTGGACTCCTCGAACGCGGCACACGCATCGCGATACGCAACTGCTTACGCGACTAATTTTTTACTCCAATTCCGTTTTTCTACCGAGCACAGCTCGCGATTCGAGTCCTCCGCGTCGTTCCGTGAAAGTGTGCATCTAAACTTTATCGACTCGACTGCTGCAAGACTCGTTATTCGATAATTCGAGACGTTCCTCGTCGAGTCGAGTACTGGAATTGAAAATTCGTAAAAAATAACTTTGGCTCCTCGTAAAGCTGATCAAGGCTCGGGTGTGTCTTTGTTCCGCAATTGTTCAAGGAGCGTTGCTCGTTCGTTTTAACTCTCGTTGTTGTTAATTTTTACGCGCATTCAACTGCGGCCACAGATCCAATCCGTGATTCGTTCGTTTTAGTCACATCTCTTATCGATTGCTTTTTCGACATTCAAATTTAACTCTTCAAGTTTACCCACCGAGCATTTGTTTCAACAATAATAATATATTGGCTACTTTGGTCCAAGCGAATATAACGGCTGATCTTGATCCCAGCGATTTTCGATCGGAAAACAATCAGTCGCATTGTCGCAGCCAACCGAGTTTCCATTTGCTTTCAGTTTGCTCTTACACGTGCATTACAATAACGCATTTACAGCTTAAACTTGCGCTCGATATCGAGCGCAATCGAGGCGTAAAATGGTCGTAAAATGGTCGGAAAATGGTCGGGTTATTCCGATCCGGGGCATAAGTTAAAAAAAATGAATGCAGGATTGGCTGGGCGTTCGAGTGGCGGAAGAAACGCGATCGCGCAACCGAAATTACCGCGGAGGGCTCGTCGAGCGTCTCACGTGATGCACCGGAAACAACTCCTTCCTTTACTCATCGCTTAAAGCGCGTAAAAACGTCGGTACAGGTATACAGACATCGAGACAGTGTTTTTCACGGCCAAATCAATCGAGTGCCGTTCTCATCCTTTTCTCCGCAATAAAGGCCACGCACACGTGCGTGCGCAGAGACACAGACCCACCCACGTTTACGCGCACAATGGCGCACACATCGATCAGCTTCGTGGAAGGAGGTTCGGAGGGTAGACCAAGACTGCGCGTGCTCCTTCCAAAAGGAAGTAGGTGGTGCAAATATAAATGGACCGGAGTGTTTATCGTGCGATCTCATCTTTTGGTCCGAGCCATGAATGAAAGAGGGAGAGAAAGTGAGAGAGAGAGAGAGCGAGAGAAGACTTCATTCATGACCCCGATTTTGTATCTCGCGAGGACATCTTTCGGCATATTTTTCCCTCTCGGTCTTCCGAGGCGAGTGGCCCGTCGCCGATTTGTCTCAGATGAGGGAATAATCGAGGACCAAGTGCTGCTGCTGCGCGAGTTTCTCCCGCTGGACGTCGGGGCTCTCGAGACCCTTTCAAAAGGATTTCCATCCGACCGACCGGACGATGTCGCTGCCGATACCGACGAAGATCGATCTGGATCGCTCGCTTTGCAAGCGTCGAATCTGCAGCGACGTTTTCCTCGCTTTCGCGCGTCGCTCTTCTCGTTCGATTCCATCAACGCGGCCGAGAGTCTCTTGCGAGTTGCCAAAGTCCCGGATTTCCTACTTCGTTCAAAGTCTCGTAAAACAAACTATTAGGCGGCGTTGTTGAACCGCAAGTTGAAAAGAGAGAAATGTGCAGGGGCTGTCGTTGTCGTCGACGGAAGCGCTGCATAAATAAACGGAGGAGTGTAAGGATGGCAAGGGCAGAAGAGCCGTCGCCGGTTAACACCTCCGCGTCCGCGGCCAGAAGCAGAGAGGAAAAAAGTGCAGAGCACGCGGAGAGTTAATGATTTGTTCTCGCCGCTGGAAGAGGATACACGAGTTTTACCGGTGTCGACGACAGGTTCGTTATCGAACGCACGACCAAACGAGCACACACACACACACACACACACACTATAGCTGCGCAGGCTTCTCGCCTCGTCCCCCGGTGCCTCCCATTGTTTCCTTACTCTCCAGACAGCGCGACGCTTTCGCGCCCAGCCGCGGCTCCTCGCTGTCTAGCGGTTACGCGCTCCTCGTCGAGCCCAAGGGCCCTCTCTCCCCGCCCCTCCCCGTTCGCTCTTTTGCTTTCTCTCTCTCAACGACGCGCCCCGGGGATCCTCGAGGCATCGGAGCGATCGCGACCGGTCCTCTCGCAGGTGGCACCCGCGGCCAGCTTCCACTGCGGACCCCGGAGCCTCCTAGAGTTTTCCCAAACGACCGAGACAAGCGATGGCAACGGGCCCGTCCTCCTCCGAGTAAACATTAGTTATCGAGTCCATTAGCGGAGACAGCGGCGCTCGTTGCGATTCGTTCCACCGAACGCCTCCACTCGAGGCTTTAATTTTTTTTTTTGCCAACTCCTCGTGCAAAAAGAAAAAGTGCGAGACCGAGGGAAGATCGAAATTATCGGCAGAGCGCGGCCAGAAGTGGGAGGCGATGCTGTTTCGATAAATTCGTAGCTTGTAATTGAACGGAATAAGTTGGAGGAAGTCCGGGTTGTTACTCGAGCAGACGGAAAACTCGCCGCGAGTTCGATCAAAGTAGAGCGCATTCTTAACGATTCGAGTCTCAGCGAATGTAAATAGTTGGCTTGTTTATTCGAACGACACGGACTCGAAGCAGCGACTCTACTGGCGGAGTAGAGCAAAAGAGTAATTGATTACCGTAAACAAGCTGTCTTGGCTCTGCTTCTTCGTCGCGGCCTTATTTACAGTTGCACCCGTCTGTGTATTTGTCGGATTCGTGCTTTTGCCTTCGGTCTCTCCCGCCACTCCCTCTGCTCTTTTTCAACTGTTTCCTTCGGCGAGATCTCGAGACTAATCTCTGCACCAGTAGAACTGCAGGATTAGCCTCGTTAACTCGCGCATCCGCTCGTTTTCTCCTTCTCTTTCTCCTTCTTCTTCATTCTTCCTTTACGACTCTCTTACCTGTCCATTATCTCTTTGTTTCATTTTCTTACAGCGATGTACCGTTCGCTTTTTTCTCACGTTATTGGTCATGCGTAAAAAATTTTTTGCGCCCCGCTAATGAGTGCGATTACTTTGCCGCTGGCAGGTTTATTTGACTAATGCATTCTCGCTACGAGTATTGTGAATAATGCGACGAGGGGTCAACGGTCGAGGGCTTTTTTATTATTCGCTTGCGACTGGTATAAATTTAAATTGATAATTAGGCGTTTTGGTTACCGAGAGGGACGGAAAAGCTCGGAGGATTTCTTTGCTTTTTGTCAATTTGCGCGACTTGTACTTTGTTCCTCGTTCCACTCGTATTCAAATTAATTTCCATTTTGCGCCGTCGAATATCCGTCTTCTCTGGCTGGAAGAATTGAAATCAAAGCCGCGAATTTCAGCAATTTGCGGAAAAAAATAAACCGCCGACGACGACAGTCGCTCAGCAGCCCTTCGAGTCGAGCACCTCGACTTTTCCCGGCCGTGGAAAAGGCAGAAGATGGAGCGGTGCTATCGGTGAAAATAAAACAGACCGTAGACGCGCGCCGGAGGACGGACGCAGGCCATCGGCGTAATCCTCCGATCTCGAAAATCTCGTATCCGAGATCGGGCCGCGCGCGCACTCGACTGGGGAAGGCACGAAAATCGTGGGAAGAATCGAATCGACGTCTGCGATGGTCCGCGATCGGCTGCGATCTTCCACTCGAGCGGGACTCGGGGCCGCGTTCGACGCACCGCCGCAAATTCGATAAGTCTTAAGCAGGGATAACACCGAGTAACAATAACAAAGATCATTACTGTTGACGCAGGGACCGTTGCGAGAGGTTTATTATTGGCTCGATGGCCTGGCGAAACGAGCGCCCGACAAATGTTTTCTCAGTCTCGTCTTAAGCGAATGGTCGGGGGTCGGGGGACGGGGGATCGCCCTCGTGTAAGCCGAATTAAGCGCAGCGCGAGACAGCAAAAATCAACATCCCGAAATCCGCAGGATGCTGCTGCTGCTGCTGGTCCTGCAGCAGGTCTGCCGGGCACTCCACCAGGAAATAGGCGGCGAGATGTGGAGGGAAATGACTAAGGTGTAAGGCGTTGGATCGATAGTTCAAAGTGACTCGGCGCATTCGTTTCGAGCCTCGAGCCCCCCTTTCCACCTTTCCCTCCGCTCCGCTCCGATCCGACGTATTTTCCGAACATTTTCCGAACATTTGCGAACTGTTGCGTTTGCTTTTCGTGCCGCGCGGTACGCGACGGAAGCACTTGGAAACTACTAGAATGTTGCCAAAAACCCAACCCGAACACTCCCCCCGATCCGCACTCTTCCTATTTCAATTTGCACAGCTCGTAAACGTGCCAAGATAAACTTTATTAATTGACGCTACAAGCTGTGTTTGCGAACACGAGTGCCGCCGTCGTTGTTTTAAATTCTCGGGCTTGCTATTCGATTTGCACGCGGATTATCAGTGATGCTCGCTAGATCGATTTAATTTACACGTTATCGGTGAAGTCACTCGACTCGAGACACCGCCTCTTCCGCTCTTGGAACTGCTACTCTACGCCTATAAATAACCTAAATCGTTAGCGTTTATTCCCCGACTCGATTGGTTTTAAACGTTGGAAGAGCCCAATCCCGGGCCCTTTTCAATTGCAAAAAAACCCGCCAATTTTAACAATTGGTCGCCAAAGATCGAGCATTCAAAGATTGAGACTCTATTGGTAATTGTAATAATCGCGCGTAATGGCAATAGCGACGAGGCTACCAACGGCAGATATAAAAATCCAAAGCCTCGAGCCCGTATTAAAATTCGAGCGTTCGCTGTCGGTGCATTCGAACAAAATCGACTCGATTCGACGACGACTTTCGCGTCGTCCTGAAATTGAAATCGTCTGGCTGTCTAATTAAAAGTTTAAGCAAACAGGCTCTCCGGGAAATATGTTCTGCTCTCGTTCGATAATTCGTTCGGTGCTCGCGGTAACGTGCAAAGTCACACTCCACAGGCGGGCTTTAAATTTTGAAATTTCGAAGGCTGACCCCGTAGCGCCCGATAAAAGGGGATATTTTTCATCAGCTCTTTTTGCAATTGAAAAGATTGAAAACGAAATTGGCGGTGCGAGCGGTGCTCCGAGTACTCGCACGAGAGTGCACCGGTGCTTGGAAAAACGTGGTTTGTTATTAATACGCAATTACGATGCAGTTTTATTGATTTCGACACAAGTGCGTCCGAACGCGGAAGAGAAACTCGTGGAGTTGCGCGAATTTAAATTCTATTCATTGCCGACTGCAGGCGGGCGCTGCGATTTGCAAACGACTAACGCGGTACGAGCGAACGCGAAAAATTGGATTCCATCAGAGAGGAGGGCGAGAACGAAACCGATGGGGCTAATGAGGGAAGAAAAAAGTGAAGAGGTACGCAGGGAATCGAGGGCGGATGCGCCATTAAGGTGCACTCTCTCTCTCTCTCTCTCTCTCTCTGGTCCTTTAAGAGTGACTGCGCAAGCTCTCGTGGGTCTAGCGAATCGCAAAATCCTCTCGTGACAATGGCGGCGCGGAGCAATAGGTCGTACAAGGGACATTCAAAAATTCACCGTCGCCAGTCCACCTGCTAAAGGCATAAATCATTGTTGGAAGGAAGGAAGGAAGGGAGGGAGCGAGGGAGGGAAGGGAGGTCAGTCCGATAAACTTGCAGGTGTCTTACCGACATTTATATTATACATAGAAACATGCAGCACTTGTTGCTTTCTTGTGGTGAGCCTTGCAAAAGCAACTAATGTTCTTGCTTCGTGATTTATGCACCTAACGCCTCTCCTTCTTCACTTCCTATTCTCGACTGTGCGTGTTCTTTCCTCTGTGTCCGTGTCACTTGTCACTTATATTTATTTACGATACCGAATTAAGGCTAACTTGGCCGCGTTGGTCAGATTAAAAGGTCGATTTCAAAGAGTACTTTTGTGCCCTCGACAAAGCAATCATGACTTTTATAGTAAATAGATTAGCTTTCAATTAAAAGTCAAAAGATTAGCTGGGCTTTGCTCGACCGAGCGCCCAGATTTATTATTTTATTTCGAGAGGCGACCTTCCGATGAAACTGCCTTTTTTTTAATAAACCAATTCTTTTATTCGTGGCTCTCGCAAGCGGCGCGGCGTTTCCAAACCAGCGACGCCTAAAAAATTAAAAGCAACAACTCGCTTGTACTACTTCAGCTGCACTTTTCAGTCGCTTGTTTGCACAATTGCAAAAGCTCGTCCCTCCGAGTGCATTCGGTTCGGCTGAAATAATTGCCTTCGATAATGCATTTTTCACCAACTGCTCCAACAGCTTTATTATCGATGAAACCCAAAGTACACGCGCTCTGTAAAAATACAATTTTCAAATTTGAACAAAGCTGCGCCGCTGAAAGTTGCTTCGACGAGCGCGCGATAAATAAATTACAAATTTCTTTAGATTCGAATTTTGTCGCGCGCTCGAGTTCTTTTCTCTCTTAAAGTCCCAGCGAGTGTTGAATAACGCAATTGGAGAAAGAGACGTCGAGGAGAAGGAATTTGACGAATTTTTCGCAGCTCGCGCGAGACGCGAAACGAAATAAGCTCTCACACCAGTCGCACATTCGTACAATTGATCAACGATAAGAGAACAACTTACAAATTGGCAGATAATCCCTTGCGCGTGGATTTTAACCAGCAGAGGCACTTGATTTATAAAAGGAAAGTGAAAAGGCTTAACGAGCACCGATAGAGGAAGTCGCGCCAAAGTCTACTAATAATACCTAATCGTTTCGCCCGGAGCAGCGTAATTTGGATTATCACTGGATAAATAAAAAGCTGGCGCAATAAACGAAATTGGAACGAACGGGGAGCCGAAATGGCTACCGAGAGCCAAGGCGAAGCGTGAAAAAACAGCCGAAGACAGCCAGCAGCAGTGGGGTGGCCCTCGAGTTTTAAGCGACGGCTAACTGGAAATATTTAAATTATTAAGCTATTACTTTGGGTTACCTAGAATGTTTGATCGGCAATAAATTCCCGAGTGAAATATCTTTTAAAAATAAAGTACGCGCAATAAAATGATTCCGACTGCTTCTTGGCGATTTCTTTTAATTCCCCGGTGCCTACAAAAGACACCGAAGCAGCGTAACAATAAAAAAAGGCGAGGAAAAAACGAAGAAGAAAGACGGTGGGAGGGAGGGAAGAAACGAAGGTGCAACCAACTACCCGCAGCAGCAATATAATCTCGTGTCTCCCGTGAGTCTCGGCTCTCGGCTCTCGGCTCTCGGTCTCGGTAGACATTGCGGGTCCACGCCGACTGTCGATATTACGATTAATTTGCTCGTAAATTTTCGTCCGTGGGGGCTTCGGGGAGCTGCGCGCGCATTCGCCTCGTTCCTGGAAGTGCGGAAGGTAATTTATATTTTTCGGCTCTGAACCCACACACCTGGCATATACCTGCCTGCGGACGGCCTAGACTGCGTTGCGCCGAACGCCCGCGCGCGCGCGCGCGACCGCTTTCTTCTCTCCTCCTGGCGATCAAGGGCTGCTGGAGCGGAGCGGCACTGCGACGAGGGACCGACGGGGCACCGGAAACTGCGCGCATTCTTCTTTGTGAATGAAGCCGCGCGAGAGGAGGGATCGGGAGGCAGAGAGGGAGAGAGCGCTCGGTTTCACGGGGATTTCTTCTTTTTGGAATCGGGCCTCGGGGTTGCGTCCGACATTGTTTAACGAATGAGGATTTTATATGCGTGAAATTTTGCAGGTTCCATTTCAGAGCCCCGGCATACTTGATTCTCGATGGAGGTTAGTTACTTTTTCTATCCGCCACACGCGCTCTCCTCTCCTCTCCGCGCGCATTCGTTCGCCCCGAAATGCTAATTCCCTCCGACGTTATTCAACGTTATTCAATTCTTCCCACTAGTCTCCGGCACTCAAAGCTGCACATTCTTCTTTCGCCATCCTCGTTATTTAAATTCCGGTCCTCGGCTCCGAAAATACGCTTCTGCCGGCGGAGCTCAGCGAGTCCGAGGCGATTTACCGCTCGGGCTCCATTAATAAGGAGCATCCGACCTTCGAGGCTGCGTTTCCAATTTCAAATCAGCCCGAATCGGCCAGCTGATGATAAACTTGGACCGACAATCGCGCCTTGGACCAGAATAGCAGCGACGTTGATTGCCTCCGAAATCGGTCGAACCCGATGCAACGCGAGCACCGCAAATGGCAACAATGGAGACGCCCATCGACGCAATCCAAGCGAGACACAATTGCAACGAAAGTATTAAACCAATAGCCGAGGGAGGCAGCGATTAGCGGAGGCTGGCGCTGCGCGTCCCACCGCTTGCCACTACTACTTTCAGTTTAACGCGAGCAAATACTTTTACGTTCTCGCCGTTGCCGGATCGCTGCTGCCGAACCAACCAAACTCGAGTATCTCTCCTGACTTTTATTTACGAGCTATTTATACGAAAAGTGCCGCAAGACGGAAAAGTGCGCTTAATCGAGAGAACGGGGGAGAGAGAGAGAGAGCGAGCGAGCGAATTCGCCACTTCTCCCCTTCTCCCGCGATTACCTCCTCCGATTTTACACTTGATTAAGCAAACAGCGTCGAGAGAACTGATTCCTCCCTCGATCGACGAGGAAACCCCGAATCAAGCGAATTTATTGCATCTCCTTGGGAACTGCTGCAAACGAACCCTGCCAGTCTCCCGGACTGCGATGTTAAAGTGGACGGATAAAACGGGAATGGTTTCCTTCTGCTAATTACGGACTCCGAGTCCGTAAAGTAGTTCCTCGCTTCTGGTTCGAGTCGGCGCGCGCACGCCTTTTTCCTCCTCTCTATCGACCCGATCGCTCTCCCGTTGTCTCCGCCAATTATGCTCGATCTCGATCCTCGCACCTCGCGCCTCGATGCGTCTCCGAGCGAGACGTCGGCGCACGACGCTCCACGATTAATCGGGTCATCTCCGTTAAATTTTTCAATCGACCCCCGTTAGCATCCGTTTAAAGAGTCGAAAAGGCATTGCCGGGCCAATAAAAGAGCGGCCCGTTCGACTCGAGCGGAATAATTAACGGGCGCATCATAATCAATCGATCGTAACTTCTTACAATCACGCGAGAGTTACAGTTTGGCGAACAATGAGAAAGTTGCGGAACAGAAATGCGAACGGGCGGGACTCGGGTAAGAGGTTACAATAAAAGTGAAGCAGTCCATAAACAGCCAATTATCGCGTCACCTCGGGCCAAACAAAGAATCGAAAATCATCGAGCGCCGGCTATTTTGTAATCGAGCCGCAACGGTAGTCCCATTATCCGACATCAACACACCCGAACAACGAGCGACCAGCAACCATAATGAAAACGTGCGCTTTTAAAAAAGCAAGAGCAGCAGCAGCAGCAGCAGCAGCAGCAACAACAACGGCAATAGTCGGACGGCTTTGCGCGCACAAGAGGCCCAGGGGATCCGATTGTATCTCGTTGTCTTGGATTCGCGCCGTCGTCGTCGTCGTCGTCGTCGTCGTCGTCGTCGTCGCCTTCGACGGAGAAACCGAGAAATTGACTTCCCTAAACACAAGTTTGCCGTTGTTGTTTGTCGAAAAACTCGGGTGCATCTGCAAGTGCGTATTATGCAATGATGAAGTGTTTGGGACGGATAATCCGAAGCCCGATGGATGCCTGGGCGGTCCTGGAGCAGTGAAACGTCGAACGTCGAACGTCGGGGACGCGTATATATGGGAAAAAGGTGGAGTTCCATTCGGGTGCACTCGTGCTTTTATTTACCTTTCTTTTGCTCGGCTTCATCGGGATGTGTGCCGTAGTAAACAAAGAAAGGCCATCGCGATTGATCAAGACGTTACCGACTCTCCTCTCTTATTTCGTGGAGGAGCTCCTTTTTACTTGTTACTCCGCGTTTCGTTTCGATTGTGGTGCGGTCCGGTACCCGGGGTTCTTGCTCTCTGTTCGAGCCGAGTGTCGCTTTACCGGGGGAACCTCGCCTCGAATCCCTCCTCTCGGAGCTTCTAAGAGGCTCTTCTTCTCCTTAATCGCTCTGTTTTTGTTAAAAGTGGCTAAAGTTACACGCGACGATTGTTTATTCGTTAGGTCGTCGCGCAGCCTCTCACCGGCCGAATCGTCCGGGGGGGGGGGTGGACTCGCGCTCTTCCAGGCTCGAGCCCGAGCGTCGCCAGCCAAGGGACGAATACTAATAAGCGAGGCTCGGGAGGAGCGGTTGTCGCTCCGGAAAAGGTCCATTGGAAGCTCGGCGAACGAAAAGCGCGCGACGAGCCGACGGACGGCCAATCGAGGAATTGGCGAAAATTAGCGAAACGCGCAACGACGCTCCTGCGAGGACTACAAAGCAAACCGTAGCTGAAAGCCGCAGCTGAAAAGGGCGTTAAGTTGGCGATGATCGCAACAACTCCCTGAATGTCTATTGATTTCTTTGGCCATTCATGTCGGGGCGCGTGCTGGAGCAGCGCCGCATTATGAGTGGCGCCTTGAAACGCACTGAATTGCATTGTAGCACTCGTGCGTGCGTAACGTGAATTCGATCGTCGAAGATCCGCTCCGCTTTCCCCCTTCTTGTCTCCGGTTTCTCTCCATTTTCCGCGTCTTTCCGGGCGCTCAAATGAGGTTTCACCTGCTGGTTCTGGCTCGCGCGTGCGCGCTCAACCGATTTCCAGCTCACCTGCTGGATCACCGCTCGCAAAGAAGCGCGTGCGAGGCGCGATTCGCACGCTGAGCGAGGACGCGCGAGTCGTTGCGTAAGGTGCAGAGCCTCGCCTCGAACCCTCGCTTTTCTTCGCTCTCTTTGGGAAAAGCTCTCGGGGATGGAGGAGAGAGAAAAGAGCCTCGATGCACACAGCTCTTTGATCGCGAATTCTATTGAGAGGGGAAATGAAGAATCGAGAGGCGCCGCTCAAAAACGACGCGCACAATGAGTATAGAAATCTTGGATTGAGAAGACGCGTTGTGTTGTTGCCCGGTCAATCACCTTTCCTTTTGTTGCAACATTTTTACAAGTATACCTGCTAAATCTATAGAAAATTAACAGTCACCGGCACTTGCTCCAGCTTATCTACGACTTTATACCGTTCACTCGTCTCTTGCAGTGTCCTTTACAATGTCGTTCGTAATCAAGCAAACAAGACTCGACAATATTGCTCGTAATTTCCACTTGGATTTTTACATTTGGAATTCGAATATTTTACAATTTTACGCAACGAAAATAAACTAAATCCAACACTTTTGAATAATTTAAGCTCTGCTTTTGCGCGCGCGCGTAGCATTAATTGCGTTCGCTCGAATTTCAACGAGCTTCGACAATGTTTCTCAAAGTTTAAATATTTTCGAGCGACGATGTCGACGAGTCGATGTAAAATCAAGCATCGCTCAAGAGCAAGTTTCCCGGGGAGAAAAAGCTCGAAACAGTCGTGCGACCGAAGATTCGAATCGACGCCTGGGCCAGACTCCCACGACAATCGTTAAAATTACCATTCGTAGAATAAAATAATAAAATTACAAAGTCCCGAGCTTGAAAGGGTGCGTGTGTATTTATCAGCAGGACCATTCAGGTAATCAATTGTGTAAAGGTGGACTAAGCGGTGTCGAGATGAAAGCATCTTTTTACGGAAGCCCATCGCTTTGTTTTTTTCGGCAAATATCTCGTTACGAAAAAAAGGAGCCTGGCTTGCTTTGATCGTGGTTCGCGCACCCGAGCGCACGGCATTTATCCTTACTATCTGAAGTGACCTCATCGCATACATTAGCCGATTGTCGGGGAGGAAAAAGCGAATAAAGAAAAGGGAGAGCCCGGCGATATTCATTCCGACACGCTCGCGTTATCCGACGAAGGAATAGTTAAAGGTAAACACCGTGTAGGTACATTCCGAGGGCGTATAAACACGCGAGGAGGAGGAGGAGGAGGAGGAGTGAAAGGAAGGAGAAAAGGCGAGAGGAGCACGCATTGTGAGATTTATATCAGATGTATCCGTTGCAGGATGATCGGACGCGACGTGCGCGCGCACACGCGCAATGGCCCAAATTAAACGGATCCGAGTCTCGGCACCTCTCGACCCTTTCTCCTCCGGTTAGGCCCTTCAGCCTTCCCATTCACATATCCGCAACGTAAAAAGAACAAAAAGCGGTGACCCCCTTTTTTGGGTTCGCGTGCACTTTCATCAGTTTTATCTGACCATCTTCCGCTGTGCGTCGCTGGTACGCGCGCTACAAGCTCCCCCCGTCTTTTCTTCTCGCTCCTCCTTGCCGCCCTCGACACTAGCGGCTCTCTCTCTCTCTCTCTCCTCTCGCACGATACTCCGCGCCTCTTGCCTCCGTTTCGTTCGCGACGAGCGAACCCACGAGCGTTCGAGGAATATCAACGAACATCTCGCTCGCAAGCTGGCCGATCGCGCAGCCTCGAATCACCTCCGAGGCTGAAACGAGCAGCGAGTTTACACGCGAGAACTCGAGGCCAACTCTCAACTGTCCTGCGCGCGACGACATTGACCTTGCAGAAGGGGAAAATGGCCGCGGTGCTTTCTTCGCGGCCACGGACAAAGTACCCCGAGGAGCGACGAGGAGTCGCTCGGGAGAAAGAAGAAAGGGGTCGTCCTCTCCTCTGCCGGTGTGCGGGGACCACTCGAGATACGCCGCTATGCGACTGTCACGGAATTAAGATCGTTTTCCCATGGGTTCGGGGGCCGCGTCTAAATGCACCGACGCACGACGAATAAAGGCGAAACGGAATTAAAAGCGGCCCAAGATTTCACGTGGGCTCGGGGCCCGGGGGCGAAATTCTTCGGAATCGCTCCCTTAACGCGCGTCGAGATTACCCCGACGCAGGATGACGGCATACCTGGTCCTCGAGATTTGTCTTCCCTCGGCGCTGCTTCCAGTTTTAAAAGCTACACTCGCAGCCGTTGCCGCGGTCGACCAGTTTTTACTCAATTCTTTTACCGTTGCACATTGGATCGAGCCGGTCGAGGTATTTAAGTGCCGGGAAAAGTCGGGAAAACACGTCAACCGGACTCTGGCGAGCGAAGATCGGAGAGTCGAGGGCGGCCGACTGTTTGTTCGACGATAGCGCGTTACCTTAATTCGCGTCACTCCCCGAGAGCAAACGAGAGCAAAACAGTTTTAGCTTTACACTCGCGCACGGCTACGCGCATCGTTGCGCGTCATCGCCGTTTTGTAAAATCGGCTCTCCGTTCCTCGAGCGGCAGAAGCTGCAAAAATGTAATCGTCGGATAAGTGGGCGATACACGACGACGGCGTACGAATTTAGCGACAGACGAGCATCGCGTTTACTTGCAGGTCCGTGGCTAATGGCACTGCATAATCGTCGACTCGGCTTTTTTATCGCGACGGCATATCGAAAATGTGGTCGCGGCCTCGCTGCCGAACGCGTTAATTTTACAGAAAGGCTCGCGATCGGATGCAGTTCGAAGAATAAGCGAGAGTGCGTTTTCGAGCAAAACCGCGAAAACACAGCCAAAGTCTGAAGAAGAAGAGGAGGGGCGGGAGTGTAGGAGCATCGTAGCCTCGGTCCAGGAGCCATTCAAGCGCGCGAGTAAGTAGAGATTTCCGGAGGCTGCGCCGCGGGGGTGTCTCCTTCATACCTGGTGGAGCTTCTATCCGTTTCTCTCGCTCCCTCTGGCGAAGGCTGCGGATGCACCTTTTCGCCGATGGGAAAATCCATGCGCGTCGAGCAGTCCCCCGATGAATGGAAGAGGCTCAGGCCCTTTGTGCGGCATTCCAGCTCGCGCGAAACGCACATCCCCCGCGGCAAGCTATATAGAAGGAGGGTACACGGAAAAAGGGAGAGACGATCGTCGGCGAACCGCTACACGTGGCTCGCGTCCACCTACTCTACCTGCCTCCCTCTCGCTCTCCCGTTTCGGCGTCGCGCGACTACCGCGCGCGATCTCTTTACTCGGAATCCCGGGTAGACGCTTATTTCTCATGGAAATTCGGACGGACGGTTCCCGAAAGAAAGGTGAGAGCGGGCGGACGGGGAGCGCACCCCCGACGGCGTCTGCGCGCACTAGCCCGAGATCAGCTTCGAGTATCCGTGCGAGCCTCCTTTTCTCTCTCGCTCGGACTCGGAGGAGTTTCTGGCTCGTGCGCGCTTGATGGATGTCTTGGCCGAACAATGGCTCGGTGACGCGGAAGAGCAGAAATGCGCAGGAAACGCCGGCACATAAATTTCGCTCGTTTGCGTTTGAGTTTACGTTCGTTCGAGGCAGTTTCCACCTCCGAGAATCGCGAGGCTGCCAATCGGCACCGCGATTATCGCGCCCTCCTCTCTCTCGCTGAGGGGGGAGGAGGGAATAATTTACTCGCCCTCGAGAGCACTCGAGTGCGCGTGCCGTCTCGATCGACTTATCGGCCTCGGGGACACTTTCGGCCTCGCCCGAATATTTCAATTATCGTCAACTTTTACCTTTGCACTTACTTTCGCGTGTGATCGACGGCACGCGTTTTCGTCTCGAGTCGTTGGCCAAACCGAGCGACGACAAAAGTAACGCCTGATGCCGCGAGAGTGCGTCGGAGGGATTTTTTAAACGCGTTCAACCTGCAACGGTTAGCCGCTGGGCTTGTTGCTGAAGGCAACGGTTAAATTGATCGAGTGGCGCAATCGAGTCTCGATAACGTTATTCACGCCTTATCTCTGGCCCGCCCTTATTGGAATTTTTTAATCAACCGATGGTCGGTTCGATTCGAAGTTTCGACGTCGTTTCGAGCGGTGAAAGGACGATAATCGTAATGTGACGAGTTGAGCCGTCGATTCGTTAATTTCAAATCGATCGTCGAAACGTCAAAAGAATTTGTCGTTGTCGCGGAATGGAGCGGAGCAATTGAAAGCTGCAACCCGCAAGCCTTTCAAAACCATTCGGACAATCGCAGCCGCGCGCACTTTATTTCAGCAACGAGCCAACTGTTTATCTGTGCGAAAGCGCCTGATCATTCTAAAAATTTAATGCGAAAAGAGCTGGGGAGGGGAAAACGAAAAAAGGAAAGCGCGAAATAAATAACCGCTCAATTAACTTCCACAAATATCAATCAATCTATTTGCTCAAACAATGCGTATCGCGATTAATAATTCGATTCATTAGGAGGAGTCTCGGAAAAAAGCGATTTCTCTCGAGGCGAAGAATGAAAGCGCGGGGCCAAAGAGCCAAGAGAAAAGTCAACCTCGGCGGTGGCTCTAGAGCAATTTAGTTGCAGTTTGCAGTTTGCAGTTTGGAGAATGCAACTCGCATTCAGCGAGGCATGTTATTAACTCGCCGTATAAAAGTTGCAACTTCACGCAACAAACAAAACATTTGTTCGAGTCGGGGACGAGGAGCCGCGCAGGCGCGCGCGCGCGAGAAATTAATTAATAGCAGGCGCTGCTGCTGCTGCTGCTGCTGCTGCTGCCTAGATGACGTCGCACCGACGCCTCTTATTTTCGCAACAGTCCCTTGTCCAAGTATGATTGATCAAGTAATTGAGCAATTACACGCGATGCGGGCAAAAATTAATCCAGCGGATTTGCAAATTTTATAACGCGGCTCTTTTGGCTGCGCCGCCTGAGATTACCTTTTAAAAGCCTTTGTACTTCTACCGGCTGGAACTCATTTTCTCTTTTCCTCTTTTCCTCCTCGAGGATCGCTCGAATATTGCAATCTGCAAACAGATTATCGGAGCGCCTTTCGATAAGTAAGAAAAAGATATAGTGTTTGCCGGATAAACTGTAATTATGATCAGCCGATCGGTGCCCGCGTGAAAATTTTATCGCTCAACCTGGATAGTTTAGTTTTCTCGTTACGCGCCAAAACTCATGTTTATAGGAACACAAAGGCGATTTTCAGTTTTTCCTCTCGATGCTCTTGAATCCCCGAGAGGAAAAGAAAACTACTTATTATTCCTAGCAGCTTTTTGGATCAGCGATCCGCATCGATGCTTTGATTTAGCAACGTATTGCCTGGGAATAATTAAAATCCTCCAACGATAAAGACGCGGGATTAAGCGTGAAATTTCGTTTACGCCGGCAAGCGCTGGATTACAAAGTCGATTGTTGGAATAATCTCGAATTGATTCGGACACGTGATCAAATTTTCTCTGCGAGTCGGGCAATATTTAATTTTAAATTTGCGCGCGAATTTCTTTCGATTAAACTGAAACTATTTTGCGATGCAATGCGTGAAAGTATTTCACGCACAAGCAACTGCTCGGGTTCCCTAAACGACTGGTGGTATTAAGTTGAGTGTACGAAAAACTTTTTACACAACGTCGTCGGTCGAAAGCAAATTTTCACTTACACTCAATTGCATTTTTACACTTTAGAAATTATGGCACTTAAAATGAAATAAATGGCGTTAATTGCCTTGCCAAGGGAATAATAAAAAAATAATTCGAAATTTATCCGAATATTGTAGTAAAATACTAATTATTTCTTGGTAAAACTCTTTAATCCTTAAAACTTTTGTCTTAAAAAAGTTATTAATGGCATCATTTCTACACCATATTAAACGAAATTATAAAGAAACGAATGAATGGATCGAGCAAAGTTTTTTAATTAAAAAATAAACTTATTTTATACATTAGCAGGCCTAACAACTTTGTGCAAACTGCTAATATTTAAGTAAAATAAAAATCCTGCAATTATTTTGCGTATAATGCACTTGTAGAAGCGTTCGTTAAAAGGTACAGGTTAAAAGTTAACAAAATCTTGGAATACCCGCAAGTATATAGCAGAATTGGTATTATTATTCATTGAAGACGCGAATTCTATATTGTAGAACAATCGTGTTTTTGTTTGCCAAAGGGATCAGTTAAACACGAATAAAGCTCGAATCAATGTTTTTCTAACTTTTATTAATACGCGTTAGCCGACATTCCCTTAAAAAATTTTCGAGTACGGTTTAGCAATAGAATCGCGTTGCCATCGCAACTTGTCAATTTAAGGCTACAGTTATTTTTAGCAAGGTTTTCAACGCACAGATTTATTTAGCGAACGTTCATTAGTTACGTTCGAAAAATGGGACTTGTTAGGTTATAAACTTGCTCTTCTAAAGGAATACATTTACCAACACCAAAGATAAATTATGTATTACAGCTCAATAAATTTGGATTTTTACAAATGTCTTAGAAAGCGCGGTTATTTTCAACTTTTGCGAAATAATTTATAATTACGGACACGTGTCGTCGTTAAAAGCGATCCGTTTTAATGGATACGAAGTTTACATGAAAACAGGAAAGAAAAACATTTTAATCATCAAAACAATACTTTCGAAGAAAGGATGCGCTTGTTAGAATACATCGTCGTTCTCTCGCTAAATTTTCCTAGATATCGAGGCAACAATTATTCTCGATAATATAATTAAAGCAGAATCGAAAATATAATTAAAAATATAATATAATCCGCAAAACCCTTCCCCCCTCGAGTGTTTACTTTTGTCTAGAAAACTTTGTATTTACTTTTGGTGCCTCGAATCGATTGTTCAAATTTCACTCGCGTGAGCTTCGAATTTGAACAGCAGCAAATATAAACGCTTCCGAATTTTCCGTGCAATAATATTTATTTAAGAAATACATAAAAACTTATTAGCATACGCTTCTTTGAAATTCTGAATATTAAAAATTCCACGCTGTGATAACAGAGACGAAAATAAAAATTTGCATCGCCGTTTCCGGTGCAGCGGGGTGCGCACCCACCCACGCACACAAGCGCAAGCACTTGCAACGGTCTCCTGTAAAATGGAATAAGCAGCTATCACCTATACCTTCAAAAATAAAATAAAATAAATTAAAATAAAGGAAAAGAAGAGAAAGAAGAGTAGTAGAAGGGCGTAGAAAAGATCGCTCGTGGTCTGCATCGTTGTCCTTTCTAGGAAGGCTTTAGACACACGGGAGCGCTTCGGGTTATACCACATTAGTACCGGCTCTCTCTCTCTCTCTCTCTCTCTCTCCCTCTATTTCTATTTTTCTCTCTTGAGAGAGATGGATAGATACATCGAGGACCGGCTGAATGCAACCAGTCATCCCCGAGGAATCGCCAGACAATGTGGCAGCGTTTCTTCTCCTCCTCCTCCTCCTCCTCCTCCTCCTCTTCCATCTTCAGCGGCTCGTGTACGCTGTAGATTCTTTTTAGTCTCTCCCTATCTCTCCATCTTCTTCTTGCCCGTTTTCTTCATCTCTTGGCTGGTCTCCGTTGCTTTTCTTCTCATTCGCCAGCGAATTCTAGCTCTCTGTTTTGTGCGAATCGCTGATGCCAAGCTACTCTTTGTTTGCTCTTAATTGATTTCCTTGTTTAAAACAAGGGAAGCAACGTCCTCGAATAATTTAGAAATCCGTAGCCATTTCACAGTTGTAAAAGTTTATTTTATTCCACTTTCTACTTTTCCGTCTTTGCCGTTGATTTAAAGGTTGATCGAAAACAATATTGTGCGTCGCTCGCGAAGGAGGGAAAGAGAAAGATGATCGCATCCTTTTTGGCGATACTATAAATCAGGCCCAATCTCATAGAAATTAAACTCCAAGACTCACGAATTTGACTAATCGCGCGAAAACGTCGATTATTCGATCTTAAACCTTTTCCCACAAAACTTTGTCTGTTATTCGTTGAATGAAAGTGAAAATCAACAAAAAATCTCTGCCGTTACAGTCGTATTATTATCATTATTATCATTATTATTATTATTATTATTATTATTATTATTATTATTGTTATTATTAAAATTAACCTAATAGTAACGATGTTGCCAAATCTTTAATATTTATCACGATTAACTTGATTATGATTACTTTGAAATTAGCGGGCGTTTAAGTGGTAGAGACTGTAGACAGACTGTAAACGTTTATCCAGGGTTACTATTTTATTTATTTCTAGTCGTGAAAAAAGGAAACAAAATTATCCGTTAATGAAAAAAATAACTAGCTTGTCCTTTGAAAATGTTTTCATTCGATAAACAAATTATGCAATTGCTCGAGTGGCTGCGATCTTTGGTAAAATGGAAAAAATTGATTCGCATCGAGAACAGCAACTATTTCCCCGCTATCGAATCGTTGGAAACTAAATACCAGAACAAGAATTGTCCTGGAGTTTTACGGAGCCATCGGGGACAGTCTCGTGGGCGCAGGAAGATATTTTTCGAATTAAACCTGCGTTTTCCGCGTTCTTGAGCGTAAGAATATTTGTCGAGTCGATTGTCGATGGAATATTCATTTTCCCAACATGTTTTCCTACTTAAACATTTAAATAGCTGTGACAACGCATTGCAACGTGTTCTCGGTTAAGAGCAAAGTTGTATATGTACCTTTGGGCTCAGCACGTGTTCGCTTTGTTTTGCAATTAAACATTAAACATTTGATTAATCGCTTATGTGGGTAACAGATAATCAAACATTTAACTTTGGACAATAAACGTGCATAGCGATAAGTGTGCGGAGATGGAGACATTATATAATTCATGGGCTCATGCTAATTTTAAAAACTTGATTTTTCGGCGATCAACGTGTTTCTAATAATATTTTTTTACAGCGTCGCTGTCTATCCAAGATCTGGATATAAAGATATTTTTCGCGATGGAAATTTGCTGCTCTCAAATATTAATTCTTCTTTAGATATCTTTCAATTTACACACACGATAGCTAAGAATTCGGCGCTCGAGCGCCTTACTTTATATCCATTTGCTGCTCGTGTCCGTGTCTGCAGATTGATTTTCACAACTTAATCGTGCAACTTAATTAAAGGCTTATTAAACACATTACAACACGTGTTTGAACAGTTTTTGTAATTAAAAAAATTTGCTGCTGCTTTAATAAATAAATGTCCTACACGAATTCGTAAGAAAACAATATTTCGCGGATGAACGTTGCGAGTCGTGCTTTTTAACAAACAAGATTACTTCAATGAAATACTCGGTGTTTATGCACGACAAACAAACCAAACGCAGCTTGAAAGCAATTGAACTTGGATCTACACTGCGATAACGAATAAAATTTACTCTGTTTGCCGAAACATAAAAGTTTCGTATTAACTTTTCGTTCGCTCCATTGTTTACGGTGTACGTTGATTATTTAACATTTTCAATTTATTAATTAATGCGTTTTCTGGCTTCGGGCAAGTTAGAATGGCTTTTGCACTCGATCGATTTCTTTCTAACGGGTTCTGTAAAAAAGCTTGGCAAAAGTATCGACGAACGAAAAAATTCCCTACAAAATAAAGTTTGCAGTGGCTAATAATTTCGAATCCAGTGGTTCGATTGGAAAAAACGCCGCTTGTACAACGTATAAATTACAAGTGCCCGTGCATTAAAATTTGCATAGAATGTAGTTTAACGTCTCGTAATAAAGAAATTTTTTTCGAATGTACGGAATCCAAGCGACAATTGTTTGATCAATAGATCCTCTTTTTCATTGTAGGTTGACATGGCCGTAGCAGCTACGTCATAACGTTTCTACAGATTATTTTATTTAGGATTTGTTGTTGTTGTCGTCGTCGTCGTCTTTGGAAACAAGTCCATTGCGATTTGCTCGTTCGGGCGGCAACTTTGTTCGACGATTGCACGCGCCACAATAATGCCTCGAGAATTAATACAGCCGTTTATGGGAAAAGGAGGGGGGCAGCGGACGGATCGCAATTTGGACCGAAAGCTACTTCACAAAGCTAATTGCGTTCTAGTTTGTTTAGAACGAGTGTTTTTTGAAAAACCGATCGCCGTTCAGCGGAACAAAGATTTCAATGCGGCAAAGGATTGCGCGATTACTATTTCACTTAAAAATACAATAAATCATAGGAGGGACGCGCCTAGTTTGCGGGTTTTCTATTTTCTACACAATGCCATACATTGTGTACGATATTTTAGAAGCTCCCCTATAAATTTTTAACAAACGCGTGAACCAGGACTCTGCCTCTTATCCCCGAAACGTATAAATATATCTAGTTGGCGCATACATGTGCCCGTCAAAATTTTCCCGAAATAGTGGAAAAAAGCGTCTCGGAGCGCGCGGTCGATGAATCAAATTCAGCTACACAGGCGCGCGCTCGCACACGCACTCGTATGTGGCTCACTAGACTCGTTCCTTCACGCTTTTAACTCTTTAGAAATGCGTGTGCCTCTCGAAGAAGGTGATGGGAACAAAGTCGACCGCTTGCCGTTGCTTCATTGTCTCGTCGTCGCGTGCGCTCTTTTTTCCCGGAAATAATCGCAGGCGCGATTTCCGTTTTTGTTTCCCTTCATAGACTCGCTGCTTTAAAAGGACGTTTCCATGGTGCAACAGAGGAGTGTATATATCATTTGCCGTCACAGGTCGTAAAGCCACGTGATCGGATACATTCGTAATGGAATTCGTTGGCAGAAAAGAAATTTTAGAATTTCAGAGGACAGAAACACATCCGACGGCGATCGAGGATCTTTTCGTTTTCCTTTACGATCTATTAACGGACCACTTGTGCTATGCTTATTTTTACAAACGACTCCGACGTCCTTTTCTGTTATTTTTAGATTTCTTTAAGCGATCGAAATCACAGGCACTAATTGGGACTGTATTTTTATTGCTCGGGCATTAAGGATCGCACAACCGATGACGATGCGTTTTCTCTCGCTCCAAGTCCCGGCCGGCACGAGGATGTCATTTTCTAGATTAAAAGGTCCCCTTTTCACGGTCCGGAATTCGCTTACGCGCTATCTGCTAAATAAAATGTAATTTTTGGCGCACTTTGCTCGACTAACATCATAATTGGCTCTCTTCGTTTTTAATACACGCATTAGCTCGATGTAAATTGGTGTTTGACGAAGCTCAGGAAAACCCGAGCAGCGCTTAAAATTTGCTCCAAGCCGTACGTAAATTCAGATTTACATATATTACGCCATTCATTAAGCAAACTTCTTCACACCTTGGATAATCTCGCCTTGAACTTTTCGTCGTACATCAAACATCGTTTTACAGGCACACACACGCGCTTTAAAGGAGCGGAGACGCGGGAGCGCAGCGGCTTAATACGGAAAAATTGCGAACGAAACTTGGTCGGAGTTTCATCGGAGACCCATCCAAACGAGCTTCTCTGCTCCTCCTTCGAACCGAATTTCCCTTTTAATTAAACGAAAACGCGCGCTGAAAGTGTGTTAATTATCTATAAATAATATCCGCTGGAAAATGGAATTACGCGAGACAAAGGCAGAGCGGCGTCTCCCTCGTCGCTCTCGCGCGCGCATTTTCGCAGCGGAAAATCGAGCCGCGCGCGAGTCGCCGAGTTAGAAAATTAATAATATGAATCGCGGCCAGTCGCGAGACTCGAGGCCGCGTGGGTGTGAATAACCCGAGGCACGCGGCCGGATAACGAACCGTCGCTGTTGGACAGCGCGACGACGTCGAGGACGTGGGTGGACTTTAAGGACCGGCGAATGAAATCGACTTAATGGAACGGCTCGGCCGAAAGGAGCTTTTCCCATTTGAATCTGAATGGCTGGCCGGTGCCGCCGCCCCTCCCCGCGTTCGTGTACTCAACGCGAGACGCCGGAGATTAGCGCGTTTATGCCGAGCGAGTGCGATAACGCGCGCCGACGAAAAACCGAATGAAAAACAGCGCTTTTCCAGAAGCCAATGTTTTTCTACTCCCGGGCATCGCTGCTTTCCTCTTTGCGCGAGTTTTCATTTTCCGGTTGCGAACGGAATCTGCAATTACTCCCGCTACTTTGTGCTTCCGTCGTTGCTCAAATTTTTGTCACTCGCGTCTCTGCTTTAAAAGTAGCGGCGACTTATTCGAGGAAACACTCGGTCTCGCCGAGTAGATCATCGTTTCGTTCGATTCCTGTGTGGATTAGTGTCGAACGGTGCGCGCACACGCACGTGCACACGCACACAATCGACGATCCTAGCTGTAACCTTGATGTTGTTATTCGAGTCGCTTTGAAATTAGCGAAAAAGCCAAGCTGTAATTACAAAGCGATTGAGCCACGAGCCACGAGTGTGTAATTTCAAAGGAAAAATTCGGAATATTATGAATACGACGAATCGGAATTTAATAATAAGGATTGTTTCTATTTGCACACGCTTTTGGCATACTTCAAAAATAGAAATTACACAAGGCCTGACTGGTGCTGTTTCGACATTTCGGTTGAATTATAATATTAGTCGCGATGCTTAGCGGACAAATGGATAAACGGAGTAACGAAGGTAGTTTGGTTCGCGCGTCTAGAGACACGAAGTAGAAGCCGAGAGTCGCCTTGATGTTTATCAGAATTAGCTCTACACGAATACACTTTTGGTCGACGTACATAAAATACGATGCTTATCGTAGCCCAACTCCAAGGTGTCAATAAACTCTGCTGACGTTTTACAAACTAATTTCAATCTTCTTTCCTCGTTCCAGCCATTCTCTTTTTTTACAATACAATTTGATCGACGAAACGTCGCTGCTCTCTGTCGTAAATTTTTTCCTCGCCGTGTAATTCCGTTATCTCGGTATTTGCAAATTGAACCAAAGCTATTTTTAGGCCACTTGTAGCCGATGATTCATTTTTGGAGGTTAGAACTGAAGCCGTCGATGGGAAAATTTTTGAAATTTTCGTAACGCGTTTCGAATAATTTTGCGATTCCAGCAACGAGGATTTCGAGAGAATCGCCACTCGCGTATTCGGCCGAATTAATATAACGAATGAAATATTTTTCAGCTTTCAGTGTTCCTAATGGGGTGTGTAAGTATAATTGGTTATTAGAAATTTTGTCGACAACAGCGAGTTATTCTCAAAATCCCCCAACGGTTTATGTAATTTTGAAAGACCAAAGCGGTGAGATGCAGACGCGAAATACAATCGAAAACTGTTAGTGGTTAATAAACTTTTAGCGATTTGCGTTTGTAGCATGCGAAAGATCAAAGCAACCTTGACCAATATTCCAAATGAGAAATTCGGAGTAAAACAAGATAGTTTTTATCGAGCAAAATTAAGTGGCTTTCCTTTTGTTCACCGCTAATCCGTTTAATAATTAATTAACGCGCAAAAAATTTGGAGAAATAACTGCTTACCTGGAAGATTGCCGCGCGTCAACGTGGTATCGCATCATCACGCGTGTTTGAATTATGGCGATCGGACTAATAATTGCGTACGCAAGAGATGCAAAAAAATTTTGCTTTTCAATGCAAAACCAGGTATTTATTTAACCGAGGCTCGCAATTTATTTAATCATGTAGCCGCCGAATTAAGGCGAAAGTGAAATTCGCATAAAAGTTGAGAAAGCGATCGAGCCGAGCGATATTTTCTAAATATAAAAATACAGAGATATTTCTTAGGAGTTGTCGAGCGAAATATAATTAACGGGCAGACGTAAACATACGAAAGTCAGAGCGTATTGGTTAATAAGTCACGCTCGTCGATTAAAAAGCCCTAATTGTCGTGGTGCATCTGTGCATACGACCTTCTCGACATTAAGTCGTTAAGGCGATCACGGGGCTTAATCTTATATTAGTACAACTACGACGTCAAATAGCGGATTGAGTCAATTGGATGATTAGCTAATTTGTCAGAGCAGAGCTGAAGCCAAAGCTGATCCGAGAACGAATTACCTGCAACCTTTGATTTTGCAAACATGCCCGATGCAAATAAATGCGCCAATAAAAGTTGGCCTGCTGCATTAATGCATTAATTAGCTCATTAGCATTTTATTCCCGCATTAGCTTAGATAAAACGCAGCCTCCGTATATTTGTGCCGATAACATTATTAACGTCTGATTACTGTATGCGCCTCTCCACGCGCGTTATCGTAATTCAATCTGCATTATTGGATCGGTGCACTCTTACAACAATACAACTTATTGTGATCGAAGCGCGAGAATGATAAAACTGCAAACAAAAACTCGCGATTAATTAAATATATAATTTATCCACGTAAATTCGCGCGCTCGTGTTCGCCATTCGCTATTTTAAGCATCGGACTCTCGTTGTATTGTATCGTGCATATCGTGCGCTTGTTTTTTTTCAACTCCGTTAAAGCGAGGAAAAGTTTCCAAATCCCGCACTGTATTTACGTCAGAGCGAATCATAGAAACATACTTTTACGCAGAGTTACAACGAAGAAGGAAAAATTGCGGGTATTTCCCGATCGCAGTAGCTGCGGTTACGTCTTTCGGCCGACGACTGCAGCTGATTACGCCCTAAAGGGACTGAATTTAATTTAAAAATGCGTCTCCTCTAATTTTGCGGCCCCTAACTCTCGTTGCGCTGATTTGGGTACGCGCAAGTTCAATTCGGTTTTTTTGTCAGATTCAGTCGGGTCTGAGCAGTTACGCGATTGATGACAGTCATTTGCTGCTCCTAACCTGGCATCAGCACGAAAAATCACACGCTCGCTTCTGTTATTACGCGTATTATTTTTGTCGCTCGCTACGGTCTCGTCTACGTACCGCGAATGCTGTTTACTTCCTCTTTATCGCGTTTCCAATCGCAATACCAGGATCCTTCGCTGCCGGAACAAGATGTTTTTTCAATTATCATCATTGCGTTTTCCGTTAATAGCGACGGATTTGTTTATAGAACAGCCGCGTTATTTTGGTCTCCGCTAAATCTCGTCAATTTATTTATCGCTGCGGAAGAATGGGCCGCGGAGTCGCTCGACTCGGGCAAAATTTATTTCGCGCCTTTCGACGAGCGACAATTGTTTCATCGCGTAACGAATGTCTTCGAAAATTAAGGTGCCACCCGCCGCTACTGCACAATTTGTACGCGCAAATTAACGACGTTTGAAATTCACTCGGCGCTGTCTGGACACACCGTTCACGCGTACTCCTAC
Source organism: Platyscapa corneri (assembly GCA_018907185.1). Taxonomy (NCBI): domain Eukaryota; kingdom Metazoa; phylum Arthropoda; class Insecta; order Hymenoptera; family Agaonidae; genus Platyscapa; species Platyscapa corneri. The sequence goes on along the minus strand of JACCHW010000024.1, from coordinate 6,399,957 downwards.
GCGTACTCATCCGGTAAAATTTTCCGAATACAACGCTACAGTTTCGTAACCGCCGCTATTGAGTGCGAAATCGTTGATTAATTTCAACATTTGAGCGTTTCAGGCATAAATAAATCGAGCCATTACAATTCGAGGCACAATCGACCGTACGTTTGAAGTAATTTATTGTTTTGAAGGTGCGATAAGATCAGACGTTAACACGCGTATCGGCTGTTGCGATAAGCTTTTCTCTTTTTTACGCGCCAATATAGTTCTCTGAACATGGATAGGTAACTGCAATGTTGTCGGAACGAGTTTCATATCTGCTGGATTAAGTTATTATGTCACGTCCCTCGTACTGTTTTATAATAATAAATTCCGCTCCGATTTGCAACTTTTTTGCAACAACAGTCAGCTCTTTGAGGCTCTTTCAGCGTCCGTCGTCATTGCAACAACAGCCTTTTCCCAAATACCGTTCCAAGCCTTTTAATTAGTTCTTAACAAATTTTACGAATTGTCAGCGTTTGCATTTTCAAAATTACCTATTTCCATAATTTAACGGCTACTTACCGATTAATGTCTTAAGAATCATTGTAAACTCGCGCGTACCTTATTTGCCAGGTACACTCTGCGATCGGTGACATTGTCAATTAGTAGTTAAAGTTTTTCATCTTAAATGCAATGCGGGAAAACAACTACTCGTCAGTCCTAAGCTTATTTATTATACTGCTGTAATGTAAATTTTTATAAATAACACTTTTAGAATTTGCTTGCAAACAAAGTTTATTCGGTGTTATTCTTAAAGTGCACGAGTTGAGCGAATACAATATTTTGAAGTTTACCAAATTCCGTTCATCGAACCAGCCGGTGTACAATTTACATTACTTACGACTATACAACTTTAAAATTTATTATATTCACTGGCCTTAAATTACAGTTTAATTCGTTTCATTGAATCAATATCGCACGCATTATGCGTTTATCTCGTTTTTGCTTAGTAAAATTTGGTTTTGTTACAACTCGTCGTAAGTTGCCCGACGCCAACTAAAATCCAATAATCGATTATCTCTCCACGCGTACATTTAAATAGGATTTTATTTTCCCTCGACGAAAAAAAAATTTCCACGCGTACGTGGCTTACTATTTTCTGCCCAATTCATAGCACAGAACTGTAATTATTCAATTTGCGCGATTACCGCGATATCATTACCACACCTCAGAAGTACAATTATTTTAGTTTATCTCGAATGTTCTTTACCCTACGTCGATATGTTTATTTTTCCATCTGTTTGCTTTTATGAAAAATCGTTAATACTCGTATAATTTAGAGAATAATATTTTTTTCGTACCTGCCGTTATCGTCGGTCGACATTATTCCGATCACTTTAACGATTTTAACTAAACTTGCGTCGATTGAAAAAAGTTTACCTACAATCGCAATATATTATTTTCCGATACCACCCTTCTCTCGGAGTTGGAAAAATGTGTATTTCGATTAAGAGGGACGATCCGATAGGTGAACTCGATTTTATTAGCTAGAACGCCGTTTTGTACACCGGTGCTACGAGTGTTTGTGTTAGTGCAAGTAGTCTACGACACCTGGTGAAAAGAGCCAAGCGAAACTTATTGATTTTTTTCAATAGTGCGGCAATCGCTCTAGATGCACATTATCTTACATTTTCTATTTTCAGAATAAGTTTTATTAAATTTCAAATTATTTTCTTCGTTAGATTACCACCCAAAATTAGATTATCGCGAAAGAGAAAGTTGCGAGAAGCGCAGAATGAGAAAATGGTGTTTTGTAAAGGAGAAAAGGCGTCGAATGATGTCGAGAAAAGAGCAACGTTGATTCCAGCGATTTGTTAAAAGTTTCGAATCTGATTTATTAAACGGTGGATGATAAAATAAGTTTAGTTCAGCGAGGTTCAAGCGGACGTCTGGTGCCTAATATAAAACTAAAACGAGAGGCTTAAAGGTGTCCTCGAGTGTGCGAACCGGCAAACTCGCAATTAATTAATAAGAGATCGAAAGAAAACGAGGAGGAAAATTTAAAAAGGCCGACATTTAATGGCAGCTGGGCGTTGGTAGTCGGCCACTCGAGTCCGCGGGCAGAAACATTCGGTTCTCACAGCCAGGAGCTCTGGCTTCTGTTTCTCTTTCTCGCATCCAGACGATGCTCCTAATTATACGTGCTGGGATAGAGTAACGAACCCAGGTCTTAAAGCATTCCGAGGCAGCTCCCACAGATCCTCCCCCATGCCCTCCTTCAGAGCCTCGGTTCACTCTCCGGCGTCGTTAGGATCCTGACGTATTTCTCTCTCTCTCTCTCGTTCGTGAATAGCGGCTAATGAACGCCCAGACCTGTCAGTCGACTCGTTCGACCTGCTACTCCGTACGTAGATGCGGACGCAGCTCCGACCGCTGGTGCACGCGGACAATCATCCATCGAGGGAAGATCCTCTTGCGTGGGTGGGTGTGCGCACATGCCGCTGCTGGGACGCCCGTATGCCGGAGCTGGGGAGACGTGCAAAAAGAGCGACTACGGGCACACGGAGGTCTCCGTTACAATCGCTAGTTGCGCATTAACGAAGAGGAAGGCTATCGCGCTGATGCGAGCCTTCAAAATGGATTCGGATGCAGGAATCAGATCGCGAGCGATCGCTTACCAGAGATCGAATTCGAGAAGAGAGCTCGGCTTGAAAAGGGAGAGACGGGGCTGTTTCTTCTTTCATTAAGACCGGGGCTGTTGTGCTTCGTAAACTCGTAAACAAAGCCTCGAATCAGGCGACCGAATAAATTCTCACGCTCATTTCTCACAGTGTCATTATCGTCGCATGTGATGAAATGCGGCTATCGGACCAACCAGACTTCGTTAAATTACGAATAAAAAATGAAACTTTTACCACGAGGGCGCCTTGCGATCGCGGCTATAAATTTCATCAAATTGCACTCTCGACGAATAGCGCGGCGAGGGAGGGAGATGTCCAATTCGCGCAACGCATTCCAAATAAAATAATACAGAATACGAACTAGTCGGTTATTAATCGCTTTGAGTGCGTTTCGAGTGCAAAGTAAACGAATAAAACTCCGCCATTGGCCTTTGACGCGAAGCCGAAAATACATACATACATACATCTAAAATTAAGATAAGAGCTTTTGAAGTGTTTACATATTTTTGCACATTGGGTATCGAGCAAATAAATTTTCAATTTCGCTGGAACGCGTTAGGACGAGGTACGACGAGGGCAGCTCCTTTTAATCGACAATACAAGGCGCATTGAAGCAAAGTCCCGTTCGCGCGAAAATATAAATAAACGAAGCAGGTTTACGTTATTAGGTTTATAAATATTGGCAGGCCATTTTGCAAGGGGAGCAACTGCAGAGCCGTAAAATCATTGATTTTGCTCAACTAGTGATATTTTTTCGAGCGCAAAGAAACGCAACGTCGCGATGGACACGAGTAATAGGAAAGAAATTATAGATTACGAAATCCGATCGAACACACAATTAATCACTCGGTACCAATATAATAATGGCATTGAATTAGATACGGGCCGAGGCTTGCGGCTGTGTCATCTCTACTAAATCATAATCCGTCAACGTAGTATCATCCATCAAAAATTCTAATCCCTTCCAGCCAGAGTCAATAATAGGAATTTCCAAAGCACATGCTGCAAATTTCCAGCCAAAGCCGAGTAAATCCAACGGAGATTATTTCGGAACAATCTAACGCGATAGTTGCGAATGCATCAAACGCGGCATGAATTTCGAATCGTAATCCGCGCATTATATAATCGTACCTGCTAAACACGGGACGCGGCTTTTCCCGGGCGCTCGAGGAAATTTAAAAAGAGGCCCCACGGCAAGGAGCAGCTCGGCTTCGAGATTAGATTTCGCCGAGAGAAGTCGCCCGGCTAACAACAAAACACTCGATATAAATGAGCGACCGGAGAGAGAGAGAGGCGCAGAAGTACGTGAAAAGACGAGAAAAGATGACGGACTCCCCGGGTCCATTCACCAACAGAACCGAGCGTGTGCGCTCGCTGTTACAATTTCAATTTCGCTATCTCCCCTTCGTGGCCGTCGCCGCCGTCGCCGCCGCAACCGTCGAGCCGCGCGTGGCTCCATTCGGCGAGAGAAGAATGGAGGAATGCCCTTGAGATGCGGCCAACGTATCGTCGCTTCAAGGACAGCGAATAAGGAGAAAACTCTTTCTTTATCTCCCTTTTACTCCTGGGAGAGAGGACGAGCTCGCTCGAGGAAAATCAGCAGCCGGTGTCGGGGCTCGAGCCAGAGAATAGGGAGAAACGGTCAGGAGACCGCACCGAGAGTAAATGTCGCCGCTCCGACGAGCAATAAAACTTTTACAACGATGATTCCGTCCCGATGATCGACGATCGACCGCAAACGCCGCGGTTCGGTTGCATCGGCGAGAGCTGCGCCTGCGCGTCGCGCTCACCACCCGTGCTCAGGCTCCGAGCTAAAACTTGCAACTCGATACTTTCAGCTCTCGAGCAATTCGATTCGGATATCTCGATCGTGAGTAAATTTGAATAAGCAGTCGTTGACAGTTCGCATTGATTTCAGGCATTTCAAGCGAGCGTCGGCAATTGAGATGCAAGGCCCTTCGTCGCGAGCGACTCGCAAGCCTCCAAGAATGGGCCGAAATAACGACGGAGAAAAGGAAGGAACCGCTAGTTGCTTTTATTATTCCACGTCCTTCGTCTCCTCCGCTCCGACACGCCGAGATTCGCACTCCGGATTATGTATTTAATTAACTTAATCTCGGATCGATTTTTAAATTAAGGTAAGTTAAGCGGAGCGGAGATGAAAAGAAAGAAAAGAAGGGACGAGCGCGCTTATCGCGCCTCGGCGATCCCTCACACGGCATTCTTAACATCAAAGAGCGGAATTAAGACTCGGAAAGGACGTGTATCAAGATAACGCGCAAAGTTTGGAGGCTCGCCGCGCGAGTTTACGCTGTCACTGTTGCACTTTCGTTACCCGTCACTCAAATTTTGACCGCTGCTTCTCTCGTGGGGCGATAGCAGCTCTTTCCACCCCCGGAACCCCTTTCGCCTATCGTCATCTATCGAGGCCTCGCCTCCCTCCGCCTCTCCGTTGGATCCGAGCACACACACACACACAGAGCCTACGCGCAGACCCCACAGACTCTCTCGGTAATTGAATTTCACGAGTTGGTTACCCAAACCGACTCCACCCCTCTCACCTCCCGCGCCCGGTTGCTCCTACGTAGGCGCGCTCTACTCGCTACACACCGGGGATTAGGTACACGCGACGCGTCCGTGTGCGCGCGCCGCCGGTCCATTGCTCCTCGTGCACATAGCGACGCTCGGGGCGGCTCGTACCCCTCGGATGACTGCTTATACCGAGGCCCCCGCCGCCGCCGCCGCCGCCGCACGTATCGCGCAAACACTGATTGGGAACTGATGTTTCTGCAATTGATGACGCTGACTTCGGGGCGCTCGCACAAGGGGACGCGGGCCCTTTTGTTTGCTCTGATTGGTTTATGGAGATTTGGGCAAGTCACGAGTGTGTGGCGTAATTAAGAGTTTGCGCGAAACTCTGCTTGTCGAGTGGGGGGGGGCGGGCTTGTGTAAAAAGGCCCGCGCGGCTTTTAGCCGCACGCACTCGAGGAAAGTGTTGCAACGTTTTCTAGAAATTCGTGAAAAATAAGGAATGCGAGTCTCGCGAACGCTCGAGTCTGCTTTTCGAATGACCCTGTGAATGTCGAAGACGGAAAGAGGCTCCTGCGAAGACGCGAGAGGATATTTTCGTTAAAGTTCGCGTAGGAAGGAGAGTCGGGCATGCGCCGTGTGTAAAATTCACGAATAATCATTCCGAAGGACGCGACTGATCGATCGCCCGGCACGCAGAGTCGAAGCGATGACAGAAGTAAGTCAGCAGAAATACGCGAGGCAATATCGCCGCCTCCGACACCGCGACGCAAAAACGAAGCCCGTAAAAGCTGAGCCGCAGTAGCGGCCGAAGGGAAAATGTATATCGAAGGAGAAGGACGAGGGAGGCGAGCGCGTGTGCGAGAGAAACAGTAATCATAAATAAAGTACGCGTCACTTTGCTGTAATTCGTCTTGGCGGAGCGACTGACACCTCGGCTGATCCTCCGGCGAGTCACAAGTACGTCCTGTAGCGAGCAATTCATCTGTCTAATTCATAAAGATAAATCAAAGGATGAGCGACGATCCTTCGCCTCGGAGATTTTTCAGGGCCGATCGCTAGACTCGAACTTGTCTCGCAGTCGTCGGATCGAATTTCAAAAAGACTACGAGTTACTTTTACAATACGACCGCCAAAAATTTATCGCCAAATTCGTGATCTTGCTTTCGAGTTCTTTGCAATTGGATTGGTGCGCGATTATGGAAGGCGATAAAGTTTCAGGCCGCGATTTTAACGTCGCGCGCATTTAATTAGTTAAAGAAACCCTAAATTGCAGGCGCCCGCAGACTCGTAATTTAAGATCAATCCCAGAACGCGTGTAAAACTAGTTAGCGAAGGAAAAGCGACGAAATGGCTCGAGTCGCGCGTCCGACCTTTTGTAAATCTTCGAGTTTATTACCGGCGAAGACTTTGTCTCGGTCTCGGACGCACGAGATGCGCCCGAGGAACGTGAAACATCCACGCCGAAGCTCGATTGTGCCAAAACAATAGGCGAGGCGAGAATTGGCGGCCGGTAAAAGTTGCGCGCGACGCGACGGCAGTCGCGCCGGTTGTCTAAGCTCGTTGATCCGCAAACAATAATCGCAATAAAACTGAAGAGCGGGACTCGCGGTCCCACCCGGGGCCGAGTCGTAAGTCCGCCGAGAAGAGTCGGCGGTGCGCTTCATTAAGTGCGGGAGAATGGAGCGCGCGAGAGTGAGAGAGCGCGAGGCTCGGTGGGCTCGAACTTCCCTGGTTACGACGCAAGGTGACGCTTGTTTTCTGCTAAATATTTATGAGCGCAAATGAACGTAGTTGGACGTGAAGTTGACGTCTCCCCTCTCTTACGGGGGGTGTCTTCCTCTTTCCCCCCTCCCGGTTCTACGTCGCGTACTTTCGCGAGGACCAACCGTGTCCAAGCGTGTCTCTCTCTCTCGAGGATTGCGATTAAATTTTAAATTTTCAGCTCCGCTGCGCACGCGAACTTTGGCTATTTTATAACTGCCCCCTTTTTGCGTTTGGGCCTAAAATCTTTTTTTACGCGCGTTTGCTGCTTTTCTCTTCGAGGCTATACCGAAATACGGCAGCCGATAACGAATTTTCGAGATTCGTTTCAATCGCGACTCGTCGCGACCAATAGTCGACATTTGATAAAAATGAATTCTGTCGGAAAACTCGTACTCCCGAAAAGGGCGTGTGCAACAACGTCGAATTCGGAATAGGGCGCGGTAATAATAATTCATCGAGCATAAATAATAAGGAATTCAGCGTACCCGTATTGCCGAAACGACGCATTTCCAATGCACCTTTCAAAATCTCCAAATAAGTCGTTTCTTTAATGTTAACTTGTTTAGCGCAGTGCGCGCACACTAATGCAAAACCGCGAATACTCCGATGAATTTAGAAATTTTTTTTTATTTGGAAAAGAAGATATTTTTACGTATTTTAAATAGAGGCAGTTGGGGTGTGCATCCATCGATGGGTGTCGCTGGACGTCGAGAGCTTTGCTCTGAAACTATTCGTTGTCAGTGACGTCACATAGCGCGTAAATATTTTTCCACGAGCAGTCCGAGGAGTTTGGCGCTATTTCGCTGAGACCCGCGCGAGAGCCGGCGATCGAATAACCGGAAACACCAGCATCGAATAATTGCCACTGATGATCCTTTAGGCAGTCGATGACTCTGTCCGCGCACCGGGAGCGAGGCGCAGCGATATTAGCGCAGAGAAAGGCTCGGCATCGAGAAGACGCTCGTTCCAGGAGGCACCGGATGCGACTCGATACGAGTACTCGAGCGGCAATCCTGCCGAGGATGAGTTGGTCAATCAGCGATGCATTGTACGCGACTCGAATTCCCTCGAATAATCCAGTCACGTGGAAGCTTGGGAGGGCGAGAGGGAGGCTCTCAGGAGGTGCGGAGTTGACCCGATGGCAGAAGGGAAAACTGGGTCGCGTCTCGCCACCTCGGACTACGGGTGTGCGCGTCAATTAGGCAAATGCCGGAGCAATAATGGTGGTGTAAGGCTTCGCAGGAGCGACGCGCACGTGTCCGTGCGTGTAGCGGCTGCCGAGCTCCATTCGCGGGATTATTCGCGACGGCGCGAATTCGCTTCGCGCAGACGCCAAGCAGAAATGGAGCAAAATTAGCGGAAGAGCCGCGGCGCTCATCAGACGCATTTGTCGCGCGATAAGTGGAAAAACAAAGAGGTCCGTCGACAAAGGACGCAGCAGCGCAAAAATGCAAGCCGCGCGTGAAAGCCGAGCTAAGAGTCTCGGGTGTTCCTCGAACGGTAGCTGCGAGTGCGGAGCCACTCGAGACGCACCAGACGCATCTCGGATGAGCGCCGGTAACAATCGCGCCAACCATCGACTTCGTAATTAATCTTTTTCCATTATCTCGCGCCCCTCGCGCGTCTCTTCAATTAATGCGAAGCAGAATCGATTTTTGATCGATCGATCTCGGAGCTGATGCGTAGCGTCGCCTGTCGCCGCCTCGCCCAGCCAATACTCGCAGTCGACGCTTTTTCCATTTCCGAAATTGATTAAGCGAGAGATTTATTATCGTTGCGTCGCGTCTCCGAGCTCTTTTTAAAAATATTCGAAATCTTAAATTCCGCGCGATCGCCTAATTAAGGGTCTGAGCGACGTATTTTGAAAGGTGTGTGTGACTTAACGTATTCGCAAAATGGAGCTTCTCGACGATTTGCGCTACAAACGTAGGGCACCCGTGTACTGTTGATCAAAGATATAATTTCGACCTCTTTAAAAGAGCAATTAATCTTTCCGTTAAAAAAATATTTCAATTGAAGTATTGACGTGTGTGTGTCCATTAACCAGCTTTATTAAGATTACGCCTCTCTTACGATTACTTCTTTAAAGAGAATGTGTGTAATAAATAAATAAGCCTAAACGATAAATACGTTTTGCTTCTATTAATTCGACTATTGCTAATTTTATTCGAATTTTATTTAAAGTCGTCCAAGTTTATTCGAGTCTCGGATGTAATTAATTACAGGCGAATTCGCAAATTAATCATTAACTAATCATTTATCAAATTATATCGAACTCGAGTAGAAATCTCTCGAAGATTTAAGTTTTCAATATTACCAGGACACGAATTTTCCTTTTACATTTTTGTTTTCTCGAGTAATGAACGAAAAATCGAACACTTGTTATAGTATCCGCATAAAAAGATCTAGAATAGATAATTAGCATATTCGAGTAATTACTCCTGGATTCGAGTCGTGGAGTAGCCTTAAATCAAGCCTTTTAATGAAACTCGTTAATAGAATACTAGCGCAACTAAGAAGCTTCGAGTATTATCGTTGTTGTTATTATTATTCCAGAGGAAACTGACCAAAACATCGATGAATCTCGTGCACTTTCGTCGGTTAAAGACCCGATATTGTAACAGCCCTAAGCGCAATTCGCTGCGCCGTACAGGCGACGGCCGAAAAAAATGAAAGAGACTGCCGGTGCATTGAATTTCGCGGCGAATTCTTTATTCCAGAGAGCAAAGCGAGCGACGAGTAAACGAATAAAGGCTGATCCGCGCGTTTTTGGCGCTCAGAGCGCAGTATCGTCATCGATCAATCCTACGAATAAAATCGCCAGTTTCCAGCCTAATAGTGTAAATTAGCAAAAGCTTAGCTGCGGGGGCCGATTGTTGCAAAACGTGCGAGCGAAATAAGTGAGAGACGGAGCGAGAGCGGAAACCTACTCGTCGGGGCCGATTGGCCATTTTAGAAGCGAGACGAGCGGAGAGGAGAAGCGGAGGAGAGGCAACTGCCGCCACGCCGACTGGGAGAGCAACAGCAGCAGACACACTCGCGTCGACTCGTCGTCGTCCGTCGCTCTTATTAGCCTCTCGCGTACGTGCGTGGCTCCACTTACAGGCCCTCCCTGTTGGTGTGCGCGCGTCTGCGTCGCAAAGGAAATGCCGTGCATTCTTTATTTAGCGCTCCGGCCTATGATCTCTGGTCTCTCTCCGTCTCCGTCCGCTCCTCCAAGACGAAGAGGAGCTGCCACGGCTCGCAAGACGGAGAGGCTATTCAGAGTTCCCAGGAGGCCCAACAAAGGCCCGAGCAACGAGCTCGTCAAATTATCTAATTCGTCCGGATTGGCGAGTGAGCGGAGAGCGAACGAGGGGCTCCCGACTATACGTGTGACGATGATCGCGACGATGATCTCGGCGATGATCGCCAAAGCGATCCCCCCGTTACGATTGGAGGAATTTCAGGGCGACCACCAACTGGCTAACTGGGGAAAGTTTGCGCTGGTCCTCGTCCGCGGCTCGCCGCTCGACCACCACCGACTTTTCCGTCTCTCGCGCACATCCACGTTCGCGCGTTTTCCTAATTGAGGGCGTGGCGATTTTCCGCCGTTGGGCTCCTGCCTCGTATATTCGACGAATTTTGCGCAATTTATCTCTTGAACGGCTCGAGTGGTCCTCGAGGCTGTTTGCCGACATCTTTTAAACGGGTTTGAAGCGCCTCGTTTTTCGTTAACTTATTGAAAATTCGCAATGCTCGGTGCGATTTGCGTTTACAGACGACGAACGATTAAAAGCTACAAGTTTTCGAAAAGTGCGCGATCGAACAACATTAACCGTGTGGCGTGAAACTCGCAGGAGCAAAGTTTTTAATCAATAATCGAGCGAGTGATCAAAATATTTTAAAATGCATAAACGGTAAATACGCAGTTTGGTTTATTTGCCATTGATTCCAGCATTAATTTCGAATTACTTCCAACGGTGAGAGCGTGTTTTGCCGCGCGCACAATTTGTCAGTCGTATAAGGAGTTCGCTAGGAACGTAAAATAATAATGCAGCGGTAAGAATGCAGTTGCCGTGAGACGCGATGTTTATGATTTATCGCGCCAGTGCCGAAGCCGAACTCACCTAAATTGGTTAATTAGCCTGAATTCGTCGGGTAAGTAAATCAGTTTACAATATCTGTACATATGTGCACACTCGCGCACTCGAAACTGTTTCAGGCGTCTGGACCAACAGTTGCTGTACTTTGCCAGGCAGGAAAAACTTTCCGTTTGCACGTGCTTATAAAAATTTGAGAAACTCGATTTGTATTTGGCAAATTAATCATCGACAAATTAGACGATGTCGAGGTTACACTTCATTTTCCAAATCACGTTTAAAGCCTCATCGTACGTCTTCGACGCTCAGAATTCGATAATTTTGGTAAAAAAGTTTTCTTTTGCGGTAATCAATTCATTAAAAGGTGCATTATATTCGATTGTAATGTTTTCTTTAACGACAGTATCGTTGATCTTTGGTAGATAAATGATTATACTCCTTTTTATTTTAATCAAAAATAATTCGAAGAGTCAAAATAATCGTTGAAACGATCGCGCGAATAAATCTCGCGTAAATAACAGATTTACAATTATAACTACAATAATAAAATTTAATAAATAAAGTACAATACCGTTAAAACTAACCAAACGAGAAAACATTTTCCAACGGTTACTTTAAGTTTTAATTAAAACTTATCTTACAATAAGTTTCGGTTTAATTTGAACACCCGCGTACTTTAATTATAATTATCAAATACGTTTGAAATAGTGCTTGCACGCACACATTTACACGGAGATGAATCGAAGGTCACCGGTCAAGATGTAACAATGTGCAAAAGTAATTAATTCGAGCACTGAGAAACGTTTATATATCGCGTTGACACTTTAAATTATACTCGATATTCCATTAGTTTGAAATGTAGGGCGCCGCGCGCAAGTTAAGTTTAGTTCAAAGTTCGCGTCTTAAATTGCGAATAAAGTGCGTAAGATTAACTCCTAACTTATCGAGAGTCTCGAATCGGTGGTATTTTTAACTTGTGCGGTGGGTGAAAACTTGTTTACGTGCACACATTACCTCGAAACTAATTAAAAAAATGCAAAAAAATTTTAGGAACAACAAAACTCGCATCAGGAGAAAAGTTGGGACGATTGAAACGACGATTCTCATTTTCTCGCATTTTTCTCGTTTATTATAAAAGTTTTATTCTTTTTATTCGCTTTGCTTCGAACAGAGAAATGGCTTTGTGAAATAAGGAGGAAAAAGCCGCAGCGTTTGCGCTCGGAATATTTATATTCCTCGGGGATTTTCACGCCGGATTTTCGACTTCTTATTTTCGTTTTACGCGTCACGAGGCTGTCTTTCTCATATCACCCGGGCGGGGGGGCGGGGCGGTTGCTGATATTAACGCTCCGCGCAGTTGCAAAATTCCAAAAAGTTTATTTCGCTGCCTCTCGTCGGTTTTTCTCGTTTGTTCCAGCAGACGACGAAAGCCGAGATGCGCAGTTGGACGGCGAAGACGTTGGCGAAACTCATTATAAACCTGGAGATGCAATGGGACCATGATTATACGAGGAGTAGAAAATTAAAATCACAGGCTCAAGCGGAAAGGAAAAAATGTCACTCTCCGGGGACGGCTTGAAAGAATCCGAGGATTTTAACTAACTTTTTAGTTTATTAAATGTTGCTCCTGCTCGAGTCGACGACAGTCCTCCGCCCACACATTTAATCATTCCGTCTCTCGGCTTTAAAATTTAAACAAACGTTCTAAATAACTAACAATCCCAGCACTCGCATTAATATCAATCGAGGCGAGGAATAAAATCTGTCGATGATTACATTTTCTCACTCTAGCCTTTTCATTTCCTTGCAGTTACAACGAAGCCTTTTTTTATTGTTCAACGTCCGAAACGAACGCGAATGCAAAGAAAACTATGCATAATTACGTAATTTCCGCCTTAACTTCTGGCCGAAAATAAAAGTACGACAGCAGCGACGATCGCATTATTGAAGGAGTGAAAAGCAAAAATTCAAGATTATCGAGGCGAAATCGCAAGAGCTCAGCCGTTAGTTTAACTTCGGAAGCTTGATTTAATTGCACAAGTGCGCGTGCGTGTAAGCAAGCGACGCAGCTTCGCGGTTCGAAGCTCGAAAAGAGTTGCCGACAAGCGATAAAAAACTGTATTACAATACTCGCCTCGTATTTGCTCTGGTGCGATGCCGGCGTAAGCAAGATGAAAGAATATTTTTCGAGCAATCAGTGGCCATTTCGCGTATCAAAGTACATCTCGCGTGCATTTTTCTAAGCGCGCGCGCGATGAGAGAGAGGGAGAGAAGGACCGAAGCGCGGGCAAACTGTCGCGTAGCTGACGAAAGAAAGAGGGAAACTTAGCTGGAGGCTCGCGGCCATGATGCTGCTGCTGTTATTTGACGCCCAGAGGAGGAAGGAGAAGACGAAGAAGGAGGAGAGATTGCGGGAGAAGAGAAGGAGAGAGGGGAATGATTAATTACGAGGGAGTGACGAGAGAGAGAGAGAGAGAGGCCGAGCGAGCCGAAAAAGAAGGAGAGAAAGGCGAGGCTCGCTCCGAGCGAAGCAAAGCGTAAGCATGGATGAAAGAGTTGAACGGGCGTTGGGTGTGAACGACGGAGGTATGCACGTGTACGTGCACTCGAGATACGCGCTTACGTGCGCTCGGCAAAGAACAACGTGTTTCTCAACTCGCGCTCCAAGGAACGCAACGCGCCCCTCGCGTGCGACGGGAATGCGAGAAACTTTAAGAAATTCACTCGCTCGGCTCCGAGGGAGATTATCATTTTTTCGTTTCTTCGTTACCTCGCTTTTCCCGCCTTTGTCTTGCTCTCGAGGCTCGCGACGCCCGGCACTCGGGAAAAGTACGCGACTGTTTTCAAAATATGTTCTCGTTCCCGTCCTCGTCGACGACGACGACGACGACAAAAGCTGAGCTCAACCCACATCGGCGCGCATTTTCGATTCAGCGCGCAAATACGAGTCCTTGTTTCACGCGCCGCGGTAAGCGTTGCCGCTTCGCGACTACTTTCTCATCCAACAATAGCCGCGCAATCGGCCAGGAGAAAACGACTCGCGTCGATTAGCAGCACCGCAGCTTCGGGATCCGCCTCGAGTCGGTAGAGTCCGGGCAAGACGACGAAAGCGTTCGGGGTTGCATCACTGACGCGCCCCAGAAGCCAATTTTCCCAACCGAGTTCGCCGCATTCCAGGAGCGAGGATCGATTTTGAAAAATTTCATCCAACAACGTTCTCGGCGGCGGCACTTGCCCTCCTAATCCTTGGGCATATTTCAAACTACGTCAAGTGTCTGGTCTTGTGGATTATTCTAGATTGTTCAGCGCGTAGAGACGCCGCCGACGTTTGGGTTAAAGTATTCGATCGATCACTTTAACAATTACCAGTGTCTTCCGATGCGCGACTCGAGGTAATTACGTAAATAGTTGTACTCCCCTGCCGTTGATTGATTTTCCCCCGATATATCAATCGGAATTTTCGTAAACACCTCGTGTCTGCGCGGCAATAATCCGATTCTCCCCATCGCGTTGAAGAATATGAAAATAAGCGCGAGCGAGAGCAGGACGGACGCCTGGCTTTAAATGACATTAGAGCAGCGTCGACTGCGCATTCCAACGCTCGAGACAATGTTTTGCTAATTGAAGGTAATCGATCGAGCGATTAGCTTTTTGCAGGAGGCTCGAGCAAGGGGGGGCGGCGTTCCGGAGAAAAAAGTTGAGATACAAAAAGGCGCCATAGAAATCGATGAAAGTGCGGGGGGGGGCAGTCGAAAGAAAACGAAATCCTCTTTAACGGTAATCGGCGTGAAAACTTCCCTCCGGCCTCCAAAGACGCTCGCGAGGACATACAAAGAGTATCTTAACGCGAAAGATGGATTAATAATTGCCGTAGTCGGTTGCTCCTTGGCTCGCGAGCGGAGGATCAGTCATTAGAGATCAGGGAGGGATCAACGTGCCCGAGTGATGGATCCGTCCTAATGATTCGTAGCCGCTTATGTCAATGCGCGCATTACAAGGAAGCACGTGTATGCCAGTACGAGGCGGGGGAGTGGGGGAGGTGGGGGGGCTGCGCTGAAACGTGTGTGCCGATGAAACGCGCCGCGCTTTTATTTAAGCAGCGCGAGGTGTTGCCAGTCGGCGACGCTGGGAATTTATCTTTTTATCGCGTCGATACGAGGCGTCACCTCCGCCTGACACGTCGTTTGTCTCTTTTAATATTTAGTATTTCTTCGTTTATTTTTCCACGGAGATTTATCGAGAGATTTTTTACGAAGCGCGACTGGTTACCTTCACGACTGCTCTTTGCCAACTGCTCGCGCTCCTCGAAATATTCAATCATTTTTCGGCTGTCTTCCGTCCTTTTCTCAGCGCTCGAATGCTCGTTATTTTCTGAACGCACACACGCCACTAATCGACGCTAGAGCCGCTCAAAAAACACCGCTGCGATTGCGCTGATGAAGTTGTTTTTTGCTCTCGGCGAGCGTAACGTATGGAAATGAGGATTAATTTACGAAGCGCTAATTATGGATGGCTGGAGTCAACCTGTTAAAAATAATAAACGACTTACGCAACTCCGGCCCTCGTCTCCCAACGGAACCGTTTCTTTTGGCACCGCGTCAGATTTGCTGTAACAGATAATACGATCCATAAAAATCAAATTATTGATCAATACGCAAATTATTTATGAAATTACAGGTAGTTACGGATTATATACAATTTTATCGAATCGTGAGCTGTTGGAAAAACATTTACCAACCACGACAATAATCGAATGTTCCAAGAGTCAGCCGTTACTTACTTACATCCTTACTTATAATTACTGTTTTTATTTCAGCTTTCAGCCTCCCTTCGCTTCGTCATAAACATTGCGTAAATTCACAAAGAAGGAACAAGAATAAAAGCAACAAAGATAAGCGAAATTTCTGTAAGCCAATATTTAAAAAATCACTATCTTTTCACGGGCTGAATCTTTCACACGTCGTTTCAGCTCGGAAAATAAAGGTGACATGTGTGATAAGGCGACCACCCACCCATCACCCATCACGGGCAACGATGGCTGCACGCGTCGGCGTTGATTATTTTTATAAAAGGAGACGGGTCGCAAGCGTGGGGCCGTCGTCCTCTCCTCTCTCTTTCTTTCTGTCTATTGCGAGTTTTTGTTCGGTTTGTGTGCAACGAGAGCCGAGAAGCTCTTAATGAGATCGTGAAATATTTAAGCAGCTCGCGACGTTGACGCTATCGCCTTATTCGAGCTTCGCCTACGACACGTAGATACGCGTCATCCGAAGCTTAAAAGCCTCGAGATCGCAATAAGGATGTCGGAGTTTCGTTTCGGCTGAATCAAAATTTCCCCAGCTAATTATTCAGCATTTCAAGGCTTCCGTCTGCTCGGATATTTTAAGTTCTGCAAGGCTTTTTTTGTCCTTAAGCTGATATGCTCGGCATCGGGATAAAAGCGCACCATCCGCGTTAAGCAAAATATCCGTAGTTGATAATAATGTGAAATTATTTAAAATAATTCGCATTAGAATTTCAAATGATGGAAGAGGGGCTTTTTAAATAATGCGAGTACGGTTTTTTGCAAAGTTGTTCGTCAGGACTGATTAACGCGCTCCAAAACTCGTAATAACGAAATCCCTGCCGCGTTGCAACGTTAGATTTAAACTGGACGATAAACGTTAAGATCAAATTAATTCTGTTATAATTCCATTAAAGCGTTGAATATTCATAAGCAACTTCTTCTCAGCCGCGGCGTGACAATATTTATTCTAATAATTTAATACTCGCATACTCGCACTGAAACCTCGACAGTTAATCAACACGCGCGTTTTCAGGTGTGGGTCATCGATCGTCAATTTTATCGCGCATTTTTTTATCACGTCCCTTTAGCCTTAACGATTCTATCGTTTTGGACAAATGTTTTTGCTGCCGCAATTACAATACCTTACAACGACGTTTGGCGGAAGTCTTCTTAGTTTCAAATATGGCAGCCTTTTCCGCTGCTCCAAATCAATCCAATGAACTTTCAAAAAGTGAGACTAGTTCCTCTATTCCACTCGTAATCGGCGTTACTTTGATAACGGCCTTGCATTGCATCCGCGTCACGATATTGACACTTTAGTTAATGAAAATCTGTTCCAAGCCTAAGCTTTTTATCTTTTTTCTCTTCTCAAAGTGGCTTTGGATAAATGCGCGAGCAAAGGGGCGGGGGGAGGATTACGAAGCTGCGAACACACTCAGTCCGCGAGCGCCAAGAAAAAAAGAGGCTCCCTCGAATGCGCGTAAGAAGACTCGCGTGCGCGACGCGAAATCCTCCGAGTGTGGGAGCTTTGAAGCTGCGCTGCAAAGCGCGAGGGGGAGGGGCGGCGAAAATCAAAGCAAACTAGCTACTCCCCGAGAGAGTCACGCACAGGCTGCTTTCCGTTGCACACGGGCGCAGCTCGTCGTCGTCGGCGTCGCGCGCGCGCGAGCACAGGTTCGCCTCCGTCCCGAGGCGCGGAAAGGCTGCGAAACGCTGCCGCAGCGTCGCGGGGTGTTATTAATCAAGTCATTGCCGTCAAGCCGAGCGCAAGCGCGCACCTCAAAGTCCAAGCCCCGATCCGGCTTGGCTTACCTCGGCTGGCCCTCTTCTGTGTACACTCCGCGTTGCCGCGTCTCCGCGCAACCTCCGTCAGCCGAATTCGCGTCGAGTCATCTTCCGGGGAATTCCGAGAACACGAGCGACTGTTTCTCATTTCTTCGAGGCCCCTCGCCTCCGGCCCCGCCGCCACTCGGATCGGCCGAACGGAAAAAAGGAGTTGCGCGAGCCGAATAATGGGGGCTTAAACAAATTCCGCATCCCAGATTTAGGAGAGGAGAAAAGCGATGCTTTCACCGACACTTTAAAAAGCAGTTATTCATTCATCAGGATGGATTGGATTCGCCGAGTTCGCTTTCCAAACAAAGGCTTTCCGATAACTCGGCGGAGGCGAGTAGTCGACTCTAAGGTTGAACTCTGAGCAGGAGAACGAGGAATATCCGTTGAATTATTAATTTGGTCCGCTCCCCGAGACTCGAGGCTAAACGATATTTAAGGAGCAATCGATTGCAACAAATGCGATTGCGCTTGGCAAATTTGCACTTGGGCAGCGCGAACGCTGCTAATTCCATTTATTAATTCAAAGCTCGATTCTCGCCCGACATTAGCTGCGACGTTTTTTAAAAGAAGCGGCCTCAATGGGCCGGCCCCCTAAGTATCGTGCGAGCGTAGGTGGACGGACTCATGGGCGCACGATGGCCTCGGGCGCTTTATTAATAATCGATTATTCGAACGGGCTTTGCGCTTACGACGCGCGATTGGAATCGGGCGCGCGTCAGCTTCGACGGGGCCAAGACCCGAGGACGTTTCGTCGGACGCGCTTCCCTTTTCCCCTTCGACGCTTCCTTCGAGTGGAAGGCCTAAGCTGCTTTGTTAATGAGCCCAGTCGCGCGTTAATTAAGGGCCCAGCTGTGGTGGTGGCGGCACTCGAGGACACCTCCGAAGGATTTCGAACGATTACGCCGACGAAGCAGAAGCCATCGACTCGGTTCAACAATGACTCGCGCGCCGCCGCGTTCCCAGCTGGGAAAAAAGCTAAAGTTGCGACGACGCGCGGTTGGCTCTGCCGGCCGCCTGAACTTTGCCCGAAATAAGCTCGACAGGAGGAAAACCGTCGCGAGGACGAGGGCAGCTCGACTCTAATTAAGAGGCGAATTAGATTCGCGAAAAGAGCGTTCGATTCCGTTTAGCTTAATTGGCTTCGGGACGGCTGGCTAGGAATTTGAAGGGACCATTTTCGAGCATAAAGGAATTTTTAAAATCAGCTAAAACATCGCGCAGAGGCCGCGTAATAATAACTAGGCAAGCATTTCTCGCCGACGCGTAAAATGGCTTTGGCGGCTTAATTTTTGCTATGACTCTCGCTTCTTTAAAGCGCTAAACTGATAAAGAGTTGCAGGAGGGGCACGTTGAAATTTTCTCAATACACAGTGCACGACGCACAATGCACAATTGTCCTAATATTAATATCCAGTATTGAAAAATGTCTAAGCGCTCGAAAAGCAAACTCCGTATTCCGGCTGATGGCTGCGAGTGCAAAGCTTTTAATTTAATTAAATCTCGACACGACGCGCGCGCCTCCCGCTTCAATCCTTTTTAATTTGTCACATACTCGGTGGCGGCTCTTATTCCATTTTGTATCGCAGGTCGTTTTATTCGCCCGAGTGGTCCGGGTTCTCCGTTACTCCTCCCCCCGCCCCTGCAAGATCCGCTAATTCCGCGAGCTCTGGGGCTTTTCCTTTCATTTCTCCGATCCATTGTAACGGACGCTCGCAACAATTCGCCTAGTGCCCCAGGAAGAGGCGAGAGTGACGCTGCCGACGACGACGACGACGACGACGACGACGACGACGACGACGACGACGATGATGATGATGAAAGAGCAGAGGTTCGACCGAGAGAAAGAAGCGGAAGTCGGCCCGTTATGCTGCTTTCACGTTTCAGACATTTGCGTACAACACGTTCGCGGCGCACGCGCGCTCTTCTTCGGATGAGTTTCTTTGACCTTGGATATGGAATAAAGAGAGAGAGAGAGAGAGAGAGAGGAGTCACGAGCACTTGGGAATTTTTTAAGTTCTCCGGTGAAAATGGGTGCTACTTCCGGCGCGGGACTGCGTTCGAGCGGAGAAAGGCCGCTTTTAATGGATATTGCGGAGCCGGCGACGTAAGTAACCGTACGTGCTCTTAATTTATAATTGACGGCTGATCGTCGATCGTACAAGGCTAGAATTTATTTTTCCGCGCGTCCCGATAATGCCGCACACCCCCGCAATAGTTGGGAAAAATCCGGAGCATCGCTCTGCTCGGAAATTCGGCTCGAAACTGCCTCGAACAAAGAGCAGCACTGTTTTATCCTGCACTGCGATGCTTACGTCGCCTCGCGCGATCGAAAAATTTTTTAAATAAAAATCAAAATATACCCAATCGAAGCCTTCGTGCACCGAAAAGCATTGCTCCGATGGATGGAAAGTCTTTTCGAATATTAACGATAAAAATAAGCAGAGTTTGTCCTCGCAAACTTTCATCCTCGCGAAATGGAATTCGTTGAGCTACTTCGCAACGCTATTAGCGGTCCGAGGAGCGTGAAAGGCAAAAATCATCTTGGCGCGCATCGAGGCGGGGGGAGGGGCGACAATTTTTATCTCGATTCTGCGGCTGTAAAAAATTATAGAAAACGGCTGCAGCAGTGCTCGAGTCTTAGGGAGAGAAATGTCCAAGTCCCTCCCACGCATTGCTAGTCCACCTGGAATCAGCAGCTGGGCAGTCCGGAAGGAAACGTCCGCTTTCCGAGTTTGTCGGGAGAGAGAAAAATCTGGTCCTTGTGAAATAAAGCGGAGGAGCGCTGCCAACGGTCTTTTTTAATCGAATTCGATCGACGGCCGAGCTTTAATCATCGAGAAGAGGAGGAGGGCGAGGGCGGGGGGGGGGAAGCGCAATTTGTCCGTTTCAATATCAATCTCGGGCTCGCGGTCTTTGCCGTTCGCTCCATTTCTTTGCCGCCCTCTGCTCTCTGGCGGAGCGCAGTCGAGGGCACGCAAGGCCATTGGAGCCCCGAGTCCGACCCTTCCCGCTTCTCTGTCTGGACGAGGTCATCAAAGATGCAGTAGCAATCAGCGACGAAGCTCGTCAGCGGGTGGGTAAGTCGACGCGCCTTGTCTCGCTCCGCTCCGCAGGCGAGGGATGCACGCGGATTCTTTGAATTTCTAAATCAAGCCTCGTCGCGAAACATTGGCTCAAGGGCTCGGGAAGAGTGGCGGAAAAATTAAGATAGCGGCCGAGTGCAATGCAGCGGAAAACTCGAGCCAAAGAAGCAATCTTTACTAATCCTTTATTTATTTATGAATGGCCCTTTGAACGCCTTTAATTTTATAAATGCACTTTGCGAAATAAGTCAAAGCGAAAATAATAGCTTCGTTTACATTGTGTTTACGTAAGAGCAGAGAAGCACGCGACACTCTTTTTCAAACCAAGAGCCTACGACGAGTCGAGAGAACAATTCAAAGTTTAACTCAAGCTTCAAAGCTATTTTCAAAATTTTTACTTTTATCACGAATTTTCAGATATTTTTCAAGATGCACTTATTTCGAACAACGACGGACGCGTAATCTCGTTTCTCTTTGTGCATCCGAGAAACAAGTGTATCTAAGTTGCATTTTTGACGTACGGGTTGGCGTTGGCGGGATTCAAAGTAAACGCGCGCGTGGGTACACGAGCGCACGTTGACGAAACGTTAGGTGCAAAAACAGTCGAACGAGGTTAATTCGTCACAGGGCGAATGCAATACCGGACGAGCCGAAGCTAAGCCCAAGGTAGGTGGTTTTTTTCGTTCCCTATTTCCAATGCCGAACTCCAAAACGGCGAGAGAATGGATTCAACTTTTCTCGGGCGGTGGGTGGTTACGTTCTCCTTGGTGGAATTCATGGTTTACCGATCCGCTGCGTCGAAAAAATTCGGGCGACGCAACGCAACGGAGCCGAGGCACGGCTGTCTGTCTGCTCTCCAGCATGGCCGACGCCGTTCCGGCAATCGATGAAGAATCCCAGCGCCGCGACAATAGCACTCGTGATTCGCTTTATGCGCAGTTATTGCCGAAATCGTCGGGCCCTTCTCCATTCTGTTTGCTCGTCTCCTCGGCTTTAATGAAGCGCCGCGTCTCCGTCGCGAGGCAATAATCGATGCGCGCGCCCAAGAATAAAGGAGATCAAAGCGCTCGAGAGGTCCGCAAATGTCTTGCAAAATGCGCGTCCATCCGTGTCACCTTCGCCGGCGCCGCACGACGGAGCCGCGGGTGGCTTTCATTAAAAATGCAATATTCTCGTTAATCCAGGCCGGTATGTGGCGTCGGCTAATTAGCGACGACTGCACCCTTGTCATGCAAATATCCCGCGCTAGCTAGGTCTTGCATCAATAGGCATCGGAAGATGGCGGCGGCGGCGGGCGGGAGGGAGGAGCGGACTGTAACAGCGATAATGGTAGAAAGCAGAGCCCGATTAAGTCTGTCTCAATAATTCGTTTTCAGTCAAAGGTTTGTTATGACTCACGCCTGCCATCTCATCCACCAATAAGAATCGTAACAAATTCCGAACTCTAAGCCCACGGCTCTATCTCCTTTAAATCTATATTCAATTTATCATTCGTTCCTCGACGCTTCGCGTAAATAAATACATCTTGTTGGTTTAAGAAGTTTTGTCAGCCTGCTGCGCGTAAAAGTTGGCTTTCCACTGGGTCCAAAGACGTTTTCCCGAGGCTTTTCCGAGCCCCGTTCCAAGTGCGGAAAAACAACCGACCGCGTTTTACGAAAGCCGTCTATTAGACATCGGACATCGATAGAAAATCGCTTCTTCGCAACGACAACGAGTTTTATTAAAAACAAAAGGAAAAGCGTTAGAAAGGATTTCTCAGCGGTTTGTTGCAGCTTCGATCCGAGCACGACGCATTATCTCCGCGTAACGGACTCGCTTCCGTTCTTTTGTAAGCGACGGCTTGCATTCGTAGAAACAATGCAAAGGTTTCAATGTCATCTTAGAATTAAATTTAGCATCGGAGAATATTTATTCGATGCCGGGAGAGGCCCCTGCTAATTAACAATCAAATCCGCCAGCAGGAATTCTCGGATTGAAATTTTTAAAACGGAGAGACGGAGAGCCAGAGAATAGAACACTGTAACACCCGTGCTATTGATTAAAGTGGGGGTGGTAGGACAATGGAGAGGACGGCCACCAGCATCAGCAGCAGCAGCAGCAGCAGCCCGGACTAAGTGCGGAATACCTGCGAACTATTGCTAACGAGGGTTGCCGCGCGCAAAGATGAATTTACCAAGTATCCAAGCGAGAACGGAGAAAGATAAAGAGAGGAGAGCCTAGCGTTCACAGTGGATTACATCTTCGTCGTCTCTCAAGGCATCGCTCGATCGCTCCGGTGGACGTTGGGTAATTTGTTATTAGCTTATTACGCGCTTCACTCGCCTGCGAAAAACGGCGATGTTTTTGTCTCTGGAAGAGCGAAATTACGCACGATCGCAAGGGCTCGCGCAACAATGAAGGCTATTCATTCGGCTATTCGTTTAGCGAATTCATTCGGAGCTGCCGGAATTTCACCACCGCGACTCGTTAGACTACTAGACGCGGACTCCACGAGCACAATCGACGCGTTATCTTCCGAGACTGGGCGAGCCGAGTGCTTTCCTTTTTTGTTTGCCCAGCCTCGCTAAACACTATCGCATAAGCCCCTTTTAATCCGAGTGCAAAGTAAAAGCGAGAGACAATAGTCTAATACTTTGTTGATTGGGGAGCCCGACGAGAGCACAATGGCCTGCGAGACCGGGACTCAACTCCGCGATTCGTCGCTCTTAACCTCCTCCCGCAACTGCAATTATTTCCAATCTCTCGTCGCGAGCGCTCGCATTCCTCGCGCTCTCTGCCAAATCTCCGGACAGCGGGCCCTTTTTCGCGGGCCCGAGATATCGCCAAGTTATTTCATCCGGGGCCTGTGGCCGCTGCAACGGCGTCTCTTACTTTTTACCAAGTGCCATTCGAGCTTTATTTACGTCGCGAGTAGTGGACGATGCGAGTCGAAAGTTTTGCGAAAGCTGGCGAAAGCGCGGAGAATAAAAGCAGCGAGCCAAGCTAAGCCGCGTAAGCGCGATCGATGATCCTCTAGCGAATAATCGCGAGGCTCGAGGTTCTCGCGAGAATCGTAATCCCCGATTAATAGATTTGCCTTTTGATCAAGCTAATTCCCGTGACAGCTGGAACGAGGCGGAGAATTCACCACTGATCGGGGCCGCAGCGCTCCTGTCGAAAGTGTCGAAAAGCAGGAGACAAGAGTGACGTTTGGGGGCCGCAGCGGTTGGAAAATGGGCTGCTCGAGGACTCGGATTCCACCGAGCGATCCTTTCCGCCTTCCGACAAATCGAAAACAATCGGGCTCCGACTATTAACTCGGCCGGTCGGTCCGCCGTAAAGATCGGAGGAGGAGGAGGAGCGACTCGTGTAAACGATCCTCGGGCACACACGCGCGCCACCGACGCTCTCCTCGTCTCTCCGCGTCTCGCGTTCTCACAGCGCTCCGAGAGAAGATAAACGGATTACGGGCGCTTTGTGTCAACGTGATCCGGCTTCCCCTGCACTCTCTCTCGGATCCAGCGGCTCTATCGGCGTCTGTCGGTGCGCATCCCGCCAATGGGATATTACGCGCTCCAGTGCCGGCGACAGCGACGGGTTCGCGCGGATTGTCGCCGCCACTGCAGAGCTCGTTTCGACTGATAACCAATTATCATTGCTATTAATTTGACGCCGCTTATAACCGGAGACGGACGCGGCACCACCACTGGCTGTCTGTCAGTCAGTCAGTTATTAGCGCGTGTGGGTGCGCGCGCGCGTGTGCGTGCGACGGAGGCGGACCAGGCAATTATTAAGCCGAGGGGGAGAGGCATCGATTGTGCGCGCGTCCAACGCGACCCGGATCACTCGCTCGGCCGACGACGCGTCTTCGAAACCGAACGACGGCGGCACTGCCAACTGCACGGCTGCAGCTACGTTTATCGCATTACCGAACGGCGTTTTCGATCCTTCGCGGCTTCGCGTTTAAACTAATCGCAGCCACGTGTTGCGCGAGATGCGTGCATTATTCAAATTAGCAGGAGAGCGCAGTGTCAACGTTTGCTCGGGTGTCGAGTTGCCGAGTTTCGAGCACCTTTTGCACCTCTTGCACCTTTCGAGCGCGCGTCAAACGTCTCAACCTCTCCGAAGACGCGTCGTGTTTCCAGCAGCTCGGCCCTTTCGAGCAATTCTATCGGCTTCGAGCCAACGGATTATCGTTGGTGTGAAAATGTCGCTTCCTATTGAGAAACGTTGCTGCGGAGCGCAGAAACCTGAACTCGGAGCGAGAAAAGGATGCGCTTATCGCTCCTCGCTCGTTTATTTAAATCTCGAGGAGCCACCTGTGGCACATTTTGGGAGGTCCCAGCGGCTCGTCGTCCAGGCATCATCGCCGAAAGCAGCATCGGATATAGGCGTATTGGATCGAGAACGCGCGCACCGCCAACTGGAAGATGACTCGTAACGAGCGATGACGTAAGCCGTTAATATTCCCGACGCGAGCTAAAGTTAACTGCGCGATCGCCGGCCATTAATCTCGGAGGAGCACAATCGAATCAGCGCGCGGCGCGTATTGTGTCACCTCGATCTCGGCTCTTTCGATCCAGGCTCCAAAGATAGCAAACCGACGTCCAAATTAGTTGGGTAAGTCGCTCGCGTAACAGAGCGCGAGGAGGGCGTTCGGCGCTCGGCAGTCGGGCGGAAAAGGAAGAAAAAAGAAAAAGAAGGTCGTTGCGTTACGTTGCGTCGCTCAGTCTGAAGGCGCTGAAGGCGGCCCCGACGTCCAATGAAATATTAGACGAGAATGTGAAATATGAAATATGGCAGCGGATGATGCTCTCTCGGCTCGACGACTCAAAAACTGAACTTCTGTCGGAAGAGTAATGGACGTCGAGGTCCGAGTCCGAGCAGATCTCGCGCGTCTTCCACTTGGACGTCGCTTGTTTTAGCCCCTAGAGCCGAATCATCCCGATTCGTGGGACGAGCGAACGTATTTTCGTCCGCGTAATAACGTCGATACATCGATCTGTACTAGCGGACTCGGGGGCATTCGTACCACCGGCGCTCGTCACCGCTCCTAACGAGTGCCTCGATAACTTCCGAATGTTGGTAATCCTGCTAGGGTCGATAAAGTTCTCTTCTCGATTTAATCATTCTTTAATTGCCGTTCTTGACGATTCACTAGCTGCCAAACCGCGAATGTCCGTCGCCTCGAGGATCGATTATAACTTGCCGCAATTCTCTTCTTTTTCGTAAAAAATTCAGAGCAACCCTGACTAAATTAACCGATTTTTAACAATGGGTGTGCGTTTGGGTAATAATTTTTTACAGTCTTCGCACGAGCCTTGTTCGATATTGGTGGTAGCTACTGCGTCCACAACCCTAATATGGATAAAATACATAATTATTCATCGCCTCGTTTTTTCGATTTTGCAACTTATCAACGACGTGTTTTAGAGTATAATATTAGACCGTTGCAGTTAACGTTACTTATCAACGACTACGCGTGCAACCCACGGCTGTTAATTATTTTTTCCCTTAAAATTCGCTGGATAAATACATCGATTAGACGGAGAGTACCGTTGAGCATAGGGAAATGTTGTCGACCCGACGTTCGACGAATGCCAATCTGAAAGCAATCGCAATTTAAAAAAAAAATCAATTTTTCTCCGACATAGAGTCGCGACATTTGAATTAAGTTTCGCCCGGACTTCACAATTAGAACTCGCAAATGCGCACCCGAGGGCAAGTGGCGCAAGAACAAATATAAAACGAAACTTGATTCTCAACGACTAGTTATTCGAAATTCGCGAAACTTAATTTGGCAAGCTATTATAAGTCGTCTGGTAGGTGGGGCGGCTGTTAAATAATCGACTAACGGGAAAGTTTTCTCTTTGGCGGTGACTGGAAAAACGGTGCCGAGCCTCCGAGCCAAGAAGCGCGGATGAATAGCAAAAGAATGGCCGAGAGCGACGGTGCTAATCAAGCCATTTGCCCTTCGAGAATAAAATTAAAAAAATAAAAACAGAACTGGTGGGGGAGAGAGTAGCAACAGCGCGTAATCTCGATCTCCATTGGTCCATTGTGATTAAACGATCCTCTCGAACGATCGGGCCTTCGGTGAAAGAGCGCAAAGCCAGAGGCGAGTGTAGGCGCACTTGGGAGGGATCAGCGGTGGATTAAACGCATCGGCGCAACGGTGATAAACATCTCGCGATAAATAAAGCCAGGAGGAGCGTCGAGCGGCTAACGGCGGCGAATTCAGTCGTCGAAAGTGCGTGCGCGCGCGTGTGTGTAGGCACGACTCGTCGTATGTTTATAATACCGTCGACTCGCTCGCTAACGAGCCCCGCGCATTATACTTTATCGGCTTTATGCGTGCGTTCGCTCAGTCGCCACCCACGTGCCCCCGCAGCACGCGAAAATCGCCCATTCTTTCCTCCTGCTTCGAGAAGAGGGAGAGGGGAGCGTCTGGAGGAAGTTTTGGCAAAAATGCTGCCGTCCCATCCCCCGACTCTGGTAAAACGAAACTGCACGCGCGCACTTTATAGCGGGGCAGGTCAATAGGGGCCTACTAAGAAAGCGATCAAAATTGGTGCAATATAAATGTCGCCCGGGGGCCAATTATACGCCCGAAGGGATGGCGAAGTCGATCGACGGAGAGAGAGAGAGAGAGAGAGAACGAGGAACACGCGAATGAAATTCGGCATTGTGCGAGTTGGTCCAATATGAGAGAAGGTAATGCGATATGAATCGGAACGGCGAAGTTAAAAAGCGCCTTGTAGGTATATTGAAAAAGCGCGGGTACACGGAACGTGCGAGAAAAAAACGAAGGCGAGGAATTTGGTGGCTCGCGGGCGAAAATGAGAAAACGCGCGCGAGCGAGCGAGAAGGCGAATCGATTGAAATTGAGAGGATAAAAGAGAGAGAAAGAGGGTGAGAGGAATCGAGAATAGGATCGAATCGAATCGGAAACCTACACACACCATCGCGACATCGCGACGTCATGCCTATTGGTTCGAATATCCGCTGAATGGACCACCCGGACCAAGCCAGAGAGAGAGAGAGAGAGAGAGAGAGAAATCTTGTGAGTCAGGCCGCGTTTTCATACCCATTTGTACGCTGAAACCGTCGCATTCCTCTCGTCAAAATTCTCGTCGGCTGCTTCACCCTTCCGAAGCCTTTTTAGCATTGGCATAACTAATATTTCTCTCTCGCGTTCGCTTTTAGAGGGCGATGAAAATAAGCGGGGGAATAGCCGTGCAGACAGAGAGAGAGTGCGACGCAGCGAGAAGCATTAATAAGGGTAATTTATTACAGAGTCCTTTGTCAAGAGTATCTTTGGACTTGGAGGACAGATCGCGCCGAACGAGATTCCTACTCTGCCCTGCGCTGGCTATGCCTGCGTGTCTGTGACTATGACTACGGCTGAATTGCTCAATGATAGCGGCGGCTGGGGAGATTAGAAATTTGTGCGCTGAATAAAATTCTCTCTCTCTCTCTCTCTCTCTCCATTAATAAATTCGAGGATTCTTAATGTATCAATTTCACTTTTTCAAATGATTAATAACTACGCTTGGTAGGAGAGTTTAGCAGACTAGTCGGCGAAGAGCAGAGTTTACGAAACGGGAGAAAATACGAAATTAAATTTAAGCAATTCGATTTTGATTTTAACGCCTCGGCAACAATTTTCGCCGCGCGACTAAACTAATTAATCACTCGCGCGAGCTCTCGACGTAATCTCCGAGCGAACTCGACACACGCGCCGATAGTCGGACAATGGCTGGCCCACACACCCGCTCGGTTTCAGAAGTTAACCCGAAGAAGAAAACCCGAGCGACGAGTATTTCAGCAAAGTAAATTAGAGCCGCGTACCAAATTCGTTGAACCAACACGCGTTTAGGGAGCTGCATTTTTCGAAAAGACAATAATGCACGGTACCGAGTTAATCGCTTAAAACGTGTTTCTTTTTCTATTATCGGCGTGAATGGAAAATGAAGCGAAAGAATGTAGAAAATGTGCTTGAAAAGCATCGCGAGCCCGGATCTCCTCACTCGTGCATTCAAGAATTCGAATCTCTCAATCTTTTAGAAAATCCGTATGAAAGAAAAAGACGGAGACGGAGAAAAGGATTGGAAGGAAGGCGCGAGGTGGAGAAATATTAATAAGTGTAATATATTAGGGACTCTTTTGTCAGTTCGTCTTTCAACGGCTCGTCACGCTAAAACGAAATGAAACTCGTAGGAGTCGTCGGGACCACGACAAAGAGCCCAGAGAGACGCGAACGAAGATAAAGATGTAAAAATAAAAAGAGACGCGTCCGCCGAGAGCCAGGCATGGCGTTTCGCGAAAATAATAAATAACGCGCGCTAAACATTAGGTACGGGAATTATTGCGACGTTATTAATTGGAAAGCAGCGAGCCTTTCAATTGCGGAAAGAGCAATTATTTACATTAAAAGTGTTACACTTTCAAGGCCCGATGCGCTCCTCGTTCACACACACACACGGAGCCGTTTCGAATTATTTCAATATCCGGGGCATTTTCACGATTCGCCCAGTCCACGGCTCTGAATGAAATTCAGAATTCAATTTCGCGCACCCGAGTTGTGGAAAGCGCGGAAAAGCGGAGCGAGAGCATTTTTCGAGTCAGTGTTTTTTCCAATAAAAACAGAATTTTTAAGGATCACCCCTTCGCATAGTCGTAAAAAAGATAAATTAATTATTAAAAAAAGGGCGCGAACCGTGAGCGCAAACAAGCGCTCGGCCTCGGCCGTGATTTAAGTCGCTCTTAAAAAACACGGACGATCCCGAATATTTTACAAAGTAATTTCGCAGCGCAATTATGCGTGGAGCGTCAACGAGGAGTCAACGAGGAGTCGCCGGGGGAAAAGCCTCTCCTGCGCCGAGGGGATTCGTCTTTAAATCGGCTGTCAGCGTCGTTAGCGTTTCGGGTTTTTAAATTATTTGAAACTCGCGAGAGTAACAGAGGTATTGAAACGTCGTGATAATACGAGAAGAGGAGCTGCAGAGCCATAAATACGAGGCACAAGCCGGCGATAGATCATAAAGCTGCGCCGTAATTTTGGGCAGCGTTTTTTCTTTCTCACCTTGACCGTCCGAGCGCCCGTCCTCTCTTTATCCGTTTGCGCAAAGCAAAAAAGCGCGAGAGAGGCGAAAAAAGAATAGCAGCGCGACAAGCCGACGAGCGAGGAAAAGGGAAAAAATGGATCGCGCGCCGTAGTTTTTTCGCCGCTTCGAACAGCAGCGGCGGCGGCGGCGGCGGCTAATCTTCGGGCATTGTCAGCGGCTGCTCCCGCGGTTATTGTGCTCGTATACACGCCCTGGGGGCAGCGGCGATAATACGCCGGATGATTTTAACGCGCGCGGTTAAACCAGCGCCGGCTTCCCGCCCACGTTCGCTCGCGTGTTTTACGATTCCTCCATCTGTCGCGATGCGGCGTCCGCGTCAACGCTCTCCTCGCTCTCTCGCCCTATTATCGGCCGGCCGTGGACGCGCGAGCCACCGCTTCCATAAATACACATTCGCGACGAGTCGATAGTTTTTAAGGGAGAGCGAATTCAACAACGCGACGCTGAAATATTGGCGACATTTATCGTTGAAATATTGGCTCGAACCTGTCGGCAATGCAGATGGCGGCCGGACGCCGCCGGTAAACCGAGACTCCGATAAAACTCTTTTAGCGAGAGTCCGATCCTCGTCATTGGCTCGCGTAGTCTCTCTGGTGTTCGCAGCTCCCGGTGCCTTTCCGCCCTCGCTCTCCGGCCTCTTCGATCGACGCATCCTCGCACCGACTGTTATCTTATTAGCGAGTTACAGTCACTACAGCAGCGTCCTTGAGCAGCTACAATAGGAGACAAAAGGGCAAGGGCGCGCACTTTGTGCATCGGTTTTTTTCAGTCGAGAGAAGCCGTGACTCTGTTCGAAAGTAAACTCCACGTCGACGGGATGAATTAGATCGAACAACCAGTCGCCACAATTTTAATAATTGGGGCGCGCGGCGTTTTGGAAATGACGGGAAGAAACGAAACAGTTTCAAAACATTGGGCGGACAAAGCAAAGGATCTCAAAATCGATTAATCGATTCGACCTGTGCGGCGGGACTCGTCAAAGTCGCTGCTCGGGCTCGTATCGCGACGCGTGAAAAACGATTTACCGCGCCAGTCGATACACGGAACATTTTCCGAAATAAAAAACTCGATCCCAGACTATTGTTTAAAAAGAGACAGGAGGTCGAAGGTGCAAGTAGCGAAGGCCAGAAGCTGAGACAGAAGCCGAAGCAGAAGCGAGCTGCCCTTTTCCTTTCAAATACGGAGCATTTGTTTCGCACACCGACACAATAACCATTAGAAGAAGACGAAGAAAAAACACGAGTCGGCTTTTTTGAAGGCAGGTGGACCCTCTCCTGGTCTATCGGGAGCAGCAGCACTAGATTTTTCCTCGCGCCACAGGGATTTTCGCTAATAAGCGCCGGGCAGTTAAGCCCGTTCCCTTGCCCTCCTTGCTCGCCCTCTTGGTTCGCTGGCTCCCTCTCGAGGAGACCAGTTTCTGGGGCGATTATCGATTTATCCGGTGGATGATCGCGTGAAAGACGAGATGCTGTCGGCAGTGGCGGCGTGGATTACCACGCGCTAAGTCCGGTGTCCTCCTCACGCGAGAAAGGAAAATTACCTGGACGCGTGTTTTTGGCTCGACGAGTACCAGTAATTCTAATAGTCCGCTGTCGAGGTTCTTTCGTCTCGCTTTGTCGTGTTCCGCCCGTCGGGGAAGTTGTTTGGGAAGGATTTACTCGGAGACGTGAAATCCCTTTTTTGAAATCGTTGGCTCGCAAAATTAAAATGCTTTGCTGGGTTATTGTCTCTGCGCCGCCGCCACGGCTTCACGAGTATAATTTCTCACTGATTCATCGGGTGGTTCGCCGTTTCTCATTCTAATCTCCCTACTCCTCGAATTCACGTATTTGCGAATTTGCGAATTTCCGAGTTTGCTGATTTTAAAATTCTTAAATCTCAATAAAAAAAAGGCCGCGTCGCGCCCCGCGTTTAATCTGCTCGCGACACTTGTAATTTGAAACTATACGCGCAAAAGTAGTTTTCCCTCTAAAAAAGGGAAAAGGCAAAAATGATTGCAGTGTATTTCAGCGCGTACGGTTCACTTGCTGTCGCAATACGAGCGCGATAAAAAAACTCCCCCGCAACGCCACGCTATTCCCGACTCTGGTGAGATTACTTTTAAGGCACACGGACACGGAAGCGCATCAAGATTGCACTCGAATGTATTTATTATCAGCGACGGTCGATGCGAGCGGCGCATCCCATGATGCAGACGCGACGGGAACGTCGAAGACTTTTAATTTCGCGAGTGCGAAAAATGTCCCGGAGCATTAGATCGATATTACGAGTGGCTCTGGGATTGTTTAGAGGAGAGACAATAACGAATCTTATTAGGAGTGAAAAGTGGAGGGACGCGGAAGGAAATACTACAAAGCGCCAAGATAACGTTTCGCCGGATGCTGCTTCGGGCTCCAATCCATAATGCCAGGGAGCGCAGCGACGCTCCTTTTTTCAAAATAAAACGTGCATTTCTAAATTAAACCTTAGAGGATTTCATTATTCGCGAAGCGAGATCATTTCAAAATTACTGAAAAACTCGACATCCCTTAAGAGTGATTAAACCGTAAGATAACGCGCGTGCAAATACGAGGAGAATAAAGGGCGGGTGGATGGGAGGGGGCAAATAAAAGCGAGCCCCGCTCCGGAACGTAGTCGCGCGGAAAGTCTAGCGGCGCTCTCCGGGCTGGCCGCAAAAATGAAAACGCGCCAAGGAAAAGCCGGGGGGACGGGGACGGGTTCGGGGCCCGTGCGCGCACACGCACCCGCGGCCGCAGGAGCCGGGCTCGGCACGCGTCGACCGGGGCGACCTCCCACGCAGTTGGCCGCGCATGCGCAGCGGCCGCAGCGCCTCCCTTGAAACAAAGCGCCGACCAATCTCCGAAGACAAAGGGCCGGACGGCCGATTGGCCGCGCAGCCAATCTTCTTTTCGAGTCGCGCGTGCTCCCTCGGCTGTCCCGAGCCGGAGCACGTGTCGGCGGGACTTTCCTCCGGCTCCGATCGAATTTCGCACAACTCGGTCTGTCCCCCTCGCCGCGCGGGGCCGCGCCCAAAACGCCATTCCTTCGGCCCGATTCCGTTCCAGAAAGCGCCGCGATTCTGCTGCTCTCGATCCTTTCTTCTCACTCACTCCCGAAGTTGCAAAAGTGTTCCTGGCTTCTGCCCTTAATCCGATCGGCCAATACTCGTCGTGGGCCAAGTTCCATAGCACGCGCTTACGCCAACCAACAATTGTCAACCTGAACTGTACGCGCACGTGCACCGCCGCAACACTGTACTCGATTAAACGCTTTAAAAAATTGAAAAGCGCCTCGCGAAACGGCCAAGTCATTGGACTGGATTCGGGCAGGAGCCCTCCCCTCCCTCCTCGTTATTCGCTCGCAAACGCGTTTTCACGCACGTTTTGCCTCGACGAATTTGTCCGAGCTTTTGTACATAAATTTATTCGTCGTTATAAAGTTTTCTTAAGCAGCAATTACATTACGCCTGCATAAAGAATTAGTTTTTCCACTCGCGTTTCGCTCTCTCAGTTTTTATGCGGAAATGGCAAAAAATTTGTATTCCTAGTGGGTTGCGTGTGTTGCCAAGTGCGTTCTTTTATATTTGATGTCACTTTACGATGCGAGCGCAGTTAACGAAGCTCGCGTAAGCTTTAAAAAATACGAATACGCGCGCAGAAAAATCCACAAGTACAATATTGATTATGGCATAAATTACTTTTTTGAAATATCCATGAAATAAAGTCTCGCGAATATCGAGGCGAGCGGCACTCCAATTTGCGAATTAGAAATTGAAATCAACGCGAATGCTCCGTTATCCGCGCATCATCGTTTCGTCGTCGTCGTCGTCGTCGTTATAACTTAAAAAGCCCCAATCTAGCGATATTTTCGCATATTTACGTATTTCCCAAACGTTAGAATTCGACCGCAGCTCTGTTTTTCGTTTTCCTCTCCCGGAAAACTTGTCCGCCTCCCATTCACTGGTGCTGGCGGCAGCGGCGGAATTTCTAAACGCACGCGTAATTTTAATTTCACGTAAATTGCAAAGCGACGCACACTCTTCTCGGCTTTTTCTCTGAACGAGGCTCGTCGATAATGGGCTCGCCGGAAGCGAACCGACGCGTGTGACCCCAGACGGATGCATTAGACGCACTTCCGGCGGAGCGACGCCCGTCGGCCTACGCCCCCGCCCCCGCCCCTCGAGCTCTGCCAGTTCCCATTTACCAATCTTCCACACGGTGCAATTGTAGTATTACGCAGTGCCGACCGGAAGCGACGGCTCCGTCCTTGCCAATTTCGATTCTCTCGCTCGCTAGATGAATTTAACGATCGATCGATGACTCAGTAGAGAACGAAAATTTAATTGGCGAATTATCGTGTAGCCCTTGATTGGTAATCCTCCGAGCTTTTCAGGACAACCTCTGCGCTTCGGTAATGTGTTCAGCGCGTCATTAATATCGTCTTTAATCGAACAAACGCAATTCACGGCTCGAAATAATAAACTGTTGGTCTATTGATTCGATAATCGAGTGCGTTCAATAATATTCGCTTTTGGCTAAATTAGTAAACCTCTCCGTATCGAGATCGGTGCTTCTTCTAAACTTGTTTTGCTCGAATCGAATGAAATATCAAATTATTCGACGAGTCGGAAACAAAATCGCAGAGTTAAATTTTCAATTTTTGCCATTGAAAGGTGAGATTTTACGAGGTTCGAAGAAAAATTCGTGGCGCGCGAACAACCCAAGTTCATAAACAATACTTGGACAGATTTAAAAGCGGTTGCCTTTAAATAAATTTTCAACGAGTGTAAAATTTGACGTTTATAAGATGAAACAGCGCAACGACGCACTGCAAAAACATCATTCTCAGATGCGTAGTGCTCGCGACAATAATCCGCGCTCATCGGAGAAGTTCGCACAATTACTGGATTGGTTCGTTATTATAAAAGCGGTGGCAGTTGTTGACGCACTCGTAAATACAACAATAGCTTTGGTTTTCAAAGCTAAGGTCCAGCGAAGCGAACGCGAGCAAATACCTTGCGCCGTTTATATTTTAGACGAATTTAAAAAATCAATTTGTTCTGCTACAAATGGCTACTTGCGCCATCAGTTGTTATCCGTATGTTTGGGCTTTCGCAAAAGCGATTGGCTTTCAATTTTAGCGAATAACTCGCACCACTGCCCACCACTGTAGTGTCCATTATTGTGGATGTGGATCTCGTATTAATTATCGGGTTGTCGGATTTCACGGAGGCGCCTATTATTTCCCCAAGAATGTTATTGTCGAGGTCGTCGAGGTCGTCGAGGATAGGACACTCGGCGAAACGTTACTTCTTTCCGCTTTTTTCATAAAAGTGCGCGAATTCTCGCTCAAAGATTTATCGTGGAAACGTAATTAAATAAAAAAAGTGCAGCAGCGCCGGGCTTATACATCGTTCGCAAATAAATTCCAGCAGTAAATAAAAGCGCTTGGTCAAGTTTCGCGAGCTAAAAAAGCCCGAGTGAGAATCCCTGGTGTTTGCTCGTTTGCGCGAGTGTCCCGCAGACACGGACGACACGCACGCGCACACGCACGCTCTCGACTCGGCGATAAATCGCAAAAATTGCGATCCTCCGCGCACCCCGCGGCCCGAAAAAAGGAAGACGGCGACGAGGAAGCGCGGAATATCGCTTCAAATATTCATGAAGCCCGGCACGACACAGTCTGCACTCGACATAGCCCCCCTCCCCCCCGTCTTTCTCCTCTCTCCGTTTGTTCTACCCTCCGTCACTTTCTCCCGGCTCTTTTTATCCTTTGATTGACCACCGCTATTTTCTTTTTCGTTCTTTTAACTAACCGCCGCTTTTAATTTCTCTCTCTCTCTCTTGCAAAGTACACGCGAAAATTCGGACGCGTTAACTCCGCCGTTGTGTCGGTCTTGCTTTTTATCGCCAAACAGCGTTTTTCTGGCGTTTCTCAAAATCAACACGAGTCTTTTATTAGGCGCGCCCGTGTATTCGGGAGGCGCACAAAGGAACTCGGCCGGCTATTCAATTATTCCAACAGGTACTAACATTGATTTTGAGAAATACACATTTTTTATCGGGAACGCGAACATTGAAATAATGGGCCGCGTGCGACTCGCTCGCCGATAAGATGGCACTCGTTTTGTTTACGATTTGGCCCGTGCCCAGTTTTTATTTGCGAGCTTCTCAATGGCGAATTCGCACTGCGTCTTACACAAGGTCAATTTCGTGTAATTATCTTAATGCGCCGAGGAACGCGCGAGGTTATCCAATCGTAACCGTCTCTGTAAAGCTCAGCTCCGATTGTGGCCTGCCTCTATTGTTGTTAATAGCATTGATCTCGTTATCACATTTGACGCGAATCTCGAGACTCTGGAGGTGCTTATCTTTTCGGCCCCACCACCGGCCCTTGTTGTAGTTTTAGTCCACCAATACTCGTGACCCGATAATAAGGCATTGGCCAATGTTTCCTCTCAGCAGCGGCCTTAATAATTGCAAATCGAGCGATCATTCCTCGCTCTTTTACAATTAAAAGTGCTTTTATTCGTCGCGATATTTAGCGATAATGAACCCGAAAGTAGATCCTTTGATGGTTGCGGCAACAATCATTAACGTTAGCAATCAGGTGATTTTACAATTTTCTCTCTCGTTGTAATCGTCATCGACTGCAGCACTAGGCTTTATCGAGTAAGTAACAAAGCCACTCACTCGGCGGGCATTAAAGTAATTCTTTAATTTTATCCACCGCATTCGAGCTAATATTAGTTTTCTCAGTCGCACGATGCACTTGGAGCTGAATCCAAGTCCTTTGCACGACTAGTTCGTGCGAGTAATCGGCGATTAATTGGCCTGGGCTGTTCTATTTTTTCTTCTCGGGATAATCATGACACGAGAACAGATTCGTGGTTGGCGCCAGGCACCTGCGCGTAGCAGATTTATTACAGAGCCAAAGGGAATTAGAGCTGCGTATGCGCCTGAAATTTTTAATTTTGAGAACTTTACGCTCGATTATCGGAGCTTAGGGGTAGATTGAAAAATGTTTGTATTTCACCGCAACGCTCTGGTCAGCTTAAGCGCAGCTTTAGTCATCAGTGCCACAGGCAAGATGGAAGCAACTCGAATAAAACTATTTCTGCGACATTTGTTTATAAACGAGCTACGGCCGACGTTGTAATTTATTGTCGCGGAATATAAGCTTTCACTGTTGCGCACGAAATACTCCATTTAACATGTTTAATATAGAAATTTTCGTCTTTGTAGTTGGACGTCGTGCAGCGCACTTATCGAGTCACCACCAGCAGTCAAACAAAGAAGCATTTATGTCGTTGCGTTGCGGCTTATTAGACTTTTGTTGCGAAACGCTTCGAAACGCTTTTTTGAGATGCAACGGCAACGAATGTTATTGGAATAATTCTGATGATTAGAAATTCGTAAAAAGTGGCATTCATCGTGTCGCTGATTCGCTTCCGTCCGCACGAATCAAAGGCTGAAGGCTACTGTTTCACTTGCCGGCCTCTCTAACGAAGTATTTGATCACAAAGACACGCCCAACAATTGCCAAGCCTAGACCTTTTCTATTTACGCACTTGTCGAATAACGGGGCGCTTTAAATTTTTTCCCTTTGCCGAAGCAGGAAACCTAAGACTGCGTGCAGGTTTAATTGGAGCAACCGCTTCTGTACTCCACGACGTAACACGTACTAATACAAGCAACGACAAGAGTAACGGTTGCGCCAGTGTTGCCAGCGCAAAATTATAATCTTCAACTATCTTCTATCAAGCACATTGTGCAACATCAGCATTTCGATAAGAGGACTAGAGCATTGCAGTTTTCAATTATATTAAATAATGTTTCTTCGGTAAAATCGATCATTTTTCAATCGCGACTCGCTCGCTCTCCCTCTAAAGCAAGTTAACTTTTTGCAGTACTCGTTATCGTGGATTTTTATAAATATTTTACAATGACAATTCGCGTTGCGTGGATCGATTTGAAAATAACGTCTTGGAAAATCCCAAGCCATGATTTTTACATTCGCTCGCACTTCTCGAGAGCCCGACGAACCTTTTTAATCCACTCAAAAAAACCGAATTCGGATTGAAATCAAACGATTACGTCCACAACGATTTTTGAGCAATGCGCGAGAGAGCGGGAGGCAGCAAAGTTATTAAATTAACCGCGGACTTTATTGCGTTGTTGAGAGAAGCGCCGAGTGCGGTTGAAACGCGAGTGAGACGAGCGAATGAAAAAAGTGGATATTTCAGTCAGCAGCTCTTTCGTAACGAGCGACGCCGCGTCTCCAGGACGGACGAATAAATCACAAGTGCCGTAGCGAAGAATAAAATAAATAAAGCACTGTACCGAGTGTGGAACGTAATTTGGGTAGGCCGTTGAGGTAAGGCGCCGAAACAAGTCGTTGGGAGCGACGTCGCAACTGGGCGTAGCAGAGGTTTTTATCGTTAAGAAATAAAATTCTTAATAAAGTTTGAGCTGCGCCGGCAGCCATAGCCGGGCGGGCCAATACGATGTCGCGCGATTGTAAAAAAAGTTTTCATAAAGTGGCAACCCTTTTAATCGCGGCAGCTCGCGACACAGCCAGAGCTTATGTTTCAAGTTTCAAGCCGCTCCGCGATAAAACTTTCATTCATAAATTTTCTCCGCGCATCATTCGGGTCAACTTGGCGACTAAAAGAACATTAAATGGCCGATCGGAGACACCGGCGTACTACACTTTTTGTCGCGCGCGTTGCTATGGCGACGGAGGTATAGGCTGTTATTAATCCCTGCGCTCGCCGAGACTCGGCGAAGAATAGAAACAGAGAGCGAGAGAGGGACAAGGAGAGAGATTGTCCACCCTCGACTCGTGCTACCAGTGCGCGCTCCTTCTCTGATTTCAAAAGTGTCTATTTCTCATTTGCTCGAAATATTCAAATCGTTCGAGCTGCCTTATCGAGGCGATATGGCGCGTCTGCCGAAACACTGGCGTTAAGCCGTTTTTCCTTTCTTTTCCTGCTTTTTTCTGTGTTTTTTTGTTTTTGTTTTGTTTTAACGAAATCCGCTGCGCCGGCTTGCCGGATATAAATAAAAATAGTCGGTCGAGCCTCTCTGGCTCGCGATTGTCGTATCGTCAGCGCGCGACCGAAAACCGGCAAGTGGGAGAAACGGCATTTTCATAACTTTATCCGCGCGTCATTTTCTTTTAACGAAAGGAAGCTGCTCGGAGCTGCTCGGAGCTGCACCAAACGGATATTATCTCGAATTAATTGTACACAAAAGAACTGTATATCCGAGGAATCGTCTTTTAACAAAAGAGTTCGCTTTGTTTATCATTGTAAGATAATCCACGTATTATCCACGTTGCTTAAATCATATAATGTAAATACCCTTTTTTCCAGCTCGCATTACCATA
This sequence comes from Platyscapa corneri, assembly GCA_018907185.1. Classification (NCBI taxonomy): domain Eukaryota; kingdom Metazoa; phylum Arthropoda; class Insecta; order Hymenoptera; family Agaonidae; genus Platyscapa; species Platyscapa corneri. The sequence goes on along the minus strand of JACCHW010000024.1, from coordinate 6,360,732 downwards.
AGTGATTTGATATCGCGTCGCTGTAATGCTTCGTTAAAATCGGAGCCGAGGAAAAACAGAAACGAGGAAGAGGAGGCGCAAAAAGTAAGATTGAGAAAGGAAGAGAGAAGGAGATAAGCATAACGAGTGGGTAACGCGAGAAAGAGAAAAATGACGGGGGAATTAGCGAAGACTTCATCATTATATTCCCATCATTCATTTCCCTCTTGTCTTTGACCTTCCTCTTTCTTACTTTTCTTTTTGTTCTTTTTACGCCAAGTGCTTTGGCGTTTCTGTTACCTCCCTGTACTTCGTTCCGCTTTATTTTTATTATTACCTGTCGCTTTTTTACCTCGTTTTCGGAATTATCGCTGCTCGCCGACGACAGCGGCTTTAACGGCAGTTATCGGCACGTTTCTGCTTATCAAGGCCACGAGGCTCGGATCGAGTTTCTCCCGGGCCGCTGCCCAGATTGATTTCTACCATTTTACGATTAATCAAACGCTCCTTCGAACTTTGCGCGAGAATTCGCTCGAATAAGCAAAGGAACCGAGCACGTTCGAGACACTCGCAAAACGCGTAATTAGCAAATTGAAGGCAACAGTCTGCGCTTGCGCGGTCGCGATCCATCGGCTCGAAACAGTCGCCGGGAAAGGGCAAATTTGTGTTGGAAGACGAGAGCTTAAAGTTCCAGAGGCGAAGCGACACTGAATTGCTCCGCGTGATTTGCAACTTGCCCCGGTATTTATTTCTTCGATTCTCCCGCGAAGGAAGAAGCGGATGAAAACGACGGCCGAAGGACGGAGGGAAGGAAGGAGCGTCGTCGGCACAACGAGTGTTCTCGCACGCACACACCGGCAGCGAGAGTGAATGGATCGTGCCTGGCATAACTAGATCACGTCAAGATAAAGTCGAGCATAAATAGAGTGCGTTCCTTTTTCGCGGGCTGTCGCGGGTAGTCGTGCGCTCGCCGAGTGGAGGCCACGAGGGGCAACGCGAGAGATCGGAGAGATTGAAAAGCCCGAGAGAGAGAGAGAGAGAGAGAGAGAGAACGGAAAACAGAACCCGAGCTCCGAACGAACGCCAAGCAACAGATTGATGGGTATCGAACATTTACATGCGACCATTTCGGCAGCCCCGAGCTCGCGACGCAACTTCATTGTTTCCATATCTTCTTCTACGCCGAATCGCAAAAGATTGATTTACCGAGTCGAACACACGTTACCGAACCCAAGCCCGAGCTTCGCCTATTCAAACTCAATTATTCAGCTATGATTTTCCCTTCGACTCCTGAGCTTTTCGTTTTTCGATCATTTCCTCTTGGTCCCGACAAGATGCTTCTCGCGCGCTCACTTTGATCTTGCTTTTTTCGAATTTAACTATTTGGAAAAGCTTGGAATAGAGCGGCGGTGGCGAGAAATAAAAAGATCGACGAATAAAGTAACGCTAAGCCCAAATGAGAGTATACAACTACAACACGATCAATCTTCTATCGCGAGTCGTAGTCCGTGTCTTCGAAACCGTTAAACTTATTTTCCAAACGATTAATGATATTATAATTTGTTATGCTGAACCAAGGCGAGAGTCGATTTACTCGAGCAAAATCAAAATAACGACTATCAAATACCCCGTAACGTTATTTTATTTCGGCATTAGTTTCTGCGCTGCAATTTAAACTAATAATAATATGGCGTTAACGCGGAGAGAATTTTTCATCATTGATTCGCGCAAGCCCCTACTGTTCAATCAAATAATAATGAAAAAGCGAAGCCTGTCGTGGACGATAAAAAATTAATTAATAATAAATTAATCAAAAACGGACGAAGAATTATAAATTTAAAATGCATACAAGTTTTCGAAGATTTGGTTCGACATTCGCCTCCCGCTTATTTTGTTCTCTCTAGCCATTCCTAGTTTTCTCTCTCTCTCTATTCATTACTCTCGTTCGAACTTGGCTTAAACTTAGCTTCGTTATTTCGATAATTTGAATCGTTTGCAATTATTTTCAAATTGCTTTATTTGCATTATGCAAGAATATGTTTAACGCTACTTAAGATTTGTAGTTAATTATAACTTTAAAATTGCGCGATACGATCGATGAATCTTGAATTCGAATAATCGAAGGATTCATTAGATTCGTTGCGTTAAAAACTATTTCTACGTAAGTAAGTTGGCTGACTTTTTCGTTACACCAGCGCGATTAATTTAGAATTGACGATCGAAGCGATAATTTAATATCTTTGAGTAGAAATAATCAGTTTTGGGCAAATGTCGAAGAAAAAATCGACGTTAAATTAAAAACTTGTTGTAGAGCGTTGCTTTTCATTCGAATGTTCGTAGCTTGGCTTTCATCATAAATCACCGCAACGGTGCGGGTGCGCGCCTCCGAACATTGGGAATTCATTAGAGTCGTAAGAATTCAATAGCAATACGTCATAAACAAACAGATGGAGCACAACGAGCATATTAAGTTTCGGAGCGCCTCGGCTGAAGAAATCCGAACGAGGAAGCGCAAAGGAGCGACAATGCGAGTGGAAAAAAGGAGAAAAAGGAGGAAGGAGAGAAAGAGAGGGTCTCTGGGAACGCGGCGAGAGTCAACCTGCGGAACGAAAACGCGAAGTAGTTTCGTGAAGGAGGAGCCGGAGCACGAGCCCAGGCTAAGGAAAGAGGAAGCGATACGATAAGAGGAAAGTGCGTTCGGCACAGGACGCGCGAGCGGAGAATAGGGAATGATCAATATTCATGGTCCGCGCCTGGAACGTGAGCTGGGGTGCTTTCGACGCTAGCGGGGGTGGATTTATGCGAATCCTTCCTTCCGATTCCACCCTCTCCGGGTATAGCCAACCCTACTTCCTCCGCCTGTCTCTGCGCACACACGCGCGCAGCCCCCGCACGCGGCACACAGACAGGGCGCGCGCGCCCGCGCCCGAGCACACAGACATATGTCGGGGCGCATTCTCCGTTACGGGCGTACACGTACTAAAATATCGCCTTTCGATTACTGTCTCGCGCTACTCGATAGCGATGAGCCGCCGTGACTTGCTTTTACTCGCGCAGTCCCACGCTTTGACGCTCCGTCGGAGGCTCTAGGTCGGCTCCCCATTGCTCCCTCCAACAATTGCTAATATTTATCGCGGATAAGTCCGCTTGCTTGCCAGCGTTTTCGAGCCCAAGAAGCGATCGACTGACTCCGCGTCTTCGAAAAGGATGTATTAACCGAGATTATTCAAGGATCCAAGTGCGCGCGACTCGATCTCTCGTTTTTCCATTACGAATCCTGACTTCCCCTTATCGCCCCCGAGCCATCCCCCATCCGACGCGCTTGCCGATCTTATCCCCGAAGCTCCTGAAAGGAGCAGAAAATGTAAATAACGCGTGCGGAGCGACACTCGGTGGAATAAAGAGGAGAGTGCCCAACACCACTGGCAACTGCAACAACTCAGCCGCACCAAAGTGCAACTCGTCCGCAGGGACTCTACCGAATTCCTACAGACGCTTAAGCGCTCAGCCAACCGACTTTCTCTTCTTACATTAATGCGACTTCTCCTTCTCTCGCAACCGAGAGACGCGACCTCGGACAGCTACAACTGCCCGGATAAAAAGATAAATAAATAACATTCCACCGGTGCAGACTGAGAGAGATTGGAGAGGAAAGATGGGTATTCGAGTTCCGGTACGGACCATTAGTTGATGAGCTCCACTCCCTTAGCTCGTCATTTCATTCCTGCAGTTGGCTTCGTACGTGCTTCTGCATCCCCCGGCTACCCAGGATCGCATCGCCGTGAGCGCGGACCAACGGCTGAAAAGCCCCTGGCCATTGTGAGCTGCATCATTGCCCGGCCTCTGAACTCGCGCTCTTCGGTTTCCGATGCAAGCGTCTGCGATGGGCTCGACCGGCACACACACGCGCGCGCGTCAGTGGGAGTCTTTAACGTGGGACCGCGAAAACGCAAGGCAGCCAAACTGCCTTTTCATTAGACGCCGCGCCACGAGCGCAGCGGGCATCGGAATTTCGAAACCTCGCGGTCTCTTTCTAGCCCTCCTCCTCCTCCTCCTCCTCCCCCGGGAGCGGGCCAGTTCTTTTTCGTCTTTTCGCGTTAGGTGCGTCTCGGGCCTCTGTGATTTTTGAGGTTAGGCCGGCATTTCGCCTCGGCTGCTGCTTGCGGCTTCTTCATCGTCCCGTGTGTAGGTGTGCGCGTATTGAAGTCCGGCCACGGCCTTCGGGCTTTCGCGGACCTCATCTGATTCTGGGTGATTAAAAATGTCTATTTATGCGTGCGCGCACTCGCCCGAACCCGAGCGGTAGCCACCGATGGGGCGGCCAAAGCGGAATACCAGCGCGCGATGGAATGCAAAGCGGATTGCTTTGAGAGGCAAAATTAGCAATGAATGCAGTAATTAACCTTTTCATCGTCCCTGGAAAGCTTGAAAAAATTCACGAATGTTGGGGATGGCTTATTTAACGAACTTTAAACTTTCGTCAAAGCGTTGTCGCCCGAAAAGATTTTTAAAGCTCGCCTCCGCTTGCGAAACGTTAAATTTTCGCGCATCTCGCGTGTCAGCGGCTCCAAAAACTAAATAAATATCGCTCTCCGACCGCCGAGTGCAAAATAATCAGATTGCGTTCAAAGAAGCGCGAGCTCGAAAACGAGCATCGCGCCGAACGCCTGGAAAACGCTGGATAGCGGCAAATTCCACAGCAGAACTCGAATCGACAAAATTTGCACGTCGGCACTCAATATCCGCAAGACACTACGCGCCACGTTTGACGTCCGCGCTAAACACGAGTGAAAGCGAAAAAACGAGCAGAAGAAAAGGTCGAGTTTATCTGCAAAATTGCAAGCGACCAGGGTTAAACTGGAAAAATGCGCGAAAGCAACAGAGGATGCAGATTGCGAGTAAGAAAAGAAATACTTGGCTGTGCGGGAGCTCGTGAAAAAATAAAAAAGGGAAAAAAGAAACAACGAAACGAAAGGGAAAAAGGAGGAGAGACTCGGGAAAAACAAAAACGAAGTGGAACTAGTGAAAATAGATATGTAAGAGTGTGCGCATCAGACAAGAGAGGAGAAAAAGCATTCACTGCATTCACAAGAGAAGAACTTGCGAGTCGGTTGAATGGGGGCGGAGACAGAGAAAGAGAGTCCCGAACTACCCTATCTAGGGCATTATCTTTATTAAACACCTCCGAGGGCTTCCCCCGCCCCTGCTGGTGCTACTGCTGCTAATGCTGTTGCTCTGCATACTCGGCTACGTTTTAATTTCTTAACCATGAAATTGCCCGTTTTCAGGAACGATTTCGCACCGTTTGAATGAAATGTGCGCAAAATTAAATCGCCATCAAAATAATTTGTGATTTTTCCCTTCTACTGCTATTCACGAGCCGTCGGATGAATTGGAATTTCAACCAGATTACACAAAGTTAATCGTTAAAATCGTTGAAAGCTCGTGTGCCGGTTATCGTATTTGAAAGTTGTCAATTTGATATATAAGCACGATTCGGCGGAGCGCAGCATTTACATCCATCTGTCCACGACTCGATAGGCAACAAATTGCAAATCAAACAAATGCACTGCTTTTCCCGCTAATGCGAATGCCATTAATACGGCGAATAATTAATTCGCTGCTGCGCCTGCGCCGAACGTTTTTCGGTTACGCGCAAAACCCCACCTTTAATAAACAAGGTAAGTACGGTGCGTCGATTTAACGCTCGGGAGTTTAGGCTAGAGTCGGAAAACTGTTGCCCACTCGCACCCTCTTGCGGCGATAAAATTATCGAAATCGGATTCCTCCTGCGCAATAATCGCAAAATTATCCGGGTTAAAGTGCGGATGTAATCCACGTCTAATATATAAGCTGATACCAAGCACAAGTGCCTCGGGTTCATTCGATTGTACCGACGCGCTCGAACGTATTTCGATGCATTGGTCGACGAGCAACAGGGGAGGCTCAACTCCCTAAAAATTATTGTTCGCAATCAAAGTTCAGCTTCGTTCAGTCGCGACATTAAACGCGCGAAATCTGAATCTTGATACTCGGCTCGCGGAGTCGAGCAACCGCTCTTCTCATTAAAGAGGCAAAACTGATAGAAAGAAAATTCCGAATGCTCTTTACGAGTTGCGAAACATAATTTTCATCTTTATCTGACCGAGCATTGGCAGAAATATGCGCCATTGTTTCCAATGTGTACGAAAGCGCGCGCATCCCGTTGGATGAGAGTACGCGAGTAGACACTGTAACTCGGCAACGAGTAGTCGGCGGGACCACCTCCTCTCCCCTTCGCTCTCTACTTCTACGCCGACAAGCGCGGGTGGGCACTGTTTTACACACAGTCGATGGAAAACATCGTGCAAGGGCGTGCGATGTACCAGTGAAAGTTTCTCTCTCTCTCTCTCTCTCTCTCTTGTTCATAGCGAAATTGTAAACAGGCCCGGTTCTTATGTTCGATCGAATCTCCGTTTTAAGAATCGTAATTCCATCCACATCCGCGCTTCGTTAAAAATGCAGCCAATCAAATTCACCGAATCTCGAATATTGAAAGTCTCCGAAAAGGTTAGGACAAACGTCGCTTGTGCTGCGTAAATTTAGGAGCAGTCAAGTTGGCTCGCTTACGAACTTGACCTTTGACGTTTTTATTGCGCAAATAAAGCCGAAATCCGAGAGGAAGCGGTCCATTACGCGGACTTTGGTTATCACTCGTATCAGCGACGCATATCGCGATTCAACAACGAAACTCTAAGCAACGATCAGTTTAATGGAATTCTAGTTAATGCTTGAACAACGGAAACTCTCAACGATTAGCGCACATCCTCTTCGTTCGAGAAAAAATGGCCACCTTCAGAGCAGGAGGCAGTTTTGAACTGCTTTCGCCAGTGGGCGAAGTCACTCGAAGTAAACGATCGTAAATAAGTTGGAGGCAGTGATTTTTAAGAGACTCGACGTTGGTCGGCGGAAGCTCTTGCACGCGTCGCGGGCAAACAGTCGAGCCAACCTTCCATCTATTCCTTTTCATCTCGGCCCTGCAAAATGTGCCTGAGAAATGTGCATTTTCGGGCACGAAAGCGAAATCCGAGTGCTTGATTCCACTTGAGCGACGATGCGAGCCAAGAGAGACAGTCGGCGGTGCTCGTTGGTAATACAAAGCGCGATAGAGAGAGAGAGAGAGAGAGCTCGCAATTTAGTCGGTCTTTCACTCTCTCTCCCTTTCTCTCGAAATGATGTAGTGCGCCTCCGGCCCCTTAATTACTGCCGCGTGCAAATTGGAAGGAAAAATTAATCGCAGAAATGACTTAGAGCCCCTAGTCCAACGACCAACGGCGATGGCTGCGACGATGGAGGTTGCGTCACGAAAAGACTGTTGGGAGGACGAGAGGAGGAAAAAGGGGTGGATAAGGAAGCGCGCTGCCGGGGGTCGCACAAAGGGGATGAAAGGAAGTCCGGGGCAATTAGAATGATGCCCTTTGCGACGACAACGACGACGACGACGACGACGACGACGACGACGACGACGGCAGCGGCGGCGGCGGCGGCGGCGATGAGGCTGTGTCTTCTCTTCTCTCGCTTCTTCTCCTTCTCTCTTCCACCCCTCGGGAGATATTTCAGTCGCGAGCGCTTCTTTCGAGAGAAAAACAGACGGGAAGAAAAGAGAGCGGCGCATCGGGCAGGTGTAGAATGTTCGGTGGTGCGAGGCCCTTGAAACGTGTGTTTTCTTCTCAAGTTGGCGCGAAACTCTCGCCGAATTCACTGCGAATTCACCTCCAGTCTCCCGGAAAACTCGGGAAGAAAAAGAATTGCGTGCACGCGCCAGTTCTTTGAACGTCTTCAGCTTAATTTACGAGGTTTCGAACCCTCCCCCGCTCATTGTTTCCGATTTTCTGCAAAACTCAAAAACAAAGCTCCCTCCCTGGCAAATTAAGCATCGCGTTCGTCCCTAATAATTATCTCCGTTGTTTCTTAAAAGCGTTAAATTTGAAAATCTCGTTCGAATTAATAATTTTCACGCGAAAATTGTTGCCTTTGGTCTTTGGAGATCTTTGCAACGTTTAAGGCGCAGCTATACCACTGATTATCGGAGGCGAATCGCTGCAAAACTAATCGACAGTTTCGAAATCATCTTTAACGTTCGAGCACTTTTCCTCAGTCTACTGTCCTCGAAGTTTCCAAAATATTATATTTCGCCTTGAAAGCACAATTGGGGAAATTTAACGTTTTTACTAATAATGCGAATTACTCGCGGTTCCAGATAGATGCAGCACCTTAGTAACACCATAAATTTGATTTAATAGCACTTGATTGATCAAACAGTCGAAAGTTGCCTCCTCGTTAACCAACGAAATAATAGCTTAAATGTAAAGTGGAACTTTTCGCATTGTTTATTAAATTTATAAAGAATTTTTTATAAATTTTGACAAATGACATTGTTTGGTACGCGTTTCGAAATCCAAAAAAAACGTCACTCGTCGGTCTGTTACTCGACGCAGACTCTTAACGTCGTTCGTTCATCGATCGATGAAAGACACGCATTATCTGCATTCGTACGTCTTACACCAGATAAATACCGGAAAACGCTTTGACACACACACACACTCGCAAATAGATTCGTTAAAATAAGGCGGCGTCCAAGCGATGCAGGGGGGTAGAACTTTGTTAAGAAAGTTCTGTGTTTACGCGACGCGATACTGATAAAAACATCGTAACCAATAGTAGTTTTTCACTTTGCTTGCGCGGCTAAGGCTTTTATGGCTCCTCATTATTCTCGTCGTTTTTCTCGGCATTTTTCGCCCGAATAAAAATTCACAGGAGCTTTTAACAGCAGCGACGAATCGACGAGATACTATTTCGATAAACCTCGCTTCCGTCGAACATCGTAACATTTACCGCTGACTGTCTTAATTCGCCCTCGCGTCGAGCGCTTCGATATTTTCCGTGCGCGCCAAGAATGTCAAATTGTTACGAATCCGCAGGCCGCGTCTCGGGGTTCGTGGGCCGGGGGGCGGGAGGGAGGGGAGGGACGAGGCAAACCCAAACGGAATTATCGACGCGAATGGCTGTCACAAACAAGAGCGGCAATCCTCGCTCCGCTGCATCGCACAAAAAAACTGCAAACTCACACCGAGGTCTTTCGCACAATAAGTTCCAAGTGCGTCGTCGCCTGGGCGGAAAAAGGGAAAAAGTACCGTGCGACCTCCTAATCAATCAATGAGGATCAATCATGGCCCATTGTAGAGTAAGCAAATTAAAACTCGACTGCTCGGGAAGCGCGTTATCTCGGATAAATAAAATCGAAGGACGTGCAGGAGCAGCATCTCGTCGAGGAGGAGATAGCGAGCGGAGACATAATCGGGCTGTCGGCCGCCGTCACGGGCTCCCCTGCCCCCGGGCTCCTTCTTCGTCATATAACACGATATAGGGTCGTCGCTCGTCGCCGACGTCCGCCGCGCAAAGGAGTAGCCCCCGGGGGCCAACGTCGGCTCCGTTAATCCGGCACATAGTTTATACGTCATTAAACTTGGCCTGGACGGGGAGGACGTCGACGTCGACGGAGTTGACGTTGAAGGAGTCGCGCGACAAAGGGGAAAGGGGAGAAAGGGGAGAAAGGAGAGAATCGGGAGCCGAAGGGTGGGAGGCGACGACTGACTCTCCACTGTAAGAAACAGTCGATGGAATACGAGTGGAATATACGCGGCCTCGACGGAAAGGCTCCCGAGTTGGAATCGTTCGATCCGAAAGCGACAATATTAGATCGGAGCAATCGTTAAGGCCGAGATGCGTTTCGGATAAACGATAAAACTGATCGAACGAGGCCGTTGAGGCCATTCTGGGAGGCGAGTTTCCGTCACACGGCTGTCACCTTACTACTTTGCGATCGATGCGTCCTGGGCTCGTCGCGTACTCCACGTCTCGGCCACCTCGGAGAACGAGCGCGAGCAGGTGCCCGTTATTATTCGTTCGCGAAACCTGTAATCGCGAAAGCCTCGCTATTGGAGAGGAGGGCGAGTTTCGAAGGCGACGGCTGTGATTCCAGCGAATCGAGTTTCGGGAAAGCGAACACGCGACACCTGGCGCTCGAGGCACAGCGCGGCGAGCCTCACCTACGAGGTATATTGGGCCCGGGATGGAGTCGGATCGTCGTCACTCGACGAGCAACGAAGGGTGGATTTTGGCCGTTGCTCGGGGGTGAGATCGAGGCGGGGGAAGCGACTGAGTGACCCCTGTCGAGCGACCGGAGCCATGAATTTTGATGAATTTTGATGAATTTTGATGAATTTTGATGAATTTTGATAAAAAAAAAAACGCGCCCGGGAGATGATGTTTGGGGACGTCGGGGGGCGAAGCTCGAATTCCTTCGCAGCCAACGATCGCGTGATTTAATAATCGAGGATGGGCTTAGCTCGATTGAAAGCTGGCCAGCCTTATTGAATCACTTGCACGCGTTGCTCAATGACCGCGCGGTTTCTTTGTTGCCGAGCTTTTGTGCGGATAACGTTAATAAACGGGAAAGCCTCTGCTCGAATGCAGTTGGCCCCGAAGACGCGACTGCGCGTGCCGTTTTTATCACCGCCGCCATCGCCATCGTCGACCTCGTTTTCGGCGGACGGTTGAAAATCAACCGGCTCATTAGCGCGAGAACGGCGTTGCCCTGGACTCGACTACCCGGGCTCTCCGCCTCGTTGCCGCGTCTCGCCGTTTCACGCTCATCTACTCGAATACACGATTGACCGCGTTTCCTCGTTTTTTCGGTTAAACGAGTTATTCGCACGCACCGATTGCGCCCCGGCGTGTATTAGATTACGACGAGTTTGTCCAGTTCGAGGACGAGGAATGCGGCGCTTCCTTTACATTTCCGTGCAGCGCGTCCCCGAAGGAACTTACGCTCGAATCAATGCTGGTAATGTTTTAACGTCGACTTTCGAATCACGCGTCGAAGATCAAGATTCGAGCGAAGCCTTGACGACGCAATTCCCCGCATCCTTTACACAAATAATCCCTTAACCCGATTACTTTTTTTACCGTCGACGATTGCACGATCGCGATATTAAAGAATCAAAGCGGTTTTCCTCACGATTCGTTATGGCCAATGATCGAAATTTTGCACTCGCCTGGTGAATCTGAATCATTGGCGTCGTTTGCTATTACTCGAGACGTAGCGTGTGAAATCGTGCCTCCCTCTCTTGCACTAATCTAACAATAGACTCGAGGGCGCACGAGGAGGGGAGGCGCTAACGCGTCGTCTTGTCCGTCGATGAATTATTTATTAGTCGTCGTCGTTATTATTATTAATTAATCATAAATTCGAAACGAGTTGGCTGAGTTGCCCTTAGCTTCTAATACGCACTGCGATCCTCAAAATCCACGAGTAATCGTATCAGCTGATTACAACGGGTGTCGGGTTATTAATTTGCGATTATTTTCACAAATAATGCTGGTATTAAAACAACACAGTCGCTAAAGTTCTAACGACAAATCAACAAGACTTCGCGTCTACTTGCGTTTGCGTCACAAGTCGTGTAATTTAGAACAAACCGAAAAACGGTCTGCTTTCAGGAAGCGTCGTTTGCTCTCATTATCCAGTTCGACTTTAAGCAGAAAATAAATAATTGAATGAACCTTCCGGGCCACGTTTATAATACATATTTCATTGTGTGTTCAATTACCGGGGGCATTAAAATACTAATACCATAATGACACGGGAATGAAAAGCAGTTGATATTAATAACGAGAAAGCAGACGTAATCCAGAAGCGGGCATCGATCCCTCCATTCAAACAAACTCACAAACTCTTTAGATTCCACCGATTGGGGCTGAGCTCGCAATACAATGCGGAGACCGAATGTAGGTTCGAGATTTCGGGTCAGTCTACAGTTTTTGACCCAATGAAGCGAACTGATCGCGGGGGTGAAGCGACGGCGACGACGACGACGATGACGACGACCGTGACGGTGACGGTGACGGCGACAGCCAGAAAGAAGAAAAAAATTTCAGCACAAAAGACGGACCCCAAGCCGACAACAAACGTCAAGTGGGACACAATGAGGACCGACTCGGCTCGAGTAAGAGAGCGAGAGAAATTAGACTGAATGCCGGAACTCGAGCTACACACACGCATACCCACGGATATACATTTATGTATTAGCAATTACATCGTGAATTGAGTCGAGGAGTCGATGGAAAGGAGCCACTTTTGTCCTTTTAGGCTTAAAAATTCCGATCAACTAATCGCGGTATCGCCCTTAAACTCCCGGTCTTTCAAGTCCAAATGAAGGGCGCGCGGGGCCTCGAGCTTTTTTACATCCCTTCGAAATTTTTAACAATAATTTAGGAATTGAGCCGATCCGACTTTGCGGAAGAATATTTTTCAAAACCTTGGTCGCGATTTTTCAAAAAATTCGCTGCGTTCTTAATACGCGCATTCCGTCCGAATCACGGAAAAGCGCGAAATATTTTTTATCACGGGGAAAGCTGGACTTGTATTCGCCGACATAACAAATCCATAGATACGCACTCGGTAATTCAACGATGATGCAGGACGACTGCGACTGTCCCTCGCGCGCCTTTCTTAACAATAATTAATAGATTTGTTAATTGCGCGAGGTCCTTTGTGCTCGTGTACGTATATAAGCCGTTCCTTTATCGTCCATAATCGACAACAAGAGTACGCGCACGCGTGTGCCGATGTCGCGTAAAGTTGTGCAAACTCTCGTCGTCGAGGATCGTTTTCAACTTTTAATCGTCTTATTTTACATCAGAGATTATCCTTTGCCAATTACCGCAAACTATTCTTTAAATAATCTCCGGAAAGCGGCTGTGAAAATAAGCGACGAAGTAATATCGATTTTTTTTTTTATAAAAAAGCAAAATTGCCGAATGCCGTAGTTTATAGTTGAGAAATGCCGAGTGTCGGGTTTAAAATATATCCGTCGGCGTGTTTCCATTCTTTTTAACGAAGAAAAAGGGGAAACAGAGCGAAGATCGAATTAGGAGACTCGGGTGTTGCAACCACCTTGAGTCGGGACTCGAATACTCTCGTCGATTCGCAAAAGTATTTGGAAAAGTAATAAAAAGCTCGGATGCGGATTCGCCGTGCATTGAGAACGCGCGCGTACCAAGAGCGACACCAGCGGCAAAAAGTGCATTTAACGAGTTGCACTGCTCTATAACGATAAAGCGCGATCGGTCCGAAACAATGGATTCGTTCAAGCTCGGCGGCGTTCGACAACTGTATCGTCGCAATAATATTGCTCGCGCGCGAGAGGGGGGCGATACGTTTACGAAATCGTAAAGCCGCAATAGTACCCAAGAATTCGCTCAAGAGATTTCGGCTCTCGTTCGGGCAAATCGCACTCTGGCTCCTCTTTAATTTCGACTCCCATTTCCACGAGTGAATTCGCGCTCGGGTGCGCGCGAGCCAAAGGGAAAATCAAAAAGGAGCTGCGCGCAAGAATATTTGCGGCGTATCGATGCAATCGAGACGCGAAGGAACTCTTATTAATTCGATAAGCCGAGCGGAACACGCGCACGCGTATGAAAATAATTACACCGAGTGAGCATCGAGTCGGCATTGTGTGGCCGGGGGGTGGTTGTGGCGAGAGCGGGATGCTGACCCCTGACATACGTCGGCTCGTGCGCACGCGGACGTGCATGTGTCTCTGCGTAAATTTGTATGCGCGCTTACGTACGTGCGAGTTGGGCTAGTCGCCGTATTGCGGATCGATGAGAGCGGCGACAGCGTTGGTCGGTCGGAGCTTTATGGGCTTGTATAAATTTTGCAAGTGCCTATAAATTCCATCGGTGGCTCGGGCTCCCGGCGAATTCCGATTCCTCCTCGATTTAACGCATTAACGTACTAACGCATTAATGGCCGATACTCATTATGGATTCTAATTTCGGGGCCGAACTTTGTTTTAAACCGCTGCATTTTTCCCGACACTCGGGCTTTTGTTTGTCCCGCTCGGAGCTCTCGACACGCGATTTTAATGAAAATTTTAAAGACGCTCGCGGCGGCGAATCGCTCGCTCGTAATCCGGCGACGCTATAGGCCAAACTCTCAAGACTCTGCTGCGATTGCTTTCGCGATTATTAAAAACGCGGACGAATTGGCTCGTCGCTTTTATAAATTGCGCGTCGTTAAAAGCAGTGCCAGCCCAGTTGCAATTTGCATTACCGGCAATTGTTCGCAATTTGTTCGACGCTAATATTTCCAAATAGTCTCGATCGGCGGACTCGAAAGTATGCCAAATACAATAATACCTCCGCCCTTTTAAATATATTCCCTGGAATATTTGCTCGTCCGAAATCGTCTGTGTTTGCGGAGAGATCGCCCTTTAAATTTTTATGCAAATATACTGCATTTATGGTGCGGATGTAAAGTAGACGTTTGCGAGCCGCGATTCATGCGATTATCGGGGCCGACCAAATTCGCAAAATATTCGCATTCCACATATCTTATCAATTTTATCCGCAGATGCTGAAAGGAGACAATTACACGTATTAGCATCCGTAGCATCGTTTATTTTTAACGCGAACTCGAGCGCTCGTACGCTGAGTGAACGAATAAAACTGGATCGAGAGAGAGAGAGAGAGAGAGAAATTAAAGTATTACTCTCGCGGGATGAAACGATCGATGGCACGGGTTGAATAAAAAATTAATTACACGGATTTCCTTGGTCAGAATTACGTTTCGGATAACGGCGACGAAATGGAAGCAGGAAAATTCATCTCGTTCGAACGGCGTCTCGTGGCCGTGTCGCATGAAAAAGTTCTTTAAAATTTTTCATTTCCATTTCAATCATCCTTCTCCTGCTTAAAGATTCACTTTCCGAAATTCGCTCCTTGAGCGAGTTTCCTCGGATGGAGATGCGTCCCAGCGCCTCCCCATTCATTTTTCCATTCTTCTACGTTTCTGGATCAGCGCTGTTCCGGCTCCGGCTCCGGCTCCCGAAGACGCGCACATTTGCTTTTTTCATTTATCAGGATTTCCCGGGGACTTGACCAACGTTGCCCTCGATCGCCTCCACCTTCCGCCCTCTTCCCTTTCCCCTTTTTCAAAATCATTTAATCTCAAAGTTGCCCAAGACAGAAGTTCAATAATGGATTGCGAAAAAGTGATCGAGTGGCTTCCTTCGCTCTCCTTTGCTCTCCGAGGGGAACGACGGGCTTTCCAGATCCCATCGTGAGTTATGTTGTTTTTCGTCTTCACTCTCCGCCAAGTGCTTGTTTTTTTGTACTAATGTCGCGTGACTCGTGTGCGGCTTTCGAAAAGTAAATACAAGGGTGACTCTCGAACAAACAGCGATTCTGGAACTAATGCCAAGCCGGTGGAGCGGCTGCCTCGACCATTAAAATATTCGCCGACGGACCCGTGGCGCGTCCAACTCGCGATTTCCGCCGCTGCATCGTTTCCCGGGCCGGCAACCTGTTGTGCGCGCGTATTCAACGCGTCAACTCCGCAGTCGAAATTATTTTAATTTTCTCATTAGTCGAGTGTCTAGGAGAGCAGAGTTCGAACGCGCCACTCCGGGGGAGGAGCATCGCCGGCGGCTGCTGCTGAACCAACAGCCGAACGCCTAAAGTTAAATAACGCCTTAACGAGATTCGCTCGTTTCCGCTCGTCTCTTGTCAGCGCCAAAGTGGATTACCGAATTATTCTTGCAGATGCGCGCGAAGCGGAAGCAGTCAGCGCACCCTCGGCTCGAGTCGTGAGCCGAGTTTATTCGAGGTCGAGAGCGAAAGTTGGTCCGGAACGTGACTGTCAGCCGGCGAGTCGTGAAACCACGATCCTCGCCCCAAACATGGGAGCGAAAAAAGTAAGAAGTCGTGACGCCCGTATCGACGACTCGGCGACACGACGACTCCCGCGCCTCAAGACCCATCAAAACTATTTCCTCTCGTCCACGCGCGCGCGCGCCGCCCCACACGCACACGCATCATCTCCCCTCAGCAGGGAAAAAGCGTCGAAGCGTGTGCGTGTACCACGGAGAGAGAGAGAGAGAGACAGCTGAAGCTCCGGTCGTTCTCTCGCAAAAAGTTAACCGCACGGACGCGTGGCTGCGCATCGCCGCGTCGCCACCGCCGCCGTCGCCGCCGCCGTCGCCGCCGCCACGCCACCCCCGGATCGCGCCATGTGCAATCTATCGAAAGATATTCATGGGGCCTGGACGTAGCTGCCAGTCGGTCGAAAGAGCGTTGCGAATGTCTTATTGATTGCACACACCCCCGAGAAGAGAGCGAGCGAGAGAGCGAGTGCCGGCATCCCTTTCATTCCCCCGGCTTTTTTCAGCGCGCAACCCCAGTATCGATGTGTGCGCACCCCTTAATACAGCTTTCCGATATGTGCGGCACGTGGAGAGTGGAACTTGGCGCCGGAAGCTCGAGAATATGCGTTTTTTTTGTTTTCGACGGCGCGCCTAAAACGCTGATGCCTACAGAATTTCAAGCTTCGCACGCTTCTCGCGTCCTTTTAGAGCAACGACCGTCTCCTTCATTGTTGTCTTTGCCTCTTCGTCGTTCCTACGAGCGCACGGCTGTGCGTCGCGCGACTTCTCGACAGTTTTTTTTACGAAACCGTATACGCGCGGCTCTGTGGCATCGATTTAAACGCAGGTGAGACGCTGCCCAAACGCTCCTGTGCGCAAAATAACGCTCCTGTCCAGCAACTTGGAATCAGCTGAAATTAATAAAGTTTCTCGAGCGCCGCGGCCACCGCCGTTTATCTCAATTCAATTTAACGCGGCTAATACAACTTTCAGACCAGAGTACAATTTACCCGAACCGAACTTTGACAGCGAACCGATCAAAGCAGCTTTTCCATTATCGTAATGCTCATCTCTGCGAGCACCGACTCGAGCTCTTTAATTGATTTGACGAGCGGCTGTTGCACAAATGGCAACGCGAATTCGGCGCTTTGCCCCAATCGAGCGACGACGAGTAAAGTTGACGAAACAAGACCAGCAGCCGCTGGTTATCGCACTTTTTCCCACCGACTGGCCTGGGCTCGGAGTTGGGCGACGACGAAAGGCGTGGAGGAGTCCGTGAGAAGCGAAGGTGCCGCCGCAGCACCGAGGAAGAGCGCGAGGCCAAGTGCTCGGAACAAAGGGGCAAACGCACACACGCTCGCATTTAGCCGCGTATAGACGAAATTTCTCTCGGAATAAACAAAAAGTCGCGGGGACGTCGCGGAGGCAGCGCGAGCCGAGAGGAAGCCGCGGCGTTCGCGTCGCGCATTTTTAACGATACCTCGACGTCGTCCCCTCCGATGATAAAATATTCCGCCCGAGGAGCGCGTGGAATATCATTATCGAGGCATAATGGGCCCGCGCCGGTGCAATTAAGCGGCGAGGTGTCCGCGCGCGGCATAAATCTTCGGTCTCGCGTCGTCGTCGTCGTCGTCGTCGTGGTCGCGACGCATGAAAGAAACAGGATGCCGCATTTAAATAAATAAGTAGCCCTCATTGTGTCGCTGCGGCTCGTCATCCGAGCGCATCCTTGGCTCCGACCGACCGAAAAAATGCTAATGGCCCTCCTCGGAAATGGATCTCGTGAAATGTATACGTTTTTCGGGTTGGCTGGGGGGGGGGGCGGAGTGAATCAGGAAAGCGCCTGGGCCTCGCGCGATAAAGTTTCGCTCGATCTTGCTCGCTTGTTAGTATGCGAAAAAAGCGCGCTAGACGACGTCTGGGTTAACGAGGCATTGGCCAACCGCGGTCTCTCCTTACCTCGCGGCGCTCGACTTCGCTCTTTCAAAATCCCGGTATTTTCACGCGGACATTAGCATAAGGTCGAGGCGAGCCACGGGAGGAAAACCGACGGGTAAACGCGCCATCCCGCAGCATTAATATTCATGCGGAGTGCGATTAGTAGCTTTCAACCGATAGTCTTTAAATAATATTATCCGTAGCACATACCGCGATGACAGATACAAAAATAGCCACGCGTTGCGCTTATCTTTGAGAGATAACGAACGCGCGTTCCAAGGCGTGTTTTAGGTAAGTTAAAAAAACATCTAAGGTGCGGACGGCTGCTCGAGAATACGACCAATTCTTATTAAAATTACGGCCAGGGCTGCCGGTGGCAAATGGACTCTCGCTCTGCTATTTCGGACGCGTCTAATCGAACGACAAGATTCGTATGGAGCGCGCGAGACAAAGCGCGATTAATTTTGCATCAGACGTCCGAGATCTGCCTCTCGCTCCCTCGTCCTCGGCTGTGACGAATATCCGCCGAGATAAATCATAAAAAGAAATAAGACGTGTCAAATGGTCGCATAATTTTTCGGGGAAATTCGTTTACCAATAATCGGGAGCATTACAGATCTTGCCCTTTTCCATGAAAGACTGCAATAATTCAGGCGATACAGTCGCCTCCTCGGCGTGAAAGGCGTTCGCTCGCATCTTCGACGAGGACAAATTTCACAAAGTCAGGTGGATAGAGAGAGAGAGGGAGGTTGGCATCTTCCCCGTCCCTCTCGCTCTTTCTTTCTTAGGGTAATTTCCGAACGACGCTCTCCTGGTGCAGGTGCAGCTGCCGCCGCCTCTCATCTCTTTCTTATTCCCGGGAAACCCGTATGATAATTCAGTCGATGCCCTTTTTTGTTGCGAGTCGCTCGGAAAAGCGAACATGTTTAATGCAACATATTAATGTTAATGAAGTGTGAATAAGCGTGAAAGCGCTTGCGTCGAAGGCCATTGTGACGGCTCCTTGAAATGTCCCAGGATCTATTTTTCGATTGGATATGATTTATGAGCTGAATAACGCGGCTTTCTCGAAAAAGCCCTCCGAGACTGTCCCGAGAGGAGTTTTTAATTATCATAAACACCGTGCGAGTGAATATTCGAAGGAACAATTTTCACGACTATCGGGGCTCCAATATTAGCGTCGCGGACTTGGCTAATGGCGGGCTTAAGCGAGTGCCACAACGCAAACAACGAATCGACTCAGCCTTGGATTCGTTGGCTCTCGTTGGGTTTCAAAGAGCCCCTCCTCCCCCCCGCCCCAACCGCATTTAGCGCAGCGCATCCAAACAAAAGTCAAGCTTTTCAATAAGCCTTTATCGGGAATCGGTCGCGCCTCGGCCAAAATTAAAGGATTAAAGGACGAAACAAAGGACGCGACGAACCAGCAGCGGCTAGGGAGACGGGGACATTTTTGTTTAAAATCTCGTCCACTTGAGAAGCGAGTTTGGACGGACGATCGGAAGGAGCGATAAGATTCGCCAACGTAACTAAATGCTCGGGCGACGGATTAAATTTGATTGGTCGGCCGGGTGTCCCGACCACGTCGATACAAAGTTCACTTTGTAGTAGAATGAAATCATTATACGAAGTAAAAGTGGAATAACGCTGCCAATAGCAGAAAAGGCAATCTTTTAGAGACATTCCCCTAAAAGAGTTTCCGATCTGAAAATCGACGTTCCGAGTCGAGTCGATCACATACAGACCGCAGAGCCGCTGAACCGCTGAACGCACATTGATTTCTTCGGCTAGACTCGTAGATGCTTTTTATCCCGCGAGCGCACACATGCGCACCCGCACCAAAGATGCATTACCGTCAAATGAGAGCGCGGGAAGGGCAAAAAGGTCGTGATCCACGTTCGTTGAAAGCGTGTGCGTGCTAATATTTGCGCAGCCTAATATTGGCCGGATCTTATCGGGGCTTCTCCGTTCGTTATTCGGCGCAATAATTTTTCCGCGAAAAGTTGAGATGAATTTTACCGGGGGCTAAAATTGACGTCTGTCTCCCCTCTTTTCAATTTGTCTGCTCACAATTTGACGCCTTTGTCGATCGAGATTATCCAAGTCTCGAATTTCAGTTTTTCAATTTTTCAATTTTTCAATTTTTTAATTATTAACGATCGACAAAGCTGGAAGTAGGAGAGCGCGCGGCAGTAGCGAAAATCAGGAGCGACGCCTCCTGCGGGGGTAATTGAAGCGCAAAGTAAGCTGCGGAAGAACCGCATCAACCCTTATGAACTCAGTCAGAAGCCGCAGGCGTAAAACACGAAGGCCGGATCGGCCGCAAAAGGACTGCGAGCGTGAAGAATCGAATGACGCCTGAATTATAGCGTGACACCCTGACGATTCGCATCAGACTCTGCGTCAGTGTTTGCGTGCCGAATAATACGTAAGATTACGTGGGTTGCTCGCTAGTGTGTGCGGGATTAACACGCGTGACAGGGGTAAAGTAAGCTAATAAATGTCCCGGTGATGTATCGTCCTCCACTTGAAGCGATTTCTCTCTCCTTTTTGACATCGATATAATGAATACGAAGGCGGCATTATAGATTTTTATTACTGTTTGTAAAACTGCAATTTCTCTTTTAATCCGCGATTGCGCGTTTTCAAGCTCGAGCCGAGCGTCTGGCCGCGATTTGATCCGCGCCTCCTCCCTCGCCCTCGACCTTCGTTTCTGTTCGCTAATCGTGCGCGACCGACATTTGCAACTCTGTTTTGGCGCTCGTTTCCATTTTTCCATTGTTCAACGCGAGGAATTGATCGAAAATCGCGCTCAATCCCGACCTATTACCTCGTATTAATATTTAATTTCCGGCAGCAATTCATACCTTATCGACTTAATTAAATCCCTCGTTTCTATTTCTTTGCGCCGCATTCAGCCCAAAGGCTTGATCGTATTCTACTTAAATTCAATACTATTTTATCTTTACATCTCCATCTTGTCCTACTTAGGGATTTTCTACTTTTTGGTTTTTCCATTAAAATCTCTTAAGCTACTTTCGTACCTCGGATGCTAACAATAATTTACTTTAAGCACGGATTTTCCGTAATTATATGAAATGCGCGTCGAAGGTAAGTTTTTTAATACCTGACCGACGAAAAGCATCGAGACGGGAAATGAAAAATTTCCTGAATTATCCGCCACTAAGATTAAATGCTGGTTGGCTCGAGCAAAACCTGCACCGATCACTCCAACTTTTTCATCGATACTGCAAAATTAAGAAAATCAAACAAAACCATCTCTGATCTGCGCTCTTGAACAACTTGAAACGAAAAGTCCTCGGAGAATCCTTACGCGGGACGAATTCCACTACGATCCCCGAAAAGTTACGCGAAACATAGTTTTTAACCGCTTGGTGCGAGAAAAGCACTTGAGAAAATGCTGGTTAAACTGATAAGCACTTTTTACACGTTTCATCGATGCTCGAATATTTTACGAAAAGTACAAATTCGACCGGCCGAGCTCCGAAAGAAATTTAACGAAATTGAATAATAGCGACAACCAGCAATACAATTTTATCGCGGTGCTTCGAGAATCCAAGCGTTTGGAGTGGCCACGCACGTTATTAAAAATGTGATTCACTGCGCAAAAATTTGAAGACAACATTGCTCGACTAACCTCGATTGAAAACTATTATGGATAGTTTGGCTAGCAGTTATTCGTATTAGACGCAGAATTTATGGCTTTTGATAATAATTATTACAAGAGTGTGGAAAATGTTTTTTAACCCGACTCCGACTTTCACGAAGGAGAATCGAACGCGAAACGCGTAAAATATTTAAAAGTTATAACGTACTTGGCGTTATTTTACCAATCGAAATGTTTTAAAATGTATTTCGAGCCATTATTATCGAGATAACGTAGCGCAATCTATTCAAGTAAAATCGAGTGCTGAAACTCCTCGTTTACGAACGCAAACATTTGCACAAGTTTTAAAACACTAGCGTGAAAACGACAAGGCAAAACAGTAAATAACTGTGCACACACACACACACACGCGTGGAGCGTTTAGAAATTAAAATCCCGTTGAAATATTTCGTAACCGCTTATCGGCCTATTCAAAAATCCGTTGTCGTATCTACAGTTTGATTAGATTCCATTTTTAGAAGCGAGAAACGTTATTTCACACACGAGTCGTGACAAAATTTCGGAGAAGGACGACATCCACGACATCGACACTGGATAACCAATTCGTGCGAAATGTGGATGACGCGCCAGCGATCCTGGCTAAATTAATCGCAACTTTAGGATTTCACACACACGCACACATTTTCCAACTATTTCGTTCGGGTGAACGTTTGTTTGCTTGGTTATCCCTCGAATAACGTTTGTGGCTCCGAGTCGCGCGTTGAAAAAAATACGTCAGCTACGAGTGAATAATTGTAAAATAAACGCCGACTTTCCAATAAAGTCGAGGAGCTGGAACAGCAAACCGAGCCGAACCGCTGGCATTTATTCGAGAAACTAATTCACAATGATTTTGCGATAAGAATGACGTTATCGGGAGATTTCGCGCGAATTAATCGGCCGCTCCTGAAAGATTTGGGAAAACAATCGATTATTCGGCGAGCGGCGCTAATGAAACGTGGGGGCGAAAGCGAAACGACACGCTGGCGTATCTTTGCCAATTGCGCGGCTTGACGTTAATTCAACGAGTTTGCATTCGCATTCGCACTCGTAGTCTTCGTTAAAGAATCGCTGGAGGGTGCGCCGAGATAAGACGGCCAGACGGTAATGCGGCCGCGGGCCCGATTAGCATTTTTAACATTAGCGAGGAGTGGAAAGAGGAAAAAGGAGAAAACAGTTGAGCGAGTCGTCCGCTCCCGCAGCTCGAGCTAAAAAATCTTATTTAAAAGTTTTGATTAAGAAGGCGCGCGGCGGCATTATTCTCATGCTAATTATGCGGTGCTCCCGAAGCCCTCCAGCATTCGGAAATTACGCGAAGGGATGGAAATTTTTCGGGAAAAGCGCGCATCCAATTTTTCCGTCATCTCCGAGCCCTTCCACGGTTCTACGTTTTTGAACTTTTGCCGCCCCCCCCCTCGCCCCGTATCAAAGTCGCTCCTTCTCGAGCTTCCTTGTCTTTTTTATTTCGCCGCCAACTTTTTCACCTCCCGATCTTGCGCTCGTCGGGTCTCGTCAAGAGGAGACGCGCGAATCGAATTTGCCGCGTTCGATTGCTTCTGCCAGGTTCCTGCCCAATACTCACCGCTGTAAGCACTCGTCCTTGGCCTCCTCTAATCGAAATCGCCCCGACGGGAACTAAATTTTAATTACGAGCCGCCGCTGCTCTCGCGACCCGCGAGCCGCCGAATCCGAGGCTCAATTTCTTAATTAATCGAGAAACTTAAGTTGATATTCGTTAATCGAGGAAACTTTCCAGCCCCTCGCTCCTCTCTGCAAAATGTCGAGGTTTAATGCGCGGGAAAAATTCATTTCAATCGTGCTTTTGCCGCCTCGTTCCATTTCCGGAGTGCAATTGAAAGAGCCGAATTAATAAGCGAACGTAGCCGAGAGATCGATTGCCGCTAAAAGCCCTCGCAGATGCAATTATCAGAAATTATTTCTCCCAAACTCGGGACTCCCGACTCGGTTGTTCTGAAAAACAGCAGCACCGCAGTCGAGAAAACGAGTGCACTTTGTTGCAATTCGCTCGGGTATAGTTTTGGAGAAAGGCCAGCAGTAGTTTTCCCCATGAGCTCGTTAACGCGTTGCAACGCCCGTTTGTCCGACGCGCATCCGGACTTGTGTTGATTTTGCTAAATTCACAGGATGAAATAAGGAAGAGAGGAAGTGTCGGGAGGATTAATACCTGAACGAGTGTGTCCTACAATTGCAGGGTATTACAAATTTTTACGACCCCCACTCCCTCCCGTCGCCATCGCATCTTTACGACTCGAGCGAACTTTATACCGGGACGGCGCGTCCGACGTACCATTTTCTCGATTTCACGAGTTAGGAGCCGCCCCCGCCCCCGCCCTCTCGCAGGCGCAGTTTCGGCAAAAGTAAAAAAGTAAGGCGGAGAATTAACGAGTTCCACTTTAGCTCGGCTCGCTCGTCTAAACTGATATCCTCGGTTTATTCGAGCTCGAAAAATCTTAGGTAATCAGGCCGATATCTCGCGTCGCGGAATAATTCGACCGCGGCGGTAGATTTTTTCAAAAGGGATAGGACGCCTCGGCCCTCCGAGCCTCCTTTCTCGATCCTATTAAGATAAGCCGGGAGTTTGATTTCGCAGCCCTTCCGTCTTCTTTGTAGGTAAATAGTCGTGAAAAGGTCGGATCGGAGAAAAGCTTAGGCGGCGGTCTATCGAGAACTTTTTTCTCGTACCAACAAGGACTCCTTTCTGTTTTGCCTGCCCCCGACGTTTTTCCACGAGCCTGCGACTCCTCGGCCGCACCGGGGCCCGAACAGCGCATGCGTGCCTGGCCGCGCACGCACACAGTCGCGCGAGCCACGAGAGGGCATTATTCGCAATGATATTCGCCGAGGAAATATGGCAGAGATTGCGCGGCCGTTGAATCAACAGCCGGGATTGCGAAACGAGCGACGAGCTTTTATTACCCTCCTAAGCGAAATAACGGGACACGAGGAATTCCACCTCGTATTTCGTCCTCTCCTCCTCGATCGCTGATTTTCTCTTTATCTTCTCTCGCAACCTGAGCAGTCGTCCGCACATTTTGCGCTAGATTTGCACTTGAGGAATGACGCGTTGCGTCGCCACTAGAACGGGGGCTTGTTTTATCGCAAGCCTCCCCGAACTCGTCTAACCAATGTCCCTCTGATTAAAAAATTCTTTCGACCTTCAATTTCGGGGCGAGTTTGGACTTCGATTCGAGCCACTAGTCAACTTTCCTTAAAAACTGGAATCCATTCGACCTTAATTTTAATTTTACGCGCGGATGTTGCGGTTGCAGTGGGTCGAGTCATCGTAAACTCGTTTTTTAGCGAAATTTACGTTTAGCCCGAGAAAGTCGCGATCGAAAAATCGGTCTGCTCCTCCTCGAATGCACTCGACATCCTTCTATTCTTATAAAAAATTTCAGAAATCCGTCATTATCGAACAATTTATAAACGCAGTCGGTCGTTCGAACGAAAAGCTTAACCGAAGAAACTCTAACCTTCTCGAGAACAAAAAAGACGTTTAAAAGGCAAGAAACGGGGAGCGAGTTATTGTTGCGATTCCGAAAGTGAAACTAGTGCAGCACTGGAAGAGGCCCAAGTGGAGAAATTAACGAGTTCGATCGGAAGAGGGAAAGAGTCGGTGCATTTGTCCGTGAATTAGAAAAGGGCAGATCCAAATTTCGCAAAGCGCTTTGTACGAAGCTCTGGTCTTTGCTTTGCTTTGAAGTTGTAGCGTTCGCGTGCGTGGAAAAGGCAACTCGACACAAAATCTGCAAAAAATTAGCGCGACAGCCTACGACGAAAGGGTGAATTGAAAACGGGCGCAGCCGCACTTTCCGAAAATAAAGGAAGACTAAAGAGGAAAATAAGAGGACCTTTGGCGCGCCCAAGCGGTTTGCCACTCGTCAGCTTTCCTCGAGATCCGAGCTTTTTCTCGTCCCTCTCTCTTCTTTGTCTTTTCTTTCGTCGCAAATGCGTCGCTCGCACGTGCCCTTTTGCGCTTATAGTCCTTTTGTGAGGCAGCGAGCGCGCCGAGGTGATTTATATATTACCGCCGAGGAGGACGGTGTCGAGACTGTAACGGGGGAGGGGGGATGCGCGCTCTTCTCTTCCCAATCGTCGCCTTGTTGCAATTCCGCCCTTATCCGCCGTCTGCGAATTCTTCGCGACTCCCGAACTATTTAACGCGCAGCTTCCCTCGTCTTTGTTTCCAAGGACTGCCGTCGCGCGATCATCTTAATTATTCCACCACGTCGACTAATTACGTGCGAGGTACGCGATTTTTCTCGAGTGGCGCGCCTCTGCTTATCATTAGTCGGGCCAGCAGTTTCAATTCGCTCGATGCCACCATCGAATATTAAGCATCTTTACGTTTGCACGCGCGAGCTTAGCTTAATTTTAAGGGACGTTCGGGTCAACTTGTTACTCGCACAATCACTGATTAGCGACTGTGTTCAAGCGGCTCCGACGGGTTGCGCGAATCTGCCTCTGATGAGCTTTCGCGGGATTTTGTTTACAAGCATTCGCACACACTTTTGGAAAACAATCGATTTCAAGAAAATTTGCAAGGAAAGGGGTTGTTGCGAAAAAGTTCAATATCGAGAGCCGTCGCGGGGAAAAAGCCATCTCTGCGACACTCGACTTTCGCGTTTAATCACGAGCCTCCCCGTTCGAGCAAAAGGGGAAGAATTACGATTAATTATCGCTTAATCATCCGCTCGCTCGTCTCGGTATGCTAATTACACGAGATACGCATTGAATTTGAAATCGCATTTAATATTCGAGAACGAATCATTAGGCGAATAAACAATTTAAAATTATTCTCTCCTCATTGTGTGTCGGAGTTTAGAAGCCTCTAAGAAGACGCGTCATGATGGAATTTCCAAATAATAACGATATGCGGATAATATTCGGTTACGCTATTTATCATCCATGCGGCATCGAAAATCACGAGTCGGGAGCCGAAGGCCATCGTGATGGACGATCCGTCCGGCGCGAGACAAAGGAAGCAATCGCATGGGTCAGGAAAAAGAAAAAGAAAAAATGTAAATCTCGCTATTTTGAATAAGACGAAGGGGGAGAGCGGGAGAGGGTAAGTGTTGTAGGAGCGAGCGATTCAATGGACGCATTTTCGGCTGCTCCGACGCTGAAGGGGCAAAAGTAAGTTGATGAAAGATAATGCGGTTTACGCTGTCTTTATAGACTATATTCTTGATTCGAGCTGAATTAATAATCGGCGAAATTTTCGAGACTCCGCGATGTAGAAAAATTTTCTTTGTGCACTTTTAACGTTTCGCGTGTTGACATCTTCGTCGTCTTGATTTTCCTCGCTCGCGACTGCCTTTAAATTCAACTCATCTTTTATTAGAATTACTCCAGCCACGAGCCTCGTCGAACCTTCTAAATGTCCATTCTTTAAGGTATAAATTTAGCGAAGGTCGGTAAACGCAAATCTCATCGATTAAAGCGATCCCCCGTCGATCCATCAATATTATTTAAACGTGCGATTTATAAAACGCTTTAGCTTGTTGTAAGAAAAAATTATAATACGTAATAAAACATAAAAAAGGATGGAGAACGCGCTGACTATTAATCAAATTATAAAAATATCGAATAAAGACACGTTTTTTGAGTTTTTTTTTTTTAATTTTAACGTATCCATGATCAAAAAGGATTGCTCGAGGGAGGGAAATGGATGCGAATCAGCAATCGTCCAAAGAGTGAAACGGAGTCCGGCACTCCTAATAAAAGTAATCGCGGAGTTTTCGAAAAATGACCGGGCCAACGGTCAAGGGGGCAGGTATTTGAAATTTCTAATCGAATCGAGCAGCAACAACCCGCTCATCGGCTCTTGCGATTCATCCTCCTCCCCCGGTGACCGCGGCAGCAGTTTCTTTTGCTCCAGCTTAAGCTCCAGAATACCATAAACTGTTTTAATTAGTCGTACGCGAAAGTGCGCTACTTGTTTCGATCTTGGAATATCGATCGCAATCGACGCCGTTGATACGATTAAAAATTGATGGAGATTCCATCGAAACTCGCAGGAGTGAATTCGAGGTTGAGAAGCAAAGTTGGAGCTGGCGGTTGCCAAAAACATCGAGCCCCTGGTCGCGGTATGCGCGACGGTAATTTATGGAAACTTTGATATTGCAGTGTAAAGCGCATCAGTCGGGAAAATGAAGGAAAAACAAGCCGACAGGCGGTTAACAAAATGGGAAAGCAACTCATAATTCCCACCTGTCCTTTTTTCTCGACACCCTCGGTCGGATTGCTCGGCCGCAAATTTATCACTTCTCGCACGTACACAAATTCCAAAACCTCGTTACCCAAGAAAGAGAGAGAGAGAGAGAGAGATAAGATAAGATGGATATTCATCACGTCATTCTCCGACGATTTCTCTCCTTCGTTGACGTCGCCTCCGTCGTCGTCATCGGACGATTAATTGCGGCATATCTATCACGGACGTCTATCTCGTATTCACGGGTCGTTACGTAAACGCCGGGGGCTAATAATGTCACGTGGCGACGGCGGCGACGGTGGCGATGACGGAGGCCGTCCCCCAGCGCCTACCGCTGACGTATCGGCCGAAACGCCGAAACGACGAAACGAAGAAGCTCCTGATTGACCATGAGACAATGCGACGCCCAGAATGCGGGAAGATTGTCGTTTCGAGGAAACAAAAAGCCACCGACTTTTCTCCGCACCCTTAACTCATTGTCCGGCTCTTGATAGCTCGACATTGTGGCTGCGTCGCCGAAACTTATTCAAGGCCACTTTAGCAGTCGCCATTGTTGACTCGGTGCTCGATTGGATTACGCGCACGTGATCGCGACTTCCACCTCGTTCGGCCGGCCGCCCGTGAAAAATGAGGCGCGTCCAGAGGACGTCGGACACCTCCGAAGCTCCGTGAGAAATACCCGCGGCTGCCGACGCGCTTTGGATTTCAACGAGTCGGGGAAGGGGGGGGGTTCATTTTGTCGGCGCTTCGAGGGAACTTCGGGGTCCCATTCAACGACGGATCATAGTTTCGGCTAATTCGCGCCAAGATATCTCGACGACGAGGACCGACTTTAAGCGCCTCCACGCGTCCCCCATTAGACTCCCGTGCCTCCCTCTGCTCGCCACAAACGACTTAATGGCGAAAATTGATCTTCCCGTTTTTGTCGCGTGTCCGTATCCGCAGTTCCGACGAGCTCCTTCGTCGAGTTCGCCGCGAGTCCCGGCTGCTCCGTTAAATCGATCTCTCGGCTCGAAGATTTTCCCGAAACTTACACGCGGTTATTAGGCGGACGGCTGTCAGTTGTTATCAGAAGTTATAGCTTTCGGATGAATCTGGATTTTCATTAATTAGAAGTATAGCGATGGATTTAAAATCGAGCCTCCGCTTCTCCCCCGATTCGAATAAAAACATTGATTTACGAGATGCGCTCGCGATAAAAGCCGAATCGTTAACGTTTAATGCCTCTCCCGTGCCTTTGTTTATTCGATTAACGAATAAAGTCCATTGGGGTTCGCCAGCATCTGCATTTATCGGACCGATAAATACTCTCTCTGCAGTATTACGTTTAATGGAGAATAATTATTAACGCGTTTACTTTTTCGCGCGCTCCCGACGCTTTTTAAAACGCGTTCGCAACGGAGCTGATCGTCTTCGTCTGCTTTTGCCGTTCGGCTGAAAATGTCCGCTCGTCGCGTGACTTCGTTAATCGCGCGCGAACGATCGCGAAGTCTTAGCCAGTCCTTCGTTTCTAATCGGCGCGAGTCGGCAACGCGGCGAGAGTAAAAGTAGGAGCAAATTGGCGAATCGCTAGTCGCCAGTCGGTAAAAAATTGCACGATTGTCGTTCGAATCGCGTGTTCTCCCCCTCCCCCTTCCACGATCCGCGCAGAATGGATGTACTGATCTGTCCAACTTGCTCTCTCTCTCTCTCTATGTGCTCGATCTCGTTCGTCCGTCCGTCCGTCCGACCATTTACCTATTTAGCCGACTATCAGTCTGCCTGGGCCTCTTTTCGTCTCTCTCCCGCCCAGCGGCACTTCCTCTGGCACGAAATTGATATGGGCTTCCCTTAATGCCAATGGCCGATTCAGGCACGCACACGTGCAGCGGCCCGTACGCGGACGGACGTAGGCGGTCCGAGCGCAATTTGGAAATGGCTTGATCAAAAGTAGCCGCGCGTGTTTGTAATGTCAGTGTTGGTTTCACTCGAGCATAATCCGGATCCCCCGAATCGGAGGAGCGAAGAGACGGTACGCGTGGGTATGTGGGAGGAAACTTTCGGCGAAACGCAATTCGTAACAGCCGAGTAGATCTTACAGGCTATAGGTACGCGTGGGTGCGTGTACGCGTACGCGTGTCTACACACCTGTATCCTCGGCGTTGTTTTCATTTTGAGTAAGCGACGCTACTAGTGCTGGCGGCGCCGGCTCTTGTACTCGCGTACTCCTGGACTCGGCACGAGTTGTGTACTTTTGCAAGTCCGCAAGCGCTCGCAACACATTTTACTCGAATTATCTTTACACTCGAGAGGCGTCGTCCTCTCTGCGTCATCCTTTTAACGGAATTACCGCCGGCTTGACTTTTACAAAAGCAGTCCACTCGCGCAATTCTTGTTTTCGCGTCAAGTTTTAAGACCCGCGTCGGATGCAGGACCAAGAGAGCGGCTCCGATTGCGCGGTCGTCGCAATTGTAATTGCGTTATCGTTTTTTTTTTTTTTAAGTAACGTTTGCGCGCTCGTTTGTGCTAATTGCGCAAAGTACGCAGGGCCGGTGGTGTTAAGCGCAATTCATTAATGCTGAACTGGAAGTCGATCGAGCTGCGCTTCCGAAAACTCTTCCCTTTTTCGCGGTTTCGCAGCCTTCAGATCCCATTATAACAAAGGAGGTTGCGAAATCACATTTTCAGCGCTTAAATTACACGGATCTTGAATTATTCGAAGCTCCTGGCGCTGGCTATTTTAGTGCGCGTAACAAAGGGGGTTTGTGCGAAATTACGTAAAATTATTTCGTTAGTCGCGCAAAATTCGATTATTATTTATACCCGGATTAAACGAATTCCAACTTACAGTTCCAATTTTTATTAGTTACTCTAATTTTGATCGTTCACCCTCGTGCAGTGCGAGCCATAAACAATTAATCTCAATAGAAATCCGAATGCTTTTGTCGATAAACATAAATTGTCCGATTACTTTATCGGGGCTAGTACATTATTTTCAACGCACGTAATTAAAAGTTTAATGGCGATACTGGACTAATGCCCAGATAAGCGTGGGATTATAATTTCTGGACGACCACTTCTGGCCTCGGTTGTACGATGTATTTATTCCTGTCGCACAATAAGAAAGCGAGCGGTTATTGGTCATTCATGGTTAGGGACAGTGAGACACAATACGTAACTAGAATATAATAAATATGTGTGTTTGCATGGAGAAGTGCACACACAGCACTCGAGTTGCAATCTTGTAAATAAAAAAGCTACAAAACTGCAAAAGTACAAAAATTCCTGCGATCGTTGGACGCGTACACGCGTTGAATAAAGTCGGACTCGCGGCAATTGTTATTTTGGTCTCGAGTCTTTGACGTCGAGTGTCGCATTCGTTTGAGTTTGGAAGGACACGAGAGTTACGCCAACGGCTCGTTCGGTGAAACAACCTCCTCCAGGGTAGAGGCTGCGCTACAACACGCGTCCAAATCCTAAAATGAACGATTTTTCGAAATCACGATCGCTGCTATTGTTATATTGTGATTTCGCGTAAAAGCTCTTTCGAGTTCTCACGCGTCTCCAAGACGAAGATGCATAGGTCGCGTTGGCCTCCTGCAAGTCGGTTCAGCCAAACTGAAAATTCCAGAGCTTTCGAGCGAGTCGGCGTTCTCTGGCGACTCGTATTTAGGCAAAGAATGCTTTTACTCGTTTGCTCGGTCGATAATATTCGCTCGAGAGCACCGAACGAGTCGGTATCAACTTCTCGTCGAAACTCGGTTGCGGAATAGAACGAAACTCCGCTACTCGGTAGGAGTGTGACTGACGAATATTCGAGGCGAGTTGTAAGCGAGATTAGCATTTATTAATGAGGATGTGGGAGTGCGATTGCAACGGAACGGCGTGCAACGGTGGAGGTTGGACTCTGAGCTATGGATCGCGATCGATCGCGCGTTCCAGGAGCTCCGGTCGACTATTTACTCGTCTAGGGAGTAATCGAAACTGGGAGACAGACACCAGGTAGCTACGCTTTTCGCTATCACTGCCTTTTCCATTTTCTCTTTTTGTTTTCAGCTGCGCGCGGAGTGGAGTTGGGTTGGATGGCGGGGGGACACTCGGGTGTGCCTCTCTGTGTGTGCGTGCGTGCGTGCGTGCGCGTGCGTGAGCGCGGGGCAGAGACATGGCCATGGATACAGAGAGCGGGAGAGAGAGAGAGAGAGAGAGAGAGAGAGGGAGTTGGGCAGTGCGTATCGATCCAGGCCGTATTACGTGCGTGTGCCGCGAGTTGGCTGAAGGAGGAGGAGGAGGAGGTGGCGGTCGGTGTCCCCACCGGTCTCTGAACCAATCGGAGGGCTACTCCTCTCCTCCTTCTCGTTCGCTATCTCTCTCTCTCTCTCTCTCTCTCTCTCCTGGACTTCTCATCCTCCGTCTCTCGTCTTGCTTTATCTCCTTCTCTCCCTTTCACTCCCCGGCGTCGTTGCGCTCTTTGCTCATCATCGTGCACGCGGCTTTCCTCTCTCTCCTTTTCTCTCTCAATTTTGTTTAACTTTCTTTTCAAAATGTTGGCTCAACTTGCCAAAAATCTCTCTTTACGCAAATATCTTACATCTTCTTTCTTTCCACTCGCTCACCAGTCAGTTTTAAGCGATAATTTTAACCTAATAATGGAAAATTTGTTAAACGATATTCTTGAAGAATCCAGCCAATTGGTGAAAAATACAAAAATCAAGTCGCTGAACTCGTTAAAATATTTGTCTGCTATAATATATATATTGCAAAAGTTTTTCGAGCATTCGTTTAAAAAAGTACCGGATCTTTTACAAAAAATTTTAATTCAAGTTAATGGCTACATGCTACTGTCAGAATTGAATTATGTTTTAATAATAGTATCTTCTCTGCGGATAATGTACGAGGCTTGCAATTTTAGCAGCAACTTTTAAACAAAATTTTATAATAAACAATTTTACAAACTTATATATATATACATACATTTCGATATTTTTAAACACATAAAATGTAATTTTGAATAAAACGACGAAAAAATAGGATTTCAAAAATGTTGAAACGATAATTTGTTTTTACTCGGTGCAGTTAAACAGACGACGTAAACGATGTTTTATAAATAAAATATAATTAATTCTTTTATCAAGGTGTAACATTGAATCTCATATTTAGTAGGAGAAACTATACTCGTCTTTATGGTTTAACGTGAATCTTTGTCACTTCAAATGAAATTGTAAATGAAAATTCAAAAAATTATTATACCGGAAGTAAAATTAATTTCGGAAATAAGTCAGGAGTTTAATATTTCTTCGCAATTTATGTAAATAAAATCGCGACGTCGATAAATTTTAGTTTCATTTCGACACTGCTTTAACGCAAATTTATATTTACGTATCGAAACATGAAAGTGGATAAATAAATGGTTAAAAAGACAGTCATCGCACGGCATTAATTAAAAATGGAAAATAAACGAGCCAAGGATCGGAGTTTCCCAATAGTTTTCGAGGGCAGAACCAGTGCGACACACAGCGTGCACAAGTCGAAAAATGTAAATGCAAGCGGAGGTTCGGTTGCGAGGCGACGTGTGCGAGGCGATGAGTAATGCCCCCGACAGTTACAGAGAAACAATAGCGATGGCGGACACGCGCCGTCGCCTTGAGCAGGAACGACTTGGCGCGTTCCAAGAAGGCAGAAGCAGCTCTGGAGCTCCGGAGCTCCGGACATCGATAAATACAAATTTCTTCTCTACGCGCGTCCGTCAGATTTGTCGTCGTATTTCGAATTTTTGTTCTCGAGACACTTCGTCAGCAACGTATCGAACTTCGCGCACCAAGTCAGACGCGCGATAATTGTCCGAAAGGGGCATCGAACCGTGTTGCAACAGCGATAATTCGTTTTCGATGCGTCGAAAAACCGCTGTTTTCCAGATCAACTCGTCGACGAGTCGAGATTATTGCGGACGCGCGTGTCGTTGCCCACGATCGACTTCCAACTTCGACGAATGTTAAAGTTGAACATTATTTTTTCGAGAAATCATCGAGGAACAAACTAAGCGCTTGTCGCTCACCACTTTTAAGGAAACGGAATAAATCAATAATTTCAAGAGCGCGAATGCTGAAAAACAACGAAGCGAATGCAAAAATAAATTGAAGTTCTTTGTGTTTAAAAATTATATAATATTTCCAGGTATTTTGTGATTTCCTGAATTATTCTCGTCGTTTCGTTTGAAATATTCGCGAGGAGCAAATCGAACTTTTATTACATTGACGTTTAATTCTCGAATATACGTTACGAGCTGCGCGTTACTCGCGCGAGCCAGAGAAACGTCATCAGCATTTTAGCTTTAAAAATACGCCGAATTGCCTAAACGGATAATAACGAATTTCTTGGGAAAATTCCGCGTCTTTCGCACTACCATCCGCTCCTCGATGTCATTGCTAGTCGAAATAAGTTGCAGCTTAACCGTTAGATTTCAAATCATTTCAACGCGCACTTCTGCTAAATAAATCGTCGGATTTTAATTTTAGAACAAATTTGAGTCAAACGGGACTCGCCGACAAAATTTAATCAAACATTTTCCGCGATGCCTCGTTCGAAATTCAAAAAAAAATGATTCCTTTCAAATGAAATGATTCATTTTTTCACTCTATTCGCGGATAATTGGGCTATCGAAATTCAAACGTAGTACATGAAAGTTATTATTACCGGTTTTTATTATTTCAACATTAAATAAAGCGTGTAAATCACGAATTTAATTGATTCAATTAACGATTGTTTATCAAACGAAAATATTTGTCGAATACGGGAGTCGCGATAAATTGTTCATTTACATATTACATTAACTTCGCTCGAAGCAACATCTACAAAAAGAGTGAGAGTGCACTTCTGATAAAAAGCCCGCTGTCCCAGAATGAAGAAAATTCGCCGAATTCCGGGCTGAAAATTAGCGAATAGCGTTTCCCAGGATACCACATGGACGGACCCATCCACCCACACACTCGCAGCTGGCCGCAGTGCAAATACCTGCCGGGCGCGTAAAACTTTTATAAATAGAACGTAATTAACGAATGCAATCAATTTCACGAGCGGGCCGTTGCAATACCGATTCGCGCACGTGGCCCGGCCGCACACACACGCGCGCACATCTAGTCGTCGCTGTCGAATCGATAAAAGGCAAAGCTCGCGGGCCGAATTCGTTCGCAAATTCAAACGGATTTTCCGGACGTCGTTAGGCGCATGCAAGTGCGGCCGCCGCTGGCGATTAACGGGAAAATTCAAACGAAATCGTATACGCCTGCTGCCTCTCCCCCCCCCCTCCAGCCCAGCAATCGACGCGGCATTGCAACGGAGGATTTTTCAATCTCGCCTAACTCGAGTTGTCTCTTTCGGTTTTATTTCCACAAGCTCGCAACTATTTGAAACGCACGCATTTTTCCACAAGTCCTCTTACATTGCGATGTAAAGTTGGAGCTCCGATCGGCACGAAAATGCTCGCGGCTTTTTCCCGATCAATCCCTATACAAGATTAGCATTCGCGTGCAATTACAGCGAGGGAAGAGCTGCTCGATCAAACGAGCGATTAAAAGCGACGCGTCTTAGCAGCTTGTTTTTCGAGCTTTGGCCCAACCGACAGCCGATAACCCAGTGTGTTGTTTTATGCAAATGCAAAATGAATTCGCTAAATCGTCGGATCGCACTCTTCGCCAGTCGCTTTCGCATCCATAATTCAATCCACGAATTAAAGGCAAATAGATTTTAGAGTCGAGCCTAATAAATGTGTGCGCGATTAAATGGTTGCTGGCCACTCTTCACTATTATTAATTA
Organism: Platyscapa corneri; assembly: GCA_018907185.1. NCBI lineage: Eukaryota > Metazoa > Arthropoda > Insecta > Hymenoptera > Agaonidae > Platyscapa > Platyscapa corneri. Next base: position 6,325,379 of record JACCHW010000024.1, on the reverse strand, counting down.
GAATACGCTCGATATTAAGGGTCGCGCGAAGTTTCCACAACGTCGTCTTAATGTTCGAGTCCGTTTTAAAGTTTCAATATCGTATAAGTGATTGAGCAAAAGACACGAGTAATTTTGTAGTTAAAAATCTTTTCGATAATTCGCCATCGTATTCTTGCTGCGATCGGTAATGTTCCGCAACGAGTGCTCCCCAGAGATTTAATAGCGTTAAAGTAGCGCTAATAAGCATTTTGAAAATGAGTCAGGGGCGCAAGTGGCGGTTTATAACGCGTGGTCCTCAACAGCTTAATGCCGCGGCATTTTAAAACTTACTTATTCAACGCTTTCGTATTTTCAATAATTTTTTAGTTAAAAGTTTTTTGTAGTTTTCGTAGTTAAAAGAAGTCCCGTCGACGTTTCTCTTCGAACAATGATACGCTCGTGCGTAATTTTTCGATATAATCAGCGCAATAGCAGTTAAAAGTACGGCACGAGTTCCATAAAAAGTATAGCAACTCCGGAGAGTTATCGTCGCAATAAGTATCAGCGCGAATAAACAAGCAAATCCAATCGTCGGTTCGCAATTTGGGGAGAAAGTCGAAAAAAGTCTAGCGGACGCACGACAAAGGGAATTTAATTGAGATTCCCAATACAGGATGAGCGCGAAAGGAGCCCAGGACTCGGTGTAAAACCCACGTCCCCATCGCGATTTCGCCCATTCTTCGGGCGGAATAAAACAAGGACGGGGGCAGGGGGGGGGCGAGAGCGGAGTCGGCTCTATCTCTCCTCGCCACCATTTCTTGTTTCTAATCTCGTCTCCTTGGTTTCGCCCTCCCGCTTGGAGCGAGTCGCGGCCGCGACAGACGCTGATGACATCGACGACGTTGACGACGGAGCGGAGCAGCGACCAAAAAAGCTGGAGATGGCGGCCGCGAGGAGGGGGAGGCCGTACCAGTGCGAATCCACCGATTCGTTTTCAAAGAAAACTTGGAAGTTGCTACCATTTTCGACTGGAGGTCGATTGGCGCTTACTCGAGTCGCGCTCCTTTCGTGCGCCAAATCTGCTTAATAAGCATTATTGAATTTCTTGGGGAAATTTGAGCGAGCGCCGAGCGATTTTGAATCAGAATTTATTTAGCGCGAAAAGTAGGGAAAAAGGAGCGAGGAGGAGAAAAAACGTCTGAAAGCGCTCGTCCGCGACTCGAAAGTCGTTCCTCCGGAGAGTTTGCACGCGAGTAATAGAGCAACGGAGCACAGCTTAAGATTCAGATTTCGCCTTTTCATTAGTATAAAAAAAAAAAAAAAAATTGCGAAACGTTTATTAATTTAGCTCGAGCAAGCTAATGAACGCGTGTTAACGGTGCATCGAGAAAACTGGAAGGGATAAAGGACGAGTCGTTCCGACGTCAACCGAGTCAACCGAGTCAAAGAAAGAAATTGATATTTGGTACAATGGCGCGATAATGGTTGATTAAGAGCCGAGACCGAGAGACAAATAAACTCGAGGAGGCCGGAGGAGTAAATAGATAAGGAGAAAAAGGGAAACGGGAAAAGGGAATAGGAAAAAAGGAAAAGGAGGAGAGAGTGAGTTTAAAGAGTATGGCGAGTGTTTCGACAAAGCAACCCTCTTAAAGTTGAGGGCGCGTCTCGTGCCTACTAATGTAACTCTCCTCGCGCACTCTTCTTTTTCTCTTTAACCTCGCGTGCTCCTGGATTGAATGCGAGGCGAATCTGTGCCAATCCCTCTCTCCTCTCTACTTTTAGAGTAATCCATTAACTTGGAACCATCGAGCAGGAGAGGCCGGTTCTCGAGAGAGAGAGAGAGAGAGAGAGAGAGAGAGAGAGAGAGAGAGAGGCCAGAACCACTTTAACTCTGCGACTTTAGCGCGCTCAGGTTTTAATGGAAGCTCGAGTGTTGCGCCACTCCCCCGCCCGCTGTCTCGGTGGATTCTCGCGATACGAGAAGCGGGAAAAAGGAAAATATCGTCCTAACCGGCAATGGAGTCGCGGTTCCGAGAAATTCCCGCCTTTCCAAAGTCGCTGCCAAAGATCCGGCTAGCGCCTCCTCCGCGGCCGTCTATTTATCGATTCGGCGGCTGACCTTGGCTTATTCGGGTCAACTATTAAATGCAGGAAACTCCGCAACGAGTCCAATATTTCAATTCCATTAGCGATGTGTCGTATTTCGAGTGCTCGAATATTGATAATCGCTGCGCCGCGGCGCTGTGATTAATGACGGATCGCGGCGAATAACGATAATAACTAAGTATTCAGCTCCGCCGAATCGCAGGACTCGCAGTTGATTAATATGTTTTAAAATACGCAGCATATTTTAAGAACGAAAACAGCAAGTTGGATTATTGATATTTTTAGCGTTCCAGAGATTTCTGACGTTCCGAGAGACGTTAACAAAGCGACTAACAACTTTTGCTTTCTTTTCCTCCCGGCGTTTCCACCGACTCTGATTCTCCGGAGCCTCCGCTGGATTAATATTTCTCGCCACGTAACCAGTTGTTAAAATCAGTCCTGACTCTGCGGCGATCAGAGCAGACGTCAGCCCTGAAATCTGGATCCTCGAGTGGAAAGCCGAGCGCGTCCGAGGCGTTTCATTTTTAAAATTTCAATTAGAGAATCGCAGCAATCCCCGGGAAAGCGTTTGAATACGCGAATGTACATCCGAAACACGCCGAGAGTATTGCAGTTGGCTTAACCTCATTTAATTTCGGGCATAATGAAATTCACGAAAATCTCGGCAAGAGAAAAAGGAGACAGATGGAACGGGCCGAGAGAAGAGAGGCGAGTTCGTTTCTTCAGCCAATTCTCGAGTATCCCTCTTTTCTCCCATTTTCGGCTTTACTTTTCATCGGAGCGAGACAGGGAGAGAGAGAGAGAGAGAGGGAGAGGGAGCGAGCGCAGGACGGGCAGAGTGTCACCGGTCTAATCTGGGGCGAGGCACGAGAACAGCGAGCCTAATCCAGCTTATCCAGAAAGTAATTTTGAGTCTTTTGAAAGAACGTCCTCTTGCTCTCTTCTCTCCTGGACGTATACCACTGATCGCTACTGCTCCTGCTCTCTCTCTCTCTCTCTCTCTCTCTCTATCATTTCTTCGACGACTGCTTATTCTTATCGCTTTTCCTCCCTTAATTTTGAGCTCCATCTTTTATTTAAAAATTCTCCCTCACTATTTCTGTACATTAAACATTTGAAAAGGATTAATATAGTCAGCGCTTGCAAAGATTTTACTTTAATTATTTTAACTGTTGAAAATACAGCCGCAAACTCTAAACTTGCGTATATGACCCTACGGCACCCAATTCTAATTTAATGGAATTCCTACTTTTCCGAGTGAGCATTAAAAGATCACATTTGTGTAATATAACTAATACATTTACGCGATAAATCTCATAACAATCCTCGAAAATACTTACTAATTTTAACTATTTCATAAATAAGTACTGGCTTCGTTATTATTTTTAAATTTAAGCATCTAACGTTCATTTTTCACAAACAATTGAAAAATTAATTTCTACGCGAAGATAAGGCCGCTTTAAACCAACAACCACGAATCTAAGCATTTGTTAACGGAATAGCCATTTTAATCAGGACATTTATAATCATCTTGACAAATTTTCTTTCAAGCTTTGAAATAAATTCGAGCGCAGAGAAACATAATTTTAAGTGATATTCAGAAAGATCAACACTTTCTGTCGAGAGCGAAAAGTTAAAAAGTTTGCAACAATAGTACAATGCAGTTGTGTAAGGCGAAAAACTCGCAAAATGTAAAATAGTACCTCGGAATTTTTAAATAAAACCAATATATGCATTAAAAAGAAAAACGATTGAAGCCACGTAATATATTTTTTATACGAAAACGACATATTTATCATAGATATTTAAAGTAAAAGATGAATTCAAAGATAGATATCTAAGAATGGTTATGGGTGACGTAACGCTTATGAAATACAGGACAATAACAAATTAACGCTACGGTACTTTCTTATTAGTAAAAGTAGCTTCATATTTTACAAAATATCAATTCTACGATATGAAACTTTCGCGTGTAAAATAAATCAACTCCTTTTGCACAAACTCAGGCGTGAAATCATGTATTTGATATTGTATTAAAATTAATGTTTGGAAAGTTTAAAAAAATCGACGGCAACCTCTTTCTTCGCTTAAATAATGAATAGGTAAAATATAAAGTGTCGAGGCAATAAAAAATGCAACTTTTAATTTAAAATTAAAAGAGGTGCGTACAAGTCGAAAGGGACTTGTTCAAGATGATACATTTATTATTCGCGCTTAATATTTAATCCGAAATTGTAAGACGTTACTCTACTCTACGTGGGATTATTCGGTATTCGAGGAGAGAAACGTACTTTGTTCTACTCCATTAAAGCAGCCGCACGCATACACATTACTCTTTTCCTACGTGGATACGATTTCGGTAAACGCAAATCGCCCGATAAAAAAACTCGAGGATTGCAATGATGTTCGGTACTTATTAACGATCAGGCGCAAATAAGCAGGAAGCGCGAATTTGTAATAATTATAGAAGCGATCGATCGCGGAAAGTTGAGCAGTCGATCGGGAAGAGACGCGGGGAGGCGCGGAGATATTTGGCGGTGTCAGGGCTTGAATTAGAAATAAACGCACGTACACGAGGAGCGTTAATCGAGTGGAGGTGTAGTTTTTTGAAAAGATATCGAAATGGCGCAGCTCGAGTAGGACACACTGAATTTAATAACAAAACAAAATCGTCCGGGCGCGCGTGCGGCAACTTTCTGTACCGCGTCTGCGAGTGACACACAAAGTGAGCGTTTGAGCGTTTGTGCGCGCACAAAGCCGACCTCACAAAGGGATTTAAATATTTGCATCCCATACGTTGCATTCGCGAGATTACGAATTTGCCTCGACTCGGGGCGAATTAAAGCGAAGCACTACTAATCTTGCGGCCGATTTGGAAAACGCGAGCCGCGCGTCTTCGATCTTTCGGCGGAGCGTCGGCGGCGGCGGCGGCGGTAATTTTTCCAAGCGCTCGCGTAACGGGAAAGCGCAAACAAGGACAAAGAAAATTACGCACATTGTGAGCGGCTGTGCAGGCACGGGTACGCGTCCGAGCCCTGGCATGCGGGGACAAAAGCTAGACGGAGAGAGAGAGAAGCGGCGCATACACGCGCACGTGCATCGGCTGCGCGCGGATGATTCAGGCAATCAGCCTCTCGAGCTACGCACACTCGCGGCCGCGGCTCTTACACCGACCCGCGCCCCCACGAGCAGGTACCTGCCTAGTCCTTGACATACCGAGCCTCTCGTCTCGAAGGATACACAGGCGGCCGCTCCGGCCAAAATCAACCACTGCGGGCTACGGCGCATCCACGGATCGAGCATCTGCCTCCTGTGTGTGTGTGTGTGTGTGGCTTTGAGTCTCGGCGTTTTGTCCGCCGCATCAATAAGATTTGCCCGCTTAATTGATGCCTCCTAACGTCTTGCTCTCCGAAAATAAATATTGAACGAGCAAGGCGTCTCATTGTGCGCCGGCGAATGATATTTTTATTTGCCAAGAGCAAATCCACAAAACAAAGGCCGCCAAATCGCTTCGGACTCTCAAAAGCTGCCTGGGAACGCACTTTTTGACGCACGTGCGTTCTCGCGCTCTCGCCAACGAGGAGCGCGCGCGATTTTCCGAGCCTCGCCGAGGACCGGCATTGGAAACTCGGAGGCTCCCGCAGCACCAACTGTACGGCAGACCGGAGCCTCGCGCTCGCCGCCGCCCGGGAGTTGCGGGCTTGAAAAGTACACCAAAGTCGATTAATTTCGCGTCCGCGCACACGGACCGGCCCTTTAGACAAAGAGCCTTTCCTAGAATCTAAACGTACAATCATCGTATTAATTCCATCTTATCGGCGGTAAGAAAGCAGCTGCATTAATTACTCGGCGCGCTCGGCGGGCAGAAAGGCGTTTGTTCGAAACGCAAAAATCAATCGCGAGGAGCGTCTCGTCAGCGTTGAAGCATCGATCCATCAGACTCCGCAAGAAGGCAAAAAAAGACGGACGAGCAAAGCGGATCGAAGAAATAAAGCCGAAACTCATAGTAATCATGACCGAGCGATTCGGAGGGGCGCACACACGCGCACCATCCTCCTGCCCGTGTGTTGGAAACGCGCAATCCCCTCGATATTGTTTTCGCGTTTCGAACCTAATAAAACGGCGTGACGCGTGATACGCCGACTGAAAACGAAAGTCTACCACCAGCGAGCGACGGCGACGCGACGGAAGTTCGCGCTCGCCATCGGGGAATAATTCTTGCGCGCTCCCTTGCTCGCGCTCGCTCGAGGGAAGGGTTAAGGACGCGAGGAGGTTCGCGACGATCGACCCGATCGGTGTATATTTCGTTTTGCGAACTAACCATTCGCGATCACTTGGTCCAGTCGAAATTATCGAGCCACGCCATCGGCGGCAAAATGATGTCGACGCTGCGTCCTTTCAATCGGGCATTGAGTTGTCGGGAAAGGCTTTTCTATCGAGCACCAACCACTGTTAGTTCAATTTTCGGACGCGAACACAATCGCGGCGCTTTTCATTCCATTATTTGCCGAATTAACCTTATTTATTTTCGTAATGGTTGCCGCAGGAACGAACTCGTACCGCATGCGGAGCCTTTCAGACGCAAACGAACGTAAACAGTTTTCGGAAAAATTCGATTCCACTTTATTTTTTACACGACGCTATTCCTCGACATCCGCGGCAGCGTCGAAAATAACGGCTCGAATCGTCGATCGCGTTCGGAGGAGAGGAAAATGTTGGCGCGCAGCTACGATTGCTGTAGAGACTTGACTCTTACCCGAAAGTCCATTAGACACGCGTCTTCCAAGGGGGCAGGGAAATCCGTCAGAAGCGCTCGCGACTTATTAGCAAACGTGAAACATTGAAAAATTGGCTGCGAAGCTCTGGGAGGTTTGAGAAATTCACGACACGAGACTGGCTCAATTATCCATAACGAAGTCACGGACAGGCGGCAGCTTCATTTACGTAAATATACTCTCGCCTCTAATGAACCTCTGGAAACGAAATTTTCGCTGAATAAATTAACTTGGCAGCAGCATCCGGCAGCTCATCAATTGTGCACCGCGGCGAGGTTACACGTGTCATCTGCCGCCAAAAAACGCCATTAGAATAAAATGCGTATACGACGGGTCGGTCGGTTGGTTCGCACTACGGCTACTGAGTAATCAATTTACATACGGATGCAAGGGTGTAAGTACACGTACGGTTGCGGCCTCTCATGCCCTCCTACGAAATTCAAAACATAACTCGCGCCAGTCATTATCAATTCATGATCATTAAGGTCGACTGGGACGCGCGCGCGGGGGATGGGACGAGATACGTACGTGCAGCGCAACCATTTTCATGCGTCAACGAAACAGAGAGAGAGAGAGAGAGAGAGAGAGAGAGACAGAAGTGAAAAGGGGAAGCAGATGAATGAATGAACGGACGGACGGACGGATGGACGGATGGATGGAGATGAGTCGAGATGAGCTGAAGCAAAGGTTTGACGAGGAAAATACTAAAGACAGATTGGTAATTTATGAACCGTGTTGAATTTATTGATCCAGTATTTTCTTTAATTAATGACACGCCGCGTTTAATGATTGCGCCAAACGCCGATCGATCTCCGCGCGACTCCGAGCCAAAGCAAATTATTCTGCCCCAATTGTTTATAATTTACTTATAGTTTATGGATCGCGCGAAAGTACGAAGCCTGCAAAATGATTTGGCGCTACAGGGGCTTTTTTCGTAATAATAAATAAGCGAAATTAATTGCCGCGTTGTTGTGTACTTCCTTCAACACCAGTTAAATACTTAAAATATTAAAATACAACGCCTCAAAAAGACGGGCTATTACCTTTAATTGACTTGACAACGTTTAAATCTATTTTTACTCTAACCTATAACGGCCTCGTAATTTAAAGTATTTTTACTCCCGTATACCCGGGAACGCAATTCGTCTCAATTACCGTTAAACGCTGAAGAATCTTTTGCGATGTACACCGAATAATTGGTGCGGCTAGTTTACCAACTCGAAGCTCCGAATTTAACATTCAAAACGACGGATTTTAAAGATACTTCGATTACCTTGCACAACGTCCTTTTTTCCGTCAACTTTGCCTAAAACTGCCAAACACTATTGTACTACGAAAAAGTTGAACGCGATTCTAAATATTTCCATTGTGTCGTTGCTTGGGCTCGGATCAACTGGACTCAGCGGCAGGGGAAATAAATTGCACGACTCGCAAAGACGGCCGAGCGAACGAACACAAACGTGCTAATTCGAAAAATAGTTTTATCATTAGTTCGAATGTCGGAGCGATTAAAAAAGTCGATCGGAAGGTGAACGAACCGAGTCTCCAATATTTTATTCAAGCCCCTCTGCGCTCGAGTGCGGGGGCAGTTTGATTATACTTAAATAGCTTGTGCTGCTTCCAGGAGGAGCAGTTGAGACGTCAGAAAGGTCCGCGAGGGTCAGAATCCTTTGTAGAACGCACGTCGATTACAAGCCGTAATCTCGGCAAACAGCAAGTGTTGACGGAGAAGAAGGCGCCTTGGCATCGTTCGGGTTATCCTCGATATTGACAGATCCGAGAAAGAAGCCCAGCTTCGAGGCCCGGACACGTGCGCGAGTGCGAGCCCCTCGCCAGTAGTACCAGACGGACGGATCCCCAGTACTCGGCCGGAGTCATTGTCGCCGCAAACAGATGGGTATCGGACAGCGGCGCTGCTTCGTAATTGCCAGGAACCGCACGGGGAAATTAAAGCTGCCCCCCAGCCGATCTTCCGATGCGCGCCATTGTCCCCGAGTCTCTCTTTCTCCTATTTATCAAAATAGTAGGCAGCCGCGTTACTGTGTCAGCGGCATCGAAACAGTGGCCCATTCTTGTCCTTTTTGCTCGATCTTCATTCGCGAAAATGCCCTCTCGCTCTTCGCACGCGAGTCGCTCGAAACGGGGCTAACGACTGTCTGTTACTACTGGCACTGCAGGTAACTCTCGTCGGGCGACAAAGTCAAGCTTGTTGCGCGCGTTGTAGCTATTTGTAATCCGCATCGAGCTCCTCCTCCACCCCCGCAGCCCTTCTTCTTGTTTCCGGTATTTTTTTGTTCGCTCAGCTGCGAGCGTCAAAGAATTCACGAGCATTTCAATTCAATGAGGGAAGCGGCAATCACATTTGCCGTCGCTTGTTCATTTTTCGTCGGCTCGAGCGAACCTTCGTCCCGATTAGCCTCCATTTTCACCCAGAGCACGGAGCGACATCTTTTGTCAACAGCTAAACAGTTTCATTGTCGGGAAATTGGAGTTTTGAATATTACGATGCACATTTGTTACGAGCGTTCGCAACGGCGAGCCCCGAAAATAAAAACCTCCTCCGCATCGAAATAATTCGACCGCGACAACAATTGCAGTATTAGCATGGACACGTGACCCTCGGTCGTATCGAAGCCCTACCTTACATCGGATCAAAAATTATACGAAAGAGAGGAGAGTCAGACTGTAAAACTTGTTTCGCACCGACTTGGCTAAACTCTTCTCCCGTTTCTCGAGATCTGCTAAAGGATCGTAAAATTTAACGAGCGAACGAGTGCCAGCGTTGGTGACGGTAAACAGTAATTGCCTCCAACGAATCCCTGCACTTCTCCTCGTTTAACGCGCACTATTGATTGGTCATTTTATTCCTCCACCCCCCTGCAAGATTTATAGAAATATTAAATATTCTATCGAGTCGATGGACGGAAACAGCGGGGAAGAAGCCTCGCGCTCCTTCTCGTGGCTGGAGTTTGAATCAGTTTCCACGCTCGTCGGACAAAGAGACGCGGAGGCGCCTTTGAAAATCGACTTGCGCATCTGGAGCTCGTAATGTCATTATCTCAGACAAGGTGAAATACTCGAGAGGGCAATACGCATCAGGAAATAGAGGAAGAGACTTTACTTTTCACTTTTTCGCTCCGGTACATTCTCTTTGATTTGTATCCGACGAACGACATCCTCACCAGCGGACGCTTCCCGTTACTTTTTCCTATCAAATCAGCCGAGTTGACTTTTTCCCCTTTCTCCTTTAGTGCGGATCTGAGAAAGAAGGAACAGAGCTGAATTTATTTATGTATAATCCGGCGTTACTTCGAGACGCTCGGATCGTTAACCGAAGTCGATCTTTTAAATTGTAGGAGATAAACGCGTTCGCTAAAATGTAAAATACAGTAGCTCGATCGAGAATCTTTCAAACTGCGAGCACGTATTTTTTATTTTTTTGCTCAAAAAGCACAGCCAGAGTCGCTACTTTTTCCGAGACAAAGCAAAAAGCACACCAGCGTCAACCATTGCGGATCCAATAAATTCAGCGAGAGTTAATTTCGCGGCCAGTCGTTCGTTCGGAGGAATTATTTTTGTAAAATTTGGAATGCGTTTCGAGTGTAAAAGAAGCAGCGCGGGAATCGGTAATGGGCTCGGCGCTTATAAGAAACCGCGAATCAACGATTCGGAACAGAACGTTCGGAGCAGTGGCGACTTATCGCTCGTTTCGCTCTTTGCCTAATCATGCCTCTACGCGGGAGCCGGCACCTGTTCTAACCTAACCGAGGGAAATAGGTCTCGCGGGCTGTGTGTGGGTGCGTGCACGTGTAGCCGGCCGCGACACGCGCACCTGCCGCGGAAAGAGACTCGTAATGGATTGGCAACAACGCGTCGTCGTTTCCATTCGGACGCTCGAGCGTCTCCGGGACCGAGGGAGACGGCGAGATACTTGGCAAACTAGTTTCGCTCGACGCTTTTCAGCCCCACTCGGAGCTTGAAAGGATTATAGACCGGCTGGGAGCGTTGGAAGTTGGTTGCCGAGCGCGGCCCGAGTTATAGGTAACTGTCGCCGGCCCGCGCAACGCGCCAATGACGAGCCAACGGCTGCTGGTCGTCGACTGCGCCGAGGAAGGAGGAAAGAGACGCACGAAGTACGGGGGAAAAGTACGAAGAAAGTTTGGGCGTATAATGCGCGTGTATACGAGTAAACAGAGGCGTGCGGGGCGCATGAAAATCGGCGAGGCGCAGCGACGGCTTCCGCGGAAGTAGAACGAGGCGCGCAGAGTCAGACAACGACACGACCCTCGACAGAAAGCCGGGAAGTTGGCAACATTATCGTGTTTTAATTTAACTTGTCGCTGCACTTTAATTAGACTTGGGCTGAGTCGCGAGAGCAAAGCGAGAGAGGAACTAACAAACTGTACCGCGGCAAAGACGCTGCTTCTCTATCTCCCTCTCCCTGCCCGCGCGCAGCCTCTATCGCGACTGAGAGAAATAATTGTCCGATCGTCTATATAATAACGTCTTCGTCTCCGATGCTCCTCCAGTCCTCCACGAGTATACACTCGCCTCGTCTTTGCTTTCTTTGTTTCACAGTCCGCGAATAACTTTAAATCTATTTTATGCACTTTACCTTCTTAATTCCAGCTCGTTCCCCGTACTCTTATTTTCCAGTTTAACTTAAACAGAGGACAGCTGGAATTTAACTTACTTTACGTTCGAGTGACTGATTCTTTTTGCGCGACTCGCGCGAGATGGAGCGAATGATTAAATATAATTGAACGAAAGATCGGACAAACACGATAAAAAGTTTAACTACGAGCCAATACGATCTTACTGCTCGTTACTCAATTTTTCAAACGTATACTGTTTACAACAAAGCCGTTGTTTTGTTTTGTTCGCAGTAATAATTAAACGGAACGCGGATGGTTTGCTCGCGCAAAGTGAATATTAATTTTTTTCCGCCATTCCGAGCGGATAATTCTTAGATCGGAGGATTCGGGGAAAGCCAGGGAAAGCTGGAAGGAGCGCTCGATTTATCGCGCGTTAATAGCAAACGAGTGCGAGAACGTCGGTCGAGATATGCGGGTAGTTATTCAAAAGTCGTGCGCAAATAGTCCTGTAACGGCTCTCGAACCCTCACCCCCGGTCGACGTAACGCGACTTCAAAACAAATATGTGTAGTGGGTACAAATCCAAAATAAATTACGATGCTCAACTGCTCTCGTAGGTTTGCGCGCGCGCGCGCGCGCGAGGTGCCTTTTGCACGTGTTGGTGCGCTTGTGCGTACGCAGAGCACATAAAAGAAGAGCAAACAGGGGGGATTTTGGAAGTGAGGAAAGGGATGCAAATCGGCAGTGCTTTATTTTACATATTTTCTGGCTCCTGTTGTCTCGCGCGGAAATGGAGGTGTTTCCCGCAACCCTCAGAAGGAAGCTAAGATTTTCACTTACCTAAACTCTCGTTTTTCATTCTGTCAGAAGCTCGCTAATATTTTTTCCCTGCTTTTTGTCCCCACAACTGTTTCTTCTCGACGGCTAAAATTATCTACTTTACTCTCCTAAACGCGACCGCCTAGTATGGCATTATTTCATTTTATTTTCGCTGCACGCGCACCGCCGTTGCAATGCGTTTTTAATAATTTTCCAACAAACTTTTAACGATGCGCTCGTGTCGCGTTAAACGTGCATTGTTGGGCAGCTTCTCAGCTCTTAAATAGTTAATTTTGTTTAACGTTATCGAGCTTGAATTGTCCAATCCTTTAATGCGTGCGACGGTAAACGTTGCAACGTTGTCGCGTTTCGAACGAGCAGATGGACTAATTAATCAACCATCACGGGGTTCGATACAAAACTTGGATCGACAAATATTTAAAACGATTGTGTTGAGTAAAGGGACGTTTGAGCAAACGTAAAAAGTGCCGATCACTCGTGCCTCCGTCTCATTAGGCGTCAGTGGAAAAACTTGCCTTTCTAAAGACCAATTCTCACGGGCGAGTCGTCGGGTCTGCGGAGACTTTTGCCCCGTAATATCGTTAAATTTACGAGCGGCACAAATTTGTTGTACAGCCTGGCTCTTATGAATCTTGATTTAATTAGTTAAATACGAATAATTTAATATTCGCCGACAGCAGCTGAAATAATTAATCTTATATTAAATAATTTTAGTGGGTTTTTCCGGAGGCATAAATTACGGCGGCGCATAGAAATAAAGTCCAATAAATTACTATAAAAGAAAGCTGCAAAGGCGATAAAATTTAAAGTTCGTATTTCCGTGGAGACGAAGCCGTGCGCCGAGGCAAATTGTGTGAAAATTACTGGCCTGAGATTGACGTTTCATTGCGGGAGCCGGTGCCTCCCTAAACCAACTCCCTTTAAAAGAGGCAAGTATGTATCGGCACTTATATATACTTGTGAATTATTTTATTCCCGGGCTCGGCTCGACTCGTTCCGCTTAGTTTGTCGCGGGCACTTGCCGTTTGCTCGATCGCTGTCCCCGTAAACTTTCCTCGCTTCGCAACTGCACTTCGCAATATTCGAGCCCCGTTTACAATGCAATTATGATTTTCTTCTTATTTCGCGAAATTCTGCTGTTTTCTCGACCGACGACGAGGTGCACGAACAAGACACGTCACGAGCTGCGTGAAAAGTACTTACGTTGTGCAGAGCTTTACGGTGTTCGATCGATCGCCATTCCTGAACCTGCAACACAAAGTTCGACTCTTTATTCAAAGTCACGTTTACGTCTCGTAATTATAAAAATTATGACAACGTCGAAATGTATTTTACTATACCGCGGAAGCTGCGAGACGAGGGCAATGGAAATTAAAACCTGTACTCGCAAACAACATAAGATGCAATTTCTTCGAACAATGTATTTTAGGGTGGAACGTTGTAATCTCTTTTTTCAAATCGAATCCGTACATTTTATAAAAATTTAAAAAATATTGTCCGACATCTTTCTATTCTGTTCTCGGACTTTTCCATTGTCCATACGAGTATTTCACAAGTTAAAAATTGCCTAGCATGATTTACGATAAACTTGTGAGCAAAGTAAGCAGCTGTTGTTTTACAATTAAATATACACATTTTAAAAACTAAATGCGCGAGTTATTCGATAAAAAGAATCATTTGCGTTTTATTATTTTGAAAAACTTGAACAGGAGTTAATATTGTGCTTGGTAAAGTATATATTTTTACGCATTTTTATCGTGAAAAGAGAATTTCTTTGCACGAAAAAGAAGTAAAAGTATAAGGAAGTAAAAGCGAAACTGCGGCGATAAAAAACTAATTATAAAAATTATAAAATTAAGCAGCTTCTTTAAAGTTCATCGCGATAAAAACTCGCTTTAAAAAATTTTCATTTTATTCATAAATGGCAAAATAAGCGAACATTTCTCTGTTCAGGATTCGCCGACTAGAACGAATTGTTCTAAAAACACGTCGGATGACGTTTAGTCGCATTCTAAAAGGACGTTATTTGCATTTAAAAATTCGCAATCTACAAAGGCGTCACGGTTTTCGAGGAAAAAATGAATGGGCACTTTATTAATTGTATCAATATTAAACGGAAGTTGAGTCTTTCAGAAAATAAACAAGAATTTAGAGCCCGACGCATAATTCGGAGCTAAATCTCATCTGTCCTGCGTTTTAATGGCAAAAATCACAGTTGAGAAAATGTCCGCTGCACGGGAAACTTGGCGCGCAATAAAAGCCTTCGTCGAGGCTTTAAACAGGGAAATTTGCGAGGCGTCACCGCCCCAGATGGACTTTATCGAGCGTCGCGAAAATACGAGGGGCCGACTTTACGAGATGCAGCGGCAGCGGCAGCGAAGCCGCAGAGTAGGTACGCAGAAAACTGCGAAAATAAATGATCACTTGCAATTTCAGCTGAGTAGGTGCTGCTGCCAGTGCCGGCGTCGCTGCCTCCGGCGCTTTAACCGCGGACTCGTATTCTTCTCTCACGCGCATTTTCATCTTCCCACTTTTCTCTTTGCGCTTTTACCTTTATTTTCTTGTTTCCTCGATATTCCTGCAATTTATTTTCATCTCCAGCCCGCGCAGTTCCATCGGTCCCGAATATCGAGTAATTATCGAGAGCTCGCTTTTTCACGACGCGATTCCGCGCACCTTCGTCGATTTGCCTTCATTTTCCATTCCGGAAAAGCAAGAAAAGTGCAAAAAATGCGCTGCACGAGCCAACGTTGACTGTATTTGCATTAAGCCTGCCCCTCCGTGCCTCCGGGAAAATGCGTTTCCCTAATTTATGCCTTCGCCTCGATGAAATGTAGGTCGCGGCAGCAGCTCCGCTTCGTCGACTCGGCGGAGGCTTCGGCTTCGACGCCGATGGCCGAGCTGCGGAGCTGAAAAACAATTTTCACAGCATCGCCGAGTTGCCTGGACAGAATATTTACCTTCTTTTCTCTCCGATGAAATTCTTTTATTTTTTCAGTTCGCGCGCGCTCCTCCCTCCCTTCCTCCCGCCCTGGAGCGGCGAGGCTCACCTACGGTACGACACACGCGCAGGCAGCCCTCGGGCGAAAGCCGGAGAGTCGGCCCGGGATTCATGAATACAGGAGTATTTGCGCTGCGCGCCGCAGCCTCCGTACGCACACGACGCCGGTTACGTACACTCGCCCGCGCACATGCGCGCACCTACGGGGGCAAAAACGTTCGGGGAGCCCAGTGGCGTATGTACGCGGCCGCACACGGGGGCGCACCAAATATGTGCACGCGTCAATAAACTCGGATCGGCTTTATAGGCGCGCGCGTGCGTGCGTGCGCTTACGCACCAAATGCGTCTATATTTATGAGGAGCGTCAAGTGGGCGCGCCGTAAATGCAAATTTCGAGCCCTGCGTTCGCGACGTTCGCCAAAATGGCGACACGACGAGGCCATTTGCATTTTGCATTCCTGCGTATGCGACGAGGGACGGTTATTGCGCAGCCGCCACTGCGGATGTATAAGGCCGCGCGCGAACACATTCTTCCTTCGCCCTCTTCGTCGTTAAACTCGAGCTTTGGGAGTAAAAGAGCCGAGTAATTCGTTCCTCCCGATCCTGCAATGCTGTCGGACTCACACTCGCGTCCGCGGACGTGTGTCTCTCTGCCGGGAGAAGGTAAAGTTTCTCGAAAACAAGAGTTTAACGAGACGAGGTTGCGCGTAAGCGAGCACAAAAGGCCTCTCTGCTCGCGGGGGGCAAAGGGCTCGTTTTCGTTCCATTCGGTTAGATGGAGTAGTCGTGGTTAAAAATGTGGCATTGCACCATCGGACCGCAGAACATTCCGGAAAACAGATACGTACTAATGATCCGGGAACTCGAGTTGACGTGCCACCGTTGAATATTCATAGAGTTGCGTAAGCAAACTCTCCGCTTCGAGCGAACGCTTAAGTTTTCTCAAGTTATTTTAATCTTCGTGGGAAAGATTCGCCGGCGGCACAGGTTAGCGATTGCCTGGAAAAAGTGACGGAACGAGATGATCGATAAAATAGGCGGAAGAAAGAGAAGCGAGGACGTGTGAAGGGGACGCGAGTCGGCGGCAGTGGAAAGCCCCGGGCCCTGGTCTTAATACGGTATGCAATAGCGTCTCGCGGATCCGCTACAGCGGCTAATATTCCGCGAGAGACCGAGAGCTACGTGTCCGGACTGCCAACTGGTCCACTGCTACGTGTGCGCCGAAAACGGTCGCGAATTCGAGACGAGGCGAATTCCGTCGGCTCACCCCCGAGGACCGACTCTTGGAATATTCCCGCGTCCTTCCGAGTCTTTCTCGGGCGCTCGAAAATTATTCGCCGGATAGAGTTCGACGCGCCGATTTTTTCGATTCGAAATGAAATTTTCAGCCTGAAAAACGTTGGCGATATCATCGGCCGTCGGAGTCGTCGTCGATCCGCTTCCCTGCGCGCCCTTGCAGAATTCTAATTAGGCAGTCACGCGCTCTATTAGATTCGAGTGGAGGAAACTGCAACTGGACGTGTTCGCAACGAAGGAAGTCGAGTATCGTGGCTCCGAGGCTTCTACCTCCATTAGCAAGAGACCGAGCCGACACTGGCCGTGTGGCTGCTAATTTGCTTAAAATTGCAGCCTCGCCGAAGTCGCTGCGACTCCTTGGATCATAGTTCGACAGCCGAATGTTTCGGGTAATCTTTACGCGAAGACAGAACCGCGCATCGCCGCGCCGACATGTGGACACGAGTGCGCGTGCGCGTTAAAATATTGCGCCGCTAATCTCTTGCTTGTGCGCTGCGTACGGGGGGCAGTTGGAAAATGTGCCAAAATGTTCTCGTTGCGTGGCTTCCACAATTATTTACAAAACCTCTTTGAATTAATGAGTTGGAGCTTGATTCGGCGCACAACGAGCGAACGTTGAATCTGGAAAATCGTCAGCTTTCAAAAGGTGCAGCGCGTACTTTGCGTGAAAATAAATATTGCGTTTAAAGAGTGTAAACGGTTGAAGACTGCGGTTCGATTACTCGTTCGAGACTCGAACGCACGTACTTTTTACTTTCGAGCGATGAATTATTTCTTCGAACGGTGGAGCCGTTAAAAGCACACGGAAAAGGTCGCGAAAAATTAGTCTGCAGCCTTGAAACTAGTGCAGTTAACGAAAAGAATAATTCGCAAACTCGGCCATTGTGTGCCGGTGCGCGGCTACAACAAAGCGACGGCAGTCAAAGGAATTCAAAATTCGTCGGAATGCTGTAATTAACACTGGGCTTTCCCTACAATTACTAATAAAATATACTCTTCGTCCTGAAACAGAGCCAACTTTTCACTCGTAACGGATAGTTAGGACGTTACGCGTCAATCGGTGCAAATTGAAATTTTTTGCGTTACACTTGTCAGACGCATATTTGTACATTTTTTCGACGCCAATTGTTCGATCGGTTTCGAAATCGTAATTAAAACGAAAAAATTCAAGAGCTGTCTTTCACCGCGAGCGCAATGAATATTTATTTTGACATTGGAGGAGAAGCTGCGCTATTAAGTTCTTTCCCTCGATTAGCAATATTTGGCAAGATTATGTTTATTGCACGCGCGTATCTCAATAAACGTTTCGCGAGTCGCCAAAAAATTGTTAATTTTTAATCACAACTCGTTGGCGTGTTTATCGATTTTACTCACGAAGCTTCTCCGGCTTTCGCAGTGGAAAATCTAGATTTACAATGCTGGCGTCAGCTTACACCTCGAAAATAACTCGCCGCTAAAGTAGCGAGCGAATGATTATTTTAGGCATCAAGCCCTTGATACGCGAGTCGAATCGAAGAAGAAAAATCGGATTCGGAATACTCCAATATATCAAATTCCAAGTTTGCTTTTGGAATTTCCCACTTTATTTACACAAATAGGTGTTATTCGAGCCAAGAATTCGAGTGCAATATTGGCCCCAATTTACCGTAATTGGAAACTATTCCCAGCACGCACTCGCCTCTGCGCCGACGCGAGACGAAGGGCTTGGGCGATAAGAGATAAGAGAGACGCCCTGGCTCTCGGCTTGCAGGACACGTAGCCGCGGACGTGTGATGAAACGGGAAAAAGGGTGAAAGTCGAGAACGTAGAAGCGGCCGAGAGTTCGGG
Organism: Platyscapa corneri; assembly: GCA_018907185.1. Lineage (NCBI taxonomy): Eukaryota > Metazoa > Arthropoda > Insecta > Hymenoptera > Agaonidae > Platyscapa > Platyscapa corneri. Next base: position 6,306,978 of record JACCHW010000024.1, on the reverse strand, counting down.
CCGAAAACGGCGGCAAATAAAGGAAAACAAGCAGGTGAAATGGAATGGATTGAAAAGATGGCAGATAGCAAGGGGCATTATTTAGTCAATGCAGGCGCTAAATTACTTAGTCTTGCGGCATCGTTTTTCCAATTACTCGAAAGTTACGGCATTTTCCAAAAGTCGGAACTCGAGCGGCGAGAGGCGAAATCTCACAAGTACGCCGACTTTTATACCGTTGGAACGAACGCATTTCCTTTAAACGCGAAGCCCTTATTATTTGTTATTATTAATTCAGCTTTTTAGCGGCGTCGCTCGAGCAACTCGTAATTTTTCGAATGCGCGTGCGTCGCCGCTTCTGTTGCGACGATAAAATAACGTCGCTCCACCGAGTTCGAAGCTCGATACTTAAATTCTTCGAGACGGCGAATTTTCAGGTTAATCGTCCGCGCTGAAAGTGCAGCAAGATTAATAATTGAGCGCGAGCCCGGGCATCTGCAAAACTGCTTGTGCGTTCAAGTTCGGCTCACTTGACCTAGAAGTAACCGAAAATGAATCGTTGCAGCGATCTTCTTGTCATCGTCGATTCGCGATTAAAAGCAGAAATTCAAGGTTTGCTCGGTATTGCGTCTTTCGTCGCCCGTCTCACATTTCGCGCGCGCATTTTTTAATGAACTCAATAGCTGTAAAGCCCGAGTCTAGCCTCTAAATAGAACAAATTAGGGTAAATCTTGCTTTGCAAAAAGCTCGACGCCCAGGAGGGGAAAACAAAGGAAGGCAGAAAAAGAGTAAGGAAACGCTCAAAAATGAATAATGACCGAGAAAAGATAAATAAGAAAATATAGTGCCGAGCTCGGGAGATAAGCAAAAAGTGAGAAGCGAAGAAGCAGCAGTAGCGGCGGCGGCGGCGGCGGCGGCGGCGGCGGCGGTGGCAGCGATGCAGTCGAGGAAAAATGAGAAACAGGAGGGAAAGAGACAAGGCGAGAGGAATGGGAGTGTCCAAGATGGCGTCGGGCAACCGCGAGGAGGAACATGACGTAGGTGGAAAGGGTGAAAGATAAATTACGTGTCCACTACTACCACTGCTACTATTACTTCTAGCCCTCGGGTAACGCCGCAAAGAGTCTCCATTAAACATAAGCTGCTCACTCGTCTACCCTCTGACCCCCGGCCACTCTTTCGCTTCAATCTCGTCGAACCCGCTCTCCCTCTCCTCCTCCTCCTCGCTTACTCCAAGATTCTTTGATTTTCTTTTTTCTGTATCATTGGCTTACATTTTTTAATAAAAAGGCAATTTGAAAGCAAAAATGAAATCTCTTTGTGAAAATACTCGCCGGAATACTCGCTTAGCTCAATAATCTTTAATGGCTTACCTTGTATCTCTGCTCTCCTGAAACGGAGCTTCCGCCTTTCATGCTCCGATTACTCCGCAAGCCCAATTGTGCGAGGAATCGAATCGAATCAAATCGAATCAAATAAGGCTTAATTAATGTTTCGCGGACACTTTTGACGCGTCCGAGCGACTCTCCCGACTAATTTGCTTAGCGGAAGGAGCTTTCGAAATATTATTATTTCAAATATTCCACCGATGCGTTTGGGAGAACAGCGTCGTTGCCGAGATCAGCTTTTCATTTTAAAGTATTTCCCGACCAATCAACTGCATTACGCGTTATTGCTTCGCAAAATGTTGGCTGCTTCGAGAAAAAAGGATGTCGTTTAAAAGCTTCGTCGAATTACGGCACACAGAGCGAGACGTTCGCGCATCAGCGTCAACCGCGTCACTACGTTTGAAGAAACCCCAAGGACTCGCGTCGCATTAATTTCAATACACATCAATCACATTATAATGGCTCTCGATGACGAAGTTTTACGAAAGCACTCGTCGAGCAGCCATAAATTCGACAAGCATTTGACGAAAAATATGTCTAGCCGTGTATAACGACTGCGTGACCATGTCTCTCGACTTGCCCCCCCCCCCGCCACCAAGCCTGTTTCTCCCGCGCATCCAGCATCCCAGAGCAATGCCGGCAAAGGGCGAAAAGTTCTGAACAAGTTTTAAAAACGCACGGCACATTCTCGGACTACTGCTCCCGTTTTTCCTTCCCTCTTTCCTTCTTGTTTCCCTTTTTCCCAATGACCAGCCAGCACAACTTTTACATACAAGAAAATTACGCTCGGTTTACCGCGGCGAATCGACTCGACTCACGCCACGCAGTCGCCGCTCCCCTCGGCTCCCGCAAGTTTAATTTAGCAAATAAACATAGACGCGACCAAATTAAAGCGAAAATAAAAAAAGGGAAGGATAAAGAGAGCCAACGGGGCCTTTTTCGGTGCTTTGTGCGGCTTTCGAACAAAAGAACAATGTTGTCTCAACCAAAATGGAGTTTGCTAATCTGGGCGAACAATTGCATTAATAGCAATAATGGCTGTGGACTTTACTACCAAAATATTGCTCTTATCCAAGGACGCGCGATCGATCGACCGAATAAACTTCAGCTGCGATGCAAAAAAGTTGGAACGGATTTTGCTTCTTTGCAAAAAAAAAAAAAAAAAAATGAAAAGGAGAAAACGGTTTGCAAGTTTGGCCAAGTTTTCCCAAGTTCGGGAATTTAGGTCCAGGGGTCGTCGGTTGCGATCGAACGAAGCACGCGGAGTCTCTTTTTACGACCGCTGCTCACTCCCCTCCATTAGTTTTCGCCTCTCGTTCTTTAAGAGTATTGGCAAAGCGCAGCGGAGTGTTGCGAGTCCGGCTGACCGGCAACCGGCGATCAAAGTGCTTTATCAAAAGCCCTGGCTCCTCGCGGACCAGTCGGTGGTCGCGCGACCCTCGAGGACGCACTCAGCAGTCGCTTAAGCGTAGCTCGGGAGCTGCCGGAAAGTGGAAAAATAGAGATGTCGCTCTCGGCCTAAACCGCGAACAATTACTCCTATAGATTGCGACATTCCCATGGCAATCAATTGAAGGGGGCGAATCGCGGGCTGCGATCCCGCGCCCAGCGGGCGGCGACTCCCCTGTACTCGACGATCCGCAGCCCCGGGAGTTCACGCAGAGCGGAAGAAAAAAGTGGCTGTCACGCCCCGACGAGACGCGCAATATTGGCCGACGCCCCGGCGTCGAGGAATCGAGGACCTCGCGTGCATCGCCGCCTTATTGCGCTTGCGGGGGGTGCGACTCGGAACGCCGCGTCTCGACAGCCAACCGGCCGATACCGAACATTCTCATTCGCCGGAATCGGAATCGAGAGCTTCGGTTATTTGCCAATATCGAGGCCTTTTTTTTCCCGCTCGCCTCACCGGGGGAGCTGCGAAATTGCGCTCTGCTCGAGCCTCGCGGCAGACTTTCATTTGCACGCTTAAAACAACGTCTGGGGCAATTTTGTCAATTTCGAGCAAATCCACTCGTTCCAGGACTTATCGATACGAATAATGAACCTTCGGTCTCGATCGGCATTACAAACGACTGTTGCCAGCGATTCGTTTTACCGCGTAAATGCAATTATATTTTTAATCGTCTACTGGCTGTTGGCAATGTGTTTGCATTGGATATTAGCGGCAACGATTTTCTCTCTAAGCGGACAGATTTATAGATTTAATTTCGGTAATTTAGTAACGTCTTGTTATTTATTTCGCAACGTCAGCGTCGGTGTGAACGCGACAGGCATTTCGTACAAGTGCCTGATCTCGTTAAACTCCAAACTCGTTAAACGTAATTTATATAGGTTCGGTTTGGATGTTCCCCCATCCCTGATTATTAGTTTTTAGTTTTCAACTAATCGTCCGAGTGGCAGTCCGCGACACGCGTGGAAGCTACTTATAATGTGTTCGTCGTAATGATACCTTGTTTGCACTTCCAATATTAAACATGGAGCATCTCGATCGACTGATTATTCTATTCTTAAGAATAAAAATTAATTCGTAAATCGTGCAAACTTCTCAAAAGATATATCGATAGAAAATCACGTCTTTTTTTTAACGATACTGGGTAATAGAAGTACGTTCTTAAAATCGGACTCCAATTTGCATCTGATCGGATTTTCTTGCATTAGAATATTTCTGAAACTTCATTTCTAACATTTACTTTTTCTGTTAGAATTGCAGATTAATTCTGCTCCAACTATATTGCATAATTGTGCGCGATCAATTACTGCGACAGCTTCAGTAGCCACCGTAACAGCAAATTATTGATCGCTACAAGTTGTTGCCTTTGAGTTAAGATTTTTGTTTAAACGCTAATATGTGAAATGTTGTCGAATAAAAATTGTTTCAGATACCGGAATAACCGAATATTTTTCATTTTTACAAGTTTCTCGTTGCCGCTAAAACATCTACGCAACAATGTGTGTGTAAAGTTTTTCAAGAGAGCGTATGTAATTTAGTATTACGTACGAAAACTAGGGAAAACTAAAAACATTTCTGGAACAAAAATCGTTGTATAAATTATGTGTTTTTCGCAAAAATTGATAAACTCTGCATCTATACACGTGTATTCCGGTAAAGAGTAAAAATGCATTATGATTAAATGCAACGGTCAACTGACGAATCTGAATTATTTGGAAGATTAGTGTGCTGCTCAAAATGCCGGAGCACAAACAAGTTATACGGAAAGATTTACGAAGCGACATACTTTCTGCACGGAATAATAATCATTTTCAATTTTGCACAAGTTGAAGTGAATTTTTAGTTTTACCAGTAACGCGACAATTATTTTCTCCATTGCAACTCACGGCTGTGCATTCCTAAGTGTGATAAGGAGGAACGAAGTGACACACGCGATTGCGTATTCCGCGATTGCGATTGCGACATTTGAGCTGCCGTTCAATTCTATTTCTTTATATTCAGAATTTGGCGATGCGAAATGTAGAGCCACTCTCCAAACTCTTCAAGAGCTTCTTCATTTTCATTTTCTTCTTTTTTGTTGTCGTTGTTTCTCTCTCTTTCTTCTTTCATAATTTTCACTCGGCGGAATTCCTCGCGGTGCTACGCGAGCAACAAAGAGAGAGAGAGAGAGAGAGAGAAGCGAAAAATTGCACACACGCGCATCTTGTTGATGTTCGTGCAAAGCATTTGTGCGTATAAATACCAAAGTGCACAAGAACTGCACTTGAGAATTTTTTAATAATTCCGACCTGTTGAGCTCCTATGATAATCGGTTCGCTAACTATAAGCTAATAAATGACGCTTAAAAAGGCTTTTAAGCCTCAAAGGAAGAGCTACTTCGGTTACAGCGTACATAGAATTACTAATTTCAAAGACAAGATTTGTTTATCTTTAACGATTTTTTAAATATCTGTAACGGCTCGATCAAGAAGTCACCTAATTATTGAATTAGAACTAGACACGTTACTCGCATCTACTTGTATTAACAATCAACAGATTCGCATTTTACATTAGTTCGAGTTTTTCAAATCGACGAATCAGATTTGTTCGCAAAATTTGCCAAGTAGGCTAGTGCAAAATGAGTTTTCATAATCGACATCCTCGCACTATTAACAATTCATTGATTAACAACGAATTAGTTCTCGGAATGACTTTTACTCTCTCGCGCAAATACACGTCGTCGCGAGTGCACGCAAAAGTGATCCGACACTCGGAACGTACACACAAATCCTTCGTTAAATATTTAAGCTCATTTGTTTTTTAATAAGCGTTGAGAAGGTCTGCGCAATATACTAATCAATGCGCAACAGGTTAAATAGGCAGGAGTCTAAGTCGGTTTCGTTAAAATTGGACGCTCGCAACCACACAACAGCGAGAAATACGCACTCGAAATGCCAGTGGAAGCCGAGGATGTTTAAGCGGCAAAGCGTCGCTGCGGTTCAGCAGCGGTGTATCAAAAGTGCTGAATATTAACCAAAAGATTGCTAATGAAAGTAAGTGAAACGGCTGAACGACTAATGCACCAGAGGCGCAATAAACGAGGCACGCGCGACACGCGCCCATTCAAAAGTTCTTTCCCTGTAAGCACGTATTTATTTCCTCTCTGTTCTCCGCGCGCCCCCTTCCGTCTCATCAGCCACAAATTTTCGGATAAATGACTCGGCAACAATTAAGTTCGACTGGTTCGTTATAAATTGCTTAGTTTCCACTCTTTCTACAGCCGGTTTATTTCATCTCCTGGGACAGTACAAGTTCGCTTTCGTGGTGACGCTTGCGAAGAGTGCAGGTGTAAGCTATTTAAGGGATTAGCATCTGTATTGGTAAATATTGGGGCCTCTGAAAAATCAAGACCCTTTCTACGCCCTTTACGACAAATTAAAGCTATTGCATTAGTCACCTACGCAATAAACAAACGTCAAAGATGAAAGTCTATAATTTTCACGATTTGATCGAATTTCTTTACAATCATACGCGCACTTAAAACGTTATGTCGATTTACGCACCTTTTGAATTACATTCGAATCAAATAACTACAGAATTACTCGAGAAGAGAGACGGGCAAAACTCAAATATAGAGCTTATAATTAAAAATCGAAAGAAGCGCGTGATAGAAAGGAAAAAAGTACTGTTAAATCCTGAAAAAAAGAAAGATAAAATAGAAAGGATACAGAGGAAGTGAGAGAGGGACAAGACGGACCAAATATTTTGGCAAATAGTCGATAAAAGAATAGAATAGAGGAAAGCTAGACAAAAACATTTCAAAGGGAGCGTGCTGATCGCATTTTAAGGATACATGCGATGAGAAGAATGCAGAAGGGGAGGAGTACGAAAGACGTAATTGAAGAACTTGAAGTAGAAGAGTTACAGCATGTACTAAATAAGATAAAATGGAAAAAAAGTTTGGCCGAAGATTAAGCCACGCATGAAATGTGAAAATGGGAATGAAGAAAGCTCCTTCGATGCGTGACAAAAGTAGCGAGCCAATGAATAAAGGGAGAAAAATGCTTGAAGACTGGATAAACGGAATTATCGTGACCATATTTAATAAAGAAAATAAAAAGACCCGAGTAACTACAGAGAAAAAATAGCAAAAGAAAAAAAATAAAATTTACAGCGACACGCAATTTGGATTTTGATAAAAAGACACGATCCAAGCAATGCATGTACCGAAAACGGTAAATGTACAAATGAGAAAAGCAGAGAGCCAAGTATTCGTGGGTTTTTCTGATATAAAGGTGGCGTTAAATAATATTCAAAAAGAGAATATCTAAAACTGTGTGAAAAAATTTAAACAAATGTGTAGACTCAACAAAAGAGATTAATAGAAAAACAAAGATGAATATTACAATTGACAAAGAAATAATCAGGGAACAGAAGCCAAGAGAAGGGTTGGAAAAGGGTTTTCTGCGAGTTAAACTTATATCCAGATGTAAAGAAAAAGTTAAGACGATGTAGTAATAACAGCAAGCTGAGAGAGTAATTAAGAGAAATATTAATAATATTATTTGGTAAATATCAATTATTTGGAGAGATGAATAAAATAATGAAGTTTAGAAAGTCAAGGAGTAGAATGAAAAAATTAGAATTTAAATGGAAAAGAAAAGAATTAGCGTTGGGCAATTCACCTGTTTAGGATATAATTAAATTAAATTCAAAGGAGATAATCAGGAGGAGGCACAAACAAAACTAATGGTTAAAGAGAAAATACGGTGTTACGAAGAGATAAAAAAAATAAAGTATACAGAATGACGATGATGGAAAGAAAAGAAACTAAACAAGATTGAAGCTGCAAAGAGAGCAATTAGATTGGAAAATAAAATATTAAATAGTGAAGGGATTCCGTCACTATTTAAACGATAAAAGAGTATGCAAAAGCAGGGACATAATTAGGAAGGGTGTAGAAAAATAGTTGATTAAAGGACAAAAAGGAAAAAGAATAAGTTTCTGGTAAGGTATAGGATGGTCACAGTGTACGTGGAGCAAGAACATTGTGAATGTTGATACGCTGCGGGATGAGATAGAGAAAATAAAAGTAGGACAGCAGATGCAATTATGGATAAGTCACATAGAAAAATCCAAATATTCGGAGAAATTTAAATATAATAATAGAAAATGTGAAAAAAGTGAAAGCAAGAAGAAGATTCGGGACGAAAATTTTGGTGATGAGACGAAAAGGAAAAACAAAAATGATTGACAGAGGCAGAAAAAATACGTCGATTGTGTAAAAAAGAAAAAAATCAATGAAGCACCTTATGGAATAATGCAATGCAATAGAATTCAGAACCAGTAGATGGAAAAATAGTATGAAAGGGGATAGAAAAGATATTAGTTTAATGTATAAAATATATTGTAAGAGAGAGAGAGAGAGAGAGAGAGAGATGTTAAGTAAAAACAGAAAATATAAACTCATACGTGTAAAGTTAAGTGTAAATATTATGTACTAAAATTTTCATGAAATCACGAAAGCTAACCGTGTATGCGCAAATTTAAATTGAAACGTGCATATTGTTAAAAAAAACTAAAATTAACTAAATAACCTACCACAGAATTCTTCTAAATCCAAGTATCGGTAAGATTTTGGACTCTAACTTTAAATGAAATCTAAGACAGGTATTACAATTCTTCGAAGCCGATTTGTGAAAAATGAATAGTACTAAGCGCAATGCCAGAGCTTATACACTTTTCCTAGTCTCGTTGCAACACAGATTGTAGCCATTGGGCGTCTGCAATTTTAAAAGGCCGTAAAATACCGTAGCTTACGAAGCGCGAGTAAACTATCGCGCTAATTCCAACGAATCGCGATGGAAATAATTTCGGATCAAGGGACATTACCAGAGATAGCAAAGCTTATCTTTCGCAAAGATAGCAAATTATGGCTCGAGGTCAAAAATATGTAAGTAATACAGCAATGCTCTTCAAACGGACAAAGAGAAAAGGAAAAAAGACAATCCAAACTTAAATCGAATGTACTAGGAGCGTTATATTTATACCCGTTCGTGCAAACTAAGTCTAAGAACCATAAATCTTTCACTCGCGCTCCATATTTCGCTCTACCAGCAACCCTTTTATTTATACGCCTAGAGAGAACAGCAAGAAGGATGAAGCGAGAGAGAGAGAGAGAGAGGAGCCCGAAAAGAAAATGCTCGGGGAAAAATCGCATCGAAAAAGCGACACACGGAGCGCGAGCCAAAAAGCCAAGTCCAGTAAATTTATCAGCGGTCATTGTTGGGCGGAAACCTCTCCGACAAATTCCATTGCGAGCGTCGCTTTCCTCATCTCGCTTCATCTCTCTCGCGCGGATGCAAAGGAAAAAGACACGGCCGGGGATGGATATTTGGCCGACCTGCTCTCCCCTTGCCCCGGGTGCGTATATACTCGGAGCTAGAAGTACTGGCGGGGGATGCCAGGAGCAAGACACGCGAAGGAGCGAGAGAGAGAGAGAGAGAGAGACTGGAGGCTACATATATAAGTCATTGCGGCTGACCGGAAGTCACGGGATCACCGGAACCCAGGATATTTATACGATCCTACTGACTTGCCCCTTCTTCCTCTTACACCCTGTCGCTCGGTCTTTCTCGCTCTCGTACCCCATCCGACTGCCGCTCGCACCCTCTCTCTCTCTTATCTTCTAACGACGAAAGCGACGACGTCGACGACGACTACCACGACGACGACGTTGCAGAGGAGCGGGCGCTCGTCCGACCGGAGCATTACCCGTAATAAGGAAATTGCGAATTTATTACCGGGCCGATATTGTCCCAACGACGAGGGGGACAGCGGCTACTAGTAGTGGACGCCGCCGCCGTCTTCGTCGTCGTCCTCGTCGGAGGCAAGCCCCCGGACAACGACCAAGAGTTATTTCAGCTTTTATGGGTCGAGTCGTCCGGCAACGTTCCAGATATGTGTGCGGTAAAAAAACCGGAGGGGGCGGCAAAAAGGATCAAGAAGTAGAGAGAGAGAGAGAGAGAGAGAGAGAGAGAGAGATGCTCCAGTTATACGAGAGAAATCGCGGCAACGCATTTTAGGTTCGCCTCTTTGTTCATATATTCGGAATATATGCGCTTTTCCTTCCCGAAGAGCAACTCTTTTTCCTCTGTTCTTACTTTTTACGCGACGTTCGTTAAAAACGAGTTGTCCAGCTTCGCAAGACATATTTTTTCACAATTTTTTACCCGGGGGATCCGTCGTTTTCGAGTACAAAATTCAATGGCCCTGTGCTGGCGACCCGCGTTTTCTGTCAAGTTATCACTACGAAATCGAAATCTGCGCGTCGCTAAAATAAATATTTCAACGAAGCTATTTAACTAGCGCACATAAATTGCGGAATCGGAAAACTTGCAACGGCGCGCGTTCGAGCAAAGCGTTTTTTAACCCAGAGCCTTGGAATTTACAAAAATATAACCAGCTCGTTACGAATTCGAGTTTCGAAAACTGCGTTGTGCTTCTTCGACTTTCAACACGATTGTTTCTAATAAAATATATTCGAGTTGAGACTCGACAGCAGCATTCGAGCTTTTTTTACGATCTCGGTTTCCACTCGAAGAGCATTTATTACCAGCACCTAGACATTTTGCGCGTTTATGCGCGATAAAAATCCGACAATTTTGAAAAATTGACAAAAAAAAAGCGAGACGCGGCCAAACCGAACCGGCAACCCGCCCGAGTTATCGATGCTCGTGCGCTTCTTTCTTCGAAACGTCCTCGTGGCATAAGCGAAGCGCGAAATTCCACCCACGCCTCGCACCTATCAAACAACGTTTTTTCGACGCATTGTTCTTTGGCTCGCGATCGAGCGAACGAAACCCCGCGATCCAAATTGCAATTCAAACCCTTTTGTCGCTCATCTTGGGTCAATCAATTCGACGCGACGTTTCCTCGCGAGAGCTTTGAGCTTCGCTCCGAGCATTTTTAGGAGGATAGCTCTTCTGCGATGAAGAGGATTAAACAAGGATAGTCGAGGTGTTTGGAAAATGCAGGCGCCCGCTCGCGCTACTCGCGAAGAGGGTAAACTCCGGTGCGACGTTCCCGGAAACGTTGAAATATCTTAAGCACCTCTCGTAACTGGTCCAGGGACGAGTTGTAAAGTATCGAGCACCTCGTAAAGTGTTGGGCAAAGTCAGAATCGAGAATCGGAAATCGGCATGGACCGAGCGTACCGTAGCTTCTTTCAGCGACTCACAATGGAGACTCGGATCGCTTTACCACCCGGGAGTACATAAAAAGCAGCCCCTTAAGGACGAGGAGTCGCGGCTAAATCGGGCTCGGGAGCCTCCCGAAAGGGCTGGGGAGTTACGAGTTCACGGCTCGGGAACTATCGGAAGACACATTAGCGCGAATCTGCGATGCCAATAACTCGGCTCGATGCTCTAAGGCCGGAGACGGGCTTCCCCAACCCCCAACCCCCTGCAACCGATATACTCCCGAGCGCACGCGTGCGGACTTAGGCCTCTACCCGAAATTATCCCGCGATTAATAATGCAGGTGTGTTGCACGCGTGATTGGGTCTCGGCTCGATAGCCGAGGACGGGTTCGGGCACGCGAGCTCCCGAGGGCGTCGAGCTGCAGATGCCAGCCGCGTTTCCGCTCCGGAGGCCTGGAAGGAAGCAGCCGAATGCCCTCGAACTCGAGCAGCTTTCGACTCCGACGGCGCAACGGACGGGGAGAAAGGCCTCGCGCCTAAAACGCTAAATGCTGAAACGCTAAACAGCGAAATTGCTGTTAAGAGTCGAGTAACCGTAAGCGGGCGCGAGCGCGAATTCCGGGGCAGCGGTTACGCAACACTCGACATTTGCGCCGTAACGCGTTACGCGATAAATAACGGTAATTTACCAGAGAAGGTGGGAGTCGGGCTCTTAAGGAGAGCTCTTGGCCTCGTCGTCGGCGGCGGCGGCGGAAATACATAAAAAAGAAGTAAAGAAGTAAAGAATAAAGTCGAGATGTTGCGTAAGTAATACTGGTTAAGTCGCGTAAGACACTCTTATTTAACGCGCATTGTTGTTCATTGTGCGCGGCTGTCCGAGACATCCGGAGACGTAATTCGGGACGTTCCTTTGGAGAAAAGTTCGCCTCCCACTTTCTCGGGCGACGAGGAGGCGGCGGCGGCGGCGGTGGAAAGCGTCGGGACGCGTGTTGCGATGATAGACGCCGGTAATGGCATCTACGAACGGCGAACAACGAACGTTTGCGCGCCGCAGCAGCCGAGAGGAGATCATAAACAGCCATCAGCGACACTTCCCTCCGCACAAATTCCCTTTATTGGCTGCCATCCCCCCCTCCCGTTCCTCGTTACGAGCCCAAAATCGCTAGTCTTATCCTCCTTTATCCCTCCCCCGGCGATTTTTCACGGATTATTGTTTTAAGAGCTCCGCCGTCGCTTCCCTCGCGTGGAGGGAAGGAGAAACGATCCAAGAATCGCAATCCCCGGTTCGTGATGCGCACACATGCACACGCGCCGGTAAAGGAGACGCACGAGCGAGAAGGGAAGAGAATGAGAAGCCGGAAGCTCGGCACGAGGAGGGACGTCGCTAGTCGTTTCCGCGATGATTTTAGGTCGCCGGATATGCTTGAATTAATACGGAATGCTATTTTCAGCGTCACGTATCGAGAAAGGGAGAGAGAGAGAGAGAGAAGAATAAATTTAAGAGTCCCTTCGAAATATACGGCGCTTTTATAGTCCTAATAAAAATACTCACAAAAGTATACAAAGTCGACGAAAAAAAACCTTTTACGCACTTTGTCCTGGGCGTTATTCAATTGATACGCTTTGGCCTAATTATCGATAATGTCCTCTTCGATTTAAACTTTCACTTCTCTTTCGCATAAAGGATTTTTCCTTCGTTAATTCTACGTGTTTCTACAATTTGGGTGCTTTATAAAACTGTTGTCGGGTTGTGCTCGTGTGTGTGTGTGTGTGTTACGTAGTAACAAAAGAGACGACAATTTTTTCAAAAACACCGTTATTTTTAAAATCTTAATCGCCGAGCAAATGCTAAATTGGTTGTGTTGGACAACGTTCGAACGCTTTTTAACGGTTTGCGACGAAAGAACGAGCGCAAGGAAGTTTCGGCACAATCTAGTTGCTTCGTACGATCTTCTTACAACGATCTGCCAGGGAAATCCAAGTTGTAATTATATTCGAGCTGAAAATGGGGGCAAAATTGAAAATGAAAGAAGCGGATAGAGTGATTACCGGTTTCATCGGCACTGAAAACTCGTAGATAACAATAAAGACACACACGACGGTTTATGTTGCTATAAATTTGAAGCTGAAATTTGACAAACCGCTCGTTGAAAATCCAACAAAGGCTCTAGCTTTCACCAACTGCAACGGCCGGCATTTCCATAATTTCCAAACTATTACGAGTGCGAGAGAGAAGTGTCGTGAAAATTGTGGGATTTTTACTTGAGCTCGGGGAGGACGACGAGCGAAAGCGCGAAAGACAAAAAGGAACGCGAGCGCCAACACGAAGAGCCGCCGGATAAAAAGTATCCCGCCGCAGCCGCTCCGCAGAGGCGTCACGTGCACACGCACGCACGCACACGCACCCGGACAGAGAGGCTATTAACACACATCATCGACAGTTGGGTGGCTGCTGGTGATGCGAGTGCATTGTTGTGGAACCCCGGACCGCGCGATCGGTGGCGCGGAAGGCGTGGCTCGCGATAATTCATTCTTGATTGCGTGTCTGATACATGCGACCAGTAATTACAAGGCCTCGAAACCTTGGAATTACAACAGCCATTGAACTACACGGCTAGACGGCAGAGTTCATTTTTCCCGTCCTTTCTTTGGTTAAACCGCATCGCGTGTCACGTCGCGCACCGCCAAGTGCGTCCCGAGATCCTCCGCCCGAATAATTCCCTTGCGATTTATCGCGAGTCCTCGCGTTTTCGAGACGACGAGTTTTCTTTTATCAAAGTTCTGGCTTTTTCATCGGCTTCGATGACGAGTGACTCCGAGGACTCGATTCCCATTCCATCCGCGAGTGTCGTGTCATCCTATTCGTCATCAGACGCCTAAGACTCCAAAGAGCCTTCGGAAATAAGTCGGACGTTCCAATCGACTCCAGTTACTTTTTCCCGACAATTCTTTAACGTTTCCTAATTCGAAGTTTTTATAAATGCGCTAACAACGACTTCGCTGCGCTGCTGATAATTGTATCCTTTTTCGCTACGAATAACGCGAGTTAATGCAAAATGGGAGCGTAAACATTTATTTTACTCGATTAAACATTTGCTCCGTAAATCGAACAACTTTGGCAGATGATTCAAAATTTTAATAATTTATCGCGATAAGCTTCTGTTAAACGATAAACAGTCGGCTGCTTCGTAACAAAGCAACGCAAAATTTTAATTCTAAACGTAAAGTTGTTTTCACAACAGGAGCATCCTTTATTCGCTTGTCGCAGTTACGTCTCATTTCCGACTGTTGCAATTGCAAAAGCAGCGGTAAACTGGATACGACTCGATGGACGTTTATTCAAAATTCCGAAAAATAATGTCGATCAAACGTTTATCGGTATCGACGCGAGCGAACCGAAGTCGGTCAGTGCACGCGAACGCAACGCGATTGCTTCGATCATTTGTCCACGTTTAATAATTAAATACGAAGGCGGGGAGAGAAGAGGAGAGAAGCGAGAAGCGGTTGAGAGACACGGAACGCAAGGAAAGAAGACAAGCGTCGTCATCCGTCTTCCTTTGATGGAGAAACGTGTCGCCGCTGCAGCCCATCTTTTCTCGCCGTCGCCTTTAATCTCCCGTCCTACATTTTGGGCATTCATTCGCGTAACAACGCGCAACGAGCGCGGAATTATATCACGATTAGTGGGCTTAAGGTACGCGCTGCACTCTTGGGGCATTACAAAGCATCTTGCCATTAAGATCTTCGCCGTCCGTGGGAGTTGCGTCGAAATTCCGACCAAAGGAGCTTTTGAACTTTTTAAACGCAGCCGGTAACCTAATGCCGAGGCTTCCCTCCATCGCGACGAGATTTTGCGAGAGCGTTTCTTTAATTTATCACGCCTGACAAACGTTGTCGGGGGGGGGGGGGAGGGGACTCGCCCGCCGCTGATTCATCGACGCCTCGGGGGCGTTTGTCACTCGGCATGTTTCGACGATCGTTACGCGTCGCTCCTGGGGACATTCGTAAATCGTTCGATGCGCAGTTCATTCTTATCGAATCCGCGCCGGATAAACGCGATCGCCTCGCACTTGCGCGAGCAACTAGTGACTTTCGATGCTTGCAATATTAGCGATTGCTTAGACGCTCGATACGTTGCTGCTTATATTATGGCGGCGGTACAATCGCCAACTGATTTTCCTCGACAAAATCATTGGCCCCGCTTATTAAAGAGCTTTCATTAGCAACCGAATTCCTCGGGGGCTTAGGATTTATTAATGTCGCGAGCTCTTGGTTCACCCGAAGGCATTTCTCCGTGGAAGCCGTGAAAAGGCAGCTACGCGACACAATTGGCCGTGGAACGGGTAAGACTCGTTTTTTTCCTTCGCCGCGGTTTCTCGCTTGCAGTGGAAATTGATGGAGAGCTCCTGGGGGCTTAAGATTCCATTTCATCCATCAAGGTTGACCGTCGCTACGGAAGCCGCTGACAAATCAAGTCCCGCGCTACACTGCCACGAGTCGGAAACCTCAAAATTCAACATCGATTATCGCGCTAACTAATCACCGAGGAGGACCTGGCGTCTTTGCGAGTGGTGGGAGCAATTGCGAATTCGCAACGGACAATTTGCACTTTTCGAGTCGCGCGATTGTGAAAATAATTTAAAAATCGCCGAGAGCTCGGAGATAACGCGCAAAGTTAATAGAGCGTTTATACGCAGACGTTCGAGCCAACCCCTGGGGTAGATACACACTAGCCCGGAGCAGTTGCAGGGATCCCCAAAAATTTCCGCTTTATAAACTTCAAATCCAATCTGTGCCACTTCGTCGGACTGGGCGCAAACATAACTTTAAGAAAATATTGACCGGCTACATGCGAGAAAGTCGAAGGGAGTGGCCGATAATACGAACCGGGAGCAAACTCTTGCGCGGCTTGCTGAATCTGTGACACGAGTGCGAAATAATAACCGCTTGCTGTCGCGAGCTAATAAGAAAGCAACGGAACAAAAAATTGTTAATTACCCAACAACTGCCGCCAACTAATGTCGCAGCCTTTTATCGCAACGTACGTGTTCCCTCGTCCTCGTCGTAATTTAGCGGCAGAAAGAGAATATCGAATTAGATGCAGAAACAACGACGGGATTTGGAATTTTTCTTAGAAAGTTGAAATCGTTGTTAAAATTTGATCCGTTAATCGTCTTTACGTTCCGCGAGATATTTTCCGCAGGCGTGTCTCGCCAATTCCCCAACAATACGGTATTAATCGTATTGGACGAGCCATAAATAAACAACGAGCAGCCGCAGCTCCGAAGATTGATTATTTCCGAATTGAGCGAGGAGACGTGGAAAATCTCATTCGCTTGGAACGAGTTCGACGCAGAAATAGATTTCGAGGAGTACCTGCTGATTATCGATAATAATGAAAATTATAGATTAACAACACCTGCAGACCGTGATCTTGCGCAACCCCAGCTCAACGACAACTTCACTTGGACTCTTTCAAAAATACAAGATATAGACAAAATTTAAGCTTAAGATTACGCGGATGTGTTTGTGTAATTAGGTAAGTGTACAAGCTCATTTATGGCTTGGAAATTGTTCGTATCCTTTGGACTCGAGCTAAAACTTTGTAATTACCAAATGCTAATTCCGTTGAAAATTAACGGATGAAATATTTGCAACCTGCTGCTCTTCTAAAAACAGCTTTTCATTTCGCTCCTCAATGCAAACATTCAACGCGATATTTTTCGAGTCTTCGCTACTATTTAAGCAAAAGGTAGAACTAATTTTACTAAAACGATGCTTAGTTATCAGATGCGCGCGTTAAGTACATACGTACTCTTACTTAGGAAAATTACGTGTACGGATTGTAAAAAGTCGCCACAACGAACGAATTAAACTAACGACTTTCTCCGTGAACTATGAATTTGGTGAACTTATCATTTCCAAAACTTAGAAAAGATTTAAGGCCCTTAGAAGTGCTAAAAGTATTTCTTCGATTCTCGAGCAGAGACGAACAAAACTTTAAAAAACACTTTGAAATACATTATTTTGAAAAGACTGGAATTGTTCGTAGAATAATATTTCTTGAAAAATAACGAATCCAGTTTGCGTTAATTTGAATATCGAACGAACCATTAACCAGAAAACTATGGAGACAATGTACCCTCGTTGCTTTTAAACTTTCCCTTCGGATGTACAAATGATGCGCGTGCGATGCATTTTTAATCCGTAATCAAATGTAAAAAAGCTTTTCTGGAAACAGAAAAGTGATAAATTCGCGGTAACGCATACGCCATTACCGACGACACATTTCGCAACCTCATTTTTTATTGGATCATTAAATACAAAAAGTACGATTCAACAGTTGGTTTTATAAGATTGGGGCGCAGTGCACTTTTCTCGCTGTTCTACTCTCGTCCGCAGTTATTTACGGGAGATTTCGGTGATAGCTAAAAGTGATTGCTAGATTATTGCGTTAAAACTCACTTGTTTAAATCATAAGTCGCAATCATATTCGTTACCTTGGTATTATCGTAATTTCAGGGATAACGAGCCACAAGATTAAACGAAAAAAAAAAAAACGGAAGAACTAGAGAGGGAGAGCGACCCTCGGCTTGTGCACTGTTTGTTTCGCATTTTCACGTTCGCATGCAACAGACCCCCCAATGCACCAATGCACCTATGTACCATCGAACAACTGCTCTTCATTGGGTGGAGAATTAGGGCTAAATAAAAGAAAATACCCCTCGGTGCTGTTAATTTGGGAAACTTTTAGAGTGATTATTACGGTACAAGTGCAGTGGCGCTCGAGTCGATTTTTTATCCGCTAATTTTGTTACTACTTATTGCGCAATAGCTGTTATCACGGTAACACCGTAACTATTGACCATTCGAAATAATTCACTGCTAAAGTGACGATGGCTGTGCACGTACGAGCATCTCCTGGTGCAGTTTACTTTCCGTCTCTTAGCCCAAGAGGAGTTCGGAAAACCCGTACCACGAGAATAATCTCTTTTTTTATGCGAAAAAATATCATAATCGCAGCGAGACATTTTACTTTTTTTAACGTCTTCAAAATTAACGACAAATTACAGTAGTTCTCTAGCTGCGTGATGTATCATTATCAGTCTTCGTTTTATCATTAAAATATATACAACGAGTTTCTCTGCCTTTAAAAAGGCACAGACTGTTCTACCCTACCGATATATTTAAATATTACGCACACAATTATCGTGCAGCAAGCGCATGTTAATTACAGTGCCATTTCAAGCCGCGCACGAAGTGCAGAAGATTTATTCGGCAACAGAGACATTAGTGTTGCGGCCAGCAAATCGGCCGATAAAATTTCGAGATTATCAACTGGTGCTTACAAGGGCGTTGTTGTAAAAAGGAATCCTCGAGTCGAGCTTGAAAGTTTTTCCGAGTTACGGGGTGCAATCGGAAGGCGGAAAATAACATTTTCGCGCCAACTGCCTCTCCGAGAAATAAATCGCTCGTCGTGTTGACTTTGTAACGAGACTTTGGTCGTTAGACGCGGATCCGAAGGCTCGCGAGTGTTCGATCGATGTCGAGGGCACGAGGCTCGCGACGAAGGAACAGATCGTTGGATTGGTCACGATCGGCGGACCGAGTGCGAATCATCGATTCGAATCCCGAAAATTGGACAATTGGATTATGAAACTGCATCGCTGTCGATCGATTTCGATTTTTCGAGCCGAGGCTCGAGGGAGGAAATCGTAATTGCCCCGGGAATTCAGGTGCTCCCGGTCTTAGCCTCCACCTCGTGGCGCTCCTCATTTTTCCAGAGCACTCGAGCGCTGCTTTCCAACTGGTGCTCCAAAATCTGATACAAAGAAACACCGAAGTTTACGCCGAGCGACTGTGTGGGTGTGCGCAAGCAGCGAACCTAAAGTGCTCCGCAGTTAATCTCAGTTTCGCGACTAAGTTATCCACTTGGCGGCGGAAGACGAAAAAGGATCGCTCGAACGTCGTTATACCCGCAGGATTTAACTTGGTCGTGCGTTCCGAAAGTTTCCGCCGCTTGCGGCTTGTTTGTTCCCGCACTCTCGATTCGTTAATCAAACAACGCGAGGCTCGAGTTAAGGTATTAAACTTTCGGTGGATACGCGAATATTTCAATGCGACATTGCGAGCCGTAAATTGAAAAGCTGTCGTACGAGCCGTTGGCGCGCAACTTCTCGCAGCTGCGGAAAAACGCGGAGGGAAAAGCGACGACTCCTTGGCTCGTGTTACGCGAGTCTACGATGATTCGTTAGTTCAGGAGCGATTAGACCGAGTGCCGCACTTTTCAATCGCAGCCTCGAACACGAAGGTTGCCGAACAATAACCACTGCTCGACTTTCCTGCTCTACCGATCGAGTCGCGAAGCTTGCGCGCGAAAAAGTTATGGAAATGGTTGCCGAACGGGGAAGAGGTGGCCCCCAAGTTACTTAATCGAAGCGCTTTCAGTGCTAATGGAGAAGAAAGAACTTGTTGCGCGGAAAAGCTTCGGCTGCCGAGATGCGGTTAAAATATTGGGAATTTAGGCCGCCTTTTGCACATTGTTTACCTATTACTTCGGTTCACTAAGTTGCAGTTTTTTCATCTTCAACTTGAGAGTAGAGTTCAGTTCGAGACCGGGAAAACGCGGCGAAGGCTTTTCTTTATAGTTTAGTTCCATTTAATTCGGGCAATTCAGCGATGATTGTTTAGGGCTGAGCGACTAACCTACCGAATCTCATTTGATCGTAGATAAATTTTGGGGTTGAAAATGGCGCCAGGCAAAGACTCTGGCTTTTAATTTATAATAATATTAAGCTCAAGACAAGAGCAAAGGTTAAATCTCGCCAGCGAGTTCATCGATGCCGCTTCTATGAATCGCCACTATTTTTGCGGGGAAAACAAGTTAAACGGATGAATAACTGGGGGGGGGGGAGAAGAAGGAAAAGTAAGTAACGCTCAAACGTTTGTTTCACATTTTACAATTGGAACGCCTGAATATTCGCTTCCTTTGGAATCACCAGCAGCGGATTCTGTTTATTTCATCGCCGGCTATTAGTGCATTCGACGCGCTTATCTTCAATCACCGCTATCAAAGCCTCGATACAACGTCAATTTACCGGAGGATGACTCGTCGCTTCGAACTTCTCGCGGGAAGCAAAAATCACTGATCACTGGATTCGCGATGGCCCTTAAAACACTCGCGCGCCGCTTGTCAGTTATCATTCGCGTTTTTCCGCGAGGGTAGTGCAATGCTTTCCGCGCTCGCCCCCCTCCCGTGTCTCGCGGGAAACTCCGCACACGCGTTTATTGGGGCGTTAAGCGCGACGACGATCGGCGTTAATCTCATTAGACTCGAAAACCGAGTGCGAAAGTGCAGCCAGCGTCAATTATTTCGCAGCCGAACATCCGACTCGGCGCGCTTTCTTCGCCCTTGTTCGTCGAGCGGAGGATGGAAGATAGAGGAACGCGGGGAAAACTCTCGGGAGATCGTCGAGTGCGCGTCGAATTAAAACGAGCGCGACGGAAGCTAATTGGTCGTCGATCGAGGGCTCGCATCTTCTGCGCCGTTTGCCTCTTGGTCCGGAGAATTGAACTGAAACCGAGGCGCGGATCGCTTGAAACGCGCAAAGCGCGAGAGTCTGAAATTTGCTCTCGCCCGTTCACCAAAACGATTTATTACGCGCGAACAACGATAAATTAATCTCTTTCCCCAGAATCTTTGAACTGTTACTCGCGTTTAATGGAAAAGCACTCGGAATAAGAGGACGAGTGGCTCGTGCCGAGCGACAACTCGAAACGTTACGAATGGACGACAGCCCTACGACTCTATGCTCCCGAGACCCCGAGTGATACGAAAACTCGAGCTGGCCCGCTTATTGTTCGAGAAAGTGGAACGGAAGGCTCGCGAACGAGTTCGAAAAAGTCTAGCACTCGATGTTCGGGAGCGCGCGTTGGCGAGCAAAGGAACGTAGATTCAAAGTGCACCTAATTTATGTGGAAGCAGGAAAGGAATAGCCGACGAAATTCACCTGCGGCACATGCTGTACAGCACACGCGTGGGCACGCGCTCCGTTTTTCCCAAAAACGTTGCTGTGCCCACGCACGCAACTTGTCATCCTATGGGCATCGAAAGCTCGGGGCCTGCAAATTAAACAGCGGCGCTCGTCGCGCTCCCCGCTTTTCCACTTTTTTATTTAACAGCAAAAAAGAAGACCGAGATGGCAGATCTCGGGCCCGTGATACATCGCTTTTCAATGACTTACGCAGCCTACTTAGTTGAGTAGGGCGCGTAAAAATTGAAATCTCTTTCTCCCTCCTCGTACGGTTTTTGCTCCGCAGGTCGGATCCCGAGAAGAGCGACAACGACTACCGTACGCACCGCAGCGAAGAGGGGCAGGCCGATTTTTCTCACAACCCGCAGTACAAAAACAGAGTCGCGAGCACCACGAGTAGTCGCGCGTACACACGTGAGACTCGAGCTCTACCTGCTCAGGTTTCGACGACCCGACCAGCGAGAGAGAGAGAGAGAGAGAGAGAGAGAGCGAAGCCTTCGTGCTCCAGTTGGCGAAAAAAAGGTTCCCACGATGTAGGATGTGCCACGGAGCGACTGCTACGGAGACACCGAGGCTGATGCTGATATACTCGCAGATACAGAGAGACCGAGGGGGGCGAAATTTTTGAAAGACAAAGGGGAAATGGAAACGAAACTTTGTGGAAACTCAAAGAGCAGCGGATGCGGGTTACGAATGCAATGCTTTTCACGTCATCTCGTAGTTAGGCGCGTCAAAACTGAAAGGCGTCGGCGACTCGGGCCGTTGCTCGTTCGACCGAAAGATTTCGGCGGAACGTTACTCGCCGCCGATTAAGCGAGAGCGTGGACGTCAACCAAGGGAAAATACTGCCTGGCGATTAAAGCGCAAACGAGTCTTGAAGACGGTTAGCCGTCGTTCGAACGACACTCGCGAGACTCTCCCGAGATGGTGGTTTGCCCTTGTGATATTCTGAACTTTCGTCCACCGTAACGAGCGAGAGCTTCTCTAGGAACCGAACGAAAAGTAGCGGCGTAATTTTTAATAAAGCGATCCTTGGAAACGTAAGGCCGAGACGATTTCATTTGTGTTCCACGCTGCCCGTGGAAAGGTTCGCGAAAAGCTGGAGGGCAGCCGTTGGAAAGATATTATTCTCGGCTGAGTCAACGGAATGCGCTCGAATTCGTTCGCTGCGATAAATCCCAAAAATCCGAAATATCGTTATTATTTCGATTACTCTCTCTCTCTCTCTCTCTAGTTCTCGTTATAAAGACGGGGGGGGGGAGCTCATGGAGCATAAAAGCCTAAAAAATTCTCGGCTCGTTAAATCTCGAGTCGAGGTTGTCGCTTGTTTTTGAGCGCGAGCGAGCAGTGCGCATCAGAGGCAGAGGAAGCGTTGCGTCCGAGGCTTTTCCAGCGTATTAATCGGGAAAAGCGAGCGTCCGGTTAAAGGTCCGATCGGAGGGCGGGAGCAGTTGCCGGTGCCAGTAGTAATTCAATAATGTCGAAAAAAGTCCTCCCCAGCGACGCGCGGCTCGAACGTGACGCATGGAAGAGGTGACGTCGCTCGGAGGAACGCCATCTTGAATAGAGCAGGGGGTCGTCCCCGCGCGCTCGTAATTTCCGAAAGTTCCGAAAGCCTTCGAAAAAACGGACATCGAGCCTCTTCGTGCTCGCTCTCTCTCTCTCTATCTCACTCGCGCGCGCGCGCCCGTCTGCCTGTACACGCGATTGAATGGGAATTCGCGCATTTCGCACCTGACTCTCCCTCTCTTTCTACCTGCGCACAGCAGCACTTGCACTCCGATACTTTTTATTATTGTACGCACGGCGTGTCTTTGTCGAGCGGCTCGCCCTCCTTTCCTTTCTTTTTCATAGTCCGACGCCTTTGCTCTCGGCGCGCTCTACCGTACGACTATTATTTTGATCTGATCTTTGTGCATGGATTAATGTGGATATTATGGCTTTCTATTAATTTCTCAGGAATGCCCTTTTCAGGTGGAATTCACTTTATTTTTCTTCCTTTTCATCGCGCCTTTTGTCGGTAAATAAATTTTACATCGCCACGTCTGTGCCTGCGGGCCCGTTTCGGATTGCCGCGCGCAGTTGCCTATTCTCACAATTATCCGATAACATTGTCGATCCACAGATTGGCGACGCGCGCGTGCGCGCACACACACACGCCAGTCGCGCGTTCGCAGCACCGATCGGAGAGTTAAATAAAACAGCGAGTTTGTTTGCAGCGCCTGCGACTGATCCTGGGATAATTGGAAGGCCCCGTCCGTGGCTCGTTGGTGGAATTCAAAATTCAATTATTAGGAGGAGAGAGGCCGCGGCCACCGTAGGCTGTGTGTCAACGCTCGTTCCGTCGATTCGCAAAGAAGAAAATTAATTTAAGCGCACTTTGCGGATCACGCAGAGTGGGTGCAATAGCGCGTCGATCGTTAAAATAATTTCACCGTAATTCGCTATTATAGCCGGAATCGTCAAGCTTGTTAGTCCTTTGATTGTGACATAATGAGCTGCCTTCCGGGGCCGTTGGCATTCTGACGACGCTACGAGCTGTCTCGTGGCGTTAATTAACAACGGCGCTCCAATGCAGTAATTATTTCCAAAATTCCATCCCGGCTGCGCTAATGTGGCAATTAAAATTCGAAATTCGCCGTATCAGTCTTACTCGCGTGAAATTCCGCGCCGTCTTAGCTGCGACGGAATTTCGCTTTTCATTAAAATTTTCGTTATTCGGGCGTGTGTTTGTACGCGCGACGACGATTCCAACGAAAATTTTCGAACTTGCGTTACTTGCACGAATTTGGGCTCAAAAACGAGCTTCTGTGAACTGGCAACTTTAAATTATACACAAATAAGCCCATCGGAATTACCATTTACATATTAATCTCCTCGAAGTTTAATCAATCAGTTCATTCGTGCTTTCATCTTGATCATCGGATCGAACCTATTCAATACTTTGTCCATGCGAGTTTTGAAAGTATTTGCTTTTTAATTCTGATCAGGCTGAATTAATTTTGAATTATTGTATTGATATTTAATATCGAGCATAATGGGGGTCGGGCGAGAAACACAACCAACAATACGTTAAAATCTATGTAATTAAATTACAGCCGGCCACTCGTTGTAACGAAATTAATTTCCTTAAAATTCAATTTTTTATAAAATCAAGATCTGCATCCGTGTGTTGTCGATCAAAGATTAATATTTAACGAGGAAAGCGTCTATTTTTAGTACCGAATAAAGTAGACCGAGACTGTCGTGGGCGAATCGATTTCGCGTTAAATCAAAACTCGGAGAAATTTTAGATGGAGCCACCAGAAAATATTGGCCAACGAGTCAGGGGCTAAAAAAATTTGCACACGACGGTATCACCAAAGGTAGTCATGGGCAATCCGGCCAATTTTGCGATAAATTATGATTTCGCTATCGTTTTATAGTTTCATCCTGACCAATGAGACGATAATAAGTACCGACTAAATAAAATACTTGGCCAGAATTGCACTGGTGCGTCGACGTCGATTGGAAAAAGAAGCTCCTCGCGACAGATTGTTAATCGTTCGTTTAATCCCAACGCAAAGAAGATGCTGCTGCGGCTCTGCTTGCATTGGAATACTCGGGATTCCAGGCGACGTCCCTCGAGCAATTATTAAGCGCGCAAACTCGGAACTCCCCAGAGCCGTGAATTAATTAATCGCGGATTGATTGGCGAATGCGATCGTCGGACTCGAGGATCGACCGCGTGTGCTCAGGCCGGATGTCGGGAATAGTCGAGGCAAATTCGAGCTCCGAGAGCAGCCGCGCCAAGGCTGAGCCTCATTTTTCTCAAGTCCGAAGCAATAACTCTGGCCAATATAACCCAACGCGAGTAAACACCGAGTTTTTGTCCGGTCGCGGGCGTCGTCGGGACAATTGGCGGACGATGCTGGCCCAGTAGCAGCCATTGTGAGTTCGCCTACCGGCCCTCGTTAATCAAGTGAGCGCCACTGGGGCTCGGCTTCACCGGCCGTCTTATGGTGCCAGGTTATTAATCAAATGAGAACCACTGTCGTGGCCTATTGTCAGATACTGCGGACCCTAGCGCGGGCCGTGGGGGGGGGGGCAGCAGCAGCGTAAGCTTCCGCGCTCCAGAGGGATACGTGTGTACATGCGCATCCGCGCACTTCGGAGGAGGTCCGACGAAGAGACAGCGAGACGCTCGGTGTCTCGTTCTGGTTATCGACTGAACTCTCGAGGGGAGAGGCGCACAAGATGATGTGGAAGAGTGATAGACGAGGGGAGACTAAGTTTGGAAGTCCTGGTGTCTTCTGCTGGATTTGACGAGTGAAATTTGCACTCCAGAACGGACGGAGTATTTTACTTTACGCGAGTGCGGGTGTACGCCTGTGAAGGGACTCGCTATAAAAGAAGCTGCTCGGTCTTTTCGAATTTCACTTCGTTCGAATGAATTGTCGCCGCAACTTTTATTTCGTTTTAAGCCACGACCCGAGAAACTCGGGGAGGGGCCGCGTAGATCCTCGGCAAGCGTTTGCTCAAATTTAAGCCGAATTTGTCGGCGAGCAAAGTCGGACTCGCGTCCGCCGCCGAGTGATAAAACTCCGAATCTCGAATTTTCGCTGCCGAACATTCGGACGTTCAATCTCGCGGCTTTTAAATTGAAAAGACCATGCTGAGAATCACAACGTAACTCTGCTGGTACACTTTTAAGATTACGCGTACACATTGTGTATTTTTTTCCTTCGCGCGAACACTGCGAACGCGACTAACCGGAAAAAAGGGAATAAATTTACTCTATTATACAAACATTGACCAAGTATTCAAAGGGACTCGCATTGTCCGGGCTTACCTTCACCTTTCCTGCTTTCCTACGATACTAATTTTTCAAAGGCGTGACGAGAAACACAAAGATCGTCGCCGTCGTCGTCGTCGTCTAAATTCTGTATTCGAATGAATTTCAATGCACCGCGAGCCGCGGGAGTCCTGGGCGTTTGATTTATCTCGGTACAATTTCGTTAACTCGATATCGTTGCGTCACTCGCTTAAATTGATACGAGATAACTTTTGCCCGGATCCGCGCGTGTTTGCGAGTGTGCAGTTTTGGGCGCAGTTGGCGGTCGAGGAGTCGAATCCGGCAATTTCGCGACGAAGGAAGGTAAAGAATACAACGTTTATCCGCGAGTCGTCGAGCGGAAAGCGCCTCCTCCTTCGCTTTCGCACGCAGCTCCCAGTTTTGACTCCTGGTGTATAGTAGTTCGGTAAAACATTTAACGCGATGCGGAGAAAAGTACCGGAGGCGGCCGGCGGGCAGATGCGCGTTGGCTGGGCTCGATTTTCGACGCACACTTTGGCTCGAAAAACTTGGCCGAATAATTGCGAGGGACGAAGCGCCGCATTGTTTAAAAAGCTCCGAGACGCACAAATGCTCTTTTGGCAAGTGCGTTGCGGCGCAAAAAACGAAAAACAGCCCTGCTCGCAGCCAAACGTAAAATGTGTTCCCACTCGAGGTGGTGGTGGTGGTGGTGCTCCTTAACGGAGGCAATGCGCTCGTTAGAAAAACATTACAAAGGCAATAAAGGGAAGACTCGAGCTTCGCTCAATTAACATTGAGATCGATTCGAAACTTATTTTTACGAGAGTACGAGTGTACTTTACAGGTTCTTATGATCTGTTACGAGGAAGAAAGGAAAAAAATCGCAATCCCCTCTCACGAAAAGAATCCCTTTTGTGCTGGCTGGCTTTTAAAGGGCCTGCAGGGTATTGTGGTCAATGAAGTCTGTCATTATGCCCCTCGAACGAAGTCATGATGGAAAAATCGAAAAATCATAGCTCGAAGAACGAGTAGCGACGAGCCCCACAGAACTCGGCAGTACTTTCAAGCTGCACGCGTGTATCGCGAGTGACGCCACCTCCTCATTTCCGCGCCGGTAAATGTCCTCCTCCCGCGTTGCCCTTGATCAGAAGTTCGGTGCCTGGGCGCGCGTACGCACGTACACACAGCAGCCGGATTCGGATGTAACAGAAACAGTTAAGGCTATTAGGGCTTGAAATAGAAGCCCACCAGAGGCGAGAGTCATTGTGTGCCCGATCCACTCGCCGGTATCGAGCCCAATTGAATGGAGCGCTCGGTAGAACAAGAGGAACTCGGTGCTTTCCCCAAAAATCATCTGCCACCGCGATTCAATAATTTCTTTTTCATTCCGGGAAGCCGGAGAAGCCGCCGCTCCTTGCCTCCCTTTCATGCGCCTGATACAGTCGTTCGTGGAAAGGAGATTTTTACGATGCTCGCGCTCCATCCTTCTGCACTTCTGCACTTTGTTTTTTGTACGCACATTTGTGCGTACGGAGGATCGATTTATAAAAATATGAGCCAACGTTAACTATGCGTCGTCGACTGCTATTCAAGCTTTTCCTTCTCTTTATCTTCCTTTTTTCCTCCTCTTTCTTTTATCTCTCTTTTTTTCGTTTTTTTTTTTTTTTTTTTTCTCTTTAATAAAGTACGGCACCCATGTGAAATATATTTGACATTGTCTATCCGGGACAGCGTGTGCGTCGATACGATACCTTCCTTTGTTACCTGCTCTTCGCTCTTCGACTCGGGAATAAGGCATGTTTTCCAGTGCGTCGGATTAGGTTTCGCGCGGAGCCAAAACACTCCTTTTCTTTTTTCTCGCTCGCGTCGCGTTCTATGGGAAAGGCATTCGTGTTTTTAAATTTAGCGTTATCTTTTCCACGCCATTATTTTATAATTTATGCCTCGAAAGGCATACGCTTTTAGTTGTAAATAGTCGCTTGAAAGTGAGTTCTATACAAATTGAGCGCGAGGTCATAAATTTCGAAATAATTTAGAGGTAATTAAAGGTGAACCCGATCCGACAACGTCCGCGATACCGTCCGTCTGGGGGAAAATGAAGCAACTGCAAATTTTGCATCAAAGACTTTCCTTAATTGCAGTTTCGATTTCGCTATCTTTATTCGCAGGTTATAAAGTAGATCTATCTTCGAGGTTCGATTAATCAAAAGGCATTTTTCAGTTTGGAACGGTAGAGGCGTGATTACCTGAAAACCGTCTGCTCCTTCTGCAGTTTGTGGTTTTTTAAGGAGAACCGATCGTCGGGTGAAAATTGTGATTCGTCGAAACGAGCCGATGCGTTTGTCTCGATAAAAATAGCGACACGCCTTTGAACTCCAAAGCTGTTGCTACCGTTTTCAGAGCCGCGGAACGGCATAAATTACCGCTGCCGACGATAGCCTCGTCAATTATAATTTTTCGTTCGCGAATCCGAGCATTTCGAGGCTTCGTCGTGCCTTTAATAAGCAATGAATCGTCGAAAAAGCGCATCATACGACGCGTGTTAAGTACACGCGTGTAAATGAAAATTTATGAATTAATCCAGCTTAATCAGCGAAAAAGTTGCTCTGGATAAAAAAGGCAATTTCACGGCGAGACGTCATCGGTATTCATCGCGAGGTGCGATGTAAAATGCGCCGATCAGCGCGCGCGCGCGCGCACAATCAAAAGCTAAGAGTTAAGAGCAGAATGGAGAACGGCGCCGACGAAAAAGAGACAGAGGAAAGAGAAGAGAAGGGAGAGAAAACGGGAGCGCTTCTGCTTGTGCTCCACCTATTCCGCGATTATTCCGTGTAATTAAGTCGCCGGAACTTTTCTCGGAGCTGAGCTTTCAGCTCTCGGTGGTTGTTCCCATCGACTAGCGACGCCGGCGACGGCACTAGCCAAAAAGAAATCCAGATGAAAACGAAGGTAAAAAGCAGCCAAAGTGGAATAAAGGCCGCTCCCCGAGCTCTCAAAATTTCTTTAACCAACTCACTTTAAAAACTCGAGTTGAAATTTATGATAAAAGACACTGACAGCCTTTTCATTTTTACGAGAACAACTTTCACTCCGCGCAGAGTCGGACTCGCGCCGCACCGCCAGACTTATCGCCAAACTAATTGGAAAAGATGATCTTGGTTCCTCTCGACTTTTGCAACAACGAGCTGCTGCTAAATATTTAATCGGAACGGAGCGGCAACTAAAAGCTTCGCGCAGTTTCGATCGCACTACACATTCCTATAATCCTCTCGCAGCGAATCCAAAACAAATCCAAGCTTCCAGTGGTCTTATTCTCCAACGTTTTTGTAGAGAGCTTTCGTTCAATCTCTTATTTAATAATAATGGTATTAAACAAAATTGAAATTCGAGTTTCTAATTGGCCCGAGAATTACTTGGAACAATTTTTAGACAACGTAATTGGAGATCTCGACTCTTGATAAAAGTTTGCCAACTGCGAGTAAAAGAGACGGCGGCGCAGTCACTGGTAATTTGCCGCAATGCACACACGTGTGCACAAGTTTAGGCGAGTCTTCGCGCGCGTGCACCAATTAATGGAAATTTCGCAAATTTTTCCATCCAGACAGTTCTCGCGAATTTTCACGGAAGCAAATTACCATCGCGAGTTCGAGGAGGGGTCGGAGTGTTTGCAGCAGCAGCAGCAGTGCCAAAGAGAATGGAGTCGTAAAAAGGAGCAGACGAGGCCATCCGCGATCGGGAAAACGCGATACAAAAGCCAAAACACGTGATCTGTGCGCGTCGGTGTGGGTGGGTACCAGAGACAAAAAGTGAGCCGCGCAAGAAGGAGGAAAATAAAGAAGGAAGCACAAGTCGGAGTCGGAGTCGGGGAAGGGCAAGGAAACGACGGCGGTAATTAAGAGTCAGTTGCCGGTCTTCCAATTAGGGACAGCGAGGAGCTAGCCACCGACGAAGAGGACGAGGACGAGAGACAGCCCGAGGCGACTGGGGGAGAGAGACAGCCAGATAGGGGGCGCGGCTCCGGCTGAAAGAGAAGCGCTCTGATTTCGCGCGAACGACGCCCTCCGACAGAGGCCTTGGCATCGTGTTATCTCATTCGAATCCCGACTAATTATCGCTCCCTCCCCGAGAGGTGAGGAAACGACCTCCACCGAGGGCGGACGGCCTCGTTTTCGCCTCACTTTTTCCCCTTTTTCTTCCCTTCTCCGGCCCTTGCCTTCTGAAATTCGTCGTTGTCAACCCGGCCGGCGGACCTGCACCTTTTTCAATGAAACTGATAAATCATTCTGCTGAAAACGCATGAAAATATATCGATCGTGTTTTAAGGGCAGCCGACGGGTAATTAACTCGGACCTTTATTGCCGAGCTTCGTGTTTGGTCATTATCGCGATTAAAGTGGCCCCTTTTCAAGTTTTGTACGTTTTTATCCAGTAATTTCACACTATTAATTTTCGGCCTCAGCTAATATATAGAGCTACCGTTGAGAGAAGCTTAATTAGGGCCAAGTTTCGCAAACTGAATTAGTCTCGGCTCTGACAAATGCAAAAAGACTCTTGTAATTTGTGCGACGAGACTTTTGGTTGTCCACAAGACTATTTCTCAGTAAATGACGCGCCGGTAGCTTTTGCGACCCTTCGCGCGAAAGCGCCTCGTTGGTTGTGCAAATTTTCGCGCTCCATTTTTTCGCTTCGATCAATCTCATCTTGTCGCGCAAAAACCTGCAATAAAGTATTGCGTCGATTTCGTTGGATCGGTTCAATGCTTTTAATTACGAGGCAGCTGATCCACTTATTTCCAATGTTTAATGGAAAATAATAAGCGTTTAACGATTCTGGAAATATACATTTTGCTAATCGCTTCCGTTGGAGGGGCCAAAGGGTGCGCCCTTACGCATTTGCCAAAACATTTGAGGAACAGCAAAGTCTCGATACTACCCTCCTGCAGGTAAAGTCAATGGAGCATGAGAATCGATCGCAGGACAAATGACTGTTAATCGAAAAGAAATAAATCCCATCTTTATCGAGCCTGATAAAGATGCCTTTTATCGAGCTCACTTCCTCCGCCAATTACTCGCGCGCTTGCCTCCGAATTTAAATTTTTGCCATCATGCGCACTTCCGCCGTAATGACGATTCACCCCTTTATGGCGCCGGGAAGAAAGTCGCGTAGATTAAGGCGGAAGGAGACGAAACTCTTTCTCCTTTCTTGGCTTTCCTCTGTTAGTCGCACTTGTGCTCGTTCTCGTTGTCGGTTTCGACTTTTCCCAAGACTGCGACGCGATTTGTCATCGAGCCCTGACCAATGAGAAGACACAACCCGAACGTTTAGCAGCGAAACTGTTTTCGCTTTTCCCGTGGGCTTCTGCTTTAACGACGCGTATTTTTAAGGCCATTTAAATGAGCTGCTGAATTTGTCGCACTAGTCACTCGTCGCGGCGTTTTCTCGAATTTTATGGTGCGCGGAAAACGAGGCGTTTCTCTTTCTCGAGTATCGAACTGCTGTCGTCGGAGCTGTTCGAGAGACTTAAAATTAAATAAACCGCAGATCTTTCGCTTAGAATCTCCCCGTTTTGATTCTTAATTTTCATTTCTACGCAAGAATCTAGATCTGGATTTCGAAAGACACCAGTCCAAGTGAAACTGCGATCAGGTTTATTTACAAACACAGAGGTAGAAAGTAAAAAGCACGAGCTAGATTTTGCTTCTCCGCTTCGAAGTTTCGGGCGGGGGCTCGATCGAAAACACGAAGGCGAAGCGAAAGCTGATACGGCCCCGAGAGAGTAGCGAGTCCGAGCGAAAAAAGAGGAGGAGCTAAGACCACCGGAAGAGCACATAATACGCGCACATGTACGTTTCACCGAATCAACACACCGGACGACGATGAGCACACTTTCGCGTCTTACGCGTGAACCTTAAAGTTCTTCAACAGGTCGAATAAATTCAAAGCGATGAAAACTGCTTCCATCCAGTGACATATGAACTTCCGCAATTGATGTTCTCCAACACAGATCTATTTGTTGCGAGTGCGCGTCGCCGGGACATTTTTCAAATTTCAAACCCAGACATTCCCCGGAGCTGTTATTGTCATCTTATCAAACTACTTTTCGTCGCTATTCATCGACGTTTACACTTTCCCCCGTACAAGCGGAGAAAACGAACAGTTGACTCCTCGCTGGTTCGTTGTTGCGTGCAAAACAAAATACAGGCAATCTTGGACAAATTGTCGAATACACGGGACTCCGGCTGTATTATTTTTTGTTGAAAAATAACAAATTTCAACTCGGCGGTTATTGCACTTAATTTGAAAAAGCCAAGTGCGAATGTCCGCTCGTGAACGGAAGCTCGAATTCGGTCGGACGAAGCAAAAGTCGAATACGCGTTTGCAGTTTGAGCGCGAGCGAAGCGACGACGCAAAGATAAGCCAACGATAATGGAATGCGGCGGCGGAGATCTGACAGCAGCTGGGAAGAAGCCGCGGAGCAAAGCAACTCGTCGAAGCTGTCGATGTCGAAAAGGGAGAACCTCGAGAGTCCGGCTAAACGCGAAAAGAATCAAAAAAGTGCACCGGAGAACGAGCGAGCGAGCGAGCGAGAGAGAGAGAAGTAAAGGAAAACAAAAAGTAGAATCCTCGAGCAGCCGCGCCCCCTCTGTTCTTCGGCATGTCGCGCCCTTTGTCTTTCGTCTCTAAGTGTATATATATACACTCTATTCGGTTTAGGCACGAGTGAGAGGAGAAATGCGGCGGTTCCCTGCACCCGATCGGGTGACACTCGACGTCCTCGCCCTCTCTCGCTCTCTCAGTCTCTCCTTCCTTTTCGATCGGCTACGGGGGAGCTTTTGCGCGCGCACCTGGTCGGCTCGCGTTCCTCCACCGATCCCCACAATTCAACTACTAACTCTGTGTATGGCCGCGGAAAGAAATGTGAAAGAGGAAAGGGAAAATGGCGAGAGTGAACATCGAAAAACAATGGCGGTTGGTTGACCTACGATTCTAGCGCTTAAATATTGTATTTTGAATAACTAACTGCATTCTTTCACAATACGGGCACGGAGTTTGGCGCTGTTATTGATAAAAAAAAAAAAAAAAAACCGCGCACAATATACGCGCCCCAACGCGTTATGACCTCGAAAATCACGCTAATATTAAGCTCCGCGATAAAACTCAGGAACCTGTGAAGGATCGATTTTTATTTTGAACGCCGCTCGCGCCTACTCGTTAAGGAATTGCTTATATTTCCTGCGTGGGTGACGCGCAAAAAATCCAAGCGTTGCTCTTTTCGTCAACGTCTCGGTAGCCCCTGCGATTGGCTTTATTGCTGAATTTCAATTCGATGTTTGGGCAACTGCAAAATTCCGGCAACAATTGCATGGATGAGAACTGCATTGGTTATACCTACGATCCACGAGGTAATTTAGTGAGTTTTTCTCGATTCTGTTATTATCCTATCCCGCACCAACTCAACCAACAGAGATATTTATTACCAGAAATTTTCGGTTAAAATTAAGCAGTCCAAGATTTATTCGATAATTTATTTATTTATGTGCCCTAATTTTTGGTGGTACGTTTGTGAGAGTTTGATAGTGTAGAAAAAACTAAGAAGGAGCCACTCGGATTGAAAGTTGGCCGGTAAAGAATGCAAAAAAGGTGGAAGGAAACGGAAGTTTCTTAAATCCAGGTGCGCGTCGGAGTAGATTATTTGACGTTTAGAGCGTTTGCAGCGGCTCGAGGAAAGGGCGTTGCAAGAGAAGGTTCTTCTGCGATCCGGCCCTCGGATCCGTCCTCTTCTTCTTCTTCTTCTTCTTCGCCTCGAGTTCTTCATTTTGAACCGAGAGATGGGCGATTTAGTTGCCGCACGATTCCGCTGAACGACGCCACTGCGCGGAACTGCAAATCTCGACGACGACGAGAGATACGCCAAACTTCTTGCTGTGAAGAAACTCCTTTACACTTGACTGCCAAAAAAATACTGACATTTTTCAAGAGAAAGAGAAGCCCTCGGAGGTGCGAATTTCGTTTTTAGAAAAACGCGCGTTTTAATTATTGGACAAAATTAAGTTTCCTGCGTAAATGGCTTGTTAATTTCATTGATTTAATCGAGTGTTCTAGTATGGCATCGCGTTTGATGAACATTATTACTTTATTCGAGCAATGATTTATAAAAGTATAGTTCGTATTTTTCGAATTTTTAAAGCTAAATATTTGAGTCTTTTTACATTATTCAATGGTTTGGAGTAAAAACTAAAAAATATTTTTCGAAATATATATAGTAATCAAGTGTAAAATGATTTAATGCAGCGTATGGTAATATTTGACAACGAATGGATATTCGCTTATCTCATTCCTGTGTTTTCCAATTGTTCCCGTTAAATATTTTACCTAAAATCATAATTATTGCCATTTTCCCAACTCCCGTTACAATATAAATATTTTTTTTACCAATTGCAACTCTATGCAATCTTTAATAAATCAAAAACGTTAATTTCTTAATTTTATAGTTAAGATATTTTTATATTATGGGTAATACGATTTGTAATAAATCGTGGAATATACATTTTAAATTAATTAAAAATAAATTAATCAATGAAATGGGCTGCAAAAAATGTAGACACAACCGAAAAATGAATTTTATCAGCTCTATATATGTACATGTTTATCTACGCACTATTATAGAATTGGGATAATACAGTGTGCGTAATGCACCGTATCGATTAAAAATTTCTCGTGTTAAATATCAAATCGAATAGTTTTTTTCAAAAGTGACGTTAAAGTGTTGGATAATATACTTGTACCAAAAATAGATATCAGAGTACAAAAGTAGATCGATAACTACTCGTGTTACAAATAAAGACGCAAAGTCCGTCACAAAACCTTTTTTGCTCGGTAGCGTAGCTCCTTTTAGGGCGCGCACTTTCTCAACGCCCCTGAAATTTAAAAAAATCTTATACAGTACAATTCGCCGTAGCATTTAAAATAGTTTTCTGAATCGAAAACTATTTTATTGGTTGAGCCGGACTTTTTCCCCCCAATAAACCGGCTATTTTTATTTTTTTTTTTTTTTAATTTTCACTTTGCCAGATGCAGTCGACGAGACCGTCTTTGCGGTCCATATTTCATCAGCTGCGACGCGAAACTCTTCAAATTGACCGTCGCATCTATTCGTTGTCCAGAACGAGCACTTGTGGCAGCCACCAGACCGATGGTTTTCTTATTTCCAACTCGTGCAAAGTGTCGGCCGATGCTCCGTATCGAAAACCGATTTTTGGACTAATAAATCCATTCCGATGGCACCGTTCAATCAAAGATGCTGACTGGCGTACGATTATACTACGATAATGCCAAATGTCTCGTCGACATCAACACCACCTTTCTTCAAACACGAGTACTTACCGATCCACCCTTGCACTTGCACGAGTTTTACAGATTTTTTGCGCAAAATAACACGACACAACTTTTAGCGATTTTTTCAAGCACTCGAGCGACAATAAATATCACGGACGTCGCTAAGGCTAGCGAAGGTCAATATCTGCTCGCCAAGATTTTTGCTCTCGCTTCTCTATAAAAAAAAAAAAAAAACCGGCTCGAGCGTTTGTCCCTGATAATTTTTCGAGCCCTTGGAGGTGCTGAGATTTAAGCAGAAAACACGGGTTGGTCAAACTCGGGGGGCCATTCCCATTTTCAAGGAGAACAGCGGAGCAAGAGCGGGTGCGAGGCGTTGGTTCGAGCTCGGCAACTCCGCGACACGAATCGAGGCGAGAAAAAAGCTCGTCCCGAGTTATCGGAGCGACCTGTCCCCTAAGCCCCGAGCGAAGCCGACCGTCACACTCCTCGTCTCGCGTAATTCCTTCTTCGACTCGGCGGGATCGCGTTACCGTGGCAGCTCGAGGCCAAGGAAGAGCGAGAGGAAGGAGGAAGGCGTCGGAGCACCGAGAAACGACGCCGAGAAGGGCTTTGCGTAAGCAGGTGTGACGATGCGTGGACACGCGTCTTACCGAGAAAAACGTCGAGAGCGGCTCTCCAGGTGTTCTTTATTGCAGGACGTGGTGCGGTTGGTACGCGCCTCGAGCGACGCCGACCAAGACCGGCGATAATCGTTTCGCGAGAAACGAGCGAGAATTTTTTATTTTCTCCTTTCTGCTTTTTCCTTCGTCTCTGCACTCGAGCGCTCAGTTTCTGCCTTTTCACGGACGAGGCCGACGACGACGACGAGAGGCGCTGCTATTCCAATCCGCGATGTTGCGGTGGACGTCCCGAGCTTTCCTGTGCACCGAGACGCAGCGTCGCCTCTTGAAATCGAACCCCAATGCCCCCGGGGCCACTGATTTACCGATTTGCGCGAAATCTTTGCTCATCCGACTATTCACAGCTGTTTTTTCTGCTTACGCGAAATCAGAACTGAATTTCGGTCTCGAAGACCGAAACGATCACCGCCCGTCGCTAGTTTTCGAGCCATAATAAGAAACGATTTTCAAAAAGTGTCTCGAGTCTGGATGAATTTATTGGCTCGACGCCGCGTCAGAACCAAAGCTGCGACATTTCTTTGTATGAATATAATAATCCTTCCTCGCTTAATATCAAATCGATCGCTGGGCTGCTATACACATTTTATCGGATCAAAAAATTTTAATTTTTGATTTAAGTTTAAACGGAGAACGTACGTGTCCCGAATTTTAATTCCGCTCGTACAATTCTGACTATACTTTAAATACACTTATTCGTTCTCGTGATTTTGATTATAATAATATAATAATAATGGTATTATTACTTTCATTAATGTCGAATGCTTACACACGTTATACAGGAATTAAAGAGAATGAGTTCATATTTTTGGAGCAAAAACGATCTGCTGCTATTCAGCTCGAATAACAGCATCTTGTGACATTAACGATTAAATCGATTAAGAATTGTTTTAGCAATATTTTCATGTGTTAAAAATCCGAGATTCGAATAATCAATCTGTTCTTAATATTTGCATTGTCGGGCACGTATATTAAAATAATAGTCAAGTTGGATCATTTAAATAATGTAATATTTGTAACTCGCATTATGAATATAAAATCAAGACTAAAAGGACTCCACGAAATTTTTATCGCAATTCAAAATGAGACTTAATCGCTATAAAGGCAATTTTTATCGAAAAATGCGGATAAAATTTTACAAAATTTAACTTATTATTTCCATATCTATTTTAGCCTGTTTATAGAATTTTAAATAAATACGATATTCAGGTGTAAATTAACCTGTGAATTTTGAAATAATCAGGGTTTTTAACAGGTAATAGGATATTTTAAGATCATTACTTTGTATAACGAGCATCTCGAATAAATAAATAAAATATCAAAATAAATCCAAAAAATCGGGTCTTAATATATTTAATGACAAACACAATTTATCGTCAGATTTAAAGAAATTGTTTGATTGTGCAAATGTTTATCAATGATTGACATATCATTAATTAACTAATGAATTTGGAAATGGATACGTTAAAGTGCCAGAGAAATTTTTGGAAATAAACGAACATTTTTGTATACACGAGTACATATTTTTAATTATTGCGCGGTCATTTTTAATATCAAGACCAAAAGTTGTGAAACTACTACGTAAATAGAACCAATTTGGAGGATTATAAAAGAACGGGAAAACGCGCGAAATAATGTCTTTGAAAAATCGCCGCGCGTTCCAACTTGTCGAGTATTGTGCTGGAAAATAAAAATATGTCATTGTATCGTGCGAATGCGTGCGCGAGGATGGAAGTGCGTGCAAGGAAGCTCCTCCCCGGTTTTTACCTCGGGAGGTGATCGAAGGATTTAATAGGAGTGTATCATCGAACTGGGGGGGGGGAGGGGGAGGATACAATGGCGCCTTCCGTAACGTTTATTCCCGCGACTCAACAGTTCTCGAAAGAAAATGTTTGCGGGTCCGATGGAATTTGACGCCACCTTAGCTGTTCACTGGGTTTGCATCGCTCTTCAGCTCCATCAGCGGTATGCTATTAGCATTAGCATTAGTGCAGATCATTAAAAAAATGATAATAATATTGAGAAAGAGCCGTTGACGCACTGGAAAATTGAAGGCTGAAGTGGGGGGAGCGTTTAGCAGCCAAATTCTCGGAAAGCGTTAGGAGGCGCCGTGCACCGGCCCAAGGTCGCGAAACTGTAAAACAATTTGTTTTAATTGCAGATCTCGTAGACGAAAGCGTTGCTAAAAGAAAATTAAAAGCAATAAGTGCAAGCGTCA
Organism: Platyscapa corneri; assembly: GCA_018907185.1. Classification (NCBI taxonomy): domain Eukaryota; kingdom Metazoa; phylum Arthropoda; class Insecta; order Hymenoptera; family Agaonidae; genus Platyscapa; species Platyscapa corneri. The sequence goes on along the minus strand of JACCHW010000024.1, from coordinate 6,268,923 downwards.
ATAGAGTGCGCCGCCACATCGACACCCAGAGCCGCAACCTCAGCTACGAGCTACGAGCCACGAGCTACGAGCTACGAGCTACAATAGAAGGAGCATTAAACGTTATTAAGCGTAATTTGATTCGTTTGAAAAGTTTTTTATGTTATTTCATTGTGTCGAATGTATAAATATTACATTTAATAATCATAATAGTTGGGTTATTTAAAATTACATTTAACGCGTAATAGATTTATACGGCGTGCGACCGTTAATCAAGTAGAATGGCGACTCGAATCTCGCTCGGACGCACCGACCCTCCAAAGCTTTCGAGTGCCGAAATTAGCTACTCGAAAATAAAATTTGCAAACCTGCTCGCTCGCGGGCTTAGCTTATTCGACATTAATAAATAACGATAGAAACTAGATACTCCGAAAGTTCTCAAGTGAGTTGCTTCGAGCACTCGAAGGAGGGCTAAACAACGCGTTGTCTCCCGACGCAAACTATTCTCGGCCCATTATTTCGTCCGAGCCAGCGTCTCGTTAAATTTGAATCTCGGTGGCTGCAACAACCGCTTTCCGCACCAAACTTCCTCCCTCCCTCCCGAAAACGAATCGACAATCCTTGCTCTTTAATTTCGCGCGATCTTTTTAATAAGTTCGCGGCTCGAAACCCGGCACCATTAACCATTAGCGGGAATTATTCCATTGTCGCAGTCGCGGCATCGATTAATTCTCGTTTGGCGTCCCGCCGACCCGAAAAAACGTACCGACGGACCGGCACGAACAGGTCGGAATGTTGGCCTCTTAAGGAAGAATCACGCGCGATACTCCGATCGCGTAAAGTAAACGTTCGTTTTAACTGCACGAGTGCAGCTCCCGGCCAATTTGTCACTCACTTTCGGATGCTCTTTGAATCGCTTATTAGCAACGGAGCTTCTGACGAAGGTGAGACCTTGCGAGATCGATCCGGGATATTTGTAAAAAAAAAATCTCGTAGACAATCTCGGTCTGTTGTCGGAATAATTTGTTGCCCGAGCCGACTGCGAGTTGTGTGTGTGTGTGTAAACAGTTTAGACCACAAAACAGCGAGCGACAACTTTTTAAACGGCTCCCTTGGCCGAGTTTGGTCGTTCGAGAGTGAGTGAAGCGCGGGGTGGGGGGGGGGGGAGGAAAATGATCGGCGGGCTCGGTTCTGCGTAAAGTAGCACTAAAAGCTCGTCACAGGGCCAAATTTATCCAACAATGAGCGCCGGAGTTATCTCGCCGGAAAATCGCGGCTACTTAGGCACCAGAGGCTCGCAGCAGCCCGAGCCTATTCTCGGTCTCCCTCCGCGTCTCCAGCGAGGACAGAAAGAAGAAAGAGGCTGCTTAGATTTAGAAGAAAGGAAGGTCTCGATAGTAGCCAAGAGTAAACTCCCCGAAGCAGCCGTGCATCCGCCGCTTCTAAGCAACGGCGCTCGGTAACAAAAAGGGAGGAAAAAAGGTCGCCACCGCGCGCCTGCATATCCACGCAACAGACTATCAACGAAATATCAAGTGACCATCTCTCAGCGAGTGGCCTCCTCATTAAAAATTCATCAATTATATTCAATTCCGCGCGTCCGAGCAACTGCCACTGGCGCTCGCATACGCGTATGCATGCGCACAGGAGCTCCAACTCCAGCAGCCGGTGCATCGCAGCGACCTCCTCGTCCACGATAGCCATCTAAATCCCAGAAGCGAGCCGCCGGAGGAAGATCCTGCTTTCTACCTTCGAGAAATTTTCACTATAAACTTTCTTTATGACATATCACTCCCTTCTTCTCGGATCCAGTTATACTGGCCAGCAGCCGCGGACGGGGAGTTGGGGAGGAGGGGGGTCCTCGTCGTCGTCGTCGTCCTCGTCGTCGTGATTCAAGATTCAAGATTGGGATCTATATTTGCACGTGCGCGCGCGCGGTATGCGTGGCAAATTCACGAGTCGCTCACAATAATGGCCGATTCCGCGCGCAGCCAAGCCTTTACGCGATTGTAAAGCCAGAGACTGTTTTTAATTATTTGCGCGATAAATATTGTGACCTGCTCAGGCTGCCAAGGGACCAAGGGAGGCTACTCACGCGAGAAAGAAGTCACCCTTAGCGCTTCGTCACGCCGTCTCTTTGGCTTGGGGCTCCGCGTACAATGTAACGCGACTTGACCGCAAGCGCGAGGCTCAGGGGCGAGAGCGGGCCAGAAGAGCGAGAGAGAGAGAGAGAGAGAGGGACGAGAACGAATTAAACTAATGATAGCGTACGGGGTAACGACGATCCGGGCACCGGGAGGAGCGATGAAAAGACCGCTAGTGGTTTGCGAACGCGAGTTGCGAGTTTCGTGGGACTGAGTGTTAATGAGTCGAGTTTCGCTTTGCTTTCTCCCCGACCCCTCGTCCATCGGCCGCACACCTTTTCCTCCGCCGATTCGCTTCTTTTCCTTATCGTGCGCGACGACCATTTGTCCCCTGCAGCCTCCGAGACTCGATAATCCACCCGCGAAAATAATTTTCACTCGCTGCGGTGCGAAGCCACGAGTTAACGGACGACCGACTCCTACGGCTCGCGAATGCAGAATTACCGACTGAATGCCCCCCCCCCCCCAGAAGATCATCTTCGCGACCAAAGCCGAAGTTTCGAAGCGGAGCTATCGGATAGACGTTCGCCCGGAAAACTTGCATCATCCCTCAGGGAGTGAATATTTTTGCGCGACCCATCCATCGATAATCCCCGGCTCGACATCCATCCTTCATTCGTTCGTTCATTCAGAGGCTAAAAGAAAATGAATCCCCGCGACTTCGACACTTTGCTCGCCCTCCCCCCTACCACCAGCGTCGAGCCGAGGACTCCCGCCGCTTTCCGCTCTTATCTATCCTTTTCTCCTTTTCTTTGGCTGCTGCGAATTCTCCATTTTTGGTTCGACCGGTATCGAGGCTTCGAAGGAGAAAAAGTTTTCCCTTTCCGTCGTCGACATCGAGCGACACGCGTCTTATCGGACGCGACGCGATATTGTCGACGGGCCGCGCGTCGCTTCCGTGGAAGGTGATTAATCGCTCTACCCGCGGAGAACCGCGTGCCGCCCATGGGTAATGATCCGTGGGTCGTGCGATAACCGCCCGCGACTACGACGACGTGACCTGACCTGTCCTGTCGGCTCCCACTCCAGCGCTCGTCTCTTGCCCTTATTGCGCACTGCTTAGGTGCTGATCTCCGAAGAAAAGCGCGACCGAGCAGCTGGGACCGCCGGAAAAGCCCTTTGCGTACTATTGCCGCCCACGCATCCCTTAAAACTCTAATTACGAAATCTAATTCGTTCTTTCTTCGCTCGAAGGTTTCCGAGCCGATTATTTCGGCTGAGCCTGTGCGCACGTATCCAGTGTAATAATACTACGTAATAAAAATTAGGCCACCGCCGACGTGCAAACTCCCCGTCTAGGTTTTCATCGGCGTCTTTTCGTCTTTGAATAATTTCCTGCTTGCGTTTTTCAAAACAAATTTTAGTTTACACATATATACATATATCGATGAAATAATTTTGATTTGATTACGTTGGCGACGATCGTCGAACAGGAACAGAAACATTTTTCGCAAGGGCTGCGCATGTTGTGCAGAAAGTCGCGAGTGCGAATAAGTCCGATAAGAAGCAATATCGATAATTAATAATGGTATAATTTAACAACAAAAGCAATTAATCCTAATATTGTGTTCAAAGTTTAGTTGATAATAATTCCGAAGTTAGCGATCTAAATTTAAAAAATAAGTTAAGTTTCAACTATTTTCCAATTTCCAATACAACGTCATTTAGAATACGTTTAAGAAAAAAACTCGAAGTGTATTTTTGGCAACGTGTACTTCTCTAGAATTATTTGCTGTAATGTTTAAAATACAAGATATTTATGATTGCTTTTCGAATGTAAAAAATACGCAATTGAATACAACCAATTGGATTTTTTGCATTTACAGTAGCAAACTTTTAACGCGTTTATCGATTACTCGTATACGGATGTCAAATTTATGAATTTGCAAAACTGCGTTGATGTCGTTAAGAAGTGTTTCGATTATTAAATTATGCCACGAAATGTATTCTTTCGGCATCCAGTGATTAAAGAAACATTGGTGTAAAAATTGTATGTAAAATCTATGCGAAGAACAAGTTTCGCATTTTGTCAATGGATGAACAAAAGAATCGTTTTTTACGTTACGAGTCGAATAAATTCGACAAATTTATTTGCTTTATACACGGATTATGCCTGAATTTTAATTTTTTAAGAACCAAGACGGAGAAAGTAAAAGAAGGACAAAAGTAAAGGATAAAGGAGCGGGAAATATTATTTACTTTTTGTCAAGTTTTAATGTTTTTGCAGCTTAACTTAAACATTTGCAAACAACAAGTTTCTTTCGAGTTTAAGGCGTTAAAGGGTGGCTTATTTAATTATTTGGTGTCAACTATCAGCAACAATATCTCGAATAACAATATCAAGCTTTAACAGTGCACGAACAAACGAGAGGATTGTATTTATCCAGTAGATTGGCAAGTTATCGAGGCAGTTTGAAAAAAGTCTCGGTGCCGAAACAAACAGCCTGCAAATTAAGCTGGAGTTGGGAAGTTGTTTTAGCCAGTTGTCGGCGAAAAATCGGATAAAAATCGATAAATATAACGATGTCGCGGAGTCGTGATCGCTCGGAGGAAAGCCGAGCGATGGCGTGGCGCGTTTCTCCCGAAGGAAGAGCAAGCGAGAGAGCCGCGAGACTATTCCGGTTGAAAAAGCACGCGAGAAGCTCGAAACAGGCAAGGAAGATAAAAAAAGAGAGCCACTTAGGGTTCTGCACCTTAGGGCCGAGTTAAATCGACACCGAGGATTTCGGCACTGCAGCGGATTGCGAGCAGTTTGCGCCCGGCCCGGATCCATTGTTCGTTTACAAGAAATGCCCAAGCCAGTCGCTCTCTCGCTCCCTCTCGAGGGTCTCGCGCGCAAACCAGTCTATATGAGGAAAAAAATACGAGAACGGATCGAGGCTATACATCTCCTCATTGGATAACGAGTTTAGCTGCTATTGAAATGGGTATTCTAACCTCTTGAGCGAAGGAAGGAGGAAGGGGGACAAGTGAGCCACTTCCCAAATCTTATACAGGGTGTCATTCGCAGGACTTTTATTCGGCGAGAGCCTTCCGACGGCTTACAACGCGTAAAATCACTCTTGAATAACTATGTATGAAAGGGAGTGCGTTATTGATATAAAAAGGAAATTTGAATTCCTCAGCTCTCGCCGCACACAATTAAAGTATGACTTATTCCATTATCTCGCTCGGCGATCACTCGGACAACGTGTTTCTCGAGTTTCGTGAGAAGTAGCCCGTGTACTTCTTCCAAGTCATGGATTAGCTTTTTCCATCACTCCCGGTCATCCCCGCGACCATTTAACTTTAGTTTTATTGCCGAGTCTCGCCGCAGCCGACGACTTTTTTCCGCTTATTTTTGTTTTATTTCGCGAATATTCGTCGAGCGCGATATTATTTTAATTATGTCGTCAGGAGCAACAATGGACCGGCCCAAAACGATAATAAGACTCCTTATAAAGGAGTTAAAAACGTTGTCGCTGCGTTGGTTCGTCAAGGTGGATGCAGGAGCAAAAGGAGTTAAAGAGCTGGGATAGAGAGAGAGAGAGAGAGAAATCCGACACCAGAGCATACCGATGCAGATAGGCGAGGTTGCGATATACCTCGGGCCATTCCACTTGATAAATACCGAAATTACGATTCTCTTTTTGGGCGCGCGTGGATAGAGCGGGGGAACGGAGGACGCGGGGCGAGGGCCAGCCAGGGGACAGAAAATGAAGAAAAATAAGTGGAGTTGGCAGGCAGGGAAGCGCTTAGTAGCCGCTTCCCTATCTTGACTCGCAATCAGACTCACGTCCGCGAGATACAAGAAAGGCCCGATCCATCCACATGCCTCTTCCGCCCCCTCTCATTAATAACATAATAAGCGTCTCTTTATCACGGGAGGGACATGAATATTCCTCGGGAGAAGGAGCGGCGCAGCGAAAAGAAAAAAAGGCGCACGCGAGACATGCATTCAGAACACCCAGTAGCGAAACTCCGGGAGAGAAACAGTGAAAACGAGCCGCGCCGCGTGAAATCAATGTTTCATAAGTATGGTTATAGCGAGAAGAGAAGAGAGAGAGAGAGAGGGAGAGGAGCGACCGTGCCGTGTGTATACCCGTAACCAATGTACATCTTGATTTAGTAGGTCCGGTATATACACGGTCAGTTAGCTCGCAGAGAGACAGAAACTGCTGCTGGTAGCCCGAGAGGATACCGTACGGGGAGTAGCTGCCTGGCCGCTCTCTCTCTCTCTCTCTCTCTCTCTCTCCTCGAGTGTCGAGCTGTCTCGTTAGCAGCGGAGCAGCCAGACGCGGAGAGAGAGAGAGAGAGAGAGGAGCGCAAAGTTACGAGAGCTAAGGACGAGTAAACAGAGACAGAGCGGAGGCTAAAAAAGGAAGGTGTGCTAAAGCTGTGTATAGGTGAGGCAGGAAAGCAGAGAAGCGCGAGGAAAGAGAGTGAAAGAGAAGTTCTAATAAAGCAATTCCGTTATGGTGTACCAAGTGTAATATGAGAAGCCATCCGCCTCCCGCCCTCGTTGAATGGAGCAATTTTTATATGTGGTTACCTACCGAGCTCTCTCTCTCTCTCTCCACCAGCTCCCGGGAGCGCGCAGGGGTTGACGAAAAAAAGAGAAAGGTAGAAGGAAGGACGGCCGCGGCCAGAGGGAGGAAAAAGGAAATAAAGTTTGTTGCGCTCCCCGCCTCGAATGCGCCTGGTACGCGCCACCGACCCGAGGTACACGCACTGCTGCGTACGTGGTGCCAGAATTATACACACATGCAGCATGTCTACCGTAAATAACTATAAAGAGGATTCCCTTCGCGGCTGATGGTCGGACACGTATTATTCTATGACAGAGTGGACTAAAAAGAAGTAACTCCCTGAATACGAATCACTTTGTGTTTACGAAGTTGAATTCTTTGTATGCTTTTATGAGTTTTATGATGCTAAGAGTTTTATTAGTCGCTTCAAATGAGGTTGCGATTCGTTACGACGCTAAGCGCGCCATTCATTGCCGCATTGTGCCATTGTGCCTAAATGCATGCGACATTCATTTCCCGGCGTATTATCTCTAATATTGCCAAACTCTTGTTCAATAACGAGCTGCGGAAACTCGATCTCGTTACTCAATTAGAGGTCGTCGCACACCTCGCCGGAGGAAGCGAACGAGCTCGCGTTTTTTAGGTCTTAGCCGACCTCACCCGTGTCGCGGCATCCACTCGCACCCGCGCGCGATAACCGTCGAGATAAAATCGTCGTTTGCCTCGAGTTGCGCAACGAGCCGATCCAGCGATTAGCGAGATGCATCCGCGGACGAATTCTCGAGCGTTCGCCGTTAAAAGTGAGAAAACGGCGCGCGAGTTTCTTGCGGCATTTTTCTCAACCCGACCTCGTTCGCATGCCCCGGAGACTTTCAGAGCGAATTAGAAAGATTTATGAGTTGTGAACGTAACCATGCCCAGTCCGGATTATACTCTCCGGTCTAGTTCATTGAGACACAAGTCTTTAATCATTGAAATGTATGTCTCCCGTACTAAAGAATAAATAACAATTATTAAAATACGCTTATAAAAACTGCAGAGGTTATTTATACCCTGCCGTGGGCCTCAACAATTGCAGCAAATGTTTATTGATAATAAAAGCCGACCGATACACGCCAAGGAATTATATTAATTCCCGCGGACTTTATTCTCGCACTAGGTGAACGATACGAGCCGTAATTTTCGTAATCATTTTTATTTAAATTTAGTCGATAACGATAAAATTGCTGTTAATATCTCGTCGAGCGAAGCTGAAAATTGTATCGCGAATCAAATAATAATTTGCTCGCGTAACTGCCGTACTGTTGTGTCCCAAAAAGTTTGGGATTGGATAAATTCCTATCTGGCACTTCTACTTTATTATTTTTTTATTCTCGAATTCTAAAGACTCGCGTAGCTGCAAAAATATTCTACAGATGCAGAGATAAATTACCAATTCGAGATTACGACGCGCAACTGTACGAAGTAGATTTCGCTCGGTTGATGAATTTCGAAAAATAATCGAGCGCCGTGTCGAGCTTCGCTCCGAGTCGCTGACGTCACGCGCACTTTTACGTAAAAAATAGGCGTTGCAGACGAGGAGAGAAGATTCGCAAACGAGTCTCGCGATTCGTTTGATGGGAAAAAAGTATCGGCTAATGGCTTCGAGCGATGATTGCACGAGTCGCGGATGAATGAATCCGCCCGCGCGCAACTATCCAGCAGCTAATATGGACGCGCGAACGCTTTTGCAAAGTTCGAGATGGGAAATGCAAATTAAGCGGATAAAATAGCATCGGCTGCTCGGTGCAGTCGTTAAAAATAATTCTGGGAGCCTAATGTCGCGGGGACTGAAGCGGAAGGGGGGGGGGGCGCAAGCTCCTTATCGACCGAATCGATAAATTGCGCGAAAGCCACTTTTTCGCTTTCAATGACAATCGGTAAGGAGTCGGTCGGAGTTTATGGATTTTGAAGGTAGCGCAGCCTCGGAGTCTCGTCTCGCTAAGTTTCGAGCTCAGTGCATACGTTCAATCGGCGTTAGAGTTCATCCATCAGTCGGTCGTAGAGGGTTCGCGAGCGCAGGGCAGAACAAGAGAGAGACGCAGGAAAGCTTGGCGGCACGCCTCCTAATCTTTTGGGCTCGTAAACGACGCGCTTTCCACTGCGTCCCGCGGGATATCGGCGAGCGAAACGCAAGGGAAAAGAGCCAAAGCCATTGTCTTTGACCAATGAGGAATAGAAAACGCGGCGGTCAGGGGCTAGGGGAAGGGCTCGCAAGGGGAAGGGTTACCGAGCGCAGACAGACGCGTTTTCTCACAGAGGCCGGAAGTAATGCCTCGCGAGCGAGGGACTGGGTGCGCGCGCACGCCGCTGCGTACACACTCTCACGAGCGCAACGTAGACGCGGACGCGGACGCACGGATTTAATCCCACGGTTCGGAGAGAGAGAGAGAGAGAGAGAGAGAGCCCGCGTCGGGCCCCCCGCAGTTTGCTTCTCTCTCTCGTTCCTCTCACGCGCACGCTCTTTCGCTTATAAATCTTCAGCGGGGTACGCGATTAGTAGCTCTCTCTCGCTCGTTCCTGCACAGTCGTCCGCCAGTGGTCTCTATGGGTGGGGTGGCCTTCTGCCCCGGTAGCTGCGAGAGAGACGGATACAGGCGAACGGATATAAATAGATGCTATGCTCGATGTTTCGTAGGGTAATATTTTCAATTCCCAGAAACGTCTATCGAAGCTGCGAATTGCAAATTTTGCAACGGAAAAGGCAAATTCACCCTCGTATTGTTCCAGGGCGCGTTGGATCTCTCTTCTTGGAGGAGGTGCCGCTCGCTTTCAGCGCCCTCCCTCCGCTGCTGAATTCGTTCGGGTTCGGGTACGTAATTAATGCGCGCAATGAATTGTGATATCGAAACGGATTGTCGGCCGCGCAAACTCAGACGCGTTGCTTTGAGGTTTTTCTGATAATCGAAGCTGCGATATTTTACCATTTCACTCGCGTTAGCGTCAACGAGAGAATGGCTCTCACTCACTCTCTCTCTCTCTCTCTTGTCGCGGCAATCATTTTATTCGTCCTTTTGCGCAGAAGAGCAGAGTCTGATTTTAAATTCGATTCTTGAAAAGTTTAAAGTTTTCGAAATAGGCATTTGAAAGAGCAAACGCCGCCTTCACTCGCAGTTTTACTCGCGTGAACTTTTACTCGAGTGAAAGTGTTTTCTCGCCGTAAAATATCACTGTAAAACAATAAGCGCTTTAATTTCGTGTTTCGCCACTTTCACATTTGCGGAGTGAAATACGAGACGAGACGTCGCTTTAATACATTCGAGAAATACAGAGTCGCGCGCAAAAAACTCCAACGTAACGTTGACTGGGAAATAAATTTTTACGCGTACAATCTGCATGCAAATAAGGTTAATGCAGTGACTCCCTTGTTGCTGTTTCTCTGCAAAATTGCACGGCTGAAATCCTAAAGCAAACGTTTATTTTGCTCGGACGGCATTATAACGCAAATGAATAAAGCGTATCGCTCGATAAATAACAGGGCAACTTTAATTTAACAAATTTTTATTATTATTTTCTCTTTTTTTTTTTAAACTTTAGCCCGCCTAACCTCCAGGTCCAAATTGAGGGAATAAATTTAAACAAATTTATGTTAAATCAAAGGCTGCACCCTTTTACGTGGTTCTATTCGATTCTCCACTCCAAAACGGTCGCAATAGCCACGACGAATGTTTAAATCGGCGTTCCTTGAAATTCCTCATCGACGATGTAATTTGTTTGGGGTGTCAACTTGTTAAAGTTACGAATAGCGCGTAACGAAACGCATCGGTCCAAATTCCGAGAATAAAACATATACTAGTAAAAGATATCAAAATAGAATAAGCGAACCAAGAAAGCCAAACACGGGGAATAGATACTTTGCTCGGAGTTTTCAATATTACTCTAGGCCTGCCCCCCCCCCCTCAGCTTTGCTCTCCGGAGTCGCGCGCACCCAACGGCGAGTTCCGAATGATTATTCATCCGATATGGAAGGCCACAAAAGATAAGGGAAAGATGGAGCGCACCGCAAAAACTTATTAGCAGTCTCGATGATTAAACTGGGCCTGCGCTCGAGACGGCAGTCGCTTGTTCCCATTTGTCGGCGGATCCCAGGAGAGAAAAACATATTTGCGCTGATTATCCGTCAACGAGCGAGATACTCCTAATGCAAGATACGTTTTTTACGGCGATAGTTCTCTCCTCGTGCTTCCCCACCCTATTTCGCCCTCTCCCCACCCGACTGTTGCGCGAGATATTTTCCCTAGGCCTCGTGTGATTTATCTACCGGAGCTTCGATACGATATCGCCGGCGATATCCATTTGGCGCATTCGGTTCGATTAATTGTGGCAAGTTGAGCGAGCGCCGCGTTCCTGTAAATAACAACAAAGTCCCTTGCAGAGGCGGAATGAGAGGCGTTGGAAGGGGGAGGAGGTCGTTGCTGCACTCGGGTGGACGTTCGCGCTCCTAAAGGAAACGAGTTGAAAGTGATCAACGATCTTCGTACAAATGCTCAATCGTAAAAAATTTGTTTCGAGAAGCGTTTAAGTATAAATTTAATAAGTACACGCGTATAAGGGCGTTTACGTGTATTAAGCGACATAATAGAATTAAGCGATGGGGAAAAGTTAATTAACCAGGCACCGGTCACACGGTTCACGCAATGCTTATTTATCGTACTGTATTTCCCATTATTAAGAACACAATGAGAGCCATTATGCCCTTGCAACGTTAACGCAAAGAAAATGAGTCAGAAAATTTCATTGCATTTCACAAGCCGAATGCGGTGCCCGTTACCATTATTATTATTATTATTATTATTATTATTATTCGGTTAATAATTTACGTAGCAAGCCTATTTATATCCGATTAATCTCCCTGCTCTTCGAAGCCCAACCGAGCTTTTAGCCGATCAATTTCCAATTTCAGTTTCCACGATTAATCGCCGGATTAGAGTGGCGCGCAACAATTTCTTGCAACTAAATAAAAAACCATTCGCTATCGAGGCTCGGCATTGAAAACGAAATCTGAAAATAACGCGCGCCGTCCGGCTTTATCTTTCCAGCGCTTGCTCCTCTCAATAACGTAATTCGATTAAACACGAGCAATGCAGCTTTGATAAACAATAACCCGAAGGATATTTTACGCCCGACGTTAGCCTCGAATATTTTCACTCCCGAGCGTATTTGACTGCAACTCCCCCCCACCCAATAGACTCGAAATTGTTTTCCAGCCGACAATGGGGTTTTGCGATTCCTGCGAAGCCCCTTTCCTCGTTAAGAAAGAGAGCAAAAGTGGCGTTTCGAGTAAAAGTCTCGGGGGCCGCCGAATCAAGAGGTAGGAGGGAGGAGGAGAGAGCAAGGAGAAGGACGTCGTGTCCAAACACACACGCTTAAATCACGAGCAACAATCCATCATTGCGAATGGGCATTAAAAATTCAAAGGCATTCGAGTACTCGTTCCGTAACTGCCCGATGCGAGATCAGACTCGCACTTCACGCACACGCGTGCAGAGCCAGTAATAATAGAGGCGCACAAAGCCGACGGGCAGCATACGGCGGTCCATCTCGGCTCCTCATTACGAAAGTAGCCCGCCTCCTGCAATTTCCACCCCAATTACCAGGGTCTACATCCAGGGCCGGGGAGCCGAAGCTGCGCAGCACCTACGCACGCACGCACGCGGAGCCGAGTCTCCTAAGTATCCTCGTGATTTGTGACAGTAAATTATCGCTTCCGTGTCCGAGGGTGGAAGAGAGACACGGCCGGGCCGGTGCGTTATAAATACGGCTCGAGTGGATCCCGAGGAGCAGGAGGGTGGAACGGACCACAGGATTCCACCTCGATGATATTCTAACTATCTGACAGTGGCCACCCCAGAGGCCGTTGTAACCAAGGGCTCCCCAGCGTTCGCTCTCCTCTGTCTGCGGGTGTCGGTAATCTAGTCCGACGTTGCGCTGCGTTGCGCTCGGCGTCCCGACGCGCCGCAGCCCCGGGCATATGCTTTTTACTCTCATGCCCGGCTGCGGATCATTGCTCGCCCGAGTAATCCGATTTATCGCGCATCGAGATTTCATCGGGAGATATCGATGACTGGCTCGGCTCGACTTTTTTCCCGTTTAATCGGGGGGGGGGAGGGGGAGGGAATTAACGCGCTTGTTTTACTCGGTACACTTGCGAGGAGATAAGGACGATGCGTAGCTCGGGGCACGAGAGCGAGCGGGACCGGACCCGGAGCCACACCACGCATACGGGCAGCTCGGGGACTCCTTCAAAGCCAGAGTGACGCGACATCGCGATTGCGCGCAAGCCCTCGAGCCACCGGCCGTAATTTTTACCGTCATTTTATCTCGCACCCATCTTCTGCTCTGATTTCAATTTCACCTCGACTCGCGCGCCAGGAGCTTTTTATTCGGAGCCCCGGATTGCGCCGGAAGCCGCGCTACCGCCGTTATTATCATTAGTCGGCGAAATAATTACTCCGACTGCGAGTGCAGCCGTCGTAGTCTTTCAACGAAACGAGTTCGAAAACGAGTAAGAATTCGCTGAAAAGCGCCGAGTTCTCGATAAGAAAAAACGAGGTACAATCGAGCGAAGCTTTCGGTTCATAGCGCATGCGCTCGCACATACGCACACGAGCACGCGCGAGGGAAGCAAAGTCCCTAAAGTGCAACCGCAGATTCAGATTCACTTAGCGCCGAGTTAACACGAGAGCCCTTCCTCGTTGTAGGCGACGAGGACGGCGACGAGGACGGCAACGCCCTTCGAGCCCGACTATCGGCTGCGCGTATCCTTACGTATAAAGGGCCTCCCCCACTAACGAGTTCTCCGGCTGAATCTCCGCTGTGTATCTCGAGCCCTCGTTCCCTTCGACGAGACGTCGATCCGGCGACGACGACTCGTGCGCAATTTTATTTTGGCGCTCCTCGACTCGCCGTCTCGCTCTATCTTATTAACCCTCCCCGTGCGACCCGCCTCGTCTGCAAATTCATCGAGTGCGCTGGTGTTCGACGCAAGCGCTGGCAATGTATCATTTACGGTTATCGGTTTTATATACTCCAACACTCGGCCGTGTAGTAAGTAAATTTCGCTCCGCTACCCGACGCAGCCTCGCCATTTCGAGCCCAAAACTGGAGAATGCCCTTTGAGATCGCGATCATTCGCGCGCCGGTTATTGGCTTGTTATCGCTAATCGCGCGAGGCTAGAAAAGCGCGTGGCTCGTTAAGATTAACCGAAAGGAGCCGACGTCGATGGAGCGCCGGGCTTGCGGAAGCCGAAACTACGAGGAGTCAGCGAGCGAAGCGGCGCTGGCCACTCCAAAAGTCGCGGCCCGTCAAGAGCGGCGACGCAAATTACAAATCATCCACAAGCACCGAGGATTAATGGCGTCGCACAATGCGGCGCAAGCGCGCGCGCTTCCAAATTTTTACATACTTTAATTCATTTGGAACGTATAAATAGCCACGTCGAATCCAGCGTCTGCGCTAATAAACATTTCAGTCGCACGAACGCAGGCCTCGGCAGTAGTCGTCGTCCTCCCTCCACCGTCTCCATTAATAAAGACTCGACAAAGGGTAATAAATTAATTACATGTATCCTCTCTTTGTCTCGCGGCGCGAGCGAGAAAGCGAAGAGAAGCGGCCGAGCGTCTTTCTTCTTCAGGGCTGGGCGCAGATTCACGGGACGGACGCGTAGCGCGCGAGCGGGAGAGGCGACTTCGCGCGGCGATAAATAATTCCAAGGGATCGCGCGGGCCACGGCCACGTATGGAATCCTGTGCACTCCATAAAAGTGCCACACTCCATCAAAGACATTAAAGAAAAACACTGGGGCGACAAATTCGAAGGCCTGCGAGCGTTGCACTCCTATTGTTTAAAGAAAAATATCACCGGCCATTGTCTCGCTATTACGTTTATGATCGCTGCTGTTTCGATCGGCGCCCGCGTCCAAACTGTATCATCGAGGAAAGGGACGGGAGGGATGAGCCGTAACTGTAACCGCACCAGAGCGATCGAACGTACCTTTTTTCTCAGTCGCGGCGCGCCGAACCTCGCGCTCGCTCAAATTTCGCCTTCGACTCAATTAGCTTAATCGTTGCGAAATTATTTGTCCAAAAAAGCAGTTCGCGCGAGCAAATATCTGCGATCGCTGTTTGTTTAATTGGCGCGAGGAGCGCTGCTGTCTAGCGGAGCCGCCGAGTGGAAGTAACTTTGGGCTTCGCCCCTTGCAGCTCGCGTCTCAAGATTGACGTATAATGTCGGTGTATATTCGTCTAAAAGGGTTTTACGATTCTTTTATTCGCGCCATAAAAAGAAAAACAGCGGCGCAGGGACGCGTTTGACACTTATACGCGACTGATATATTTTACTCGACGTTTCGAGCATCTAAATTATTGAAACAACAATGCGCGAAACACCCGAGTACACGTAACGCCTTTGGAATAATAATGGTAATAGTTTTGGATTTCAAGGGGTAGCGAACGCGCGTACAGTTGCAAATATATCATGTTTCGCGATTCCCCGAGTTTCTTTATTCGAGCTCGGCGATTTACGGGCCGTTTTTGCGATCGCTTTTCCGCTTTTCCGGCTTTTCCGGCCTCTCGCATCGATCGCGCGCTCGTTCAAATTCAAAAGGAGCATCGCGCTGTCCGGCTTAACGTTAATCGTAAATTATAAAATTAACCTAATATTAACGCAACGAGGCCGTCAGTCTGCGCTCCGATTTGGGAATTGGTATTAACCTCAAATCTGACGTCGGTTATAGCATTATTCGCATTCATCCGTAACGCCCCAGCGATCAACGTAACAGTTAATGCAATACGTTCCCACCGACGCCAAGCAGAGTGCGCAGTCGTTGACTCCCGATAAAAGAGTAGAGGCGACGATTCTAACGAGTGTGCGCGTGTGAGAAATAGCGAAAGGTCCCCGGTACGAGGGCAGGAGGAACGCCGCAGCTCCGAATAGTCGTGTAGGCGTCAATCACACGCCACGAATATATTTACTACTGGGACTATTTCATTGGCGAGGCGGAGAGGGGTGGGAAGGGGTGAACAGGAGGAAACCCCGGGCTCCTCCAGACGCAGTCGAAACACCCCATCGGTTGTGTTGGCCTCGTGTTGGCTAAATAATGGCCCTTGGGGGGAGGGTACCGACGTGTCAACTGCCTTGACAGCGCGCGACGTTTCACTCTCTCTCTCTCTCTCTCTGCGCTCGGCTGACACGTATTCTGCCGCGCGGAGCTCCGTTTCGCGGATACCAAATTCGATTCTTGGGCCTTGGAGTCGACAATGGAACCCGCATGCGGCTACCGAGCGACGCGTGTTCCGAGGCGCAAGGAGCGCGAGCCTCGCGACGTCGCCAGGGCTACCCTCCTGTTGCGCCTCCATTGCCACACGACAAAGGGAAAATTCTTTGGCTGGCGAGTCTGATGTCCCGGGGAAATTGTCGGAGCGGCTGGATGCGAGCGATATCGCCTGAATTAAAACCATAAGTTCCTTTCATCTTGTCAGGGATGGGATGGATTTCGGAAACTGTGACAATTGCTGTAGCGCAGTTGCTGCCGGCAGTTCCGAGTGGATTAGCTACTGCGCGATGGCATCGTTTTTGAGCCAAATGTCGGAGACGAGGGCTAATGCCGCGTTAGCGAACCTCGGCGCTTTCCTCGGATTTTCACCACCACCACGACGACGACGACGACGACGACGACGACGAAACACGCGGCTTCCTTCGGATTTCGATTGCTTTGAGCACGTTGAGCAATATTTTAACGGGTTACCCAGTTCAACCCGTTATTTTCATTTCGCTGCTTCTTTACGAAGCATACCGGTGCTGATCGATGGGCTAAAATCATTCGGAAAAAGCTAGGGCTCGTTACTTAAATCCAGCCGACGACTCTAAGGCTCGTTCGATTCGATAAATATTAAGCCTCGTCCTTACCATCGGCTTAAATTTAGCGTTAAATTATCGAAAATGAATAAAATGTGAATGCCGCGTTGGAACGCGTTGGAAGCCGAAAGCTCGAGTGCGAGGCCCATCGACTCAGCGTTAAACATTATTTTGAAAAAGAAATAAATAAGAGAGCAGCGAGTTTGATTTTCTTTTAAAAATCATGGCAAATTTTTCATTGTTCTATCGTCGTCTATTTAAATTTCCTACGGGACTGGTGGCTGAGTCGTAAAGTACGTCGAAAATGACGTCGAGAGATTATATCTCGGGGCATTTTAGACTCTCACGCGCCAAATCGTCTCCGGGGAGCGATGGCTCAAGCTTAGTTTAAAGTATTTTACCTCGTTATCGAGGCACAGCTAACGTCTCTATCTGGAAAATTGACAGGATACGTAATGGCATGAAGGGAGCAAAAGAAAGCACAAGGGCAAGAGCAAATCGATTTTGCAGTTTAACCTAAATCACACTTTAAACATTTTTTTTAAACTCGCTCTTGATATCGACGATTCGCCGCAGCTATTCGAATTCGAAATTTTTAATTCCAAACCTCTGACTCTTAATGCTTTTTCACCCGGGCGGATGTGCTAAACCTAAGCAAGTAAGCGAATTTAATAATTGCCAGGGGCTGCTTTACTTTCCGAACTCCCCCGTGCGATCGATTAATCAACGATTTTTACATTCGGACGAATCTTATCGAAGCTCGAAAATGGACGTTTAATGGCATCTGATCAATCCGAGTACGAAATTTAATAAAAAAAAAAAAAAAAAGCTCATTTTGATCGTTTTGATACGCTTTCGTATCTGATCTTCTCGAATAACTAAAGATCCTCGCGACTCGAATGTGCACACGGATGTTTTTAAAAAATCTTAAAAATTTATATTCGAAATTTAATAAAAGACCATCGCTTTTCTGTGCGCGTGTGAAGGGTTCGCTTTGAAGGTATTAAATTAAAAAATTCACAAACGTCGATATTTCGAAATATATTGCGAATTCGATCCAAACTGCGCAAAACTGCGTAAATAATGTTGCTTCCTTTGAAATTGGAAAAACAAGCGTCGGGCTTCGCAAGAATCTAGTTGCCAACCTAATTTCACGAGAGTAATTATAAATTGGTAAATGTGCCGAGGAGGCGATCGTCGCGACAAGTAAATAAAGAAAGGCGGTCGCTCGGGTAAACTGCAGCTAATTACCGTCTGGAAAAGCTTGCGAGAATGGCCCTTTCAACAATTAAAATAAAATTCGAGCAGAGCCCTTTGTAAGCGCCGGAGATCCCCCGCGAGGATCGTAGCGCAGCGCCCGTTTTAAAATAATAGCTGGGCCGAAAAACTGAACGCGGAATAAAAAATTTCATCCGCGTTCGGTCACTTTCAATCTTTGGCATCTACAATGCACGTATGTGATGGGATGCCTGGGGGAGCCAGTCGTACCAATATGCAAACCGATATCTCTCTATCTCCCGGCAGGAATTTTTCCAGTTAAAAGATTGCCACTATCTGGAATGTGTAGTTTCATTTTTTTAAAAGTGTCTGCAATACATAAAAGTGCAGCTGTTTTTGTTGGAGCCTTTAAAGCCGCACAGACGCGCCGCTATATAGCCTTTCGCCATAGGCACTAAAATACATTTCATTTTTAGAATAAATGAAACGATCGTCGGCTTATAATTCCGTTGCGAGCGCCGCCTTTTATTTATTCCAAATAATAATATCCGTGCGGCGCCGATCGATTTTCCATTTCTGTTTCCGTCCAGCCAAATTATAAAAAATAATTAGAAATATTAGGTTACAAGCGCGACGATCCAGCCAATGCTTCCATTCCACTTCGACTCCTCGGCTTTTCCACGAATGCGAATACGTTGACTCGCGCGTCCTTTTGCCATTCGGAAAGATTAATTTTTCGCGTCGCGCGCGCTACTAACAATTCTGCTGAAATTTTGAAATAACGAATATAATAAGAAATCCTTTGGAACGCGTATTCTTTATTCCTATAATTTATGTTGGAGAGTTTAAATCGCGATTCCTCTAACCCGAGTGTCGGGATAAATATTATTTTCATTCGGCGATTTCGTAGCTCTCACCTTTGGATCGTACTCGAAGCTTCGGACAAGCGATCGGGACTCGCAGTTTTCCACAGCTGCCGCTGCTACGCGCTCCCAACTCTTGTATTTATAATCAATAATTGGGAAACCTTTTCCCGGACACCTTTTCTCCGCGCAACTTAGCACCCGATCTTAGCGTAAAAACGAACCTTGAATTTATCGATGCTTCGTCCTCTCGCCAATTTTGGAAATTTGTGAAAAAGCGCGAGCGACCCCCGGCTGGCTTTTAATTTATTCGACTTGTTTGTGCAATTTGTTACGCGAAACTAATCTCGAATAATCTCGCGCGATAAATCACTCGACGAGTATTGCGCTAATATTTCAGCCGGAGTTGGTTAAGAGCACGGAAATTGGAAAGCATCGATACCGATCCTGACACAATAAACGTATTGTCCCAAGCTAAGTGCACGCGTAAACTGCAGCTCGCGGAAAAATATAAGAAAACGGATGAAAGGATAAACAAAGAGGCTGCACGAGTAGGCGGCTTACGTGTTTAACGACTGCGTAGGTGCACAAAGGCTGGCCCGGGCCTGCGAGCATTTCCCATTTGCCCTGGACACGCGGGAAACTCACCAATTATTCGGCCGTTCGCTGGCAACGTGAGCTAAATCTACAAGTGTTTACCCTTTGACCGCATCCAATCGAGCTCTGTCCGCTCCCTCACGGCTCTCTCTTGGCGGAAAATCAGTGAAAACGGCGCCCGGGAGAGCCGTGCGATCGAATGAAAGCTCGAGAGCGCGGGGGAGAAGGCGAAAAGCGCTGATTCTTGGGGAAAGACCGCCAGGGCCGCGGCCGCCTTTTTTGCGGAGCTTTCGAGCTTTTGCCTTCTCTCGCCCTCGAGAACGGCGCTAATTGAGCGATGATAATTATCCGGCGAGGGCGGCGAGTAACGCCGGCGCTTTTCAGGCTCCCGCTCGGCTTTGCGTTCGATCGGCCTCGAGTGCGAACGCGCGACTCGCTGATTCGGAGCTGCAGCCTCGATGCGATGCGGGTCAAGCGCCAAGTCAGCGAGAAAGACAAAGCGAAGGGACTGCGAGGCGGTGGCGAAGGAGAGGTAAAAGCGTTGCGAGTTCGTGGCTAGACTGCCGAACCTCCCGAATAAAGAACTGCGCTCCCGATGTGTGTGTGTGCGTGCGTGCGTGCGTGCGTCGCAACGCGCACAAAGCCGGCCTTTCCCAGATTTCGTTGTCGGGGCTCCACACGAGTGAGCCGCTCGGGATGCAGCGTTCGTTTCGCTCGTACTGCACAAAAACAACTCTTATCGCATCGGCCGTTTTTGTTTCTGCAGCCGATCAAGGACCAGTCGAATTCGGACTCTTGTGCCGAAACTCGATTCGAGGATTCCAGCATTATCATTTTCGAGCTTTACAATTACGCGAAGCCTCCCTCGGTTCGTTTATTGCGAGCCGCGTTCGAGCGACTCGCGAAAGCTCGAGCTTCTAAATGATATAATATCTATGCTGTCAGACGCGAGGTTCTAATGCATAATGTGCATAAGCAGATTGCTCGGATGCAAAAAAGTGCTCGAAATACAAGGGATCCGACTCCCGGAGGCTGAATAGGCGCCCGGCCGGGGGCGGGGACGATCGAGTGGAGCCAAACAAGGATGGACGCACGCGCGGCCAGACGTATAGAGGAAATATTCGGGCCAGCAGCAGCAGCAGCGAGGGGATTTGGTAATAATTTGTCCGACTCCGTTGCTTGAGTGATTGACCGCGTGGGCGCATCGGGCATCGATCTTTTCCAGACTCTCGCTAGGAATAGGCGTGCGTGCGTGCGTGCGTGCATGCGTGCACGAAGCGGCACCGCCGGGGGCGACAATGCGCAAACACTAATTACGCGAGCATGCATCGAGTCGCTAATTAGTGAAGCGGTGCACGCGATGCAGCTCGTCTAGGTATTAATTAATTAGAGCCAGTCTCGCGAGAGATTGGCAGAGAACAGGAGATACAGAGAGACAAACGGAGAGAGAGAGAGAGAGAGAGAGAGAGAGAGAGAGATAACCGGCTGCGGCGGTGAGGCGGGGAGCGGGTGGGAGCGACGACGCACCGAGAGTCGTCCCGTGCGTGGGGATAAGACGAGATCGATGCCGAATGCGCGGAAAAGGATTGGATTTCGATTAAATTGCGTTATTTAGTCGTGTTCTCCAAGATTTCGTTAAATGTTTTAATGCAAAGAATTACGTCGTCTGTTAAAATAAAGTTGCACTGCCATCGATTTCGACCGAGGGAGGATTGTAATTTTACATCATCACGAGCAACGTAAATTTTTCAGTAAATATTAAAAAATAAACTCTCCGTGTGAGGATTTCATTGATTTGGGAAAAAGATGAAAGGTACAGACCAATACGGTGGCTTCGCTGAATTTAAATATCAATCACCACTCCGCGGCAGATTTCATTTATTATTAGTCACTTGTTAGATCAAACGTTGCTACGATTGTAATTTGCGTTATATAGGTTAATTTTTATTTTATTCGTTTTTAATATGATCCGAGCAGCAGTTTTCTTTAAATCATACCTCGACGTTGTGCTTAACAACGACCAAGAAATCTGTTTCGTTCCTTTAGCGCAATTCGCCTGCTTCGGATTATATTCGTAGCGTCGCCGAGTTTTATCGATACATTTGCCCAGGAAGAAGAAAACAATTAACTCGAGTCGTCATACCGAACGAAAATTTAATACAAAAGCGGCGCGTCGAGCATATTTTCCGAGGTCCGAGTAGATTATAGGGATACGCGGTAAAAAATGATTTATCAGCTCGGCAACAACAAGCGTTCGATTTGGTGAAAAATCTCGGAAACTCGAGCGAAATTCCATTCGAGTGCAGCGAAAGACGAAACTATAGATTATTTCGGGCTTGCGCGGCAAGCAGGAAGGAAGAAAGGCATTTTACCGAGCCAGATCAGCAGAAGGAACGGCGAGAGAGGAGAGAGAGAGAGAGAAAGTTAGCGCGAGAGTCTTAACCGGAAAAAGGCCGGAGTGAGGCATAAAAATAAGTAAGCGCGAGATGCAATGGAGGCTGTGCTTTTAATTGCCGATTGGCAAATAAGTAAATTGCCGTAAGGAAAGTAAGGGGAGTAAGGGCAAGGGACTGACGAGGGCGCCACGTAACGCGTCTTCCTACTCCCGCGCCTCGGCACTCGAGAGGCTGCCACCGTACTTGGATAATTACTCGACTTTCGTGTACATTACTTTCTCAAGGAGTGTGTAATGCATTTTCACCGCTCTTAGGGTATTGAGTGAGAGAAATAATTGCGATTAAGGCTGCGCCGCCGGAAATTAATTCGTTAGTAGGCCTTGCCTGCATTGTCCCCGAGGCAGAACAGGCTTGCCGATCTCGTTTATGCTTTTCTTCTTTCAAGTCGTTGTTCCAGCACATCACACGCACGTACACAAGCCGATCTCCGTGTGCTCGTATCACCCGCACTCTCTACAATCGCGATTAATTTGCGCTCGAATCGCGTTCTTTTTTTTCACCTTCCGACGCGCCTTGACTTTATTGTTCCTTCGTTATTTCGCGAGACGAAAATCAACGCTACATTTTCGACATTTTCACGGACGAGCTCGATCACAGCTGCCGACGCGCGCCTGCGATAATTCGAGCTTCTGAAAATTAACAAAATTGATTTAAGGGCAAGCGAAGCAATTACAAGGGCAGGACCAATTAACGAGTCAATAATAACGCGCGTCGCCGTAATTTAAGTATCACTGGGCTGGTGCACGAACGCACGGGCGGCTAATTGAAAATCGCGAAACACGGGAATATCAGACGATTTTAAATACGTTCCTCCACTCTTTCGGGCGAACGAAAGTTTTTCGAGTTTTTCGTTGTTTAAAAATAGAGTGAACAGCAAGGATTCGGACACCTCCGAGGATTCGATCTTGAAAATCTCTGACGACTTTCGACTCTTTTTAATAGTCGCGTCCATTTTTCACGATTTTCAGTAAAAATTCTTTTTGCCCTTCCAATTAAGGGGAAAAAAATGATTAAACTAGGACTTCTTTCAATCATCCAGATTGACTCAGAGTCTGTACTGCGGGAGGTTCTTGCAATCCGCAGCCGGGAAATTATTTCCATTTTTGCCGCTTCTCCTCGTTTCTTCTCACTTTTAATCCGGCGGTGACTGAGTCGCGCGAAGCCAACGGGTGCAGAGCCGAACGAATCTCCTCCCAAGGAGGAGTGCTGGAAAAGCTGGCCGCTGAACTTTCGCGCTCCGAGATCGCTGAAACGCTTCTTTCGGCCCGAGTGCCATCTATTTTTATCTCAACCTAATTAACTCGTTGAGAAGCTTCGAGCGACCGAGGCTGATCCGCGAGCAGTTTTTCGATTTTAATTAATTACTGCATTATCGGTGTAAGACTTGAAAATGACCTGGAAATAAATTAATCGTATAATCAATGCCGCGCCGGCCTCGCAATTCCTCCCCCTCGTCGTCCCTTTTCTTCGAGGACAAAAGCTTCGAGGAGTCGGCGGATTAATACGAGTTGCGAAAAGCGCGTCCGTAAGATTTTTAATTCACGAGTGGCCAGAAATTGCAGACGCAAAAGCTCGCTTTTATTCCTCGATTGCGGGAGAAACACGCCCCCCCCTTTCGACTGGAGATAATTTGGAAAACAGTCGGATATGCCGATAATGCTATTTATTACAGGCTGGGCTCGTGTTTTTATCGGCTCGGGTCCGCAAGCCCCGATGAAAAGAGTCGCTCGGCCAATGAAAACGATACCGAATCCGATGCGATCCGATAAATACTACGTCAGCGCAAATAATAAACGAGCTAATAAAATAATTGTGCGTCTGTCGGCGTAATTGCGTGGTATAGGTGATCAGCTTAGGCGGCTCGGATACCGCGCAAGTGACACGCAACTTTCACCTATCAATCAGGTATCTCGGGCTCTTGCCGCTCCCTCTTTCGGGCTTGCGAATACAAATAAATGCAGAGTATGGGGTGTGCGCTTATCCAGATCGTTAGTGCGGAGCGGTCCGAGAGATTTAATTGCGAGCGGTGCACACGCTTGGACGTACGAATCGGGCTGGGGCTCCGGATCAATTGTCTCGGAAACTAATCTGCCTAATCTCGAGATGAGAGCGGGAGAGGGCCAACTTTCCCGGGGGCAGTCATCGAACCGCGGAGTAATCGACGTCGATCGCACACGGGAACGTCTGCCTCGGCTGCGGTTAATAAGCAGATCACCGGCCTTCAAAGGCCCATTCGGCTCTTACTCGCTCGCTCTCGAGCAGCCCGGATAATAATTAAGGGATTAAAGAGCTTATCTTGCGTTTCGATTGTTTTATCGCTGGCAAGCTGCCGTTTTTGAACAAAAAAATCCCGAGAAGATCCCGAAAAATACCGGCGGAGCTTAAAGAATCTAATTTTACCCTTCGTTCGCGTCCGCTACGTCATTAGCTCCTTCGAAGACTCGTCGCAAAGTTTCGCAATATTATTAGTCGTCGAAGCGTCAATTCCATTTTTATGCCAATCAACAATGGACGCGACGCGCACTCTCGACGGGGTTGGTACACATTCCACCTTCTTGCGAACATCAAAGCTCCAAGAATTCCCAAGAACGCGGCCCTATTTTAAGTTCCTCGCTATTTCTAATCGTGCGGGCAGCGAACGACTTTGAGTTTGGACCGTAGCCTCGACGAATCCAAGGAACAGACGAGCGCAAAGCATTTCTGCGACGGGCCAGTGGCGTTTATCTGAAAATTCAGAAGCAGTTTCTGGAGGACGCACTTGGAAGGGGAGAAAATGCACCGAGTGTCGAAAGCCGCGGATTGTCGGAATATGGCGAGACGCGACGCGTGCGGCCAAGTAGCGATAATGTTGGCATAAATGCGCAGGAAAGTCGGTCCAGAAGCAAGGGAACGGGGTTCGGTCAGCAGTGGAGGAGCGAAAGTCAAGCAGCAGCAGCAGCAGCAGCAGCAGCAGAGGCGGGCGCGGGTCCCTTTTCGCTCGTCGAAATTTTATTTCGACCCTTGCGCCCGTGCTTCCCCTTGTTGGTCGGCGACTCGCGCGCGCGACGAGCCTCGGCACCGCAGCAGTCAAAGCAAGTAACTCGAGCGCAGACTAGCGACAACCGCGCTTTTAATTTAGTGGGCGACACGAGAGGGCGTGTATACATCTGTCAATGGGGACTGTCGCCGCCGCCGCCGCCGCCGCTCGAGTTATTGCTGGTTGTCGGCGCTCGGCTGCGCCATAAACATGTGCTCCGATTTCGTGAAATGCCGAGTGCAACGACAGCAGCCAAAATGACTTGAATGGTAGTCGCGCTGCGCGCTAACCTTGAACTCCCTTTGCTCTTTCCAAACATTACTTTTTAATTTGATAGGCCACATAGAAATCAGGATCACGCCCCGCTCCTGCGGCGCGACTCGCATCCAGTCTTTCACCCAATCTCCGCTTTCCCGATCAATGCGCGCTCCGGCTCCTCGGCCGATCAATCGGCGAATCGATCCGCAAAAATAATCAAATACTTACGCGTGTAATCCATCAGCGGTGCCTTTATTCCCTGGGGCGGCTCCTCCCTTCCACTTCCTCCCGGAATATCGGCTTTAATTTAGCGTGTTTTTATCGGAGACCGAATCGGTTGCGCTTCGCCTTTGAATATTTATCTGCTTAAACACTCGGACGTTTGATCGCGTCGCGATGATATCCGTGCGATACAGCCGATAACGCGTGTAAAATTGACTTGACGAAAATCGGCGACAGTACTCCCGTCTCTCTTCGCGCGCTCTCCGTAAATCTATTAATTACGTTTAAATGTAAATCTTGAAGTCTCGCCCGACGTGGAACAAAGGAAAGTACTTGCCTTGAGAATTATTTCGAACGAAGCTGAATAAATTAGCCGCGGATAATGTAAATTTTTCAACCGACGACGAGACGTTCGGAGCCGTAGAGGCCGAATGTCTTCTAAGCTGCTTAAAACAAGACAAAAGCCATCGCTCGAATGTTCTCCTCGTACATTGTTAAATATTTACAAATACTTGCCTACGAATTGGCCGATAATTGGTAGAAATTTTACAGCGATAAAGTTTTCGCGTAACGAAACAATATCGATAAACGCGCATCGTAAAATGTTTACCGAACAATTGCTGGGATCGTTGAATTGCGAAGTCGGAACAAGGGCTTGTAAATCTTAAAGTCGAGCTTCCGTCAAACTACATCTTCGCCTGAAGAATTGATACGAACTCTGCTGTTTACACTTGAATCTTAAGCAAATTTCCACGTAAAATAAACTTCAGCTTTCGAGTTGCGCAACAATTTTAATAGCGCCTGCGTCGCACACTCGAGTCTCACTTTCATGCGCACAATCGTATTTAGACACGAAGCAATTTTGAAAAATGTTTAGGCGCGTTTCAGAGCGGCACTCGGCTTTCTCTTCCCCAAGTTTTAAAGTGCAGGCTCAAATACAAATAATTCCAGAGAAAACTCGAGTCTAATTGAGGAAAAAGTTGCGGAAGAGCCGATCGACGATCTTAAAACATCCGACGTAATTCAATTACAAATATCAACGACCCTAACTAGGCGATCCATTATAGATAAAAATAAGCCCTTACCCTTCCCTCTAGTAACCCGAGGCTACTGTTTGATTGACTAAGAGTTCGGAATACAATACAGCACAAAGTAATAATATTCGAATTCGATTTGGACGTGGACAGAGCATTAAACACTCGAGCTCAAAAATATTCCACGAGCCAATTAGTGATTAGTCGCGAGACTACGCTTAATTTATTTGGAAAATTTACTCGAATCGCTCGCTGTAAAGTTGCAAATGCGTTTTAAAAGAGCGAATAAAACTTGACGCGCGTAATTGCTCGATCCGATGGAACCCCAATCAGAAATCGAATATCGGCCCTACGCGGAGGCGCGCAAATTAAATACTGAAAAACGAAATGGCAAAATTGAAAATGCTGCCGGAGTCAGCCGAGTTCGGAATCCATCGAATTCGGGTGCGTGGGCGTTGGGAGGAATTCCGGAAGGTTGAAGATCGGCTCGATCCGATCGGAGCACGGCCGTAGTGCCGGTAGTAGTGCAGCAGACACATTCATTAAGCGAGGCCGCAGCCCTGCCCGAGAGCGTCGCGACGCCGGCTCGCTATCGGGCAGCTCCGGGTGCGCTTTCTCCTTTCCCGTGCCGTCCGGCCAATGCAATTTGCCAAAAACCAATTTTAAATTTGGACGAAGCCTCGGCAGAGCCAATCGCAATCAGCTAAATTGATTCTGCGTCGCGCGCCGCCTGCCGCCCGTGTATCGGAAAACTGCATTTCGAGCCGCGGACCTGATTCGCAGTGCGAAAATAAAGAGGGATGAAAATATAAAGGGAATGTGCGCGCGCGCGCGCGCGTACCTGCAATGACGATGCAATGACGCTCTCGTGTGCCTCGAATAGAGGAATTCCCTTCTCGTTACTACGAGTGATCATTCGAGGCTCGGCGCTTCCGGACTTTACTCCTGGTTTTCACATCTAGTCCGCTCCACTTTTAATATGTTCAGCGCCAACCGCGAAGCTGCAGAAAACAACGTTCGATCGCGCCCGCGAGGCCAAATTAGAGTTTATCGTCAGGAGCTTATTTATTGATTATTATTTCGGGTAAATGAGACGTTAAAGTCCGTTCAGTGGATAAGAGCTTAGAGTTTTCGATCGATGCATTTTTTCACCACTAGTTTTTGGCTGTTGTCGCACATTTTTCAATTATCCCCACGAGTTTTTGCATCGCGATCGATAAGCCAACGTTAGAGCGTAATTTTGCCTCGCTGCTTTAATTTGTAGAAGCAATAAGCGAGTCGGAGAGCGACGTTCAACGTAACGTTTACGTGTCAACTTTAAGGTTGAAAAATGCATAAATTTCTGACGGTATCGTTACGCTTAACTACCTGTAATTACGATAAGAATCGACTTGAAAACATTTAACAGATAAAAAACAAACTACGAACGTAGCAAGAATTTGCAGTCGGCTAAGCTAAATTGTTACAATTCGATTCTACAACAGAATTTTATCGCGCATTTGCTCCGAGAATGTAGTCGAAAAATAATATTACGCATAAATTGTCACTAGCAGGCGAATTTAAAAAAGCTTGACAGTAAGACGTAAAACTGTTTGCAGTTTTATTCCGTCATTCGAACTTCATTATCGAATCTTCGCAATCTTTCAGTGGGCGATGATTTTTTGAATACACCTATGCTATGTAAAGTAATGTGATTTTACAAAAGGTGCGAGAATTATTAGAATACAGGCAGCCATTTTTATTTGTAAAAATGTAAAATTATGTACTCCGGCTCTCGCTATTTTCAGTCGGACTTATTTATATCCCCATTTCACGAATATCATTACCATATACCGAGGCAATAAATAAAGTTCACGGTCGTTCTAAAAAAAGAAATTAGTTGCATCTTCGGCGCGCACTCGAAGACGCTATCGCGTATTTATCGAGTGAAAGTTCGTAGAGAGTTTTCGATGGAAACTCGCTTATCAACAACGTCGTTCTGATTAAAAAAATTAGCCTGACAGAAATGATCGCAAGGCGTTAAAAGTCGCTAAAATAAAAAAGAATTTAGTCGCAAATGGTTCGTCCAACAGTCCAACAGTCGTGCGTTACAATATTGCGAGATGCGACTCGTTAACAATCCGTATTTTATTATTTCATCCCGAAAAATAAAAATTCCCATCTGCTAAAAAGTAATATACAAGTGAACTAAAAACGCATGTTCATTTCGTTGTTGATTCATTGAATTTAACCCTCAAAGTATAGGTTCTTAGATATTGATTTTATTTTCTTGGTGGAAAAACAAGTTTCAAGAACCTTCGAGAAGCTCGAGAGCTTCGGAGTTTGCCTCTACGGGGATAGACTATACCACTACTACGCCCAACATCGATTTTAAATAGAAACCTTGAATTTCACGTTGCGAAAAAATCTTTTTCAACTTTGGTATCTCGTTACGTTCGACAATGTGAGCGAATAAAAAACGATTGATTTATAAGCAACTGGAGTTATTGTGAATATTTCAAAATGTTTTTAAATAAACTGCAACGCGAGTAAGAAACTCTTTTAAAATCAAATCTCGTTTACAATTATGGATTTATTGTACTTGATATTACGAAGTAACGTGGAGTTAATGTAGTAAATTTTCCGTCTAGATACGTTTTAAGGAATAAAGTTTCCGCGTTCTGCGTACCTGAATAACAGCAGCAGCAGCAGCAGCAGCAACAACAGCAACAACAACAATAATCAGGCCGTGATAAATAAAAATTAAAAATTTCGTCGGACGCAGTTTATGTGGTGGCAATAAGGCCAATACTAGTAAGGGGCAAACTAAAGTCATAATGTTTGGTCGTGCACAAAATAAGAAAAATTACTCTTCGTTTGTTTCAATAGTTTTAGTAATAATGCCGATAACGAAATGAATAAAAACGAGAAGATTTAAAAATATTGGCTTTCAAATACTGCGAATTGAAACAAACTCAATAACATTTTAATAATCGATAATAGAAAATAATTATTTTTGCTCGTTTATTGGAGTAACTTGCGTTACTACTTATTACTTGAAATCGCGAACCAAAAGCTCGAAACTCACGTATTTTCACGTATTTACAAATTATATTGTAAGAAGTGGGAAATAACGATCGACCAATTGTAGCTAAATTTATCTGCCATTTACTAGTCGACCGTCGAATTTACGTTTAAAATTAAAAATGCAAAGGCCAGTCGTCTGCGGCTCTCCTAACGAGGATTGAAAAATTAAACTCGCTCGTCTCCTCGAGTGTAAATGCCGGTGGAGAGATTCGGAAAGCCACCCGTTAGATTCGGTACTACAAGCTTCCACCGGGCCGGTGACGCGCCGCGGAAATCCTCCCGAATTCCAGGACGTGAAAGCTTCATAAATACAATTTATCCGCCGGCGCGTTCATTCGCACTTATTATTCCGGAATATTTCAGCGCGCCTCGCGACTGCCGAGGCGACACGGGCGGCCAGATTAAGAAGCCTCATCCAAGGACGGCGGGGCGACGGGGGCGACTGGCTGGAACAACACCAACACCCGGACACACGCAGACCGAGAAACGTTAATTGACCAATAAACTGGATTTAGGGAGCGAGAATAGCGCTTCCACCCCCGCTGATGACGTTGTACCGTCGGCCCCGGAACGAAGAGCCAGAAAAATCGCTTGTAAATCATCTGAATTTCCAGCGAGCTACAACAGGAAAAGCCAAATATTGTTGCTTGTTTCGTGCAATGTCGAGGAATGCGCCAAAATCATCCGTCTTGCGTTTTTTAATAAGCGAAACAGAGGACGCTAGCAGACGGCGGCTCGCGTGGAATTCAGCGTCGGAAAATGCGAGGAAAAGCTGCCATTCCTTCCCTAATTTTCCCAACGAAATAAGTCTCTTCTTTGATTAATCGATTTCACGTTAATTCGTAATAATTTTTCGACTCGGGCTGCGAGCATCGAACAAAAAGCTCATCGCCCGTGGAATAATGGTAAAAAGTGCTTTACGATCGCCCATGTGCATTATTCGGTCGTTAAAGTCAGCCGATGCGAACAATTATTTATTTAATAGTGAAAAAGAGTTGGAGGTACGCTTTTATCGAATCTAGAAAATAATGGGGAAACCTCGACGAAGGGCGAAAACAAGAACTCGACGGTATTTCTTAATTTTTCGAGTCTCGGATGAAACTAATCTAAATATAATACTCGGATTCGTTACTTAATATCCAATGTTATAGTTTTATAAAATTGCTTTTGGCAGCTAAATTCAAACGCACGGTCTAAGAAAACTGGTTTCACGGAAAATGCTTTTTACAAGGCGATAAACCAGAAAAAAGCCATTAGATTTTTAAGAAGATCCAGTGAACGCATAAATAATAATGGTACAAACACACGGCGAGAATTTTCACCGAGTTTCCCGACAACAAAAAAGAGCATAAATACGTACTGCGTTACAATATAGGTGTGTGCGCGCTGCTCGAAGGGAAGGGGGATGCGAATAAGAAGTGCATAGACATCTGTAGCAACTTTTTCCGCAGTCATGGAATTTTAATTTCATTAAGAGAACTTAACGAAGAAGCTTTTTTTCTTCGTTAGACAAAAAGGAGAGCGAAGAAACGAGGAGCAGACATTTCCGCGTCTCTCCTCGCCCTCTCAGTGTCAATTTTGCCTACGCCCGAGTTTACGTTAACGCGCCTTTCCTGCTCGCGATTCTTCGGTGATACCGGGAGAAGGAAAGGAAACGCGGCGTATGTATATAAGAAACGCGCAGCGCCGTCTTGCGAGGGTGAGGGAAAAGGGAAAAGGAGAGGAAAGCCGAGAAAAAAGAGAAAAGGGAAAGATTTCTCGGGAGACGGAAAGAGCTTGCTCGTCGAGCAAAATGAATTCCGCCTCTGGGGCGTCGAGAGGGAACGGGAGCAAGATCAAGAGAGACAGAGGTTTAAGCGAAAAGAGACAAGAAATAGACTGGAAAAGAGGGAGCGGGAGAATGGAGGAAGCATTAAAGGACGAGGCCAAAATAAAGAAAAAGATCTGCCTGGAAAAAGACGATATAACCGAGGCTAAGAGATAAGGCATTCGTTGTATTTCACAACATTTCTTACTGCAATTATGATATATTATTGCGAATCCTGGCATCCACTTCCATTCCCAACGTCAATGTTGTTCCTGAGCAAACAGCCCAGCAGCTATCGAGAGCCAAACCAGACGCCCAGACTCGGGCCGTCGTTTCAAAAACGCGTTTCCGTTTCCATATTTATTCGCTCATAAATATAGAGTGGCGAGCCCATCAGCCTCGAGTAAATTGCGGGTGTAACAAGCTCCGCTCTCTTTTTAATTCCGAATGAACTCCCGGAGCTCGAGTGTCGATGCGTGCGTCTCTCTTTAAATATCAGCCAAAGCCAACTCGGAAGAGAGAATGAGAAAAAGCGAAAAATAAATAAAAACACGAAGCCGGCCCCCGTTTTCGGCCGCTATCGTCGCTCGCGGGTCTTGGCTGCGTTCGAGGTGCACCCGCACTTGAGTCGCACTCGTGATCAACAACGCGCGACGCAACAATTGTCGAACGGATTGCCGTCCGGTTGATTGGCAAACAAACACTCGAGGCGCGCGCGCGCGCGCGAATAAAGCGAATCTCGCCGACGAGCCACTACTCGAGCTTCGGAGGATCGACGAAAGCACTTCTCAAGGCGCTGCTGGCGCTCGCGAAACTCTTTCCAACTGGATAATAAGCGCTGCGGCACAGAGGAGCTGCGCCTCCGAAGCCGCCATTTCGGGTGCGAGCCAAACGCGCGAGGACGAGGTGCAAAAATCGAAGGCGCATCTATCGCATTCGGCCGAAACTCGCCGCCGCCAGGAGGAAGCGCTAAATTTGCACCGAAAGCCAGCGTGAAATGCAGTCGCACAAAGAGAAGAAGCACAGAAGAGTGGAGGGAGTTAGGCGAGTCGCTCAGAAGCGACACCGCGTCTCGGGATTATGATTATCCGTGCGGAGGTGGAACCGAGGGAGGGAGTGATTTATCTCGTCGCCGTCTTCATTACCGGCGCAGTCGCTGCCCAACCTGATGCCACACCCTGAACTGCCACCGCGAGACGCAATCCGCGTATTTATACATCTATGTATGCGCCTCTCGTTCCGTGGAGAATAGATTCAGCTTCGCGCGTTAGTCTGTCCAATTCATAATCACCTACGCTCCCGCGCTACCCGAGCCCCCGCTTTTTACCTCCCGCGCGCTCAAATTTATCTTACGACCTTTTCGGTAATAAATGCACGCGTTCCACTGCTTACCGATCCTAGTCTTTATCTCAACTCGTGCAGCCGAGAGCTTAAAAAATGCAAAAGTTCCACTGCCTACTTTCGAGCTTGAAGCTCGAGAGAGTCCAATGTCGCGCCAGACTGCAACCCGTAAATCCCACACCTGGTAATCAAATGGACTTTTATTTCCGAAGCGTCCGAATACATTTTTAGCGACGCTTAAGTTTCTTCACTTACAGCGAGCAAATCGAACGTATTTCGTTTCAAAACAAAAAATTTAAATTTCCACAAAAAAATTCGAATTCTCAAATTGACACGAGTAGCGAATAGCAGCGCATCGATGAAGGCGTTTGGTCGTTAAAAAAATATGGCTCGATTAACTATACTACTCGGGCGATTCTACATTTTTTAAATTTAAATGCATCTTTGGTCTAAACGTTCGTTCCAAGCAACGGGATCTGCATTAGGAAAAACGGGAGCCGCGACAGCGACAGCGCGTGCCCAAAAATGCGGCTTGATGAACAGGAGCAGCGTAGACGCGTGTGTACGTGTGTGTGCGCGCACGCGGCCTCCGCCTTCCGTTTGTCGTTTTTTGGCGGCTCGCGCGAAATATGAAAACCGAAAACCGAGGGCTTACGCGGGAAGCGAAGAGCGAGAGGCAGAAATGCGGGGCATTATTATCCGTAACTGGCCGTCGTCTGATTTATAGGCTCGGCTCGCAGCGCGCAGCCAGGCTGCCGGCATTTTTATTTAAATTTAATACACACCCCAGTTCGCGGGGGTGTTTGACTTCTGTGTCTACGTGTGTATTATTTTGCCGTCGTCAAAAGAAGAAGAGCAGAAGACGAGAGAAGGAAAAATAACAGCGCAACGCGCCTTTTTTCAAACCTTTTGCGTCGAGCCGTGACAAACTGATTAATGACTTTTGGTTTTGTTAAAAAAGCGCTAGTTTCGCCGTTTGCTTTTTCGTTTTTTCGCCCTTTGACAACCCAAAGTTTCAAGCGCAGATTTTTTATCTCCTGCAAACGAGTGCGCAAGAGTGCACTTTATAACGAGAGCCATCCTCCATTTTGCTTTCCCCGTTTGTAAAAAATCTCTCGAACACTGATTAAAACTGGGCTCCCATTGACGATTTTCGCAAGGAAGCAGCGGCGCCTTGTTAAGGCTTGCAAACTCAGCCACTGCGTTGCCCTGGACGCTCCTCCCGCGATTTCTCGAAAAGTCATTAAAACTCGCTCGAACCAGAGTGCGAGGAAGCGTTTCGCGACTCGAAATCGTAGTTGGTTACGCGCGAGTAACGTCGCGCGCAGGAGGACAAAGGCTTCTGCTCGCAGAGGAGGAGAACCCCATCCCCCAACTGACCGCGTTCTCCGGACTCGGCGGCGCCACTGCGGCCCACCCACGCCATACCTACCTCCAGGCTCCAACAGACGGAGGTAATGCGGCAACGCGCGTAAGCCCCTCCGCTCGGAGGTAATCTCCTCTCGGGGACCTAACGAGGGCCGAGGGAGGATGTTGCGGCCAAATTTACAACGCGCGGATGATAAGTGCACACCTGGCGAGGGATTAAACCGGAGGCTGCCAGCAGAATTAATGCCCGCGCTCGGCGCTCGGACTCGTTGGGGACTGTCGCTTCTGCCGGACAGTCGTGCGAGCGGCTAGTCAATCGAAGCTGGGCAACCGCTGGATTCGCGGAGGAACCAGAGCTCGAGAGCGACGCTAACAATAGATTTGGTGGAAAAAATGATCGGTACTCCTTGGGCGTTGATCTCGAACCTCGGCTCCGAGTCTTTTTCACGCGTGGGAGACATTTACCGTCGGTGGCGAACCAACGTGATTTTTGATCGATACACGTCTCGGTACTGTTGGAGCTACGGCTTCCTCGAGCCTCCTGGTGTGCGTAGTGCAAAGATTTATTGCAAGACCCTCGCAATTTTCGTATCGAACCAAACGCTTCTCCGAGTCGTGCGAATGCGCGTAACGGCGAGGATAAATCATTGGCGAGGAGCCGATTGCAACCGAATTTTCGCTCGAGTTTTAAAATATTTCGTATTGTTCGACCGAGCCCGAAAGCCAGTACTTTAAGCGAATGCAGCGAGTAAATTTTGAATTTGCACTAAAATTTACTCGGCACAAACCGGACGACGGCGTAGGTGTTGGTGACGCGTGGAAGCCGTGACGGTTTGGTTGTTGCAGCGAGAAATCCGCAAAAGTTGCAGCGCAACATGGTTTTAGAATGTTCGGTAGTTTTAACGCCGTCTTATTTCGCGGTTCTGTAAAGTTATCGCTTGCATTCGCAATTCAGGGACGACGTGGTAGAGCGAAAGGTAGCGCGCAAGAATTCACGAGCTTTGGGTAATTGCATAATTGTGAGCTCGGGCTTAAAGGAAAGTTGATTGGAGAATCGAGTTGGGAGCTATAAAAACGTTCGATAATGGCTGGCAGGAGCTCGATTAGAGGCGTTTGAAATGCAAAATTATGCAAGTATAAGAAAATAGCTGAACGAAAAGGGGGCGCACACATGGAATTAGGAGACAGAAGACACAGCCTCGGCAATCCCCAGATGTTAGTGCGTTTAATAAAATCAGCATTAATAACAACGGAAAAGCGTGTATATGTGGGCGTCGGAGCCGGAGCCGAGGCTAAGCGATGAAAGGGACTACTTAAGTGGTCGACGCCTCGTCCAAGTGACGTGAAAAATCCAAACAACGAGGAGGAGAAAATCGAATTGCCTCACCCCTAAAAAGCGATCATTGTCCCCTTGGCGCGCACTCGATTTGCCGGAACCTCCCCCGCGGCAGGGAAGTAACATCCTCGCCGAGTCGTAATAAACTGCCGGGCGCGTGTCCGCGCGTTACTTTGCAAATTCGAGGACAATATGCTATCGCCGACCGGGCCGCGAGGACGACAGGGTCTGGGCTCTGGGGTTGGTCCGGGGACTTGTAACTCACTTAAAGCAGCGCGGATATTTCATTAGCCGTCCCCAGCGAGACGACGCGTACACGAGGACAACCCTCGCCCCCTAACAGAGAAGAGACACGCGCGGTTGGATCGGGGTGACTTAAAAGTAAAGGACCTGTTCCTCCCGCTTTTTACTCTCATTCCGAAATACTCCTTTTACATCCTTCGATTTAATAATGCGTTTCCTTCTAAGCTCCTCTAGAGAGCTTTTGTTTCCCCGGCTACTTTTCGGCAGTTTCTTTTTTTTTTTTTTTTTTTTATAGCGAAGCGCCGCACACCCGTTCTCTGCTCCTCGATATCGGGGTAAACTTTTTTAATTCAGCCGATGGCCCTTGCGCGCCCTTTCAGCGCTGCATTCACGCGCGCGCGCGCGCGTATTGAATTTCCGATTATTTTTAGAAGCGTTTCGAGGCCAAGACTGGAGAAACGGCTCTGGGGACGGCGTAAGAGCGTCGCGGCTCGTTATACGACACGCGATTACTTTTACTTTCTCGGCCCCTAATGTGCCGTATTTTCATAAAAACGCCAAACAAAAGACTTTCGAAAGCTGTGATTTCAACGTCGAGGAGAGAATTTCTGGTTGTTTTCGACCGCAACTGAAACGAATGTGGGAAACGTTGTTGCTGCTGATTGGGACGTCGACTCCGAATACAAATTTATACAGCTCGGCAACGTTCGATAGCTCGAATCGAATTTATCGCGAGATATTTATTATTTGGCTCTCGTTGTTAAAAGCGCGTCGAGCGCGAGACGCGCCGATGATAATTTACCGTCGAGCTCGCGGCGATCCGCGTCTGAAATTACTCTCTTGTTGTCCCGCTCTTCGTCGACACCTGCTTTGCCGCGAAATACCGTACGCGCCGAGTTTGCCAAGCAATTCCGCGATTCCGAAACGCATCTGAAATAATTGGCCACAAACTCGACGGCAGTCGGGGAGGGTTTTATTAAAAAATGTCGCTGCCTGTGTTCGAGGGTGGTTGAGGAAACGGCGATTTCGGTCCGAGACCGAATGCAACGGTTCCACCCCTGCGCGCTCGTTCGGTTAATATTATTTTTGATGCTATCACGGAGCTCACAATGGCCGCCTTAAGTCTAGTTTCAAGAGCCGCGCTCTCGTTCGTTAGGAGGAATGAAAAGATAAACGTCGTATTGTATTGAAATTTAAAAATGTAATGAGGTCAGTAGTATAATGTAAGCTTCAAATTTAACAAATTGCAAAACAATCTTTGCACAAAAGATCGTAAATCAATTTAAAGTTGGGTGCGATTCTGGGCTCTCTAAAATAGTTACCCGGCGACTCTGACGTCTCTGTATCTATTAGTTTCATAAAATATTCAATCGTATTATTCAAATCCCGATTCAAAATCACTAAATCAAATCGTCCCAACCCTAGCATCTCCCATGTGTACATTGGGTCTTGTCTCTCTTTCTCGTCTGCAAACATATCCACTCGCTCTCTCGCTTTATATTATCCGTTCGTTTCTCTCTCTCTCTCTCTCTTCCCATCTTCTTTTTTCTCTTCGGTCATTCGCTCCCACTCGCTTGCTCGTTTTCCTCGCATTAAGTCAAGAGCGCACCCTCTCATCCCCGCGGGCTAAATTGTTGACACAACAAATATATCGTATTTGGGTTGTCGAGGTGCTCCTTTTGCCAACTTTCTTCTTGTATACGTGAAGGGTTCAAAATTTTTGTAGCGCGGCGCGATACTAACAGTCTGTTATTTTTGTTTTTATCTTTTATCTGTCTTCTTACATCGGAGACAAGAAAGCATTTGGAGCTTATTTTTCAAATTTCGCGTCGCGATCAATTAAGGCGCTTGAATTTTAACCGTTACTTTCGTGCGCGGATTTTAAAAATTACAATTAATTTTAGTTGGGAAAACCTTTCTCGCGCGATTTATTTTTGCCTACTTTCTTCGCTATTCTCTTAACTTTAACTCCTCGAATAATTAAATTTTACAATACAATGTTATTTGCACTTATTAAATTTATAATAAATTCATCCTAAAATTACAAATCGCATTTTATGTTTTATTGTAGTTGACATTTCCTAGGGATTTTAAGAAGTACGACTTTTATGGTCAACTTTCGTTTTCGCTACAAAATCTTACTAAAAGGAACAAATATCTTTCTAAATTTGAGAAGATAAATTAACGAACTTAAATTAATCATTAGTCGTCGATATGTCTTCCATCCCAAGCTTAACGAGCTTGACGTAAAATTTCCAAAATAACATTTAAAATAGTGATTAAAGATTATTACTCTATCGTGTAAAATAAAAATTCACCGAATCGCATTTTTAGATGTGTCAAATACCTATGCTCTGGAATTCCTTAAAAATCCAAATATCTTTTTCAATTGTTTAAAATACTGCCGATAAGACATCGACATCGGTGATTCGAACGACAATTTTAATCAACGCCCATTTGTCGACGCTGAAGAAAATAACGTTCATAGAATACGCGCGTGCGCAGAGGCGCAAAGAGGCGTACTCGGTGCTTGCATTATACTTATATTCAAAAATATTTAGTTTCCACTCACGTTTGATCTCGGGGGATAATTAACGAATAATGCCGGGGAAGTCGGCTATTTTGGTCGAAACTGCGTGCAAGCGAGAACAACGGGGGTGGAGTGCGACAAAGGTCTGAAAGCAATGGGCAATGGGAAATGGGCAATGGGCGAAGAGAGGGTGCCAAATGGCAAAGAAGTACACGTACACGCCGTTGAATTAGCCCTTTGCCTATCTCGCGACGATTGATGAACGGGGAATTTGCGGAAATTCGCGAAGCTTGCGCCAAGAGGATCCGTGAATGTGACGCACGAAAGGGGGGGGGAGGTGGGAAAGGGAAAGGCGGGGGATGCCTCAGAGGTGTTATCGCAGGCATTAACTTTGAAAAGAGCGTGGGCGCGCTGCGAAAAATAGCCCAGGGCCACCATTACGCGGGCATTGTCGCGCGAGTTTGGCTCTCGACGCCATCGCGCCTATCTTTGTCGGACGCCTCGGTGCCCGACTTCCGGTGTCTCCCAGGGCTTCTTTCTTCTCGGCCGACACAAAAAACGGCCACACCAACTCGCCCGCTTTTTCTTTATCCTTCGCGCCCGACTTCCTTATTCTCAAGCCAAATTTTCCATTCTGTCATTTTTATTCGACTGCGTACGGCTTCTGGTTCGGCTTCTTCGTCTTGGCGGGACTCCTGGAGCCGCTGCTGCTCTTTCGGGCTGTCCGAGGCCGACGAGAAACGTTTCCCCGAACGAACGAAAAAACTTTTTTGAACTCCAAACTGCGCGAGTACCGTCATCATCCTCGAGCGGATCCGCGTCCAAGTAATGTAAAGGCTTACTACCTC
This sequence comes from Platyscapa corneri, assembly GCA_018907185.1. Lineage (NCBI taxonomy): Eukaryota > Metazoa > Arthropoda > Insecta > Hymenoptera > Agaonidae > Platyscapa > Platyscapa corneri. The sequence goes on along the minus strand of JACCHW010000024.1, from coordinate 6,230,194 downwards.
GTCACTTTTAACAATTGCTCTCCTGGGCCTCGTTTAATATTCCAGGCCCTCGCAGAAAGATTACCTTCGAGTACTTTATAAAAGTGCCTCGACCGCTCCAGAAAGCAAAGGTGCGTTGCTGTTATTTTGCGGAGTATGAACTTTTCCGATCTAACAAATCGGTCACCCTTATTTAACGTCGTAAAAGCTCGACTGCTACCTTATCATTAGAAATATTAGACAACCTATTTAATTGACTGTTTTATTATTGTTATTTCACGACTATTAATATTTATCTCGCCCACTTTTGTTCAGAACCAATTTTGAACGAAACTTATGCTTGAATTACGGAATTATCGAAGCGTTACGTTTAGTTTTTTAAGATTTTTTACTCGAGCATTTATATTTGATTTTTAAAACGAAAACCGAAAAAATACAAATAGACTGGCAATTAAATTAAAAAAAGCGAAAGTTCCTCCATTAATCGGTTATTTGTTTTGTTATTTATGCTCTGCAAACGAAAGCTAAACAAACTCGTTTAGGAGATCGATCCAATGGCGGCACGAATAATAAATAACGTTTCTTCCTTCTCGTAGACTAGAAATTGAAAATCTATTTAGAGTTTGTTGAAATCTTCAAAACGCCCTCTGAAAATAATAATTAAACAAACGGTCGATGCAAGTTCATCGCCATCGCGGTCCAGCACTCAAGTTCCTTTTCTTCTGATTCGGCATTGGTCTTCCGGCTTGAAAGCATTTGCCTCATCGAAATTCCAGTCCTCGCTCGGCGACATTTTGTTGCAAATCCATTTTACAAGCAGCGAATTTCGAGGGTTGCGACGCGTTGCTCTCAAATTTCTTTATTCTTTTTATCGAAGGCCTGTATCGTCTCTTTACATCTTCTCTCGTCTCGGTTTTTCGCTTATTTTCTCGCCTTCGCACTCGTTTGAAAATAAAATCGCACTATCTTGAATCGATTATCTGCGAATCGGATTTGAGTAAACTACCCGGCGCACTTAATTTTTATACGTGCCCTGATTATTCTTGAGATTACATTTTCGAGATTTTTTCTTCTTCTCAGCGAAGGCATTTTTATGAATAAGTGCTTGAGATTTGGAACTTTTGTTTGCGCGAAAAATTCGTGGAAGCCAAACGTTCGTCAACGAAATGAAATTATCTCCGATCAAAGAAACGATTACTCATTAACAGATTTTGCAGTACTCACCTTGAATCGCAAAGTTTAGTTATTTGGTCACGGTGTCGTTAAAGTACTTACCTGAAAGCAAAAAAGAAAATATTTGAATGCGTTTCGTATTATTTTTACTTTTTTGTTATAGAGCGAGTGCGCGATCCTTCGTCGCGAGTTATTAGTTATATAACTTAAAAAATGGCATTGTTTATGATCTTCCGCGTTACTCGAAAGCGTAAACAGGAGAAAATAACGGTAAAGCAGTTGGCGGATGGAAAGGATTCCTGATTTAATTGCATCCACACAAGAACGAAGCAGCTGACGTTAAAAACAAACTGCGAAATGCAGAGTAAAAAAGGATCTTTAAGTCTCGCCGAGATCAAGAATATCAGGTAAACGGCGATGTTTATTGCGAAGACTCGAAAGAAAGCGGAAGAGGAGATTGTCGCTCGTTCGGGGCTCCATTACTCGGTCGCTTCTCCGTCAAGTGCGCGCCTCCGTCTTTATTCGGCGCAACGGAGTATGAAAACGCTGAAATATTGGCAAACGATATCTTAACAAATTAGCCCGATGATGAGATGCAGATGAGGCGCGTGAGCCGCAGCACTTGACTGGAAATGCGAAAAAAGCAGCGAAAAAGCAAAAGAAAAGCAGGGAAAAAGTTGGAGGAGGCGGATACGAAGCCAGCGAGGAGAGAAAAAGGAGGCGGCGGGAAACGGGAGATGGGCCGATGGGGTGGAATCAAAGCGGAGCTGCCTTTGAGGGTCATTGAACTGGAAGTAACTACCCGAGAGTACCTCGCGTTCCGCCTGGCAGTTTCCACTAATCTTATGTAATAATTACTTTACAATTCGCACTTTGTCGCGCCGAGACTCGATAAAAGCCCCGAGGTGCGGGACTGCCGTACCGATCGCGTACGGCGAACACGTTCTTATGCCAAACACTCGGTCCTCGCTCGATCTTTCGGAATAATGCGGCATTGTTCAAGCTCCCCCCGTTCTCATCGATCACGTAATATATTCAAATAGCAAGCAAGTGCCGTCGGCTACTGTCCGAGAGAGCGAGACGGCCGCTCTTCGCAGCAGTGATCGACGATAAAATTTGGGCTCCCCCGGAGATGCGGAGCGCCTGTTCCTCGCGCGCGAATTTTCCAAAGTTTCCCCCCCCCCCGCGCGGAATAACCGGAACTCGGAAATCGAGGCTCGCGGTCGGCTGCCGCAACTACGTCATCGAGTGCCACCACGTCGCAGCTCAGCGTCAACGCGAACGAACATTACGCTCTTCCGAGGATAAAGGATGGAGGAGGAAGAGCTCGAGGACGATATTTCATATTCGACGGCTATTAATAACAGCGTAGCGGAGACGCACGCACTCCCATTAGAAACCACGTCGCGATAATCTCCTCGGGGTGCCCCTCCTCTAATTGTTATTGCCTGCTCCATTATTACACATTGCACCGGCAGATTTGGCCAGGAGCGGCGATCCCTCCTCTCGGTGAACCCGGGACGAAATCTCGGCGAGCGGAGCATTACGCGATTGGACGGGACTTTTATTATCGTAATTGTTTCGTAACGCGTGCGCCTTCTCTCCTTTGCGTACGACTCCCGACAGCGACGGCGGCGGCAAACACGACCATATGGCGCTGCAGCGTCAACAGATCGCGAAAGAGACCGAGCCAAGCACTGATCCGAGGGGGCGAGGCTCAAGTGCCGTTCACACTGGGAGACCCTGAAAGCGAGAGTATGTTTGGTTTCGCTGTTCGTGATCCTCGCCTGGATGAGCTCCCGGCAGATGCTTCTTAAAGGATATTTGCCAAGGGCCGACCTCGCGAGAAATAACAGCCCCGAGCGACTGTTCCTCCTGCCAAGGAGCCGCCGCCGCCGCGGCAGTTGCTGCCCGTTAGTTCCGCGATTAAAGGCACTCGGCTGCTCGTGCCAGTCACGTGTGCGGCTATTTGTCTCTCTTGGAAAAAATCCTGGTCCGACTAATACCAGCGCCGCAGGCTTTGTTGTCGTTAAAACTATTTTTACGGCATCGCAAAGTCTTCCCAGCTTCTTTATCGCGCGGAAATGGTCGCGGACCGCCTGAACGTATTACAAGTATTTGCTGATAAACATTTTGCTGCGAATTCAAGCTTATCGCTCGCTCGCTCCTCCGATACGTTAAATCTAGATGCTCGTTATTTCTTCGCTTGGGCAAAAGCTATCTAATCGTGAATTATAAATAAAACGGAATTCGATTGGAGCGAGCGAAGGACGTTTGCGTTTTTAGCGAGATGCTGGCGAATACACCGACCTTTCTTTGATCGCCTTATCGATGATGTGAACGCCCTTAAAGCAAATATACATACGAGAATGACGCGTCGCGCCTATGCAATCAAGAAATCCCTAGTTCCTGTCCACCCTCCTCCCCGAGAACAAGAGCGCACCAGCCTAAACGTAGTCGAGGTACGTGTGCTGCACACGAGGGAGAGAGAAAGGGAGAGCGCGCAGCTCACCCCCGTGACCGCCGACACGGCAAACCGTGATTAACTTTTCGCCGTAACGTCGCAACCACCGCCCCATTCCTTTGCCATTCATTCGCGTCCGCGCAGATTACGTCAATGTGAGACGTACGCGTATGTGCGCGCACACCACTGCACCAGAGAGAGAGAGAGCGCTCTAGGTTTTCATGACGAGGAATAATCGTGTGCGCCGGTTAACATTTACGTTCACTTTGAAGCCTACCATTTTCCCTCTCTTTTTCTCCGACTGACCCTCTCGTTATTTTCTTTTTTCAATTTAGTTCGTCCTATAAATGTGCTCGATTGATTAATTTTTATACGCTTTGATTTTACGATTAAAACGGATCGCTAATTTTTCAACGGTGATAATTGATAAGATTTTTTGTACAATATATACAATAGATATACAACTTAAATCTGTTGATTTTAATCGAGCAATCGCATCTACCTAGCCGGTAATTACTTAATTACTCGTGGTGATTGTGTTTGTAGCTTTTTACCGCATCAGAGTTAACTTGTAAAAACGCTTGAAATTCGTCGTCGTTATTAACATTTCGAGAACAAATTAACGATCGGTTCTTATCTATTTTGCACAAACGTAACTTTTTTGTTATTCACCGATGTTTAATTGCCATAAAATTGCGATTACCGTACAAAATATTTTACTGTGCGCGTGTACTCTGTTGAAAATTGAAATTGACATTTTTTCACAATTTTCAATGTGATCAAATAACTAACTGCTGTGAAAACCAAATGAACATTCGAGCAATTCGATGTAATAGAACAACTCTTTATACAATGTAGAACGAACAGATTTACTCGTCGATAGACCCTTGAGCAATTCTTATGTAAATTATTACATCGAGTAGCATATTTTTTTAAATGCCCTATAAAGACTCTCCGATCAAAAGCAAATGCACAATTCGAATTCCGAATCGAATTCTAAATGAAAAATTGAAAAATTCAGATGAAAGCGGTAACAGAGATAAATTTACTGAAAGTCTAGCCTGAGCCACCTCCTTAATAAAGAATCCAATTTTTAACGTGCCAACTCAGTCAGCTGCAAATTCATCGAAATCTCCTGCCTACCCTCGGCAAGTTCTATAAATGATAAGATAATTGCACCTTCCGAAAGCCCCCGAAAATTGCACAGTCATTGTCCAATGGAACATTAACGACGGCACCGTACGTGAAAGCGAAGGACGCGTAGCATCGATGTCATCGTCATCGTCGCTCATCATCATCATCATCATCATCATCATCATCATCATCATTATTGAGGTCTGCGTAGTCGCCGCCGTCGCGGACGTCGTCGTCGCTGCTAATCATTAGACTATCAAATAAGTAGGTACGTGTGCGAGGGCGGGGAGACTCGATCGGCCCCCGTTGTTCTTGCTTCCCGACAGCCGCATACCGCCCACTAGGGGGCGCAATCAGAACGTTTCAATCAACAGTCGACTAACGAAAATCAGGCCGAAGCCATTGGTCCACGTATGCGCGCGAGGGGTTATGCTTTCGAGAGAAAGGCGGCAGAGACGACGACGATGGCAACTGAGGGTCCGAAAATTCAGAGAAAACAGTACGTGAGAAAAAGAGACGGGACGTGACATCAGAATTCTCTGATTGGATTTGAAGATATTAAAAGAATAAGATAATTCAAAGATAAACAGAGCCTGAGCTCATGTGAATTTAATTGAGTGAATAACGAAAATGGCAAAGTACGCCATTGCACTCTGGCTCTTACGTCGCGCTCACGCGCACTTTTCTCGTATTCTGAAAATCAGATTTCACGATGCGTTTATTTAGTGGTCGTTGTAAAAAAGCGAAGCCTTACGTCTCGTAAAAATGTGCGCGTAGATCGCTCGGTGATCTAAAGATTAACCTGTCGCACGCTAAATTTATTGAATTTATAAAATGCTCGAGCGCAACAATTGAAAGTAAATGTATTGTTTTATATATTGTACAGCGGCATGTACGGGAACGGAGTCATTTTTATTTTTAACGGGCAAACGATTAAAAGTGAAAATAAAATGAGGTCAGTCGGAGGATTTGTCGATTTGCTAATAAACAAATATCTAAGGGTTTCGGCACTAGGCTAGACCAGCGACAATAAACTATCAGAAATACGAAACATTGCAATATTTACTTGCTTCGGCACACGGAGTGCGAATATCAGGATTTGTTAAACTAATAACATTTACAGTTTCCGCGCAGTCGAAACAGCCAGCTGTGTAAATGTGTTCGGCAACGAGTGTTTCAAGCGTAATTTTGCAGGTGCAAAGGCATAATCCGAATTATAAGTTTGAACGGCGATTTAAAAGTGGAGAATGCTTATCGCAAATAATTAATATACCAGGAGAATAAGCGAAATTGCGCGCTGAGCGTTTTAAACGAATTTGAAGAATTAGCCGAAAATTGTAAAAAGGTCTTTATTCGGAAATGAATAATAATTTTATCGTTTAGACGATTCAGAAAAGCCAATTCGAAAATTTCGCGTGAATATTCAGGGGCAACGAAGTTCAGACGAACAAGTTCGCACGATGTAATTTCACGAACAAAGATGTACGGAGAGCGGGAGAGAGAGAGAGAGCGAGGGAAGCACGAGAGAGAAGAAGAAAACAGAGGAGTTGCGATTACTTTCGATAAGCGTCGGGCATTAAAGATCGGAGCTAAAAGATGGCGAAACCCTTGTACACGTTTTCTCTCTTCTCCTTCAGGCTTCGCTCACTGGTGTGTCGAGTGGTTTTAAGGGCGCGCTGACTCACGACGAAGCTTGCGCTCGTCGCTTTAAAGAGGAATCAAAGCCGAGGGGCTGCTGTCGCTGGTCGCCGATCACAGCAGCAGCGCAATAACTTGTTACGGCCAAAAAAACCTAAGCTAAATACAAGCGGTCCACGTTTCTCGCGCAACTCTCAGAATTTCGCGTCTCTGATTATGAAATTAGCAGCTATTGCTTCGAGCTAAGCTTGCGTTTTCGGTGATTACGTCGTCGATTGTGTCGGCTAAAAATGAGAATTCGAAATCGATCGCGGGTCGAAGCTCCGGAAGGAGTTGGGAAAAAGCTTGGGTGAGCCTGAGAGTGATTCGGCGTCTTTCTCGGACCGCTCGACCAATAAAACGTCAGCGTCTGTACGAGAATCGTTCGCGGATAATCCCGTGTTCCCACATCCGTCAACGCTAGTCGAGAGAGGAGAGAGAGAGAGAGAGAGAGAGAGAGAGCGAGAGAGAGAGAGAGACAGTGGGAGAGTTAAAGGGAGCGAAAGAAGAGTCGGAAGACGCGCAACGTGGCTCTATCAGCATATTTCAGAGATAAGCTCACCCTAGGCAGCTGTGCAAAGCAGTTTGGCGTGGCCTCCCGCCGACCCATCAACCATAATAACAATCCGATATGATTGCGCCATAATCATAACGGAGGAGAGAAGACGCGGAGGCTGCGAGTGGGGATTGGCGAAGGGGCAACATTTGAGAGAGCGAAACGGTGCTGATAATGTCGGGCCGAGTATCGGTGTTTTTCTCTTTTAAACGAGAGCAGCTTCCGGAGTTTCCACTCTTCCGACTCTTGGCCGACGCGTCCCGCTAAGATATCGCAGCTACGCTTTCCTCTGCTTTTGCCACGAGAACTTTAGTAGGCTGACTCCTCTTGTCGTATGCGTCGAGGCTTTCGCAAATTTTTACCGTTTACATTCGGGCTTTTGTGCTCTATCCTATTCATTTCTCAGATGATCTTTGGAGATGGAGACAGTAGTCACGGCGTCGGCCAAAAGCGCCATTTTACGGATTTAAGTTTCCTACTTTTTTCGAGATATTTTTATCAGGAGCCGCTTTCTGACGTACGTTTTCTGTAAATTTCGAGAGAAGATTTCGCAATGGAGCACGCCGATCTACTTACGGGAAATCATCCCTGATTAAATGCAGAGGCTTGTACAAAAAACTAACCTCCCTTTTAAGTTGCGGAGGAAGAGCATTTTGATCAAAACCTCAACTGGACGTGTAAATAATATCACACTGCCGATCCCTCGTCGAATTTTGGAGTGATTAATCGGTCGAAAGCTTACAAACTTAGTTTGGTCCAATTTGAAAAAAAACTGGTAATTTGAAGCGCCTGCGCAAGTGACTTTTTAACTCCGACGATATCTGGAACCGTCAATTGGAATATTTATCTGCTTACATTCTCCAAGGATGCCATTGAGCACAGGAGAGCGCGGGAAAGAATTCAATTTTCTTCGAGTCGCTCCCTTCAGCTTGTTAATAACAAGAGTAGTCGACGTGACCTCTGCATCGTAGCAAAAGCTGCGATTGTCAAATTTTCGAATTTACGGCGAGGCTGTACGATATTTCAGGAGCAGAAGTCGATGGGTTTTGCGCGACACGTCTATCCCCACTATTACGTATGCCTAATGTGCCCGATATTAAAATGGAAAAATGCAGGATTATTCGAAAGGGCAAAACGGTCGCCTGTTTCGTTCACCGTCTTATTCGTTATAAACTCGATCGTTGGAGTTGTTAAGTCGCGGAGCGAATCCGTTGGGTGTTGTTGGCAGTGCGCAAATTAATCAGGCGCGTTCGCAGTTATCGACGCAAAAGTAGTTTGCGCGCGTTGCAGGGGCCACAATGGGAGGCCTAAAAATCAGAAGAGCATAAAGAAAAGAATAGAGCGATAAAAACGTGGGGTAGAGGGTAGAGAGGATCGCGCGCAGAGCTGTGAGGGCGAAGGGTACGAAGGCGCCGAGTAAAATTACACCAGGGAATTGAGATACCGTGTTTATGTCTTTTCGAGTGCACGCATAAACAAAATTAAACGGCTCTTGCCGGGACGCGGAGAGTCGGTGAAAAGTCGCAGGGTGCGAACAAGAAATTTACAGCGTACATCTTTCGCGCCATCTTCGCAGCCTCGATCCCAATAACCCCTTCGGGCTGGCAATCGCAAAGGAGTTGCCCTCGCCCTTTTTTCATCCCGTTAGATAAGTGTCATCGGGAACTTTGTTTATTAGCCATAAAATAAATTTCATTGTGCCGGCGCAAACGCGTATAATTTCAATAATAACGATTAAACTCGACGACCCGCTGTCCTAACATTTTTCCCGCAATAACCTCTTCCTGCAAATAACGGATATCGAATCGCCGATTTACAATAAGCGAAACCTTATTTTTTGCTGCTGCCATTGCTGTTGCTTCGTTTATTGCACTTTGATGCTCGAATTGTCCCGTTCGTAATAATACGCTCGGAATGTTTTCTATAAAATGAGCATTAGCTGAGCCTCTGCTGGGGTCGTAACACGTCCTTCTCACCGTATGAGTAGGTTACTAATGTACAATAACGACACTGGAGCACGTAATTAACGCCGAGTAATTCGTAATCGTAAACACCGGCAATTCTCTCTCTCTCTCTCTTTGGCAAAAAGTTTTTCGGATTTTCTAACGAATCAGGCGAATGAGGCAAATGCTCTGCTTTGCCGTTTTGTAGTACGTAACTTAATTTGCCTTCTCTTTCTCTCTCTCTCTCTCTCTCTCTCTCTCTCGTTTCACACGGCGCGTGACAAAGAACTCGAGTAGCCATCGAGAAAAAACTAGTGGCTGCACGAGAGTGTATTGTAGTGTTCGGGGAAATTAATTAAAATAAGTATCAAAAATATTGCCTGTGCGAGAGTGGAAAAACTTTGTAAAACATCGGCCTGGAAGTAACTTTTGAACAATGAGTAACTTAGAATTACGCAAAAAGTATCGTTTTCCCGCAAAACTATTGGTAGATTCGGAACAAAAGGCTGCCGAAGCCTCTGCGCGTCTAGCGGCGAATTCTGACGCCGATCTCGCGTCATCGGCGTTGCAATGGATTTCGTTAATTAACACAAGCTACTGCTATCCGACGATTATTCCGTCCTCCCGTGGTCTCCAACGCCACCGCCAAATCCCGCATAAGAAAATGATTTAGAACAATGGCGACATAACGCGGAACGAACGTCAAAATTTTCCCATTCTCGTTATATAATTGCCTTGTTAAAATCGCGCCACACCTGCAGAGGGAGGGGACATCGCAAAAAGAGCGAACAAACGAGTGGCAAAAATAAAAATACACTTAATAAGCCGGCCTCGACTCTCCCTCCGCTCGTTGAATCGCGCTCACCTGAGTATACACGGGGCGAGAGCGAGACGCGGCTTATTTCACGGCTTTATCCGATAACGATTGTCCTTTACCGATCGCGCCGACGATTGGCTCTCATTGGTCCTCTCGGAGCCGCGTTGACGGGAGGAGGGAGGCAGCGCACCGCCACCGGGACAATGGAGGACCGACCCCAGCACCGATCGCTGCAACTCCGACACTCGGAGGATTCCGACGCGCGCGACTCCCGCTCCTCCCGAGCCGCGTCCTGATCAAGGACCGATCGATGGTCGCGTTTGCCGCACGCGTCTAATCAGCGGAAGAAAAGGGCTTTTGGAAGTTGATGGTTCGAAGCGACGCGCGTAGGTTAAATAGTTCTCCGAGCGACACTCGAGCAGAGAAGAATCGACGCTTTGATTGGAGCGCTCGGTCCAAGCCACGAGATATGAGATACGAGAACAAGGAACGAAAAACTTTAGGGCAAATTGTCGAGATAAATTCGGAGGCCGCGCGAGACTGCGATTGGGCTCGAAAATTTTCCGTCGCAAAGACGACACTCGCGAGACACCCGAGGGCTCAACACTATGGGCGAACAATAGCAACCGCAGTACTCGACATCACCACACTCTAGTGCACTCTACAACGTGAGAATACGCGATGCAAAAAATAAGAGCGCCGACACGGGGAAACTTAGCAACAGCAGCTTCTTGCTCCGTCCTCTATCCTCTTGTCGTTGCCGATTTTCGGCCCCTTCTCCGTGCCCTTTCCCCTTCGCCCCGTTCTCCCCTTTTACGAGCCGCTCTTATTAGTCTTCTTCGAACCGACAGTCGCTACTTTGCCTTTTTTCTTCACTTGTTGAGATTCTCTTTGTTCCCGCAACAACTCGAGCTCTATGATAAAAATCAGAAAATTAGTTTTGCGCCTTTATTTTACCAAATGTTTTTCGAGTTTCTCCTCGCGACGTTCGAGCGCTTTGCAAGGAATATCGCTTAAAAATATTTCGTAAACGCGCGCTGACGGAACGATGTGACGTAACAGCGGAAATGAATTCAATAAACGATAATTACGTCGCGAGCTGTACGCGTCATTAAGGGTTTTTTCTCTCTCGGATATTAGGGATACGCGAAAGCTCGTTATAGATTCGAATAGCACGAGAGGAGATAAAGAGGCAAATAAAGAAAAGGCTTGAAACGTTTACAATTAATAAAGCCGAACGAGGATAGTTGCGAAGAATAATTTATTCCGACTTGGAGTACTCGATTGTTCAGTAATAATTCGCAGTGCAAAATCTAGTCGAGTTTTGTCTCGTCGCCCAGTCTAGAATACGAGTACGCGCATTCGTATTGGTAATTGCGTCTTGGTCTCCTTACGCCTTTCCTTTGTGATAATTACGGCAGTTCCCTGATGCTCCTGTGTGTGTAAAACCCACCCCAGGGGTTACGCCTGCCTCCGGAATTTTCCAAGAATTAAAGCAAGACAATCGATAAGCCGGGCTCGTGCCATTAATTGCGAATATTTTATGCGTCGCAAAATTGAATTCGCATCGAGAAGCGAGTCAAAGGCGGCCGCAACCTCAGAGGAGGAAAAGTAAAAAAGTGCACTCTTCATTATTGCGTATAAATATGGCTATACTTTATAAGCTATCGACATTTTAATTAATTGTCGCATCGTGACGGAAAGCTTTTCCGCTCTTTACGCTAGGCGTCATCTAAACCGAGGCTGTTTTGATTGTGAAAAACGGGCGATTCGCGCGCGCGGAAAAGTGCTATTCCCAGTAGAGTGGAATAGCAGGCGAATTTTCAAAAATGCTCCGGACGACTAAGCGCTTTCCGAGGCTAGAAAATGGTCGCGACACGATTCGCGATTCCCGTGAATGCACTCGCGCCCTCGGGAACCATTGGACGTTTTTCGCGACGGGCGCGCGATCGCAGCGTCGGAACACTACCGGCATTACCACGGACACGGATTCGGCGAAAATACCGCCATCCGATATCCGTGTATACGCGGCATCTGATCCGACCCGCCCAGAACTGCGGCTGACAGTTCACCCCGGCGAAGGGGCGCGGACGCGGAGATCGAGGTCCAAGTGCTGCCCCCGCTGGAGAAGGAGTATCGGCTCTTCCTCCACTCGAGTCCACCGTGTACGTGGAGATTAAATACGCGTGTCGTCCTCGTGAGCGCGGAGGACTGCTTATAGTGTTTCCGACACGTTGTTTGCCACTCGAGTCCGGCACCTAAATACTCTTTATTTGCGGCTCTTCTTCTCATTGGCGTTGTATCATCGCGAGCGCTGGAAATTTAGGAATATCTCCAGCAGCCTCGTTATTTGCTCGTTTACGTTGGTAGCATCCTCTGCAGGCGTTCACTTCTGAATAAGTTTATAAACTCCACGGTCTTGAGAGCAATTATTTTTCTTACTTAATAACCTGCGAAAGATTAATTTAACGCGCCAACGTTTTCAACGTCGATGTAATTTCATTGCCGCGTAAAGCTAACAAGACGATACGGAGTTTTACAAGATTTCGTTTCCAAGAAATTACGTTTATCGCGACCTCGAGATTGACATTTTCGTTCGATTCGCTTTTATTCAATTTGCATTTTAAAATAGCGTTGATCAAAATTTCTAAATTATCTAGGACGTTCTTACGTAAACTGTAAATATGAAGATTCCTTGTTTTCGCATTTTTGCAAACTAATAATTGTCCATATTGCGAGTCTAGAATTTAAAAAATTTTTTGACACAAACTATATCGAGTTTTAATTTCAAAATTTTCAGCTGTTCAAAAAATAGTGCTCCAACATTTCTTGAAATCAGCAGGGATTTATTTCCACATCAAGAAACTGTTTTCTAAATGGATGAAAGGTCGCGGTTTCTCGAAATAAATTAATTTAGACCCGCCTTCCCGTTCAATAAATGATTCGATTAATCTTTGAAAATATGGAAAATTACTTTGGGATTGAAATAAGTATCACATCGGTTTATAAATAAATATATAAATATTTAGCCGATTTATTTCGTTTAACTTGAAACTATAAGTTTGCGCGTGTTCCTGAGAAAAGCTTTCCAAGTTTTTGAGAAAAAAAGAGTTGCTGCATTAGCGTGATCGTAATTTAAGCTTTAACTTTAGCTTTATGATTGTAACAGAAAAATGAAATATCACGTACTTATAAATGAAGCTGATGAAAAAATTGGTGTAAAATCAATTTTTTATTTCAATCAAATGCATTACAAAGTTTACCGAGCATTTCTGAAACTTACATCTTTCGTACAAATGTTTGAGCTCGAAATTCGAGGAAAGAGTCTTTTTCTTTTCATAAAAATGACTTTAATAATAAAATTCATATTTCAAACACTGGGGATTATTCAAATATTAGCTTGGGTTCTTACTTATGGGACATTGAAAGAAACGGTTCCGGTAGATTCGTCGATAAAACAAAATCATCTAACTTACCCGGTTATGTTGCCTTAATTACGTTAGCGATTTTTGGATCGAAAGAAATTTTGAAAGAATGAAAACGAGTTTAATATTGACTATTTGCTTATAATATGTACAAGAATGAACTAGCTTTACTCGCAGGAGCGCAGGGAGATGAAAACACTCGGCAATAAGCGGTTGGAAGGGCTGGATGTAATAATCTATCACGGAGAACTTTCGGGGACAAAAGTAGAACGGGAAGTATGTGTGGTGGTTACTAGATTTAGCGCACCGAACGTCATTTGATCGACGACACTTCCTTTTATTCGATAACTTGACTGCGTAAAATTATCACTAAGCCAACCACATGTTCGTTTGATCAATTGTACATAGTCGTCGATTGTTAACTACGCATTTTAATCCCGACTCGTCCTGGCTGTTGACAAACGCCAAACTGATATCGCTCCCAACGCGTTAAACGCTCGACCAAAATCTGCTTCCAATCGCAATCCTTGTGAAATTAATGCTTTAAATTCATCTGAAAAAAGGGAATAAAACTTCGCTTCGAATTAAGCGATGTGCTGTTGTAGTTGCTCTACGCGACTAATTATAAATTATTGATTTCGAGTTATTGTTATTGTTAAACAAGCGTTGAATATATTATACGCGACGTACGAACGCCAATTAATTACTATAAACTGGAATTGAAAATACTATAATTTTGTACATTTCACGCGATAAACAGATCATGTGCTAGTTTCTCACGCAGTGGCTACTTTAATATACCCAAAAGAATAGAAATTAACCGAAGTAAACGGTAATGGAATTTTAAAAGGTGCAATCATCGCGTATAAACTGTTTCCTTATTAATCCATTATACTGATTAAATTGAAAAGTAAACTCGAACTAAAGAATATTCCTTACACGAGTTCTATCAAAATTTAAAAATATAACTTCTACCAATTATTTATACAAATTAATGTTCGAAAAACTATTTGCAAATGATGCGCCTGTAGCATTTTTAATTGCAAAAATTAGAAACACCTCGGTAGAATTTCTAGAGTCGCGAAAAATTTTTTAAAATTTCTTTGTAAGCGTTGTTTCAAAGAGTGCGAATTTTTGTTCGAAATCCTCAAAAATGATGCGTTTCATTTACTTTTTCCCGCATAGAAGGAGAGACTCCGGCCACAAAGAAGAGTTTCGCAACGAGATCCTTCCAAGTGAATCGAGGATGTAATGAATAAATAACGAGTAATAGGTTACGGTGTGCGCTTTGAAAGACGAGGCAAAGCTCATTGTGCACCAGCGGTACCTTAATAAAGTAATAATTTAAACCGCGTAAAAGCAAATTACGTCCGCGTAGAAGGGGAGGGGGGTAGGGCAAACTTTTGACGGGGCGCAATTCGGACGAGTCAAAGATGTTTCACGAAGAAACGGAGCAGTTTATTTGACGTTCCTCTTAATTTCGAGCGAATGTTTAACGAAAGGAGGAGGAGGCAAGGGCCAAATCCCTCGGCTCTCGGCCTTGCGTAACTGTGAATTCGAATGAAATTAAGCAGAATAAGCATAGGAGAGCTGGAAATACCTCGATCTTCGCATTAACATAAATAAGTGCACGCGTGTGATGTATCGTATAATCCCCTCCGCAGACGCGGACACGCGCACACATATATTTATGCGCGCCGCAAGTCGAGAGTATTTATGCATTCAAATCCGAGGGCTTATCGGGTGTCGGGACGTTTGCTGCCTCTTCTAATGCCTGGCGTTTATTCTCGCATTAGCATATGCATTTTCCGCGACGCTGGACGACGCGAGAAGGTGCCACTTGGCCCACATGTGCAGGACCTTGGGCCTCTTCGCTCTTTCCTTTCTGTTATTTCAGCATCGACTTTGGCGCACTACATCGGCACCAGTTCTCCTTGTTGTTCTAACTGTCCGGCCCATATGACCGGCAGTGGCAGTGTTGGCTCCGACTGTTCCAACCAGTTCAGTTCTGAGCTGAAAAATCGTTGCTCGGAAAATGCGCGAAATCTGTTCTGACTTCTTTTTCACAATGTTGGAATGGAACGGGAGCAGCGCATCGAGATTTCAAAACTTCCACCCTTACCCGATCCATAAATTTTCTAGGAAAACTTACCGAAACACAAGCCACGATTGGGATAAATTTGAAAAGTTTATGATTTTGCATTGTGCCGTGTAAAATTTAAGGATTGAATTAGTGCGTCGATCACGCGCAAACCAACGCTGATGAACGCCAAATCGATACTTTGGTATTCGTATTAGATCGAATAAATCGAATCGTTGATATAAAAGTCATCGCACTCGAGAAAGATTAACTTTACGAGCTTAAATTCTTTTCTTTTGTAGTTTTTTTTTTTTTTTTTAAGTAACGCTAATTTAGGGAACAATACGCGTGGAATATTACCGAGATAATAGAGAAGTCAGAGAATACGTTTGGTAAGTAGAACTAGGCGGCATAGGTAGGCAGTAGAAAACGGTGCCAATTCTAATTCTCCCGAAATTTGTTTTTCAATTTGCTCGAGCTTTGAAATGCTTTAAACAATGTTCGCGTCACGAGTGAAAATTAAAAAGCAAGAAGCTCTCGGCTATTCGAGGCGACGTTTCGCTGGAGACTTTTTACTCGCTCCGCAATAAAGAGATTGAACGCATTAATTTAAGCAGGAATCAAGCGGAGAGTCAACTAGACGCGTAAAAAGTGGGCCACGACCTGGACGCTCGAGAAGGCGAAGAAACTAAACACGAGAAAGGAGAAAGGCTTGAGAGACAAAAAATGGTTGCAGCCGCGGGAGGGGGGGGCGAGGTCCGAAAGAAAGAAGGAAAGAAAGCCGAGAAGTGAAAGAAGCTAAAGACGGGAGGAGGAGGAGGAGGAGGAAGGAGAGAAGGTAACAGGAAAGCAAAGCTCGGTGTAGAGCCAAACCCTCGGGGGGTTTACGAACACAATAGTTTGAAATATTCGAAAGCGCTGCACAGCGTCGGCGTCGGCGTCGGCGGCGACGGCAAGAACTTACCCTTGCGCCCGTAATTAACGAGTTAAAGTTTGGCGTCGTCGTTGTAGTCGTCGTAGTCTCTCCTACCCGTAAGACTCCGGCATCCATTAGTCGAGTGCTCCACGGAACTCCTTTTGGCCGCCAAGAAAACAGAAGTTCCCTAGATTCTCTCTCTCGCTTAGTTGCGTTTGGCCTTTACTGCCCGAGATATTCGTGCGAGCGCGCGAAAGCTGCTCGTTACTTACCAAGCTGCCTCCTTGAATGCATTTCTGAACGCAGTGCAAGGAGCGCACCCGAGAGAAAGAGAGAGAGAAGGAGGAAACGAGGGAATTCGGAAAGCAGCGATTTCCTCGCTCGCTCTCGCGCTCTCCTCGAGCTTCTCGTCGCTCCTCTCCTTCATCTTCTGGCTTTTCTTTCGTTTTTAAAGAGAGCGAGGCGAAGCGTAGAAGCATTCTATTAAGGAGGCACAGGGGGTGGGACGCTGGAACGAAATACGAAATTTGAATTAAGGAAATTAATGCGTTTTTTAGTATGGAAGGAGCCTTATTAAATTAGTACCTCGTCCTCTCGAGCTTTATTACGAGGAGAGCTTTGTGCGCAGTCGAGTGTGCACTCGGTTCAAATTTCGTGCGATTATAGTGGATTATTTTAATTTTCCCTTTTGCGCTCCTTGCCCGCTTCTTTTCGCGAATTAGCGAGCGTCTCGAGGCGACTTGTGTTCCACCACATGGAAAGCCCTGCGCGTTTGCTCGCGCCGCATCGGACAATCGCGCGTTCGCTGCACTTGTCTGCTGCTGCGGCCAGAGACCAAAGCTTAGTCGGCGTTAAGACTTTTGCGCTGCGAAATTTCCAAATAGCTTTTTCCAACGAGTCGCCCCTTTCTCTCGTAGCGCGCGAATACGTCGGAAGATTAATATTGAAATAGCACCGCAGCACCAAAATCAGCCGATCGAGAGCAACTTGGGACTGACCTCGAAGTGCGAACAGCGGCATGCGTTGGCAAAAATCCGACAACCACTCCAAAGCAAAGGCATCTCCTCTTCGTCCAACTAAGGTGGATTTTGCAAGCCTTAAGACTCAGGTTCGCGCAGCCGCCCAGTTAACGAAACGACGATTAAGCCGTTGATCGCGTTATTCGATTAATGCTCTCGAGCGAGGTTAGTTGTTTGTATTTGTCGACTACTGCCGTTTGGCCAAGTTTCTTCTCGGCGCGATAATAAATTTTTCGCAAACTCTTCGGATTCGAATCGTTCGGGACTGCGAACGTGAAATAAAATTGTCGATGCCAAATCGCTTCTGATTTTTGTTCCGAAGGTCTACTGCGTGGACTTACTATTGTCTCGTAGGATACAATTTTTTTATATAAAAAATCTTTACCGCGTCTCTAGTTAGTTCTTTCAAAGTGCCAACATCTTTCGGTGCATTTTCCGGGTTCTAAATACACGGAGTATAATATTCTAAAAAGCCCTGTATTTAATAAACCAAAAACGCATATCGTGAAATAGTTTTAACGGTGCGCTGTTGTAATTTATTAACGTACGTAAAATAAAAATAGTGCTGCCGTAATCTTAATCGTCCATTAGCAACTAGCGACACGCGCAAACACTTTTAGATTGTTTTTACTTCGAATGAAAGAGATTGTGCTTTCTATCTATTTCACGATGTTTGCGAATATATTTAACGACGCTATCCGGTGTCGAATTGCGCTTTTGTACAGTAAGAACATCGTTTCGTTGGAATACCACGAACATGAAAGAGCACGTTGTTCTTTGCGCGTTTCCATCCGAGGACCAAGTGTTCTATAATTCGTGGCTCGCTAAACGTGACTTATTAAAAGTTGCTGTTTAAGCGCGTTCGAACGTCAATTGTCTTTAGGAGTGACAGCAGGCGCTAGGCATCTTCGAGGCACGCGGAAACAATTAGCAACCCTTGCACGGCTTCTTTATATTTCCGACGGCCTGAGATATCGTCAGTTTATTTCAACTGAAATTCCTTTCGCGAGCTTGCAAATGTTTATTCCACTTTGCTATTATAAATGCTGCGCTTAATTTCATCGCGGCCTATCAATAATATTAGCAACGAGTTTAAAAACTGCACGAGGGACGAATTTTAATTCATTTATGCGGTGCGATAGGATGCGAAACGATCGGATACCGAAACTCGACTCTTTAATTAAATAATTGATATAATTTAGAGTTTCGTTCGGTTCCACGAGTAGAATAGAATTAATTGCGCTTTTCCAGTTGGGCTCTGCGAAAGAATGTTATCTAAGTATCGGGGAAATATAATTTTCCTAGATAATATCCCCCAGCATCGATCCGCATTCAATATCGAAGCGGTCAGCGCGAAACTTTTGTATTCCCAATCAATGGCATTTTCGAAGCGCATTACGTCAAAACATGCCAATCGCTGCTCGCGATTTCATCGAGCTGCAAGGAAAAGACCGAGGCTCGTAAATATCCTCGTGTGCGAATTCAAAACAAATCCCAACTTGGATGCGCCGATTGCGTTCTCGACTTCGATTTATGAAGTTAACTCGATTAGTTCTGATGCCAACGTAACCTTCGGTCAACTTCGTAACAACTCGCTTTGCTCGTTTACAGCGAGTGCTAGCGACAACTGCGAATTAAACAACGTACAAATGTCCAATGTTGCCGCTTTGAGTCACAATACAACGAAGAATAGCGAACGGAATAAGCTTGTAACGACGGATTGCGCGAAACTCTTTGCATTGCTCTCCGAAGTTGGCGCTTTTGTTCAGACGTAAGCTGCTCTCGATATTTGTTTAAACCTCTAATTGGAATAACGAGCGAAAATTCCTTGACCTTAGTATCTGTCCTCCGATTGGTTCTTGGGGGCGTTTTCAATTTCTAACCTATTTCCTCGGCGCTCGTAACAGGATCGTTGCGACGACAGCCGACGTTTTTCTTTATAAGAGCTTTTCCCACCCAGACTCCATCTCCGCTCTGCCAACGACAGTTCGCCAAACGCCTGGGCGAAATCTAGTTCGCGAGTCATCGGGTATCGTTGTATTAAGAAAGGGACAAAGTCATACTTCGAAAGAGGAGTTTCTCGATATTTTACAGCGTGGCGAAGGAAATTGTTATCAATAGCTCGCAATGTTGGAACCAAAGAATTAGTTCGCCAGCTTTTTCCTTTTTCCGACAATTTCGTACAGGTCGACGTTTTTAAGACGATAATTTGCTTTATGAAATCGAGCGTCGCGCCAACATTTCTTAACACAAGCTGCGTCAAGCGACTCGAAACGACAGTTTGTAATATTACCGCGTTTGACGTATTTGGGGTATTCGAGACGTCACCTCGGCAAGGGTTTACACGAGTAATCGCATTAAAGAAAAGAAGTGTATATCTAAACAACGTCGCGGAGTAAATAGGATTGTTAAGGCCAAAATTACAGGTCGATCGAACACTTTACGTCGACTGGATGTTCCTACAAAAATATATTCCCATTTTCGATTATAATACATCTTTGTTTGTTCGAGAGCGAAATAGAATATAATTCGCATTATACATTTCATAAAATATCTCTAACGAGATCGCGAGCACTCGAGAAGTTGAGAAAATGCTGGAGCATTGGATTTAATTTTATAGAAGGATTAGGCGTTAATAACGACGATGATGATAGTATTAAAATCAGCCTGGCCAATTAAAGTGAGACCGGACAATAAACAAGCTTATTTTTACAAAGTTTCACCTCGTTCCGCGAGAACAAAAATATTCCTCGGTAAGCATTAAAATAGTGTTCGGCGCTAGTAAGTAAGCGATCGTCGCAGGCCAATGATTGGGAGGAACTTATTTTTAATGGAACGGATGCGACAACAGCTTACGACATCCCGATTATTATCGGGGAAAACAATACGGTAAATTCTTGAGGAGAGGCGCAAGAGAAAAAGGTACTCGAGGCTTCCTCTTGTGATAAGCGAAAAGGACCTCTCAGTGGTAAGAAATAAAGCAGCGAAGAAGAAGCTACTTTCAGAAGGAACCACTTTGGTGAAACGACAATGCAGCCGACGATACGTGTCAGTGCAAAATGGAGAATGGAGAGGCCGAGTCGCACGAGAACACTCGCTCGGATTTACAAACAACGCCGGTAGCCGAGAAAATCTTCAAGCCGAAACAAAAGGCGGGCGAAAGAGTATCGAGAGAGAGAGAGAGAGTGCGAGTGTGTGCTTGGTACTCCTACAACTCGAGGCCGCGAGTCAAGGCAGAAGAAGAAGCCCTTTACGGAAGAGCGACGATTAGTGGCCGCAGCTAGACGCATTGTTCTCAGTTATTCTCTCGGGTTTTCCGGGGCTTTTTCTCCTAATAACTTCAGGTGCCGGAGCTCGCCTCCGCGTTCGCTCCGATAGCTCCGAGGCCGCGACCATTTTGCGCGAGTGCCGATCCGCAGTTTCCTAATCACGCAAATCGAGCGCTGAATTAGTAGTTTCGCGTAAATCCGTCCTCTCCCGACGACGAGTCATCGTCAGCAGCCCATAATAAAGCCCAGGGCGCCAAGCCTTGCAATTGGCGTCGACTGCCGTCTTCGCGAGAGCGAAAATAGCCGAACGATTCGCGCGACTCGAAAATTCGCCAAGGGGCAAGATCCAGCGCAGTGGCGATTGGCGTCGTCGAGCTTCGCCGGGGAATATTCTAAGGACGGGCAGCGTCGGCGTGTTAATCGCTGGCTGCCCCTTTTCATAAGATGCGCGAGAGAACCGTTGGACCTGGTCGTGCCTCCTACGCCTTTTCGTCCATTGTGCTCGAGGGCACACACGCCCGGCTACTCGTTCTCCACGCGTGGAAGGTGCGCGTGGCTCGGAGCACACGTATAATGAGTTCGCCCGGCCATGAATGCGCCCCAGACAGTTTCCTTGCCCATGGTTCACCGGCTCTACGCCAACTCGCCTTTTTGTTCCTTTCATCGCTCAGTCTTTCCGGAGCTCTTCCTCGCTCGACTCTCCTTCCCATCGCTTCTGTTTCGCATTCTTTTTTGCCTTCGCTTGTTCTAGCTTCATTCTTTATGTTCGACGGGCGAGTTGCTGCTGCTGCTGCTGCTGCCGTTGCTGTTGTTGTCGCCGTTGTTGCCCTCGGTGTCGGGGCAGCACTTTAATAAGCACTCGCGGAACAGGTGACAATTTTCAGAAAAGCCTCGGCCGCCTTCGTTATTTCGCGGAGATTCTTGCTCTCTTGCGCATTACTCGTTACCTATACTTGCGCTCGCGTGCTCTCGGAGACTCGACGAATTCATTTTAAAGAGAAGACTCCCAATTATTGTTTAAAATTTTTTTAAATCTTCCCCTGCTTCGACCATTTCAAAAGCTCGTTATTCAAACGCTTCAACTTGCTTTTGTGCCACGTTGTTCGCTTGACTCCGCGTAAAAACCTGCTTGGCTTTGCAGGATACGAGGCCAATCTTGATATAATTATCGCTTAACGTTAAAAAATGCCTTTGCATTTCGAACGAAGTGCGTGTAATTTTGCCAGTGACAGTGCGCCGTTATTGTGCAAGAATTGTAAGGGTCGCGAATATTAAAACCGTTTAAAGTTACGTAACGCCAGTGTGAGAGTAAAATTGTGGATTTCTCGCGAACAATAACGAAGATGCGTGCGCTTACGCAACCTCGATCATTACAATGATCCGTGTGTTTGAAAATTCTTTCGCGTCCGGTGATGAAATATATCTCCGTGGTAGACAAACTTGGCGCTAGAAGAAAGCGTTTCTGAAAACTAGCGTGAATCGCGTCGGTCCATTATAAAGTGTTCTTTATTCGATTCTGTGTACGCGAGCTTCCACTCTACTCGTCGCTCCACACACGCAAGCACACGCGCGAACGCCTGAAAAATTCTGGTCGCGCTAAAACGAATCTCCAGTAGTAGTGCTGGTGTTCGAGTCAGGCATTGCTGCTCTTGCCAACCTCGCACGCGCGCAGTCGAGAGAGAAAGTAAATAAAACGAGGAGGGAAAAGGAAGCGAAGCGTGAAATTTCCACGCGTCGCTAAATGCAGCGCGCGAGCATGCGCCAAGCGATTCGCGAGACGTTTGCTTTTGCAGCTTTCATTTTCGCGCGATGTAAACATGTTTTTTCGGAGGTCGTCGCGCATCGCTCGGCAGAAGCGCCGTAGCTATCAAAGGGCTATTCCTCCTTTTCGCGGCTTTGCGAAAAGGATGCGACGAGAAAAACGGGGAAAGACTCGCGAGGAATCGTACGAGAGCGGAACTGGCTAAATCAATATTTTCACTTACGCACACGAAGCTGTGCAAAGGATAAATGAATACACTCGTGAAAATGAAAGTCGGCTTGGAGATAGACGTTCTTGTCTTCCAGTCAAAATGCACGTTTAACGACTGTAACTGTTAAAATTTCTAAACTCGAGTCTAAATTGTCAGTAATCTACGCGAAAAAATAATCGATCGCTTGTGAATTTCCAACTTGGGATATTAGCAACGAGCTTATCAACTACTTTTTACTTCTTTAACGTTACGTAACAATTAAAAATTCTGATTTTTCGGATCTTTCGGATTTACGCCTGCAAGTGACAATATAAGATTTCAATGCAAACGTGAGTTCGCCGCTGCAATTCCAATACGCAGCCCGATAAATATCGTCTAGTAAACCTCGCCTCGCCATCTTAAAGAATTATACGATAATGGAATGCATCGCAACTTGATTAAAGGTGATGAAGCGAGCAACTAAAGTGCGGAATAAAATGAAATAGGAGAGAGCGAGGAAAGCCATCGGAGTAAGAAAGGGTTGCCAACGGAAAAGCTCGACTCTCGAATCATCGTTCAAAATTCCCGCTCGCTATTTACGTACGCGCGTTCGTCCGTTTGATCCGCACATACGTTTAAGAAGCTTAAAAGCCCGAGCTGCAGGCGCCTGTGGTTGTCCGATCCCGTATTTTCATCTTCTCGCTTCTCCAATAAGCGCATCGATTACGCACAATTTCAAGAATAATTATCCAACACCACACACGTGCGTGCACGAGAGCCAACGAGTCTCGTTGTCGTCGTAATTAGCTCGAGCTGATTTCGCGACGTTCACCGAACCCCCTCCCTTGCGTTTTGCTCTCGTTATGCGCGGGACTATGCATATTCGTACACGTTATGCGTATATTATAATCGCGACAACGCATGCAGAGCTGACGAAACTGTACGCGCAAGAGCTTCGAGGGGGGGGGGGCGGCGATCGGAAGGCCCATTGATACGCCTACGATAAAATGAAAAAATGGATAAACTAATAACTGCAAAGTTGCCGCTGACGTTTAAAGAAAATAATACGTCCCTCGGAGCAGCTCGAGCTAATTAGATACTTGCTCCCGACGATCGGGTTAAAGGGTAATATCGCATAGCGAGTGCACAATCATCAGTGCCTGCAACGGCCTCTTTTAAGTTTTATGTAAGAACAATAAATTACGTGCTTGCAAAAATTGGTCGATGCGCGTCTTCGGTGTGTAGAGACGTCCAAACAAATTCCGAAGGACGAAATTATTCGAGCAGAAGATTTAAAGTAAATTATCAACATTAGCAAGAGCTGGAACAATGAAATCTGCTCGACTCGTCCAGGCAGCGATGGAATTTTTAATTAAATTCGGCACGCGTTTGAGCTGCGCCTGACCCGCGGCTCACCCGTTTCTCACTTTGAAAGCATTAAAATTTCAACGAAACTCAGACGCTCGAACCCAGTGTGCAATAGAATAAAGTATCTCGTGAAAATAAAAGTCAGAATGCAGCCACGCGCAACCCCGGAACAAACAGAGTCGCGCGAAATGCATCAGCGGACGCTTTATAAAAGCTCGCCGAAACAAGAAGCCGAGATGATGATGTTGGAGCAAAGAAGAAAAAAAAGCGAGCAGCCGAAAGAAAAAGGGTCCCCGTCCAGCCTTTGGTGCAGATGTACGGAAAGCAACGCAAACACGCGAGTGCAAAACTCGACACTTCCATTTCACGAATACACGCGTTTTACACATGAACCGCGCACGCGTGGCTGCGAATCGCGACACTAGCGCGACTTGTTGCCCGGCCCGCCGTTCGTCTTTTTCTCTTCTCTCTCTCTCTCTCTCTCTCTCCGAAATCCACATTTAGAGAGATACGTATTTAGATGAATTACATACAGATGTGTATACTAATTACAGAGCTTTTTTATCTATCACAATCTCGGTTTTTTACCGGATTTGCTGCACCGGAAATTTATTCTCCGCGGTTGTTCATTGTTGTTCCTTAAACTTTTGTTCTTCGGTAAATAAAGGATGTCGACCAAAAATACGTTTAAAATACGTTCTTGTTTGCAAATATTCTCCTTTACAATAAGTATTAATTTTATGAATAATTTTACACATCAGCTGTTTCGGTTACGAATAGTGAAGATAACATTCGTTTCGGCAATTAATAAAATTACGACACTATGAATGAAATCGTTGACTCATTTTTTAAAATGTAATAAATTACACCCCAAAAATTTTAACGCGAATGAATAATAATAAATTTGACATCCGATTCGTTATGAGTCCCTGGTTTTGTGTTCTTTTTCTTCCAAAGCAATGAATTTAAAAAGTGTTTTTAACCTAAATACGATTATGAACAGATAATGAGATACAGCACGAGCAAAATACCAAGATAATTGTTAATATATATGTACAATTTTTTACCCGTGATTGCAGGCACTGTACAATATTATGTAAATATTGCCCGAGTCTAAATAAAAGTAATAAAAGTAATAACTGATGAAAATGTAATAAAAAATTGTACGAATATTTCTGTCGTAAACAGCTTGATAAAAAGTATATATTGCGGCAAATGCGCAAAGTACTTATCCTGAAACAATTTAAACTTAGAATACTAATTGTGTTATATACTAATATACTTATATACTTATTAAGAATACTAATTATAATACTAAAATAATAAATTTTACAGAAGTGCAATGCTTCTGTTTAAAAAATATAATATCTTTATAAAACCTATAACTTCAATTATAAAAACAAATTACTGTCTTTACCGAACGTTTTCTGAAATTCTTCGTTACAAATACTAACACTGCAGTATTAATTTCATATTTTATACATAATTTACTATTACAAAACTGATACGTGAAAGATCTATAAACCTAATTTTCATTATCATTTTGAAATTATGTTAGGTTATATTAATTTACTATTATAATGAATAAAACTTGATTAAGAATAAAAATTTTTCAAAAATCTGAAACGTTAGTGTTACTCAAAAGCTTTACGAAACGCTGTTCTACAAAATGAACGCGTTGTTTCTCAACTTATTTAGTACTTCAATATTTTGATTACAAATACGCGAATACAAGGTAAGAAATATCTCGCCAATCAATGTATTTTCAATTACTAGATTAATCAAATTATTAGTTTCAGTAAAAAATAGTTGTCGCGCAGTTAATTCAAACTGTAAGGTAAAAAATTTTGTTCAAAACGAATGATTTTCAGAGTAAGAAACTATTTTATTTACGAGTAAAATATTATAACTTACGTCGCGTGGCTCAATAATACGTTTTAAGAGATGAAATTTAAAGTCAAAATAATAATAGATTTTTTCGAGATTATTTTAACTGCCAAAGTCCGTTATTAAAATAAATGATCTATTATAAAAGGAAAAAAGTTCGAATTAAAAAAATGTATAAATTTTTGTTCCGGTGTGATAACTCAACCTTAGTGATTACAGCCGAGCGAGGGTTGACTGCCAATTTCAAAGTTACCCGAGTCGCAAAACGCGGGCCTGGGACTGATTAATAAATAAGATTTTCCAAACTAAATTGCTGTTGTTGTTGTTGTTGTTGTTGTTGAGGCGTGAATAATTTTCACCGTAAACGAGACTGGAGAAGAGGTCATCGCGCGACGAACGCTGATTAACGCCAAACAAGCCGACAACAACGAACCGCCAGCAGTCGCGTTCTATCAAAGAGCGCAAACAACGTGTCATCGCGGCGCTGGCTTTAAAAAAAAGTGGAAAAGTGAAAAGCTGAAAAATTGAGCGGCAAGTTTTTGAGCGAAACTCGTGTATAATTAGAGGCGAAAAGAGAGAGCTTAAGTAGTTGCCAGTAACAGAGTTGAGACAGAGTCTTTCCTCCGATGAAGCACTTTCATCTCTCCCTCGGCCGCATCCTCGACTGCCGCGCACCGCGCATTAATAACGAGAGCTAGGAGTTGGCTTCGTCGAGCGACGCGCGAATTTCGCGCCTCCCCGGGACCCTGAGGAGCGAAACCGACTCCGGGGAGCAGGCGAGGAGTAAAAAGCCAAAGAAAATAAAAAAGCCAGTCGGCTGCTCCGGCGTAGTCGAGTTTCTCGCCCGGAGCCGCCGCCCCCCCCCCTTCCTTTCTTCCTTTATACACCGCGTATCCAAGAATCGGCATGTTAATTAACGTCTCCGCGTAGTCAGATGAAACAAAACGCAAAGAGGGAACGGAGAGACGCGGCCGCATCAGTGCACCTCCTTGCAGAGCAGCCGGAGCGAGTTTCATTAGGCCGTTTTCTCTTCCTCCTCTTCTTTATTTCATTAAGTTTATCGCCTTTTTCAGCATTTGACGTCATCGCTCGGCGCGCGAGACTCCGTAAGTCGTGTTCCGTTCGAGTGCTCGCCGGCTCCGCGGATTACGAAAACTGCGCAAAGTCGTAATTAGTTACACAAGCCCACATCGACGTCCAGATGCTCGCGGAACTTGCGAAAACGATTATTACGACACTTAGTTGTGCTGTGTGTGGAGGAGTGTTGTGATCTTGGCAAAACAGCTACGTACTAAATTCGAAAATTCGATCTCTTTTCTTCGCGTATTTCCTCGAGC
Organism: Platyscapa corneri; assembly: GCA_018907185.1. Lineage (NCBI taxonomy): Eukaryota > Metazoa > Arthropoda > Insecta > Hymenoptera > Agaonidae > Platyscapa > Platyscapa corneri. Next base: position 6,203,198 of record JACCHW010000024.1, on the reverse strand, counting down.
GCGACTCGATCCGAGTGACGCGAGTCATAAACACACGCATCCGCATTTACATATTCACCGATGTAATTTGAAAAAAGAAGCGAAATTGAAATTTCCGAGCGATCGCGAAGCTCATTTCTAATGCATCTGCAAACGAAAAAGCGTATCCGACGAACAACAAAAGAGAATGGAAACTAACGCGGTGACGTTAACAACCGGCAGCTCCACTTGGCATACCTGTATTTAAATAGTAAGGGGCGTCATCGGTAATCTCTATTATTGCAGAACATCTGTTTGCCAAACAACACTCATCCAGCGATGAAATGCAAAGTTGCAACTCACTCCTAGTCGCGATGGAATCATCGCTTTCCTAACACTTGAAACGTCGACTCGGCCGATAAAAAAAAGTGTTTGGTACACACAGTTGAAAGCACTGCTCCGATTGACGCGGTGGTTTTTAATCGTTAATAATAATAATAATAATATATTTTACGCTTCAGAACACAATTGCACCGATAATCGTGTGCAATCTTGCAGATAATTGTGAGATTTAGTGCAAGATTTATCGATAACTCGATGTGGAATTATGTATCGATAACTATCGTACAAAGCACAAAATTACATCGATAATCGTTGCGTTAGATATTCAACCGCATTGAAAATTGTAAGATTTAGTATTCGGTTACATGCACGATTAACGAATGATTGCGTTGACTGAGAGGACAGGAGTGCGAGCAGGAGGAGGAGAAGCAAATCGAACCAGCACACGAGTAAAGATAATAAACCGTATTTGTTAGAAATTAGCTTTTAATAAGCGGTATGAAATTAATTTTCGTCGAATATTATCGCGCCATTATCTTTCACTTGTATTAACTTATCAATAATAATACATTTAAGCAGCAATTTAAGAAATTTTTCGATCTTAATATTCGCTCAAATTATAAATAGGAGTTCTGATTTTTACGCTCGATTTTCAGAGATAAAATCAATTGAAATAGCGATAAATGGAATAAAAAGTGCCACGATTAGTTGTACGTTATGTTTTTAGTTCGCAAGAGGCAAGATATCGTATTGGAAAATCTATTATTACTGACCTTCGTCGTCGTAAACATAAAATTATCAGCTATATTGACGCGCCGATACACTGATTTATTAAGTGGCAATCATCAACCAGTGCTAAGTAGATCTTATTAATAGCGACTGGCGATGAAAATATTGCAACATTGAAGAGTAAAAGAGCCGCTCGAATAAACGATTTAATTCGGAAGGCCTTTTCACACACTCGACGCACCCAAAGTCGATAAAGACAAATCAAGATTTGCTCGTCAAAACGAATAATAGTAAGATCGACGCGTTGAGAAAAACGCGCGGACGATAATAACCGGTTTTCCAGGAAGCCACGAGCAAGGATAAACGTAAACGGTGATCGGGCGGAAGTAAAAGGTCATGTGTCGCAGCAACTAAACGACAATTTCGCGTATAAAGCGAATGTTTGCAGTGACAAATCATAATCTTTGTCATAGACAATTAGGGAGGCCGTTGTGCGGCTTTTGTTCCAAACTTTATAGAGGCTCGTTCCTTTGCTCCGCAGGCTGTTATTTAATTGAAATATGTAATTTTATAGCACTTTATTTCGCCAGTCAAAGGAAGGAGAGCAAAAGGTAGCAAAAGAAAGGGACGAATTCACGCAGCCATTGTTGAGTAGCGCCCTTTCGCACTTGACGTACCCCCTCGCTGAAAAACACATTTCCATAAAAGCGCAAGTAGACGCGTGGGTGCACACGTACGCGCGAAAAGGCGAGTTAACTCTTGTGAAGGACTCGACAACGGTTCCGAACAAATGCTAAGTATCGCATCTCCAAACGGCGCAGCCGAGTTACGCCTCGACGCCGAAGCTCCGGACGACGTAGCTTTTAATTACTCTTATTTAAATTCGCGTGCGTTCCTGCGGCGAGCGCTAAATGCTCGCTCGCGAGTTCATCCAGGGCGCACGTGCGTCGGGAAACTCGACTTTTCTCCATTTCGTTAAACGCGAACGGTGATGCGCGCGCGACGACGTTTTCGAGGAAATCGCTCGCTTTTTACTCAGCGCTGTAAAAGCGTAAAGCGCACGAATTACTTTTACGATTGGGCGAGGTCTTATCGAGACCGAGGAAGGGATTTTTCAATAGTTAAAGGCGAATCATCCGAGCGCGTGATACATCGAATGCAAAGGAGCGAGAATTAAGAGTCCGTTAAATAAGGCGAAACGGGTCTCGCTCAGCCAAAGAAGACGCGATTTTCTCGTAAATAGAGCAAATTTATTGGAAAAGCCGAAAATTTTGAGCGAAACTTTTGTCGTTCGGTTGCGACGCAATTGTTGCGAAAAAGCTTGCGGTGCTGTCCGCGGATGAACGATAAGGTCTCGCAGGTGATAAATTTAATAAACTGCCGATTACAAGGAGACTGACCGAACCGAACTCGTTCTTCTACGGCGTTCACAACAAGCCAAGAAGAGGAAGTTTAAGGAGGGAGGCAGACGGGTGCGGGGAAAGGAAAATTAGGAAGAGAAGATAAAAGTGGCTGATCCGCGTGCACAAGGGCCTCGGTTTTCATTCTCATCAGCAACCGAGGGCTTTCTTTCGTCTCGACGCCTTGCCTGGCTAACCTTTTCCCGACGCAATACGCGCCGTATCAATTGACGTTACATAACACCGCAGAGCCGAGGATAATCCTTGTATCTCCTTTCGTCTCCTTCCGTCAGCGCTCGTCAGCGCTCGTCAGCGCTCGTCAGTGCTCGCACCTACCCCTTCGTCGTCTAAGAATGGAGACGGCGTACACTCGCGACTCGGCGTACAATGCGCGGATAATCTCATATTTCCCAGCTGACAATGCCGCTGTGCTCTCCAAAGCCAAAGCTCGCAGTGTTGCTCGCGATCTTGCAACCCGGCAGGTATGCGCCTGTCGAGCCATCTGCTTCCCACCCCCTCTCGGCGCCTTGGGAGCTAATTAATTTCACGGTCCGACGCGCTTCTTTATTTTCGTGCCCTTGCGCGCAACCAACAGACTCGCGTGATTTCGGCCGACCAGCAGCCAGCCAACCTGCTCGGATCATTCTGCGGAATAAACTCCTTTCCGCGTGTGGGATGATGTCGAGGAGAGAAGCTCCGCCGCGGACGATGATGACATTCTTGTTTCACGGGCTCCTATGAATTCCCGGAATCAAGCGGCGAGGGTTTCATTGCTCATCTAGAGCCGAGGAGCCCGAGAATAGCAGCTTTCTCTTTATGCGAATGCAATAAGGGGAGCGCAGGAGACGCGTCGTTCCTCGGGCTCTGCGTGCGAGAGATCGCGAGAGGATGGCGTGTGAAAGAGGAGGGAAGAAAAGCCTCGGAGCGAGTTACTCCAGCTGTCAATCAAAGAGAGACGCACGCGCCAGTCGGGATATTTCGTTTTATATTGACTGACTACCGCGCGAATTTCTCTTCGGCTTCGGTCGCGCTCCCGGCGCTCGGCTTTAAGAGCCAGCCATTTTCAAAAATCTGAGCAGTCTAATCTCACGGCTCGTGCATTTCGAATCCTCCTAACGCGGAATACAGACAGACAGACAGAGAGAGAGAGAGAGAGAGAGAGAGAGAGAGAGCGCGCAGAAAAGTTGACGGGGACAGTCGTCAAGCTAAAACGACAAACTAAAATGCAAAATTATTGTCCGAGCACGTACCCGCACAAAGCTGGCAACTTTTATCCAGAACAACCAGAACTGCGAATAAACAAAGACGAGCTTACGATCGTTCAGTTTTACTACTAAAATGTTTCCACGCGATTCTTTATATTATTCGATCGCGATATTCTGTACTTCGTATCGCCACGAGTCCAATAACTACATTTGCTTCTTTCGATTAAAGTCTCGATCATAATTTCACGCGAACGAAAAAATCCACAATTATAAATGAGCGTATATTTTTATTTTGTCACACGTTTAAACGTAACGCTTAATTTTTCATCTGCTCTTCAGTTTTATAAATAATAATAATAATAATAGTAATAATATACACAACGTTAAAATATCCAGGAGTTTTATGAAACTTAAAGTAGGGATGTTTTTAGATATTTGTATTTGAGATACGAATGAATTGTTTGTTATTATTAGTCGTCCACAATAAGTAGACATTGATATTGCAATTTCTTGATAAACATTTACTGAAAAATACGTGAAAACGAACTTGAAGGCTTGAATTTTTAATTTGGATTATGAACGTTGTATTATTACACGGAGCTTATATCGTTTATTAAGTACGTACGTGTACTCTGTGCGATCCCCGACGTATTGCCAGAATAATATTTATCATTAGTTTTGAAAGATACGAAGAATCGAACCTAAGAATTTTGACTAGCCAGTTCATCGATCTTCCAAGCGAATAAGCAATCGATGATTAAAGGTTAAAACGTCCAAAAGTTGTCCCAACAATAAATTGAAATCCGAATTATTCTTTACGTACGTATCTACGCGAGTCGATAATAAATTTCATTTACAAAAGAGCTGCGCGAATTTTTAACAAAAATAACCATTAAAATGCTACTTATTCATGGAAACGCAATCAATTTAAGACACAATTGTCTAATGTAAAAAAATTTACCTCGGTAAACCATAGAAACTTGTTGCACGTAATTAACAGCTTAAATATTGCGTTGAATAATTATTAAATAAAAATAATAAATTTGGTGGAATATTCGTAAGAGTTAAAGAATCTTTTAAAAGATATAAAAAAAATTGTAAGAAAAAAAAATAAGCGATAATAAATTCGAGTAACCCAACAGTCGTACCGTTTACAAATACATTTCAAAAATTATTATCCGAGAGCAAATAAAAGGTGCACGTGCACACGTACGTGTTGGCCGACGTACGTGCACGTGCGCAGTTGCATCCAAAGAGCATAAACATTCGAAATATACCCAAGACGTCGGGAGTTTCGAAAGAAAACGGCATCACGGAGCCGAACGCGTCCTGAGACTGTCGATTGCAAGAGAACAGAAGGGGAAAGCGGAAGGAAGAAAAAGAGGCTTTGGGGGCCTCGCGAAGGAGTCGAGGCCAGTCATAATTTGCGAGATGCCAAGCCCTTCTCTGCTTAAATATTCGGGGACAAAGAGAGAGAAAGAGCAGCGAGTTTTATCGCAAACTCATTACCGCGAGTCGCGACTCCACCAACTGCAAAGGGAACGCTGAAAAAGTTCAGGTGGGCTCCCGCGTGTCCTTCTTCCACGAGTTGGCGAGGCGACGCGCGGCTCCTCGCGGACGACGACGACGACGACGACGACGACGATTGCGGTAATAGCGGTAACAACGATGACGATGTTAATAAAAATATAACAATAATAACAATAATAACAGCGATAATAATGATAATAACGATAATAGCGATAATAATAAAATGCGGCAGCCTCGGTGCGAGCGCCTCCCCTGAATGCCCAATTATTATATAGCGATATATCTGCTCGGTAAATTGGATAATACCGGCGCTCCTGCCGCTGCGGATGCGGATATACGAGGAGAAAGGGCGGGCGAATAACGAGTGGCTTAGAAACGGTTAATGCGCGTATTTATGCGCGCCGCAGCTGTATAATGCGCGGCCCCCGCACTCGTGCTTATAGGTTATGTATAGGCGTTCCTCAGATGTACGTCCTTACTAGACGACGGAGAGAAAAGGGCGTCTCTCTCGCGCGCTCAGGGTGGAGGATGCGAAGAGGCCGCCGCAGATTTTGAATTCCTTTCCAGGGAAAAATAACTCGGCTAACAATTGCAGTCGAGATGGCGAATAAAAATTTATCGCCGCGCACAGGCGGCTTTCATTAATTTATAAATTTCCCTACCTACCCCCTCCCCCGCCAACCCGCCCATTAATCTTAAATAAATCTGCATATTGTCTCTCGGGCGGTTCGGCTCTTCCGGAATGCCGCGCTAAATTCTTAACATTTTAGGACTTTATTCTTTTTCCCCGAGCAGATACCCGTAAAATTAATTAATTCGTCTTTATTAAAGATACGCGGCGGCGTAATCGCGAGGATAAAATGTTTTCCGCCTCGAGGCTCGCGTCGTCGCTCTCAATCTGCCTCTGCCTGCGACAAAGTCAACGCATTTGTTTAATAAGAAAAATGACGCCAGTCAATAGCGTCGCTCCGCGATCAACACTCGAGCGCAAGTATTTGCAGAGCCGGATAATGGAAAAATTGAAAAGTCGCGTGGATCGCGCCGTTAAACGGTTAGTCGCGAAGGTGGATTCGGGAAATTTAACTAGTCGCGCGAGTGCGCAGGTACGAGAGCTGAGGTGCGCGACTGCACGCCCGTACAGTATGTAAACACGTATGGTAAGCTGAATTCAATAAACAAACCATCTTAATTGATGAGGAAACCATTATAGAAGTATGTAGGTCAACGCGACGCTCCGAAAGATTATCATTGCATCACAAGCGTTATCTAAATTCTTCACGCACTAGATACTGTGAATTTAAATTGCCTTATCGCCGTGAACTCTTTACCCAACGAATATAAGAGTACAGTAATGCGAATCGTCAGTTGGCTTCAAGCTCTCGAACCGAAAGCAACCCAACCAACCATAAACTTATCGTGAAAGTGTGAAAATGAAGATCTTAATATTGCTGCTGTTGGTAGCCGTGTCCATGTGCGCCGCCGATTGTAAGTTGCACTCTTTTATTTTTTCACCTTAAATTCGCTCGCGATTAATTGCGCGAAACCACTGGGGAATCCGGTCCTGCTGGTCGACGGCTAACGCGAACTCGTGCTCTCTTCTCTTTTGCCGCGTGTCCGCGAACCGCCAATATCTGGCGATTGCTTTTAAGTTGGTAAGTTTCAACAGTTTCCATAACCCGAATTTCCCAGGCGCTGTTGCGGCTAATTATCACGCGTTCGAGTCTCGTTCAGGGATAGAGCGATAACGATAAAAAGGTCGCGCGCAGCTTACGCGGACTTTTCCGTAGCGCTCGAGGCTCAAAAATGGCCAGAAAAGCAACGAAATTCAATGAAATCCAATGAAATCCAATGATATTCAATGAAATTTAATGAAATTTTCTGCAGTGGAATCGTTAATAAATTCGACACGAAAGGACGATAACATCGCGTTGCGTCAAAGCAGAGGCAATTTTTTAATTAAAGCCAATTCTTCCGTAATCATTGAGTAAAACGATATAGCACGACGTATAGAGTACGACTGGCAAATGCTTTAGTAAATGATATCAATTAGGCTATAGAATACGTTTCAAATTATTCACGTAGATCAAAGCAATACAGCTTGCAGTCCCCCGGTCCATACACAGCGGGCCCGGGCCAAATTTAAACTAAATTTAACTGAAGGGCTCTGCTGGAGTTCACCTAGTGGCCGCGCGCAGCTCCAGCAACTTTATTGTATTTTTGCGCTTTTGAGCTTTTGAGCGCGCCTGTATCCGGATTTCGTTGGTAATTTCATCAGCGCGACATAAGTGCGGCGTTTGATGGACTCGATCCTAATTGATAAGCAGCGATGAGCGAAGTATCGTTGCCGAACAATTGGAATTTTCGTCTTTTCGTCGCGTCGCGTCTCGCGAATTGCACGCGCGAACGTTGATAAACGACGAATGACCAATGACCAATTACCAATAACCAATAACCAATAAAAAATGATAAACATAAGGAACGTTGTTTGATTACAGTGATACCGAAAATATTTGGCGAGCCATGCAACGGCATACAAAGTGCGCTCTGCAGCACAAAGTGTCTCTTCGGCAATAATATATGCGTTAAATCCGAGGACAGTTTGGGCTACACTTGTACATGTGTCAATACATAAAGTTAATCCAGCATTAAGTATTTTACGTATTTAAGAATGAACACGAATATGAATATCCAATTCTGAATAATGAAGTAACTTTCCCCGAGCACCTCTTTACAATATCTGTAAATAAATTACACAACCTTTGCAAGTGAATCAACTCCTCCAACTATTCACCATAAATTACTATTCTGCAGCGTATAATGTATATAATATTTATGTGTGTGTAAAATGTAAACGTAAAAATTATGACTTCACAAAATTATGTATTTGCAATAAAACATAAGTAAATGATTAACATTTTTTAATTGTTATCAATGTACGAATTTTCGTCGTTATTTCAAATTCCAATATCACGTCAATCCTGTAAACAAAGCGTGAAATCCTACTTCCTGTACAATATAATCTTCCGTTGCTGCTGCTGCTGCTGCTGCTACTGCTGCTGCTGTTGTTGTTGTTGTTGTTGTTCCATTAAGTTATGCAGTTTCAAGCTTCAACTTTTATTATTTATTACTAATAGAAACTCGGCGCAATTACACGTGAAACGCTGCAATTTTCGTTTAAAATTTGATATGGAAGGCACGATACCAATGCTGTATATTATTTCTAATAAACCGTAGAACATTGGTTGACTTAATCCTGATAACGACTTTGATGGAGGAATTGGATATATCCCGTTTGATTTCCATCTATTAATCGTTTAAAGCTTTATTTATAACTGACCGTTAAAAGTCGTTGATCACAGCTGCACGCATCCAATCATTTTATCCGGTAGAATTAAACATAGCCATCATTTTAATTTCGCCGCTATTTTCTCCGAATTAATCACAAAATTATTGCTTGAAAATTCCAGTGATATGCGCTGGTGTATATGTATATGTATACATATATTTCGGTCTGATTGATTCCGTATTTCAAAATATTCCACCCCAACTACTTCGATCCGCGTAACGCGAGACTAAATTTCAAGACTCGTGAATTCGAGCTTCGCGTTCGCTAGCGATGTTTACTCTCCAAATTAATGCACGACCCAAATGTTTAGCATTTTAAGAAATTAATACTAATAACGCGAACAACTTGTGCTTTCCTAGTCGTTAATACCAATTAACTTTTAACAAATGTAAGTTAGCTAAATAAATTATTTACCAACAGGAGGTTCGTCGATAATTACCCGAAATTTCAATCTTAAACTCGGTTCTCAGTACTTTTATGTACTCCAACAATGAAGATGGTAATGTTTTATAATTTTTCAAAAATCAATTTTTTCATCAAAAAAGTAATATTTCCTTAAATGATTATCTTAGCTTCGTGTTCCAGCGAATTTAATTTTGTAATAAATATGTATGAATAGACTCGATGCGTAATATTCATAAGCCACTATTTACCGCGCGCACTTACGTTCATTCTTTCAAAATTATAGGAGACCTAGTAATTCTTTCCGGGTAAATATTTTTAAATAAAAATTGTTGCTATTTTTCAAAAACTATTTGCGCGAATGAAACGATTACCGAACAAAACTAAATATTGAAGAATTGAAAATGTAGTAAAAGCGTAGTTTATGAAATACTATATCAACAAAAATTGATGCCCACAATGGGAAAAAATTAAATAAAGTCTCAAATATTTATTATTTTTGTGACCGAAGTTAATGTTTTTCTCGAGAGAGAAAACGTATCGAATACGTCTAAAAACGTAGATTTATTCTTTAACATTGGGAACTGAGAAATATTGTAAATGATTCATGTAACAAAGGTTAAGATAAGAAGTGAAAACTTGACCTCAAGTCGAAACTGAATGTGTGTGGGATTTATAATCTGAAAAAAGTCTTGAGTTATACGAGAACAAGGAATTTTACAATGAGCAAGAATAAAATGTATCAGCAAACTGTTATCGAAATTTCAAATCGTGCAAGTACGAACCCGAATCGTAGCTTATTTTCAACACAATTACGTGGATTAACGATGTTTACCGATTAACAAAGACACCGCGAGATTAATAAAACTACAATTATAATAAAAGCCAGCATGCAACAAATGAATATTAAATTTGCCGAGACGCACATTTCTCATACCTTCTCCGAATTATTGCGATAAACAATAACCTAAGCTTTTTAACAGCTAAAAATCCTCGTCAGCGACAAAAAAGTACCAACTTCTGTACACGTTTGTTGCACACATGCGCCAAGAATTAGTTAAATGTTAAAATTTTGAGGCCCTGTAAATATGCTGACATTTCCGACATATTTTTCTGTGAAGCAGTAACTGTTGTTGATAGGCCACCGGCAATAAATTGACTCGTATCAATTGTAGATAATAACTAGTTTCTACACGTGGGGACACCAAGGAGCTTCGATTTTATACTAAAATAATATTTATTCGTCGTGAATTTGAAGACTTCCTCTTTTGAAATACGGCATTTTGCGACATAGCGATAACCAAAGTAGATCGCACTCGTTTCGAGCAGACGCAGATCAGTCGACGATTAGTCGTAATAGCTAACTCGTGGAATTATTGTAACAACTTTGCTTGTAATAGGTCACACTGGGTGTGCTATTTTGAAGCCACCGATGCGCCGCACAACGATTGCGAAAGAAAAACAAAAAACTAAAAAAAAAAAAAACATTAGCTCGGTTCATTCATCGCTTGAGAGTTATTTACTTTTTAAATGACTTTGCAAAGGAAGCGCGCAATAGAAGGTAAGTTTTTTTCCACGCGTCGTACTATAAATACGAGTTGACCAGAAAAAATTATCGCCTCGGTTGATTCACTCGGACTTTGTTTACAGTGCGATAAAAAATTGTCAAAGATATGCGCTTGAAATAAATCATTCCGTTTCCTGAAACAACTGCGGGCGTTAGCAAACAAATCGCAAAATTATTGATAACGCTATTTACGCTAAGATATTTTCCTCGTCATTTATCCGAGTATTTCGTATCTCTCCAAGTAGTCAAGAATGTTAATGGAGATAATCGCGCGCGAAGCTCCTTAATGCGGTATTCGAAACATTGTCATCAATCGCAACTCAGACGCTACTCGTCGTCATCTCCTCGTCGTAAAACGTTTCGAAGCAGAATATTCGTCGAAAATACGAGAGCAATTGGAGTGGGTAAAACTAGTGCGGGAATCGTCCGCCAGGTGACTGCCGTGCAACCCCCGGCTTAGACGCAGCATTTTTATTCGAGCGAGTCCATCCTTTAGCGCTTCAACGGACGAGGCGCGATTGTAATCGCCCGAGCCAACCTCACCCGACACGATCGAGTACACGTTCCGCAAAGCCACTCCTACGCGCTACTCGCGCCAGACATTCTCGGCAACTGTACTTTCGGAGCGAAAAAACGCGCGAGCACCTCGGCTGTTGCGCAGGTTGCGTAATCGTGGACAGCAAGAGATCGATAAGCGAGGAGGGAATTTTTTCGATTCTCAGGCGTTAATTGTTCGAACGGAGGCTGGAGAAAAGTTGCTCTCAGGAACGTCGAGCTCGCAAAGCACAAACGCTACTCTCGGCTCGGGGGCGGACGAAGTGCGTGGCAACGAATGGGATCGTTAACGGCCGTTGGCGTTGCACGCTAGAAACGAGTCGACGAAAGGTTAAGCTCGCTCAGTTATTTCAGGAGGGCAGGCCAGATCGCGGACATGTGCCGAGCCCCGGAAGATAACCGCAGCTGCCTTCTTATCCGGCAGGTTGTGTGAAAAGCGGAGAAGAGTGTCACCTCGAGGGCCCAATTAGCATCGTCGCGGCGGACGCATTTCTCCCGCTTCTGCTTTCTCGCGCCCATCCTTTTATGCTCGCGACTCTTGGGGAGGAGGGGGCGTCCCACTTGCTGCGGGGGCCCTGGCTTTTTCCGCGGCCGACCGATTCGTGAAGACGCGGAGAATAACGAGGAAAGATTCCCCGCTCTCGACTTTCTTTCCTTGTACAATGTGCGCGCGTAATCATTAAGAAATACGAATGTTTCGAGTGCGTAATTATTTCGGAGCATAAAAGTCGGGAGCAGAGGACTTGGGTTACAACCCTTATTAACGCATTGCACTTCCGCTGGCTCACTTTGCGAAATCCGCTGAATTAGGAGCACTTGGCTCAATCTGTTGTGAAATGTTTACTTGATAATTGATCCTAGGCATTTCGTTTCGCTGTTTTTCTTTTTAAATCCGCTCGACTATCGAACGAAATCCACCCCGTTTAAACACTTGGACTCGATCAAATTTGTCAAATTCCCCGCGAATGCATTTTCAATTTAGTTTTATTCTAAGCTTTAATCTTCGGCAACGTAAGATTGCGATGCTTTAAAAAGTATATACCGCCGGAATAAGGTAATGGTTAATTACGACGAATCTGACGGACCAATTATTATTTAATAACTTTTCTAAGAATTTTAATGCGAAGGAATCGAGGACATTTTTTTAAACTGATAGATACTTCGTAGATAGCTCTAAAAATTTAGACAAACTGAATAAATTGCAAATTTTTCATTTTGAAACTTGTGATTACACGTACAATTGCTTACGGCTCGCGCATTCGACAATTGATTAAATTATACTCTTATTTAAAATAATTTAGAAAAAAAATTCCTTTTTGCATACATTTGGAATAAACAACATTTTCGTTAACATTTCGTCGTGATAAGTTAAAAAATAATTATTACACGTTAAAATACAAACGTGTCTATGGCTAAAAATGTATTTAGGCGTGCATCTTGTTTCAAACGGAAATTCGATCAAGATCAATAATTAACGAAATAAATGTTTTTTTTTCATTTCCACCCACTTTTTCCAATTTCCAGTCCTTTTCTAAAATTCGAAGTATTAAATTTATGGTCGGCGTCTAGTCTTATCAAAGTTTTTATGGATCGTTGTTTCACACTTTTCGTTGCATTCTCTTAACCTTTATATAAATAATATGCTAACACACTTAAAAAATTTTGGAATGTAATCGTTGTCGCAGTAGCAGTTTCATGCTTCCAATTTTGTCTGCAGCCAACTTAAATTATTATTTGATTAGGCACAACCAAATATTGACATTTTTTCCCTACTTTTATAAAAATTAGCTTTGACTCGCTCGCAAAAAATAACGGCTGCTATTATAAATTATTTTATAGGCAATTCTATTATCATCGTAATTAATTTTAAAAAATTTTTACGCGTATGTTTGTTACGTCAATTGTTACTTGAATTGACTGATTATTTTATTCTTATCGATATCGAGAAATCCAATTGACGTTAGAAATGTTAAAAATCTGTTAATGACAAAAAAAATTTTGAACCAGCGTAAACTATAATTTTTCATAGTAATCGACAATTCATTCGTGCATACGACGAGAAATTTAAAACGTGTCGCCGATTGACTGGATAATTGCTTGTAACGAGTATTTATCGTCGTATAAAAATAAACGCTGTGTGCATCTGCGACAAAATAATAAAAGCAAATACCTGCGAAAGACTCGAAATATACACGATAAATTTTCTACGGCGGAAGATCGTTAAAGCCTTATCAAAATAATCTTTCAACGACCAGAACCATCTATTAAATCGGCAAATAAATACGAACGTAATCACTTACCGGATATTCGGATTCTCGGAAGCTCAATCTCAACAACCAGTAATCTCGATCGTGTCTGAGTTGGGAAATTCGACCTGAAACAGTAAAGAGGAGAAAAGATCGTGAGGAGGCAATTGATAGACTCTAGCCAGGACTAGACTAAAAAAGCTGGGACTGAGGAAGGAGTTGCCGTGTGAGAACGGAGCGTTAAAATTAAGGTTGCGCTCGTCTCCCATTAGCGGGGAAATTATTGGTCTTGTACGTCCTCTCGCCCCCTGGCCCCTCCTCCTCGCTAACCCGGAAAAACGAAAGATCGCAGCTTTTATGGATCCTCGGAGCCATTCACGGGCGGTTGCGCCGGTGACGCGCTTCAACGCTAAATTTATACGTGCTCGCGGCCTATTTACGGACGGTGATATTTTATTGCGATATTCACGCCGCTTACAAAGACATGCGTATATACCTGCAGGGGTTGACTGCAGCCTCGTTAAATATTTTACGGTCGAATAATCGGCTTCTTCGTGCTTCTTTTTTTCCTTCGTGCGCTATTCGCGACAACTAAACGCGACCATTGCGGGCTGCTTCCTTCGAAAAGCCAAGGCCACCCACGCACGACGTTTGTGAAATTTTTTAAGGGTTCCGCTCGAGATTCGCTCGTCGGATGGATGGATAATTTGCTTCTTTCCGTCGGGAGATAAATCAGCCGAAACGAGCGCGCAACTCTATTTAGTTAGCGAATTAGCACGGCGATCGAGTTAAATCCAGCCGCAAATTGCAATTTTACCAGAGCCTCCGAACAAACTGCAGGCAAACTTGCAATCGCAAAGAGCAAGCGAGTAAATGTAAGCGGCGCAAATTGTTCTAATTATTATCTCGTGAATAAAAGTTTAGCGGGGAGTTTATGTCACGACGATGAAAAGTGCGAGTATGAATAATCGAGAATCTGGTAGATACACAGAGCCGTTCAAAAATTACACGCTGACATTGAAAATGAATGTAAAACCTGAAGAAAAAAGCTAGTATTTACGTCCGTCGATGTCAACAGAAGCACTTGAATGTAATTTCCGATTTCCTTTTCGCCTCCGTTATTATTGTCCTCCTTTGCGAGGCTAAATGATTATTTGTTCAATTGTCGAATACCAAAAAGGACGGGGCGCCTGAAAGAGCAAAGTATTCCAAGTCAATGAGTAAGTTGGCGAGGAAAAAAACTCGACGGGGTGTTGTACGCGTTTATAGGGTATAAGCCTACAAGAAACTTTCCCGAATGTCCCAAAAGCCAAAGGCAACGAGGAGAACTCGGGACTGTTCATCGTACACGCACAGCCGTACGTGCGTGGGTATGCACGCGCTAATGCACACGCGCCTACTTTGTGTACGTGCGCGCACATGTATATAAATCAGCGGAGGGAGAGGAAATACATCAAGTTGTATCGGTAAAAGGAAACGTGATTTAAGGGTATTTGGACGTGCCGGGAAAACTGACCCCATTTTTCACGCGGTACATTTGAGCGCAGCCACACAGTGAAGATGGTGTTCACTTTGTACAATATCGAGGATCATTGCTTTGCGAAAACAATCTTTGTGCGAGTTAATAATGTAAACAGAGAGAAGAGAGAAATCTTTGTTGGCGTTAAAGATCTATTACCGAAAATTGATCCTATTCTGTTTAGCAATTGGAAAATTTAATTCAACGATATAATGGATACTGGGAGACACAAATACCTGTGTACTTAACTTCAATACCGCAACTTTTTCTAGAATTAATGTTGTTTGCTATAGCGACTCGAGCTCAAGTTGATAATGCAAGGATACGTCAAGTTCCGTAAAATTAATTTTTACTATCCAGCAGCCTATTTTACGAGTCATTTAAATAAACCGTTCCCCGAAAGAAAATACTCTATCGCTCTCGAAAACACAATTGTACATTGTAGATTTTAATTAGTGTTCGATTAGCCCAGGAACTTAAGCCTAGCTCTAAGTATTTTTCCTTTAGTTGCCATCTAAACCAGACATTAGACGATTACTTCTAAGGCGATAATTTCCTTAAATTAATTTAATAAAGTTTCAAGCAACAACTAAGTAAATGTTATTTGGGATGCCTTGACACTTGCGATAGGTACGTAGCTCCCCAATAAATCAGGCCACCAAAGCAGATGCGAGTTTAGCGACTAGAATTTATTAGAAAATCAATAACGCAAGGCAAGTCAGTCGCCTACGTTTTCAAAAATTAGCCGTTAGTAGGTGCATCCGCGATACAAAGCCTTTAGCGCAACGTCGCGTATCTGTAAATTACAGACGACGAAAACTTGTTAGACGCTCGCTGAATTTGCACGAAGCGCGAACGCCTGCGATTAATTAGTTAACGGCCGTTAAAATAGATTGGCAATTTGTGAAATACCAGCCGCGTTCAGGTGGAATTAGATTTTATCAAAACGATTATTAAATTCCGTGCAAGTTGGTTAGGTTTCGCGCACCGATCGCTGTCCGCTGATGTTTGCCTGCGAGTAAAAAAGACAATTTGCAGGATCTGGGGTTTTTTAATGGTTGAGGTGGCCAAAAGAGTCCCCCGAGCTCCGATTATTCGGTGAATCTCGAAGCTTCGAGGAAGACGAACCCAAGCAGACGGTGGCTCGGTCCGAGGTTCGGCCAACATTACGGTTTCCGAAATAAATGACGGAGCAGCACCGAGCGTCAGAGCCATTATTCAAACTTTAGTTCTCTGGTTCGCCTCCAACGCGGGACAGACGCTTCCTTTCAAACTTTCTAAATCTCCCTACCATTCGACGAATCAGTGTAAAGATTTGCTAATGACAGTCGGATCTTCAGGTGGCAAAGTTAATACCTGTCGGTGTTGGTGCAGCCCTCTTTCGGAGCAGCGATTTCTGCTTTCAAAGTCGGTCGATTTTCACGAAACGAGGCGTCACTTAGTTGCCCTTGGCTCGAAAACTCCCAAACGCGAAGCATCAATGTCATTATTAATTCCAGGCGTCTTTGTCACTGCTCGGGTGCGCGATCCGAGCTTTGCACCGTTTTTCGACACAAAAATCGCGCTGTGCAGCATCCCAGCGGTTTAGCATCGGTCACCATTGCGTAATGTGCCGGTGGTGAACGCTGCTAAGCTCGCCGACAGCAATGATTGCGCGCGAAATAATCGAAGCAACTGAAATTTGCGAAAGCAAGCGAGCGTTGCTCGATTACTTTTTCATCGCCTCGATGAACGCGCGGATCGAGAACTTTTAAGCGGCGATCGGTCGAGCGCGTCGTACACGTGGTCGGTCGGACAGGCTCTTGTCCAGCGAATCGATTGCCCATCGCTCGCTGCTATTACTCCTCGAAAAGGCGCGTGCACCTCGTAAATTAACGTGCACTTTTTGCAATATATCTGATTTTACGACTGGCGTGCGCAGGAATTTGCTCTTGACATTCACTCGCGATTAGTCCATCGTCGGCTCGACATTAGCCCGGATAAAAATTTTGCGTCTGCATTTGAGGATAATGGCAATCGATGAAACGTTCGAGGGAGACAGCAAGAGGCGTTGCGCTTCTGCCGTTAAAACTTTATTTCGCGGAATTGAACTAAAAGCTGCGCTTGGTTTTCTTTGCGCAAATACCTTTGATTAATACTCGGAAGCGCAACGACGGCGACTCTCCGATGAACACGAGCTCTCGAGCGCGTTGTTAAAATTGCTTCCAGGAGTGTTCCGGCGATATATGCCGCGTTAAAAAATTACCGACTAAATATAAAACGAGTCCCGTCTTTTCTTCGCTTGCCCGACCCCCGATATTCATTCCTGTTAATCTAGCAGCTCTTGTGCTGCTCGTCTTCCTCTGCCGCACGCGTTCCTCGCATTTTCCTTTATCAGGGCATTTCCTCGTTCGGCCTGGAATCTCGATCGATTTGTACATGCAGCCCAGGATCGGTGGGCGGACCGAAGAGAGCGAGACAAAAATAGAGGCTGCGAGTTGAATTCTATCGAGTGAAGGGCCGTCGGTCTTTCATCGTGTCACGCGGTGAGCGATCGACGGAATCGCGCGGGGGCGAGTCTCTCTCTTCCCTCCTCGTGATCCGGTTAAAAGGACGGGGCAGTGAGCGAGCGAGAGGCCGAGAGGGCCAGAGAGGAAGATTTATTTATTATAAACGCCAGGTCAAAGATTATTAATGAACGCTCGCGCAACGTCGCAGTCGACGTCGACGCCAGCGAGAAATACGATGACGGCAGCTACTAACACAGCTCGGGACGCGTAAAAAATATCGGTGATATTTCGTCGATGGCTGGAAATGGGGCCGAAAGGACAAGACAAGACATTCGTCTCCAGTTCGCTTTGCTCGCCTTCCTCTCTTTGCCGGATTACGTTTATTTTTTTAAATTATCATCCATCTAGAGGGAAAAGGCATTGACGCGCGCTTCGCTGCTACGTGCGATGTGATTTTTCATTTTCTGGCCTTTTACACGTACGCCTCTGCGTGCACCAACACAAGAATTTATCCCTACAAAGCCCGACTCTAAATCCCTGCAAGACTCTCCACTTCTCGTTTGTTATTATTATTATTATTATTATTACTATTAATAAAATGGGTTTAGCTTCTTCTCGGAGTTTAGTCGCCTAATGTTGATACGATCGCCGCACCAACCGCGCGAACAAAGTTACGCGCCACGAACATTTTCGCGTGCGACAGATTTATTTCCGAATGAAATCAGCTATTATTTATCGATTGCATCACTCGTCTAGCGGTAACAATACAATAGTCCACCGATGCTTCGACACAAATTTCAATAAGTTAGAACGCTAAATTATAATTCGCTGCCCGTTTCTTCTTCTTTCAAGCTTTCAATATGAAACGCGTTTTTTTTTTTTTTTTAATAAACAAATGTATCCTCGTGTAGCGCTGGAGACGCGGCAAGCGTATTTGCGTCGAGATTGGAAAAAGTCAATTTTTTCTTCCTTAATTAAGTTGTAAGCCCGAGGAAACTCCTTTTTATGGGTCAAGGACCGACGGCTGTAAAAAAAAAGACTCGAAATACCCTGCCGAATTCTGTTTTCATTGTATGCTAATCCACAGAAATCACAACCGTCATCTGTCCTTGATGTTTTCTCCTCTTCTAACAAATCTCGGCTATTTTTCCATCCTTGTTAACCTCCCGCGAGACTCGGTTTTTATTGTGTGGCGGCCACCCCCTCCTCCTCCTCCTCCTCCTCGAGAGAGAGAGAATCGAGAGTATTCACACCTGTCCTCTCCCTTCCTCCCTGCCTTTCGGTTATGGCCCGAGTTAAATAGAAAGTCCCTGAGGATTGTGCCAGGACAGCTGAGTTTTTCAGCTTCGGGGTTTGAGTCGAAGACGAATGAGGGAGCAGGGCGTACGGGAGGAGTCGAGGACGAGGACGAGGACGACGTTTCTTTTTTTGACCACGCGAACGTGGCCATGCGTTTTTGCAGGGTTAGTGACGAAACGACTGATGATCTCGCATCTCAATGGGGCCTCGTACTAGGAATTTTGCATCCTTACTCAGCGGGTCGCATCGTTTAACTTCTCGATTTTCGCGATTTTCAAGTTTTATTTATGGATTCCGGATGTTCAAGCTTTAATTCTCAACATCGATCACTCATTTTATTTTACTTGCCGTCTCATATCCTTGCAAGACTAATAAATATTTATCGAACTCCAAGGTGAGTTTCAGCTTTTTTTTTAAATTGGAAAAACTGAAATATAATTTTGATATTTAATATGAAATCACGGTAGATGAAATTTTGTTTACAAGTCATTCGTACATTTTTCCTTCGATAAAACGTGTTTAAATGTACGCCTGCAAAAATAATTATTTTCCAAAAGGTGATTAAGTTAGTCAAGTTATCCAATTATAAAGCTCTTTGCGAGTAAATTGAAAAACCTAAATTACAATGTACTCGTTAAATTCAGAAAGTTATTTTAGATAAAATAATTTATTAAAATAATTGTCGGTAATTTCAATTTTTAACCACTATTAGTTTAGAATTTAACAAAACTAATACCATAGCGCAAATTATATAGAGTAAATGCTTTTCCCAATACTGAAAATTCCCAAAATTCCTATACGCAATTTTTAAAGCAACACAACAACAAATAAGTTAAATGGATTTTTATTGTCTATAGTAATTCAAATAAAATATTGAAAATTTCAAGACTAGCGGAGATAAAACTATTTCGCATATCTCTATACTATATATATGTATGTATGTATGTATGTACGTATGTGTCTGCAACACTTGGGACATTCTGTATTATATTTGTTAATTCACTTTGCATTACAATTTATGCTTAAGACGCATTTTATATGTATACTACGATACTTTTAGCGAACGTTTCCAGTATTGGTAAACTACCTTGATTGAAAAATATTAGCTGTATATTCGTTAAGGGTCGTATAAAAAGGTATCCAAATATCAGTTTATTACATTTCAGATCATTCGATCGATTATTTTAATTGGATAATTTTACCATAAAGAACAACCTAAATGTCCGACGGGCACAAGACAATCGACGACGTGATGGTTGGAACGTTATCGGGTAAATATCTATCTGACCCATCGGTAATAGTTGGATGGAAAAGTCGATAGATCAAACATGAAGTATTTTAGCAATTGCTGTTTTAGGTTTATAATACAACAACATAATAAAACATTTTTTAAAAAGCGCACAATGCATAAACGTATCAAAAGGAGTGTATTTCGGTTGTCGTATTTGTTGTCATCTCAGCATCTTCTTTCAAAGACAATTAAGAAGCGTGAAACACTCGTTTCCACTCTTACATAATCGAGACTCATCCAGTTGCATTGTAAATACAGGGGCAAGTGCATCCTTGCACAGCGAAAAAAATGGAGTAAAATTAGCATCGCGATTAATGCTTCCATTCGCGAACGAGAAAATAGCGATAGCGCGAGCTGCCCCTATCATTCGGGGGGGGGGGGGGGGGGGTAAAAGAAAGGACTACGGTCTGACTGCTACGGATAAGGATCGCACGTCCAGCAAACCGACACGCGTCTGCCTTCTCGACTTTGGAGGCGTGAGAGAGAGAGAGAGAGAGAAGCGCGCAACCACAGAAAGGAGGACGTGACTTTTAGCGCGTCATCGCTCTGTAAAGGCTCGCTGATATTTTAATAAGTGTGTAATGCATTTACACCTACAGGCTGCTTCCCGTCAGATGCAAAGGAGCAGAGGTGGGAGAAAGATGCGTCGTAACGTCCGGATTCGATTAGCCCAAGTGCGACTGTCCCTGTCAGTGGACATCCGAATTTGTCATCAGCCGAGAGAGGTAATTGCTGCGTCACTTACCCCTATTCAGGCGGTCTTCTTCTTCTTTTTTGTTAGGGCCAAGTTTGCTCAAACATTCCGAGTACTTGCGGAAGACGATGAAAATTCCCCGATTTTACGGTAGATTTGAAAGTGACTTGCGTTAACGCAGCACCAGAATCGTGTTATACACGTCATTTTTCAATTGTTTATTACGTACCTGAGAGCACAACGGCGCACATGCTCCTGTCATTACAGCCCCCTATCTATCAATGTTTGTTTCTGCTGCACTTTTTCATAACTATAGCCTACTTCAAGATTTATCTTCGCTCTTCGCCATTGACTTTGCTCGCCTCGCTCGAACGACAGATATTTTCCGGCAATTTTACAGTTGTTTACGGTGTTAAAAAATATTGTTACTCGAATAATTCTTTAAGAAATCTTTTTAACCGTCAATGCTTTTTCTCGGCGCTCGAGCTCATTTCAAAGTACTGAAAAGACACTTTGCCATTTCCCTTCGTTTTCTTACAAAAACTTCGCTTTCGAATTAACATCGTTCGCTCGCGATATAATATTTAAGGTTTAAAAAGCCACCAGACATAGCGCCAATGATGCCAATTGCCAGAAAAGCGACCGACTTCCTTGAAATACCAGACGGATCGATTAATATTAATCCAAATCTCGAAAATGACGGTGAGCAGTTTGGAAAAACTTTTGGATTCACGAAGATAACGCAAAGGACAGAAGCGAGTCCTCGAAAGCTATTAACACACTTGTTCGAATTCATTTCGTATTTTCTCAATTTACGCGAACAAAGCTAAGAGCGCATATTTAGTTTTTTAAAGAAACGTAATTCGAAAGAAAGGGCCAGGGACAGTGTGGAGCGACTGTTGTCACTATTATTTTAGGGAACTTACAAAAGTTTTGCAAAGCTGATGCGACATGCGCACCGTCGAAAAAAACCTTAAAGGCTCATCAATAAAAATCATCCGGGATTATGACCACTCCACGCGAGATCATCCCTCCACTGGTGTGCACGACTTGTTTATTTTTCAGACCCCGTAGGTCAAAAACGAAACACCAAGAGCGAAGGGGGGAGGGGGAGTGGGACGATATATGCCAGGTGTCACTTAGGCTTGAGCGACGACTGCGACAATTCAAAAAAAGCTTAAAGCAACTTCTTTGATGAATACGCACAACGAACTGTCGCCCCTATTATTTAAGAAATATCATGCTCGGTCCATGATTGCATCGTCGTAACGAACCGTACACGAACGCACAATGATACAAAGAGTGCGTTCTCAGGTGTTACACAAATCGGCCTCTGCACTTACTATTTTTATTATAATTCTCTTCAACAAGTTTAGTCAAGATTAAGTTTAATTATGTGCCGCAGATTTTTGAACGACTACAACCCGAGATCGGGAAGAAAATGTCTTTTACAAGCTTTTAAACTACAGACCTTTTTCCTAATTATTCACGAGTACATATTTATATCGCAGTTTCCTTGAATTTACTCTTGATTTATCATCTCGAAATACGAAAATTGTTCGAGAACCTTACATCGACTATTGCATTTTTATTATTAATATTTCGCCTAAACAATGTTTATGACGAGGTTAACCAGTAATTTCTTTTTTTTATTGCATTAAATATCTGAAACGTGAAGATTTCAGACAAATATTAGTTGTAATTGCCTGCAAAATAATTTTCAAATTATCGTGTAACAACGGAAAATCCTCAGGCAAGTGAATCCAAAGTATGACGGTAAAAATATTAATATTATTGTCGTATTATTACGATTCTTTTTCCATTGCATCCGATTACAGCTGTCAATTATAATTAAGATGATTTATTTGCATTTCGATGCGAACAAAAGTCAGTCTTGACTCGTTAATATTCGAACTGCCGCTAAGAAGAACAAAAGAAAACAGTTGTTGAACGTTAAATAATTCCAACCCTTTTTAATTTCAGCTTGGAAAAATTAAAATATTCAAATGCTTTGGCCGAAAATCTGTCGGATGCAAATTGTACATCTCGAAAAATGTAACATTTCCACGATTCCCTTATTGGAGAAAAGTGGGAAAGTCGATTATCCGGGAAGTTGCCGTCAACTCTTTCAACAAAGAATTTTTAAGTAACAAATAATAAGAAGCCCAGGTTAAGTGCTCATCGAAGCGAATTCGTAAACCGGATAAAAAGTCCCATTGGTCCAGGGGATAAATAAGAAGTCGAAGATACGAGGTCTGTCCGCTTGACAAAATAAAAAATTGTCATACGGGCGAAACAAATGCGATCACCAACACTCGCATCCCACTCGGCTCGACAGGGCCCGAAATCTGTCCCCCGTCACGAGATTCCTCGAAAAATCGTAATATCCCCGGGAGCTACACCTCCCCCAGAACGTCAAGAAGCGGACACATTGGCCCGGGCCCCACGGGGGTCTGCGGCTTCGAAAGGTGCCAGAGAATTTCCAGCGCGTTTTCCCGGTACTTGATAGTCCCGTCGAAAATCTACGGGGGTAATTGCAGGTAAACCACGCGCTCCCACTCAGATTTATATTTCCGCTATGCGACTGACTTTGCCTTTGTTTACGCGATACCGGAGAACTGGTGGCCGTTTTATTCTTCTTCTTCTTCTTCTTCTTCTTCTTCTTCTTCATCTTCTTCTTCCCCACCTCCTTACTCCTCTAGTTCGTCTCCCTTTTTTCACCCTAAGTGAGCAATAAAAATGAGGTATGCCCGTGTTTACGGGTTCCGTTGAAAAGCCTCGGAGCTAAGCGTTTTTCCTTTCTCATTTTCCACCGAGCCCCGATGCTATTTGGATCTACTATGATAAGATCGTGAAATTGGATGGTGTTGATTTTGAGAGCATAAACGCGCTTTATTCGACAGACATTTATACAGCGCACGAGATTTGGTGTTCGAGCTTTCATCGTTATGCACCCGAAAATATCTGATCCGAATAAAAGACTCTTTTGTACTTTTAATGATAATCTGCATCGCGCGTCGA
This sequence comes from Platyscapa corneri, assembly GCA_018907185.1. Lineage (NCBI taxonomy): Eukaryota > Metazoa > Arthropoda > Insecta > Hymenoptera > Agaonidae > Platyscapa > Platyscapa corneri. The sequence continues at coordinate 6,179,605 of JACCHW010000024.1, read as the reverse complement.
TTCTTAAATTAGGCAATAAAAGATAAGCCGGAGCGAGACTAATGCGGATGTCTCAAACCGAACCAACAATAAAAATACTAACCTTCTATTTGATAAATACTCGTCAATACCGCGTCGACTCCTGCATTTCGGTGTTCAAATGAAAAGGGGACTACTCGAGTCCTACCGAAACATTTTTACCGCGTTTCTTTCGACGCGGCGCGAACTCCGAGACGATGCAGACGCCAAGGATTCGCGTTGTTTGCGCGATGAAATTGTCCCAAGATTAAAATGATTCGAACTTTACCGGCAATAAAATTGTCGCTGATTTTCAACTCTTATTTCCATTTAAGCGTTCCACCGGCGCATTTTCCTTCTCTTTTGCGTAAAGTGTTCGCTAAAGAGCACAACAAAGGCTTTGTTCATTAAAAAACCGACGAATATTTTGGCTTTGAGAGCAGCCACGATAATTAATAATTCGCGCGGAAGATTTCGAAAGAGCAATCCTGGGGCAAGAGGCGTGATCTTGCGGAAAATTGACGATATACATCTCTGAGGCGGAGAAAATCGAACAAAGCCGTCCGAAAGGGTGTCACTTTTTGCGCGAGAGCTTTGACAAAGAGCGAGAGAAGTGCAAAGAATGCAGCTCGAAGGAATTCAACGCCGAGCGGAGCTCGCGATCGTCAGAAATGGATTTTCCAAGATATCCTCGAGCCGTCGCTGCCTCCGAGGATGGACAAGCGCAGATTTCGCTGCATTGTGTCGCGCGGGCAACTCGAGCTCGGAGAAGTCAAATCCGCCCCGGGAGAAGGAAATGAGCTGCCCGAGAGTGACGCGTGTCGGAAAAAGCCGAAGACCGCGGCGACGCTTATTTTATAGGTTATACGAGAGACGCAGCGGAAACCAGAACCCAGACGCTTCTTAACCCAGTGGGAGTTGCGAGTTGTATGCAAGGTCGCGGCATAGGAAATTCAAATCTCCTCTCCTCGGACAGTTTTCGGAATTTCCTCAGCTGTCGATGGAGATTAAAGGTAGCGGTGATTGCTTTCTTTCGAGCGGCTTCGGGGCAGATGAGAACTCTTGGGAAAAAATCAGTTCCATTTTCCAACGTATCCGGCTCTTTTTTAAAACTTCGCGAGCTGTCGAACGAGATATACGATGCAGTTTTTGGTCGCGTCCACGGTGCTTCGAACGTAAAACTAATTTTTACTCGAATTTTCATCTTGGAAATATTTATTAGCGCCAAGTCGATGTATCGCTTATTACTGCACCTTCGTTCCATTCGAAGCCGATTTATTCGCTCTAAATGCTATAAATTTTGCGATTTATCTTCGACAGATTCACGGCTTTATCAGCTTCATCCGATTGCGTCGAGTCTGTTATTCTAACACTTGAATGGCGAAAATTTTTCACAGCAACTCGCAGAATTGTCTAAATTCAGAGAATTATTTCGATCTAGAAATCTGGGCCTGGCTGCTAGGAAGCTACTCGCGATTGCTAAACTGCGGGCACGAATAATCATTAAAAATTATCGAGAGCGCTCAAACATATTTGGCAAATGTACGGTCTTTTTACATTCTCTATCAGACGAAGATTCAAAACAAAAATATACGATAATTGTTTCGGAATTTCAAGTCCAAGCTTGAAGAGCCGAACTACTTTTTGCGCGACTAACTAACAATTGCCAAGACGGAATAAAAACACTTTTTAAATACTCGCGTTTAGAGCTTTGAGCCTGAATTTAACGTCTCGCAACGACCACGGAATTTTAAAAATCTACCCTCGTTATATTCCAGATTGCTACAAGATTTGACGATAAGCAACGCCCCCGCAAGCGCGACTTTAAAATTCTCGAATGAAACTTGCAACTGAAACATTAAAAATGATAAAACAACTTGTCGGATAATTATTTGAGAGGGTTATTCTCGAATAACGAAAATGAGCAATATCGTTCGAAAACTATTAATTGCATTCGATGAATGTAGGAATGCGGCGCGCGAGTGTCATCGAGGCTAGCGTTATTCGGGTTATCGCAAACGCGCAAGACTAGTGCTCTCCAAAGATGGCGACCAGAATGCAGGTTAAGTAAAAGCGGATAAATTATTTGGACTCCAACGGAAATCCAATTTTAAATAGCGTGTAATTCCCGTTGCTGCTGCTGCTGCTGCTGGTCCGCGCAGGCGCGTTCCTGTGCGACGGAAGAATCGCAGAAACGCAAACACTCCTATTTGGGTCAGCATTAGTAAGTGGGTCGTCAAACCCGGAGAATGGAACTTTCTCGCTCCAGTCGTCCAAGAGTTCGCAACAGGCAGAGGAACACGCGTACGAGCACGAATGGGAGTGGGAACGGGAATAGGAAGAGCCCTGAATAAATGACCTTGATAAAATATCGTGACCGCGCACCAGAGCTCAAAAGCTTTGAGCTGCGAGCGAGAGAACAAAGAGACTCCGCTGTCCTTTGTTGGAGGATACAGAGGACCGTCTCTCGTACCCCCTTTGCTCTTTGAGTCCGCGATGAGCCGAGTAACGTGGAATCCGGGTGGTGGGTGCGAGCGGCGCGACTCGCCGTCGCTCTTTATCGTTTATTCGATTAGAAGGGAGGAACGCTCGGAAACTCGGATTGGTTTTCGACCGGAGAGCGGATCCGGCCGTTTTCAGCCCCGAGGAAGGAGCTGTTGACGCTGCGCACGGGCTGCGCCATGCCCTACAAGTTTCTTTGCGGGATCGCAAACTGAGCACTTGCAATGATTCGCGAATCGAATTAGTGTTGTCCAAACGTCGCGGGACCGTTCGGCAATTTGCGTCGATTAAAGCCGCCGCCTGCGAATACATTTTGGACAAATATTATTGTTTTTCCTTGTTTTGTTGAAAAAGCGCGAGTGTGGGTTACAACTGCGCTGCCTGGAACCTGGGGGGTGTCCTGGCCGAACTTTAAAAACAACATCCCGACATCCGAGATGTACCGAGTTGGCGGGACGGCGCGAACAAAGCCGAGTAAAAACCGAGTGTTTTCGTAGGCTCTTAACAAGTTTCACTCTTCTCGTCGACTCGAGCCACTTACAAAAATCGCTTTTCTTTAAAAAAAAAAAAAAAAAAAAAAAACGAAGCAGCAGGAAAATCATTTGTGTAAATAACTCGGCCCGGATTCGCCACTCGGGGCTGAGCGTCTCTTTCAAAACACTAGCCGGCGAATTTTGGTGTTTTCTCAAAAGTACACGCGGTGGCCCGTGTTCGAGACTTTGGCTCAACGAAAACACCACTCGATGTCCGCAAGATTTCCTTCTTTTTCTCCCTCCGTCCACATCCATCCATTCAAAATCTCCGTCTCCCTTCACCTTCTTACCCTCTCCGTCGTTTTCAATAAAAGTTCGTGCGCGTTTAGAAACCCTTGGCGCAATACAAAAAGGAAGCCTGCACAGTGACACCTGGACTTTTCCTCCAAGTTGTCGGCTCACGTCGTTTCGGGGTCACTCTTAATCGTAGGTGGCGTGAAGATTGAACGGATCCCCCGAGAGACGCGGGGAGGCGAGGAGAGGCTCCTTTCAAGACTTGCGGAGCTCCAAATTCTCGTCGACCCGGACGCACGCGGCAACCGAACGGCGACACACGCGGCTCCCCCTCCGCCCCGTGTCAACCCCCCCCCCAAAAAAAAAAACCCCCACCGCCGCCACCGCGCTCTTATATTCCATCGCCTCGCTTCTTTTACTTTTCCAAACTATGCTCTCCGACAAAAGTGATTCGAGGCATATTATTTATTTCTCGCTTTTGATTTTTACATTCTCTCCTCTTTTCCAACCCTTGATATTTATTCGATTAACATACCTGCCCTTCAAATTATCAACAATCGCTTCAAAATTGCCCTTGAGGGTATCGCGTTAATCCTTTTGTGCTCGGCATCTTTTATTTGCAAATATAATTAGAAACTGTCGTAACGAGTAAAATTTTCGCTGTAAGCTAAATGTTTTCATTTTTAAAAAATACGAAGAAATATTAAACAAAGGCTTAAACAAAATAATAACTATCAGATTGAAAACTGAATAATCGCCATAAGAGGTTTTTACGCGATTTCGATTGAGAAAATATTTATTATTATGGAGAAAAGTACATGTTCGCAACACTAATTATAATTCCATCGAGTTTCGCAAGCATATACGGGGTGTTAAGAATTTTAATCGGAACGACTCGATTATTGCATCGCTCGATAAAATGCAAGTCGTGGAGTTTTCCATCAAAAAATTTCATCGAAAGTCGTGCAAGCTGAGCCCAGAGTTTAGCGTCGATTCGTTGCCAATGATTTAACACGAACAAAAATAAAAAGAACTAAAACGTTGCAATTTAGAAGCTGCGAATGTTTAATTTTGGCGCTTTTGAGGGGACACGGGACGATTCTGGAAATGTAGTCGACGAAGAATCCGTCGCTAGGGACGTTAAATGCTACGGAAAAGTGGTTAAAAAACGCAAAATAATGCGATATTAACGGGGAGGCTGCACTCGAGCCCGAAACATAATGGCTCGTAATGCCCATTGGTGGTCATTTTTTGAAAAACGTCATCTACAATTAGATTCTCGGCTCGGTTCGCAGCTAAATGGCCGAGGTAAATGTTAAAGATCTAGGTGCGCATTGTAAAAGGCTAACAAAAACTAATAACTCAATCCCCGGAAGTGCGATAAATTCGGAAAATAAAAAGAAGTGCTTTCAAATATTACTAATGCCCTAAAACATTGCAGCAGGCAGCTACGGGTACGGCTAGTTTGGAGAAATACACGAGGAGTCGCACTCGGCTTTGGCAGCTCCGAAACTTTTGTCCTAGACTCCAGGGCCAATAAAAACCTCAGCGTCTCCAAGAAATAAAGCGCGTGCGTTTGCGCGTGTCCCTCGCACCTGGCGAAACGCGCGCGCGTACACGCACAGGCACGCACACCCAGAGTGAGAGGGGCGGGCGGGCGGGGGGGGGGGCAGACAGGCGGACAGGGGCCCAGGCCTCTTATAACTCTCAACCCCATTGTCAGCGCTCATTTCTAACGACTCGTCGCGTCTCCCTTTGTGCTCTGCGCTGCGCCCGAGAGAAAAGCTGCCACGCGACCGTCGCGCTTCGTCTCGAAAGCGCGCGGTGCGTCGTAACTCCTGACCCCCTGCGCCTCCAGCGTCCTGATCTTACACCTTGATCTTCGCCTCGATCGGGCTTATAACGTGCGCGTACATTTATATATACATATGGGAGCGCGCGCGCGCGCGGATCCCTGCCGACGAAACTTTATCTACATCTGCCGCTACTCGCTCTCTCGGACCTCGACCTCGACGCGTCGTCGCCGACAATAGGAGTGACAATTAAAGTCGGCGAGAGTCATCGAGAGGGTGGCTCGAATCGAGCCGATTTTTACGGGTTTTAGATTCTACGAAGGGAGCGTAAATTTCCCGATGATGAACGTCGCGCACACCTCTCCGATGTCTTTACGATCTGCTAGAGAAATTGATGAGCCTCTCGTCCCGTCTCTTTCTTCCTTTGGTAGCACCGAACGACTTTAGCAGCGCTTCGGCGATTACCAGAAGTGCGTGCGCTATAAACGGACAAAGAGGCTTCTCGGACACTGCCCATCATCGCCAGAGAGCCAAACCAGCCAGACTCTTCCAGACTTTTCCAGCGGTCCGGGGCACACATTTATTTACGCCCACATTTTCAAAATTATTTTCATATTTTTTATGCGACGGGGATGGTCGCTTTATTATCGAGCTCAAGGGCTTGACAATCGATAATGTCTCTCTTTATTAATTGTCGTCGAAATCCTCCTCTTATTCCACTACAGGTTTATCCAATTTTCCTTTTCCCTAGATTTCACATTTTCTCTCAAACGTCGCGCGGGGAACAGCAACAAATACTCAATAGCGCCTAAATATCCTTTTGTACGAGCACAAAACTTTTTCCCGCTGCAGCCTTAAAAGGCTTCTCAACGTATTAATTTATTTGCTTTCAGTTTTCAGTCGCATTTGCATCTCCGTTTACGATGATGAAAGATACGAATGCAACTTGACTTAATTTTAACGAAACAAAAGGCTATTCGCGCGATTTTTATTTATTTTTTTTTTTTTTTTTTTTTGTTTTCAAAACTTTAACCTTCGATCGTTTAAGCGGCCATTCCAACATTCGTCGTCGCGGTAATTCACCGCAACCGATTTTGCTGCAAGTGGGGTGCAATTCTAGGTGTGGAGCCGAGAACGAAACAAAGAATGCCACCAATTGATCTTTTGGAAAAATCGCGTCAAAGAAAATTCGTTGGATTTCTCACGAGTTTATTCCTCCTCGATTAAATAAAGCAAACTTGATCGTGTACTTTCGGATGCACGCGCTAAAAAAATGCACACAAAGAGTAAGGGGCGAGAGAGCGAGAAAGGGGGGATCAATAATCGTTGAAAAGGTATTGGAGGAGCGGGCAGGCTAATGCCTTTATCAGCGCTGACAACGCTCTTGCAAATATATCCCCAAGAGCATCTTCTCTGCGGCTCGGACGAATCAAGGCATTTGTCCCACGCTGACGATAAATACGCTTTTGACGCCCCATTTGCAATAATCAGTGACTCGAGGACGCACCCCGATGTCATCACTGATCGGCCGAGCTTATGTTTTTTGCTCTTTGCTCCTCTCGTAGCGACAGAGTCGTCTTCTTCTTCTTATTTTGCGCTCTAAGCAACGGACAAAATTACGCTCTTGATAAACTTTGCTAATCGGCAAATGCGCGAATCTTGGCAGCTGGATTTTTGCTGGATTTCGCTTCGCTCGCTAACTGGATAATAATAAATTTCGATTGACTTTAGATCGAGTGGAGTCATTTTATTAGTACCGGTCGATTGTCGACTACCTCTCTACCACTGCTAGTAGCTGTTGAAAAAGTCCACTTTCTTATTTTTATCATCGCATTAGAAGTTTAGCAATGCGAGCAGCTGGCTGTTTTTGAAAGAGTGGAGAGAGCAAACGGTTATCTAACGATACGAGATACTTTTTCGCGCGTTAATTATCCTCTTTCCACCGACAATGTACACACTAGCGAGCCTATACCAAGTGTTTGCTTTAAACCCATACGCCCGAAGAGAGAGAGAGCGAGAGAGAAGCTTCTTCTCTCCGTAGCGGCTTTCCAAGCACGAATGCGAACCTCTGCCTTTCTTCTCGCGAATAGTGAATATTTGATTTTGCACAGTCCGGCTCCAACACCAATTCAACGATACTCTTCGTTTCAAGGCTAGAAACAACGCGTTTCGCAGTGCGAGTATCTCGACGAATGTGCGAAAATTAGAAGGTAAAAAATCGAGTCACTACCACCGTGACTACCGGCTCGATTGCTCGTTACGCTTATTAAAAGCGAATCGTTGGCAATTTAGGAGATTAAAAACGAGCGTCGATCAAAGCTCGATCTTAATTCGATCACGAAATCCGTAAGATCCGTAAATAAAAGTCGCTCGTAAGAAGGGAGTTGATTAAACGGAGCGCAGCAATCCATAAGTCGCAGGAGAGAGAAAGAGAAGAACTTTGATTCAAAGACGGCTCTCGAAGCGCCAAATCAATACAAGCACCAGAGCATCCTCGAGGAAAGCCTTGACCAGGGCGAATTCGCTCGGTCGTCTCGCGGTTAGGATTTAGGATTTGGCGCTATTGGCCAGATTTTAAAAATAAGAATGGGCCTCGAGCGCCGGGAGTTCCCGAATCCGCCGGTGATGACAGCACATGCCCAGCGGAAGCTCCACCGGCACTCGAGCTGGAAAGAAGCGAAATACCAGAGCCGGTCAAAGGGGGTCGAGGAGAGAGAGAGAGAGAGAGAGAGGGAAGCCAGGCTGCTGCTCTCCATCGCACTCCGTCGCCTCCTTGGTTCGGGGTCTTTGTGCGCAAGCGGGTTGATATAGTAGAGAGGGTTCTTCGGTGGGTCGGTTCGAACTTCGGCTCGGAGAGGGTGGCTTTCGAGAGCGCGCCTGCGCGCCTACCCTCCTGGAATAGCAGCGAAAGAGGGCGTTATACACCACCACCCCTCTATTGATTTTGCAGCATCCAGCCCAAGCCCCCTCCCACGAGGACGCGCGGACTGCTCTGCGACTGCGAGAAACAGGGCCGAGCGACGTGCACGTACGCGTCACACTTTCGGCCGCGTAGGTGCGTGTAGGTGCGCACACGCGCCCCCGAGCAAATGCACATTCGATACGCGAGCGCGAGGTAATGGGCATCGATCGCGGCTCAATAAACGCTGCTCCGACGGATTTTCAAAAAGCGAGACTCTCTCTCTTTTGTGTCCCTTCCCCTGCCCCCGGCCTCTTCCCGTGACTCGGCGGCCGTCGCAATTTCGCGATTCCGTTGTTTCTGGGTGCTTCGGCGCTCCTCTAAATAAATATAATCGGGGCGAGTGGCTCGACTGGCAAGGAAAGCCTTTACATCGCGCGTTCGATATCATTGTCCCTCCTCCTCCTCCTCCTCCCAATGTTGCACTCTCTCGAATGCAATTGCGATCGCCGAGTTTGCAAGGTGGCATCGGCTCGCCTCGATATCCGTGCAAGCCCCAACTCTTCGCGGCCCTCCCACGCTAACTCGACGCTTTTCAACTTTTGTTTTCTCCTCGTCTCGTCTTCTCCTTCTCATTATTAGCTAATAATGCTTAATACCGATCGTAAAATAAACTCGAAGAAATTCGTTTCTTCCGTTGCAACAAAGAGACACACCGTTTACTTTATTAACGCTAATTGTGCTAATTTTCATTACAATGTCCATTTTACTCGTTCAATTGCGAGCAATCGAGTTGCTAATTTTCCGTAAGATTTTTTCAGCTTCGCGAATCAGGTTCTCGGTCGCAATTATAACCGAAAAATAGCTAAAAATTAGTTGGCGCGATTCGCGTAAAATATTTTTCGTCGCTCGGCTTTCGTTCGATTCCAGTCGGCCTCTGCCTCCGACTTTCGCGTAACGCCGCTAGTTAACGCTGTTTAATTCAACTATCGCCAATACAAGTAGAATATATTTTAGAAATTTATTTTTCCACCTCCAGCGTCGTTTTCGTGAAATAAATCAAATCTTCGTATTTGAAATGCTCTATAAAATGCTCGGCGCGACACTTTAAATGTGCTCTGTAAAAAAAATTGTAAGCCAAACTTATCGTCGAGCGCAAGTTCAAACTTTTGAACTGAAAAATTTAATGCTGAATTTCACCGTCGATATTCGCATGAAACTTTGATTCCAAATTTTATTCGACGTAAAAGGGATTTATAATTTATACGAGTCGACGAGATTACATTAAGAATGTTATTAGGGTAAAGTCGAGCTATAAACGCAAAAAGAGAATGCGAACGGGAAAGGTTACAAATTTTGCCAATAAGAATATTTCTGACGAGGGAACGAACGCGTCCGACAAAATCGCGTGAGTGCGATTCTCCGATGAATAATTTTTCGTTCGAAACGACTGATTAAAATGTCGGAATAATGCAGGAAGGCAAAAGAGCGATGAGCTTAACGGGAGCGGAAAACGTAACGATGTTTGCCGTTCATCGGGCGGATCATCAAACGAGCGGGGGGAGGTCGTTAACCCGAGACATAATTTTTGCACGCAGCAGCGGCCATTGAAAGCGCGACTGGTTTTTCAGATTTCCAGTGAACGTCAAATTATATTATTTCGAATGAGGAGTATCGCGTAAATGACTGCCGCAGTCGTCCGCGGTTGGCATTTGCATCCGCGTCAACGGCCAATGGTAAACGAGGCGCGCGTCGCGCTCGTGCCGATAATAATTTCTGCACCCCTTCCCACATTTAGCTCCACACATTTGTCGCGGTTTGTCGCTAAAAATCAAAACCTCTCTCCCTCTCTCTCTCTGATTGCTCTTCGTCGAAATATTAATATTTAAAAGGCAGATCGACTCTACCCTCGCCTTTTATTCGCTCGGACTGCCATCTTTTCTCGCGACGCTTCTTCGCTTCGGCTAGCGAGCAACTAGCGTTGTCGCGTGTTTTTCAAACCGAGCGACATTTAAAGACTTGACGGCCTCGCTTGTTTTGTCCCGTCCTCTTCGCGTGAGGATTGCGTCGCGACAAATCGGTTGCACGGAATCGCAGCGTTTGCTCGCTCGCGAACTCGAGGCACAGAAGTCTGGGCCCGATAAAGACGAGTCGAACTCGTCGGTAAAGAGGACGCGCGGAGCTTTCTGGTGTGTTTGTTTTTTCAAAATGACAGTTGCGCCCAAAGGAACGTCCGCGTCCGCGCCTCCCGCTAAAATTGACCGTCGCCGAGGAAGGGGCGAAGGAGTAAAAAAGTCGGATTTTTCTTACGTCTCTCTCTCGCTCTTTGATTTAGCCGACTTGTGCGGGAAAGACGCGCGCGCGCGCGTGTGCAACGAGCCGGCGTCGAGGGAGCGGGGAACGCAACCGCAGCCACGGAGCCACTCGGTGGTCCCCAACTAGTTCAAGTACCCGGTGCTGCTGCCGTCCGCGCGCGCGCGCGAGCCCCGAAGAAGTACTCGAGAGCATTTGCGGTGGATTTGGCGGTGTGCGTTATAGGCCGACTCGCCGGGAGCTCCACTTCGCCTCCCTAACTATGGGGTGCGCTTCTCGAGAGGCCCCATATGATACCCCGTGATAATCCTTGTGGCCGCGTGTGCGCGCGCGCGCGGACGAGGGACGGACGAGAGCCGCTCGAGAGGGTGGTGAGGGTCGCTCATAGGCTAGAGCCACCAGCGCCACTTCCCGACTCGGAGTGAACTTTCTCATAAAGGCGATATTCGCTTGCTGCAGCTCGAGCTCCCGTATTTTACTTTACTCGGCGAAACGCAACGCCACGCGGAAATTTCACTAAAATTAGGTCAAGATTTTTTCTTCTTCAGCTCTCGCGGCAGCTGATCTCGAGAAAATAACGAAGACGGTCCCCCTTGACTTTGGGTAACCACCATTGATGCAAGCGGGCATCGAGTTTTCATCGAGACTTGCAATTCTTCTCGGCACATTTCCTTGCGTTTGAAAATTACTAAATCAAAGGAAGAGCCGAAACTCGTAAGGGTGCGAAGGCACATTGTTAAATATTGTACATTTGCGATCAACGATCTCGCTTAGAACCCTTCCACATTCTCAATAGCCCCTCCTTTTTTAAATAAATTATTACGCGTGTGAATATCGAGCTTCAAAATAAGATGTACACAGTGCACAAGGGGATGAGATCGATCGAGTTGAATTAAATGTCGCGAAACCGGTCGAAAGATGATTAAAAAGAATGGTTAATTGTTGATTCGAGTAGCGCTCGACGGAAAAATAATGGAAGAGAGAGATTGTCGAAACCCAAGGTGGAAGGATTCGTGTACGTGTGCAGACACGTACGTATAAAGCATACACGAGTGGCACTCGTCCTGATCCTCTGGAAAAACTGCCTTCAGAAAATGCACCAGAGGTAGCACTGCCACATATTCGCAACATTCCCGCTTGTTTTATACTATTGCACGGGCCAATCCGCCTGTAAACGTTGCTGCCTACAAACACTCGTCGGTCCCTCGGGGCCCGTCTCTCTCTCTCTCCTTTTTTTATCTTGTTCCGCGCGGACACGCTTTTCGAATGTTTTTAGCGCATCGAATTTTTGTTGTTTGCTTCCCTTCCACCTACGTATGACACTCTTCGAATAAAAAACAGTCGCGCGCACTATTAAAGGAAAAATATGGAAAATTACGAAAGAATTGTCTTTGACGTTTAGACGGATCGCTATTTTATTACTCGAAAAAAATCTTTACAGGCGGATCAAGCTCTTGTTAATTGACCTTCAATTATTAGCGGTAGGAAAATATAAATTGCGTTATAGATACACGTACTCTACTTGGAGTAAGATCGAGTATTGTATCTTTTTATACGAAGGAAGCTTTTAAATTAAATTGTAAACCAAAAACATTAAATTGGAGCGACACAAGTTCGGCTGCACCTGTTAAATTAAAATGAACACACGCGCAACTGAATGACTAAAATAAATTTGAACTCGTGGAAGGTTAGAATATTTATAGGAAGAGAGTATTTGTAAATTAAATGAATTAAAGGAGAGGGTAAGCGATAATTAGCAACGACAAAATGTTGGACTTTTATTATTTCGAGCGATTGTCAGCCAGGGCACGATCAAAGGGCGAAACAGGAGGATAAAAAAGACAAATGAAACGTAGAGCAACGCTGGTGGAAAAGAGGTGAGTCGAAAAAAGAGATATTTAAAGAGCATACGAAGACGAGAGGAAAGAGGAATAGAGTCGCAGCAGCCTCTCGAGTGGATCGCCGCGGCTGCGCTCGATTTTCCCTGCGGTTTAGCGGATTTTTTCCCCTCGCCGTCCCCTCTATTCGTCTGTCTGTCTATCTGTCTGTCTGTCTGTCGATTTTTCGCCTCGACTTACGTGCGTCGAACAACTCTCGAGTACCGTCTCAAAGCTCCTCCGTCCCTGTGCGCGCGTCGCCATAGGAATCCTAAATCACGTCGCAAGACTCCGCGGCGATTGTGTGCATTGGTAAAAAAAATTTTTTTAACGACCATCCCCATCTTTCCCTCCTGGCCCTTAACGAACCTGCGCTCCAAGCGAGAGACGTCGCGAGATCGTCGTCGACGCGAGGAAAACAGTCGTGGTGCATTTGTGAAGAGCCGACAGCCCAGACAGAGGCTCGGATGGACCAAAAACAGATTATAATTCGCGCGCGCGGGCTTTTGCGCGAGTTCTGGTTAACTAAGCCTTGTCCGACGAAGGAGGCTCCGGTAAAATAAAGACGCGAGTGGCTGCGCTTTCGAAAGCAGCACCGCCAGGGGATAACCGAATGAAAACCGACAAACTGGCGCTTACGCGCGAGGAGAGTCCGCGATAATGACGCAGGCAGGCCTCGCATTGTTTGCCGCTCCGCAGACGCAGACGCGAGCTTCATAACTCCGCTCCATAAAATATTCGCATCGACATCTGTTCCGCGCCTACGTCTCCCTCTCGCTCGCACCGCGTCCGTTAAGCCGGCTCCGGCGCAACTCATGCGTACCGCCACTCGGGCAGGAGCGAGAGAGAGGGAGGGATCCTCGAGAGCCCTGTTTCGTGGGATTGCGCCGAGCAGGAGAGTCGGGAAGGATCGGCCCCGCAATATTGTGCCCGGCCTCCAGCTTCCATCCAATTGCCGACTTCTCATCTTCTTCGGCTTTTTCTCTTTTCGTTTCTCCTTTTTCTATTATTTTTCAGCCCTTGCCGAGGTCCGATCAAACGGAGCGGGATGAAAAGTGATGCCGAGCATTAGCGCCAACTCGCTCGATCGCGTTCGACGAGGCGCGGCCCCCGATTATCGCGACTCTCCCCCCCCCCTCACCCGCCACCTTCACTACCACCGCCACGAGCAGTGCACGCGTTTCTTTCGTATTTTGCATTTTCCGCAAATGCCGGACATCGCCTGCCGCGCTTTCGACTACTAACCGACGCGCTCGAATCAATTTTTTTCCCGTCCGATCTTTACTTCTAATCCCCGACACTCGTTTAACCGAACCTCCAAAAGCCCGACTATTTTCGCCTCTTTTACATTTTTAAAATCGGAAACTGCTTGTATTTTTAGAAATTAAAACTCGGATAAACGGTGCAATTCCGCGACGGCGTATTTAATATTTCCTACGCTTACTTCCGTCGACGACTGGTCGTTAAAATTTTTCTGCCAACGGCTTATTCAATTCTAAATTAAACTCTTTCATTTTGGTGTGAAATCTAATCGCGGTAATTGTTATCGTTGCCATCGCAAATCGAGCAATCGTCGATTGGCAATGTGTGTAAAACGCGAATGGCGAATTTGCGCGGATCCGCGTTTGCATACTTTACGCGACTTCTCTACTACACGAGCTCGCAAAGCTCGCGCAGGTGAGAAAAGTAGGAAAACAGCGAGTTATCGTTGATAAAAAGTTTGTCTGCGAGGCGCTGAACGAGCGGATGGCAGTCGGAAAGTGGGGAGGGAAAGCGCGTGAAATCATGGGAATTCGTGTGTGTTTGGGGCTTCGCGTCACAGCACGTGGGGCAATCCCTAAAACTCGGAGGAAGCCGCCGCAATAACGTGCGAGACCATCGAGGTCGAAGGTCGTGAAGACCGCGTCACCGGCCGACTCATAACATGTAAAACGTCGGGATTACCGCGTAATAACGCGGCTGGCGTAAGTGTCCGCTTCCCCTCCGCTGCTATCGTCCGAGCGCATGCGTGCGACCCAATAACATTTTCCGCCGAAGCGAACGTGTGAGCGCGGATCTCGATGCGCGGGATACAACAATAATAATAATAATAAGGGCGACCGGTTGGTTACCCCCCTGAAGGCGATCCCGCTAATTCCACGCATCTCCGAACGCCTAGGAAGCGCACCCGTTTAATCGTCCGCTCCGACTCCCGCTGCTTTAATATCGCTTTATTAAGCCAGTTCGAGGCGGAAAAATTCAGCGGAGCGTGGATTTGCACGCTTCGGCGTCCCCCGACGCTCGAGTGGACGCCCAGCGACGCTCCAGTTGCCTCTGATCTTGGGAGGAATCTTTCGCGAGACTCTCTCTTCCGTCGCGTCCCGTTCCTTCGACTCTGGCTCGGTCTTTTTGCGTGGACGAGTCAAAAAGACGTCACTCGACGAGCGAGATGACGCGTGATAGCAAATAGTCCAATGGTCGCTGTGACGACTCGTATTTAGGACAGGAAAGACGCTATCGAGCTGGTCGTCGTATACTCGATCGTCGGTGAGCGTCAGAATAAACTTGTCCTCGATCAAAGTACAGATTTGAATTTGAAAGTTTGGATAATTTCCATTCTTAACCGTCTAGCGTTGTAGATTCGACATTATTTTCAAGTTTTCAGCACCACTGGAAGCGTCTGCCCGCAACGATTTTGCTATCCCACTCCAATGATTTGAAAGTTGAACGATTACCTGGAGGAGGGCGCCGCTCGCGCAATTGTTCACGACGTACACGATGGCGCTTTCACGATGAGCGAAAAACGGGAGGAGTAAGGCACTCGATGGCGAATGCTACTTGTTAAGGGAGTGCTTTGGTCGCGAACCACCTGACACGAATCTGGGAAAATAATTTGGCTCGCGCGCGTCGAGCGACAAGAGAGCGTCTCGCATCCCGCCGGAGTTTACGCGCGAAAAACAATAAGAAGTAATTTCGAAAAAATCGAGCTGCCGACTAATCTCCCGAGTGTAACGACAATCCGTCGTTACATTTTCTCGCCTCTCGTCCAGTCGAGTGCGTGCGCAAGCTAACAGAACGAGGAAAAGGAGGAAAAGGACGAGAATTCGTACTGAGAGGGTCTCGTTTGTCGCCTCAGCTTGAATCCGTCCCCGGGATCCTTTGGCCCGGAGTTTGCACGCGTCGTCGATTACTCCGGCCCCTAACCGCGCATGATTTTACATAAATTTCCGGTAAGAGTGCCAAACAACAATGTAATCTCCTGGTAGTGGTGGTCGTCGCGCGGCGAATGCGCAACCTACCCTTATGGCCAAACTCGCTCCTTCCCATCGTGGTCGAGAACTCTCGCTAGACACGCCCCGGAGTCGGCTGCCAGCCTTAATCGAGATTCGTGCGCTTTTTTCCGTCGGTCCTCCAGGTTCCCGCTTCCCGTCGACGCCGCGACCGTAACGGAAGGGAAATTCGCGGAGTGCCGCGATCGAGACAGGAGGTGACAAAAGACGGCCGTCACGTTGCCGATCAACTTTCCCTCCTGGCTCCTTTGTGTGTGTGTGTGTCCGCGCGCGCACAACCATCGGGTTGTCGCGATTCCCTTTTCGGAAAATCTCCGGTGTAACGAGACGCGCTCGTCGGGAACCGGCGCTCGGGTTTCCCTTTGCAGAAGGAGACTTGTGGGAAGAAACTCGAGGCCGGGCTCCGAGGGATTGACGAGTCAAGCGTCGGACATTCAATTTGCGAAGATGAAAAAAAGGCTTTCTTCGACGGGCGTATGCTCGATTGTACCCGGGGCCGTGATTACGCCGTCCGTTTATCGTCGCTGCGCCTCTCTCTCTCTCTCTCTCTCTCTCTCTCTCTCGCTTGCTCTCGTTGCAGCCGCGCGGTCTACGCGACGCCCATTAGGCCGACGGCCGGGAAAAAAGAAGAAGCCCAAGAGAAAGGAGCGCAATAAGTAAAAGTTGCGCGAGCGTTCGCCGACGCGTGTTTTGACGTCGGCCCCGCCCACACGCGCTCGCACGCAACGCCAACCCCGAAGGGTGCGCTCCGCACGAAAACTCGCTATTAAGTATATTAGCGTCCGTTTAATGCCCGGGCCCATCATCCGTCGCCGGGACGCTTGTCGCTCGAGCCCGGAAGGGAGGATCTAATTTCGGGCGCTGGCGAACGCCACGTGCGCCGATTCTCTCCCTCGTGGCTACTTTAAATTTCGCGGCACGAGGCGTCGGGACGCGGCCACCGTGATTACTCCTATTTACGCCACGATGCGACCGAGGACGACCCTAGGGCCGGAGGTGCGGGGGGACGGCGCACAGCCCTGATTGAATAATTGATCGATCGGCACTCGAAGCTATAATTCGAACGGACGTCGGAGACGTTCTTGACTTTGTTGGGTGCGCGCGACCCGTGTGGGAAACTCGTCCGCGACGTCTCGTCTTTCCGTGCTTTTTCGGATTACGTCCGGAGCTCCAGTAGGCGGATTAAGTGCTCGCAAGCCGCTTATCCGGTGCCTCGAAAAATATCGTCATTTTTTTATCTCAAAGCCGATTAAGTCCGACTCGGCGACTGCTAACCGCGGCCTGAATCGACGTCGCGGCGCTTTTATCGTTGACGCCCTGCGCCCTGCAAGTGACGCAAGCCGACGCCCAAACTTTCGCCAAGCAATTACAAATTTAATAACCACGACTCTTGGGATCGGATCGATTCGTCGACCATTAGTCCAAGGCAGGCTTATTCGAGTGAAAACGAAGACCAAGTTCGCAAAGTCGTTTCGAAAATCTGTTTTTTTAACAAATTCACCGCGACGAAATTTCAATTTGGAAATAATCGAACACGATGGGCATGGAGTGCAAGGAAAGAGCCCTAAGCGCGACATTGTTCCAAACGCCAGACGCGTCTTTATTGGGGCTACGAGAAAGCGACGAAATTTGGGCCTGAAAAGCAGCGAGTAAACTGAAAACGCAGACGCAAAACGGGAGGAACCGCGAGCCCGGACACTCGGGTAGGAGCGGGAACAGCGAGCTCGTCCACGCGAACCGGACCGAACTGCTTAAATCCGCTCGAGTCCGCGTTTGTGGAAAATGTTTCCGACGAAAAACACATTCTCCTCCCCGCACAAAGGAGAGCGGAGAGAAAGTGGATGGAGGAGTCGAACGAGCGAACTCGATACACGGGAGAGGCTGAGGGGGTGGGGCGGGGGGCATTGTTCGAGTCAATGCGCCGTCAATTATCGTGACGGGCCAGGGCTCGTAAACAAAAGAACGCCGAGCGCCGACAATCGAGCTTTTCGAGTACGCGCTCTCGCGTAATTCGGATGCGCGTCCACACGGGCAGCCCCAGACCGGCGTAATCGCCCTCGAGGGTGGGACCAAGGACGCGCGAGTCTCGACCTCGTCTTCCTCGAGGAGCGTCCGAATCTCAGCCTCGGGCTTCTAAAACACTTTCCAAAGGACCGTCTGCCGGTGGTCGCGCTCGCACTCGCACTTGGAGACAATTCAGTTCTCTCGATGCAAGTGCTCCAGTTTTTAAACGACGCGGAGGATCGCGAGGATGCGGCCCATCGATGTCCCTATGCCTCGGGGCTCGAAAGCTTTTCGCGAATTTACGGCGAGCGTCGGTTAGAAGCTCGCGCGATAGTAGGAAATTGTAATCGACGTCGCCTCGTGCTCCAAGATCCGAGAGCCGCGGCAACGCGAACGAATGTTCGATGAACCGGTCGGAGGCCAAAAGTGTTGGCTCGCAGGGAGGGGGAATAAGGGAAATGAGGAAATAAGCCGGACTGAAATAAAAGGCACGGAGAGGCACGGAGAGGGAAGGAAAAATTTGTCCCTTTAACAAACTTTCCTCCTCGCTTTTGCTCTCTCGGTAGGATGTCGGGTCAATTAATAGAAGCTATTTATAAGGACAAACTGGGGAATCTCGGATTCCGCCATTCGCCGAGGGGGCAATAAATCTTAAGTCGCGCTCTCGCGCAGGATGGAAGCGAGCGAACCCCTCTCTTGTAAGCTGCTTGTATTGTAGCTATTACCGAGCCATGCATCACTAGCTAACAACACCGAGTTCCGTCTCGCTTTCGCACGCTCCTCGCGCGCCTGCACCTACTGCAAAATTTGCTACGATCATTCGGTGCGCGAGCGAAAAAGCTGAAACTGAATTTATCTCCGAAGCCACCAGTTCCTGCTCGCGCATCGCCTATCCTGATAGACCATTAATCCTTTTAACCAGTTGCCCTCGCCTTCTCGCTCCTCTCTCCTTCTTATCGACTCGCGCCGGCCCTTTGTCCCAAAATCAACGTCTCGTCTTATCGAGTCGCGCTAGCTTCCCTTCTTACGAAGATCGGCCACTGCTGCCGTTAAATATCAGTGCCGGAGCATCGCGAAGCCGCGGCGGCTTGCTGTCGCGGAAAATGGGGAAAATGACGCGTGAACGATTCGAGAGGCGAGGGTATTTTTAGGTTTTGTGGGAAGAGTTAGGTAGTCGCGAGGCTCATGGGCAGTGTCCGCGAGCTGAAAACTGGACTACCCGACTGTTGTGGCTCGAAGGCACTCGGCGGGCGCTTTTTGGATGGGCTGTGGTCGCCGATCGCTGACGAAGCGGCCGTTCCAAGCGGCGCTACAATGAAAATTTGTCATGCTCGTAACGCCGAATAAAAAGACGCGCGGCGTCCTCTTTACGATTGGATTTCGTGAAAGTAAAGCGTGAATTTGGACCGATGGGCGGGGGGGGGGGTGCAGCAAGAGAGCCGATTTCTTTCCAGCGACTCCAACCGACAAAGTCGTTGTTCCAAGATATCATCGGAGCCGAGCCTTTTCCGCTTGAAGTACGCCTGGCAACGACTCCGCGTCAACAGTTGCGACGATCCTCCAGGCGCCGGAAAAGAGTTCGCGAGTATCGCAAGCGGATTTTGGAAAAAGTGAAAAGCTCGGCGCCTCTGGTCGCGTTTGCTGGTGGCGCGAATGTTGCCCAGAGCCGTAGTTGATGTCGAGCCCTGGGAACGTTCTGGGAAAGCCGTGGCTGATACGCCTGCCGGTATGTCGCAGACCACCCAGGTGTCCGTCCCAGTCCCTGCGTCTCCCTCCCTCTGCCATTCATCACTCTGAGCTGTGTCTCTCTCCCTCTCTCTCTCTCTCTCTCTCTCTCTGCGTGCGTGTGCGAGCCACACCACAGGCACAGAGCGCGCGCGAACGGAGGTTACCTCGGTGCGGCGCGCGGAGCTCGTTAACGGCGACGAGGATCCTGGGCCAACGCGTACGAAAATTTTTATTGATTTCCAATGGTAAAATGGCCGGTTCGGCTATCCAGCACCACTACCAGCACGCACCGTGTGCGCGAGGAAACAAATGGACGAAAGCAAGCTTTGCGCGCTACTCGATTCATCCCTGCACTCCCTCGTCCCTCTTTGGTGACATCAAACTATTCCAAAATATCTTCCTCTGGCGTTTAATTAGCTCGCCGCGAGTTTAATACTTCTCGGGAAAACGTGGAAATTCGAGATCGGAAGACGCGTGGAGAGCCACGAGATTCCGGTACGTGCCCTCTTAGTGAATCACATTCAACGTGCGTGCGTGTGCGTGCGCGCGTCGCTCCATAACGACAGCGAAACGGGATCTCGAGCTTTGCCTTACTTGTCTCTTGGCATTCTCTTGTAATTTATTCGAATTCGCGCGCACGTTTTCCGAGCCCGGCGACGCAACAGAGTGCGCCATTTTCCTTTCCATTTGTTTATTTTTTTATTTGCCCCCGCTCGAAGCTAATCGATTAATCAGGCCAAAAATAACGCGTTTGATGTTGGTCGCGTGGGAAGCTCTCCTTCTCCTCCTCGAGCTTTGTTTCCTCGAAAAATCGAATCTCCTCGATTAATAAAATTATCGTCAGACATTGTATTTCCGAATGCAGTCGACTGCCTCTTTGTCCGTCTCTCGCTCTGGCGCCGGCAGCAGTGCAATTTCCAAACGCTAAAACTGAAACAACGCGTGTCGACGAACCCCTCATTAACAAAAAATAATTAAGCGAGAAGGAAAAAGGAAAAACTGATAGGCGAGGAAAGAGCGTCGATAAGAGGGTAAAGAGGGGGAGGAGCGCCAAGAGCCGGGAATAATAAGCCCGCGCATCACCCTAATTTCGCAGCTCCTGCACTCCAGACGCTCGCGCACTCGGGCGAGAGCGGAAAACAATAAAAGGCCCCGACACCCTCTTCGTTAGGTGCACCGACGTCTCGCGCCTCCAACCGGCAATTCGTGAAATTCGTCGCAAATTCGTCTGCGCGCTCACGGGTTAGCAACTCCTCCGCTCGTTCTTCTTACGGATTTGTTCGACGCCGCGCGCGATTGCCTCGTATTTTTTTTTAATCGCGTCGACGCGTGCGCCTGATCAATTGCTACTCGACACGCAACCAAAGTCCTGCGCCTGCGAATTCCAATTAACGACACTCGACCCCTCGCCACCGCCATCTTACCATTATTGTTGTTATCCGCCATTATTCTTCACTCGTTACTTATTGCCTCTCGCTTCTTGCTACTTACTTTCGACACTTTCATTGTCGAGTATCGATTGCGATTGACGGAGATTCCCGACGGAATCGTCGTCGCCGAGACGCCGCCGCTCGAGTCTTTCGGAGACGTTTTCTCCGATTCGCCGCCAACTTTTGCCAATCGTTGTTTTACGAAAGTTAATAGAATGATGGAAGCGTAGGCACCGCGTTAAAGTCGGACCCCGTCGATCCGATCGAGGGCCTTAAAAGCCCTTCCTCCTCTCCTCCTTTTTGCCTGATGCCCGCAACACTTTGCTCGACCCAATCTTCGTAAAAAGAAATTTTATATACCCCGATCGATCCCAATTTTCCAAGTACTTTTGGCTTCGCTCGTTTATTTCGTTTGAAATTGCAAGTCGTTGTTCTTTTTTGCTATTCTTCGAGCTTCGGAAAGATGAAACAATGAAGCACAATGGCGCCTCTAAACGGTGTGAAAACTTTATCTAATTTAAGCAAGAATATCGAATAAAGGGTCGCGCCCTACAATTAAGAATTTTTCTTTCGTAAAATTTTTATCGATAACTGCACGCAACAACAACAACAACAACGAGTAATCAAGTACCTTCGCTTTTGCTGTTGTTGTTATAGTTTTTGAGATTACACGAGCTTCCACGAAGTGTCATTTTTCGGTAATCGAGGCAACAAGGGCCCGAATCTGAACGGATCGAATTTTTATTTTTCCAGGCCCAACTCTCGCGACCACACCTGGTCAAATAAAATTGTAGCGATAATCTTGGGGAAATCGGGAACGACGCTTTTATACGCCCGTTGCCTCGATCATATGACCCTGTGAACCTAATTGACTCAACTGCTCGACTGCGAACTTCTTGGAAGTAACGGTACTGCGCACGCGTGGCTCGTTCTTCTACGTTAAGCCTCGTTAAAGCCCTTCGCAATACGTCACACCGTAACCAGAGAATTGCAAGTGACTCGTCGTCGGCTGCGATAAAAATGCAATTTGTTTTTGTATTTTATTGTTTTCGTAATCGCTATCGTCGCGAGTGCCTCTTTCGATTGCACGCATACGCTTGTTCCGAGAATCAACGTCCCACCAAAAAACACGTCGATCCGATGTTCAATTCGAGCAGCAACTGAGAAGCCGAACGAACTTGTTTCATCGAATTTCAAAAAAATACGCGAGAAAAAACTCGGCCTTCGAATCGAATCACTTTAAATACGAAGAAGTGCCTCTGCAGTGGCTAACAATCGCAGATCAAATCTTACGCCATCGTCTTAACTTTACGACCTTTTATTTGTACATTGTAATACGAACCGATAAATAGATTTGTGACTTTTGAATAAAAATATTGTACATTTCGAAGGCAGTCGTTCGCCATTGCAAAATATATTCGCGGCATTTCGTAAAATGCGAATCGATAAGAATAAAATCTCGATGCTAATCCTCCGCGTTGTAATAGAATTTTATTCCTTTATTCGAATTTCATCGAACGTTTATTTACGATAAAATAATGCGAGTTTCAAAATTTTTCTCTCGAAAATAATAACGCGATAAAATGCATTTGTTCGCTGGACACGGCAATAAACGCAAATAATTGTTCTCGAGATGCTCGACTTCCTCGCGAAATTTCATTTCCTCACCCGTGGATTGATACGGCACCCGATAAAGTCTGTTTATCGCTTCAAAATATTTTGGCTTCGTCCCGGCGTAGGTCCGCAAGGATTGGTGTTATTGATTATCAGTTTTTACAGCTCGCTGAGTCAAAATTAACAAAATTTTAACTCAAACATTATTCGCTTGGATGCAAATCGGCTATAAAAACAAGTTTGCGCGCAAACAATTATTATTAAGTCTTACGATAACGAGTTCACGGCTGACGCTCGATCGAGTCATTAGCTTAAAAATGACAAAGAATTTTTTCGCCGAAAGTGCACGCGTTTTGGAAAATCTTTGCACCTCGGCATTTGAAAAAACAAGTTTTGCTTTTTGCAATTATTTTCAGAGGAAGCTGAAACCTGAGCGAAACACATTTCTAAGCTCTGTGTGGAGCAAATTTGACGACCGACCTAAAAGAGTAAAACACCGATGTTCGACGCTTTTTCCCTACCCGCCTGCCATTCTTCAACTGGGGTGTTTACGCGTGCATTATTCGAAACTCGAGATTAAACTTATTACTGAGGTGGCAACTTCGTTTATCGAGACGATCGATCTCGTTGCGCACGGCCATGACTAATCGTACCTAATCAACGAAATTTACCAAAACTCATACTCCCGTACGAAACTGTGTAATGTTCGAGTAAAAACTTTGAGGAGCTACTCTTTGATTCGTGCCCTCGAGCTCCTGTCAAAATATGGAAAAAACGTCGCTTGAAATATTTCGCGCGCGATTAATATGCAAGGCGAACGAGCCACGACTGTTTTTCCACGGTGACTTTTCAAGACCGAACAAACGGCGTTTTCATAATTTGCGTTGCGATTTGCGTAAAATTAGTAATCTGGCGATAAAGTTGGAAGAGCCACTGAGTTCGAGCGACTGGAAAGACTTAAATCGCGATTCGTTCGATCTTTTCGAGCGGCCAACGCGCACTTTTCCTACCCCGAGCAGGAATTTCACGTTCGAAACGCTCGACGAAACGCGACGAGTTTTATTAAGACTAAGTCGAAGATCATTTTCCAGTCGCTTAAGCAGATTGCGAGGAAATTCGGAAGCGCTGGCTGCACCGGAGACGCGAGGGAAAAGCGAAGAGAAACTGCCGGCCGTGGCGCTGGAAAAAAGGATTTCCACAATGATTCATCATCCTGGACGGAGATGCGGTATCATATTGATTTTAGTTGGCGAAGCTGCCAGGCTGTTTTGAAAAATAGTTTAGAAAATACGGGAGAATTTCGTCGAGGAGAATTTGGCAAGAAGCAGCAGCGGAAAGACGAAGGTGTGCGAGCAAGAGCGAAGAAAGACAGACAAATGCTGGGACGACGTGCCCGTCTCTCTCGCTCTGGCGAAAGCAACTCATCCGGGAGCTATAGTAACAACACGGGGAAACATAGGGAAATCAATATGGCTTCCGTTGGCCCCCGTCTCTCTCTCTCTCTCTCTCTCTTACCCACGCAGCAGCCCCCGAGGCTCTCCAGCGAACGCGTCGGGGCTGGCTACCTCCGCTCCCTCCGCGCCGCGCTCGCACGCTCTCTCGCTCCCTCTCGGACGGGTGAACCCATTATGAGGGGGTGTTACTCCGGGCCAATCCCCGTGAGCGTCCGCGCGCGAGCGAGACGGAGCGAGCGTCGAAGGGCGCATGTGCGTTGCTAGGGTTTTCGCGAGAGGCGAGAGCAGATGGGATTGCGAGGAGAGGACCGACTCTCTCGCTCTCTCTCTCTCCTCGTGTTCGAGTGTAGGCGAATTTCAGGAGTCTGAAGCTCCCCGCAAAAGCCTCCGCTGCTTCCTTCATCGACGCGAATCTCCGGAGGCTGATTCCGCCGGCCCGCTCCTCGTCACCTGGACCCGAGCGCGGCTCTCCGACCAAACGACGAGAGCAACTCGTTGTCATGTCTTGTCGAATGCTCGTACCTCGGGATCGCCCGGACAACGGGCCTCCTGGCCCACGGAGTGACGAATCTCTAAGGATTCCACTGCCGCGGCTAGACCGCGAGGGCGGCAGCGTTCGATTTCCGCGACACTGCCGGATCCGAAAAAGACGAAAACTGCAATTGCCTTGGCTTTCGACGAAACTTTCAAGTGTGCCACTGTCGCATTTACAGCTTACAGCTTTCAGTAGTCGAAATCCAAGGATAACAAGCCCTTTGCTCACTGCTTACCGCTTACGTCCTCAGCTACATCTGCCCTTATTACTATAATTCCCTTATTCATTCTTACTTTGGTTCGCTTAAATTATTCGGCAGCGTATTGTGCGCGTTCGGGAAAAATAACGGTCTTTACCGAAGCTCCTGCCAACCCTGCTTCTAATATTATTTAATAATATTTAAACAACGACTTTTTTTATTCCCCGACGAGTTCGATCCGCCGCTCTGACGATTATTCATCCAATACTAACTCTTATTCCTCATTCTAATGGAACGCTACATACCTTCAACGCTTGCTCAAATTAATTAAACACGCGGGATCCTAAAAATAAGAATGTATAACCGATCCGTTCCTTTTCTAAATTTATCATATTAAAAATTACGGCACCGGCTTATGTGTGACAACGGTAACAACAACTGCAATACGGAAATATTTAAAATGGCGTAAACAGCCAACGGCTAGTGAAAACTGACTTAATAAATAACGATAATGCGCGTTAAATATTTTCTTAAATATTACCCTTCCCCTACAAGTCCTCCTGTATTTCCTTTAATACTGACTTTCAAAATCATTTGCAATTCGAATTTTCTTTCGTGTGGAATAAAATTGCACGCTTAGACGTTCACCTGAAAAATGCACGTATTATTCTTTAAAAATAATCATGCGAATGCTACGATACTTCCCCATACAAACAAAAAACGCCTATAAAAATACGAAAAATAATTTTAACATTTCGTATTCGTTATTTTTAAATATTACATACTGTGCGAAATATTCAATTTCTTGTCGTATATGAAATAAAAATTCAAGGTTTAATGAAAATAGAAAGTTTAAATGAAATAGAAAATTTTCAACTCTACATGACAAATGCAGGTCTTGGCCGTTTAAAGCTACGTATTCACACTCGTAAATGTGAATAATTTTAATTATTTACAAATGAATATGTATGTCTAAACCAATAAACTAACAGAAATGAAACGAAAATGTGTAATTTTATTAAATAGCCGCCAATATCTACATTATTATAGCACGACCTCTTTTGCTTTAAGCTGTTAAATCTACAAAGTTTAACGTGCACATATATATATATCGTCGTAAAATTCGTATCTTCTTGCGCCACCTATTGGTGAAATGAACAACCACGTAATAATTATTGAAATATCGACGGTCGCTTGGTTAAATAACTGTTGGCTCAACTGTTGGTAACTTATCGACTGTAGGTAAAATATCAGCTGCAACTTACCAACGGTTGTTCCCAAACTACTAATACCAACATTTCAAAATTATGCTTTTTTCGTTACGAACTAGATGTCGCCAGCGTCGATACCTATGTAATACAAAATATGCCGAAAACTTTTAAAAACATAAATGCACAAGCCGAACTTTATATGACAATCATATCAAATATTATAATTACATTGAAAACTACTAAAAATATGGTTTCATTTTTGTATACATTAATACGTGTTATTGATACGAGATTAATAATAAGTAAAATTCAGATGGAACTCTTACGTCAGTTTCAAACACAGTCAATTTTTAGTCGAAAACTTGGACAATGAATAAAAATTTTCTATAATTAACTAATGTTTTCATCGAAGATTACAATTAATTAGACGTACTTATTTTCAGGAATAAAAATGTTTTTAATGGGAAAGAAATTTGAACGACAAAATTGAAATCCCAGTGACTTGACCTTTTTCAATTTTTTTTTTAAACTCGATTCGAATGCATCAGATAAATAATTTTAACGAAAGACGTCTGTTAAACTAAATTTTTGAAACTGATTTATTGTTAAAATTATTATCGAGCGAGTCAAACCATGATTAAGCCAACTACCTGTATTAATTAATTTTTATTATTAACACATTTATGTCTACGTTTTTTGAGGTTTGTATTGCATATAAGCAATAGTTAATCGTTTGTATTTACGATTGGGTGTATTTTTATTAATTATTATTACAATTTTAAAAGAGCAGCTTTAAAAATACGTTAAAGCTCAGTCCTTCGGGTGAAATTAAAAAAAATAAGTAAAATAAATATTTTGCAATTAAACATCTGCTTAAATTATTCTGGAACATTAATTAGTAAGTCACTCGCTGCTGTCGCATTAAGTGATCACCGCCCCAATTTTTAAATACTGCCCAAAAGTGCTGTGAATTTATTCCGCACATAGAAGATGAGGAAGTTATTAATAGCACGAACTTTAAAGTAATAAAAATTTTCTACTTTATTATTATCCATTATTTTAAATAAAAGTACAGTCGATGCTATGCTTGGTCACTTTTCAAAACGAAAAACGCAAAGACCAATGGGAAGTAATATCGATTTAGGATTTAGCAGTGCCGTTGATCATCTGTTTGATGATTTGAAAAGCTTCGAGTTTGCCTGCGCGAAATAGTCGACGTGTAGTCGCGTTGCGTGTAAGATCGAGGACACGGTGAGACGTCCCGGCGTCCTTTTCACAAACACAAACCCGAGAGTCACAGGTAATATTTGCTTTATTAGTTACGAGTGCGAAAAATCTTTTCATAATTATTCTGAATATAATATAATTGAAATAAAAAGTTGTGACCGGATCTGATTGACGAGTATTAATTAATGAAGCCGCAAGCCCGGTAACGCCTCATTAGAAAATGAATATGGAGCCATTTAAGCATTTTGTAATAATATTGACGAAAAATATGTCTAAATACCTAAGAAAATATGGATTTGATGTAGGGCGGCACACCTATTTTGGCAAGATCCAACTGTTTCTCAAAGTTTTAAAGCTTATCAAAACTTAAGTCGCTCGAAAATTTTTAAAAGTAGCTTAAATAACGGACTTTTCCAATGTCTTTCCCATTTACGTTACCAAGGATTTCTAAGATGAGAAAGTGATTTCAAAGTTTTACATACAATACTCGGGTCGATAAAATTTATTACTGTTCGCCGTTTTACGAATAATAGCAGCTAAACCAATTCGCGACATTTGATACACAAATGTACTTACGTATGTGTGTACCTGTAAAAAAATTTCGACCACGTAAATATTAGCAATATTACGTATAATGCTATAAAATGAACAAATCTTTTCGTTTATTATATTCTAAATTTTATTACGCGACCGATGAAATAATCACTTTGACAAATCTTGAACGGATATTTATCTATTCGATTGACAACACAAATACATGCTGTTTAAACTGTATATTTGAGTATTCCATATTCAAATAACGAATATGAAAGTGACATCGTTAATAATAATAAAGTATTAAATGTAAACAGCAAAGAGACAATGGCAAATTTGTTTTGGTATACATATTTTAAAAAGCACAAACTTTATCGTTAATTCCTTTTAATTAACCGTTTTATATTTGCAGGACATTCAATTTTAATTTTAATAATGCATGCCTTTGAGTAGATTACCATAAGAGGGAGTCAATTTCATAGTTTTTTGTAATCTTTCCAAATGCGAGCACAGCATTTGCCGATTAATTTCTATTTAACATTGCATTAAATACAATATTGGTCGGTGTATTGTACACCAAGAGAGAAAAAGTATTGAAGTACAGACGATACAAAGTCTTAGTGAAACGACATTACAATGTTAAGTACAATTGTTCCAGTAAAAAAAGAAAAAGATAGGATCGGTAAAGAAACAGCACGCGCGTCATCAACGTAACGATATCATTATCTTGAAAAATTTGTGTGAAACTTCAAAATTTTAAACGATGAAATTTTTTGGTAAATAAGATAAACAGGATATAAACAGTACTAGTATTTATAGTTGGATTTTTATCATAAGTATTGAACGGATTGTAGAGTACCTGTAACGCACCGTTTCTTTCTCTTTCTCTCCTATACGAATAATTTTGAATATTTGTCGATGTAAAAGTATCGTTAGAAGTTTTTACCAGCGCGAGTGAATATTAACAGACTTTTTGATTTGAAAGGTCTAAATTTGTAACGTGAATTCAACAAAATATCTTTAAATATATTATAAAATGAAACACACAACTGAATTTGGCTGACAAAAATAAACGGTAATCGACTAAACTTTCATCGGTATTCTCGGAGCAACAACTGATTAATCGAGTCTTTATTTTTATCTTTGCAATTCTTCGGACAATTCCCTCCGAGCTTCGGATACAAAACCATAGTGCAACGTTACCGGTGAACTATTGGTATGTCTCCCAACGTGGGGATAAATAGCGACGACTGAGGCCCGAATAGCGGGTCAGTTACACGGGGAAGAGGAAGAGTCGGTGCAAAAGGAGCTCCAAGCGATCGCATTCTTGTTCCAGGCCACGCACGTAGCCATCGGTCGAGACAAAAGATGGCCGCCCTGACACTGGTTATGAAGGAGCTCGCAGACTTGAACCCCGAGGAGTTCGTGCACGTCCGGGCCTACTACAGCGGAACCAGGGTATTTGCACAGGTGCCGAGGAGGCCCAGGCCTCAGTCGCCCGCGAGCAGCGACTCCAGTGGCGTCAGCAGCATGACCTCGTCCACGACTGGCGACGAGGAGATGTCCGCCCCAAACCCCAAGGAACCCCAACCAAGTCAAGGCACGAACACGGAGCCGAACATCAGCAGCAGCCGCGAGACGCCCCAAACGGTATAAGCATCAACGGGGCCGAGCGACATCGCGTAACACGTGCGACGAAGGGACAAAAATTTTCTTGTCCTTCCTCTCCTTTGTTGGGAAGAACTGCACTCTGTTTCCTCTGATTAAACGCGGCCGACGGATGAAATATTAAGTTGCATTTCGTGATATTCGACACGGAGCGGGAAAATGAATCGAGCGAACCCGTACGAACGTGTAAATAAAACAAATGCCCGGGACGGAGTTTCGCGCGTTCGATCCGAATTCTCGATCGCACATTTACACGTGCTAAGGAGCAGTAAAGCGCAAAACGAACCGTCGAGTTTCCACTGGTTTCGAATCGAACCGACAGTCGCGCGTCGAACCTAAGAGTGCAGTTCGGTAATTTCCCGTTTGCAGACACCCGCCTCGCGCATGGATCTCCAAGAGCTTCCCCGAGGAAAATAACTCCGAGTGTTTTCTAATTTCAGCTTTCTTATTTGGAACGAATGGACTTTCAAAAACAGTTGCCGCAAGATAATAATGACACAAGCAATGATCGAATTCTTTACGGCGGTCGTGATATTTTAAACCTGGAAAGAAATACACAACCATTTAAATGGCAACTAACGTCGCCGCTGCTTTATTTTTTAAATTCTCGCAGACCTACCAAATTCAGATCTTATTTCCGAATAAATGGTGATACTCAGACTCACGATTATGAGATGGTAAGATATTGTCGATCGTCGATTATTTCCCGTTTCCCACTTGGGAGCGTAAGAAAAATGGACGAAAGTTCGAGACGAAGAAATGCTTTTAACGATTCTCACGCTATTTGTTGTACATTGAAAATGTAAGGTACTTATGAATTTTTACAAGAAGACGCGTTTAAATTACGAATCGGTACGACGCGTTGCCTGTTAATTTTTTCACAGTTGACTTTACTTGGAAACATTACTATTTTTAGAAAAATACGAGTAATTTGATTAACCCTAAAAATGTAAATCCCTTTATCGAGGCTCCAGCTCGTAAATAAATTTTTGGCTTACATTAGTAGGCAACAGTGATTATCCTCAAGATTTCACTCGCATGTTTATTTTATGTGTAATAAAAAAAGTTATATTTTTCAGTATAAAAGCTCAAATTTTCATTTCCATTCAATCGCGCTGGAAAAAAGACAAAGTCGGATAAACCCAAAGATCTGCTCAGAAGTTCACTAGTGGACTACCTGGTACAAGGTCGCGGACGATTTTCACGATTCGAACTCATTTAACGTTTATCTGGCATATTAACGCAACACGTCGAATATGTCGAAACGAAACACTGAAGGAACAAGTCGATAAAACAGGTTTTGATTCAACTTTCATTTTTATCAGCATACGGAAATTTAGGTGGACTCGAAAGTAACGGCCGCGAGTAAGATTGTACAGTCGCAAAGCGTTTAAATGGCTTGACTTTTGACAATAATAATAGCCACGATGCCCGGGAAATTGGCAGGCGCGAGTGCATGGGTGCGGGGGGGTGATGGTAAGCCTTGTGTCCGCAATTGCATTAGTCAGCGTAGCAGTTTAATAAGAATAACGATTGCAGCACGACTAAATTTGAAATTTATTTTTTTAGAGTACATGCCAGAAATGCGGTTATCGCGAACCTACGTCATCCATTTAAGAAAGAAGAAATACCGAGTCAAGTACTGCAACGTTGCACGTCGACTAACTGTGATAGAGGAAAAGCGGCGGCCGGTCGTTCGAGGGATAATTTATTTTATACATATACGAGAGAGCGAAAAGCGAAAAGCGAAAAGCGAAGACAACGCGTGTCACGTAGGTTATTACTTTTAAGTCTCGTGCTGTATAGTTTCACTGACTGATTATCCCTTAAACCGGTAATGGGCTGCATCTGTTATTTATTAGATTTTGGATATGACTTGTTAATATCCCTGACCTTTTTTAAAGTAAACGTTTAAGGTAATTTTTACTTTTAGGTTAAGTTTTCGCTTCGGTAAAGTGAATTTACTCCGTAGATTAATTGAAGTGAAATTTTACACTTAATAAATTGAAAAGCACGGCATTCACTAAGCTCAAGTAAACTTTCGTTGAAATTTATAAAGTTATTGAAAAGCTGAAAATAAACATTGAGAATGATTACTTTCAAGAGAACACTGCCTGTTCTTATTTTATTCGTGTCTTGACATTTATCTTTCGTTTTAAAGTTAAATTTCATTGCAGCATGTTTAATGTTACTTTAATGTTTCGAAAATTGTTTTTATTTTCGAATCAACATATCTCGTCAAAGTAAAAACTGAATTTTTACTGCGGCTGTGTAATTATATGTATTAAAGAGAGCTTTCACTTCAAAATTTTTTTTGAAGCGGATAAATAATAGTAGAGAAAATATACTAGAGAATACGTTAGTTCGGGAATGCATTTTCTCGAAATTGTCAAACGCGTTTCTAAGCGCCAATCAAGCGAATCCATCGTAAAGCTAATTATTATTATTATAATTGAAACGACTTTGCGCAAATTAAAATTGTTTTCAAACTTTACGATGATTTCATTGAAGGTAACAAAAAACAAAAACGGAAAAAAACACAAAAACACAAAAAGCAAGTGAAAACGCGTGCATGCAAGTGTGTCAATACTATTGCATGTTTATACATTACTAAGACGATGAAAGAACAAATTTCAAATTACTTTCGTTTTATAAGATAGTTAAAACTTCTAGATATTCTATCTCAAAAAAATCTCTTTGATGCTTTGTTATTTTATTGTGGTTAATTATCTGTTATTGATGTTTTTGATTATAACTTGATGTGCTTCAAGCCGAATTTGAGGTTTCAAATTTAAAAGAAATTTATTTTAAATAAGATAAAATTTAAAAATAAATTTTTCGCTTACACTTTTTTGTAACTACTTCGGTTTAGTTTTCATGCTTGGCTCAAGCATGATAATATTATTAATAAAAAAAAAAACCTTACTTAAAATGAAAATTTATCGAATAAATTTAAAAACAAATCGTTATTTAACTTATCTAGTTTATATATTCGCGGTTAATTTTACAATGTAAAAGATGAATCACATTTAATGTAAACTATTAAAATTTCTCTGTTGTGATTAATATTGCTTAGTATCGCTATTGTAAAAAGTACGTACAAAACACCAAGACTAATGCATTCGTGAAAATGCATCATATTTAAGATCTTTTATAAGCGAATATCATTTACGCTGTCCTCGTTGCAGCACCTATTGATAGCTTGCAATACCGCAAGATCAACCATTGCACATTATTTTAAACATTGAAAGCAAAAATGTGTGTAATTATTTTTATCGTGCGAATATAAATAAGACTGATGTGAGACAATAAATAAGTTGAGAAATTTCTAAATTCGGGTGTGCGTTATTTTGTCCACTAACCCACTTGCAAATTTATTTTACTACAAGATGTCGATCGGATAATCTGCATCGCGTTAAAAAGACGAATACGCCAACCAAACCGTTTTCAAACAAATAAACTGCTTTTGTTGCGAGTGCAGAAAATATTCGCTGGAGTCGGCCAAGATTTTACGAGCGCATTTTGCAAAGTTAATTTAAAATACTGATTTTTACGTTCACGATATTACGATGGTAATGATGATAATAAAGATAACTCTCTGGGATACTCAATACCCTCTTTAGAAAAATTTTATAAATACACGAATTTGAAATTAATCTTACCTAATTTCAGATTAGAAAAATGCAAATATTTATAAAAATTTTCGAATTAGTAAGTAAGTTAAAAATTAACTCAATTTTACTGGAACACATTCTTAAAGAAAATCCTAGGAAACGAAAACTATAAAATAATAAACTCGTACACCGTCAATATTTTCCATTTTGGGATCAATTACTGGAAAAATGTGTTTGAGCAATGGCGAAAGATTGACCGATTTGCGTAAATTCATAGAAAAGCTCTTGGAAGCGAATAGTGTATACTCTTGCGCGCGCACATTGGATTGGACGGTGGCGGGGGGGGGAGCAGCGTAATAAACACAAGCATTGTTGTGCTCTTGATACTTTAGATATTGCTATACTGCAGTAATTGAGCTACATTATAGATACAGGCCAGATGAAAATACCAAGAAGCCTGAACACACATTGTACCTGATGACATAAACTTACGCCGAGGCTTAAACTACCGCGCGTACAAATGTTCGCCGTTATTCTCGAAAATTCAATCTTTCAAACGAGTGAGATGGTTAATAACGCTATTGATTATTTATTTTAATTTTAAACGTACTTTCGGGATGAAAAATTCAGTTTTTACTCAGTTGCGATTTATCTTTTAAATACGCGCGCGCGCGCAATCAAAGTACAGAAAATAATTTTATCGTTATAAGAACGGTAGTTCGACAATATTCAAATTATGTTACGCCGTTGATGGTGTAAAATGAATTGCCCAATTAGCTTGGCTTATTCTTTATTAATGCGACGATTCAATCTGGACTAAAAGAATTAAATGTTCGGTTTAAAAAGTTTGCATTCTCCACATATACGCGACATACGCGGGCGCGCGCACGCGTTGTCCATCTCTATTTTTTCTCGTTCAACTACAAAAGTAAGTTAACTTGATTTAATTAAAAAAAAATTGTAATTTTCAAATTTTTATTACAATGAAAAAAATTTTATAAAATTTTTCACTTCTGAACTCGTCAGCTTCTTCGTTCATTTCTATTATGTTTTTTGTTTTTGCTACTTTTTACAGTTTATACGACTCTTCCTTTTGCTATTCCTCTTTTTTTATTACTTATCTATACTGTATACTCTTTTAGTTATCCGTACATTTCAATTCATGTGTTTGTAATAGATAACACGGTCTATTTGTACAATTCCATTTTTCTACATTCGTCTTTTTTATTTTGATACATATTTATTTCATTTTTTTTTTTTAATTTCCAATTTATTTCAATCTAATCATTGCTAAATGATTATTAACATAATTTCATTAGCATTTACCACTTCTCCGATAAAAGCGGCCACTCGATTTAAATTGCGAAACTATGTTTTTGACTAATATTTTGCGTATTTCAAAAATTATATTACTATAATGTGCCGCTAATGGTTTACTATACATTCGTGTATGCGCAAGCATTTATTATAAATTAAAAAGTAGATATTTACCATGATAACAATGGGTAGTAAAAATTAAAAATTTGAATGTAATTAAATTCCATCGAGATAAGAGGTAGGTGATTTAAGAAACGCTAGGTCAGTGTATGTACACACAAATCAAAACAAAATATTGTTCTATAATTAATAATAAAACTAAAAATTTCTTCATTGTTAAAAAAAAAAAAATTATTTAAAAATCGCGTCGTGTCAATTTTTAGTTAATTATATGAAATTTTCAAGTATCAATTGAAAGAAATTATTTTTAGTGGAAAAAGTATATAATTGCAAAAATTAAATTAAATATATAGTGTTACGTATTATAAATATTTTCATGTAAAATATATGCAACTCCGGCAACTGCAAAAATGCACCGAGTTCGGTTCAACAAAATAAAAGTAGCAAAGATAGGTCATTTGATCTCTATTTCTGTTATTTAATTTTAAATTTACGTTAAGAAGATAATCTGTAAAATAACAATTAACGATTAGTTTTCATTTAATTTGAATTTTTTTTAACTTCGAGCAATAAAAAATCGATAACATTTATTTCGAATAATTTGCACAAATCTTTATTAAAAAAAATCGCACTTGAAGTTAAAAAAAAAAAATTAGACTTGCATCTCAATATGCATAATACTCGTCATTAGTTGCATTTAGCGTAAGTGTGTCAGATATTATAAATAAGGATGGTGTTTAAGCTGGTGCGTCATTCTTTTGTAATGAAATTTTGAATATTTTAGTTCCGGTAGCTTAGGAGGGAGAGAAGACTTTTACAATTCAACGAGACACTGCGAAATATAAACAATTTTCGAGGCATTGAAAAGTTCTCGTATCTCACCGGAGAACAGAGAGAGGGGCGGCAAGGGTTTGTAAAATATGAAAGGTATGTCCTTCGTGTGTGCAGGGGAGGTATGCACTTGCGCGTGCGTCTGCGCGCGTGCACCTTCGCGTGTGAGGTGTGCGCGACTATTCAGATATTGTTGTTATTGTTGGGGGAACAATCGCCCGTCAATAGGGGGCACCGGTACAATGTATCTATTCAGGTGCGACCAGGGGTGCTCAGCCACCGCGATCGCCTATTCCGTGACGAGTTTCGCTTCTCCCTCCCTTCTCCTCCTCTGCCAGTCGCTCGTCCCGTCCCTTTCTTTCAATTTTTCGTCTATTTCGATGATTCCGTAAACGGTCCACTTGCTCAAAACAATCGAGCCGATCGTCATCCTCTTCCTTCAAACTCAATCGATTGCCGTCCAAATTTCGAGCAGTAGTCTTTCGTGACTTTTGCAATATTGCCTTCCGTGCTTCGCGATTCTTTTCTCGTGATGCAAACTGCATTTATCTCCCTTCCGTTGGACGAGTAAGCGAATTGCAATGGAGGGCTGCTCGTTCCACCCACCTCTTGCGAAGCGTTAAAATCTTTAAAACAAATTTAAAGTCAGAAGTAGCCGTAGCAATGGCTTCGTTGGCATTATAACAATTTCGTCGCATAGGAGTCTTTCGTTACTTCGTTCGTTCATTGCTATTTCTCGAATTCAAAACTAAAGCCTTAAACTTGGAACGATGGAGCAACGATAGAAGCGGCTCAACAGTTTTAAAACTATCATCGTTTTATTATCGTCATTTTTAATCTAACCTTGTGACTGCTATCTCAGCAGTTATACCCAAAAACGATTTTATTTCCGATATGCTGTTCCAGTATTTAAAAAAGAATGTAGATATGACAATAAGACTGAAATCGCGATTTTTTAATACTTTTCTCGTGCATATTGAAGACGCTCAAACATTTAAGCTATAATTCACGCAAAAATAAAATGCAACATTATAATAATTTATAATTACACAAGAACCCAGATATCTGTCCACGGAATTCGTGCGTGCAGGTGAAAAAGTGCATAATGCGTGCACGATTGAGAGGTGATTTTGAAATTGGAAAGCTTTTACATCGATGCAATAGTGTCTGTCTCCTCCTCTTCGATGCTCCAATTCAGCATTTGCATTGTTTCAATAATAATTTTTCAAGGCTACCGCTCTAGAGATTTTCAAAACCTCGGAAGAACGTCTTACGGATTAATAACTCTGGTGTTAAGTAATGGTGCCGATCCAAACGTAGAGCCTTCGAGGCTTTTGACAACGCGGCGAGTTCGGTTAGAATTATCGCAGCTATTAATTCTGGATATTAGTCTTCGGAGATACTACCCAGTCGAAGAGGGGGGGGGCGGACAAAGCGGCGCGCATTGTTGAATAAAAACAACAATAATCGGATTGTCGGAGAGGGCGGAAGGTGGGGAACGAAAAAATGCAAGACGCGGAAAAGCCATGAGAAAAGTAGGTCGCAGCCTCGCCGTCCTCGCGGCCGCTCGAGAGCCCCTACAGTCGCGCGCGCGCGCGTCCACTGAAAGGGGGGGGGGAAGATACGGAGCTCACAGCGATGATTACGTATGCGGGAATCATTGTCGGGTGGCGCTCGGTGCCGCCGCCGTAGCCGCTGCTCATGCGGAGGCCAAAAATCGTCGAAATCAGTCGAGTTCAACATCAGCATTGTGCGCGCGCCTTTGTCTCTCCGGCTCATTGTTGTCGGGATACTCTCGCGGGCCCAGCCGCGCATCCACTGGTACCGGCATCCACCCCCGAGCGGCTTTAACGGGGGTGACCGGCGTGCCTCGCGTCTCGCGGCGGCGCGATACTCCGCTATCCTCACCATCGTCGTGGCTCCCACGTGACTGCCACGACAGCGAGGCCGGGAATTTTCTCTCGAGAAGCTTCTCCTCGCCGATATTCGGACGCTCCGCGTATCTCGCGCAATAGTTAATTATTTGTCGCCGTTGCGAATTTATGGGCCGGCGCCATCGATAAAGTGGAAATGTTGCCAA
The DNA here is from genome assembly GCA_018907185.1 of Platyscapa corneri. Classification (NCBI taxonomy): domain Eukaryota; kingdom Metazoa; phylum Arthropoda; class Insecta; order Hymenoptera; family Agaonidae; genus Platyscapa; species Platyscapa corneri. Next base: position 6,142,622 of record JACCHW010000024.1, on the reverse strand, counting down.
CGGTTCGGCATACTAGCCGATCCAGAGTTCGTTCGAGTCCTTCGCAATTGTCCATTGCTCAATATTTTACAAGTTTGCTCGTGTCCGTTGTCACTGTCTTATCAGATCTGCTGTCGTCGACTTCGAACTTGGCTAGCCTGGCTAGAGGAAAATTTTGTTTCTACCGTCGTGTAAAACGGTAAATCAACTTCGCGGAAAATGCGTGAAATCTGCCCGGAACTTTAATGATGCAGCGCGAAAGTGCGAGCCTCGGCTCGGGATGTGTCGAAAAACTAACTTGGAATTTTGACTTTTAGTTATCGAATGAAGCTAAACAATGGCTCTCGCCTAACGCGGTTGGTTTTTTTTTTTTTTTTTTTTTTATTTTGCCATTCTAACCCGGATGTTATTAACCGAACGCGGCTCTTTCATTTACAAGGACTTAGATTTCCGTGAGAGTTTTGCGAAACGAGTAACACGCGAACGGGGCCGCCAATCAACAACATCGCCCTATAAACGATTATTTCCCGATTCTTCTTAATTCTGGCATCGCGCTAGGAATTTAATTAGCTTCTATTCATTGTCGCGCTACGCAAATTGCTAGAAAAACTTTTCGTTAAAATGCTTGTTTAATATATTATTCGATTGTTGAATGCTCTCCTAATCAAGCTTATTCAACGTATTTCTGAATGTTAAACAACGCTTCCGTTGACGCAGCTTCGGAACTTCTAAAAAGCTGAAACTTACGATAATATGCTGGAAGACATGCGCGGAATTAATCTGTAATATGAATTAGCGAATAGGAATCTCTAATTGTCGCAACGAGCAATAAATTGTTAACAACAAACTTTCTCTTACAAGGCGCTAACTTTAAGCTCGGCAATCCTTTATTTTTCAAATATCAGATTAATAATAAGCGAATATCGAGGTATGAAGTTGATACATCATAACCGAGGCTCGAAAAGACTATTTAAAAGACGTTGATCATTCGCTGCTAAATTAAGCATCGAGCGTCCAGTGGTTCGCGATGACGAAAAAAACCTTGCCAAACGCCCAGTTATCGCGATAAAGAAAAATCTGGATTTTACGGAATTTAACAAAAATACATTGCACAAATGCGAGAATAAGGAGAAAGAAGAGCACAAAGGTCTAAGGAACACCGAGTGTCCTTTAAAAAAGGGGGAAAAATTCGATACGGAGAGAGAGAGAGCAAATGGTAAGATATCAGCGAAGGAGACTAAGAAGACGATTCGCAGGGAAAAAAGAAATTGTCGAAAACGAAGACAGAGTGATATCATTGGGCGCTCTGGGGCGGGGGCGGGGGGGGCAAAGAAGAGACGAGAGAAAGAGAGTGAGAAAACATAGAGCAAGGGTTGAATAGGAAACAGTACAATGGACCTCGGGTGGCTATGTAGGTATGTTATCAAATGGTTTCCTCATTCACGTACTGCACTCTCCCTCCACCCGACTCTAACAGCCTTACGGGCTTCGTCCTTCTCTCTTTCCTCCTCTCCAACTATTTACCTGTGTGTGTCTGTCTTTGCCGTGCAGCGAGCGAACGGCGTGTGTCTGTCTGTTACACTTATTCATAGCAGCAGCCCATTGTACGGCTCCGGCTGTGTATTGAGGCTCGAGTTGAGTTCAGTTCAGTTGAGAACGCGATGGAACGTGTCACAATGCGCTATGTACGCGAATAAGGGGCTCCGCTATTCTCTCTCTTTTCCTCGCTGCCTCCCTCCACCGGTCCTCGTCTATTTCGTCTTTCGTCGTCACTCCCTTCGAGCGCCGCGCCAGTGTCGTCTTCCGCGTGCGTACCGATAGCAGAGTGTAGCCCCGCTCCCAGCCCGCGCCATTTACCCCCCCCCCGCAACCCGCGAGGTCTCGAAAGAAAATCGCGTCGGAAAATTGCATTCGCGCTAGCAGATACGCGCAAAGGTGGCGAATGCGAAGGCAGACGGAAGATTTGCGAAATCTGTTGCTCCACTCCCGAGTTGGTTGTTACGCGTTCGTAATATCAGGCGAGAATCCCTTCAAAAGCTCGATTTAAGATTTTAAGGTGCGATCGAAAATTCACTTATTTTGGGAGAGGATTTTTGCGTCGCATCCCTCGCCGCGTTGCAATTTGAAAGATACATCGAGAATGTGCGCTAAGAGTTTCGGATCTTAAAGCTTGAATTACCCGATTCTCTGCTATACTCCCGCGTTTTGAACGAGTTGTAATTTTTAAAAGCGGTGTTTAGCCGAAATTATGAAATTTTGAAACGCTATTGCTATTTTCAGCAATGCAGTGCGCAATCGAACGGCTTATGAACGACTGTTGAATCTATTTGGTTGGAACGATCCTTAGGTACAGTAAATAAATTCCGATTCCATAGGAATGGTCGGTGCCGATTTAAAAGTCCCAAACATTCAAGAGCCTGCGCGCGTAATACGATCATCTATCTATTAGTAAACAACGAAACGATGACTCACAGCATTTGATTGAGAAGCCAAGGATTACCGTAATAATATAGTCGTAATCGACTGGAACATTTTTTAAACGACTTGTAAAAGTTTTTTGTTAATCAATAAATCCAGTTCCATAGCTAAATTTAAAATAGTTATTCGATTAGACTTGGCACGAAGTGCAATTTTCAAGCAACATCGTGCATTAGTAGTTTTTAACGACACTCCGCTTCTTGGTCAATAATTATGCTTCACTCGCCAAAACTCAAGTTTCTTTCAATCCTATTTAAACGAAAAGCGAGTGTATTTCTCGGCAGAAATCCTCTTCCAGCTCCATTGGTAGCCTCTCGTCGAAAGGTATAATTGGTAATGCGTTACTCCTAATCAGTCTTCGAGCTTGCAATGTAATCGTAATTTTACAGTTTGCATCGTTGAGATGGCGGCTGGACCAGGGCTTATTTATCGGCGATCGCGTAAAAAAGCAAAATAAAATTACCGAGCGCGTTCTCTAGGATTTGGTCGCTGCATCGGATAATAAAAAAGTAACGGCACTGGCGGCGCTGTGTGGGAATCAATCGACGGTGTGCAGTCGATCGCAGCTCGTAAGTTGAACGGACGCGATGCGGTCCTCGCAATTGCAGTGCGCGGCTCGAACAACGGCCGACGATCGTTATCTTTAGCGGCAATTCGTCCCGCGCGCGATCTACGGAGGCTCTCCAATTAACGCTCGAATTGATCGCGCGCGCGAAGAAGCATAATAATGCGGGGGCGATAGGTCGACTCGGTGGCTCGGTGGGCTGACGCACGAGACAAATCGGCGCCGACGGTAGAAAAGAAAATACAGGAAATCTCCTTAGAGTCGAGTCATCGTAGAATATCTCGGGGTCTCGCGAGGGGCTCGAAAAAGCGGCCGCCGAGTCGAATAGGATGGATGAGGTATACACGTCGGCATACAAAACTCACTCAATGCGTCATTCAAGCTCGAAGAATACGCGCTTGTTCTCGCCCATTTTGCCTCCCGGAATGAGAGTTTCAAAAGGAATTAAGGATTCAAAGGCATCTTTGCGCACGGCGAAAGCTGCGCTCGCGTGTTCACAAAACGCGGGTGCCCTTAGCCCCTCCCCCCGCTTGTGCACAACACGAGCTGGGCGTCCGCTGCCGCCGACTCGCGCTTGCGCTTTTCGCGCTCTCCGTAAAGCGCCCTTTCATTTTTCACCACTGCAAGACTCATCTCTTGCGCGCATTTCCTCGATACGCAAGCCCCCATCGCTGCGAATCGCTTCCCTTATCAGCTTTCCGAATTTTTCGTCGACTTTTCTCAGATTCCCCGATTCGGCCTGCAACTCTGTTTTTACATTTCGTCAGTTTGATGATCTGCGCGAAACCAGCGTTTACAAGCCTAACTCGGATACCTGTTTTTGCTGGCTATTGCAGCGGTCGAACGATCGTTGCTGCCCAACGACCTCGCGATCAACCACGTTTTTTATCGTAATCTTCATTATCCCTGGACTATTTCTGACGTCCACCCGAAAAGAGTTAATCTTCCAACGAACACGCGTCCCAAAAACTCGCCGCACCGTGCAAAGTGGAAAATTTTTAAAGCACTGTAGAGCGTCCGAGTGCGAGTGATCGGACAGCTTCTTTGACGAACGGCAACGAATGAAGAACATTGTTCTTCATTCGGAATGAAAAGGGTTTGGGTTGACAAAGTTAGGATAAAATGAGAGATTTGTCGTCGTTTAATAGCAGCGGCTATTAAAAATAAAGCGCCGCGACGAGTATTTCAGGAGCACTTAAAGTTAACAATCACGAATTTTAAAAACTTCCTATTGCAATTATGCTTTGTACAAATATAAAAGGAGGAGAGGCCACGTCAATGGGAGCTCGGATAGTAATTCAAAAGATTAACTTTTAATAAGATCTAAGCAAAACTTTTATTCGACATTCGTCGGATAAGAATATTTACGAGGGCCTTTATTATTTTAATTAATTTTTTGAAGGAGCGCCGACGCGTAAGCGAATTCGAGCGCACGGGCTGCTTCCTCCATCTGGTGTTGCCGCGCGAGTCCATCCAATTTCCATCGGCGCTGCGGAAACTACGATTTCTACGGTGGATAATAAAAGCGCGCCATTCAGCCGCCGCCATTCGGCTTTCGTTCGGATACAATTAATAATTCTTCCCTAAGCAGCAATCCGTATGCGGTTCGGGGCATAAGCGAGTGTTCCCTCCTCCAAATGGCCTACGACTTTCATCGGATCAGGAAATTTTTCAGCATTGGTGAGTGGCAATCCGGGCCGATCGAACCACCGCCACTCTCCCACATTCTTAGCGTCGCCACGGTACGCGCGTAGCGAATTCGCTCGACGAATGCCGCTTCTTTTTCCTCCCCACAAAAAAGGAAGGTCCGCGTGCGCGTTGCCGGTTAACATGAAAATGAGTCCGAGCTCGTAAAAGAAAAGAAGAGCGAGCGACAATATGAGCCAGACGCTCCCGATTATAGTTTCCCCATTGTCATTCATGAGAATACGAGCCCGAGCGGGGCGAGAGCACGTCTCCGAAAACACGTCCCAAGTCGGAGAAAATGGGGTGGCTCGCACGCATCGACGTATCGCGCCCGCACAGCTCGCAAATCGCTGATTTTTTTATTTCGTGCGCGATTGTAGGATGTGCGGGGCAGCAACTGCCACGCATGAATTTGAGCTTTACTTACCCGAGAGCCGGATCGTCGCGGCGACTCTCGCCTGGATGTTGTCCATTGAAAAGATCGCGGCACCTTCAACAGAAAAAGGAGCTTTTTTCAGCAAACACTCGCCTCTAATTTGCGCCTGTGAAAGGTCAATCGCCGATACATTAATCTTTTACAAAAGCTCGATATACTTCTTCCCGGATAGTCGCTGAATTATAATTCACGAGACGATTTTTATCTCGCTGAATGCGAGTCTCGGCCGGTGTGGAAAATCCCCTTTTCTTCTCTAAAAATTAATTTTCGAACGACCCCATGTAATACCTGCGTATTATTCGATGCAGTTGAGTTTGGTGCGTATTGTTCGAGAGACTTGTATTTCACAGAAACATCCAGGAATTTATGTTATTATCCATTTAATTACAAGCAAGTGTAATTAGCTCTAGTACAATAAGCCTCGTTTTAAAGAAAACTCTTCGCTAAAAACGTAAGCCAATTTAACCGTAATATCCAAATTGTATTCGCGAATTTTAATCTACACAGGTCGTTTTTCTTAATCTTCGAGTAATTTTACGTCGCCTAATCGCAATAAATAGGTAATGTTTTTTTTTTTTTTTTAATATTGAATATACGTATAATAAATAACTTCAAAAGAATAACAAAAAAAAAAAAAAAATAAAATACCAGCGTATCGAATGAAATCAACTTATACAATTGTCATAATACGTGTAAAAGATAGTTGTGTTGTGATAAGAATTCTATATTGTCCATAGTTAATTTATTTAATTATAAAAGAAAAGTTACGTAATCGCAAACTAAAGTAATATTTATTATTGTAGTTCAAATCGTTCTATCTGTGCTCGATACGTAAACATTTATGATTTCTGAAATATTTCCAAGTTCTTACGATCTTTATCAAGAGCAGAAATTTTTATTAATAATACATTTTTATTTATTCGATGTAAATTTGTATTAAAATATTTAGACAAGCGTAGCAAACATGACAGAAGTATTTGAGCGAGAAAACCACTAATTCAGAAGTTAAATAAAAATTCTAGTAGAATCGCGAGCTTGTAAAAAAAATTAATTTTCATGATAAATATTTATTTTTCAATTCGGAAACGTTATTTTCAACCACATCTGGTCGAATTTCTGTATTAATTCGATTTTTGGTTGGTATGTTCACATAATAGTATATGCTGAATTCTTTGCACATTTTTTTAACGTGAAAACTCAGATGCCGTTCTTGGGGAAAAAATCCTTGGGGTGCGTTTGGTACGGAACAGCTGCTCCAAAATTGCCGTGGCGTTCGGATAAATCTTTTTTTCCGTTTTTGAATTAGTAACGATCTATTTTGGGATTCGCGAACTGCACGAAACGTCCAGCTTCGACGAGAGGCATTCGAGATATCGATTGTAAATCGCAATAGCCTAGATGACGCGCAAATTAATTCCATTAAGCGCTTAACCATAATTGGATAAACAGTAACGATCAAAGTACATTATTGATGACAACATAAGTAGAACAGAAGCTCGGCCTTTCGATCGCTCGATACTACATTTGCACATCTATAGTTATTTCATTGATTCGTTAAAATGACGTTACTGGTTGATTCGGCTAAGACTCCCACTATCGAGTATTGAAATCTCGAGACGACAATAGACTCGCGGCTTATTTTCGGTTCGAGGACGACCGGTGACCCTTGGACAGGTGCAGCAATGGCGCTTTACCTTTCCACTTTTATACCAAACGAATACTTTTCTGTAAATGCTTTGGCGAATTTAGAGTGAAACAATGCGATTGTTCCAACCTCGCTCTCCTCGACAATTGCGACGCAAGACTTACATCCCCGATATAGATATTATTTGGCCATACGTGCGCAGCTTCGCGTAAAAGGGATCAATGTATCCATATACAGAGGAAAAAACAGCGATCGAGAGAGACGGAGAGAGGGGGGGGCTCTGGTGCGCGGTCTTATCGGCAGTTATCGGGCCGTGCCGTCACACAATGGGGCAGACAATGCGCGGAACAATACTTGCCTATTTCCCACCCTTGCTGGCCCTGCACCCCCGAGTTCTCCGCGGCGCTCGCCCCTCCTCCACCTCCTCCTCTTCTTCTTCTTATTCTTTTCTCGCGTGCCTTCGCTTCATCGTCCTTCCCCGACGAGCGCCAACTTAATAAACATAATAGCTGACTGTGCCGCATCGCGGCCACAATGAGATCCGTACCGCGAGATACCGAAGATATGACGGCGGCGACGACGACGGCGACGACGATGACGACGACGATGGAGGCGTCGACGGCCTCGCCCATTGTGCCCGAGCCATCCAACTTTTAGTTTCGAATGGATTATTCCGACCCTCGAGGTCTTCGCGTGCTCTGGCGACTCACCGCGGCGCGCGTCGAATCCCAAGCAGAAGACTCCTTTTTCTCAACCCACCCCCCGTCTTCTGCCTGGAGGGACTTAAGGACCTTCGAGACCTGCTTGTATTGGCCGCTAAATTTTTTTACCCTCCTTGTGTTAGCAGTCGTCGTCTACGCCAGGCATTTGTCAATTTTCTCATCCTTTTGTCCAGTGGATCTTTCATAATTTGCTCGATGCTTGTTAAAGTACTAAGACGGCGTCTCGGTTCACTATATTTTGCTTCTTGCCATTACTAACGACCTGGAATATTAACACCATTGCCAAACTTATCAATTATGCTTATCTATGAGACAGACTTGTGGTATTGATACTCATTCGCAATTTACGACTGGAAAGTTAAGCTTTGGTCGTCGTTTGCAACGACGAATGCAAAAGTATTAAAAAATGCACATTCGTCGCGATAATTGTTTGAACATTCTTATTATCGACTTAAGTCTGTCGGCGCGAAACAGGGTATTTGTAAAATAAGATCTTTTTGCTTTTTTGTTGCTGCCGCGCATAAATCAACTATTAAAACGGAGTAAATTGACGCTTCTCCGTAATCTGGTACCGTAGTATTCTAAGGACAAGATTCGAAACGTTTGCAGTGATAATTCTAGTCTGCAGCGAAAAACGTGTTGTGACAAAAACACGCGTGTAAAATTTACGGTTAATCGATTTGAAATGATAAAAGTTGCATCGGGTTCGACGTAAAGTTTATTTAATAGACTTTTAGGGTACCAGTTGGAGAATGAAAGTCGTATACAAGGTAATCAATGAACTGGGAACGTATTGCAATGGTGTCCTGAAGCAATCAAGCGTTAAGGTTCATTAGAATGCGGCGAACGGGGTGAACTGGATTCAAAACCAACCCCCCACTCTCCATAGTGAACAAACATATAGTATCATAATACTATAATATCATAACATCACAGTATCATAATATCGTACTCCTGAAATTTTTACTTCAAAGATACCCGTTACGAATACCGTTTCACAACGTAGAAACTCAGTATGCTTACGCATTTCGAAACGTATCTGTACGCGGTTGTCATTTATTTAAGTGCGCATATTCTAAAAATGCAAGTGTCAGTGATTTTTTAATAATCCATTCGAATTTGGAAATTTCAATAGACTCGAAAAACTTTAAAAAATAAATCACAATTCCATCCGTATGAACTTTAATCTTTGAAGTAAATTAAAAATGTTCTTAATAGGCGAAACAGGTATTTAATTGTCTCAGTTTATATTTTTGTACCTACCATTTTCATCTTTCATACATTTGATAAAAATAAGGTTGTTTTTATTAAAGCAACGTTTGCAAACACATTAAATTTAACGTTGAATTAAAAAAAAAAAAAATGGACAATTGAATTCAGCAATATAAAGAAGAATATTGAGAAGAAAATAATCTAATTTAATCTCTAATCTCAGCCAGGAGAATGCGGATCAAGTCTCATAACTCATAGTCGAGCGTATGAAATAAAGAAGAAGCTTTGTGTATAAAATAAAAGACCCCTCGTGTGATGCGCCGTATAGTGTCACAAGCCACTGATTAGAAGTCAAATAAGGGGAAATTAAATCTAAAGCCAAGTCGACTATACTTACACTTTTGAGTTTAAATTAAACTATCTACTTGTAAGTAGTTGATTTTTACCTTTACCCCAATTCAAATCGTTGAGAAAGACACTGTCTAAGCCATCGATGTGAAGCTTGAATCGATAATTTTTAGCAAAGCACTAGATTTATACGAAGCGATTCAAATAATTCAATGCCACACTTTCACGAGGCCAAATCGTTGATGAATCTTCGATTTTCGAAGTATTTTCGAGTAAATTGGAACGCGCCGTAATCTTAAAAGCAGTCGACGGAATAATGTATCAAATTCATTATTTATCGCTCTAGTCAACCGAGGAAAATTAAAAATCTCGAACTTTAAACGCCTCTTTTAAGGATTTTTAGAATGCGAATTGTACATCATTCCAAGTGTCTCGTGTTACATTCCATTGGTTTTTTCAACAGACACTCTTTTCCAACCCCTTCACAAGCTACTTCTTTCTATCTCCAAACTACCCTTAGTAAATAAGAGTTTCGAATAATATTTCTAACAAACTTTCACGTGCATCGACTGCCAACGGAAATATTTATTCCAACATTTCGAAATTCTTCGAGTTCATTAGTCGCAAAAGTTTCGAAATGCTTAATTCATATTTAAATTTGCACAACATTTAAGATATAAAATTTAAATTCGAGAAAAAAAATTTTTTTTCATTGCCATCGGATGCTTGTTTTTGATAAATATTCATGATATAAAAACTATACATTTCCTTTTTTGACTTTAGTTTTCTGAACCTTAATGTTATAAAATACTGTCAATACACGACACCGCCTTAACTCATCAAATGTCAATTTAAGGTAGAAGTAAAAGATGCGCAGATACCAATACTTGTGGTAAGTTTTCTTTTCGGAAGCGCTCTCATTTTCTTCAGATATATGGATAGAGAGAGAGAGAATTAAATAGACTGCAGAGGCGCTTCGATTGCCGTTACGTCATCCAAACAATATACCAGTCCCACGTAATCACCCTCAACCACGTGCTCCAGCGTATTTATACTAAGTAAGGGTCGCATAGAAGGGGAAAGGAAAGAGAGAATAGAATGTGTCAGGAATTGTCGAAAAATATACTTAAATAGATTTATTGATTTAAAGAAATGCTTTCCCTCGTTCAAAGATTATTTGCATTATCGTGCGATTGTTTTTTATCCGTTACTTTATGAATTATTTCAAATATAAATTCAGTAGTATTAATTATTTAAGATCTAAGCCTGTCCTCCAATTTACTTAAATAGTTATTTAACAAACGAAAATACTATCAAATTTATTCATATCAGGTAAGTTTAAAAAATTTGTACTCCTCAATAATTCTCACGAAATTTGATTAATTTTTTTATTAAGTTTATTTATCGTAATCTGATGAAAACCTTTTGGAAGCTGTAGCTTTGCATATTTACGTATGTCCTTGCGATATTTTCCATTCTATTAAGCTACAACGTCAATCGAAGAGGCAATGTGGTCACTGCAACAATTAAAACATTAACCTAATATTGAGAATTTTTCGTGCAATCGAAAATTTATTCCGCGCGTATTAAAAATTTCCCGCTTAATTCTTGATCCAGAATAAAAAAAGCGAAACTAATTTACTTTTACAGGTGATGAACAGTCGTAGTGACACGCAAAAAAAAAAAAAAAAATTACGCACACAAAAGTTAAACTATTCGTAGAGAATTTGAGTTTGAGAGGTCGTTTGAAATCTCTGGAAGATTTACGACGCTTAATTAAGCTCTTACTTTTTCTAATCATATTGGAGAAATAACGCGACGCAACAGTCGCACGATATACTCGCCGTTCGAATTTCACCTTTTTCCCGCTTTCCTGCTCCATTTGCTCGATTTCGTTCTCAATCGAGCTTCCGCCGGGGCAATTAAAGCGATTGGAGCGACCGCGGCATCGCCATGGCTGAAGCGTTTATCACTCGTACGACACCTAATAATTGTCGTCATTGTGCGTAATCGGCGTGCAATAATGGTTCCGTAAATATTCGCTGCATTTCCAGGAGCGCGAATTTCCGAATCGAGGATGATCGCCGATGAATTTTTGGCGATCGCCGTCCTCGCGCTACGGAACTGCGGCCCGCACTCGGCGGGACTCGAGGATCTTGGAAAGTCTCGGCCGTCAAAATCTCTCGCGACTCGATTCGCCGGAAAACTTTACAATATTCCAACGGAGGAACGATCCGATGATCGCCTGTCGAGGCGAAGCAATAAGCAGTCGAGACCGGGGATTCGTCGAACAGCAGTCGGCGAGATTTAATAAAGCGGCGTTCTCGAGTAAAAACAAAAGCGGGGCAGCCGACGCGAAGGCCGACGCCTCGATAACGCGGCATCATCCTCGAGTATTAGGGTGCTTAATTAAGCGCCGGCAGATGTGGCCGAGGCGAACGCCGGCAATGGATAAATCGCGCTATCTGGGACGGGTTATCGGGGCCGCTATAAATCACGCGCGCTTTATGCGACTGCCGCCGCGTGCTCGAGGCTCGATGATAGCCCCCGCCCCCGCCCCCGGCACCCTTTCGATACGCGCCTCGTCGAGGGGCCGCTCGGGGAGCCGCTTGTTACACGGGGATTGCACGCGCGGGAGCGATCGACCGGGACCCGGGGAGTGGGGCGCGGGCCGAGTTGGTGTTTTAAGCACTGAGCGCGCGCGTCCTCGGAAAGCTAAACGTCGAGCAAGTGCTCGCTCAGGTACGCTTATCGGTGCCCCGTGCACGAGAACCGCCTATTTTCCCGATCTTCCTGAAAGCCGCTACCAATTAAATAACGAGGGGCAGAATCGTCGCCGTTGCTCGACTTCGAGAGTGTGTGGAAACGCGCTTGCCGACAAATTATTTCCAGCTTCGGAAACACGTTTCCGGAGCCATTAGCTTTCGAATCGCCGATTCCCCAGAACTGTTGTCTAAAAACTGTTGAATTAACGGTCTCCCGGATCTTGAACGCGAGTACATCGCGCACCCGAGATTCGAGTTGTGATAAATAAGGTTCCTGCATTCGTGGCTGTGTCTCAAAAAATGCAGAAGCCACGTATGCAAAACTGAAATTATACGCTTAAAAAGTTAAGAAAGCACTCGTTTTTATAAAAACAATTAATCTTACACGCGGGAAAAAGACGAAAGTAGTACTTACCGCGCACTCTAATTCGTCGATTCGTCATTTTAAGCCCAGGATGTTTTTTATCACCGTTTTACACGAGCATTCGGTAAAATTAGCGTTTATCGTGCTAAATTCGAGCGGTTGCTATATAAGTAGAGTTTAGAAACTATGCGCATTAATATATTGGATTTATATTATTTAAAGGAAGAAACTAAAAACATTGCGAAGATAAGATTTTCTCGATTTCTTTAAAAATAACGCGCTACGCTACCACGTTAAGTGATAACAAATCGTATTTTTAAAAATAAACGACAAAATGTTTGGAAACTATTTCGTAAAATTATGCTCGAGAGCCGATAATTGAAAAATATCTTAAAAAACCGCTTAAACGTTAAAATAAACTATATTTTATTTTGTTCCTTTAATCGGTCGAGGTCTCCCTTGAATTCTACTGTATTCGGCGATAAAAATAATAATAGTAAGTGCTAATGTAAACAAGATGAAAGAAATAAGAAAAATTAGCAACCATTGAGAGAGCAAAGATATGGTTTTCTTAACCGGTGCTGGATTTTCTCGACTCGTTTGAGGAGATATTATTTTTAAGAGTAACTCGCTCTTGAATTAAATAATCAATCGTAACGATCGTATTATCTATGCTTCTTAATTATCTGTGTCAATGGTCCGTAGAAAAAGGAACGTCATAAAAGTAATTTATGATGTAGCACAAAGAGTCGGAGAGGAAGATTGAAAGCACAATAACAAAATGGAGTCGGAATAAGTACAAATAATAAAAAATAAACAGCTTATGAACATAAAGTTCATAAAGTAACAAAAACCTATAGAAATGAAGAATATAGTGTGAGCTTGAGAATGATAAAGAAGGATGGGGGGACGAGAGTGGGAGGGTAGGATAGGGGTAGGTGAGTGTCGGGCGGGAAGGGGGGCAGTTTAGTGAATGGAATATTATTGGGGCATCCTTTCACGCGGACTCGACGGAAGCCAGAAGACCTCATCTGGCGGGGCTACACTACCGCTGTGTGGATGGCATCGCGTATTCGTCGTAGTCGTCGTCCCCCTCCTTCCACGCACTCTATCCCGGCAATGCCGTTCCTATTGAATCCCGTCTGCGCGCTCCCGGTTATATACGTGTATAGACGCGTGTATAGGTTCTTACATTTCATGATTTATCACGCAGCTTTCAGCCGCCGCTAGGGCTCAAAGCGCAAGCAAGTCCGCCCTGAAAGCGCGCAGATTGATAAAAGAAATAATAGAGGATGCGAAATAGAAGGGACTCGATCTGATATATCTCGGCGAGTTTTCGATGAGCTCAACGCGGATGACAGACTGTTGGAGGCTCGAGCTCGGGGAGTTAAAGAGAGACGTCGTCTCCCAGGCTATCGCCCGCAGAATTTCCTCCGCCGGAGGGAGGAGGGGATTCGGATTCCCTTTCAACATCTTTGATACTCGCGGCAGTTTCTTTCCGTCGACTACTTTGCACGGCTCTCTCTTACTTTTCACCCTCTCCCGATGAATTTCTTGCTCCGCTTCCGGCAAACTTATGTTTTCCAGAAAGCGTTCATCGCCGCATTTGTATCCTTCTAATCGGCTTCCACGTCTTCTCTGCGAAAATAATATGTCACGTAGAGGATGCAGTTGCATCGAGACACGACCCAGACTCTCTCGAATTCGTCATCGTTATTAGGCAAATTTTCACAGGCCCTAACTTACCCTTCCTTTAATTAATCTCGAATTCGATTGTCTTTAATTGAAAATATAAATTCGCAAAATATGCGAATGAATACCGAGTCCATTTAGTTATAAGCATTACCTATGAGAAGCGATACGAAATCGCAAGGTATCCAACGTTATTATTTGAGAATTAGGGAACTTGAGATTTTGCGCTTAAACGATTATTTGGAAAATAAATATTTTAAACATTTTTCGCAGTGTAAGAACGTAATTTTTCTCAAAAATTTGACTCTCTTACTTATTAAGGGAAGTAGAAAACCTCTTCTCCTTGTATTCTTCGATAGAAATTTTTCAATATTCAAAGCTCGAGAAGCGAGATAAAATATACCCCTGTTGTGCCGAAAACTGCAGTTTTCTTCGCAATCGTCAATAATAAAAACGAGTTAAGTTTATGTAAATTTTGTAAATACATCGATCGATCGTGGTTGATTAAGAATATCCAAATATTACGCGTTGCGTTCGTGTTTCGCGAGACGAAAGCTTTAGCGCATAAATTGTTAAAATCTATCAGAAGCGCTCGTTCAGTAAGTCGGTTAATTGCGTGGATCGGAATTGACTTATTCGAGAGCCTTCGAAAGAGTCCATCAATCGCAGAGAAGGAGAGAGAAGAGCGGAATGCAACTCACCGCGACACGTCGTACAGCGATGTAATTCTTTAATTAAATTATGCAAATTCTAATGAGGCTGTAACCGAAGTTTTGTCGCGAAGTAGGCCGGCGATAATAAAGTCCGCGTGGCAGTTGGGGCGAGCGCTAAAAGAACACCTTACACGCGACACCTCCGCCGCAACGTAATCCCCGGCGTTAAAGGCTTTAAAGGGAAAAGAGGGCCCGCCGACGAGCACGCGAAAAAAGAATCCATCAGTCCGTGGCGGTCGGACGGCGGCACGTGTCGCGAGAGCCGAAGAGTCGGGCTCGTTCGTAGCCGATGCCGGGGTCGGCGTCGGCGTCGAGTCGCAACCTCGGCCACCGCAATGCGACAGTGAAAGGAGCCGCGTGCGGTCAGACCGCATTTCGGCCGACGCTCGTCACTTGCCTCGCAACCACGCACATAAAGAGAAGCAGCGAGGAGGGAAGTGAGGAAACCTGCCGGCGGGAGCCCCAGCGGGGAGGGGGATCGCCGGAGCTATAGCCTATGACTTTAATCAGGGATGAATAAAGCCAACCCTTTTCGCGGCGTCCGCCGCTCCGCAGCGCCACGTCGACGCGAAGAATGGAGATGAGGATGTAGCCCGTGAGTATCGGCATTGTTTCCAAACAAAGCTCCCCAGCCTTTCATGCCCCCTCCCGCGGACCCTGTGTGCGTCTGTACGTGCGACCCGTACACGACTGCACCGCGCATAGAACCTTCGTCGCTCCGAGACTCGGGTGCTGCCGCCAATGCCACCACCCCCAGCGGCTTTTCAGTCATTTGACACGCAAAGAAGTCAGGCCAGCGTATTGTCGGTTACCACCGCACCATTGTTGCGCGCTCCCCTTACACACCAATACTCCATCCATCCATTCGCCGAGCACAGTACCTGTGCTTTTCTTCATCTTCTTCGTCTTCCACATCTTCTTCCTCCTCTTCTTTGCCTCGGGTGCTTGCACGCGCTCTTTCGGCTTTTTTTTCAAATGTACTTCGTTTCGCGAGCGGGGCAAACCGGGGCTGGTACTTGTCGTGTACACCCTTCGACACCCCCACCCCCCCGAAGAATAGTGCAGTTCGAGCCATGAGTCAATTTCTGTACGTCGTAAAGCTCGAGTTCCTCGTGTATTTTCAACCTCCAGCCCAAACTCACGACCACCGCCACACTTTTGCGCTATTCTGTTTCGCCTTTCGAGCTTACGTTGTTGTGTCGTCGTCGCCGTCGCCGTCGCCGTCGTTTTTTTGTATGCAGATGAAGCGCGACTTGGCAAAGGGTGTAAATTCCGTGCTCGAGGACGGTTTCAAACTTCGAGGATAAAAAGACTTGGACTTTTCGATATTATTGAATTGTGGATTTTAGTTGCAGAAAAATTATACAGACGAATCAATCTTCGTTGTTAAGCGAAAACGACGACACGATTGTGCTCGCGTTGTTAAAATAATAATTTTAGGCCGATACTAAAAGACTCCATTACTCTTTTTAACTATGCACGAGGGGAGAAATTATAAAAAGCGGAAAGTAAAGGTAATAATAATGGTTGTACCAACGTTTGGACATATTTTCGCAATAACTTTAAAATTCTTCGTTGTTATCGCGGTGTCGATTAAAAATCGTTACCATAAGCTTTTATGAAACTAATGACACGAGAAATGACGTAGATAGTACTAAAGACGCCACAGTCGGATACACGCGTGTTTTCATTTTACTTTAAAATACTTTATATAGCACACATAGTCATATTAGACAGAAATATAGAGAATTCTTACTTAACTAACTCAGCAATATAACGATCAAAGGTGGTGGTAATAATTATCTATTGAAAAAAGTAGCACTCGATCGGACAAACGCAATTTATTATACAGAAACAAATGCAAGCATTACACGCAAATTCAAAATCTTTACGGAATCGCGACAAATTTATACGGTACAAGTGTGTAGTTCTTTATTTCGTTTTGAAAGAAGGTGGATTATCTAAGATAATTATAAGAGAATATAAAGTAATTACATTTTGATTAAAATCTAAAATAAACATATCGTGAAATCACGTACGTTTATTGATAGCGACAATTTCACTGTAGTTAAAAATCATATTATTTTCACTTGTAATATATTCAAAAAGCTATTGTTCTCTCTATATGTATAGCGTTAATGGTATTATAAAACAGAATTACGTTTAATTTACCTCCGAACAAAGATTCTACTAAGGGTGACGAAGAAAAGTAAGGCAAAGTTTTCGTTTTTTTTTAAAAACCAGGTTACATTATTTGTACGTTTCATACGCGTAATAAGAGCTCCGCAGTAAGCCTTAGTTTTCACCAATCTGTTATACAAAAAATTCTTTGTCGATATAATTGCTATTTTTCGATTAAAGATATTATCGATGTTATTCAATAATAATACTTATAATCTAGCAGTAACGAGTCAAATGCCGACCAAACGATATTTTGACGATTCCAGCCATGAAGTGTGTTGGTCAACGCACTCACATCACTATTCCATCTATTACTCGAACGAACGGTATTTATTAGGCTGCCTTTATGTCTTTAACCAACGGGCCTCTCGAGACTTGATTTTTTCAAGGGATCGTTGTCACCCTTTGGCATCCGTTCTTCCAGTGCCGCTAGCAAGTCGCCAAGGGGGTCAGTCGACGCCGATTTACCACCACCGAGGAATCCGGCGTTCGGCCGTGGGTTCGCGGGGGGTCGCGCATTATCGCACAGGTGCGTAATCTCTTAGCACGGCGCTTCCCTTATTGCGCATGCACACACCACGTGTCCGAGAGGGGACAGGTGCACGTGCACGCGGCCACAACGGAGGCGCGCGTGTCATCAGTCCAGGGCGGAGAGGGGAATCGAGTTTCCTTTCGCTGCGATTCGAGAGCAACGCACATACGCCTCCACTGAAAAGGCAAACACTGCTCTTTAAAGAAGCGCCGACTTTCGCCCCGACGAGAGGAAGCCGCTATTAGAAGCCGGGGAACGTCGGCACTACTCTGTTTCTGGGCAGGACGGTGTTTCGGTTTTCCTCTCGATTGCAGCGCCGCGCGAGGCTGCCAAGCTTCTCTGTCTTCTTCAGCCCCCGGCAAATGTTCTCGTTTATCCTGAACGGTGAAAGGGGAACCTTCGATCCTGTAACAACGGACGTCGCGGCGAACGCCAACTACTCGTCGTAACGAAAATATTGAAGACGCTGGACGTTACGAAACTGCACTTCTTAATGGAAGCTAAATATTCTTGCTTTCTTCCATTGTGCGCCTGACAAACCTGCTAAACCAAACCATTACTTCACGCCGTATAATGTTTGGCACTCGAAGCGTATCTTTCAAAAATCCAAACGGTGCTCGAACGCTTACGGGATATTTATTTGAACGCATTACGCGAAGTGAGAGTTTTCAGTGGATAAATTCGGTACAAAAACGTTTATAAATTGAATAAAACAATTGGAATAAACAAAACGTTCTTAGTTATTAAAGGACGTTACGTCGTAATACGCGATGTATAATAGCTATGTCAGCTTCCGTTGAAATGGTAAATTTTTGCCACGATGTTTCGATCGAAACATTTTATAATTTCAACTTTAAAAATAAGTTTAATTTGATGGAAATTTGGTAACAAGTAGCAATCGAGAAAAGCAGAAAACGCAAAAAAATCGAAATGTCTGGAGGAATAAAAATCTATTCCGAAGAAAATGTGTAAGCCGTAAAGGCTTTGCACGTGTGAACAGTTTTATGCACGTATAGACACGAGTTACAAGAGAAAACGTCACGAGCAAGAGAGTGAATACCGAAGCCCAGCGCTGTAGTGCATTACGGGCCACGGCACCTAGTAGGAGCGCGTGTATTTCAATCGGGCGAATTGTCATCTCGTCGGGGAAGTAACAGCGAAGAACTGGATAAAAAAATGAGGGAGAGGGGGGGTAAAAGCTGTTAAAAGTTTGGAAGTTTCGCGGCGCGGAATAGAGAGATTGACGAGGTGAGCGAAGGGGTGCGCTAACGCGCACAGGCTGACTGCCCTCCTATAGCCTCTCGAATATAAGGGAATCGCCGGAACGAAGAAAGAGAGGCTCAGTCACACATAAAGTACACAATTTCAAAGCAGAGGCGGTGCCAAACTGCGCCCAGATCGAAACGACTCGTATTAAACATCGTCGTATCAAACATAAAAATAGTACGCGGCCAGTTTTTAGGTTTTAGGAATTCCCTGCGCGGGCATAATGGAAAGGAATGGTATTTTACTGCTATGCAAATCTGTTGTCGACGACTATTGTAAAACGAAAAGCCTTTTAAGAAAGCAAGGAACGCCCCGAATGTTTTGTAATTTATTGCGTTATTTATACATCCGACAAAGGTTTCGTGCAATTTTATTTTGTATAATAATAATAATAATAATAATAATACTCGATTCGTCCACGTTGAACTTTCGCGCGCACGAAACAAATAAAGACACAATAATGATAATAATCACCTTCGATTTACTGATTTTACGGACGAATATTAAAGCTTTACCGACAATTAACTAGAAATTCGCAAAACCTTCTAATGCAACTGCGCCAGACTATCAAACTTTTTAAAAAATACAAATGCTCGGAAAAATTTTGCAATTTTTTTGCTCCTTCGACATTCCAACTTTGGTCCTGACTTTTGAAAAGCTGATATTGTAAAAATGCACGCGAGAGTTGGGGGCAACTTTACGCCAAATATCAACACAGCGAGGTGCTGGTGATAAGTCAAATCGATACCGAACTAGGAGTCACCAAAAGCTACTCCAACCATTTACGTGTTTTCTAAAAATCACTAGTCCCTAAAATTCGGGGGAAAAAAGGAGATAAAACTGCGCGTATTTAAAAAATATAACGGAACTGTGATTGCGAGCCCGAGGAAAGTGCAGACTCGCGACGTAGAGAAAGAGAAGAAAACAGACGCACCGCGGAGAAAATGACCCTCCCCCCGTGGGCCCTCGCTCTTTTTCGGCAAGTGAAAAGCGACGAGACGGGAATTCAATGCGTCTCGAAAGCTTCTCGTGAACATTTTGTACGGCGCAGCGAGACGCGAACGAATTATTCGACAGAGGCGAGCTTTTGTCTACATCGCGGCCAACACGAATACGCGAGGACTTTAATTCAGAGTCCTGAAAGCTCCGCCGTCCGGCAAATATACATACTCGCGCACACGTGCACAAGGCAGCGTCGGTGAGGTGGACGAGCGATCGTTGTACGGATTCATCCTCGTCTCCTCTCGTTCCCTAATTACCGACCTTCTCCAGCCATTCGCCGGCTCCCGTCCTAACAACAAGTTTACCACCGATGCAAGCTCGGCTGGACTTTGGCCGAGCGCCCAAAATTCCTGGAACTGCGCGAATGTAGTAGGCGGCTGCGCGTGAAAACGATACATTTTCCAAAATCGCGCAAGTTGGAGGTAATGGGGAGATTCGCGGGTAACGAGTGTGCGAAACAATCGGAAAGTTCCCTGCCGCTTCGGGACATTCGATTTTTACTCCCATTCCCCTCGTGTCCGAGATGACGAAAACTCCACCTTTTTCCGCGATCGTAAGCACGCGAATTCTTGATTATTCGCGTTATTTCGCATCGAATGACACGGGCAGCCGAGCATTTTTCACGCCGGAGATTAATGGCCGGGGAAGGTAATTCGATCTTACGCGCGGGATCATCGCATTCTCCTCGGTTCCATGATATTTAATTGCCAAATCGCGGTTTTTGTACCTGCGCTTTGTTGGTTGTAAGTAACGCAAACCACGTGCTGCGTTCGCACGGGTCAATGTTTTCGCTTATTTAACAGCCGAAAAATTTTTCGAGCACACCGCGCCTCTATTCACTTATAAAACCGTTCGACCGTTTATTATTTTATCGCGCGACGTGGAGTCACAATTTACGCGGTAAAGGTACTCGATACGAGTTGTTTTTATAATTTTACTGCTCGTACGGTGTTACAAAGACATTTTTACGATATTTTAACGATCGTTTCGCGGTCAAAGTTTTAAGGATCAAGGGCTTAGGTCATAGGCTGAATCGTTAATAGCAGGCAATGTTCGCCAATAGTTTAAGCGGATTATTTATCGTATCGAGTGCTTTATACTTTACACCAATTGACATTTTCGAAGGATCTGCAATGGTGATTAAAGAGGAACTCGCTTCGTCACCGCCGCTCGGACAATATAATCGCAATTGTCTCGAAAAAGTTCCTTTTTGCCCTGCTCCGACCAGCGCGATACTTTACGATTTCATTACCGCACTTTAGCCTTTTAATTCGCGGAAATCCGTTGTAGACGCGAAGCTCGTTAAGAATCTTATTGCGAACCTCGATTACATTCGCCAGGTGCTCGGTTCGCGTCGTCCGGAGCAATGAGACGGTGCATCGGTTGCCGGGACACCGCGTCGGCGACCAACTCCCATGCATTGACCAGTCGATTCCAGCACCTCCAGACCCATGCTCCGGTCCTCTCTTCTTTTCACCCTGCTTCTTTCTCTCTCCCGCGCACACTACTCTCTTTTGTCTAGGCGTTCATTCTCCGGCGCATTATCGGGCCTATTGTCCCTCGCATTGTTACCCCCAGCCTCCGGCAGCCTCATTGTTTCGCAATTAACCAATACGACTCCCCCCTCCGTCGGCCCCGGAATCCTATTCACTTTTCCCAGAGTATCTGCCTCCCCTCTCCCTGCACGCGCGAATGCAGGCTCGCTCCGCGTAAGTGTGGGTGCGAGCGCGCGCTTAACCGACACCCGAGTTGGTGCGAAAGATCGCGGTTCCCTTCCGACGCGCATCGTCCCTCCTTTCCGCAGCTGCGTCTGCCGCTCAGTTATAAATTGCGGAATATATTTCAGAACCGACAACAGCGTCGGAGTCCATTAACGCCGCCACGTGCATTGTTTCGATTTTCCGAAGCCGTCGATTCACCGAAGAAAAAACGTTCGGCACTGATTGCAAATCCATTTTTGTTTTCGGCTGGGTTGTCGTAACGGACCACCGGCTAGTCATTCGCAGTCAACTGGATGACGGTCGATCGAATGATTATTAACTACTAAAACGATGTACACGAGCCAACTGCGATAGTACGGGCTTATTTACAATATTATTCGGAATGTTCGGAACCGTGGTGACCTATCACTGAAAGCGGAAAGATAAAAAGTTCGACGCTAATTTCGCGTTGCTACTACTGCCTACGTGTAAAACATTCGTTTTTAGGTTTCAGCGAAGATGTTTTAGTAAAAATTGTAAGATTTTTCAATTACAATCTGTTTCTGCTTTTGTTGATTCAGCTTAAGTAAACGGAGCACAAGGACAAGGTAGTAGCGGTCAAACTGCTTTTTCGCGCGTTCGGATTATTCGAATATGACGACGACGCGCGACACTCGGCTCGTAAGAATTTAAAAAATAATCCTCATGCTCGTTTCACGAAGTCATTAACGGTTTTCTATTAAAATCGACGCGTCAATTTACGCGGTACGTGACATTAAATATCTGTTAAAATAGTCGAGGAGTCCCGGAGCAGCTGCGCCAAGACGGGGAAAGTCAAAAACAAGCTGTTAAAAGGCAGAGCGATAACTAATATTTGGGGTAGAGAAGGGTAAGACACGCATGGGGTGCGGAAGGGCTGGCGCCACAGAAACGAGAATTCCAAATCACGACGCGAGATCATCGTGAATAGGGAAGAGGGGAGCGCGCGCTCCTCGTTTGCGGGCTGCTCACCGCAATGTTGCCTAGGGCGTGTGTGGCAACTCCCACGCAACCTCTGCAAAGGACGATTAAAGGCTGTAGCGACTAGCGATCGTTTAATCGACTCGTTTAAAAGCTTAATCATCGCGGATTAAAAATACTCCAATTTTGCAGCAAGACAAACTTTCGGCTGCGCGAGACCAATTGCGCCGAGAATAGTATAATCAGCGCGATGATAAAAAAGTCATTCCGCGATAGCGATACAACGACAACGCGGCAAAAATGAATGTCCACGAGAGGGGCTTTAACGTGCTGCCGGTGATTCTCTATCCGCCAATTTAAACAACAACGATCTACAACAGTTTTTCCTTCTTCAACGCAACCTCATTTATTCGTCTATTTATTTACCAAATTACGTCGATAATCCGATTACATTTTTATTCGATTCGCGAAAATCTTTACGCTTGCTCGAGTTTCTTGGCAACACACTTGAGCTCGAGTGGCCATTCAAAGTAAAACGTATTCGTGTATTTGTATTTATTTCCAAACAAACCTTGTTTTTGTTATCTCGGAGAAACTCGAAGGCACCGCGAGTTTACCACTACATTCGCAGACTCCCCTTCGAGCGCCACTACTATTGTGGCGCATCGTAGCCACGGCTCGTTCGATACATTTCGCGCGATCATCATCACTAGACCGAGATAACGGCTTTTCATTGTTTTCAAAATGTTAAGGCATCGAAGATTACGATTGCCACTCTGGCAGTTCTTGTACGTGACGTCTGGCGAGTCGTTGCTCGATCAACAGATTTGGCACATTTGACTTTCGTTCCAATCTGCGGACGAGCGATGAAATTTACCCTCCAGTTTATACGGAGTAAGAAATTGCGCGTTGTTAAAAGGACGAGAGTAAGCAACACCAGCTTCTGCATCTTCAACAACGAACGTCTCGTAGTTTGTCACTTTTCATTCCAAATTTCGACTCTGAATAGTAATTTACTCTCGATAATGCATTCTAACTTGGATGCAGTTGCGGAAGGTGTCTTGCTTCTTGAGATATGCAATTATGTCGATATCGACGATCGAGTGTTCGGGTTGAAGGAAAGACTGGCGTCTGGTTGTTCTTACAACTTCCTGCTGACCATTCGTGGAATAAATCATCGTTATTTATGCCACACATCCTCGAATGTCGACTCGCCGGAATTATTCGCCAGAATATCTGTTTGTAATAGCTGATGATCCTGTTTATACACACTCGGCTTATTATCCGTTTTAATCCGTCGGCAGGAGCAACGATTGTCATCGGCGGCGCCGTCTGGAACATCGTCGGCAACGTTCCCACTCGCGGCTGAATTCGTCGGATAAGTGAAAGTCACCCGATAACTCCCCGGCACTTTCAATAATTTATTAGAAACATTTAACTGCAAATACTAAACAAGTGGACGCTGAAAAATTGCATCCGAATTGTCTTTGGCTTTTTTTAGCCGCGTTAAATGCTTGATTTTTATAACTCTGGAAACCTTATACCACTACCGAATCAAACGATAATTTATCCGAAAGAGCAGAATTGAACGAAGGGGACATTCCACGCAAACTTTTTATCAGTGAGACGTTTCGTGCACCGAGGCTTGATCACCGTCACACATCGTAACATTTCCAAAGTTTTTCAAATCTCGGCGATAGGAAAATGCATTTTAGGGTTATTAGTGCGTAGAAAACTCAAAATTCAATGGTAAATTAAAGCAGTTCATTGAGAAAAACATTGCGCAAATCGGCAAATATTTTACGCAACCATCGCAACTATTTTTCCTACGTGTTTGATGGATAATTTTGATTAACAATAGCTTCGGTGCAGCAATCGGCCGACCTTTAAATTCGCGCGCAATGCAATTCTTTAAGACTCCTGGTATTAGTCGCTCTTTCATCGCACTCTTCCAATATACTGTTCGCTATTTTCTTGTCATCGATGCACGATCTGTATATCATTTCTTTCTCTAGCATTTAATTTTTTTGCGATTTATATAATATTGATAAAAAATATTGGTAATCTAAATAAGTAGCAGTAATAGAAGCAGTTTATTAAACAATATTACAATTGTCACGAATCGGTATATTTTATATAACCTTATACTTTCTATTTTTCTGTTGTATTTCTTCTTTCTCCCGCCTCTTCATCAACTCCATTCTGTCTTTTTCTCTCTTACGTATCTTTCTTCCCTTTTTTCCATTGAATCCTGTACGATCCATAAAAAATCATTCGCTAACAGTAGATATATATATATTATAATATATATATATATAAGTATATATATAATCTTCATTTTTATACATATCTAAATAAGTATATATTTAAAAATATAATTACAATTGTAATATTGACTTCTTAGAACAAAGTAGTTTAACTGGTTATTAGTCGATTGAATTTTTCAGGTCTCCTCCCCGCCATTACAGCCCTTCAACCCATTTCTAGGCACATGGGCGAATTAAAGCTGTGCGAAGTCAGTTATGGTCATCAATCAGGGTGCGACATAAGTAGATATTTTTAGACGACTTCGGTATCGGTAAAAGAGTAAATTTTGTGAATATTTAATAGAAGAAATTGTGAAAATGGGTATGAAAAAAAGTTTAGTGATAGATGCTCCAAAGTTTGCCGCGCCTTCTCATATTCAGCCCGGCGTTAACATTGTTATGACGCAAAATTGGCTTTTGCCAGATGAAATATTGAATCGGACGCCGTCCAGTGTAGATGGAGTCGACGCTGAAACCGAAACGGATCTCAGAATATTTTGATGCGAATTGATACAAACTGCTGTAATCCTTTTGAGATTATCTCAGTTTGCAATGGCAACCGGACAAATTCTATTGCAACGCTTTTATTATAGAAAATCACTCATCGGATATAATATCGAATTAACAGTAATGGCCTGCGTTTTACTCGCTAGTAAAATTGACGAAGCACCAAGGCAGGTACGAGATATCATAAACGTCTTCGCTCGTATGAAACAAATTAAAAATCAAAAGATGATAAACCCAGCGCGATACTTAACCAGAACTATGTGGCTCTTAAGGATCAAGTGATCAAGTTCGAGGCACGATTACTCAAAAAGCTAGGTTTTTGCGCAGACGTTAAACACCCGCACAAGATGATGGTGATGTACCTGCAAGTGCTGGGCCGTGAAAACAACCAAGCCTTTGTGCAATAGTGCTGGAACAACATGAATGACTCGCTGCGTTCGGACGTATTCGTAAGATACGAACCGGAGACTGTGGCATGCGCCTGCGTGTATTTGGGAGCCCGACGACTTCACCTCCCTGGTTCTCCCTATTTAAACTCACCAAGGCTTCGATCAGAGATGTTTGCAGCCGCATTTTGAGGCTGTATAGCAGACCGAGTGTAAAGCCTGAACAGCTGGAGAATCGAGTCGACGAACTCGGAAGGCAGTGTTGCCACTGCACATTACAATGTGTGGAGTGGATTTATAAAAAAGCGACACAACGCTGCAGCCAAAAGAGTCAAATCTCCCACACGTTCGAGCACGAAATCATCATCGCCGTCGTCTCGAAACATTCCAAAAGGATTGGGCGCAGTCGTAGCAGAACGCGAATACTAAAGAGAAGCACCGGTCGTGAGACGGCGAGGACTCGTTACAGATCAACAAATCGATCGAAAGAACGATACCCCGCAAAACCACGTCGTCGCCACGAGCATCGGCTTCCATAAACGTTCTATTCTTTTTCCTGTGTCACACATGCGCGCATATATGTATATTTTATGGAAATAAAAAATAAAACTTGCAAAACGTTTAACTCGAAACTGCAGGAAATAAATCTTTTTTTTATATTTTGCTTCAATATGAACTATTGCACATTTGGCGGCTGGCATAAATATAATTATACGTCGATGTTTAATTTGGAAAATAATAAAAAATCATCGATATAAGAGGTAAAAACTAACAAAATACGGAAATATTTAAATAATCGTTCCGAGATAACAATTTTTTTTTTAAATCGGAATCGTTGCTTCTTTATTAATTTCATATTGATATGATTCCTTACGCGAGAATATTGGCTTAATGAATTTAGTAACTTAACGAAATTCGTGTATTACGAAAGAAAAAAGAGAAAATTCTCATAGTATCTGATAAATTATTATGTTTGACTAACACCGTTTTATAGTTCACAATACTAATATATTTGTAAAGAAACACAATTTTTTTATTGGATAAAAATTAAATTTTAATAACGAGTGTAAAATACTATTGAAAGATTTGATTATTTTTTGAAAAGCTCTTGAAAGCATATTTTTACGCTAATTACAATACATAACTGTCTTCCCGAATTAAAAAAGAAATTATATGATAAATATATAGAGTCGTTGATAAAAAAAAAAAAATAATAAAAATTGTTTATAATATGCAGACGGAGAGATCAATCGAGACGTAAGAACCTAAATTCTTGTTGCGCGTGTTCAAATCCCGAATTATGACGTTTAATTTATATCGACGTATGATAAGTTAAAAGGTTGAAGAGAAAAGAGCGAAAAGTAAGAGCCGCAGTTTAGCAGAGTCAAGTTTCTACGTGAATATTCGAAATTTCAAAATTTCCCGCTTTGCTTTCATACAGTGCGAGTGCTCTCGGCTCTTCCTCCAGCTACATCAACATCAGTAGTGCATAGAAGGTATTGTGCTCGCGTGCTCGGCATTCAGTGGAATGAATGGAAAGTGCAAGAAAGAGACGGAAATAAATGCAGAGAGAGAGAGAGAGAGAGAGAGAGAGAGAGAGAGAGCGACACAGTCTCAGATGTAAGACACAAGAAGCATAAAAGAGTTGCCATTATGCGAAGCTTAAATAACAGCGCGCGCTCACACGTACAAGTAGTAGTGCAGCAGTAGAATTTCTATGGACTGTTTGTGGCGCTTTGCCTTCTCGTTCGCCCTCTCTCTCTCTCTCTCTCTCTCTCTCTCTCTCTTCTCGAGCTTTTTCTTCACGCTCGGCTCTCCTTTCTCTACTTCCACTTTTCTTTTTTTCCTTTCTTTCTTTCTTTCCTTCACAAAGGCGAAAGAGACTAGACTCCCCTCTCGGGGCCTCTTCTCTTTCGAGCTTTATTTTACCTTATTTCACGCGATATGCGCGAGGCCGTGGAAACGCTTGGTCCTACCCGCTTTCTTCAATTTCCTCAAGACGCCAGTGCGCGCGCGCGCGAGCCTACGGAGGCCCTCTTTTCTCAAACCGCATTTTTCTTTTCATTTTCGTTTTTTCATTAATGCGTTTAGATTTTAAGAGCGCGAGCGCCCGCGTAAGCAAAGAAGATGCTAATTGCAGGGGCCGCATTGAATAACTGCCTTTAAAGCCTCCGTGTTTTTGTACATTTTACGCTCCCCACTCCCCCCCCCCCCCATCAAGTGCGAATTAACAGTGTCTCTGGAAGCTGAGACCGAGAGAGCCTATTCCCGCAGAATTTGCCCAGAAACTTTAAATTTTTGTCGCTTAAGAAGCTCTTTTACGTCTTGAATTTGTCAATGGACAATCGCTTTTTACAAAACTCGAGCGGCGTTTCTCCGCAATTCCAACTGACGCCCCTACTTTTATAAACTTTTAATGCTCTTTCCGTTGATGCGTTCTCGTATTTGGACAATTGAACACAGTTGTGTAATCCGCTTAACCATTCTTATCGGGATGAAAAATTCATCCACTTTAGCTTCGAATCTCTCGAATAATCGAGCGTTCGTGTAAAATGGTCGCTTTGAAATTACACCGACTCACGACTAGCGCGAGTTCAACTTCTTATTTATTATAACTGTTCTAAAAATGTGCGCCTTGTATTAGGTACGAAAGAGCGAAGTAATTCTTTGCCGCGATATATCACTGACACGTGGCGATTTTTCTCGTTCTCCCTTTTTTACGCAACCGTTCTGCAATTCTTATCTTACATCGTAAATAAAATTTTTCATTTTTCGCGTGCGATGGAAAATATGAAAATGAACTTTTTACCACGAGACTGTACGTATGCGCATTAGTAACGGTCCAATAAGATTAGCCTGTCATCGCCAGGTCCTACACCCATTCATGAATTGATATCTACGTGCTTCAAGAGCGCGCGCACATCCCAAAATTATTGAAAGCGGAACCGAATTGTCAATAAAAGCGGTCGCGTCCTTCTGAATCCCCAAGCGTTTCCATTCGCTCTCCCTCTATTTGCTCTTAATTTCTCGTGGCCTTAAATGATTTGAAATCTTATTTTCGTAGGCGCTTGGGGTTCGAATCACGCGCGCAATTCCATCGGAAAGGAAGAATCTTCAAAGCGTCGCTCGCACACGCGGTAAGCGCCATTTCGAAAAGTCATTTTTTTCACTTCAACGCGACACGTTGAGAATTCCAAGTGGCGCGTTAAAAGTTGGAAAAACCGATCGGCAAATCTTGCGAAGCCCGATTGTAAAAGAGATACCCCAAGAGGTGCGCAAAGAAGCAAAACAACTTTTTCCGCTCCTTCAATTGATGATACACGCAGGTTAAATGCTCTCGAGGCGCGCTCTCAATAACTTACGTCTGAAGGCGATCAACCAAAAAAGAAAGTCGAGTTGTTGGTTGTTAAATAAATCGCAGACAGTAAAGTAGCACTTATTCCTTTTCGAAGAGGCGGGGGGATCGCGCAAAAAAGCCAACGCCGAAGTTCGAAAACTAGGAACTACCTCCGCGGAGCGAAGGGGTGGATGCTCCTTTTTTCCCTCGCATAGCGAGGCGAGTTGTCATAGGGTGGCGGCAGTCGCACGCGAGAGTCTGCGCTGCTCGACACAAGTTCAGACAATGGGTTCGGGCTCCCCGCGACAATGTGCCCGTGTCGCGATGATTGTTACACGGGCTTACATTGTTCCGCGTAGGAAGAGACGAGTAGTCCGAGCTTGTGCCGTGTCTGGCTGTTGTGCTCGCGGCGCCAATTCGACTACTGGCCTTTTCCAGCTCTTGTCTCGTAATGAGTCGGGATGAAAACGCAAAAGCGCCTTCCAATCGGGCGTCTTTTGCTTATTTTCCTCCCCGCCGGCCGACACCCCTTTAATTGCTCTCGACGCCCTCGATCCGAACGAAAAATCTGCTGCCGAACTGTCGAATCTAGAGCTTGTGACTGCTTAAAGGAACAGCAGCTCCTCGTGCGCGTACTTTTGCGCTTCCCCGTAGATAAGCCCGAGATGTTTTCCATAAACGTGTTAACTAATATTTAAGCGTTATCTGTACCGATAAATAGTCCAAGACACTCGATAGTGACTCAGATAAGCAGAAAACAATTTGAAACTGTTACCTAAGAACGAGGAAAAAAATTTCCAACAGTCTTTGTAAACGGAAAGTGATTACTTTAGAGTTTTTCATTGCCTTGACACAATTTCAATCACGCGCAGAGATTAAATAGTGAGCATTTGATAAAAATCATTCTCTTCTGTTTATCTCCCTATGAAACACGCCACTTGCTATTCTTGTACGGTGTTTACCTATCTGCAATTTGTGCCTATGCGCATAATCAGGAATTTCATTCTACTTTTCATATTGGTAAAAGTTATTAGTGCAACTTTCTTTAAGATTTTAAACGCACGGATATCCGCCAAAATCGTCGATTATATTGTCTGAAAGCTCGATTTCTGGACTTTTATTCTAAGTGCTGCGACATTTTCTAAGCATTAAAAGTCATGGATGGATACGAACGTCTCTGTTATAATACGCGTATTATTAATTCTATATTTCACACGTTTCAATTCGCTTGGAGAAAAGGGCAAAACAGCGTCAAAATGTAGTTATGAAACAAAAACGGAGGGCAAAGAATTTTCGTATTATTTTGAAATTTATAATCCAGTTGTAAGAGCAAATTATACAATAATTCACTAATACTGCAATACTGTGTTTAGTTGTCCAGGAAAACAAATTTTATTGCGCGAAAACATCCTTCTCTTTTGAATGTCAACAAAAGACAAACGAAGTGTCAATGAGCTTATTAGCGTTTAATAGTTCGCATAAAATTTGTCGTTCTATCATTTTATTACATTTGTTTTATTACAGGCCAAAAACTCGGATAAATAATTTTTATTGTCTCTTTTATATCTCGGCTGATAATGTAGCGCCATAACGTCAATAGTGAACCCAAACTTCATCCTTTATAATAAACATCGAAAAGAATTTGAAATTGAGAACAAAGCTCCGATTGTATCCGAATTTGAAATTAACGATGGACATTAAATTCTAAAATTTATTTTCTTTGAAAGAAAAGTTGAAATGAATCTTGTGCGCTTATCTTCAACAGCACTCTCTTAGTGCAATAATCTTGACAGGATCTATATAAGAACGACTTCCGAACTCAAATTTTAAGTGTCCTTGAGAGTGTTTTGTAAATCGAGACACTGTCAGGCATTGTCCAGGTAAGTTTTAAAGTCGAAAATTCGGCGAAAGGCCTGATTTTTGGAAATAACCGTGGTGCAAACGATGAAACAAAAGCTCGATTGTGCACGAGATATCAAAACACTTACCAAAGACTGCGCCGTAAAGCAGCAGACAAGAGCAGAACGTAGTACAATTAACGTTATTTTGAATACTGAAGCATAAGTGCAACACAAAAGAGTTACATTAAAAGAACACACAAACAGAAGAGTAACGCAAATAAGACGCGCAAAAGAAGGAAAAGGGATAAAAATGATAAGGGCAAAGAGAAGAGTAAAAAAGGAAGCCCGAAAGTATGAAGAAAAGACAAAAACAGCTTGATAAAGCGATAGAGCGAGCAAGAGAAGAATTAGAGAGACTGCGAGAGATGAAATGGAGGGAAAAACGTACAAAAGAGAGTACGAGCAGAGAGAATAAGGAAAGAGTGAGCAGGTGGTAGTGTGAGAGAGGGAGAGGGAGGGAACGAATCCACTTGCAGGTTGCGTGAAAGAGAAGTACGTATACGAGTCCACGTGCACACATATACCCTGACATTAAGCGAATCGGTCTCCCTCCACCCCTCGCTCTCTCTTTGCCGTCCGTCTCATTGTGTCGGACGATTGTCTTAGAATAATGGCGGAGACTCACAATAGTGACTACAATGCTTGCTCGTCTAACAATGCGGTGACGTCACGCAGCGCGAGCGCCCAATGCTCGCTATGCGAATGTTAGTGCGCTGGAATCGCGACAGAGCGGTTCCCTCTCGCTCTCTCTTCCTTTTCTTCTACTTTTATATTTTTGCCATTTTGCTTTCCTCATCCCTTCCCGTGACTCCTTACGCACTCTTTTTGAATGTGCCCGTGCTTTAGCGCCACTTTGCGCTTGTTTCGCCACGTGCTGGGCGGAGTCGGTGGGGGCAGGGGTTATTGCGAGACTCGATTCGAGATACGCGTGTATTATATTGACCGCCTCTGGTGCGATATCGTGATTCCGCAAGAATCGTAAAGCAGTATAATGGCCTGGATGTGAGTAAATAAAATAAAAACTTTGAATCGATACAAGAGACGTTAGCTGATGCTTCCGAACTGCATCACACGAGGAAAACGACCAATTGAGCGACACTGTGATGCAAAATTATTGTTGCTGCACAGTAAACGAGCGCCCGATCGATAACCATTATTTCATCCCAACCATAATTTGTGATAGTACTTTTTTTCAACGAAAATTGTACAAATGTAAATCGTTTAAGAGTGGCATAATAAATAGTTATCGATAATAACATAATCAATAACATAACGTTCCACAAACTTTTTATGCCAAGTACATAAGATGACATTAAATTATACATTTAACCTTAATATGTAAGCAAAATATATATTTTCAAATATACAAATAAATTCTATAAAGTATCGTAATAATGTAACTATAGTTTAAAAAAATCAACTGTAACTAACTATAAATTAATTGTATAAAACGTGTGTGTTTACAAAATAGATTGGACTGCAAATGTTACTAATACAAATCAAGTATATATTGGATGCATTGAAATTTTAATGAATAAATATTTTATACTATATATTTAAAAAAATTATTCTTTATCATCTTTTGATTTATTATAAAAAACAGTATCTATTATTGTTAGTTGTAAAAAATAAATAAGAATTTTTATTACACTTATTTTTCGTATTATTATATTATATAACTAATTTGATTAATTTCAAATAAAATAATCTTAAAGCAATTATGTTTAATTAAGACATATTTTTCATGTATTGAAAGTGAGATTTTTTGTTTTCGATTTGAAAATTTAAAAAAAAACTCCTTTTTAATAACTGAAATAAATAATATTAAATAATTTTTTAATGCATAAATTAAAGATTTTTTCCATTGCATTGATAATTTTCACACTGAATTATTATGCTTAATTTTAATAAAATTAAAACCATTATCATACCTTTAAAACCGTTATCATATCACCTTTTATGAAATATTTGGTAATGTGGAAATTATTTAACCAGCAAATTTGACAAATGCTAATTAACTTTATCTTAGAAACTCATTAATCAATTTCTGGGCTGTTTCTTGAAATCGGCAGGGACGCACAAATTCTGCAGGTAGTTGTAATATTTTGAAACGGTTTTATAGGTTACCCCTCCACATTTAAATTACCACCGCCACACTATCGCTTTTACACATAATACTAAAAATTATATGTAAATTAAACTTTGAATCGTACACATATAAACAAAATAGCTTTTGAAATATTTGTTAGTTTTCATTCGACAGCTCAAACAATCAGCAAAAGAATTCAATTTGAAGGTAATTCGATTTTCATGTTGTATTATTTTTTTTTTCGTACATATATATTATATTGTATATATATTTAAATTTATTTAAATTTTTTACAGATATAATGGAGAAGCACGTTGAAATAATTAAATACATTGCAAATAAGATCAAAGCCAGAGTCTGCAGAAATTATGATGATACTGTCATGTGTCGAAAACAGTGCAGAAGAGACGAAAACGATTTCAAGTATCATACCACATCTGAATATCATCATAGGCATCCGCTACTTTATGCTGATAAGGCAAGACAATACATGGATCACCTTTCCAACGAATTTTCCAGTGGATTTTTAATATTGATAAAGCAACGGTTTGGTACGAAACGAGTGCAAGCCAACAAAGTGTATCAGCAATACGTTGCTGCCAGCAACCACATAAAATGAACTCAACGATGTGGTCCACGTTAAAGAATTTGTGAATGGTTAGATGTATACCATAAACGCATTGTAGATGAAACGATAATAGATCCGTTTCTTACGTATATTAATGAAGATTCGGAAATGTTCGAGTTCAAGAACAAAATGAAGATAATCGAGAAGAACTCTTGAAGTTTATTGAAAAGGAACTCGACGTGTATTACTTTTATGTTAAATATTATACTAAACAAAAAATGTATTACGAGCCGGTTCAAAAAAAATTTTATTTTCATTCAAGCGGTCTTGTCATTAATTAAATCTTTTAAGATAAACAAATATAATTATAATGGAAAATGATTTAAAATGTATGCGATTAGTATGTAAGACAATATGAATTAAATGTAATATATATATATATATTGTTATTTTAATAAGCAATAAAATAAATTATTATAATACACTATCTTACTTGACCATTTTTATTAATGTTGAATTATCGTATTATGGTATAAGAAAATGGCAATGTAAGAATTCAATTTGCAGTGTAAAGTTGTAATTTCTTTCACGGTCTTCAAGAATTAAACACGGATAAAATTATTATACAATCTTATTATTCTTTTATTTATTAACGCACGAGTTTCCAGAATCAGCATAATATTTCTACTTAGAATTAAAAAATGTTCGCGTCAACGCATAAATCGAACAGCGTAAAACATTTTAATTGCGAAAATAGAAACGTTTCGAATGTCAATGTTTTCTATCTGTACCATACTGTTAATGTTGCAAATAGTGACGTTATAATTCGATCAAAACGAGTTTAAGTTGAATGGTGACGAATTTCACGACGGATATTCTAATCCGTCCCTTATTTATTTTCAGAATTGAAAATCCAAAAATTTGCATTAAAATTGCTTATTTACTCAAAAGAGGGGTGTCTTAGTATTAGAAATGTTTCATTTCTTTACAAGCCTATTCCTCGTTATCGCCTGGACTTAACGAATAGGGAATAACAGTTTGTTCGTTAAAACGTTAATTGTACCATTGGACAACTTTCAAAATAGGAATATCCCATCTGAAATTATAACGAGTTTATAACATTCATAACGAGTTTTGCATACTTCTCCGGAATTATAAAAATACATAAATTGTGCAATAAATTAAATACGAAAATGTAATCAATGGAAATACTTTGTTTCAATCGAGCCAATTCTTTTACCCAGATTAAGAAATGTTCAGTTAGCGAGTGACGTAACGAACAAGAACTCAAAAGGTTACTCGGAGGATCTCGAGCTTAGCGGAAGTTGCATCCACGTTAGAAGTTGAACGAGTAATATTCGCTGCTTCCGTACGTCTAACAACGATAAATGATAAGGTAGTATAAGATATCAAAAATGTTCAAAGTCGTCAACCAGATTTCGAAAATCATCGATAAATATTTAGCAGTAATCGGCGCCCAGATTTCCTAACATCGTTGCTAAAATTGAGCAAACATTTTTATTTTCGTTTTGGAGGATTTGCAATTTCGTCGCACCAAGATGTTGTTGCAAATATACGACACAGAAGCCGAATAGCAAGAAGACGATTCCGCGAAACGTGCGTTAAAAAATGTATTGCACAGATTTCATTTCAAGGGTCAATTGCATCGAACGACAAAACGTGTCTAAGCAAACTTAAGACCGCACGGATAAATGCTAGTGAATTACAAAACAATTCGTCGATAAAAATGTGGATAAATGCTTAATGAATACAATTGAATTTAACGCGATTGCATTATAATGTGTGTTCTGTAAGTACAGTGCGATATTTACTAACTACTGTTTAAAAATGATACGAGCGTGCGTATAGTCTATAATACAATATTATTTCTGTGATATTGCAAACAACAGTTCGATACCAAGAAGACTAATTACATCTGCCGCGTCATTAAGGCAGGTACTTATACTTCTTCAAACGGTTTTGCAGTGTTTATTCCCCCTCCCATGGAACCCAGCAAATACTCCCACTATTTGGCATAATTCGGAAGATTTGATACGAGTTATAGCAACACCGCAAACATAGACTAGTCTAAATAAATTTAAACTTATAGTTAGTTCCATTAGTTTGTCATTCTTCCGAGCAACTGCGGCGCAGATGGTACGTCTCGTCAATTTTGGAACGACACGTGGGTTTTAGCGCATCAACGAATTGAAGCCTCGATAGGTAACTGCAATATATACCAATTTATTTTATTATATATTATACATTAATTTATTATTTTACTGTTTAATCGCATATAATAATAAAAATTCACAAATTCGGGAATTAAAATAAATTTTAAAATGAAAATTTTTAATACATTTATCGAAGTCGTGTATTTATGAAAGATATTTTGTAAAGGAGCACTTCTTTAAATAAAAATTTGCTTACCTTTCTTTATTAAATTGACTAATTTTTATTAATGAGATTTTAATGAATCGTTAGAAAGGTATAAAGGAAAATTTTAGTTCTGAAATAATGTCGATTAATTTAACAGTTCATGGAAACCCAATTACTATTTGTGAAGAAGAGCGATTCTATTAAATTTTGAGATTTAATAAAAAGTGAAAAATCATAGCCGTGGAGATTATGATCAGAGCAAGCGGATAAACAATACAGTAGGCACTTTCACTATGAGAAAAATGATACGAACGTGTCGTCGATAAGAACAAGTTGATCAACTTACTTAAAAAAAGCAGGACAGAATATATAGACGGAGCTTAATCGCAGCAGTCAAAGCGTGAAAAATGTGCATGCGTATGAAAATACAGTGAAACGGACAGATGTAAATGAAATAATAAAAATCGCAGAAGGAAGAAAGAAAGCTTTTACCAGCAGTCGAGCAGTGGGTGCATTAAACAATTATAAGAATCAAATAAAATGAGCGAACTACATTCAAAATGGCAACGAAGGTCGGTGAGAGTTGAAAACTTAGGAATTAAAAGTTCTTGTATGCAAAATAATAATTCAAAAGAATCTAAAAAAATTCTTAATTTTAAAACTTCGTCACAAAGAAAAATAAAGTGTCTTGTATCTGAAAAATCGCTTGTGAAGAAAACAAAACAAAAAGTTGTTTCGCCAAATTACAAGAAAACGCCCCCTGCATTTGTACGCAATACTAGAGCAAGTGGTAGATTTACTACATCGACTAATCGCACGAATAGAATTGTGACTGATTCAAATAAATCGTCGAATTTTTCCGAAACAGTTCCAGACACAATTGAAGTAGAGAGTAAAATGAAAATCTGCAAATGTAACGACAACGAGTGTAGGAAAACTGTGCCTCTTACGGATTCATTGCTAAGCAAGCCAAAAAGAATAATTAGGTCTAATAAAAAAAATCGTCAAAGCAGTACTTCCTCTGATTTAAGTAGTATTTGTGCAAAATCTAATTTGTCTATCAGTGATGAGAATTCGTGTTTTTCTAATACAATCTATAAAACTTCAAAAACTGTTAAAAAGTTTCCTCTACATCATTCCTCCCCTATTGCCGGTAAAATGGATTCAAACGATCATAAATTACAGCGAAGATTTAGACCATCTGACCCGACCGACGAAATAATTAGCGCGGAAAATCAACCGAGTGCGGCTTTTTCAAATAAAAAAAGAAGTTTACTGCAGCAAACACGAGATACCGTTCTACGAGGAAAAATCACGAGAGATTATCATAATCTTTTGAAAAATCTTGATCTGTTGTGCAAGGAGGACAAAGCAATGACTGCAAACGAACAAGTGCACGATTCGAGTGAGAATACCGAAGAGCAATCGCGACGGCAGAAGCAAATAGATCAAGTTTTTCAGACTGCGTTACGTTCTTCTAGACACTGCAATAGTGAACACATTGCACCAGCTTGGTTGGACGAAAAACAAATCGAAGGAAGTTACTCCAACAGTAATGCTGATTCTACTCGCAAACGAAAAATTTCGAAGCTTCTGTTAAGAATTGATAAATTGAAAGACAGACTAACGCAAGAATATAAAAATGATTTGCCAGATGATTCCTCTGCTACTATAAGATTTCTCTTTGATTATCCAAACTCAGCAAATCAGCAAAAAATAAAAAATGCTGTAACAGAGTCTATCTCATCTGAAATCCGAGTCGTCAATATGTCTATCTGCGATGAAGTTGCAGAACCTGTACCAAGAGTAATCGATAAAAATAAAAAAGATAGTAGCATTCAAACGCCCGCAAAAATTTTGTTGAAACAGTCCGGTGACGTGTCAAGTGGCGTGTCTACTCGCGATCAACAAGTTCAGATTGATTTAGACTCAACTAAAATAAAAGACGAAACAGCGATAAAACCACCAACGCCCGTATTTAAAATTATAGCTCCTAATGATGATTCTGACGATAACAGCAGCACGTGCAGCAATTCACCCACTATGACTAATTTAGTGGTAGACTTCAACGAAACAGAAATAACGGTTTTGCCCAACAGCAGCGAAATCGGGATAAAAATTTCAAACGTCAAATCAGATTCTTCATCCATCAAATCCAAGCGTTACTCAACGCACGAAACGCCTGTAAAAATTTCTTTCGATCAAAAACGTGGAAATGCGTCGATCAATGTATCAAACTTACTTATCGATGCTAACCAGAGAAACGTTACTATATTGCCCAGAAGAAGGAAAATTTCGAGCAACATATCGCACTCGCTATACGGAAGCAAAGACGCCTCGCCATCCGAGAAAAGATCGAAATTGAGCCCATCTATGCATCAGTCGAGTCCGAAAAAATCTCTTGATTCGCGTGAAGCCAAAGAGCTTCGAACAAAAGAAACTCGCGTCGAAGAGCGGAGCCATGGGACACAATTTACGCAGGTACCGACAGATTCCAGTTTAGAAAGTCCCTGGTTGAATTGTGCAGCAAAAAACGCAAGCGCAAACACAGCAAATAGGTTTTACAAACTTGTCAAAGCTCTGAGGTCCAAGCAAAATATCGGCGAATTACAAGACGTTTCTGATACCTCGACTAGGTACGCTAGTCCTCCACCGGGAATCGCGGGTTCTATGATCAACACGGTCGGTAAAAGTGCACCGATTTTGGAATTACTCAGCAGTCCGATCATTGACGCAATCAATCATCAGTCGCAACTCAGCCCGGTATCTTCCCCGGAAACACCCTCCCCACGAACGATGAAGTTGCCTTCAAATATGCGGAAATCTGATAAGGTCAATCAGAGTCTAAGATCTGCATCGTTAAATAGAAGGCAAACGAAAGCGGATTCTAGCAACCTTTTCAAAAGTAATCGTACACCTGCGAAAGATAGATCACCGCTGCGATCAGAGTCATCGAGGCACGCGTGCACTTACAAAGTGTTTCACAAGTCGGAAAGCACTCGATCCTTTACTTTGAAAAATGATCCAGAAATATTGAAAAATTTTGAAGATTTAAAAAATGATTGCAGCCAGCGAATAGCTTCGTTGGCGAATTCTATCCTGAAATTACGCAACGAGCAGGAGATCGAGTTATACGCGGCAACGACAGAAGCAGCTACGGGAACAGCCTTGAGTGCGTCTGATCAACACCAAGTCACGGTCGATATGTTGTCCAAGGAAATTCTCGAGCAAAGTAAATACGTAAAAAAGTCTGTAGCTGCTGACACCTTAAAAGATCCCGCTGATTATATTTTAAAATCAATCGGAGTCAATGTAAAGGATGGCGAGGAACAGAGCGAACAGGCGGCCTCCAAAGGTGAGCAGAATCAGTCCCTCGATTTAAATGCTGGCGATTCGGATTTCGTGCCTCTGCT
This sequence comes from Platyscapa corneri, assembly GCA_018907185.1. NCBI lineage: Eukaryota > Metazoa > Arthropoda > Insecta > Hymenoptera > Agaonidae > Platyscapa > Platyscapa corneri. The sequence continues at coordinate 6,103,490 of JACCHW010000024.1, read as the reverse complement.
CGCTGGTATACCGAAAGCTGCTCCACGAATATTAACAAGTGGTAGGAATAGGTATCCGTTTGCGTTAAAACCCGGACCATATGGAAGAGAAATCATCTCTTCGGCGTCCGACTTAGCCACAACAGTCGAGTTCGATAACTCGGACAGCGTAAATAAAAGTCAAGTCGGCAACAAAGCTTCGTCGAATAAATGTCGAAAAAAATTGTCAACCAGAGAAGTAGCAAAGTCAATCGGCTCGACGCTGTCGATGACGAGCAATAATGAATCAACCGAACGCACATCTTCGATAACTGCGGCTCCTTTGCCAGTTAATCGATCGCCTCGGCGAGTTCTCAGGTTATCCAGCAGATCCATATCGAAGAACAAGGATAAGTTACCAAGAGTGTCCGCGGAGAAATCTTTGAGATATCCGAAGAACAAAAAAGAGTTGAAAAACGAAATGAAAAGGAGCGATTCTTCAGATTCGTTGTACAGTCTGCCTGATGCACGGATCGATCAGGGCCAGAGAGACTATAGCAATGCATTTAACGTCCGTGAAATTGCCGAGATGCACTCATTGCCCGATGCAAATATCGAGCGAATGTCGGTCAGTGATTTACACGAAGAAAGCGAACGCGGCAGGCGCAAGCAGAAGCGAGACAAATGTCGAGTGACGTTGAGCGATTGTCCAAGCTTCTCCGGGACAGCTGATTCGTCCGAGAGCACGAGCACTGTAACGTCGGATTTGAATTTGTTCGAGTATCCCGCGTCTCCTGAGGGAATGAAATTGGCGTGTAAAAAGCGGAGTCTTGGTTGGGCGATTCGGACCTTGAAGAAGACTCGAGAGGCGAGTGCACTTGGCTCGTCGTCGAGCTCAGACGCGACACCCGTCAGCCCGACCAAGCGCCCAGCTTCTGCAGTCAAAAAGAAACGAGAGAGGACGGCCAACGATCTGCCGCTGATAAGTGACGTTTCAACTATATCTCTTAAGCACGCCAATACAAACACCCGAGAGTCTGTCCTCGTTACAGGCAGAACGTCAACACCTAATAAGAAATTTTTAAGAAGTTTTGATTCGGACGACATCGATTCGACACTCGGCAGCTTTTCACCGGGTCTAAACGTCGTTTGGTCTAACAATCGCAACGCGGACATTAATGATCCTAATGTTTCCTTCTTGGACAATAGACTTGATTATTAGTAGTAGTAGCGTTAGTAACAATAGTACGCTTTATTTTAAAATATTTTCGATAATTCATTTGTACAAATATTATACATGCTATTATATATGTTCTGTTTACACATGATCTCTTACATACTATTCATTTAACGTTCCTATACTTTTCTATCTTATAATTTTATTACCTTAATTTAATTTGGAACATTGGACAACACCTTTTTAAATAATATATAATTTTTGATGAAAATTGTTCGTACATTAAAATACTAGCTGAAATATATTTTTCATTGACAAACAAAATGCTTATTGTGTTGCAATTTTATATGAATAATTGAAAAAAAAAAAATTGTACAATAAAAAGCCGTGTACGCGAAAAGAAAAATTTGAGAAAAAAATAGCGAGAAAGTGAATGGTAATGAAACAAAAGCAAGTAAATATTAGTTGATAGAGAAACGAAGAATTTGTAGATTTTAAAGAGAAATAATTCACAGTTTTTATTTAAAAAAATTATTTAAACGTATCATATTAACAAATTTTGTATCGGTTGTAAATAAATATTTTTTATTCTTTTTTAGAAGAATAATTTGAGCATTTAAAACAAAAATAATATCGACAAAAATTATATAAAAAATTTATATAATGTAGAGGCAATAATACGTCGATCGAAAAATACAAAACGTTTCGTTTACAAATTATTAATTGTAATAGCGATCAAACAGTTATCCGAATATTTAACGAAGTAAGCAGTCTATTTTACACGATGTTAAAAAGAAACTCTCCTACGAATACCGACTCGTATCGTAAAGAAATAATATTTATAACATTCAAATTGTGATCGCGCGCGTGCGCGAGCGCCTCGTCATCGCGACAGAAGGAGAGAAGAGACAGTGAGAGACGGAATTGACAGGAAAATGGCTGCGCGCTTCTCGGCAAAACAGCCGGTCAGCCTCGACCACCTCGGTCGACTCGAACTCCGTTGCCCCTGGATCGCATTAGGAATCCTCGTCCTCAGGAGCTTGGCCGTTTCACCCATAACCTGCTACTGCGATGGTCACTGTCCGGACGGACACCAGAACGGTACTTGCGAGAGCCGCGCTGACGGTAATTGTTTCAGCGCCGTGGAAGAAGTTTGGGATGCCGAGTCGGAGGAGCTCGTGCCCGAGTGGTCCTTCGGCTGTCTGCCCCCGGAAGATCAAGGATTTATGCAGTGCAAGGACTACCCCGAGCCCCGTCTCCGGGAAAAGAACATCATCTGCTGCAACGACCGGGATCTTTGCAACAAGGACATCTTCCCGAAGTACAAGTCCACGTCGAGGAAAGTGCCGGACAGCCGCGTTCCGCCTCGCGTGCCCATCGTCGTGCTCACCGTTTCCCTCTGGGTCTGCCTCGTCGTCTATACCCTGGCAATGGTTCTCGTGTACCAGTACTACCGCAGGAGGGAGCGAAGTTCCCGACTAGCCTCGAGCTCCCAAGACACCCTCAAGAACCTCATCGACCAGAGCAACGGCACCGGGTCTGGCAAAGGTCTCCCGATCCTCGTCCAGCGCACGATCGCCAAGCAGTTGGCCCTATCCCAGTGCGTCGGCAAGGGCCGCTACGGCGAGGTTTGGCTCGCCCGTTGGCGCGACGAGAAGGTCGCCGTCAAAGTCTTCTTCAGTCTCGAGGAGGCCTCCTGGGTTCGCGAGACCGAGATCTACCAAACGGTCCTCATGAGGCACGACAATATTCTCGGGTTCATCGCGGCGGACATCAAGGGCACGGGCTCCTGGACGGAGATGCTCCTCATCACCGAGTACCACGAGAGAGGCTCCCTCTACGACTACCTGCAAACGGCGGTGCTCGACCACCCGTCGCTCCTGGCCATCTGCACGTCCATGGTCTCGGGCATGGTCCACCTGCACGCGGAGATCTTCGGCACCCGGGGCAAGCCCGCTATCGCGCACAGGGACATCAAGAGCAAGAACATATTGGTGAAGCGCAACGGGGAGTGCGCCATCGCAGACTTCGGGCTGGCGGTTCGCTTCCCCAGCGAATCCGGGCAGATCGACATCGCGACCAACACGCGGGTGGGCACCCGGAGGTACATGGCCCCGGAGGTCCTCGACGAGACCCTTGACACCTCTTGCTTCGACGCCTTCAAGATGGCAGACATGTATTCGGTGGGCCTCGTGCTTTGGGAAGCCTGTCGAAGGTGCGCCTCCGATGGCAGGGCGACCACGGCCGAGCCCTACGCGCTGCCTTATCACGACGACGTGCCCAACGATCCCGACTTCGAGGAGATGAGGCTGGCCGTCTGCGTCGAGAGGTTACGTCCAGTGATACCGGCGAGGTGGGGGCACGATCCGATTCTGTCGGTTCTGGGTAAACTGATGGCCGAATGCTGGCACGTGAAACCAGCGGTGCGCTTGACGGCTCTTCGAGTAAAAAAGACGATGTCCAAGTTGCGCGTTGAAAGTGCCGTCAAAATCGCCGAGTGGTCCAAGAATCGTTTAAATGGAAATGGAAATTCGATTGCGAGTCCCTGAAAATACTCCCGATGCGCCTGAGACTGCAGCCGAGGACTGACGATGGCGGGAGTCGCGATAAGCTTGCAACATTTTAAATATATCCCGCGACAAACTCGGTTTCTGTTTTATAAACAAATTAAGTACGCGAGTGCAGTGACGCTCCATGGCTTTTAATTTAAATTGGGAGATAAATACCGATGACAATCTGAGCGACTGCTTTTTCAACTTTATTTACTAATTACAACGAAATCCAAAGGCCTTATTGACACGAGCATGCGAATTACTTCGAAAAATGTTTATAATTGCCTAAGTCAACCTTCGATAATATGTAATATTAATAAATGTACTATTTGAAAAAAAATGGATTTTAGTTGACTAAATTATTAAAAAAATCTCTAAAAAGCTTAAGCTTAAAGATCCCTTGATCATCTGAAAATACTGGTTTTCGTTAAACTAATAGGAAAAATAGTGTAATACTATTTATGACATCTTCATCAAAAGCACTAATATGGGTCAAAGGGGAAAAATTAATAGCTTTTTAAAAAATACACGTAAAAGTATATTTCACAATGTAACGTATAACATTAAATTAAAAAAATGAGTTAATTGTTTTTTTTTTAAGATTCCATTGCTTTCATGATAATTTGATTCGATTTAGTAAAAATATAATTCATTGTTTACGTATTTACATAATATCACTTACACATTTGATTAACAATATACGTATTTACATTATTTGACAATAAAGTATTTACAAATTAGACTTAAATCTAGATTCGTTACGAGTCCATTACTTGGCTTTATGTCGATAAATTTTCAAAGGTTTTACGCTAATTTATCTTTCTGAAGAATCAATATATATTTCCATTAGCTTAATAGCATGCAAGATTAACAATCATATTCGACATATATATATATATATATTTATATATTTATATTTATATTTATATTTATATATGTACATAATATAAAAATAACATATAGTCAAGTATATTAAAAATACGTAGCATACAAAGCAACTACAATGCTAGTCACTTAATTTTTTCATTGGACTGTACAATTAATCGACATTTAGCGTAATATTATTTACAAAATATTATATCATCATTATACCGAATTATTACATCTGGTAAGCGCACATATACTTTCCAAAGAAAATCGGCGATTACATTTTCATTTTTTTCTTGATTTGGGGTTGGGGTTCACATCTGGCCTTGAATGTTCCAGGGAGTTTTGACACGACCTTGAAATTTCTTCGAAGGTTGTTAATGACTTTAACAATTCCTCGGTATCTTCCGGATTATCGTCCAGATTTAAACAACTTTCGTGTTTTTCTGGACACCGAAAGGAAGTCCTTGGGTTCCATTCCTCACGAAATTCATCGTGTAAGAGCTTTTCGAAAATTGTAAGAAGATCGCAAGGTTCTCGCTGATGCGGCGACGTCCTTCTAACATTAGTTGAATTATTTACAGGATCTCCTCTTGGACAGTCGAGCATTATCCGACTTAAGCTTTGCGAGATATAACGGAACTGTTTTGCGCGACGAAGTTGGTCTTCGAGCTCTGCATCGGGAACCGAGTGCTGCTCTTTTCCCTAAAAATTCCGCACAAAAATCGGAATTGATTCCGGGTCAATAGTCAGGCAGGAGAAAATGGTGATGTTGAAAAATGAGGAAAGTAAGTATCGCTTACCGGCGGAGCTAAGTAAATTAAATATCGAAACATGAAAATTAAAGCGAGCAAACAAGTACGCGCGACGTTCGATTTGACTTCATTTTTAATAATTCAAAACAACGGCACTGAATAAATGAAGTTGCATTCAAGAATGGCGGAAGACTTTTTGAAAACGCGGAAAGAGTAACGTAACTTACTGAATTGTGGGGAAGACCGGATCCGGAGGCCATCGTGTGTCGTCGAACCACAACTGTTCTATCGAGTTTCTCGCGTCGCGCTCTCGGTGATAGCTCGCGGCTCTTTCGATCTACGCTTGTTTACATTCGGCAATTTCCCCACCACTGATCGAGCGAGATCGAGACGAAGATTTAAATAATTTCGCGTTACATTATGTATTTATGCTGAAAGTGCGATAAGTTTTGTGACTGCGGTTCGAATTAGATGCAGAAATGACTTCGGTGGTCTTTAGTGCGAATAAAAGACGTTCGAAGGCGGGTAAGATAAAGAAATAAACAAACGACGATAACACCGAATAGTACATATTAAATAAAGAATAAGTAAACCGACAAATGCTTTTTCGACGGGAACGAATCGACGAAAAAATTTGCGAATTTCGTATCAGTCAAAGGTCAATGTTGAAGTTGTTAATCGATCGAGATCAAATGAAAAATCCGAGTGGTACAAATGTAATGTATATAAATAGGATTAAACTATCGGTATTTCACTCGTGATAGCAGATATTAACGATCCAAATTCTTCTTCTGTAAAGTTTTCCAAAGCATCATCAATACCATCTAAGATATTTTTCTAAACGAACAATTTTGGCTAATTAATTGACCGAAAATTTTATTTTGTATTTTTAATATTCAGAGAACAAAAGAGAGAACAAAAAGTTGAATTTACAATGTCTTTTGCCTAATTAAACTGTATCGCTTTAAAAAGCACGCAAATAATAGTAAATTTGCGATTATTTATTTTTTTTTTAATCGAAGCAACATTTGTTTACAACTTTGTTCCAGAAAACAAGTCGCAGAAGGACAGTGAAACAACTCGTGCAGAGCAGTTGGCAAGGGTTCGCGATCTAAGACGCATCGTGGGCGAAATCAGCACTGTATTTCCGTCTTTGTTCGAGGATGGAGAGCAGCCTGATAATGATCCTCGAAACAAAAATCAGCAATCAAATTACGACGAACATAAAACTCGGGATGAAAAGAAACGTTAAAAGCCTGCATGGAATCTTCAAATTTTAATATTGCGTTTTTTAAATAATTTTTATTAAGATAATAAGTATTTATGGGGGACAATGATCATTTTTTATACGTAGTCCTACGTTATGTCTTTTAAACGTATGCATCTTGAAAGACTTGTTTATGCGATATTCAAATGGATAAACTCGTTATTTGCATTCACTGCGTTACTACATTAGTATAACAAATTCCCGTACACTTGCGATATGTAATAATATTGTATTTATCATTACTACAATAAATATATTTCAAAGCAATTCATATGATTTACAATTTAGTGCACCTACTTTCTATATTTGCAAATTGGTAATCTCTTTAATTGTCTAACAATGAATTCTCTATTTTCATAAATTTCATTTATGTTCTAGCAATAAATTTTTCCTTACATTTATAATTCTTAGAGTATTCAGTACTTTAAACTTATTGCGTATATTGTCCAAAAGTTTGCAATGATTAATAGTAATAATACACACACTTATATATATATATATATATATTCATATACAAATAAATAAAATTATTATGATTACTATTATTACTATAAAAAGAAATTTAGCAAGGAACAGATTGAAGTAACAATTATCAAATATATATGAGTAAACATTACACGTGTATGAATTGGACTGCAAAATATTACTTATACCAATAAAGTATAAATATGGAAGACACTCAAGTGCTCGTGTGACTGCTTGTGTCGAGTAGCGTACAACGATTGACCAGTTCGATCAGTGACATGTCAAACTTAAAAACATCGTATTAGAAAATATACAAAGAATGAAAATGCATAAGAAAAAATAAAGGACATAAAAGAATACGTGGACTGAAGGTATTTGCGAGATTCAGAATTAGGAAAGAAATGAAAACCAATAAATGCTTACAAAAAATAAAAAAATAAATAAACAGCTAGATCATATGTAATAAAGTCATAAATCACTTTAAGTAATATAGATAAAATATTAAACACAGAGTTTCCAAAACTCCAGTTTTATATGTCACGTATGAAAATGTGTATTTAAATATGCAAAAATGTAAATGTGTGTGTATATATATGTCGCGCTGCAAATAGATTATTAATATTTATAAGTAATGATTATACGTAAAACAAATGTGTAACTAAATAATGCAATGAATTACGACAATGTAATATTATTCAATAAAATATTATAATATACTGCTAAAAAAATGTAAGATAAAAAGTCGAAATTACCACTAAATCCAAGTCGAAATACCACAAGAATAAAGATGCTGTAAAATTATCCCGTTCAAAGTTAAAATTGAAGTGGCAAGTCGCTACTTACTTTTTCACGGGTAGCGAAAAATATTAACCGCTTAAATTCAATATCCATGTATTGTTTAACAAGAGACTCGAAATAAACTTGCTCGTGTAAAATAATTATATGCATCAATTTTTGCAGCATTAGCGAATCTTGTTGTTGACCGAAGAAATCGATTACAAAATTAAAAAAATAAATATCAATTTATTGTATGTACTGGGAACTTTATATATTTAAACAAAATAAAGTATATATTGATTATTTTGAAATTTTTATTATTAACAAATTTTTTGTACGCTGTATCTTAAAAAATATGAAAAAATTTAATTACATTTTATGAAAAGCGAAATATCGTAATTTTTATTAATTTTCTTTTAAATATCAGTTATGGTATTCAAAAATCGACGATGCGACATTAAAATTCTTTCAACAGAAAATTATGTTTAAACATCGGTAAAGGGTTATTTTTCCGCGAACAATATATTCTAGGTACAAAACATTAAAAATACATTGACAAGCGAACTATAATCGATTTCTTCTTAGAAGTACCATAAGTCCTAGTTGACTAACGGTAATTCAGCTGATTGCAATTGGTCGAATGAATTTTTCGGATCTCCTCTGCACACCCTTCTAACCCTTTCCTACCGCTCAATTTTTAAAAAATTCTGAAAATTGTATTCGAATTTTGCGTATCATACCAAGATCACCGGATATAAATAGTTTTGAATATCTTTAAGATTTCACTACTTCCGCATCGCTTTCTGCGTTAAGTTACAAAATTTACAACAGCAAAACCCTCAAACATAAGAGAAGAATTCCTGGTTTTCCAAAAGTCATCCGAAGAGCGAAGCTTCGAAGAACAGATCGAAATCGAATAACCATCTTGATTCGATATAACAAGATGAATCGATCGCAAAACCGCTCGTCTGCGCTTAACTCGTCGTCTTTTCCGAGCTTCAGTCAGACACAAGATAATCATAATGTGGTACCGTCGAATGCAGTCAAAGCTGCTTCCGCGGCGATCGAATGTGCAATGAATCGCACTGAGCAGCTGTCAAGAGTTCGCAGTCTAAAACGTATCGTGGGCGAGATCAGCACGATATTTCCGTCTTTGTTCAATGACGAGGAGTACAACGATGGCCAACCGGACGTTAATCGGCAATGCGTCCACGGGCCTTATACGAGATAATCTTGCCACGATGTACTTACCGAAAGTGCATCGATCTATTTATTTCAATTGTACATTATTGTTGTATTCTTATCCATATTTATAATTACGAAAGTACATATTAAATTTTAAAGTGCAATTTATTTGAATCGTGACTTATGAAATTTTATCATTTCATATATTTATCACGCAAAATATTATCGTTTCATTTGATTCTCATAATATTATGAAAATAAATATTAAATTTTAAAATGTAATTCAGACGACTTATAAAATTTAATAATGTACCTATCTTGCCTATTTTCCTCTACTCCACCACTCAAATTGTTTAAAAATATCATCGTTCGTTTGATTTTTGTAACAACATTCGCTTTCTTAACTCGTTGATAAAAATTTCTGAAAGTCGTGCTAAATAATTAAAAGTAGAGTAATGCGCGTTAGGGACAAAGTGCTTCTCGATTATCTTTCAAGGCGCGATCTCGTTTGTAAAATATAATCACTTAGACCCGCGCGGCGAAAGAATCGATGCACCGCTGTTATTTAATTATGTAAAAATGTTGATGCACGCGTATAATTTACGTAAAATTGAATTGAAAGTTGCCGAGTAGGTGAAAATTTGCAAGGAAATGTTTTGAATAAAAAGGGAATAAGATAAAAGACGTAGGATATTCGCTGTAGACGTAAGGGCGAGTCAAAGCCCTCGCCCCTGATCGAACAGACTTTAATTGAAGACAATAAAAGTCATTCTTTTGACTTGGCTGTGTTTACAATGTAAGGGAATACTGCGTGGAAGCGAGTCCGCCGGCGAAGCTGCGCCCCCCCCCCCCACACCCAGGGGACTCGGTCGGAGCTGCGCTTAGTCTAATCCTTTCAGTTGATATACACACTTAGCAGAAGAAATGATAAGCGCATTTATCACCGGCCCTTCTTCATTGGGAGTCATTCAGCCGACCATGAAGTGTTTTAACTTTTTAACGCTGTATAGTAAAACAATACCAAGGGTAGGAGACGCTCTTCATCGATCCCATTCCCGGCTTCGCTCTCTTTGTGTATTGCATACGAGAACCTCGTTCGTGCGTCTTAATCGGAGTGATTGCAGACCCCTGCGATCGCCGTTGCGCACTTTGTTAGCCGCTCGTGCGTCTGCATAAATTGCGCGAATTCGTAAGCGAAGGCTTACAAAAATGTTCTAGAATCTGAAAGTCGTACGTTGAAAAAACTTTATCGCTGCAAGCGTCCAATCCGTACCTTTAAAACGAAATTGAAAATACGTGGAAAAATTGTGATTTGCAATTGAGACAAGAGAATTAAAACGCGAAAAATGCGTTTATGAAGATGGTGGAGGACCGAGGGAAAGGAGCTGAAAGCTCCGACAAGAACAAACGGGGCTTTCAAACGAACAACAATTGAGGTTTTCATGCACCCACTATTCGATTAATATAATGAAAAACATCAAATTAATTATGACGAATTCTAAAAAATTTAATTTAGTCGTGAGTTGAATTGAACTCGTAAACCTGCACCAAGAACAACATAAATACGACTGGTATGAAATTCATTTGGAACTTCAGTTCACGCTCAAACGATCACTTTTAATTAAAATAAGTTAAAAATGCGAATATTTCTAAAAGCATCAAATACTTGGGTAAATTAAATTTACTATTAGATTAATTGTTTTAACTCGGCGAGTAATATTAAGGATTGTTAAGAATTTTTCCAAGAAAATGATATCAAATAAGATTATCTACGAACTTCGTAACGTCGTGATAGAAGATTATGCAACAAAAATAAAAAAAGTTTCGAAAGTCGCGCGTGAGATATTCTAATACAATGTAGTTACTTAATAATAGATCTCTCGTTTTCAATTTACGCTATTAAATTAATTTAACTTACATTTAATACATTTACTGTTCGGGCTCGAGTTTTTCTACGCACTCGTTTGCATAATGAATCTCAATAAATTATAGGCGTTCACGCCGAACATTCGGTACAGTTTAATATACATACACATTATGTACAGCTTTACATTTTAAATTGAAGGGTTGATCCAAGATGTGACGACAGTCGTTCCGCAGGTACACGAAATTGTCGGATCGGTATCCAAGATCAGCGATTCAAATATTTACATCATCGGATCAAGGAAGCTATTTACTTTGTGAACATCCACAAATAGAAAATTAAAATAATACGATATAAGCTCGATCCTTGATGAATCCCAAACAAAGTAAGTTCGAATAAATTGTAAAAAGATACGAGATATTACGAAAGGTAAAGATGTTTTTCGAACAAAGGAACGGTGTTAAGACGAGCAAAGATAGTGTCACTCGGAGCACGAGGTTTCACCAGAAATATTAGGATCGCCGTACACGTTCAAAAGGTTGGGGAGCAAAACGATTCTCGTATGAATCGTTGATGGAAATGCACTAGCGAAGCTCAAGTTTGCGCGTAAAAATACACCAAAGGCGAAAAGAAAACGGATCGAGCGAGAGAGAGAGAGAGAGAGAGAGTAGAGCGCAAGGCTCTCAAGTCGCACGTTCAAGTGTCTCTTCTATTGTGTTGATCCCCCAGTTTTCTGTGAACCCAGCTCTGTGTGTTGTGTGTGTGTGCGCGCGCGCTAGCATACGTACAAATCTGCGAGTCAGAAAGTATACGATTCTCGTAATCGTCGGAATGAGAATTTACTTGAACTCGTTGATTTTTAAAAACCATTTAAGGTGTGTGCACGAGCCGTACGTATTTACATATAGTTACCAAAAATATGAATTAAATTCATCTGGCAATTCGCTTGTCTGACATGCTTATACTTCTAAAAGCTATAGCTTTGCTGGTCGAAACGGTGAGTACTAATTAACACGCCTTTTATAATCATAGCTTTGCAAAACTCACCTTTTCCCCGTGCTGCAATATTAAATTGCATACGTATAAAATTATTCATTTACGCGTTCTGTGATGCTGTATATTTGCAAACTATATAAAATAAATATGACTTTGTTTGATTATACATTATTAATCGTTAACGATTTTACGGGAACGAATGCGCAAAAAAAAAATTAATTTTTACAGATTAAAACAAAAACGCAGAATTGAAATAAACGTTCTATGAATTATTTTTTCGAAATTTTACTGCTTTTAAAAATAAAGTTAAAGAAGATGAAGGGAATAAATATTTAAACAGTATTACACTTATTTCGATTAAAACTATAAAGTTCACAAAAGATGGCGAATCAGGCATCAATTATAAAAAAAAAATGCTCGATATAATAGCGACGTTTTTTATATTGGCAATTGTAACAAGCTTAGTAAGTACGCAATACTAATGACTGTTTATTCGCTAATATTAATACAAGCAGTTCATGCTTCGTGTTGTACACTGATATTGTTTTATAATAAAGTTACGAAAAAAATGTAGGTGTAAATAACACAGTGTACAAGCGAAGTATAAGGGAGACGAGAAACGAATGAACGAACGGTCACAAAAAAGTATTGTGTACGATTCGAATAAAATTTATCTGTAATGCGATTGCAGATACCGCAAAAATTCATTAGAATATAAAAACACAATAAAATTAAATCATTCAAATGAAATTGAACGTTAACTCGTCGAACGATATAATATGAAAAGTCTGTATTTAAAAGTCTGTTTTATACTAAATAAAACAATAATTGTGGCTAGTCGGACGCAGTCGATTGGAGAGGGTTTATTTATTCATATTAAATAATCGCTCGTTCGAATAAAAATTCTTTGATCGTGTATCGAAAAGAGGCCTTTTTAATTTCGATACTGTTTATAGAAAAAATAAAACTTTAACGGTTGGATAAAAAACACGTAAAATACAGCCCTAGACACGCACATGCAAAGCTGTTAATTAATAATTTGATTCGGTCCGATAGCTTTATTCTGTCTTTTTCTACGATAGACATATTTCGAATAATAATACGAGTTAGTTTTTCTCGGTAACTATGTTATTAATTTTTAGGGAAAACTTGTGAAACCATCTTGAAAGTGTCGCATCGGAAACCCAATGTGGGGTGGCATTTATGCGCGCAACCAAAGAGCGAATGAGAGGGAAAGAGAGAGAGAGAGAGAGAGAGAGAGAGAGAGAGAGAATATACGGAAGGAAGGGTGGAATGGAACTACGCAGGATGCAGAGACAATAGTGACACTACCACCACGAAATGCTCGTACAGTGAAAAGGATGTTCGAAGAGGGAAGATCTCTTCTCTTACAACATTTTACCTTGTTAGGGGATAATACATGCGTTCGATTACTTTTAATCCGGTGCGTGGGCTAAGAAGAATTGCTGGCACGTGTTAACAACGTATGGGGGAACAATGATTTTATTTGGATATCCGATTAAAATGTATACGGAATTCAACCAAATGCATTTGAACTGACAAATGGATTTCCGTTGCTTCTTGTATTCTCTGCTTTCGTCTACCGAACTGGATTCGAGTTTTCCATTGAAACGTTGCTTTTTTTCGTGTATAATTATGGATTTTGATTTCGTTAAAAAAAGGAGAAACCGTGACTTTCCAACTAATTGCGAATGCGGTTAACCATTACAAATTCTTTTATCGCTGATTTTACTTTTAAATATGTGCAACGAAAAGGAATAATTCAGCTAGCAATGAAAAAATGTCGCGAGAGCGAATAATAATAAAAAATCGCAGCTTCGCAATGTCATAAATGTTTTTAAAATCGGCGAGATGAATCTTACACTTTTCTTTCATCCATTCATCTATTCCCCGATCGATCGGTTCGCCAGCCCTTGTAACACATAAATACTTGTGCAAAGAACGAGGTTAGCCGCATCATCCTATCAAATTTGCCTTTCCTCTTTCTCCTCCGGACTCTGTTTACGCCCGTCTTTCTCTTTTATCTTTATTTGTCTATCTCTGCTTCAATCATTTACTCGCCTACGAGATATATTGTATACAGAGTGATGAATTCTCACACTGCAAGTGCGTCTCGTTCTCGTTATCTCTCTCTCTCTCTCTCTCTCTCTCTCTCTCTCTCTCGGTCCCATTTCGTGCTATTCTTTTGCCCATCCCCAACCTCTATTGTTACCCTAGTCTCAGTTTCTTTTTGTGGAATAAAGTATCAAGCAGTCCGACACAATAAGCGTGTACCGCATATTCCCCTTTATCAATCTCTCTCACTCACACTATGAGCGCGTACCTACGTACGGATCTACAGATACACCTATAGGTATTTTTATTTTAACTTTTGGTAAAAGTGCGCCATCGATCCATCACTGTGATTTTCAAAAGTATCTGTCGATATATGCGCGCACAAAGTGATCGCTTTTTACAAAAACATCGCAATCATTTTCTTTTGGATAAATTCTCACACGAGAATCTGGAAGATACCTACCCCTCTTTGAAGATTGCATATCGCGACGGCCTTTATTCTTTATTCTTGCCTCTGCAGAACACGAAGGACTTAATGAAGAATTTTTTTATGCTTTCGGTGTCTACGCGTTGCAAGATCACAGTGCGAGGTAAAGACCTTTCAAAATGTTAACTGTACGAGAATTCTTTCAGAGCTTCCGAAGACAAGCGTATTATTTATGAATTAGGGGAGCCTCGCTTTAAAAAGTCCATAACTTGATACCAAGGGACTCGATAAAGGACGCGAGTCAACCAGTGCAGCCAACCTAAAACTTTTAGGTACGCGGCTTGTGCTTAAATTTTTAAAATTTTAAAATTAAAAAGTCGAGCTAAAGGTCGTTAAGACCAGCGCAAACTCCGCAACCAGGACAAAAATTACGCGTGCTTCGGTGTCGCGAGGCGGTACCGAGTTATCGAATGACGTCGCGTGGTTCCATCGCTACGTTGAGCGAGTCTAGACTGTCGAGGGTTGGCAGTCGCTTCGATCTTGGATCGAGGCCCAGGAAACGTCGCTTAAAGCAACTTTGCTCTGCCAGGGATGGAACATGATTGGGAAGGATGTGCGAGCACGCAGAGTAATGCAAATTACTTGTACTCGAGTAAATGCACTTAAATCTATTGTATCATCGCGCTGCGCTACCGCTTTTCCCGATGTTCACTCGCAGAATTTGTCCGTGCATTACTAATAACGCGTAAACTAGATACGCCGATAAACTAATAAACGGATTCTATTCCGTATCAACGCTCGTGTTTCGCACGGAATAATTTTTAAAAGTGCGCTAATAATTAATTTGGTATCCATTTTCGTGAATATATGCAATGTATAATATAATATAAATAGACGCATCCATTGCCGAAACTTACTTCGTTAAAAATATCGGTTCGATGAATAAAATTGGTTGATTTGGAGTGACGTATAAACAGCTAAAGTTGAATTTAAATGTGATGGTTTTAAATAATAGCAATACGCCTGTAAGCGCATCTTTAAATTTTAGGTTAGCGCTGAAGGAACAGTCCGAATATCTGCAGCAGTCATTTCATCGTATACTACTTTGTAAGCTCACGTCCAAGGTGCAAAATGAAGGTAACACGATCTCTTAAGCATCTTCGATCGCGTACGGCAATTATTGCAGTTTCCATTGAAATGGGTGTTGACTTTTTGCACAACGAATGAGCAAAATTTTCTTAAATGTTGATAACGTCTGGAGGAGGAGTTAGAAGAGAGGAATAAAGTTAATTGCCCGAGGACGTTGGGCGCGAAAGAGGAAATGCTCTGTTTGAGCAAAATGAATTCGACAATACATCTTAACGGTTAATACGTACATTGTTGTGTAAAGCTACGAACACATTTTTATCGAAATTCCTTTTTAAAAACACGGGTAAAGAAAGCGGTTATTAAATATACAATGAAACTCGTTGCGATAAAATTCTAATAATTAAATTATCTATTTTATGCGCATATAATTTTTGTTTGTAAATTCCAGTTGATTTGTTTAAAACAAAATCTCGGAATATTTAGTATTGAGTGATATTGTAAGCTGGAAAATTTCATATTTTTCAAATATTTAATTGATTTATTCAGTAACTGTATATTTTCTACCGATAGAATTTTACAAACATCCTTATTTTAAAAAGACATCGGGAGCAGAATCGTCATCATTTTATGTGCTCCACGTCGAAATGTAATAGTTTTAAAATACTTTATTATTTGCGCGAAACTTTAACATTGTCAGCAATAATTTAGCCGGTTGGAATTATTAATTAATAATTAAAAATAAGTCATCACTTCCCGTTTAAGAAAAAAAAAAAAAATTTCTCAAATTCATCGTCGTAAGATTCGTGTTTCTTCTAAAATAGCAATGACTAAATGTTTAAAAATAAAAATCAACTTTCAACTTTCCGAGTATATTTTTACCGAATCCATTATCAATTTTATTCGAAATCATTGCAAATATACGAATTATTAGTCAAAAAGCCTAAATCGCACGTCAGAGATTAGAGTATTTAGCAATCAGCGTATTTTTTCCTGCTCTGAGCGAATTTGCGCACTACTTTATTGCGATTTGCATAAATACTGATCTGTTAATTTGAAATTATCATAACGACACGACGCGAGTGCTAGATCTTCCCGCTTTTCACGCGTTTGCTTATAATTTATTTGCTCGGGAGCTTCTCGAAAAGGCCCTATATTTAAATATTTTAAATATTTCGCTCTCGCGAAACTGCGACTCTAGTCAGAGGACGAGGAGGAATTGCCCCCGAAAACTCGATTAATCCTCGCGCTTAATAAACAAGTTTATCGAAATAGCAGCGATCCTCCGAGTGGAAGCCCTTGGAACGACGATGTTCCTCCAAGATTCGGCGATTCGGCGACACCAGACGAGCTGCCAGAACCGAAAACGAGGGAATCGCACAAACAGATATCTCTGGGATCACTCTGGCGCTTATGCGCCCAGAGACCATCATGCGCGTATCAATGGTACAAAGCTATCGGCAGCTCGCCATTGTCGACGGAAGATAGGCTTCCTTTGATTGCGGACAGCGTCGTTCCCCTCTATCAGCGACGCACGACCACGACCATCCCGCAAGTTGCGTACGCTGCCGCTGGAACTGCTTTACGGTTATAACCTGCCCTCATCCCTTGCTCACAGGAGCGTACCAGAGGGTGAGACGGAGGCCTTCTCATTTTTTCTTGCTTCCTTTCAGGATTTCCTTTGACGCTGATTTTTTAGAATCGCTCGACTCGTCTGCGCAGGATTCGGGTGGCGGAGTGGAGCTACGGGCTCAAATAGGGTCCAGGCTATTTCCAATGACGCGTTCTCTCAATTTGCGTTGTTTGCGTCGTTTCGAATCTGCGAATATTTGATTTTAATTACAAGCCCGACTTCTTTTTACGCGGTCCTTTCTTGGTTTTCTTCCTTTGCATCGATTTCGTCGTAGCGCGAAGATATTAATGCCATCGACGTTTAGGTGTCCCGGTTTACTCGGGGGATTGCGGACTTTACTCTAGAAGACAGGCCCGTGTTTTTTAGATTTTTTCTCGTGATTATTATCGCTGAAAAATCTATTTTGAGATAAGCTGCATTGTATTTGCGCTCGAGTGCAGCGCAATACTCCACGCGGGGAAAAATATTAAACAACACCGCGATAACGCTGTTTCGAGACAAAAATTACTCGTTTTGATATTTATAGTTGTTCAATTATCATTAACATCTTCATTTGTATCACTGACTGTTTATATTCAATCTTCGATTAATTTATCGTCGTTAAAACACGTGTAATTTAATTGGCAGAAAGTGCGATCGAGTGCTAGAATATTGCGAGCAAATGAACAAGATAACCTAGTGAAATCTAGAAAAAAGAAATTAAATAAGTGGTAGAACTGGTAGTGTTCTTTGAGGAAACTACAGGACTTCATAGTTTCATTTTATTGAAAAAATAATTTTTGTGTTAATATTCAATGCTTAGCTGTTGAAAATTTTTTCTACTGCAACGAGAAAAGATTAGAAACTGAAATAAACTTAGCATAATTTAAAGACTTTGTATCAAATTTCTTTACACCCGAAAATGTTAATCGCGAACACAAGATTTTTTAAATATCAATGCTATCATAATATTCGATAAGGAAAAAAGATAAACTAAAAGGAAGCGTAGGAAGTTGATGGAAAAATATTCTAGATCTTCGTGTAGGATACGATTACACATTTTTAATCGGACTTTTAGAATAAGAATTACACGAACAATCAAATTTAACACATAAAATAAAGTAATAGAATGTATTAACGAGAGCCAAAACATTGATGCGTTTATAAATATTAAAAAATTTTAATTTCACATTTATAAAAATGACTTTTGCAAAAGAAATTTCTTCGTATTCTGAACATAACAATTGAAGATGAAAATAAAAAGGGTAATATAAATTAAAATCAATTACATGTAACTCGTAAGGAATAAAGCGAGGGTGTAGAATAATTTCAAGAGCGTGAGCCATGTTTAATTAGATGATAAGGCTATAATAGAGAAATGAAATTGATATTGTTTTTCAAATATTTCTTTATCAACCGAAGAAATATCAAATCAAATAGCATCACTGTATCGGTAACGAAGTCGGTAAATTTAAATTTAATCATGCTTCGTTAAACGTAAAACCTTGTGCAAGAAAATTCCCAGCGAATTAAAGGAAAATCATTATATTTAATAAGGGCTTAGTTGCAAAGTTTTAAAGATTTACTAAACAGAATACTTGAGACGAATGAGTGTCGAAAGAAGAGGAAATTTAACTTTTTAATTTCCTCGCACTGAAAACGTGTAAAATGCATTTTATGGTAGACACTCGAATAAAAGGTCAAGCAATTATTAGCTTCAATTCCACTTATGTCCTAGAAGAACCATCGGGTTCATGCGGCGAACGGATAACAATCAGCGAAGACTTAAAAGTTTTAAAAGCTTATCTTATTTTTCATCTTATCAACGATTCACTCGTATTACAATTTATGAAAATAAGTAGATCGAAATCGATAAAATAATTTATTTGATGCTAAATAAGCTAAACCTACGTAACATGCATTTTATAATAAAAAATTTACTTTTAACAGTGTACTGATGAGAAATTACGATATTAAGACAATCTGTTGTTTCGATGGCACATTATTATTTAAAGATTAACTTTACGTGAATCAATGTATCGTCAGAAAACGAAATATTGATATAAATAAACTTTATACTTTAATAATTGTATAATTTTGTATTCTGTATTCAAAAATAAAGGAAATATATTAATGTTAAAATTAGGAATATTGATAAGGTAAACGTACTCAGAATGTATGGAAAATAAAATGAAATGTGTAAAAAATGAAATAAAGTAAAATGAAATTATCGAATATTACGAGTAGGCGCAAGTTAAGAATAAGATAAAAAAAAAAGATAAAATTAAGATAAGTATGAGAAATATATATTGAAGGGGGATAGAAAATGTGGAACAATAAGAGAAAAGAATTTCATTTATAAAAAAAATGAAACAGGATTGAAAGATGTATTAAAATTCCTAGTACCAATGATAAGTATGCATATAGTAATTGTGGCGATGTGAAAAAGTATTATAATATCAATATCTACGTATTAACCAATAAAATAAAAAATTATGATAATTATTAAATTAGAAGAAATATTTGCACTTTGGGAAGCAAGGCTTACTATTTTAAGTTTCTGTTGTAATTGTCCGATACCACGAGTAAATTCGTGATTGTATTTCATACACACATACATATATACTCATTGCTGCAATTTCTTCTCGTGTATAATTAATCTTCAGAACTCTAGCTATAAGCCATTATGTAAATTAACGTTATGCATATTATAAAAATGTTTGTATTTTTCTATAAGCTAAACTAAATTTAACCATTTTGTTATCAAAAAATTAAACTGTATTATTATTCGACTAATAGTTATTTATGTTTTACGGCTGTTTTAATACTTTATAGTACGCTTCTTTCTACTCATTTATTTTCTATTTAATAAAGCAATTTATTAAACTCGGAACGACGAAAAATAAATGATTTATTATTTCAAAAGTTACATAAATAAAAAGGATAAAAAATACCTGTATATCGCGATAGAGACTTGACAGATTTCAGTAAAAATTCTACACTATTTTTAGTTTGGAAGGGTATTTTTCGCACTCTTTGGAAGTTGAAATGACGAAACGGATACGTAAAACCAAATGCAACCGATAACTCGCAATATTTTACACCGCGTTGTAAATGCGTTATTCGAAGCGTTAACAAAACTAATGCAAAATTAAAACCGACTCGTAAGAACTTATTGAACCATTAAAGTTTGTTTCGCGCCTCTTTCTTTCAGAGGAACTAATTAATAGTTATTGTATTTGCTACGCGGATGATCCTGAAAATTTTTAACTACAGACATCGAAGCTCTTGGGGTGAAAAGACGGAAAAGCCGAAAGCTCCGAAAACTTTGAAAAAGGAACTGTTGCATACGTCTATTTGTGGGCATGTATAGAAGAGAGAGGAACTTGAAAATATTTAGATATCTGCCAGGGAATGAATGAGAGCAAATTGTAACTACAATGCTGGCTGCGAAGCAAAGGCACACTGAATAGCCTTAATAAACTCGCTGAATCTACAGAAATATTTCAAGCCAAACTATACATCTCTATTCGCATACGCGTCATGTTGTCATGCGCACAGGAGTACGTGTCTGTATGAGCACACGTATATTTACAAGTCGCGACAAGGCCCCCATCTTTTTTTCTTCCTTCCTATCGACCTTCCGCTCTTCCACCGATTGTCACTAGTTTCAGCCAAGAGCTATTCGAAAATTGTAAGAAGATCGCAAGGTTCTCGCTGATGCGGCGACGTCCTTCTAACATTAGTTGAATTATTTACAGGATCTCCTCTTGGACAGTCGAGCATTATCCGACTTAAGCTTTGCGAGATATAACGGAACTGTTTTGCGCGACGAAGTTGGTCTTCGAGCTCTGCATCGGGAACCGAGTGCTGCTCTTTTCCCTAAAAATTCCGCACAAAAATCGGAATTGATTCCGGGTCAATAGTCAGGCAGGAGAAAATGGTGATGTTGAAAAATGAGGAAAGTAAGTATCGCTTACCGGCGGAGCTAAGTAAATTAAATATCGAAACATGAAAATTAAAGCGAGCAAACAAGTACGCGCGACATTCGATTTGACTTCATTTTTAATAATTCAAAATAAAACGCGGAAAGCGTATAAGAAATAAAGTATATATTAAATTTAATGAAATTTTATTTATTAAAATAAAGTTTTACATTATATCTTGTGTTATCGAAAATATGAAATGTGAACAAGGTTAGGTATAAGTGTGGATTACTTTTCAATTTTCTATTTCTCAGTTGCTGGAAAAGGGTTTTCATTTTTAACGAGTAGCAAAAGTTGTGAGATTATATGCATATATAACGTGGATTTTCGTTAGTTCGACGTTAGTTAAATACGTAAATTTTCCGAATATAATGTTAAAATGTAAGAACAAATGTTAGTTAAACAAAAATAATTTGACAATGGAGCTGTGGTTTATTGCCAGTTGTACCTAGAAGTCCCCGATCGAATGCTGGTCAGTTTCTTTGAATCAGGGAGGAACATAATTAATCTCCAGGTATATCGTTGGTATAATGATATTCACAAGTTAGCCCCACCCGGCCGAGTACCCCCTCCCCCCTCCCCCTCCCCACCTCCCACCTTTTGGCGTAACGCTTAGGGTTCTGCGTCGTTGCAGCGTAGAAAACAATACTGGCCAGTTTAAATAGATCGAAACGCGTAATGTTGCTTCATTGCCAACACTTTCTTGGGGGCGTAAAGTCACAACCGTCCACACCCACACACACAACTCTACAATAGGACCAATCGTAATTCTGTCAATATTTGAGGAGCATCCAAACAATAAACCGGACACAGGAATTAAAGCAGGAGGAAGTTCAACGGTAGCGACAATAAGCATGTCAGATTATTCCAAACTCTCGCCGTTAATTAGACCACGCAAGTGCCCAAGCGCGTCGCACGGCATGACTTCCGAGGCAATTTCAGACTGCCCTAGTATGTCCACCAGCTCTAGGAGCAGCTTCAGCAGCAGCTTGAGCAGTTTGAGCTCCTGCACCAGCCTCGAGTCGCTGTCCAACGAAAAAGAGCCGGTCCAGTCAGGCGCTGGTCGAGACGCTTGGCTCCATTTGGAGAAAACGAGCACACCCAAGGAGGAGATCCTGCGCCAGGCTCGGATCAGAGCTTTCGTCGTTAAGGCTGTCACTTCGGTGAGTACCGGGAGTCCCGCTTACACTAATCTATAGCGCTAGTCTGAAATTAATTTAGGTTGTTGGTGAAATGCAATTGTAAGGCATCGTTTTGCAGGCACTGAGAAATGTCCAAGCGAGTTGTCACGAGTAGTGAATGTTTGTTGTTTTCCAGCTCAACTTTTCCTTAGAAATCGCCGAGGACGTGCAGAAGGTACGGGAGGTCGTTGATATTTGCTACGGCGGCCGCGATTTACTCGATCTGCCAAGTAACATTGTGCCGTACTCCTGGCAACGGAAAACACCCCTATTACAAAGCAACAGCATATACGGAACAACTTTGCGCCGCTCAGAACAGGACGGAGAGGCTCACGAAAAGTATCCAATGGTAAATATTTTCCCTATTCGTTTATCCGCTATTCTACATTTGTTCAACTTGATTCCAATTATTCCCGTCTGTTTTATATAATGTGCTATTTAAAACGTTTATTCGATATTTCGTTATTCAGAAAAGATGCCTCAGTTGCGGATTCTCGCAACCGGTACTTCCAGCATAAACAGGTAACAAAGTGAAACTGCTCTTTGGGATTAACTCAGCTCCGGACGAATCACAATAGATTAAGGAAACGGTTCTCACACGGAAAGAAAGTTTTCGAGTGAAGATTTTAAAAATAGAAAAATAACGAGTCCAGTATTCGAGAAGCCACGAAAAACTTGACGAATAAATTTTTAATTCAATGTAAAAATAAAATTGTATGGATATTTCGTATATTCATTCGAGCTAAGACTTTTTTTTTACCGAATTGTAAATATAACAAAACATTGTGCGATTGATCTTTAACAGTTGCTACTGGTATTTTAATTGTAAAACATTGCGCCCGTTACTTCAGCGTATGCATTATTTGTATGCAGTTTATAATTCAGTAATTTAATGTAAGTTTAGCAGAATGTTTTGGCGAACGAAGTAGAATGTACAAATGGTTCGGTAGCTCTTGATTCCAAAGAATATAAGTTTTATTTGTATTTTATCAAAAAAATAATGTCAAACTAATGAAAAATTTAACGAGAAGTCATCGGCGAGTGTCCGAAATTTAACAAAGCGTAGAAAAATTGATTTCAAAAGTGCATATTTTTCAAAGCGCAATAAATATATTAAACTTTAAATCTATCAAGTATCAGAAACGTGGCACAACTTAAAATAACTGTAAGCTTTTGTGAATTTTAATTGTGATCTTGAAAAACTATCTTCGCTTTTATTCAAAGGTAATTTTTATTTTTAAAAAATGTTGACAAGCATGTGTAACATGAAAAGATAATATATTTCGTAATAGAGTCAAATTATTGTGTGTTTTAGTTTTTACCTTGTGCTACTCGAAGTTTCTTTAAACGAGCGCATACAAATGCTATTTAATAATACGTTTGTAAACATGAAAATTATAAAAAAGAATGTATCGATAAAATTATGAATAATTTAATTGTAATTCGTGATTAAATTTTATAATTTTAAATAAAAACTGCAAGTTTATATTCAAAATTATTTAAAAATTTAAGATTTAAAAATTTATTGTACATTTGTTAAATTGCTACTGTAATATTTCTCTCCGGCGATACATTCGTTTTCATTTAATTTCATGTGCATGCATTTAAAACAAGCGCATCGCAAATTCAAGATATTTACAAGATATCATTGGACAATTGAAGTATTGGATGTGTAAAGTAGATTATCGCTATTAGAATATACGGAGATAAATATCGAAAAAAATCTGAAATTTGACTTAAAGTCAATGAAAAATGATCTGCCATTAACCAATTTTTTCAAAAATTAACTTATAACAATTGATTTGAACAAATATTCTTTATATTTTTTTTTTCAAACAATTGATAATATCTATAATGTAATCATGGCTATAGGAGCGATTTTATTCAGTTTATAAATAATCGTACAAAGGCTATTTATTAATTTAATTAACGAGATTATTACGTTTAGACGATAATGTAAACCTTTATTTAAAAAAAAATGTTTCAAAACTACAAGAAGGGATAGTTTTTCAAGGTAAAACCGCAACTTCTAATTATATAAAATAAAGAAACAATAAAAAATAAAAAACTACGATTTCTGTGAAGTATTGTCATTTTAGTAATTTTTGTATGCTACTAAAAATTTTACTAGTAATTTTATAAAATGATAAATTTAAATTAAAACTAGTACGTGTTGGTTTTCTTTTATTATACAAATAATACACCAAATTACGTCCCCAACTTTTTCAGTTAGCAATTGCATCGCTTAACCAGAAATTTAATTCATAATGGAAAATTAATTTTCATTCTACAATTAATGAATTTTATCACCGGAATCGTTTAAAATTTTTTGTGCCAAATTCCTCTTAACCTGTAATTTTATATTTCCGGATCTTCGACTTGTTATCACTACAATTATCGAATGAAAAAAAGTAGTTAAAGACAGTTGATAGTTAATTTCTGGTCTGTTGGATCGATTTTAGATTATTAACAAAAGCCAATAAGAAAGTTTTGTCTTTTTCGTCAGTGTACCAGTTAAACTTTCTAATGTAAACGTAAGAAAAATTACGCGCGCGTTTTTCCGGAAGCATTTTTGAGCGCTACAGGCAATCAATTAAGTAATTTACCCAAGTTGAATAAAACTTGATTCGCGTTTTTTGCTTCATTTGCACTCGACGATAAACTTACTCGTCGCAATTGGATTATCCGTGACTTTGCATTCGTCAAAATGTCGAAGCTTATCCGAAACGCGCGAATTATGAAAGATGGTCGACAAATTTTTAATCTCGAGCCGGTTATAATTAGTTTTACCGAATTCTCGAAGCCGCTCGGTTGCGCGCCCGAGGAAGCGAATCGATCAATTTTGTTTTCGATTCGCCTGTTTCCACATCAGCTCATTAGACATTCGGCTCTAACGGCGCACGAGGACGCGCGAACCCGAGTAGAGAGAAAAAGAGGGTGACACGGAGCGGATTGAAAGGTGAGAGGGCGGCTGTGCGTGCGCGTAGCTGTTAAATCAAAGCTGATATTGTCACCGGGAATTGGCTCCATTCGAAAAAGACATATTCAGGCCGCCCGCGCTCTTGGAATTAACCGTATTTGTTGGGCGCCGGGCTCCGGAGCTGCGCGCCGCTATTTACGCGTCTGCCCCCGTCGCCCCGGCGCACTCGAGTCGCGAGTCGTCGCACCCAAGTGTGCGCTCGAGGATTTTCGCGATCGGGCCGCCGCCGGTGCTCCACCTTTCACTCCTCGCTCGTTAAAGCGCGTCGACTGCGCGACGACGCGCGCCGGCTTGCGGCGAGTGAATTTGCTCGGGTCCCCCGCTGCTCGGGCTCTTAACGACTCGCGGTTACGCTCCCCTGCGATTACGTTCTCGAAGGATCTCGATCATTTGCGAGCTTTAATGCCTCTCGTTCGGCTCCATCCCCCGGCTCTCTGGGTTCTGCTGAATCGGAGACCAGTCCGGCAGCCGCTGATGATGGTCTTGATTCAGCAGCATTCGAGTCGCGCTGCTGCGTCTTCCAATTGTCGCTCCTCTCGACAAATCGCTGTATTCGTTTAAGCTTCGGACGGCTGCCGCGCTGTTCGCGGTATCACTTATCGATACAATCGACGTTGCTAATATGTCGCCGGGAAAAGGGTGGCCGAGTCGCATCCGTACTCGTTTGTTTGTTTGCGCGCGGGCGCATAAATAGAGTTGACAAATGCGAGGCGCGGATAATAGAATATGTAATCGCGATATCGTTATCCGTTACCCGAACACACCGCAGTGTCGAGTAATTAAAATACGAGTTTCGTTTTTTGCTTTAATTTGCTTTGTTGCAAGACGCTGCTCGCACTCCGCATACGGGCTCTGTGTTCTTCCCCTGGAGTGGCGCTGCGCTCTCAATGTATCATTAAAACGTACTTTTCATCGCGGAGAGAAAGGACGCGGCGTCGCGACGCAACAATGGCCACTCAGAATTAATACAGATCTTAAGAATCCGTGTCGGCCGATGGAGTTAGTTTCGAAGATGAAGCGGACGTGGAACGTTCGGGTCGCGTCCTGCACGAGAACACAGCCACAACAATGTTGCCGAACACTGCTGCTGCTGCTTCGCGAGGTTATTCGTCGAACAGTAGTCGCTCCACGATTTGCCATTTTCCGAGGCAGCACCACGTGGCCAAACCAAATCCGGATTGAAGCAGCAAGGTATCCGAGAACGGACAGCTCTTTCTTCGGGGTCATCATCTTACCGTTTCTACTCGTCTTGATAACTCGTCGGAGTAGTTGGCGCGGGGAGAGCGAGAAGTGCGCGCATGATGTAAGCGCTTCTCTCATCTCCTTTTTCGCAAAGGGTATATTATTTCAAAAGCTTCGGGAAGCGTAATTCTGGCGAGCCGCATTGAAGAGAGAACAGGAGAGCCATGCGGCCAACAACAATAGCCGATTTTAATACACTCTTGCCACCCATACAGGCGCGCACGTATACTCTAGATTTGACGTGCGTGGCGCGAACAAAAGTCACAACACGGAGGACCGGGCGGAGGAGGAGGAAGGAGTGGAGGTAGCGCTAAAAGAAGAGGAACCGGAGTAGGAGAAAAGGCGAACGCGCTCTACGGCTTTCAGCGCGGGAGCGCGCGCGCGCGTGTGTGTGTGCGCGCCGAAGCTATGCAAGCCAACGCGACGGGCGCACGTGCGCTTGTGTGGATGCTCTTTTGATTGATTAAATGCGCAGGGACGAAATATGCATTCGTCGCTCGTCGCTCGTCGCTCGACTTTTTGGCCGCTGCCGCCTTTTTTTACGCGTTTAATTTTTGCGCTCCCAAGAGCGGGGGCGGGGGAGGCTTCGGCTAGTTCGATGCGAAGTATCAACTGCAGAAGCACTCATTAGCCGCCTCCGCTCGGCCCCGGTCGCGTCGTCGCTTAGACAATTCCCCTTTAACGTCCAACCCTTGCAGGAAGAGAGCCTAAAATGGCGTACGCGGTATTGTTCATCTCTGTAAATCTTGGAGGCAAAGTTAATGAATTCGAGACTAATGACAGCGAGGCGAACGAAAATAGATTCGCCACGATGGCTTAAATTATTTTTGGAAATAAATTATTCACGCTGTTGGAAAAACAGAGTGCTGCCGCGTAATAAATACTAATGTAAAGCATTAGTATCAAAAAGTTGCTTTTCTAAAGAGGAGGAATGCCATTCAGTCTTTGTATGGGTTGCACACAAGAAAACGTTGGTAAAGCTTACGTAGATCTAGAGACTCGCGTGTACCGGCTACATTTGATGACTAATGTTTACTTTTACGTAATCGAAATTGACGACGCGTACGTTCGCTACTTTCTAAAAATATCGAATACAACGCGCTGTTGTTTGTAAGCTTAATTGAACTTAAATAACAATTTTCGGCACCCATAGAGATAATGAACTTCTTGCGTCTTATTTGCTAAAGTCTACGTAAAAATAGCACGCGTTGGCGTGAAATTGGCTTTTCGTGTTTTCTCGTACGCGTGGAAAAACGTGCGTCAACGATAAAGAAGCGAGAAGCGAGTAACCCGCCTCCTCTCTGCATTTGTCGTGGCGAAACGGACGAGTCGTGGAACGCAATGTTTTAATTATGAATAAACGTAATGAGTTTACCCTCGCAATTGGTAATGTAGCGAATGAGTAAATAATAAATTACTCGCGGCTCGGTAATTCGATACGTCATCAGGGCAATTGTTCCAAAGCACAAAAGCCTCCTGATTAATATCCCCGAAAGGATCTATAATAACGCAAAGTTTATTCAAAGGAGATAAAAAAAGCAGAGAATATGCACTTTCGCTATCTCTCGCGCTCGTGAAAAGAAAACCCTTTTGAAAAAGTTTCCACCCCGTTCACCACTCCAAATGTATCGAATCCACGCGAACGAGCGAACAAAGCGAGAAATGAAATAAAGAAAGAGCGAGCGATGAAAAAACTCGGAATTGTCCAAGTTTCGGTCGATTCACAGAGCTTATCGCGAAATTTATCGAATCGTCGCTTCGAAGCGAAATAAAAAAGGAACACGAGCGCACAATGCGTGCGCACCGGGGCAGCTTGACAATCGTTTGGGAAATTGAAATCCTTATCCGCTGCTCGAGTATTTAAAAAGCTCGCACGCATATAAAAGCTCTGCCGAGGAGCAGGAGGTGTGGGGGCCGTGGCGGCGAGCAAAATAGTCGAATTCTCGCTTCGAACGCGTGGGCACGAGTAAGTAAAAGTCGAAGGAAATGCGAAGGAAATAGACGGGAGGCGATCGGAGCACAAGGGACGAACAAGAATACGGTCGCGGACGGGGGGGAGGGGAGGGGAGCCGCGGAGAATAAAAGGCCAACAACTCCCGAGCTTTTTATCCTGCGTAACACCCAGGCACGCACACACGCTCGAAAAGAGAATAAAGAAGGGGCGCAATTGTTTCATTTGTTTATCTTTGCGTGTGGCTGCTCTCTGTCTTTCTCGCTTTTCCGAGTTCTGTCTTTTGGCATCGCGCACAGCCTATCCCGAAAAACTGATCCTCGCTCCCCTAAACCTAGTTTTTGCATTTCGTGTTCTTCGTTATTCTCGCCGCGATTCACGTAGCCCTTCCTTCAATTTTTCTCTTTTGTTTAAATTTTTCATCGAGATGTTTGTTTATTTTGCCGCAGAAAGGAAAAAACGGCAATATTGATGAATGCGTACAAAGAACTTGCTTTGTTTGTTTGTCTTTTTGTTTTCCCCCAAAAGGGATGCATGTGATTTAGTTACAAGCTTTGCGAAAATATTCGATGCTTATTCTTTTTTCCTTTTTTCATATTTTAATCAGAGAAATACGCGAAATATCATTAGAGACATAACTCGTGGCTCAAAGCTCGCGCGAAGCACCGCAACAGTTTTAGGCAATAACGTAGCTTATAAAATTCGTTTTTCCATGCGCTAATTCGTTTGTACTGTTTTATTGACCCTCGATTATCGACTCGATCAATCGAATACTTGAGAACTGATGATAGTAATTCAGTTAATCGACAGACTCGTTGTAAAGGTATCGGGACTTGGTATAATTTATAGTTTAATGCATTTCATTTTATTAATCGAAAGTAGGTACTGCTAAATTGATGAATTACATCGATACAAAACGTCGTTAAAAGCAAATGTGTAAAATGTTTTTAACGGAGGAAGCCAATGTTGCCGAGATTTTTGTCCAAGAAATTAGTTCCGTTGCTCGGCATAAAATTAAGTCAATTAGCAAATGTTACCTTCAACAGGGATATTGAAATGCTGAAGAAAAATTTCTCAATAATCGTCAAAGCCTCCGTGTCATTCGTTCTTCGTTGCTTTTTGATAAAGACTTTTTAACAGATTTCAATCCTTCATACTTTGCGTACAGAGTAATGGAAACGAGGAGTAATTAAACTTCTCTATCCTTCCGATGCAACGACTGCATTATCGTTTACACCTGCCAATAGCGTAGAAAACAAAGCAGCGAGTCATTAGCGTGTAAAGAAAACGGGTATTATTGTCGCAGTAATGAGTTTTATCAAGCTCGGGGATTCGGCTTCGGATTCGGACCGACACTTTTCAGGAAAAGTATGACTCTTGATTTTCCAGGTACTAATTGAAAAATTGACTACCGAGTTCTGCTGGCTTACTTATCCTTGAATTCGAGGGAACGGGAAGCAATATCCGCGCGCTCAGGTGCAGAACGAGCGGTTTAATTTTCGATTGGCCGTGTAATTGAAATAGCGGGGGAGTCAGCTGTTGTAAAGAAGGCTTACACGATCGACATAATCGATCGGCGCAAAGGTACTTACCCACGAGGTACTAGCGG
Source organism: Platyscapa corneri (assembly GCA_018907185.1). Lineage (NCBI taxonomy): Eukaryota > Metazoa > Arthropoda > Insecta > Hymenoptera > Agaonidae > Platyscapa > Platyscapa corneri. The sequence continues at coordinate 6,073,477 of JACCHW010000024.1, read as the reverse complement.
CATAAATTACACTCCGGCTCTCGTCGGAGCTCGAGATGAAAGCGGAAAGCAAGTGGAAACCTGGAGCCGCGCACCAGGAGACGGGAGCCTCCCTTGGCTCCACACCCTTTCCTCGTGAAATTGGCTCGACTGCACGCGGCGACAGCCACTTCGTCAAAGTTCGCGCGGTCGACTCTTCTGCGCTGGTGTGAAGCGGTCGCTCGAGTGCCAATCGAATGACGGCGAGACGCCCGCGTAAAATTCAAAACCGAATTCAAACCCAATTCCGCGTATTGTCCATGCATCAACCCGCGTGTCACTGCTATCGACGACTGAATCGCTCTCTTGCCTTGCCCTCTCCTCTCCTCTCCTCTCCTCGCCGCTCTCGCTCACTGTCTTTCTCCAGCTGCTGCTGACGAGGACGCTCCGGACGAACGATCGCCGCGGAAGCGCGAGATCGAGAGAAGGACAGAGAGAGAGAGAGAGAGAGAGAGAGAGAGAGAGAGAAAGAGAGAAAGTGAGAGAGTGTGTGCGAGGAAGAGAGAGGGCGAGAAGATAAACCGCGATTGATACGCGCACTCATGCACACACTTTTCTTGCTCGCACGCACGATGGAGGCCGATGAACACTCTCGAGCAGACGATTTTCCGCGAACCTCGACGCTAGACTTTGTTTACTTCGGGTTGCGCATTTTTTCGACGACGGTTGGGTTCCTTCCGGGAACTCGAATTTCGCGACGGTCCTCTTAGCAACAGGCTAAATCCAGGAACATAGCCGCAGCGCTCGAGCTGCACCTTTTCACTATCTCTCTTCCTCTCCTGGCAATGTTTGCACCCGCAAACATTTCACAAAAACTTGGTTTCACTGGATATGATCGAGGTCGACGATCCGATTCGATTCGTCCCCGATTAACCTCAGCCTCCTGCAGGAGCACAAGAGCCCGTCGCGATCACTTCACTGGACCGGTAGAAGTAAAAACTCGAAGCGAGACGCGGAGCGACGCGACCCTAACACTCGCTCTCGACGCGCAATGCACGGAAACTAAACGCGCGATGCCGCCCTTCCACGGCTTCGAGCCGTCCGCTCCCCCACTCCGACCGACGTGGGCGTCGGGAGCGAGGAGTCGCGTGTCCAACCGCGACCGGCGGTGGCGGCAACGGCAGCGATAGCAGCGAAATAGGTGAAGGGCTCCAAGTCCCCCACCACGGGCTTTTATGTTTTTTTCTCGTTACGTTCTTTTGGGCTTTTCCGCGTAAGGAGGTGCTAGCGGTTTCGGAAAAGACGAGTCGCTCGATCCGCTCGAGAAAGACAAGAGCCGTTGAAAGCAGTTAAAAGGCATTTTTTCGGACACTCGCGAGTGTATGGCGGAACCGATATCGATCTACGCAACCAAGGCTTCTTGGATCTTCGAAGCTTTCACTCGTCAATCAAGTGCCCACTGGGGGCGAGGGCCCATAATAAAGAAAGCAGCCCCCGTGCTCACCGCGCGAGAAGAAGATGTACGGTAAGCTGAGGGCGGGCATTGTTATGAGAAGTCTTGCACCCCCTGCGAATAGTCATCACCCCCGTCGCTGAGGCTGATTCATTTGACGCGCGCTGTCGGCGATGGAAAAAGGACCTTTGACGTCGCGCGTAGCCACATTATAATGGACAGAGCACCGGACCTTCGCATCGCCAGATCTATTTTTCCGCGCCGACAGGAGCGACGAAGAGGAGAGGAAATGTTGCTCCCTTATCGCAGGCTCGACGCGTACGAGCGGAACGAAAGGCGTCGCGAATCCTTTTAGATTTCTACTTTAGAAATAGCGAGCAAAGAAAATTTGACCCTCTTGGCTCGGCCCTTTGTATATTAATAGGAAACTTATCATTTAAATTATTTCAGTTCGGATAAATTGGTTCTACGGAAAAGAATACTTTTCGCTTCTTTTCCCTCTTTCGTTTTATTAATGTACCTATCTCTCCCACTCTCTCGCTCTTTTATACGAATAAGCCGAAGTTAATGTGTGCGTTAATCAAGTATTTCCACTTGGTGGAGTTTCTTTTTCGACGAGACACATTCTCTCGCTTGTATTTCATTCGATCGAAGGGCGTGAATTAAAAAATACCGTTTGTACAAATGTTGACGAGCAAGTGAGCGATGATAAAGTGTGTTAAATTATATTTAAAGTATATGCTTTCGTCACATTTGAATGGTATTCAAGCACTGCCTGTAATTTACAAAAAACAAATTTTTTGTTTCCGTCGAGTGTTGACATTAGCCCGCGTCACGATCCACTTTTTTATTAAAAGTTACTTTAAGTTCGATGAGCACCATTTGGTGAACAAAGTCGGATCTAATAATATCGTTCGCAAAAAATCCTTGAATTTTCTAATTTTCGCTTTGAAAAATTCATTAGCACACGAGAAGTAAAAAATGTAGCTTACCTTAATTTTCTGCCCAGAAGGTATTTACAAAGAAAATAAAAGAAAGCGATGCTTCGGATCGTAGATAATATGGCTGGCAAATATACGAGGACGAGTAAGCAGTGTCAGGAACGATAACGTGATTTTAATTAATCGAATGAAAAATAAGGCACAGCTGTTGTTGTTGAATTAAATAAACGTTGAGAATGTCGGTTTTAACGTTGACTGAATCAAATAAATGCCTCGAGGCATAACGAATACTAGAACGTAAAGGCGTTAAGACTCGAAACAACGACGGGAGCAATAATTAAATCGCGTAGTCGAATCGCATCAAGTGTAAGGGTGTGCGTGCTTAAATGCAAAAGAAAATATTCGAGAGATTTTTCTAGTTTACTACTCGTAATTTATAGCAAATCAAGAGTAACTTGCAGTTGTCGGCGGGAGCCCGATCTCGATGTCCATGTTTTTACACTCTTACGGAGTGTCGCGCAACTGCGATGAATAAGAACGCGATATTAGCGTTTGAGTTTGTGTGTTATGTGTGTGCGCGCGTGTGTGTGTGTGCTTGCGAGAGAGGAGCATATTAATAGCCAAGGAAAACGCGCAATAAACACGTGTGATATCGCTGTAATAGTTTAGCGAGGGGTGCCCGACTCTTTTAAAATGCGCAAAGTAAAGACGCGCGGTGACGCTTGGCGCCTTTTATTACAACAGCGTTTCCCGTTCGAGAGCAAGAGACAGAGAGGGGTAGATCTACCCCGAGAAATTATTTTTTCTTTCAGAGCACGAACTGAATAGTGGAGAAATGAATGCGCGCGAGTTTTCGCCTCATCAAACGAAAAACGATATTCAAAGGACAAAGGATAAAGCCATATCGGAACACTTGGTGGTCCACGAAAGAGGGAGATGCTGCCTGGAAAGAGGGGCGGGAGTGAAGGAGGAACGGAGAGAGAAAAACATTATTGGAGAAAGGAACAATTTTTGTTGTGCTTTTTTTATTAAATAGGGCGAGTCGCGATCTGTTTGCGACGTTATTGTGAAACCCTACGATAACAATGATGGAAAATTAAAGGATCCGCTCGATTTCTGTTCTCGCACTCTGATTTTTTATATTTCATCAACTTGGCTACGCGTTTTGACGCGTTCAGCTGCGCATTCGTCGCAAGCCAAGATGAATTTTCAGAAGAATAATCGATCCGATACAATTTTCTAAGAGCACGATAAATAATAAGGAAAGTCGTCGAAACGCTTCGAACGAGTTCGCGACAGCTTAAGGCTCCCCTGAGGAATATCAGGCTGCTGATAGCAAAATAGTTCCTTTTCTAAATTTGTTCGAAAAAACAAAAAATTCGTTTCGCTATACGTTCCTACTAGTAATCTAACAAGACTATTAAATCGGCAAATCGTAATCACTTTGACGTTGCGTTTTCTCCAAGCAGCTCTTTTTTAATCAGTTACAGTTTTTTTTTCAATTTACGTCACTCTTAAGCTGCTAAGTTTTCTTAATCGAACAACGAGAGACAACTTGTGTTTTCAATTCGAAATAAAGGTTATAAACAAACTGTCGTTTAGAATTAAAATAATAATAATAATAATAAGTTGACCGAAATGTCTGAATGACTAAAGTACGAGGACACGACCATTGCCCGCTCAGAATTAATTTTGATTCAAATTAGAGTAACTTTTTAGTACTAGTTAAGGCCTGTCAAGTTGTGCATCGTCATAAAAATTAAAACGAGAAAGTTGATTACGCGTATTCGATCGTACTCTAAATTTGTTTTGTCTCTCAAGCGGAATTTGCCGCATTATTTTAAATCATTCGAGGCCTAAATTTTTCCAAAATTTTAATACTTTCGCCACTTAAAAGCTAGCCATCTATAATCGAGGCATCTGATTTATTTCGCGATTATACGAGACGTTGCGAGAACGTTAAAAAGTTCTGCTGAAAATCCAATAGAATGCAATTGTTGTTCGTTGGGTCGGATGCTTTTTTTAAAATTCTTTTGCCGTGAAAAGATAAATTTACAGAGTTGACAATCGTCGTAATCATCATCGGCCTAGAAATGAACGAGGATCTCAAAGGTATCGGAGATTCCTAAATTATTCGCTGCTTAAATTGCACCGGAGTAAGTGGCAACGAGAGTCGATCAGCTGCGTCGCCGAAACGGACTAAAGGTCTCACTCCGGAGAGCGAAGCTGCCCAGTTGTGGCGTAGATACAACGAGGCGATAGTTGCAGGGCCGTTCTCTAGCATCTGGAAGGATTGGACGATCGCAATTCATTATCATAGCGGAATCAAAGTAAAAAAAGGAGCGCGAAGTAGAAAATGTAGGGAAAGCCATCCAAGTTCGGGAAGGAGAAGCGAAGCAAAGACGGGGACATGCGTCGTCCGAGGCCGGAAATGATTATTAAGCACCGCTCGGGTCCATTGTTGCCCCGCAGTCGGGCTTTCGTCGCTTCTCAGCGAAACGATTCATGGAAGTTGACCGTTCAGCCAAGAGGAAGTCGGCTAATTGGATTCGCCGTCGTCTACGCGGGGGCGCAATTATTTTTGTATTGATAATAATTTTGCCTCCTCCGCGGACTCCTCTTGTGCACCACTGCGGAGTGACGCGCAGTTTCTTTTGTCCTCTCCGTTCGTCCTGCGTTGCGCGCGCGCAAACTCGTTTTATTCGGCTGAATCGAGAATGTCAAAAAAGCGCTTGCTCTCGGAGAAGCGTCTCCTCGCCACTGCATTCGGAAAGCTCTTCGCACCTTCGCGCTCCATAAATTACGCATCGCGTGTTACAGTCGTGAAATGGCCGTTGCCTAGTTTTGAAAGAGAATTCAAAGAAAGCGCGATTATGCAAATTCGAGAGAGAGAGAGAGAGAGAGAGAGAGAGACAGGGAGAGGGACCTTCGCTCGATGTCGTTTAAGCTGTAAATTTACGTCTGGTAGTTGACGCGAATGTACGGTAACGTTCCATTTTGAGCGTTCGTTGGAAGATCGTTCCCCGATCGTGATCGAGATTGATATCTCGGTATAAGGTGGAACAATGGAAAAAGCTTTGCAAGTCGGTTCAGAAGATCAGATTTTAAGAGACGTTCGCGTATAATTTTATATTATCAAAAAGTCAATAAAGCAGAAGCGCGACATGGACATGTGTATGGATGCAAATTATGTAAACTTCGTGAAATAATATCCCTAAGCGGGTGGCGACTATGGACAAATCATAATTTATCTCCGTTATTAATTAGTCGTAAGTGGACACAAGATGTTGGAGTCGCAACAGCCTTACCGTCCACTATTGTCTACGAAAAAAGTAGCCGTCACTGCATAATTTCATCGAAGCTTTTTCTCAAATCTTCGCGGATAATCCGCAACGATGCGACGCGTGCAACGACTCATTTTCGGGGCGAGAAAATATTAACTTGGTACTTCGAGAGCTTGACACAATGAAACGAGAAAATCAAAGTAATAGAATTGTCAAACGGATTAAATCGCTTAAAGAGAGGCGAAGGGCTATGAATCTTATAAAACAGCGAGTTCCACTATTTTCAATCATTGCTAGTTGTTTACTGATCGCACGAGTAATTATCAGTGTGTACCGTCGAACTAAAAGAAACTTTTGGAACTCTTTTTTTAATTAGCAATTAAATTCTTCGGCGATTTTCAAGTTGCACTGACATTCCTTTATAAGATTAAGTAAGGAATTAGACAAAACGAACAAATTAGTCGGAGAAGCTTGTGTTTGCAGTAACTTGCCGGTGTCATAAAATTCACAAAACTTTACGCGCTATCGTCGAGTCGCGAGACTCTAGTTTTTCGTGCGTAATTAGGACAGAAAGTTTAATGCGATATGGAATGTGTTGTGCACGATTCAATGGAACAAGGGAGAGCTCCTTTGGCCTATGCCTTTACGTGGAACTGCGTCTCAACATTTTCAACAAGAAATTGTAGAGACTGGGGAGGGTGAGAACGAACAAACGTACAAACATACTTTGACGTATATTATCGCATCGAAGAAGACACACGACAAGTCAGCAATAGTCACCTCAGACATTTTAGTTTAAATTAATTATCGATTAATGCTCTTTAAAACGTCATTGCCGCTTTAGCGTGTGTGCCATTTATAATAAAGAAGTAAATCGCGAAAATTCAAAATCGTCCGATTTAAACGAAACGTATCGCTAATCGTGACTTATGGCATAATTTGTTGTTTTGTTTTATAAAAGTTTTGAAGCATTTATCGTAAGCGATGAAACATCTTTAATGTACAGGCCGCGCATAAGTTTTTAGCAATAAGTCGATAATTTTATAGTACACTTAATCGATATTATTGTTTTTTACGTAAATGCGATTTTTTACGGTGCTTTATCATTACTATGGCGATCGTTAGCAATCACATGGTCTGATTCGCTCTTAAGTTTTTATTTAAAACTATGGTTTATCAATATGAAATAAATAAGCAAGAGAAGAACGGACTTTATTCTTAAGCAGCGGAGTGCATGAATTGGTACAAGTGCGCAGGCATTGCTCCTACTTTTTGCGCTGTGCTATTATTGGAAAAACAATAAGTATTCCAAATAAGTACAGGGTCCGTACCGATGGCGCAACACTTTACTAAATTTTAATAATCGAGCTGCAAAAGAGAGAACTTGCGGCTGCGGTAAAGAGTCGCGCGATTACCAAAATTTACTCGTGTGACAAAATTGTAAACTAAAGGAAAGAACGAATGAGCGAAACGAATGAAAATCTAAGAACCGCCTTTGAACAAAAATAATAAATCGCAATTCCGTCGATCGGATGAGTCCGAATTTTGGCCAACGATTACAACGATTAACTTTAATGCAATTGTAATTCGGGCGAGGACGACTGGTTGTAAGTGTCGGTGCGCACACCTCGAGCGCATCGCTGAATTCGCAGGAGTCAGCCGAAATGCCGACAGAAGTTCGGCTTCGCGTAGATAAGCCAAGCCTGATAAATCGGGGAGAACGGAAAAATCGCAATAACTCCACGTTGGAATGAACTTTATAATTGTCCGCTTAAAATCAACATTTGCTCGGCGGAGGCAATAAAAGGCCTCGCGCGAGCTCTGAAAATGAAAAGGCGCGGAAGAAAATGTGCAAAATAAAGGTCATATTATTTATACGTAATGTCGGCATTGGGTACAATAAGTAATTTGTCAGTCCTTTTGTGAAAGTCAGAGAAAATGACGCAAAGGAGCCACGCACGTCGGCGAGAAAAGGAGGAGCCCGAAATCTTGATAAAAAATAACGAGAAAAAAGCGAGATCGCGAGGAAGAGGACGGAAAGGAAAGAAGTCGAGGGTGAACGGGCGGAGGGGAAGAAAGAGAGGTAGCGTTTAAATAAATAGCGTTTCATTATAACTTTTGTGCGCGCGTTACTGTCCGTCTGACAATGCCTGAAACAAAGCGTCCCTCTATTGTTTGCGAAATAAAAGAGCACGCGCAGACTCTGTCGACATGGCTGTCGACGACCCGGCGACTCGCTGTTTCTTTCCTCGCGAGAGCTTTCCTTCCCTCTTACCTCTTTTCTCCTTTCTCTCGGCAAACTTAGCGCGCTTTTCTGCTCGGTGCACGCGCGTTGCACTGCCAGCCGCTGGAGGACGATAATCGATGTTTCCCTCCTCTCGCGTCGCGCCTGCAATCCTCGATCCGGAGTCGCGATTCTCGTTCGGATCTTTTATTGGCTCGTTATCCGTCGATCCCCGATAATTCTCGCGCCACCTTCCGCGTTGTTTTCATCGCCGATGCACCGATGCACCTCAAAACCATTCGCTTCGAGCGAGTCGCTTGTGCATCAGCTACTTAAGAGCCCTTTCCCGATATGTTTACGAATGGCGATAGCGTTTATAAGATCGATTGCAATACCAACGCTATCTTTTCTCTCTAAAGTCAAAAATGGACTGGGAACGGGTTCTATCGTTCTCTGCCCTAATGCTCGCCCTATTAATGATATACAGGTACACAATAGGAGGCACTATTTTCATCGGTAGTTTTTGTCACAATTTTGTTAAATTTCCGTTGCCTGCTATTATTTATATTTCCGGACTTTGAATCGACTTTGAATTGTCTCGTTAATACGATAAGCTATGCATATGTATTTTAATTTTTCCATCCTGGCGTAGTGTGTACTCCAGACATCTTTTATGCCGTGTAAGCGAAGCTTGTTGCAAAAAATTTACAAGCTGCAACGGAATATCAAATAAAGGCGAGTCGCGCGCTATTTTTTGCTCGCTAAGAGTCGGAAAATTAATAAAGAATCGAAAATGGCGCTCCTCGACTACTGGCCTGAAAATTCGCCTTCAGAAGCGATAACAGCCGATAATCCTCGAAAGCGCGGCAGTTCCTGTGTATCACGAACACGAGTGTGGGTCTTAATCTGGGCATCTTACACTATATAAGGCAAGAGCCATAAGTGCTACTGGGTATCGTTGCGCAACTTAATGAAGCCGCTGTTTTCCGTTTAATTAGAATCTCGCGAGGTGATCCCCTCTGGCCCAAGCCCAGCGGATTAATCCTTCCTCCTGATATTAAGACGGCGCGTTGCATTCGCGCTTTAAGACGCTCAATATCCCCTGCATATTGCACGCGAGTTCTTAGTCCTTTCACTAAGACGGGCGAGACACTCGAGAAATTTTAATCAACTTGACGTTCAATCCTTATGCTTAAGACGTGCGAGTCTTAATTCTACTCCTCGAGTATCTTATCAACCACCAGTAATAGATAATTGGCTCTAACTAAAAAAGTACCTCGGCGACGACGACGCACATCGGCATTTTATCTCAACGAGGCTCAAACTTATCATTGCTCCAAGATTCAAGCGAATACTTTTTAAGTGAATGCAACATTGCGTCGTTAAGCGATGGCGCCATCTAAATTGATCGTAAACATTCGTTAATATTTAGTTGAAGCCGTTCGGGTAAAATCGTTCGTAAAGGAGAATGAAAAAGAAAGGCCTTATTTCGACGGCAGAGATCACAATTACTAAAACCAACATTCCCGAGTGTTGAGAACTGAAAGCGAATCGCGTAAAGATGCTTGCGCCAAGAGCTGCTGCGCGTTCAAAACTGCCGACCGATGCCGAACGCTCGATTCACTGGGAGGCGTTAGAGTCGTCGCGATTGAAAAATATGACCTCCTAGTGACATTGAAATGTTCCGAGTTTTTCTCAGGGAAGATTTTTGGGCAGAAGCGAGCGAATAGTTTCGAACGATTTTTAAGTAAAACACCGAGCGTTGCTCCACGTAACATCGTTTACGCGCACTGCGATTGCGTTACTCGACGCATCCATTTTACTTCGTTAAAATTATTCCACCAAGATTCTGTGAAATGGAAAAATTACCGCGTGAAATCGGCAGTAAACTTCAACAGCGATTGTAGATTCCTCAGCGTTCGTTTTGACAAAAATAATTCGCTCGTTTGTATTTCGTTTCCCTTTCGAGGGAAAGTGCGTCGAACACACGACACAAGATGTTTATTCATCTTTCTGATGAAAAAGTCTCGCGATATTGGCAGCACGTCGTTAGTTTAGAGCACGACTGGCGTGGAAACTGGCCCGGCGGTACGAAACACTTGGAAGTGGGACGGGGAGAGGGGCTCGCAATAAAGCTCGAGTCAGGAAAGCGGAGTGAAGAGCAGAGAAGATGAAGGACTAATTGGCAAAAAACTCCTTGCCGCCAGACTCGCACTCGTGCCTCTCGATATTCCCGCTTCTGTATGTAGCCATCAACGGAGCCCTTAAAAGAGCGACGCGGTGGCCTAGGTTGGCTGCACCCGAAGGAAAAAGACGAGGCACGTGAAACTCGGCGGGGCGCAATTGGTCCCCGGGAGAGGGAGTGAGAGAGAGAGAGAGAGAGAGAGAGAATATTGTTCAGCGCAACTGCGGAATTTCGCGTCACGGATGCGCGGAACAATGAGCATGCAAATGATCGGTCGAAGATCGATACGGGCGCTCCATCGAACTCCGGGTCAGAATTTTCCGCGGCCGGCTAGACAAAAGAGGACGAAGCGCCACCGCTGCCGCAACTTGACAATGGGCGCCGAACGGTATTACGTATGCAGGCACAGGGCTCTTTCGAATTCGTATTACACTCTAGCGACGGGGCCGCTCCTCTCCTCCTCCTCCTCCTCCTCCGGCCGGGGGCTGTATCGCGATCGTCGATTCGCCGTCGATTCTCCTTTTTCCTCCCTCCCGGCGCGAGCATCAAAATTGTTTAATTCCTTCGTCGATGAGCTCTGCGCGGCTGAGAGGCTGCTTACTCGCTCCTCTTTCGCGAGTTCTTTCGTCTTTCGCGCGAAAGCACGCGTTTCGCGAACAATTGATTTGATTCGACGGGGACCTTCAATTACCGCGGCGGAAATTGGGCGAGTTGAATGGCTGTTGAGATAATTGCTCGTTAAGTTTTTACTTGTTATTGGCTTTCAGGGCCGGCCCGAGCGAGGAGTGCGCCCTCGAATTTTTACGTCGCTTAGCCGGCATTGCAACGCTCGTCTTTTGCATTCGCACCTTCTGCGTCGAGACGCTCGAACGGAAGCTGGAGAATCCGAATAGTGCAGGACGTCGTGTACGGGCTCCCGCCCGGATCACTCGCGTCGCCGATCAAGAATGCACCCGATTATATCTGCCATTTTCCGTCAACTGGACCTTTCAATTTCCTTCGTTCAATTATTAAAACGATGCACTTCGACGTTTTAAAACATCTCGTTCCATTTCGAGAAAACAGTCGGATAATTACAAGAAACTTGTATTAATTTTCAGTGCTGAAGCTGCTTAAGAGACCATTGCAATTTTTGTACCATTTGCTCGTAATTAAAAACTGTCCTGGCGTTACTAAATGACGCACCTAAGTGTTTTTAATATTTTACTTACTAGCAACGGCTCGCTTAAAAGTTTATTTTTAAATTCGAAGAATGTATAGTGTAATTCATGCACTCACTGTTTACACGAATGCCTTTGTATAATGGAATTCGATCAATGCTTAACAAAAATTGATTCAGCTCGATCTTTTTATAACTTTTTAGCCATTATTTAAGTTGCACGCAGCTTTTCTTCTAAATCTTATAATTTTCGCATCGGAAGAACGTTAATTTTGGTCGATGATAAAGTTATTATTCACGATTAGTTTAAAAAATTCGATAAATGCCGCTCGAGATATTGATCGCCATGCCGAGCGAATTTTCCAGCGAAACCAGGCTTGCAAAATTAAAATTATTAAAATCATTCGACTTCAACTATGAATAACTTTGAGATTTTCCAACGACTCCTGTAGCCGCGTTCTCGCACTCGCAGAGTCTGAGCAAATTGAACTTAAGCGAAAATTCTAAATTCCATAAAGTCTAATAAACGATATTTACGTTAAAAAAGGAATAACGACAAAAGCAGACCTAATATTGAAGCGGAGAGATATTTTTCGAAACTTTTAACGAAACGTCTATTTTATCCGCCAAGTTCTTCCCACCGAATCTTCGAATTTATTATTATTACCTTTTCTCTCCAAATAGTCGGATTTTTTAAACGATGCGTGACGCAACCTTTTTCAATCTTAGAAGTTGTTGGGCAAAAGTTGAGCGTGCACTATGAATACACGGGTAAACTATAATCGGGATTCAATATAAACTGGAAAAAAGAACAATAATCAAATCTGATGAATGAAAAGTCGGAGGATGACGTCGCTCGTCGTCGCGCGAATCCCGCAAATACCCAGCGAGATAAATATATTCGATAAATAAATACAACCAATTTGTTGTGCGTTTAAAAGCGATGTTAATGAAGTTCAAAAGTTGTTGTCGAAGAATAAATAAGTCCAAATTCAACGGGAGCGCAAAAGTTTTTCCTCGACAGCGGAAGACGCCTATCAACTACCGAGGGTCTAATTGGAGAACGTTTTTCCAGCGAGAAGTTCCTCCGTTCAACTTTCGGCCGAGGCTCACTTCTGCGTAAATGTTTTCAATAGTTCCTGTCACGGCCATTTTTACGAACGAACAATTCGCGAATTCAGTTCTTCGCGCGACGTTGGTTTGCAAAATCATCGGCAGAATCTCGACGCGTTAATTCACGCGCAACGGTAATTCCATCGAATTATGCGAATAATTAATATCCTTCCCCACGGCGAAGAACTTTTGTGTTCCTTTTCCCAAATAGTTGCTTTCTCGCTTAGTCGCGCAATCAGGAGGAGGAGCGGAAGGGGCGGCCGAAGTGGTGGTGCGCCCGGGGGAAGCGCGGCGCGCACGAAGTTGCGGCAAAAGCAAAACGCGGCAACGGGCCACGGCTTCGTTACGTGTCCATTTGCCGACGGGGCTGAAAGACACCAATTTATAATTATTGCATTGAATCGAGAGCTGTGAGCAACCCCCTCCGCCCTTCCCGCCCGCCAACTCTCGAGCATTCGATATTACCGACTATTGTGCAGTTCAGATTCTGCGCGCGACCCTTGCTCTCTCGTACCTTCACCCCCGTCGGCCTATCCCTCCTCGGCAAGCCCGTGCACGCAACCGAGCGCTTCGCTTCGTCTTCGAATTTTTTCTCCCTCCCCCGCTCCCATTTCGGGCACTTGGACCGCTGCTTCGAGCGGCCTTCGCTAGCTTCCTTTGAGAGCAACTTCTTTTTTTGCCGCTGGGACCGATCCGCGATTACTCAACTTAGGAGGGTGATCCAATTATCGCCTCGACAACTCCAACGTTTATGCTCTTTGTTTTTTTTTTTTAATTTTATTACGACATGTTTGCGGTGCGTTGCAATGATTTTCTTCGAGTCTACTTTACATTTGACCGGTACTGTGTCAAGTGTACAGTTGCCGTAAAACGTATAGTGTGACTGTGAAGAATAACTGACAAACACAAGCGAACCCAGTCTTTTGTCGCGAGTCAAGTAAATTTCAAGAATTCAGGTTGTACACCTTACGATAAATTTCAGCCGGTGCACGATTCTTCGAGCAAAATAACCGAATGTCGTACTTCATTTTTTCTTAAATACAAAAATGAGATCTGCAAAGGTGTATTAATTCACTTATTCGGTAAAATTCTAACTATTCGAGAGAAAAAAAGGAGTATTTTACCTCTTAGAAATTTGGAGACACACGCCGAAATCTAACGAAAAAATTATGATTGCATTCTACATTGTAATCCCTTTCAAAAAACGTTGATCAAAATAAAATGAAAATGTATTTTATTTTCGACATATTTTGCATGCGATTTGTATTTATCGAATGCACTTATACGTATAAATTTGTTGATCTATTATGAAAGTCTTAGTCTGATGAGAGTCGAAAAGTTTTCCATCTATGCTCTTTCATCTCGTACGTAATACGTAGATTTTTTAGTTTTTTCATAAAATATAGATTATCAGATGTAATAAGAATTTTTTCTTCGATTTTAGGCAAACACAGTAATTTTAAGCAATGTATATTCAAATATGCTTTACAATAATTCAATTTATTTATCGCCAGCAATAAAAACGTTTTTAGACAAATCACAGATAATAAACTTAAGTAATTAAAATTAATTATAAAATCTAGAATAATATTGATATTGAGGAATAAATTTATTCAGTAATAGATATTAAAAGTTTTGACCGCTGATGGAACTGTTTGAATTAAAAAACTTATTTAAACGGTACGATCGAATTCAATGATATAAAAACGAAAAGTTTTAGTAAATATTTAAAAAATGCATAGAGATAATATATAGTACATAAGTAATCTTATGATTAAGTTAAATGAATTTCAAAATATTTAAAAATATTGTTAAAATATTGTATTATTATTATTCTGTTCACGAACAATATACGCATTGTTACTTTAATGTATACCATAATCGTACACATATTAAAAATTATATATATATATATTTTTTTTTTTTTAAATAAGGACAGATTTTAAGGAATATTTAAAATAAGTAATGATATTTATAATTTAATAATATATATATATTTGTATATTTCTTTCGATACTTAAAAATTATTATTGCTTCTTCGTTTTATTCTCTTCTTCAATTTATGCACATTTTCTAGTCCATTGAACGTAATTTTTTAATATTCTCTTTTTCTTCCTTTAAAACGTTTTTCTATTCTTCATATAATATTATATTATTCGATATTATCATTTACATATGAAAGTCAGAAAAGGGTTGCATGCAATTACAGATTGTCGACGAGCAGGTATTGCTGGTTTCGTTTTATCTTAACAATTATCTTCGAATACAAAAGAAAACTTTGGTTTCAACACTTGATCGAAAAATCGCAAAAAATTCTTTTAACGTTGAAAAAGAAAAATGATTATGAACACGCTTCCAGTATAAATAGAATTAATGTCGCGAAATTTCGAACTTCCTGAACGAATTTGAGCATCGGTCGTGGCATCCGACGTTCGTGTGCAATGAATATGAAAGAGAGAGAGAGAGAGAGAGAGAGAGAGAGAGCTTGCAAAGAGAGAAATGACTGTGCGCATATTTTTATGTCATCGCGCGCAGGCGGCATTGTTGCCGCGAGACAAAGGCAAATGTGGCGGAAAAATTGCGGAGAAAAGGCGCAGAAACCCGATGAGCGAAGAGAGAGAGAGAGAGAGAGAATGCGTACGCGCGTACTCGCGACAAAGCGGATAGGTTAATGTCGGTGCTCTCGCGCGCACACACCATTATTTGACGATCGTTTTTTCCTTTTTTCGCACCTTTTTTTATCTTTTTATAATATTTGCTCAAGCATTATGGTCTAGGGAATTTCTTTATAACTCAAGGTAATATTCTGGTATGATCTTCATAATTTTTAAAGGAATGCAGAAGTGTGTGTAAATGTATAAAATGTAGACGCGACTCGATGTGTGCAGTCAGCAATGGTAACCGAATACACAAATCGGGAGTTGATTAAGAAAAACTGGTACTGCGTATAAAAAGTATTCGTTATTTTTATTATAAATGAGGAATCTGTGCAAAAAAGTAGAGATTTTTTCAGTTTTCCTCGCTCTAAATGGTGGAAAAGTTAGGAAACCATAATTTTAAATTACCGGTATTTTATCCAATCATGGAGCGGAATCCTAACAGTCTAGGGACAATCCAGAATTTAATATTATAATAAAACCGTTCTATTTTAATACATTCCTCTGAAGTATTTTATCTTAATTACGAATAAAGGTTTAATTAATTATTGATCTAGAAGAAGTATTACTATTTAGTTTTAATAAAAGATATCGTTAAAGTTTAATAAAACTTGAAAATACTGAAATACGCTGTCGTGATTTTTCGCAATTGAGGTCTGGTTATTGATTGCAACAAAGTTTATTTGCTTAAATGTCGATTCAAATAGTACATGGATTTAATCTATTATAATATAGTTGGAAATACAAAACGTGCTAATCAAAAAATTCGCAGACCTCAGTCGTATCATTATCACTACAACGAATTCTATTTTTAACGATTAACCCTTTTTTAAAAATGTATTATGTGATAATGAGAAAACTATTGCAAATTTAAAGCGACAAGTTTTTATACTTCTATATTACAGAATAATTACAATCGGTAATTAATTTTTGTTAACCAAAACTGTTATCTGAACACCTTTTGCTTGAATCTTTTATTTGTAAAATAAAAATTATTTTTATCGATAATATTTCACTATTATTTAACGTTAATTCGATGCTTCCAACTTTAAGTTCATTATTTAATCAACATAAGATTTCCATTCTTGTATCGGATACTACATTAATTCAAGGCACATGTTTTGACATGGTTCTTTTTTCTTCGTCTCGATAGATTAAAAGATCTTTTAATCTAAAGTGCACTGCTTAAGTTCATTGTTTATTTTCTTTTTTATCCGTAGAATGAATTCGTCCTAGTCTACACAATTTAATTAATTTTTTATAACTAGTGATTACATGTTCTTGTCTGTTTTTGTAGCTTTTCAATAATAACATCTTATAGTTTTGAGCACTTTATTTTCGTTGCGGCTCGCTAAATCACACGCCATAAGTATGCAAAAAACCACACCAAATAATAACGTTACTCATTTATAACTTCAATCCTGCAAATAATCCATAATTCTGACGATGAGACTGCAAACAATTAGTATTAAAATTTCCCCTCGTGATTTTCTTTGAATTTAGTGTTTTTACAGCGAAAACTATAAATTAATTTACATCATTGCAAACTCTCGTCCGTATTTTCATAATTTAATTTGTATTATTTATTGATCGATTAAATATTTTTTTAACTCAGTTTTTAATACGATTCGTTTTGCTTCCAATAAAAGTTTTATATTTGCAATTGAAAATTCGACGATATATTTCCAATAGACTAACGCTTTTTATTAACTGATAATAAACGATAATTTACTTGATTTTTTAAATTAAATAAATCTTATCGTTAAATTTATAAATAGAGTCGATAGTACTTGACAGAATTTTATTATTATTTGATACTTGAACGATTGCAATACATTACACTTTTTTCAACCATATTACCATTCTCATCAAGTAGTAATTAATATATTTAAAAAGTGTATGTAAAAACTGTAAACATTCAAAAAAAATTTTTAAACGTTGGTGTTCAATTTCTTATCAGGAATAAAAAATAACATTATTGTTGACCGATCATTAAATAGTGGGATGAAGCGTAATTTTTGTTATTATGACAATCGATGTTGCTGCTATTTTATTTTTAATCATTAGCATTATAGCTCATATTTTCAATTCCTCCGCTACTACAACCTTTTCTTTATACAGTGCCAATGAGTTCAACTAAAGGATTTTACACTCATATCCGTCTATAATTAATTTGCTCAGTTATCAGGTTACCAAACGCTAAATTTATATTTTTTCGATGAACGAGCAAGAGTCGATAGCTTATCCAAAATAATGTCTCGATCTTGCTACCAAAGCTATCGTACTAATAGCGGCTAATAGCATAAATTGTACAGTCATCGTTTTCATTTCGTATCGGCAATTGAAATTAACTTGGCAAATTTCACCGATAGAATTCTCGTATTATGCGACGCTGTTCTTACATTTACATTGTTTCACTATATTTGGACCTATTTTGACCCAAAAAAATAATCAGCACCTTTTAATACTGAATTTTTCTAACGTATACTTTTCGAATGTCTAAGCCCATCAATTTATGTTTACACCTTCGGCTACTCAGCTCTCTGATTTTCCAAGTATTCAAATGTTTACTTTTCTTCCTTTTTCAATCATCCGTAGCTTTTAAGCTTGTCAACACCGATTTGTATCGTTTACGTATTTATCGTTCGCGTGTTAATTTTTTACGTTAAACAACATTCACGATCAGATTTTCGCTCTTATTTGCAATCCACTTGTAATTGCAGTTGATGCCAGAGTTGCGACACCAATTTTTACCCGCGGTACATCATAATTCGAATTCGGACATTAATGTTTCAAGGTTTCCAAATCCAAACAAAAATGCAAGCGATCCTTGGCGAGATCGTCTGAAAATGTTTGCCGAGCACGTGCAGAGCTGAGCAATGAGAGCCGTAAAAAGAATAAAGGAGAAAGGAGCAGAGAGAGAGAGAGAGAGAGAGAGATGTCGAAAATGCGAGCAATGAAAAGAACGATAGAGATTGGCATGAAAAGAGCGAGACAGCGGGTAGGCAGATTTAATTAGCATGGACCTCGAGGGTTCGCCCCCGCAAGGGAGGGAGGAGTGAGGGCAGTTGGAGCGTTAAAGTTAAATGACGGTTGGCGGTTGCTTATTCTTCCCGGCAACTGATGCTTGATAATCTGATATCCTACTTCTTCTCTCTCTCTCTCTCTCTCGCTCCCCCCCCCCGTTCCTTCCTGTGATGGTCTAGTCTGGTTCGGTAAGCCAATTCTCTCAATGGAGCAACTCAGCCACGGCGGGAGGCAGACCAGGGGCTTAATTGTAGTTACTTCGACATCTATCCGTATTTTTTTGCAGTACTGCTCCTGCCGGTGCGTGTCGAGTCGATTTTTGTTTTAGAATGCAAGGCTGCTCCTGGATCCTGGATGAGGGCACACACACACACACACACACACAGGCGCTGCTCGATTATTTGGAATGATTAATAATGGGGTATTGTTCAAATTGTATTATATACTGTACGGATCGCAGCGATTTATTGCAGATTGCTTATAAAATTTATATGTTAAAGTTATTCGCTTTTTGTTACTTGCTCGGCTGCGAATGCTGGACGTAATTTTGACAGGTATTGTGCGTTTCGGTGATCTACGATGCCGAGCGAATAATTTTTTCAAATGTTTTTTCAAGTTAAAAGTCGAAAGTGTACAGCCGAAATCTGATTTCAACCAAGAGGAATGTTTTGCTTCGCAATATTGCGGCCTGTCCCTTTGCGCTCAAGGGATATTCATTTTTAAATTAGATCGAGTCGCGAAACTCTCCCGCCCGATATTTTGCGAGCCGAGGCGCGGAGCTTGAGTAGCGCACCTATTCGACATTTTGCTCGAGGAAAATCATTTTTCAACGACTTTTAACTTTACAGATTATTTCGAGTCAAATGCTCTATCTTAAAAGCCAGAACATTAGAAGTCGCTCGTTGCGCTGAGTTCAAAACCAAATTTAAGCGTTAAAACCAAAATGAACCGTCAGTGGCGTTTGATGTAACTGAAGGAATTTTCCAAATTATGCTTTCGCAAAACGCAGCTGAAAACATCGTGGAAAATACGCGACTTCGGTTAGAAGAGCTAAAAACTCGAATCAAATTTTTGGTCTTTTCGTTACGTATTAAAAAAATCTCGTTCATTTTACCACGATGTGATAATTCCAACATCGCAAGAAATAGTATTTTGCTCGGATACTCGTACAGCCGACCGTCTATATCGAATATTTGCAGCGTTTTTTCGAGTAATTCAGTCAATCGTGCACTTGGTTTTTACGCAGATTTTTTCCTTCTTTTACTTGTAATACAAACCCTGTTGATCTCTGCTATGGTGTTTATCTCGTACAAATGGTATGCGAAAAGTCCGTTTACATTATTTAATTCGAGAGTTGTTTCTTCGTCAAAAACAAGTGACACAACTACACAGTATCGGTTTTTCAACAAATTATTATTTAATTTAATAAATTATTATTCATCTTATCAAGACTGTCGAATGACTCCCACTACGAATTCGCATCTGTCCTGAAACTGTCTAAATGAATTAACTTTGTTTTGAATACGTGATACTCGAGTACGTATTCAGCAATAGTACCCGTGGACCATCAATAATGCTAATCGGTAAAAATTGGACCAAATTTCACTAATTATCTGTAAAAATATATTCGTTTGCTAAATGCGGTACTGCATTATTATTTGTTCGCGTTTGATTCATCTATTGTTTTTAATTAATTATTTGTAGCGAATGTTAAGCAGGTCATTTTCATTAATTAAGATAGGCATGTGATCAACGTGTAAGCTTTGAAATTACTTTAACATACTTCACAACTACTTTTGTGTCGGATAATAATCAATCGAATGTGTCCGTGTCTTGTGTCTTGAGACACGAACTCGTGTAATTTACTCTCACCAATTACTCAAAACTATTTTTATACAATTCATTAATATCGTTTTTTACTGTAAAATTTATCGTTATTCTGGATACTTTATGTCTAATAATATATAATTCCACTATTTTATATTTTACAACTTCGACGTACACGATCGTTAAAAGAATGTTGCATTGAATTCACATTTAACACACGCAAGCACTCGAGAAGAGTTTCCACAATAATTTACACGCCTCAAAGCGGTTCTTAAAGTTTTATGAAACAAGTAATGTAATAGCAACATAAAATCTAAAGCAACAATTTATATTTTAATTAAAAATCCTTCGTATAAATAATTAAATAGCATGCACGCGAATGTTGATACCGAAGCTCAAACCAATGAAACCTAAGGAAATAACAAAGAGTTCAAATTTCTATATGCGAATTGAACTAAATTCATTAAAACTTACTTCGGTTTAAATATTTTTAAATTTAAGCCACTGAATTATTTAAATAACGAATCTAGAGTACTGAAAAACTTTTTTTCCCGGTACATTCCTCGCACGTATGAAAGCTAATAAAAAATACGAGTATTATCTCCTAATTTGTATAATTAGATACATTGCACGATTTTTTCAAAGTCTTGATAATAGTATGTTTTGTCTCTTGAAGATTGTTGAATCGCCTTCAACATTGTTAAAAACGAATGAAACACTTCTCAAATGTTAGGAGTTTTTTGATGTGGCAGGAAGACGACGTCGAGAAAATGACGCGAAGACTGATGGTTATTTTCGATGCATCATTGAAAAACTGTACGTAAGGAGAAAAAAAGAGGTGTTATATCGTATTACAATGAGAACAATAGCCATGAAACCAATGAGAACAAAAGAAAAAATAGAGATGACAAGAATATTTATCGAGTAGGTGGATGGATATAGAAGGAAATGTCGGAGAAGACTATGAAATATTTAAAAGAAAAATAATTATACGGCAGCATTGAAATAACGGACAAAAGTTTATGCGTATAGTTGCCTTTCAAGTGTTGATTCTTTGGTTGCATTATGTGCCGATAACTATGTGACTTCAATTTCATTGTAATAAAAAAATTCTCGTTTCAAATTGAAATATATTGCACCGGCAATTAAAACATTGATGGAAGATGCATTAGAATTATGTAGAAAAATAGCCATCTGATTTTAATGTTAGAAGAAACATTAAAATTTAAAATAACGAGGAGCGTTGTATTTTTAATAGAAATCGATCATTTTTTGATAACAAGTAGGACAATAATTTCTAACAGATAGGTAAACAAACATAGGTGAAAAAAATTAAAATTAAAAACAATGTATAGTCAAAATAATCGGATTGGGTTCGAAAATAATAAAAATATCCAAGAAACGAATGTGGTTTTATATGATCTTTTAGTTATACGAAGACTTTTGATTATAAATAATATTCGAGCGTTCTATTACTTAAACATCCTATTGTCATTTATTCATAGGTAAGTAATGCAGTGATAATTGATGATCCAAACGTTTCTCGAGACTGGGGAGACGTTTTTGTCTTTCATTAAACGTCGCAGTTTCATTTTTTCCTTCAAAAGTCTCAGATTTGACGAATTCGATGGGGCGAAAAAATGTAAATCGAGTTGAATTATTTTAAAAGCACATACATTCAGAAATTGTAATTATGCAAAAGAAGCACAAAATTATAGAAAATTTACTTTAAAATAATCTAGAATTTAAAAAATACTACCGATACTTGGAATATTCAACGATTTTTGAAAGGGCGTAAAAACTATTGAGAAGAGATTATTAAGTGTAACGGCTGTAATGTAATCGGCGAGTTTTAATAAAATGTCACGTACGCCAAGTCAATTGTTATTCTAAAAACTTAAAATGGAGAAGAAAGGTTTGAGAATAGGCATGGAACCTGCAAAGGAGTGAGATGGAATGATAAGCTGCGAGACGTATCGAGTTGTTTTAAAGACTCGTCGCCATCAGCAGCGGATAGACTAATAGATCTGGCTTTTGGCGTATGGATTTTGACAAGTTGCTTCGCCTCGAACAGGCCGTGCACCAAGTCGGTGATTTTTTTTTGTCCCAGAGGAAGTTTTCGGACGTTGGCGCCGCCGACTCGTACAAGTTTTACGCTGTAAAGGTGTACCTGCTAGGTTAGCTCCATCGTCGACTGACCTTCTCCGTCGCTGTCTGCTCCATTGGCCCCTCGGCGGCTCTCTCGCTCTCTTTCTCTTTCTCCCGACGAGGTGAGGCGCACACGATGTGCTTTATGATTGAAAGAGAGCACACGGGGGGATGGCCTAACAATGCGCGAGCGAGAGGGAGAATGTCAAGTGGACATTGTTGACGGTGACAATGCCGCTGAAATTGCCGGAGAACAAAGAGGTCTTATGATGACGCTGCTGGCGAGCGAACGAACGAGCGAATTGAGCGAGAGCGACCAGCCTCTGGACACAAACCTACCTCGCCCCCTCTCCCTCCCCCTCTCCCTCTCTCGATTATTATTCTCTAGGTTTTGATCTGGCCTCTGTTGATTCAAGGAAACGAAGAGTTATAGGAACCACGGCTAACTTTTTGTCTTCTGCATTTCATCGAGAATTTCGTGTTTCTAGATTAACGTAAGTGCGAGGGACGATGTTTGTGAAAAAGACATTTTCTGCGACGATAGAGCGACGAATAGAGATTGGCTGAATAACGAAAATACATCCTTTGACAAGTTCGCTTGGCAAACAATAACAGGATATAAATTCATATGGACGGACAAATGTGCGAGGGCTTAATAAACAATGAGTCTCGTATTGGGTAAACAATAATGCGACAACATTTAAATCGGAGAAAATAAAACAATAAAACAATCTATGTGCCTAAATAAAAATATCAGTTTAAGCCGTGAAAATAGTTCTTAATGCCTGTACACGTTTATTAAACAATGTGATACATTGTTGCAATGTTCGTTTATACAAAGTCATTTCGTACTACTTCCGCTTAAATTTCAACACTTTTTCTTACATTTAACGCTTTGATAACATTTCCACTGAAAATACATAAAGTAACACTACGTATAAAATTTTTACGCTCGATCGAAGCTTCCACCGTGACTTGGAATTAAATTATTTTATTGTAAAACTCGAAGGAGTGTGGAAAAATATAAAAGTTTAGTTTTAATTTGTTTCTTCGATTGGAATTACAGAAAAGTCCGCCTTATAGGAATAATATGAAACCGGTTCTATTGAATTTAAAACTCGTGGAAATAATAATATTTTTAATTATATTTACTCAGTACTCGATGAAATAATAAAAATTGGAATGTCGCCTTTGCATCGCTGCAATAAGCAGTTCCGCCGCCTTAACTTACTTCAATAATTCAGTCGTAAGAATTAAGTTCAAAAAATTGCCAAGCGCATACTTTTGCTCACGCGGAATTTTAAAGCATCCAGTTACCCTTAAAACCCAAATATTATTTATCAACGTTTTTATCTTCCATCTTTAGATGCAGATTGAAATTTTCGATTTTTTCAAGAATCAGCGATACGTCGGACGGGGTGTCATTCCTAAGATTTCGCCGGTTGTTGCTATCGACGAGCTTTTATCGATATTAAGCAATCAATTGCGCCCAAGCCTTCAGCATAGATTTCGCGGTTCATCATTTTGATTGAAAAAATGTAAAAATTGCGTCAGAGGCGAAACTTCAACTCGGAACGAATTTGTAAATCGAACCATCGCCGTCGTGGCGCATAATTCTTGCAATACGAAACGAAGCCCCGTTAGATGCTGTAAGTCGATACGTACTCGCTCACCGTCACGTTTTCCTCAAAATTAAAGTTATTCCGATTATTAACTTCGATTCGCGCACTACGACAATTGCACGCGTGCGAACTCGCGGCAGAGTCTAGGAGCTTTGATCCTGTACTCGGTATCGACGCTCATCGCGTTAATTGCAGGTAGGCAAATATTGCCAGCGAAATACTCACGGAGAAGTCGATTCTACAAATATTATCGAAGATAAATGCAGCAGCGAGAGGCTCTGTTCCTCTTTCCCCGACAGCCGTTATCCCCGCGTTGTCTAGCATTTAATAAACGATAACCGCGAGGCCAGGGCATTGTGCTACAAGCGAATAGAAATCACGCGAATCTTCGCAAACAACCTATAAGCATGTAAAATATCAGCCATTGGAGTGCACGCCGTACGGTGACTCGTGTGTACCGACCAACTTACGCTCCTCCTTATACACGTATTTTTCTGTAATATTTGTGCACGCGGCCACATATATTGAGCTTATGAAAAAGTAAAGAGCTTTGTCGAGGCGGTATCAAAAGCTTGAATGACGCCAGCGAAGAAAGCTGAAAATATTGGTGCATAAGAAACCGCGCGGTGAATACTGAAAAGAGTGTATTTGCCCAAGAGAAACAAGCGCGTGTACAAAGGAAAGATCTTAAGGCAAGGAAAAAGATACAAATATAAGAAGATATACGGGAACAAAATGAAACGAGTGCAACGAAGAATGCGAAATATAATTTGAGAGTACGTGGAAGCGAGGAGTAGGACAAAAGCGCGTGCACCGACACCCGTTTCATAGATTTATTTGCCTTTCCGAACGCACGCGAAACTATCCGCCAACTGCTCTCTTAGGTGCATTCGTTCGAGCAATTCTTTCGAACATTCACCGCAATTAACAACAATCGGTGCTGAATTACGCGTAATTATTTTGCGAAGTATCATTTTCAATGCAACTTTTGTTTTAATTGCGAAATACTTTTACAACGGTAGTTGGCGTAAATTTATCGCGCGCAAGCGACTCTCGGCAAGTCTGAAAAATTAACCTCAAAAGTAAACGTTATTTATCCGAGCGCATGACTTATTGTGTTATTAAAAGCGAAATTGCGTTTTAAAATTATGATCTACTAATTCGTTTCAAAACAAAAATACATTTTCAAAAATACGAAATAAAGTCGATGTAATATTTCGCGAAATCAAGAGAAGCGGTCGTCGATACTTATTTCCAAGCGCTAATTCTTTCAATCTTACGGCAACCGATCAAAACACACCATTAATGATAAAGAAAGCCAAGAACGGATTGCCACCAGCAGACGGACGGATACAATACAAAGGGGGCGAAAGAAAGACAAAAAGGAAAGGACGCGACCGAATACAACGAGAAGGGAAGTGAATAGAGAAGAGAGAGAGAGAGAGAGAGAGATAGGAGAAAAGAAATGGACAGAAATATAAATAAAATGGAGACTGAACAAAGGAAAATAAGAAGAAGGGGGTGACTTAAAGAAATCGAAAATATTCTTTTATAATGAAAGTCTAAAAGAATATTTTGTAGGGGTGGAAAAATCAGTGATTCTTAACGCATTTCTTAGTAAACTTGTGGTGTTCGCTTTGTGCTACGTAAACGTATCGATTAAAATTATTTTTAAAACTTTACACTGCCAAACGCGTTATAACCGAGGCTTATAAATTATTAAGCTAACACCAAACGAATTTATTGCCAATAAAAGTTGTAATTAGAAGTAGACAACTATTCGATCCGACGAAGCTTTTTTGTACCCACACTCGGGTAAAGTTTTTTCATGATTATTTTCAAATAAAAATGAATTTTTCATTAAACTGCGTATTGGCTTTCCAAAATAATACCTAAGATTTCGGATCAACTTAAGAGAATGTTTTAAATGTATTCAATGACTCACGTCGATCGCATAGTGCACTATTTTTATGATTCAATATACATCTTTACTTGATTTTTGCCGAATAATCATACTTTTACGTTGTGAAAATAAGTCATCGTGCATACGCACTCTTAAATGCGTAAAAAAATTATAAATTCAGAATAAAGTTTGTTAAAGTATCATAAAGCTTAACAAATGGCGATTGAAATTCGTTGCAGACCTATGTACTCCGGGTGACTATACCAAAAAACTTCTAGTTCTGTATAATAGAAATATGTAAGTACCTTTATTCGAATACGATAAAATAAAATATTTCATTAATTAAATGCTTCTGCGTAATTGAAATAATAATAGAGTGAATAATTTAGACAGGCATTTACCAAAGTAAATTACTTTGCAAAGCTTTTAAGTTACAGTTTATTCCTGACAATTCTTACAATTAGACGGTGGTACCAACTTTTTGAATCAAATTTTACTTTAAAAAAATGTAAAATATTAAACATTCGCAAATATTTCCTTATATGCGTTTTAAAAAAAAGCAGCGAAATAAATTATCACGACTATCGGTGGTCCTAAGATCAACCAACAACTTTGCAAACGATTACTTTTACTTACAACTGACAATCACATTATTGCAATTCTTAAGAATTCACTTTGACAAAAGAAATTTTTCAGTTCAAAATAAAGATAAGCATTTTACGAAAAAAGTTAATTGCTTAGAAGGACGTAAATGCGCGCGCTATTTATAAGCACTGGTACGGGTTGCGCGTTTGGCGCGCGAACACGCCAACAGCAGAACAGCAAAGGAGCGGAAAACTAATTTTCGCAAAGGTGGAAGCTTTACGGGGCGGCTCTGCAGATGTGAGGTGGCGCGATTAACCGTTAAAACTAGGAGAAGCGAAGAAAGGGATGATTCGAGAAGTGGCGCCGCGGCCTGCCGAACTACGCGTGAACAAACGCTCGGGAGCAAATTTATTTTTTGACAAACGTCTCACTCGCATGAAAGTCACGGCATCCTATTAATCAAGCCCGAGCATTGTGCGCGACGAAAATGGTATAGCGATCGAGCGTCAGTCCGAATATTATCAATACTACAGAAATGAATCGCTATCGGCGCGGGCTTTTCAAACTGCGGATGGACGAGGGCTGGGGCTCAGGGCTGGGGGGCGGCTGGGGATGGAGGGGGGCCTTTCCCATCAATAGGACGAAGGATACACGCACAGCTCCACACAGTCGCGCGCCCACTCCCAATCTCACATGCACGCGCGCACACCCAGAAACTCGGGGGGCACAAAACGCTGAGTTCGCTTCATCATAACCTTTCAAAAGCTATCCCCGTGCTTTATAGCTTTCTTAGCTGCGCGGAAAACTTAAGCTCGCGTACAGCCGGAGAAACGTTATTTCCGAGCTTAAAGATAAACGCATTTTTCATCGAGATTCAAAGCCGTTGATTTTAAAAAGGGCATTCGCTTATTAGAATAACGGCCCCGGGCCGGGAGACCGACATTTTTCCGCAGACGGAAATGTTGCTTGTTCTTTAAACAAAACGACTTATTCCTTTAAAGCGCATTCGTAACTGACGCTTTCCATGCATCCCACACGTATGGTCGAGCGAATTTTCGCGGTGGCATTTTCACCAACTATACGCGACGCGTTCATCGTTTAGGCAAACGTTATGATATCGCGACTGTTGGCCGGTTAAAGACAGTCTACAGTAATATTGATCCTTTACTCGAAATTCAAATATCGGTAATTTAAATATCAATGCCCTTGCTAAAATATAATTATCGATAAAATAAAGCTCGGGAATTTTGACAAAACTGTCTTTGCTTATTTAGAGAATAATGATGATTTTGACAAATAATTATAATATTGTGAAACAGAAAAGTTGCTTAAGAAAAGCTTTGCTCGAATAAAATGCCAAAAATTTCGAATACCGCGCAACATTTTTATATAATCGAATTGTCTCTTCTCTTCGTACTGACATAATTTTACTCCAGAGGAGTTAATTCAACAATTCGTTAAAAATCATATTGTTTCCAATACATTCGATGTGTGAATCTCAGATAAAAGAGTCTCATAGTCCAAGAGTCATACCCGTGATGTAAATTTCATATTTCAATATTGCAAGAATAAATAAATGTAAAAAATTAAATATAATATAATAGGCAACCTTAAAATGATGAATACTCTCGTTGTTGTGACGTCGATAGCAAACAATGACAAACCATGTTTGAGCTTAACTCGATAGTTTTAAAAATGTGAAAATAATAACTTTAAAGCATACAGCACGAATAAGATACAAAACAGTATTTATCAATCTGTAATTAAATTAAATGTTGGGAACGGCAGTCTAGAGAAACATTTATTTCAATTCGTACTCAATAAATTTTATACAGATAACTTATTTTTCAATTCTGTTTTAATTCATGCTGTAAATATAAAATTGTAATATCACTCGTAGTTGAAATTTATATATTTTTGAGTTTTTTTAACGCAGCGACTCCTTTTTATTTAAATTCGAGTTTTCGCAATATCGATTGCATTAACTATACGTATTAATCCGATTCTGCATAGATGCATTTGACATCGTTGACAATGTTACCTACCAATTGATCGTAACAAACTGCTATAGTGAAATTTATCAGTGAATAATCATACAACAATTCCCTTTGTCTCTCTCTCTCTCTCTCTCTCTTCTCGTTTTTCTCTATAAAATTTCAAATACCTAATTTTTAAGTAAACTGGATCAAAATTGCGAAATGTTTTTATATGTAAGTTGAAATAGATTCAAATTGATTTTCAGGTTATATTCAATTAGAATCAACACAGCGAGCTATTTTTTTTTTTAATGTAAATGTGAATTTCAACAATAATTATACAAGTTGGGAGGAATTATTTTTCTGGTCCAGTTTGCTTACAAATGCCGCTTTTAAAACATTTTACTAAGTTTACTGAAGTCGGTACAAAAGATGAATGTTACACCAAGACCGCCATTTTATTTGGTACATAGTCAAAAGACTAGTAGTGCTACCCCTTAAACCAATCATAATATATTTAATTATTAGTTTCTAGGATCGTGTACACTTTTGTCGAACGAAATTTCTCGAAAGCAACAAAAAATGCATTATAGTTGCTCTATTTGGTAATTATTTACAGCGTAACCTTCGTAACTTATTTAATTGTTTAGACACGTACGAGTACGACACATGATGCGGTTGGTCGAAAAATATTCGGCAGATAAACTTTTTTTACATCGATAGCTCGAATATAGTTCAGTCTACATATCTTTGGTAATTTCGTATTGTCAAGTATGTCGAGCACTCGGTCGGCGTCACTACTGTCACAACCAGAGCCAAAAGAATGACGGTGTGCAGCTGTCATCCACTAGATAAATTCCTCTAGAATTAGTCAGTTGTGTAAACAGGTACGTCGAAAATTGCAATCGTGAAAAATGTGAAAGAGGACACATCAAGTCGCCGATGTGGATTGTCGTGAGATTTGTAAATTGGTCCTAATGCCAATTAAATACCTTAACTTTTCATGAAAACATCCGCAAAACGATATTCGCGTTGTTCTTGAAACTATTTAACGAACAACCATCTATATTTACAGGTTGATTTACTTGTAGAAGAAACTTGTTATGCAATATACCAGCAGGTTCAAGATTATGCAAGAAATATTTTGGAAAGTTTTTCATTTTATCCTGTGCTGTTCATTAGTTTTGAACAATTACTGTTCAAATAGCAACTTCGTGCATTAAAATAATTTTAATATACTACTCTTAATAATCTTGATTATTTCTATAAAAAAACTTTTAATTTATTTATTAAGCAAAATTTGAATATTATTGTCGGGCATGAAACTGCGACGCAGTGCAATCCAAATTAATGCAATTATTATTTAAAATGCAAATTACGTCAACTTCGTGTCGTTGATAACTTGATAAATTTTTAGCATTTATCGTTAAAAATTAATAAAAAATCTTAATCAATTCAGGAATGAATTACCTTTGATTACCGTTTTTATTAATACTCCTTATACAAAAATTGCAGTAATTATTATCTGTGTGATCGGTTAGTTTCTTACGTACAGCTTAAGTCGGTAAATCCAACTTATTAAGATAGATCATATGATTTGAATGAAATAAAATAAATTATCGGATAAGATTATAAATAAAAAACCAAATCAGGTTGTGCAAGGCACGATTTTTATTTCAAGTAGCGTGTGGTAACATTAATGCTTTTTAAGTAAACAAAATTTTATACGTACCGTGAAAGGTTGCGCAGAACTTGTATCGACGTAAAATCGCTATTTTTCTCTATATTGAACAGAGTCGTTTACTACAAAGAAAAGGATATGGAAAAATTGTTACGGAAACTAGAGAAAAGCACTTTCAACCTCTGCAAGTACAGTTAAGTTTTGAGTATTTTTATAAGTTGCACTTAATGTTAAAGCTTTTTTTTGCTTTACATCGTTACGATATTGTTAATTCGAATTTCTTGATCTGTGCTGATTCTTCGTCAACTACGTTTTCTCTTTCGCTACAAACACATATATTCTTATCTTCATTTATAGGCGCGCACGTATTCTTTCGCTTATCTCATTATTCCATCGATACGATAAAAATACGAGCGTCCGTCGATACTTTTTACCCGGACGCAATGGGGTAGAAGTGACCGGTTCATCGTGACGAAGGGGGCCGACGCGACTCATAACGGAATAAGACCGTGAAAGTCGAGAAAATAATCGCGCAAAAAGCTATAGAGTCGAAGATAGACTAGAAAGAAGATCTAGAGAATCAGTGCACACATGGGCAAATCGTGAATCGTGGCACAGGGAGAGTCGCGCACGCGCCCCAGCCACCAAGTTTTTTACGGTAGGGTTACTAACTTACGAACTTGTTAAAGAGGGGAAGAGGAGGTTTAGCATTGTTGAGTTCCTGCCGCTCTGACGGGAGGACAATGAACACCCGGGAGTACAATACCGTCTAACTGCTCCTGGAGAATCTCCTAAGGCAGTCGCTTTCTTGACTACTAACCTGCGTATTCCACCCTTTCCCTCTCAGCGCTGCGCCCAACTGCCGAATGAACTCTTAGGCTATTCCAGAGTGGACAGCTTCGCCAATTTTATTTGCTCTGCGCTTTAAAGTTAACGACCGGTAATGCTGATTAAATATCAGGGATCTTCGAAAGCGCGGATAAACTCGCGCAGACTAGAGCCAAGGAGGTGCAGTTTGTCATTGGTTCTTAGCGACAAACGCCTCGCTGTAAATGCTCTTCGCAGCTGCAAGAAATTATTCGATAAATTATCTTTTTTCAAATTTAAATAGTAATTTTGTTATCCCTCTTATCATTGTTAATAATTATCAGTTTTTAACCGGTGTCGTTGGAAATTTTAATCCAATGGTAGGTATAATCGATTCTCACTTTTACCCTTGCAAATTTCAATTTTACAATTTACAAGATTTATTCGCTCATTAAAATTGATTTTCGGCTTCCAAATAATTCACTTTACATTTTTGGCGCGTTATTCATCTATGTAGTAACTTTAGTTCGTCGTATTAGTGGTATCTGTGCGTAATATGCATTATTCTTTTCAATAAAATCTATACTTTTATTTTAACCAGTTTTTTTATATTTTTTACGCTCTGTTGCTCATTAAGTCAGAGTCTTGATTTATTTGGCCAAAAGTTACGTTGTTTCCTTTCATTTGTCGGGATTAAAAATACTGTATACACTTTTAATTCCACAAGCTAATTAAGAGTATTTAGTAAAGTACAGAGTTCGCGAACGAAGAATTGATATTTCAAGCAAGGGGGTGCGCCTCGTTTCTCGATCCTTTATGGTCTATCAATCTTCATCCAGCATTAACGCTAATTTTTCTTTTTCATATTTTTGAATGCCTCTTTAAGGTAATATTCAATTCTAAAATATTTATTGCATATATGTAAAATATATAATATCTAAAAATATCTAAAATATACAATGCAAAATGTACGAGTTAATAAAACGATGATGATTATTATTGAACGGCACGATGGAAATTTGTCTAAATAAGTTAATTCCAATTTTTTAATATTTTAATGAAATTATAAAAATGCAAGAGTGATTTAAAGTAATAGTTTTATTCCGTTGGATTTCGTTCTGAATTCTCTTATAGAAAATAAGAAAATGATTTTCCAAGTTCACTTATGATCGAAATAGTCTTTAAAAATTACAGCTTTAAAAATTCGAAAATATTTGTAAAAGTTCATAAATTATTGACAAATATTGCAACAGAATTAAACTAAAAAATTTTTTATCTAAAGTTTCGATTATTACAAATTATAATTACATCGCTCTAAAATACTTCGACTCAGACGTTAAAATTTTGAAATTTACGCTCACATGACTGCAAACATTATCAAGAGAATTTATTCAACAAATTGAGCCGCAATAAAGTTGTTATCGTTGTTACAATTACAAACTGGCGCACGAGTACGAGGTGTTCTGGAATCTAAGTGCCGTCCCTGACGTCGCACTAACACAAATAAGGGGCCGTGCACTAGCTGTCAGTTTACGCAAATGCAATTGTTTCAAGAACTCGAAAGAGTATCGCATTAACTGTTAGACAAATACGAGTACGAGCTTCGTATAAATAACCAATAGCTTCGTTTGTATCTTACAATTTTTTTAAATTTATAGACGTAAAAGAAATTTATCCGTTACAGCACTACTAACTATTTTTAAACATCTTTATCCGTTTCTAAGAATTATCCGGGAATAGCATTAAAACCATTAACGTTAAAAACAATATTAGATCTTACCGGAGTTTTAGCTTAAGCCAGAAATTCCTTAGAATTACTTATGAATTCATCGACAATTGAAATGTGGATTGGACTTTTTTCTAAATATTTTAAAAGCTGTTAAATCGTCGTTACGTTTTGTCAATCCAAAAAAGTCTTGTAATCCAAGTTACATAATATTGTTTTGAGAAAATCGTTTTTTATGCAGTTTGAATAGATACATTGACCGAATGCTATTAAAGACATATATTTTTCATAAATCGATGTACTCGATTAAGAGGATTTATACATTTGATTCGACTTACTTTATGGTGGATGGACAAATGAATTTAGAAGATAATTAAAAAATGTGCGCCTATTTTATTTGGACGTTTATTTCAACTACACTCAAGCAGCACCGGAAGAATTTAAAGGACGCAGATTGAAAGTTCACTTATTGCGAGATATATTTACCAAACACTCTTTGAAAGCTATGACGAGAAATTATACCAAACTACTGTATTGTCGATTCGAGGCGCTTAATAAACAATAGTTGCTGTATTTGATTAATGCTGAGGAATGAAGAGAAGTGTTCGAAAGTCCCAGATGAGCAGTTTGAAAAATTTCAAGTGTGTTTGAATAAAGTCCTAGGAGCTTTACGAGATTACGTAAGACACGTTGGAAAGTGACACATGCAAACTCGAGTCTCTCCCTGTCAACGCTAATTGATATTATATGGCCCGAAGCTGCGACAGTAATTTCCAGAGCGATTACGGAAGTCGCTATGAAATCCAGAGAAAGACGAGGGGGAGGGGGAGAGGGAAAGAAAGAAGACCGAGCGGATAGAAACATTAAGGGTTGACGGGCGGTCTACCAACTGCAGCTCGAGTCACTCACGACCGGACAGAGAGGCATCCGGAAAAGCCCTGGACACAAAGGCTGGCTACGCTGGCCCTCCGCGCACACAGCACACTAAACTTTTATTGTTCGTGCGTGTGCTCTTTGATTTGCGCACTTTTCGAGATAATTCCTCGTTAATGTACATTGATAAGAACTTTTACTGCTTTTTATTGTCTTGATTGGCGCGGTGGCCAAAATTATTAGCTCACTTCATTACTATTAATTTTAATTTTAATCCTCGAGGTTATAAATTTCACTTTTGCACACTCGAAGTATTCGCGTTCTTGCTTTTATTTTACCTACGATACAGGAATGTGACGCTTTAGCTCTTCGGATATCTTTAGATATCGGCAAATCGCTTTACGCCATCCTCCAAAATCGTCAGCAAATTAAAGAAACAACTCTTGATGTGAATAATAAAAAAAAAATAATATTTAATTGTCAATTGACTTGATGTCCGATTTTTCAATTTGAATATAAATTTAATTACGAATAACACGAATCCTTAACTTTTATAAATATTATTCGACGATTGGTATACGATGTGCTTGGGTTCATTTTGAAAGATATTTGAAAATTATTGTACTTGGTGAAACATTTTTTATACGTAAACCTCGGTAAAAACTATCGAGAAAACTTTGCCGGTTACAAAGATAACAGACGATAATAACATCTTTTTACACCGACTGAAAGTAAACAAACTAACTAGTATTCAAAAGTATCGCACGAGGGAGCCACCTGAAAAATATCGTATTTTTACGCACAAATTATTACTATTTTAAAACTAAGTAGTTGTTATAAATTTTATCCGTTAATATTCAAAAAAGAAAATCATTTAATTTAAAATTTCAATTATATAATGATTATGGAATTTTTTACAAATCGTTTATTTACAGTTTTGAAATGCACTATTGGACTACACTTTATTACATTATGAATACTAATATTTTTTCAAAAACACAACTCTTTTCTGCACCTTTTATTATATTAGTTCAATTATAATGTGCAATTATTACAATTATGTATGCTAAAAGAAGAGATATATATATAAAAAAAATTATCTTACCATTAAGACGAATTATTGCAATTTTGTAACAAAGTTAATTTCTAATTCGACATTCAGTACATTTATTTGATATTTTAAAATTACATTACGACTTTAAGCAACCAAGTGAAAAATATTAATTTATGTTTATGAAGGCTTAATTAATTTGACATTAGAGTTACAAGATGTACATGTCGTGTAACGTTTACAAGAAGTATAAGTGAAGAAAACAATACTGTTAATTACAAAATAACCAATATTTACAAAGTTACAAAATCAGAACTAAAGCGAGAGAAATTCAATTGTCTTTCTTGATAATTGGGTGAATATATATAAAATCTCTATTGTAAACAGAATGGTAATAATAATTTTTCACTCGTCATTCAAGGTAACGTTTACACACGCGTATAAATCTCCTAATTCGCATGACAAGTACAGGTACTTGATTGGTTAAAAAAGAAGAAGAGAAATGTAAATTTTTTTATTCTGAAATCTGCAACGCTGTTTTTAAAATATTTTAATTATTTCACGTGACTCGAGCATTTAGAATATTATACAAAATCAAAATAAATCGTAATGTTATTCTGAAGTAGTGAAAAAGAGGTAGTAAATACGCGGCGTATTGCGTTACGAACAATACTGCAATCAAATTCGAATTCAAAATCAACGGTTTGAAAATTGAAAAAGTTATTTTCAGAATTTTTATAATACTATTCTAATTGATCAATACCAAGTGGTAGTAAGAATCAAGGTGAACGATAAATTCGTTTTTTATCGTAGGCGAGATTATCAAAATTAAAGGCGACGTCGAGGAAAACTAATTGGAGGAAGGCCACTTTTCAAAAAGGCTTGATAGACCAGAACGAGAGCTTGAAAATAGCGTTGGAGAAGGTGCGAGGAAAAGGCTCGAAATAAATTGCACGCGGATTACGATTTTCTCCTACGCGCGGCATCGCACGTGGCAGCTGAACCTCAACCGACTTTTCGATTTCAATAAAGTTGTTCGCAAACGCCGGTGAAATTTGCCAGTTTTATTGCTCGTTTATTATTCAGAGCTGCGTCGGAGATGTTTTACGACAGAGTAGAAAAAAACGTGGATGGCCGACTGTCTCGATTGCAGTTGCATTTTTGCCGCAGTTAAGGGCCGCGACTAGCGCACGAGTATCAGCGAGTATTTGTAATAATAAAATAAGATAAAAGAAGCCGATTGTTAATTAGAATGATCTCCTGGCAATTAAAAGGATTTTGTTGACTTTCTTCATGACTTGGCAATTTTATAATTAAAAATGTCACAGTCAACAGATTTGTTTGATTGATGATTTTAAATATGAATTGCAATTACACGAGTGTGTTTAATATTGTAATAACTTTAAAATTGAAAAATCTCATTCGAAAACAATTGTTAATTTCAATAATAAAGCAAAACGTGCGAGATTTAAAGTTTTGCTTAAAAATTGAGCTGTTGGACTACGTGAAAACGCGCGATTACTTCCTGCGAATAGTGCAATAATAGTGCTTATAAATAACGGACTTTCAGCTTTAAAAATAATATTTTCATGCAAACGTTTATTTTAAATAAAGATTAGATAGGACGTATCGTAGACACACGTTCACGAGTTTTGATATTACAATCTTTCAAAATTTTCAACGTTAGTGAGTCGAAGCGTCGGTCTCGGGCATCGAAATAAATTTTTAGTAAATAAATTATACGCCTGTAATTTATACCTTGATGTTTAGATAGCGAGCAATTTTTCACCGCGTGAATTGCAATGAAACGTAATATATTCGAACATCAATTATTTCAAAATGAATAATAAACTTCGGTGAAAAGTTATAGGATCCAGGAAATTGCAATATTATACAATATTGTATTTTAAAAAACATTTTATCCGGCTCTGCCTATCTTCCTAATTAACGCAGACAAATTTATTGTTAATAAGAATGTTACATTATAAAAGAAGATAGAACACGCTACTGCTTATCGCACTTCTATAATCTTAGCATCGTAACGCGAAGAAGCAGTTCGAGTTATACTCTGGGAATTTCACTCGAAAACACAAATTAAACAATAATAATGATAGTGCGATTTATGTTCGTTCATTATCATCGACGGTTAGACGTTGTACAAAAGTATAAAATAGTAAGAAACAATATGTAGAAATCATCGTATTTGTTTCAATAACGTATCCGGATGAAATATTTTCAATTATCCGCGATAAGATGTAGATGGTGTGACAATGACGAATCGATAAATAAAAGCTCAAAGTTAATGTACTTGTGTTTTAACTAATCGTGTATCGTCGATTCATAATAATAGAATGTCCGCGGGTTGACCTTTTACGGCATTGCGTTGCGTATACTTGAAAATTTGTGTCCACGAACGTACGCGTGTTGATGTTAATTTAAAAGACGAACGGATATTTTTTGAATACGAAACAACACACCTGACGGTCTTTATCGCCTTGGAAAATCTTTAAAAGTCCGGTAAAAACCTCCATTTCTAAACATACAATTTTAAATAAAATTTATCTTATTTAACGTCTATATTAATACTTTGCTGCAATGGAAATTTTTAAAAACTTTTTCCGTACCATTTAATAATCATAAAATAATAAAGAAAATGGCAAGAGTACATTTTATTTTTAATAATGCTTCGCTAATATTGATAAAAAAGTATTTAAATTTGCAACCAACTTGTGCTTCTTTTAATAAAATTGACTAAAATTAATATTTCTGCAATTTTAATAAAGAAATTTTATTCTTAAATCAACATGTCAATAATGATAGACGATATGGCTTACATTAGTTGGTTACGTACTAATAGGTGCGCCGATATTGAGTTACTCTTTTAAAATAATTTATAGTTTATATCTTCTTTTGCGACTGAAATTTGCGAGGACCATCGTTTTAATTGTTTATTTTTTATTATATACTCAAGTTATAATAGACAGTGTCAATGGTATATTTATAAATAACTGGAGCTCTCTAACACAAAGGTATTTACTGCATTTCGATTCCGTATGCTAAGAGCTTTGATTATAGAAAAAGATAAAAGTGAAGTCGATGTCTATATCTCGTCTTACAGTTTATAATTTATTATATAATCTGTTAAGTGAATTTTTATAATCAACGATATAATTTATAATCAACTACACGATTAAAAATAATAAAAATTAATTTTTTGAAAGTAAAACTCGGAAAGAGATTTTTTTCGTTGATGATTTCAAGCGTTTTTGGTTGCTAATACTTTAAGCTCAAGACAAATTAATTTAAATTTAATGTTACCCCCAATAGTAATGAGCTAATGATTAACATTGAAAGTTATTTATAAACATCGCTCGTCTAGTACTATTAACTATTAGGAAGACATTATCGTATGGACGATTTTCGTGTTTCATACAAATGTACGGTGTAAATATTTATTTCATTTCTATTAAAGCCTAGAAATTTCACAAATTTCGGTATTTTCCTAGAAAGATACAGTTAAAAATTTTTAGAATTCAATCCTGAAAACGTAAGAGATGCATCTAATATAAGTTTAGTTTTCAAAAATGAAAAAAGCCACAAGCCTTCAATTATGAATAAATAATGCTCTTGTAATATTGCGCCTCAAAAATTATTATTTGGAACAAAGTCGTGTAAAAGTCTGTCTGTCGGTATAACATTGTACTTTTTGTTCTTACGTAGTTTATTTCTTTACCAAAAAAATTTTTTCAGTATAAATCGAGCGGATGTTGCGGAACGTATTGGTGTGCAAAATGAATTGACTTCAGATGGTTCGACGCTGGTTGGCATAATTGGCGCACCGTTCCTTATGCACCATTTACAAT
The DNA here is from genome assembly GCA_018907185.1 of Platyscapa corneri. Lineage (NCBI taxonomy): Eukaryota > Metazoa > Arthropoda > Insecta > Hymenoptera > Agaonidae > Platyscapa > Platyscapa corneri. The sequence continues at coordinate 6,035,414 of JACCHW010000024.1, read as the reverse complement.
ACGTAATAGTCGTCGGTACACCTTTACATCTTGAATTCGTATTGTGTAAGAATCTTTGCTCCTCGTCTAAGTTAACAGATAAAGCAATTACCGAGTGACCATTCCGATATTAAGCGCAAAATACATTTCCGCTCAACTGTCCATAAGGAACGTCGAATGTTTATCTTATTGACGAAAACTCAAACATAAACGTTTGCGAATGTTACGGGTAGAAATCCTCTTTAGCCGCAGTAGCGAAACCGACTAAAAAGTAAGTTACCGTGGCCAGAAGATAACAAATAGTACTAAATTATTCGATTCCAGGCACGACAGAGCGACGCGCACTTTCAGCTTTCGTTCGGGATACACAGAAATAATGTAAAATAAATGTCAGTCGCGAAATCGTTTTCAGGTTCAATTAGAAAAATCAGTCCCCCCCCCCCGGCGAGCTAATCACTTGGGCGCTTACTTAATTTCCGGTCACAGGTCCGCGCGTGAGTTTATTCACTACGTGGACAAAAAGTCGCCGAGTTTTTTCACGTATTATCGAGAACGCGAAGCTGCATCGCTAATTCGTCACAGAGGGTCAAGAGACGGAGAGTCTCGTCACGGGCCGCTAGTGATCGCCGGGAGCCAACGCGCAACGCCATTAAACGTCGGATCGCGCGGAAATGTAAGCACGAATTAAAATTAAGCGCCTCCCGCGCCTTATCAGAACCGCAGCTCCCAAGCTCAAGGTCCTCTGTTATTCCCTCTTATCTGTAGAGCGGGCAAACGCGTGCAAACGCTTCGAAGCCTCGTGTTGGAGCCAACAGCCACGTATAAATAAACTTCTTTCAGTCTAACGTCTGTCGTCCAATGGGCCTAATTATTATTGACTATACAAACTCCTACGCTTTATTACCCGGCACCGTTTGCTTCCACTGCTACAAGCCGATACCGTTTGCCCGTCTGGGACGTAAGTGCTTCTTCTTCCAGACTTACCGATCGTGACTCTTATTCCTTGTTCTGTTTACCTTCTTCACTGCTTCTTTTAAGGTTTTTAAGGGTCTCACTTTTGTTCGCGAATATTTCGTGCTTTAAATTAGTATTGCGATGTGTGCGCCCTTTTTCCAATAGTTCTAATCGTACGTCGATGCGTTCCGAAACATTTTAGCTACGCTGCACTTTGAAAGTTTGTAAAAATAAATTTTACTCTTCTCACGTCTGAACTTAATATCGTGCAATAACATTTATTCATTTCAAAACATTATTGAGCCCAATTTTTTTGCATTATTCACATCATTTTATTCCTTACTAAAACAAGCTTGCAAAGTAATTAAAATATATGCACGATAAAAACGAGGCAATTAAGAGTAAAGTATCTGGGGAATTCCCGATGACGTTTGACGATAGTATCTTACTAGCACTTATGATCAAATATTTGACAACGTTGACATTATTAAGATAAGTAATTTAATTCTAATAATGATTCGTCGCATTAATACATCTAACAGAATACGAGGGACTCTTAACACTCGATTACTTGATAGACGATAAAAAAGTCAGAGTAACCTCAAACTGTTTTCGCGTTAAAATTATTGATTTTATTTTACGCAGAGCTTATTTGTGATTAAGATTAATTATTCAGTAGTACGAATCATTGAGCAAAGTACGCCAACACCGTTAAAAATAGGTAGTTCACTCGTTTCGTAGATAATTTAAAACATTTTTATTTAAATACTCGATGTTCGTTATACACGGTATGTAATATAAGTTTGAATTATATCGGCATTTCATCTTTGATTCAAAGCCATTGTTTTTTTAAATAAGACTTTATCGATTATCTTTCTAATTCACCCGATCGAGTATTTATAAGTTTTGTTTGATTAAACATTTAACTTTATCGCCGGAAAAAACTTTTTTCCAATTAATATAATATTTAGGCAGTATTTGGTAAAATCTCAGCTTTAGCGAATATCTAAACAGTCAAGTTTGGGAAAGTCGAAGACTAATGATGTCTTTTTCGATTACTCGATAAATATTCGTCAAATGACACGAGCAAATAAAACTATCCAATTATCCAATTTATAAGAGCACGTGAAATTCTCGAGAGAAAAATTTTATAATTAAAAAAGTGATATGTGGTAAATTTGAACTCGGAGCGCAATTAAAAAAGTTCGATTAGATTTATAGGTACAGCAATAAACTGCATTATTGTAACGCGCAAATTTGAAATTTAAGAATTACAATTTCGACGCCGACCACTGCTAGTGTTAAAATTGTATTTTTACATATTTTGGATCTGGTCCGCGTATTTAAAAAATATCCTCGCTTCCAAGAGCATATCGACACAGCGATTTAATGTCGCTTTAAAAATATTTCGTCGCTTTTGTGTGGATTTCGTTGGTCCCTAAGGTATTTAACTCTTCTCGAGCTCGGCGTCTCTTCCTTTTACGCGGCGAGCGGCTGCGCTTTGTTAAAATCTTTCTCTTTTCCAAGAAGAATCACTTCTATATAAAAAGAATAAAACAAAAAACAAATAAACTATCTCGGCTTACACATCTGAGCTTTGAAGCAGCAGTCGAATAATTTGCCCAATGACATGCTCCCAAGACACATTTCCAGTTCTCCCTCCTTCTTCTCTTCTTCCATATCCCATCGTTCATCGTCAAAAAAAGTATGATAAGTGTCGTGAGAAGGCGGCTCGCAGTATACGCGTCGGCACTTTACATGCCTTTTCCATTTTGCAAAACTGGAATTGGGAAAAGATTGCAGGCTCCCATAAATTAGATCAGACAATGGTTCACCTTGGCGTGTTGGTAGTTGGTCCATGAACCGGGGACGCGTAAACCACTCAAACGGTTCATCTCGACTGCGATTCTTGCAAAAATCCTTCGCACCTGCGAGCCGCGCATAATGATAAAACTATATTTTGCAATAGTATCGAAATAGTGCAACGATATTACACGCGATGGAGTTGAATAAATTTGTTATTACAGTCCATCCAATGTGTCGGCGGGATGAAAGCGCAATTTTAGCATTTGACTGGTAGAAAAAATGTCACGAGCAAAGAGCGAGTTTTTGTACATTTGGCTGTTTGTTGAATGCCTGTTATGATTATGTGGAATATAGTGGCACCTTTATTATCTATAACAATGTATTTACGCCTTAAAATAAACTGCACGACTGAAATCCATTTGCAAAGTAAATATTGCCTAAAAATACGCTTTATTATTTAGTAATTGAACTGCGTTGATTCAAACCAGTACATTTGATGGAAAAATATATTCAATCGCCAAATTATTTTATCCTCGTATTTAAAAATAATTCCTTACGTGGATTTCTTTCATAATTTTACTCGCGTGTGGACATATTTATTTAAATATTTATTTAACGCCCTCTATTTCACGTTTCATGATTCTTCAATTTTACATTCCTTGTTAAAAAAGTCAATCTAATCGACATCGGTTTACTTGGAAATTATGCTAATAATAATTCAATCAATATTATTCACATTTAACGATAGAGTTATTAATCTTTGGACGTATTTGAATTACTTTTTAAACGCGTCTTATACTATTAATTTACACACTTTATCAAAGTGTCGCATGTTGCGCAATGAATTAGAATTTCGTTTTCTTTTCCGTCGTCGCTATTTCGTACGGATACTTCACGTGAAAAATACGTTAATAACGATTAAAACTCTTTTATAAAAGATTATCGGATAATTTTCTCAAATAACAATACTCTCCTTAAATGATTCTAGTCTGTGAAATATCATCTTTTAGTCTACGGGACTTTTTCATATCTACTGTTCATTTAATAAAATATTAGTAATGGTTGAAGTTGGGGCATAATTGCGCGAATAAATTATAATTATTACAGCTATAGTAACCATCTTTATTAATTATGTTGACAGATTGTAAATGAATCGACGCAATTATATTTAATGAATCATATTTTACAGATAAACTAGCAGTAATTTGTAAAATCAGTAATATATTGTCATATTGTCAATAAATAATTCTTATTATTGATAAATATATTTGTATTCGTAGATTTAACAAGTCACTTTTAACAGATAAATCACTTCCAATAAGAATGACTTCGCATTTACCATTATTTTATGCTAATATTGCAAGTGGCAAATACAATCAATAATCTACGGTGATTTTCCGAATAATAATATTTTCTCCTCGATGAGCGTTTTTTAAACAATTATGGAAAAATATGCGAATAAAATAATGTAACGCGCATAGTTATTATTATGCACGGTTAATATAAATTTATAGATATAAAGTAAATTAAAAGCCACACGCCGTATACATAATAATAAATACAGCATTTAAAATTGCACAGCATAACTAATACGTATTACAATCGCGAAGTATATTATTATTTTAATTAAATAAGTACGCCAAGATTGCAATTGAAATTCGCGAAGATTACAAATCGAGATATTTCAACAGTTTTACGCATGTGTGAACGGATAAAAATTCATTGAAAAGGAAAATGTTTTATCTCCACATGGACGGTTTTGACTTTTGATTAAATAACGCATTGTACACGGCTTACTCCTCAACATACACGCAACCACGAATCTATTAGTATTCATAAATTCCGCTTAAAATTTTGCTTTTCTGCTTACACACTCGTAATTTATTTAGAATAGACACTTTAGTGCTTGTAACTCTTCGAAAATTTAAGCTAATTGAGAGGCTTAGTTTACGCGTTCGTACTCAATGATGGGAAGAAGCTTTTTATTTATTCGCGAACAAAACACTCGAAGGAACAAAATTGTAATTGAAAGAGGCAAGAAAAAGCTTGAGTTTTGGCCTGGAGCAGCCACGAAGGTACAAAGTATAAGTTTATAAAAAATCGAACTTTAATTTGCATCGCGTCAAAAAACGTTCTTAAATATATCCCTCAAGAGTCGAATGTTATAAAAAAAAATGAAAAAGTTGTCTCCCAAAAAGCACGTTATTGTTATTACGCAATTCTTGCTTTAAAGAATTACTCACTATCTCGAGTATTTGTCTACAGTAGGTAGTAATTGTATCTCGTCGATAGCCTGCGGTAAGAGCCACTGAAATTAAATACATAATCTCAAGCCATATTTATAAATAATAATACAAAAGTTCTGCCGTTGAAATACTTGTGATAGGTGCAACTAGTTTCGTCATTAATCGTTTTAAAGCAATTAATGTCAAGAAAATTTGTCCTGAAATACATTTTGCGTTGCGCTCGATACCTTTAATCGAACTTTCGTCCTATATTTGAAACTCACAAAAGTTTGCTCCAACATATCCTTAAATACTCGGAATACCAGAGCCGCAACAATCGACTATGCGAAACTTCAAAAACCAACCCACAGTCGTTGTAACTCGATAGATTCCTGTAAATTCTTACGATCACTTCGGAAGCGGGCGCAGACTCGGGCTATCTAACCTATAAAGCTGGAGCTTGCGATTCGAGGAGACTGAAAGCGAAAGAAACGAAATTTAATTTCTCGAAGCCCGAGTTAAGTTTAGCAAGATGAATTAGTAAAGACGACCGCCGACTAGTTCTGGCCTCGAAAAAGGTGCACTATTAACAACTATTAATCACTGAATCGCAGGATGAGCTCTTGTGCGACGAGTCCAGTGCTGCTGACGACTCTGATTTGGTGCATCGCCTCGAACCACCAAAGCTCCGCTCGCGTCCTGGCGCTGTGCGACGCGGCCAGGGAGCTGACGCGCGCCGGGATCGAGCGGAGCTTCGTCAGCTCCTACGCTTGCATTATGAAGAGCGAGAGCAGCTTCAACACGAGTAGGAAAACTGGTCCCGGTCACAAGGCCAGCTATTCTTACGGCGTCTTCCAGATCAGCAGTGACAAGTGGTGCAACGCGTTCCGACCCGGCGGCGTCTGCAACAAGAACTGCAACGACTTTCTCAACGACGACATTCAGGACGACATCGCCTGCGCCAGAGTCATCGCCAACCAAGAGGGATTCAAGCATTGGAAAGGTTGGGTCAAGAGCTGCAAGAGCGGCAAGCTGCCAAACGTGTCGGGATGTTTTCTCAGAAGGGACCGGGCCCAGGAGGAACTCGAGGACGAAGTTTACGACCGGGAGCTGCCGGAGGCGATTCCGTAGCAAGCGATATCAGCTCAATTAGCAAACTTGCCCTTTTATTGCCCTTTCGTTGCTTTTTTCCATTTTCCACGCTTCGTCGTGCGGCCCAACCTGTCCTTTCGAACGCGCAACTTTTTTGATAAAAATTTGATTTATCGAGCAGTAATACTTTCGTCAGTTCTGAATAAAATTTTTGCAATAATGTATCGCGCGCATCATTTTTCCCTAAAGTCGTAATCGTTCCTTCTCGAAACTAATTAATATCGTTTGGAAATTTAACGACAAAGCCCATTTTTAAATTGTTGCACTATACGTTTTTCCAGGCGGTCTTAGCAATTTATAAAATAGCAATTTTTCTGCAATAGTACTGTCTAAACGAGATGTTAATCAATCATTTGATGCGGTTTGACATTTTAAAAGAATTTTTCACCAAAGTGTATGGATTTATTTAATTTAAGTCAGGAGATGTACGCTAGATTCGGCCTCTAAATTGTTAAAACACTTTCAAACGCTTATTTACACTTTAAGTTTTTCCAGCAATAGTGATTCAGTGGCCAAACATTAGATTTAATGTAGCATTATAATTAAGAGTTTCCATGTTTTGCAACTTATTCGCTGCGGTGTTTTGAACTCGTTAAGCATAAATGTTTCAAGTACGATACAAAATCGATCCTGATTATCACGTGTGTACATATAATAAAAGAATTAATTCGCAACTTATCTAAAATGAATTTTTAAATAATTCAGCGTTACCGTTAAATTGTCGATAAAACAAGAATCTATGATCACAGGTAAAAACCCAGTAGCTGCTGATAAATAACGAAGTGCGATAAGCGAACATGTTGTATTGTTTCGTTATTTGATATTTGCACTAGTGCTGAATTAACTTATTGCCAGTGAAACTGGAAATATTTTTATTCGTTATTTTACGAAATTAATTCACGCGTTTTAGCGTATTCAATTTGTCCAAAGTTATTTAAAATATGCCATCACTGAGGATAAACGAGAATTATTTCATTATATTATAAGTAATTTATTAATTACATTTTTTTCGATCAAATCATTTTCTCTCTCTCTCTCTCTCTCTCTCTCTCTCAATATATATATATAATTTCACGGCTATCTTAAGAAATCATTAACGAGTAACAATGATGAATTTTATATACGTGGTGTGCAAACTAGCAATTTTATTTTAACGAAAACTTGTAAGAAAAAGTGGGTGAAAAAAGTCATTTTGCATTGCTTTTAAAATTATTCTCAAAGAATTTATAAATTAAAATGGAATAAAATTTAGTAATGATAATAATATAGAATATTTTAAAGGCATTCGCTATTATATAATGAGTTTATGTAAAAAAATCTCTAGCAGAATAATATATTTTTTTTTGGCGCGGAATAAAAAATATGCTAGTCTCGTAATAATTTCCTTTATTGGAAATCTTAAATTATGTTAATTTTCATTTTCCTTAAAACAGAAGTAAAGGAATAATTAAGCCAGATGATTAATTTGGTGCATCGTCTCTGTTTTAAATTGACATGCATCGAGAATATTAAGCACCGACGGGCATTTGCGTCTCTTTCACTCACTCCCTCTGACGAGTGTGTGGATTTTCCACGAGTTTTGGGCGTTTTGGAAAGGCTTTTCCTCGCAGTTCGCGTAGAAAAACGTGGGGGCCCTGGCTGCTGCGCTCGAACTCGGTGACGGAGTATACGAAGGATCAGAATCATTTCGCAGACACAAAAGAATCTCGCAAGGATTTGACGAAAACAAGGCCAGGGAGACGAATCGTCAGTGCCTGGATCGCCATCCAGAGGCTATCGTTCTCTCTTCCTCTCTCGTTATCTGACTCACTTTAGCCTCGTTGACTCAGCGCCACGTCTATCACGATAGAAAATAGTCTTTCCTATTTTACTTTTTTCCCTCCCTTCACTTTCTTTAACACAACACAATTCGCGTTTTTTATGTTTACTCCCAAGTGGTGGGAGTATTGACATTGAGGGGGCGATCCGCTTAGCTTCTCCTACGGTAAAATCAAATGTTTCAAGCGTTAAACATTAAAATTTAAATTTTCTTAGCATAATATTCGGCATTCGTCGAAATTAAGTAGTCTATCAATATTCGATTTTAATTTTTAAACAAACTAAACTACCTAGTCAACATTTTTACTTTCCTTAATTTTTTATTGCTTTTAGTTCCTCGTATTCTCGAAATTAAATATTTAAACACGCGGTACAACTATCCATTATTGGATAAGGTTACTAAGTAATATTCAGCGTCAACTACTATTGAAACACATTACAGCCAATGCACAAATTTTTAATTTATGGACAAATAAACTTCCAATCTCTGTTATTAAAAGATTTTTTTTAATCATTCTCATTTGAATCAAAATAATTTTAGCTTCTGAAATGCAAATAATGAATAGATAAATTTTAGCGATTAACGTTAAAATATTATATTAATTATGTTCACTATTCCTTAAATATAAGTAATATGTTATAAAATTACACAACGACCAATAAAAATATTGATAAAGTTTCAGATTTAGCGAATAAAGCATAATTATAAAATAAATATTTAAATACCTACTTAAAAATACTTAAATCACAAATTATGGGCAAAAAATAATCATTTTATAATGTAAAAACTGTGTGGAAATTTTTTTGGCGTGTTAGACTGTAATTTACCGTGTATACTTTCGAAGGATCATCTTTTTTATGCATCTCCGAATATATTATCATGCTCTCTCGTTAAATAAAAGATAGTAAAATCAATTTTAAGCTGAGATTTGAGGTTTACCTCAAGATTTGAATGCATTTTGATTGGTCGTCGCAGTGTTGGTTTTTAAGTGTTAACTTCAAATCATCATTTCATATTTACCGTATTGAAGACGAACATTTTAATTTTTAATGCTTGAATAATTTTATTTATTTCACTAGAAAATAATTTGAATTAATTTCATGTTTCATCTTTAAAAATTTGTTTATAATTTTTAAAGCACGTGCAAATAGTTTCACTAAACAATGTTCAACATTAGAGTATTAATTTACACAAGTAAAATATTATTTTAAACATATCATTAAAATTTATAAGTCTTAAGGGTATAATTATAATGCCAATAGTATTATACGATGCACCTTACATCTCAGCGCAATAAAATTTATACATTAACGCTATATTCCAATTTTTTTAAAAATAATTACATTAGAAAAATATAAAAAGAACGTCACTGAAAATTTTTTAAAATAATAATACTTAGAAGTTTATATTTTAGAAGTTGATTTTTCTATAGATAAAACAGATTGTAGCTTATCTTTTTTATATTTTGCATATTTCACGCATTGTTTATCATATTGCTAGATAAAAATCGACGGATATGGCGAAACCAGAGGTATAAAAATCAATTTCTGAATTTTTTCCAAGTCACCAAATCCGGGTCTCACCGAAAATGATTTAAAACGTGTGCTATGTTTTATGACTCGCGCATTAAAAAATACGGATGCTTTCCATTCGACTAGAGACTCTTTTACAGCTCCAACAGCAGCTTTTCTCAATCTTACGTAATATCTTATATTGCAACGATATAATTGCGATGGAAAATTGCAGCGAAGTAAAAAAAGTATAGCAAGCTGTTGGACAAATGAAGAATCGTGGTTAAATAATGAAGAATCGCCGGAAATGATCTTTGTGAGAGTCCTTTACCGATGAAACTGATGCGCATGATCGCAGCGATTGCAGCGGCGGCGGCGGCGGCGGCAGCAGCGGAATCAGAAAAAAGTTGTCCATATCCTCTACTTGCCAGTGAAAGTAGCCCTGCGTGCATGATCGCACTGGTTTTGACCAGATAAAAGCATTCACAGACTCGCGTGATCGAACATACGTACAATTGCATGCACGTGCGTGTGTACAAATATCTGTATGCACCTAAATGTTGGTTACAATTTAAATATCTGAGGCGAAAGTCTTTATACTGTTTTATCATTTCTTTCTTTTTCCTTTGAGAGGATGGAAATATCTATCTCTTTATGTAATTTCACGGACGTATGTACGCTTGTGTGCGTTTTCGTATTAACTCGCGGTACCTATTTCTCGGACTTTGGAAAAGTCACCTTCGCGTGTCATTATTTTATTTTTGTGGAAGACAAATCGCGTCTTCCTAGTTGTAATTTTCAATTTATGTAAGTTTAACGTTTCACCGCATTAAGGATCCGATGGATCTATCGAAATGTGTGTAAATAATTATTTTAACGTGTTGGTACTGCGCGAGTTTCGCAATATGTACTTGTAGCGAATTTTGTAAATGTTTGGAAGAAGCTGTTCGTAATATTACAAGTTCTAGCTTCTTAAAAAGTTCGACCACTTCATGTTTATAATTTTTGTAACGTGTATCTCTAAAAAATTTAAAACATTTATTTGCACAATTAGATTTGTCTGGGCACAGCACAATTAAGTATTAAAAATTATAAAAGAAATTTTTAAAAATACGTGAAATGCCCTATTTATTTTATTTTTGAAATCATATTTTTTACATATTGTTCTATATTATATCGAACAAGAGTTGTAGATTTATGCTATATCTCCTTAATTTTAGGAACTTAACTTGAAAAAACAATACTAATTACCATCTACGTATATTACTTTCTTCGGTTGCTTCAAAATACCGAGAAAATCTATTTTCATAATAATTCCATAATAATTACAGAACACGTATAAGCATCAATAAAATTATTTTGTGTAAACTGTCGACCTGGTGTTCAATATAATATACTGTCTGTATTTATATGTATACACACGCCTTATTTTCATCTATACAAATTGGGGCAGGATAATATAATTTATAGTTATAGAATGAAAAATAATAACTATTATATTCTTATCATTTGGAGTAAAAAATTGATTTTTTGAGGTCAGGAAACTAGATAATATCGATTTATAGTTAATCTTAAATTATGAGAATCTCGACACAATAAATTAAAACGTGATAGATTTTTGCACGGCATTATTAAATGAACAATACACTAATTATACACTAAGATGTGATACGTTGAATCTTTTCTACAATGTTAAAAATAAAAAAAAAAATGTAATGTGTACAAGACAGTTTATATGTATAAATGAATGAAAAACTACTTCTGATTTTACGTTAAATAATCTTTAACCTTCGACATATGAATTTTAATGTTATTTATGCAATAGATGATTACTTAGAAATTCTAAAAATTCATTTATGTGAAATAAATATAGAGAATGCATCTGTAAAAATCTTACAACTTAAAACCTTACAAACATGATTTTGAAACACTATTTAGTTAGAATAACTTTTTATTTTTATGTTTTAATGTACTAAATTAATATTACTAATAGCTATTAATAATGTAAGCGAATGTAATGAAGCTGTATAAAGTTATTAACTACATTTAATACGCAAACATCTTAAATATAATATAAAATTTGGGTATGGTATGCATATAGTTACTCGAGGTGAAAAATTTTCTTTAGCTTCGTGTTGGTTAACTTATTTGTAAATAATTTAAAACGGCATCTATGACATGAAACAAGCATATACTAGATTACGTTCTGATAAAAAAGAAACCTACAACTGATAACGTAGATTGCAATATTAATAAAATCTACATTTAAATTAGCTGATAAATAAATTAAATAAACAAAAACAGAAATTAAAAATAACTTACATAAAAATAAGAAAATAATATTCTTTAAATTTTATTATAAGTATTTCTCCAGCATGGAAAGATCGTGATTAATTACAATCATAATCTAAAATTTAATTTTCACGTCAATATGTATTAATAATGTAAAATAATAATAAACGAATAATTTCAAATTATAACAATAAGTTCTTTACAAAATTTAATAATCAAAGATTTTCATTTAAATAACGTTAATAAATGAAGAATAAAAGTATTCCGAATCAAAATTATATAAAAATTTTTATGAGTAAAAGAAGAATTTAAGAGAAAAATTTTTAATAAAGTTTTATAAATGAAATTCAAATGAATAATTACATTTAAACAAAAATATTAAAACTTTACTTTAAGTAAAGTAAAACAAATAATTTATCATGCTATTAAAATTTAACCACTAAAATATTAAATTACAGATCTTTAATACTAAGAACTATTAAATAAATTGATAGATAAATATATATTCAGAAAATAAACGATGTAAGCAAAACTTTTAAAGAAAAAAGAAACTTCGATATGTTGAAAGTATTTGTGGAAAAATGGAAATTTTAAATTTATTTACGATATGTATTCACGTTTATTTTGTTATATTTGATCTAAAGATTAAAAATTATTTTTCTGTCAGCGTAATACAATAATTAAAAACAAGTAAATTATTTCAAAACTGGATTGAAATTTTTTCTCGCATAATGCACTTTCATAACTGACAATAACGACTAGTCCGAAAGTGTAAAATTTAAAGAATACAAGGGCTAGGATACTTTTTCGAATTAATTTTGTAACGTGCGATTCCGACGAGTGAGATGACGACGATTCAACTCGTGATTTTGACGCGAAAATACGAAAAGATCTACTTGTTAAGTAAGATCATTTCATCTCGTTCGATATTTGAAAAGATTCAGCAAAGACATTTGATACGCTCCAGTTATTGTCCTACATATTTTTAATACCTAATGAAAATTGCATCACGGTTGCTTAGGAAAATGCGAGCTATAGCCTTCTTGTCTATAGAAACTGTTTTTGCTTTTTTGGCACTCATTTCTCGTCTTGAAATTGACGTTGCTTTTCTAAGCCACGACTATTAAATTCGCGTTTTGTTATCATCTTTTGTATTCGTTGTGTTTCAAAATCACTGAAATACCCCATTTACACACTCTCAGAGAGAACACATTATTTAAATTAAATTCATTAACTTTCGCTAATATTTATCGAGAGCTTCTTATCATTTTCGAACCGCAGAAGGTTGCTAAATGTAATAGTGCTTAGTATCCCATCGCAATTTCATTACAAGATTAACATAAATTTAAAAATGGCATTATATAATAATATCTGAAAAAGATCGTTAGGTCACGGTAAACCTTAAATTACTACATTATAATTATCACGGGCAACTAGTTTTTAAACATATATTCATTTCAAGAAATGACGTAATACGAAGTTTTAATATTACCCCGACAGCCGCACATACATCTACTTTCGACGATTATAATTAACCGCGACGAAAGTATACTAAATTTTAAGTACAGTTGAATTTGAGATTTAGATAAATTATAAGCGGCTGTGGATTCATTGAAAAGGATAATTTAGTCATTATAATTACGGAATGATTAATTTCGAACACCCGATTTGAAAATTTGCGGGAATGTCGAAAGAATTCTGGTATACGAAGCGACACGCGTTTTTCTAAGGACACGTTGGAAAACATTAAAACTGAGTGACGGAGCCAGAGATGAAGATTCGAAGCATTCGGTGGTTATTCAGTTATTTAGATATTTGTTCGGTGCTTAGCGTTGCAGGCTTGGCTACTCGATATCTCACGCACTATAAATATTACGTAAAAATTTAAAGGTGCGCTCGTGTACTGTACCAGTATTTTTTCAATCGACCGAGTGCGCGTATCACTCGATGCATCGACAACGAACACACGTGGCACAAGCAGCGCGACGTTGAAATTCCGGTCATTAAAGTTGCGAAAGTCGATGCGCGACACGTACACATTTTTTGCAGCTTTGTGTTTTATTCTTCAGCCAATTATCAGGAGACATCCCGATCCCGATAACAAAAGATAAACGTGTATCTGTCGACGCTCTGCGCATTAACAAATATTAATCTCAACTCGATGACTAAATTTTTTCGTCCTACGTACTTATGGGACTACGAACGCAGCCTACCGACGGATATTTCAATTTTATTTTCGTTAACGAGTCTTTCGAATTCTTTTTCAACTGGTCTTCGTAAATATTAATTGTGCTATTTTTTCGAGATTACCGGAGAAATTTCTCGTTGAGAGAAAAAAGAAGCAACTTTAATTCATTCGGCGCTATCCGTAATATTTATCTTACGCCTTAATCATCGAAATACTTAACGTCAGCTTTTGGAAATTAAAAAGTAAAATGGTTGGAAATTTTATTATTACGTGATGTGCATAAAAATTAAGTTGTCGAGTTTGTCAAGAAATAAAACACACGCAAACAATCTCATGCCGTTTAAATGTTCAACAAAAATTGATTAACTCTTATAATTTATTAATTAAGGCACTGAAATTTTATTATAAAGAAATTTCATCAGATACGTTGTCGAGATAAATCGAATCAAACTGCAAAAAAAAAAAAAAAAAAAATAAATAACTAATTATTGCTTTAACTCTCAAAAAATTCTGAATTAAATAAAATATAAAATAAATGTGTGAGTTTAGCGGTGAATTAAAATCATACATATAATTGCATCGAATCTTCTAAAGTTGAGATTATGCGATTTGACGACATTTGGTAGTTGCAACAAATTTTTCGATAACTTGGATTTCGAAAGGTGTTGATTTAACTTTAACTATATCTTATAATAATCCTATATTTGTTTACCATTAAAAATGTTTATACGTAACTTTCTACCTCTCTAATAATGGTCTGTGTACATTCAGTAGAATAAAGTAATTATAGTAAGACCAAAGAGAGCTATTTCTTATTAATTTTTATTTTTAATTATACAACTTATAAAATGAATACGGAATTATGGCACAATGTATTTATTATACGTTCGTTTCATTCAAAATGGCTTGAATCAATGAATTTGAACTAAAAATTTTCCAATTCAAAATTTAATTGTACAAACGATTTTTTAGTGAAATCTTACACTACAATAGATAAATATATAAATATCTCGCAATAAACTATCCTCGTAAAATATTATTGTAATTTTCAGGAATATTTATGTAAATTATCAAAAAATTTTTATTCGAAAAAATGCGATTGTAAATTTTTTATTTGTTTAGTTAAAATAAAATAAGGAAACAAGATTTTATTAAAAAGAGGAATATTTAAAAAATTATTTCAAACATAATGAGCACATTTTGTAAACATTAAAAAAGAAGAAGAATACAATGTGTAAAATAATTTCTCAAAATATCTAATTTTCTATTTAATATTACAAAATGAGAGTAGAAGTTTGTTCTTAGATATCATTTTATCGTTGATAATTGAATAATTTTAATCTCGAGATATAAATTTAAGAAATCAAAATAGAAATATTTCATTTTAAAACATAAAATTGTCTTCGACAGTCTCTTATAATAAATTGGAACCATAAATAAAATTCCATCCGTCTTTATCAACCTTTAATTTGTTCCAGTCTTATTTATGCATTCTTACATATCTGATTATACAGTATTCGATAAGCGCATCTAATGATGTTTAAGTCGCTATATAATCAATTTTTTAACTTAACATAAAATATTAGGATTAGAAAATTAGTTAGGGAATTGTTATTTTTGCGAAATTAATTCTCTGATTCTTTATTTTTTTTATTCGAAAGAAATATATTTCTGCGTTTAAATCAATGCCAACTTTATCATATTTTAAAGTTTAAAATTGTGATTGTGAAATTTCATAATCAAAGTCCAATATTTTAAAATTATTTTAAAGTTATGACTGTGCCATATTAAATAGTACAATATAGTTTAGTACAGGCTATTCTAAGGTTTTACTATTATAAGTTCTAGTTAAATAAATGTAACATTTGAATTCATTCGCGCATGTATAGAGAATGTGAAAATAGAAAAAAACGAAACTCATAGCATTATTACTATTGTTCTCTGACTAAATTTATCATATGTAAAATAAATGGTTAGTAAAAGTGTGATCAATTTACATCAAACATCGTTAAATCGTCAGCAGTAAATGAAAAGTTAAACAGAAAGTGTATTTGTTGAAGCAGAGTATTACACGCTCACGTAATTATCGCGTAATAAGATATAACGGTTGACCAGGGTTTTGAAAATACTTATAATCATAGACACAATTTGTAGCACAGCGTATCCGAGGTCATTACGCAATAAATGTAACCAAACTTTTGCCAAGCAATGAAATATATTCTAACGGAAGATGACACTATTTAATTAGTAATGTTCACAGCACACGCGTGAATACAGTTATCTAGTGTTTCGATTAAAAATTAGCGGCTCTAACTTTTTTCTTTGAAAGACCTTTTAAACGCCGTAATCTGGCAGAGAAAAGTTTTAATTCTTCCATTCTTTTTCGAACGATAATTTAATAAAATTTTAATAAAAACTGTTTTTCCAATTGTAAATTTGCAAATTTAATCGGATTTAATTACTAGTATTTTTGTACATTCATTTAATAAAAATTGTGCACAGTACGAAGCGAACACAGAACAAATTATAAAATTTGATTCCATCATCGCGTTGAACTAATTGCATTGGTGGAAAGTCTAGTTATCTCAAAATATTCTTAAATTGAACATAAAATTTCTTCTCATCCTAAAGCAATAGTCAGTTAAATTAAACCTTGAATTGCTTGTATAACTTACTGAATGTATTTAACGAATAATTACGCTCAAAATACTATAAACCTACTCGAATAAAAGTTTATTTCATTACGCGAATTCTATAATTAGCAGTTTTATCACAGAAATACGGCAAGAAATTGATCTAAAGCCGCACGTGAAAAATAGACCGATACAATTTGAAATTCTCTGCAATTTCAATTAATTATAACAGTATTAAGGTGAATAAAAAATGATATATACTTATAGTGAAGTTTAATAAACATGTAGGATAACTCTATAGGAAAGTAGACTCTTGATGGAAATATTTTTTTAACCACTATATTTGATAAATTAAAAGCTATAATTAAAAGTATTAACGTTAGTACTTTATTAGATACAATATTTTTATACAACCTTGATTAAAATACACGCCTGTATTATTAAATATTCTCGAATCCATGATCGATATAAGTGTACAGAAAGAGCATTTACTTGTAGATGCAACATTAGCATAATTAATGCGATACGAATGCATCGACGAAATTAATAAAAGTTTTTCAAGTTCGGAAAATAATTTTAAATTAACA
The DNA here is from genome assembly GCA_018907185.1 of Platyscapa corneri. Lineage (NCBI taxonomy): Eukaryota > Metazoa > Arthropoda > Insecta > Hymenoptera > Agaonidae > Platyscapa > Platyscapa corneri. The sequence continues at coordinate 6,018,268 of JACCHW010000024.1, read as the reverse complement.
TAATCCGGATGAAAATTTTTTTAAGTCCTTTAGAATGTTAAAAGCATAAAATGCGTAAAATGTTTAAAAATAGATCGTAAAACTCTATTTAAACTGATTCTAATTGCAGCCTAATTATTATTTAATCTTAGCTTGTAGAGCTTGATATTCGATCGGTAAAATGATGAATTTTATTTATACAGTCGAATGACACGAAAAGAAGAAGTTTTTCAAAACTCGTACGCAACCGTTCAAATAACGATTATAGTCGATATTTAACGCCAAGTCGTACTCAATATTTGAAATAATGTACAAACATAAAAGAGAATAGTTTACTTTCAACTGGAAACGATGCTCGGGTCAAAGTGTTCCAGGAAATGTAGCAATAGCATCTTAATATTAGACAACGGCGCACAACTTTTTGTATCCTCGTAAAATAATTTTTGATACAACTAATACGAAATTTTTTAGTAATACCCAAGTATACCTGGAACATTCTCTCTAATCATTAATCATGACGGTTTCATAAAGTTTATATAAGACATATCCGCTGCAGATTCTTACACATTGGCGTTTCTTAACTGCGAATACTCTAGCGCGGCTAAAAATTTTCCTAACATTATCGCTTCCACTTAAGCCGTAAGAAAAAATGACGATATTAAAGGTGGTGAGCTCGTAATCAGAGGTAAGCCCTCCCGCAAAACGTCATTACAACTCGAGAAAAAACAATCGAATCCGAGTACTTTTCTCAAAATACAATAAGTAATAAGTAATCTTCTTTGCACGGCAAATTTTGCTTCGTGTTATTCCGCGCCAATTGGCGTCGATAAATTTTCTGCCTCTTCCCACGGAATATCATAACGACCATAAACTTTGTGATTAGCCACACAGTACAGTTGAGATGTTGCGCAAATAAAATCATAAATAAAAATGCGAAATTATTTTTTACACAAATTAAAAATAATCGATATGTACTGAACGAATTACTAAATGCAATTTCACAGCTTCGATCGGAATACTTGATTAATTATTCAGCTGCTCGAGCCGTAGATATGAATAAAGTGTAAACTTAAAATATGTCACGTGAGTTTGGAAATTTATCGAAAGCAGCGTAAAATAATTATGCGGATCGGCGTTAAAATCATTTAGAATATTTGATTTAAAAACAGCGATTTAAAAATGCATTTTGAAATCGTTATTTCACGAGGTTTAAAAAATATTTTCTCGATAAACAATAAATCAAATCAATAAAAAACGTTGCAATTTACTCTCATATTATTATTATTATTGTTGTTGTTGTTGTTGTTGTTTTTGTTATAGTTGTTGTTATTATTATATTATTATTATAGTTATTATTATTATTAATATTATTATTATTATTATAGTTATTATTATTATTATTATTATTATTATTATTATTATTATTATTATTATTATTATTATTATTATTATTATTATTATATTATTATTATTATTATTATTATTATTATTATGAAATATATCGACAGATGCAAGAAATTAGATTTAGTGTATTATACAATGAATATTATGGTTCACCGGTTAATTTTTAGTTGAAAAAGTTTCCACTGACTATCGCGGCAACTCGAGTTCCGATTCACAGTTATAGACAAACTGCCAATATTATTCGACGTTTAAAAAATGTAGATCTTTAGCGCAATTTCTATATTTTAATTTTATTCGTAAAAATTCACCGTTCGTTTATTATTCACTCGGATGATATCTTATTTACGGTGAAAAGTCAATGGTTAATCTAGCAGAGTGTATAAATATGTACTATAAATAAATAAAGTGCAATATTAAGTCGTCGAATCGACTGACGAAAATTTTAATATCAAATTAACGAATGTAAATGTATGATATTTTTAATTCTTAATTAACCAAATGACTTCTTAGTCTATTAAATGGCAGTGAAAAAATCTTTGACTACTTCAAGTTGGTTAATTACGAAATTTAATTTAGAACATTATTTCAATCAGGAAATCTTTACACTCGGTAATTCATTACTGCTTTTTTGCAGTATATTTTCTTCCCTGTAGGCAATAACTATTCAATTATTAATTATTGCTATTCTATGATTTTAGACAAATTTTACGACACTCGAAGCATCCGGAAATACCTTTCAATAATTAATATTCTCGATCGAATGTTTAAGTTTTCAATCCTCGTTGCTTCTCGTTGCTCTAATTGCATAAAATTGAAGAATAATCGATTAGTATTGTGTATTCAAAATTTTTTTCGGCGAATTAAGGCAGCCAGAGGATGTGCGCGCGGCTGGAATAAAAATACGTTTTATCCCCCATCGCGGTGAAAGCAATCGAAACATATTTGCACAAAAAGAGTTTATATGTTATAAAATAATAAAATATCTAATATTAGCGGGTAAGAATAAAATAAGAGGTTTCAATTGAGCTATAAATCGAAAAAAAGTATGAAATTTATGGTAATACGTACACATATAATTTTCGAGATAGCCAAGATAGATTCTCAAGGCTTTAAATACAGCCTTTCTCTTATAATAATACAGCTAAAATTAAGTCGATATAACATTTTTCCATGCTCTGTAACGATATTTCACGATGTGAAAATTCACAAATTATATAAAACAAATATTTCATTGTCTATTTACTCGTTATAGTTTTATACAAATATAAATTTTATACGAGCTATTATATAAAAATCGTGGCACTCTTTGCGCATTTTACCCGGCCGTTATTGTATTCCGTTTTTAAAAAATTTAATTTACAACTAATAAACTCTAATAAAGTCTAGCCATTTTAATAAATTGGCGAATTACGTGCAGCTGTGCGATACTCGCGGACGATTATCCCGGTAAAAATTAAACTTAAGCCGCGTAATATTTTTATTTCTCTTCTCGGAAAATTGCTCATTTTTTACGCGATTATAAACTTAAACGTAATCATCTTAACGTAATCTCGAGATTACTACTCCAGACAACTATTTTTTATTATCATTATCACCGAAGTGCACACAATGTTTAAAAATTTCTGCCTCGGCTGCGTTACTCTTCTGCGCTTGCAACCAAAATAGCATTTTATAACGAATGCGACTGAAACGTTGGGAAATTGGAAAAGAAATGGGCGCGCAGTTTACGCGCGGAGAAAATTGAAAAAATCATCGGTGACCGTTTTGAATAATTCACAAGATACGAATGCGCAGCCAGTACGCGCGCGCGCGCGCGCACACTCACAAAAATAGAAATGATCGAGGAAAATTCAGCCGTTGACTCCGGTCGATCAGCTCGTTCGTTCTTTTCAAAGAACGGATCATAATAACGTTAAGCGCATGACTGGTGGTGCGCTAAAAAAAGCCGATCGATTTGCACTTATCGCGTTCGCCTTCGACTCTCGTACTTTCGTTCAACCCCTGCAATTTCCGTTGCAATTCCCGCGATTCCTCTCGAACGTATACGATTTATTGCGCCTCGCCAACCTCGAGACGAGGTTGAGAGTGCGTTGCTTTGGTAACACCGGAAGTCAAACTCTGCTCGACTAATGTGACGCGAATCAATGGATTACTCGAAATTTTCCCGGATCGCTGCGGCTCCTCGAATTATCAATCGTTAATTTCCTTTAAAAATGCCACGTTTAAGAAACAAGAAACGCTCCAGCCGAGACATTACGAACTCCGCTACGAAAAACAGTCTTCAAAAACGTTACTCCAGAAGCTGAATTTTGAATAGATGATATTTTAGAAATCTTGGAAGTTTGGCGCAAAAATGGCGTGGGCATTGTAATAATTGCTTTTTATATAAGACGGCTTATGTGAAATTCGCGTGCGTTGGCTTTGTGCAATGTTTTTCTACGAGCGAAGAGAAGCCGGCGATTAAGTTTATGCGAAATTCAGTTATTGCCACGCGCCCGGGAGAAAACTGAGAAAACTGAAAAAAAATGAGCGTAACGTGTTAGAAAGGCAAAAAATTGGTTCAAAGTTTAGTATGTTACAGCTGGATATGTAACAGCTGGAATTCTATTTTGCAAAAAGTAAACTTTCACTCCGAGAGAAATGCAAATTCCACCATTGACGTTGAGTAATAGTTACAACAATCTTGGCATATTTCCGTTTGAAATTTCGCCTATAATTTTTAAGGCTACGCGCGTTTAAATCTGAACTCGAATTTTTCGTCGCTTTGTAAAAGTAAAATTAGTCCTCTGCTTTGATTCGTAAGCTTAGATTAGATCTCGCGAATTCTCTGGCTCCGTTAGCCTAAATTTTTTAAGGCTGTCGACCAACTACACTTATGCTCTCGAGAAAATATTCGCTATTTTTGACGATCACGTGTGATAAACGGCGGTAACTCAATACGAATGCGCGTAATCGCGAATTATCTCGCGTCGTTGAAAACGCTTTGTATGCTCGAGCGCGACCGAATTTGGACGGATTAAATCTGTATTGATACAATAACCAACTCCTCTATATTTCGTTTGCGCATGCGTCGCGTTCGACGGTACACGGTAGCTCAACATTGTCCTCGAGACGACGATCCGTTAAAGTATAAAAAACGTCTCGCGCTCGTAAAAATTGCAGAGTTAGTCGCAGGAGGGCAAATCCTCGATAATTATAAAGCGCGCAAATTGGAATTAATAAACGCGGATGCCCGAGAGTTCTATGATTCGTTGCTCGATAAATTTTCGCGAACCACAACAAATGAAATTGCTGGATAAACGAAAACAGATTTAGCCATTAGAGACATTTTGCGAAACGGCTCGCTCGCGCCCCGACGCTTGCGCAATTTGTCAATTTAAATAAAAGTGAGCGAGAAGCAGCTGCATTCGGTGTTTACTTTAATTTTTTGCAATTTGTAGATGCCGAGGGGGGAAAATCTCGCGCTAATGACTTTAGAGAGTGCAAAATCAATAAGCGCTTTTCTGGCGTTATTCACTCGTAAAAGAAAATGCCGGAGCCCGCGACGAGCGCTCGCAGGCGTTAAAAATAAAATAAATACATCGGCTCCTCGAGCGCAGAATGCAAATGCAGAAATTGAATACGCACTATACCACGAGCGTTGCAGTCGCGCTAAACGTACCTACGTTTCCTCGATCTCTCGCTCGCTCGCTCTCGAGCGCGGAAAACGCGCGCACGTAACCAAGGATTCGCCGCCGCCGCCGCCGCCGCCGCCGGAGGATCGCGCGCGCCTCTTCTATCTCGCGCACACATGGCCGCTGGCTCACCGTCCGAAGATACTCCGATAAGCGTGTGTGCGCTGCCCGTCTAACTTTCACTGGCGGAAGTGAGGATCCGAGAGAACGATCCACGGGTCATCGTCGCTCTCCCGCTCAAATTTATCCTCTGCTCGGGCGATTTGAGACTCGAGGCGACGGCTCGCGGTCCCAGCTGAAACTAGTGCCGACGAGTGCAGCTCCAAAATCGAAACCTCCGAGCCCTCCTCCGTTTTTTACGCGTTCGCTTGGCTCTGCTCCGCCTAGTCTTCGAACGCTAGTTCGAGTTCCGATTATTTTACCACCCCGTCTTAACGAAATTGGCTCGAATTTCAATCCTGGAAATCGCTCGCTCCAAAATCAAGCCGTTCATGACTCCAAGCGGAGAGAACGTCACCGCCGCCTCCCGTACTCGGACTTAATTCGTTATTTCGACTATTTGTCTCTAGGCGCGATCATCCGAGCCGCGCTTGTGATTAAAGATACCGGGCAATTACAAACTAATCGTAATAAATTTTCTTCGCATCGATGCGGATCTTCGACGAAAAGAAAGTGGACGCCGAGCAATGTACGGTTACTTGTAAGCGCCTGTGCTCGTTTGCATTGTGTAAGTGCTCGCGTGCGCTCGTGTGTAAGTAAGGACGTACGCATCGACGATTTATTATCGATAACAGCCGTAAATATGCTTACAGACTCTTCACCCAACAGTTATCACTCTATTGTTAATTACAAGCTTTTTTAAGCACTGCAAACAGCTCCGAGCTAAATAATAAAAGCGAACAACCGAAGCAATCTATTGTTGCTCCGAATCGTTTATGTAACGTAATAGCCGAGAATCGATTAATTAACGATTAATCAATTGAAAAAATCACAAATATTGGTGTGTGTATCGGAGCTTCGTAGGCGTAACTTACCGATTATTTTCAATTTCTAACCAATGGCTAATAAAAACACGATGTTTACCGATAGTTAATTCAAACAAATGAAATTTATTGTAACTCTGGCTTCGGTAATTTTATTCTCAATAAAATTAAATTTTAAATCATTATTTAATAGGAAATTAAAAGTTATGAAAAAACCTGGATAAATCCTCTCGATTTCGCTTTCATACAGCATTCGATCATCCTTTTTCGATTATTTTTGAATAAAAAATGTCATTTGCGTTCCGGGGCACACAACGTTTATTACGCTGTTGCATTGCTTTTAAGATACGTATTCGAATGAAATTTTAGGTATCTTGTCGCTCGAATAAATAACTTTATTATCATTTTTTTAAAAAAATTAGTCGGCTTCAATTAGCAGTTCAATTATTAGATTGTGATTAGCTGTGACGAGATTTTATCGCTAACAATTTGTAAATATTGCTTCGGCTCCGAAGCTTTGAAATGAAAAAATAAAAATTTGCATTTAACGACTTGGTTTGTCGTGCCGTTACAAGATATGAAACGTAGAATATATTGTAAACAATTATAAGTGGAGTTCTTCTCACCGAGTGTAGAAAATGATTGCCTTGGTCCGAAAAAACAATCTTCCTGAGTTAAAGAAATTAGCGTAAATCAATTACGTTACATTTGTAATTTTGTGCAAAGGTTCGTTGGCTCTACAGCATCTTTTCGAAACTTAAACAAATGTCAAGTTAAGTAGGTACGTAGACGTTAAGTGGATTTTTAATATTCCTTATTATGTAAAATTGGAGAAGAATAAAGAATCCGTTGCGAGAAATTAAGACTGAAATAAGTGACGAGTTGTGAGCCACACCCACGAGTCGGACTCGTAAATAAATAATAATATTTTACAGCTGCATTAAAAGCACCCGGGGTGGCATTTATCTCGTTCCAGCTTCGTCCAGGTGGAGGCCTATCGAGCAAAAAATCACTCGAACGGTGGTCTATTGGAAGGAAGGCTTAATAAATGAAGTGAAAGGTGTAATTGTTATATTTGCTCGTGACATAAATAATTTAGGAGGCGGTATTAAAAGCGCAGTGTCTCACTGTGGACTCTTGACGCATTTACGAATACACGATAGTATTTATAAGCCAAATAAAGCCAACTTTGCGACTGCGCTCAGTCTTTACCTATAAAATTAATACTCGATCAATATCTTTATCGCGGCCCTTATTATCCGGACAAAAACTCGGTTATGCTGTTGGTTGGCTGAAAAAATGCAGGAGGTGCAGGCGTAACGAGCTAAGCACGAGATGCATTGCGACACAACTCTGCAAAGTGAAACGAGTCGGGTTAATTCGAACGGATATAACTTTTTATTGTATTGGAGTAATCCGTGCGTTATCTATTAGCTGAATCTACGCGAAACATAATCTAATAAGATCTACCTGCGCAGATCCTTAATAAAAACGGGGTTTTTTTTCGTTGCATAATGACTTGCTGTTGCGAATACTTGGAAGCCAAGATTTTTATCGAGCTTTCAATAATCTCGTTAAATAACCATCGGCGTCGGCGACTTTTGTCAGAACCTGATTCGACAATTTTTAATCTCATGGTGCAGGAGCGCCGAGGCAAATTGAAAAGTCATCCGAGGCGCTTGTTGAACTGCCCGGGCGCGAGCGATGAGCCTCGTTGGCAAGGGGAGAAAATAGCCGAAAACTGGCTGCGGCTGCTGCGCCGGTCCCCCGAGGACTCGATGCGCGCCCAATCTCTTTCTTCGTTCGGTCCCGCGTCCGTGTGAGAGTCCCTGTGTTACTTCATTCCGCTCGCCGCTAGACCCTCGGTAAACAATATCCAGTTCGTATTGCGCGTTCTCTCAATAAGTAGATCAATATTTATCGCCCGGCTGTCTCGCGGAATAAACGCAGCAATTAGCTCTTGCGTAAGATTTTTAAGATACATTATTTAAGACTCGTAAATAATTTTACTGTAGTGCGATTCGTTACAAAAGATGCGAATAAATATTCCAAGGTTTCCAAAGTACCTTTATTCGAAATTATCCAGTTTATCCTAACTATTTCTCCGTTAATTTCCTGTGAAAGATGTATAGGTGAAACTTGTGCTCGACACGCACGTCGAGCGCGCGAATCGCGCCAACCGATTCCCACACACGCGCAACGTTCTCAGATTTTTCTCAAATTATGAATAACTAGTAAAACAATAACCATTGAAATTTCGCAATCCTTTTTTCATTCCGCTATATATATATATATATATATATATATATATATATATTTTTAATCGAAATTCGTGTAAACGCGATGATTTCCTTTGTTTTCTAACCATCAAATGTTAGACAGAGTTTCTGTGTTCCTCCAACTGTTTACCCGAAGTGTTGATTGTAATCAGATTCTTGAGAATACAACAGCTAAAAATGCGGACGATCGCGAAAAAAGAAAATTAGATGAAACGGGAAAACGACTTTTTGTCGAGTTTCTAAATCTTAATAAAAATTATTTTTTAGTATTCGATCCATTTTACTATTTGATACTTCATTTCATTTTTCATTAGTTGTTTAATGTATTTAAGATATTTTTCTTAATTGCGTAAATACAAATCGATAGGTTATTATTATCACTATCGTTCTACTTTTTGAAATTCTAAATATTACGTTTACCCGGCGAAGAAGGTGAGTTACATTGGGATAAAAGAAAATTGTTGTTATTAATATATTTCTACATAAATGATATTATTAAGCAAAGATGATTGTTTAATAATATCGTATTGTTCGGTATAAGTACCTTAAATGATGTGCAATGAAACTATGTTGCATAATTAGATAGTTACACGTTCCATTACATAGTTAATTATGTTAGATGTGTTGAAAATTTCCTGACAAGCTTAATGTATTTACCTACATCATTAGAAAGTTTTAAATCATAGCCTAAATTAGTTCCTTTCAAAAATCTTCTCCTCTTTTTTTCCCCATCTAATAAATAAAACACAACGTTTTATGCAAATGACAACAGACGATGAATGGTAGGAGAATCGGAGACGAGGAATTGTATCGCAAAGATGAAAGCATTTTCTAAAGATACTAAACTTATTAAATTTAAGCTCTATAATTGTCAATTACTCGCCGTTATTTTCAAATTATTCGATTGAAATAAGCAGATGCATCGCTTCTCTATTTGTTGCAAATAATAATTAAATACTTAAATTCGTAACCGTGTATCGACTATCTGTTTATTCTTGACATTCGCAGGAGAATTTTCGTTTGTGTTTGTTTTATACGGATGCATCTTGAGCAATAAAATATTGGAACGAAAATAATATACGCGTGCGTGCGCGAGTTACTCGATTCGAAAGCTTTTAATTCTATTACGAAATTTAGAAAATATACGGTAGAAGTATTCGAGTTAAAATAGGGCAATATTTTATGCTACTCATAAGACCAGTACTTTTATTGGATTTTATGCAACCGTTCTTCAAAAATTCTTCCTGCAGCACGACGCCGTAAAGTTTTTCAACATAAAAAGTGAAAATTTCGGAGCTTTGTCCACTTTATTACGTAATTCCCTGTCGAGTATCATTCACAAAGCTGGCGAATTAGGTCTTTTAAATTGATTACACGTTAAACTTTCATAACATTTAAGGTTACCGAGTCATTGCAGGTCAGCGACCGTTACATCTGCTATTTTTCAGACCAAAGATTAGGATTAACAAGCATAGTCTTTAGAATACTCGAGAATTTCTCAATATTACTTTTCCACATTCAAATAAATCGAGCTTCAAGTTTCAATATGAAAAATATACGAATGGCTTCAATAATTTATCCATCAGGCGAGCGCTCAACAAATGATCTTTGCATACCAGCAACTGTAAATTGACGCAATTATTGACTTAGCAATTGAATGTATCAGCTTTTAAGCATAATTTCGTAAAGCAACGTACTCGTTTGAGAAATTAATGGCTTTTAATCAATTAATTTAATTATAATTATTACGATTCAGCAGTAGGAGTTGTTGTTATTTTGCTGGTCGGTCCTTAAAAGCAAATGCCCGCTCACGTGACTTGACTGGGCACGAATACTTCGACACGGGCTCGATATTTCACCGATGCGCGAAAGAGAAAGACGAATTGTTTTATCAATGAGTAAAATATTCGGTAAAGATCGAAAGCACATCTCGTGTATAAGGAGTGAGCGGAGAAACTCGATAGTAGCCCCCAGTTGTGACCCCAGCAGAGGTCGCAGCAGTTGAAGGGAGCGCTCGAATCAACCAAGAGTTAACTGTACCTTTGTTTTGTAGCTTTACATAAGCGTATTAATTTGGTTAAATTGGCCATCGATCTCTAATTTATTTCTGTAGTCCCACAATTGCCGGACGCCTTGTATTTCTCGATTTGAATCTCCATTAATGTTGCTGCACGACTGTTTGATTTCACGATTATTATTACGAAGCCAAACACACGATATTCCGACGCAGATCTCGCTTTATTTCAATTCTCAGGTAACTTGCCGATTTTCCGTCTTCTTCGGCTTGAAATTAAAAAACTATTCCAAAAGATTGCGCGGTTACTTGGCGGGATAAATTTTAAAAAGACTTTCAAAGCACGTGTTTGTCAAATCAGTGGTTTTCCCCGCAAACAAATGGCGAACACTTATTCTTTATTTCGTCTCGATATGAATGTGTTGTTACGTCAAGTTACTAAAGGTTCCTTTGAATAATACTCGAATAAAAAATATCAGCCATATTGATTATAATGGGGTATTAAAAAAATCGAGATTACACTGTGTCGGTTCGTATTTGAAACTTGGGTTATTTAATACTTTTTAATTAACAGATAAATTCTACGCTTCTGTGCTCCACTATTATTATTACAAAGACTTTTGTTACGCGCGTAAAATCGTTCGAGTATAATTTTTATTTTTCCATATATATATATATACATATTCTAATTATCATGTAAAATTAATATGCTCGTTAAATCCTTATGCTGAAAAACGAAAGCTGGAGCTGCAGAGACAGATTTATTATTTAAATTTTATTCGAACAGTAGTTAAATGTCTGAAAATCTGACCAGAAAATGAACTGCTCTGCCTTAGTAACATTACGTACTAGAATATTTATGCGCTGAATAATTTCAAATAAAATCAGACATAATATGGAACTCAGCTGCTACTCTGTATTAAAGGCAATTAGCTGGTTTGCGAAAAATTAAAATAAAACCGACGCATATGCAAGAAAACGTTTCGAGGCTTTCTCGGAAGAAATCATCTATATTAATTTAAAAAACGCAGGCAAATAAATTTCAGCTTTTTTGTTACCAAGTTCCGCAGAATAATCTAGAGAATAATCTCTATAATGTACTTATATAGTTTCAATATTTTGCATCGATGATTATATTACGTGCGAAGTCATAAAGCGGGAAATGCGAATCTCCTTTTTCGGGATTAAGAGAACTTCTTAAGCATTTAAAATTAATAATAGTGCCAATGGCAATCGATAAAATTTTTGACGATGCGGCGCAATACATTTGTTGGCCCTCCTTGCGCGTCAAAATAATTCATAACACGATTAACGCCCAAACGAAACTGATTATTTTAATGATCTCAAATGTGCAAATTATACTCCTTATAAATCTTGTTATAAAACTGTTTTTTTAAGCACGGAGACTCGCGTATAAATAAGTGGCCAAGCTTTTATTAATGCCGGAGTGGAGCATTTGTCGGTGAAATAAATTTAAGCCGCCGCCGTCGCCGAGTCGAAATTGAGACATTGTAAAAACGAGATTTCTACCATAATTATAATTTCACTTTTTATTAAAGCCGTCGGAAAAATAATGAAAGTGACACACATAAAGTACAATTAATGATTCCAATAAAAAAAAGGAGGGCGCGAAGATGTATTTTCTTTTGATTCCTCGTAATTAGAGAAACTCTCGTGTATTAAAAGTCTGTAAGATTCGTCACTTAATCGGGAACAAGACGCCGAAAACTTGTCCATCATTGTCCAAGCAGCCTTGAAATTTATCTGACCTGAATGCGCGCAATAAGTACGTACTTCAAGTACACATACTTAAAAGTAAAAGTATAAAAGTGGCGTTGCGTAATGAGCGCTAATGTAAAGAGTCTTTGGCAAAAAACATCGAGACTCGCTGTTTCGTTTCCTTTTTTTAGTTAGAAAAGAAGTTCCTTCGAGCGTTTGCCGTTACAAAGTTTCCTAATTAATCTTGTTTACATTAAGAAAAAGGAATCTAACGCTTCTACGCGAATTTTTTCAATCGAAAGCCCTAGTTAAGCGAACTAATTTTTCTTCGTTTGCGCTCGGAATCGATTGCATCAAAGATCGTGGCGCCACAGTCAGTCGTTACGTCGTCCTTAGTGACCGAATGTATTTCATTATTTCACCGAGCGTCAAATCTCGGGGAAAAATACAATTTAAGGCTTAAGCTACGGATGAACTCGAGTCGGCCATTTCATTGTTCACCTTGTAATTGCGCGTTGGTTGTGACCGATATTGACATCCGCAGCCAAGTCACCGAATCGAAACTAAAAAGAAGTTTCATTCGCCGACATTGAACTTCAACCTGAAATCCTAATACAGTTTCAGTCACGATTGTGATCTCTAAACTGCGAGGAGCCTATCGAGCAATTCTGCTTCCATTCATTGATCGCCGCCGATGCCAGGAGCCCAGATAGAATCTCGCACGCGGTAAAAGTGAAGCGGCGACGCTCACCACTTCCACGGAAAGCGGCTTCTCAATCCTCCGGCTGAGATTTCCACGAGTTTGCATCAAGACAATAGATTCGGGGTGGGAGAAAGCCGAAGGTAGAGGATTGCCGGGAAAGCCCGTGCAAAAGCAACGTCACAATCGCGAGCTCTTGCACATCGACGGAGAGGAACCTCAGAGGTTTCGGCCGAAAAGCGGGTGCAATCTTCTCGCGCCAAGTGCGCGAGATTAGGTGAGAATGCGGACGACGATGGCTCGGCACTATTGCGCGCGGTTGGGCAACTGCCCGGGGGCCGGTAAGCGAGCCGCCGCTGCACTACTCCTCGTAAAAACTCTCTTGTAACGCGGCGTGTAAAATCAAAATAAGGTCGCAACGCCTCGCCGGGAAAGACCTCACCGCTGCACTTTCCATTGTTGTCTCTCTGGGCGGGCACTGAGGGACAAAATCATCGGGATTCGCGCTCTTCCTCGCCACCGCGTTCCCTCCTCTCGCGCGACTCCAGTTGGTTTCGCAAACGCGCCGAGGTTGGCGGTGCCTAATCTTGAATTAATTCGAGGCGCTTCGGAGGCCGTTGCATAAAATTTAAAAGTTACGCCGCATTCCTGGGAACTTTGATGCTCGATGCCCGACACTTTTTATCTCGAAAATTCTGGTAATGCGCGCGCGCAACGTTACCCGAACACCAGTAAACTCGGATTCGTTGCGCAGGCATTGCATAAAGTGTTTGTATAACGCGGCCGGAATTGCAAATTGCAAGCTGAAGGTGTAGGTCTCGACGACTGGACCGAAAAGACCCGAGAAATAATCTGCCCGTTCGAATAAAAATTTATGCTTTCCTTCGCGGCGATCAGATCTGAGAATCGTAAAAGAAAACGCGAGAGAGCGGACAAAACTAAAGCAAAGATTTACTGTCGTCCTCGCACAGGACGCAGGTGCAGGCGCGCGTACGGGCTCGCAACTTGGATCGCACGCTTCGCGCGAATATCAAAGATTTATCGATCGCTCGTCGCTTAAGGAGCTAAAAAGGCGAATCGAGCGCAAACAGCCGGGAGTCAACAAGCCGTTCCCCCCTTGTACAAACAGCGCCTGGACGTAGCAGAGCGCCTGACTTTTCGTCGGTCCTGCTCGCGCATCTAGAGTAGTTCGAATCCGATCGCGGCCTCGTTAATGACATAAGTTAAGGCAAGGTTACTTTTCCCGTCTTTCTCTTCGGAAATTTTCTCAATCGAGAATCCGCATTTTACGGATACGTCCCTTTCTCCTTTCACTTCAATTCCGATCTATCGCCTTCAAACCTGCTTCGTTTCTTTTTCCTCGTTCGCTTTCAAATTAGTATCAAACGAGTGAAAAATACAATTGTGCGGATGTAAATGTGCGTCGATCGGAACGATCGGTGGTTAATCGCGGCAATGAAATTTCTAAACGCTCGGCCTCCGCGTCTCAGCGCGAAAGTACTCTTTTATCCTCCTCTCCTCTCTTCATCCTCTTTTCACTTTTTTCATCGAGAAAATCCACCGACACTGCAACGTCTAAATAATCACGAACAAATGCAGTTTACGTAAAACCTTATCTTTTATTTTAAATAAAAGTTAAGCGTGTAAACGTTGAAAGTACGCTTGCGTTGTGAATTTCCTTTAAATTTAGGGAACAATGAAAAATTGGAAGTATTTTACTCGTTGTTTTCTCATTTCAGTCAGTTATTGATTTTACTAGGAATGGATTCGTTCGATTTGAATGGATTTTATTCAACACCGCCGTTCTCATCGATTCTTGTATTACTTCTGTTCCTTGTTAATGCCATTATGTCTATTGCATATGCGTTAAATCCGTTATACGTATATGCCATCGTTGTACGCTATTTTGAGATACGATCGAGATTACGAAACGATGACGGTAAATTGATACAATACTGGAAGATGATGTGCGTTAAAAAAAGGTAAGCGATACGGTTGTCGGTTGCGTAAGCACGCGACAAAATAAAATATCGGAGGGCGCGATGCGTCTTATCACCGGCTTTTTACTTTATAAAATACAATACGAGATAACGAATTAGCTAACGAGGACTTCGCGCTCAGGTGCACGGGTAATGTAGTTAAAGTACGTTAAACTGCACTGGCCGTTGCACAATTGCACAGGACGCGCACGATAAGCGAGCGACCGAGCGAACTGTCAGGCTGCGAATATTCTCGTTAAAAATGCATCCGCTTGTGTGTGGTAGAGCGAGTGGTGGCTGAGTCGCCTGACTAACCGGAAGCGTTTCTCCAGTTTTCACATGCCGCGGTGATAATTAGCTGCACGGGAAGATGCCTCGCGACGACTGCTGCTCGTCTGGAAGATACGAGCCGTAATACTTCCGAGCGCGGGTTTACGTTTACCTTCGCTCCGGTCGCGCGAGAAGAAACGCGCGTTTCTCGGATCGCGCGATCCCGCGCTGCAATTTGCAATCGAGAGTTATTGCCAAGAATTAAACGCGAAACTTTATACGCCAGCCTTTTTAATCGAGGCGAATTATGAAGATAGAATTGTGGCACCGGAAAAATCGACGATTTCACAGACGCGTGACTCGTGAGGCAGCGAGGATCGCCTCCAGGATCGGCGATCGGCGATCGGTCTCTCTTCTTATTGTTCTCCTTAAATGACAAATAATTTGATCCCGGCGTCGAGATAAGTTTGTGACGCGCGCATCGCTTTAACGCAGCCGCATCGAGAACTTTCTAGAAAAAAGTGGAAATTATATTTATACAGGCAATATCTCAGGCGAGTGGAGAATGATTTTGAGAAACTTTACGAAGAGTAGGAGAAGAAAGTCGAAGCGGCTAAGCCTTAAAAATCTGCGTTGAATACATCGGTATTGTATTACCATTAACATTACCATTAACATTACCATTACCATTAGGCTCCTTATCACTGGATAGCTTGCCGCTTCGAGTATCCCAACTGCGAACGCTCAATTTGGCCTTAAATATTTTACTCCTCGAATGCGTTTAATGAAATAGAAATGCATTTAAGGAGCGAAAGAAACGCTCGCTCTTTCTTTCGCGATTACTCTGCGTTATAAAGAGTGATTTTATTGTTCCTGCAATCAACATTCGTACTGCTCCGGCATAAATTTCGCCATTGTAATTAGATTCCCACTCGAATGTAAATTCACGCGCCTCTGCTGATAATACACTTCTCTAATTTCTAACCTCTGCACTTTTTTATTTGAAAATGTAAAAGAGAGGGCTTCGCTAAATTGTTGCGTAAACGACGCCATGCCTAAAGTTATGCTATCTAGAAAGTATTTGATATGAATTTTAATGCACATGCGTGAGTACAACGCTGCATTGTGTGTGTGTGCGCGCGCGCGCGCGCGCACGTGTTATTGAGATTTCGGATTCGGTTTGAAGTTTAATATTGCCATTGAAGTGTAGTATTCCGGGTTACTAGCTACAATTAAGTAATACACACTAAACACTATTGGAGGCTAGTGCTACTCGAAATTAATAGTTTAAATTAATTTATTTGCCATTATTATTCCAACTTGCCGATCAACGTATTCATTCTTTGTTTCGTTATTTATCGATTAATAAATTTGAATTTCTGTTTGAGGGTTTTTTCGTGTATTTCGTTCGAAACCAAAAAATCACAATGAATGTTGAAACGGAAAGTATGTTGCACTGCGAAAAACACGTATTGCATTGCTAGCTATAGAGGTATTTATAGATTAATTTTCACTTAAATTAGATGTAAAGCTTAAGGCATCGTTACGTGCAACTGATAAATTTTCAAGAGTCGAGAAAACTTCGTAAGCTCTTCTCGTTGTCGTTGCTTACCACAGCCAATGTATAACAAAAAATACGCATTTCTGCGATCGCCATCTTTTCGTTAACCGCTCGATTCTATCAATTTCAGTCACGAGAGCCTCGGTCACGAAGATATTTTTTAAAAAAAATTTTGCTAACTCACAAGTTTAGAGAGATCGAGTGTGTAGGACGCAAATGTGGAGTCGAGAATATGACAAACGCACACCAACGTTAACGACATTTCGCTCCATTAGTCAATGTATAAACATGCGATGTTTATACGTGTGCTTATCTTGCATAATTCCCGACAAGCCGTAAATAACCATATAACGTATTAATTAATCAGTTTTTACAGAGCCGAAGAGTAATATTTATAGTTAAAATTTCCCTCAAAATCTAAATGATATTCGCTTTGTTGTCTCGACGTTAGAAACTTTTATTCCTAGCCAATGGCTCTTTACGCCGAATTCAATTTAAAAATCCAAATGATTAACCTGAAAACTGATGAATTTATTTTGTGGCATTAGGAGATCAAATTGCTCGAATAAGTCTTAACAGCTAAATTTACGAATTCGTAATATTTTTTCGAAGCGGAAAATTTAATGGATTTATGTTGTGCAAAGTAATTCTTCTTAATTGAAGCAATAAAATGAACGAGGTGAAATAAATATAAAACACGCACAGCGAGATTTTTATGGATTGAGTTTGATTTAATTTGATCCGTGCGCTGACAGCTACGAACACGATTCTACCATGAATAAAGAGAAATTCTTTTTTAGTAAATTCTTCGGAATAAATATAGACGTAGCGAGAACACGAAATACTATGGTTCCTTGATTAATTAAAAACATAAATTCGTGGTGCGATCGATGTAACTACACGTATCGAAACAACGATTGCTCTTCTGCCAGCTTTTGACAGAAAAATAAGAGGGGATCGTAATCATTCCTTAAATATGCTCGGACCAATTGAATTATACGATGCGGAGAAAAGTAAATTGAGTTTTTATTTTGTAAATTCCCGATTCGGACATTAGTAATATAAAATAACACAATATAAATAAATGTAATAATTTTAACGGCGACAAATCAGCGCTCTATTCGAGAAATCTACAATTGAATTTCTAAATAAACTTCGAACACGGCGAGTAAATGTAAAATATCTCGTACGACTAAATAAACAAATTTCTATGCATTTTAGATGGACATTTTTCAATATAATAGTGACGTAAAGGATAATCGAGCTGAAGCGATACGCAATAAACGACAACTTTTTCAATTCGCAAAATGTACTTACGACGGTTGAAAATAACCGTAAAAACGGCATTATAAAATAAACGCAAATTTATAACGGATTTAAAAGTACATTGAACGCGGGATCATTTTTATTTCGGTACGTCGGCGCGTGTAAAATACGACCAATATCGACGCACAATTCGAAAAGTGAGACGATTATTAATACGAGCGAGGCATATTAATCGTGCTAACAGTCAGCGTCGTACGGATGTGCCAAGCGTCTTTTTTCTCGTCTGGGTGCTGACAGGTGCTCGCGTCCGCTGCATTTTAACAACGATTGTTGTCGCACTTGTCGGCGACGCTTGCCAAGCCTTTCGTTTAATCGCGGGCATCGTAAAGTAAGTCTCGAGCCAGATACGGCTTTGCGCCATTCGGCGGCCTTCCGAAAACATTTACCAAACTCATCTCCGGGGCTTCGAGAAACGACGACGATTAACTCGGCGCTAATTGAAATTCGATCGCAAAACAGGTTGAAATATCAACGGAGAGAACATTGGCCGATCTCCGCGAAAGTTCGATTCGCCTCTGGGTCTGTTCAACGAGCGCGAGCAGACCCAGAAAACAAGGGTCACAAAAGGCAGTTGCAACCGCGAAACCAACCCCCGAGAGGCCGAAACTAAGCGAAGAGTCTAAGGCTGGAAAAGTGCGAGCAACGACGATCGGAGGAGAACCTTGACTCAACCCTGCAATGAGGCTCGCGCCGAGCTCCCCATCTAGGAGAGACCGTTTCGCAACGACTAAAAGGTCTGACCTACAAAAGCTCCAGCAGTACCGAGTGCTCCGTTGCAGAAACGCGGGATTGGAAGAGTCGCGCGAGGCTAGACTCCAAAGCGAAGCAGCCGGTGGCAAGTGGCGAGTGGCTATTAGCGAAGAGCGACACGAATCTCAAAAGAGTCGCGGGAATCGAGGCCGCGGGTCAACTGGATTCGTCGCTCACATTCGCCGTCTGCTCTTACACTCGATGCATCCACCACACGGCGATGCACTCGCCGCCGTCGCCGCCGCCATGAATGACCGTCTCTCGCGACCGCGAGCCCGAGCCAACGCACGTACGCCGACGTGGGAGAGCAGAATCTGGCTTCGCTGGCTCGCGCTGGCGTTTCGCGAAATCGTCCTCGCTTGTGCAACCGTACGTGCGAGCGCGCGCACCCGTCCACGCATGCGCGGACCACGCTGCTCCGTTTCCCACAAGCAATTTGCGTAATCGCGCCGAGAGTGTGTGTGTGTGTGTGCGTCCGTGCCCGATGAGGCACAGCAGCCGCGCGCAGATTAAGCCTCTTACGGGCTTCCGTGTGTGACATAAGTCGTTTGTGCTCACCGCGGCTTATCAACTGCGCCAGGGGCCGAACAGGCCCAAACCCGCGCGGCCCCAATCCCACTTTCCACAACGAGATTAAACAAATTTGTAACGCGTAATTGATATTTCCCATTAGCTCTCGCTCCATTAATCACCCCTGCCATTTACTGGCCACGCCGGTCGCTTTAAATGACTGCAATCTTAAGCCTTGATTGAAGCTGCGGTGTATCGAGTTGACCTTCTTCCTGTCAACTGTCGGGGACCTGTGAAAAATAATTAATTCAACGGCCATTATCGCTCTTTATCCTCGATCGCTTCAACGCGTTTGCAATGCTTTTCCGCTTGTCTCGATCGACGGACTCGAGCTACGGCTTTTGGATTAAATTTTTCCTCGCATTGCAACTTCACAAGAGCACCCGAAGAGTTTATTTCGCGCAATAATCCCTTTGCATTTATATTACTCTTACGCTCGCAACGTATAAAAGCCTTATGTGCTTAGTGAAACTTGAATGAGCATTCGTGTGGACACCGAACGAGTTGCATCAATGATATCCTCCATATAAATATCGTACACGCAGTGCTTGAAGTGACACATTCGTTACGATTAATGTCGGGCTTTACTTTATTAAACGTAAAAATGTAACAAACTTTTGCGTTTGGGCCTCGATAAATTAGTTATTAAATTTACCATCCACTTGCTGGTCTCTCAAAGTAAATAAACATTGTCTGTATGTTCAACTGTTTATAGCTGAAAATACAAATAATACACATGCAAATAAATCCTTTATGTATTTCTTATATATTTAAGATATAACATTGAAATTTGGCTCCCGAGACTTGATACACAATCATAGACGCAAATATAGATTTTTATTAGTTCGCGCGCTTTTCGTTGTAATTAACCAATTATTAGATTACCACGTGAAACTTTTCTAAAAAATTCTACCTTCGTGTTTCTAATAAAGTTATTAATCTTTATTATCGTATTATGTCGTATTAATCAGCTTGAAAACGCTTATTAAGTACATTAAGACATTTGAAAATGTTTTGAATATATAATTGTAAATAACACTGATTAAAAATATCATTTCTTAAATTAACGCATATTCCATTATTTGTAGTACACACGTGTAGGTACGCCAACAAGTTAAACTGTAGGAATTAAAATGTAATTCATTTAGAATAGAAGTCAAAATAAATTATTATCATTAGATAAATTATTGTCATTCGTGGTTATTTCATTTAAAAAATAACATTATCTTTTTTCTCCGTGTAGTAAAGTTATTTTTTATTGATATTACTGAATTACTTATAAATGATCATGCAACATTTGAAAGTACATTTTAATTAAAAATTATTAATACTTTTATGAAGAATCAATAATTTAAAACGATTCAAAATCTTGTATCCGATACAAAAATGATTTTTAGAGTAGTACGCAATATGCAGCCATGTTTGGTGAAACGATTACCAACATTCAGATCTTAAGATTTTTGAAAGAGCTATCTTTCATATATTTATTGATATAAGCAAAAATTTGATTAGTAAATATATATTTACATCGTTTCCCACTTTACGTTTTACTCCAAACGCTGAGCAAATAAGGTACGAAATATAAAATTTAATTATAAAATCAACGAGTAAAATACTTTTATTTATAAACCTGAAACTTTTTTCATTTCTCGTGCACGTTTGATACGCTTTCACCTTAAACAAATATTTTGCACGTCCTACGATAAAATGATTAAGATACACGAGATTTTAATTAGAATTAATTAATTTACTTAATTTACTTAAAAAAAAAATTCAACATATTTGCAAATTGAAAACGTGCATTTAATTAAGTATATTACAGGAAATTATTCTTTTTTGTACATGCGTTTTAATCTTGTTATAGATATTGTATTTGTAAAATAATACGCGCTGTAAAGTAATGTTTAATTGTCTGCCTTGCAATACATACGCTGATATTGACTGTGTAAATATAGAAATAATTTCACGATCAATAGATATTTGAAACTAGTAACGTAACTAATAAAAGGACGCGCCATATTTAAGAAACCATCGCCAATGGTTACTTAACTAGTTTCGAGTAAAGCACGAACTTTACGTTCATCATAAATGTTTGATAGAAATACGATCTCATCGATTTTGTGAAAACTATTTTTACTTATAAACATTTAATAAAATTAAGTACGTACACGGCAAAATTGCATTCTTAATCATTTAAGTTAAACTTTACAAGCATAATAATGCATACCGATAATGAATCGATGTAAATTAAAGTTAAAAAATAATCTTACCTAACCTAATGTATTTGTGTAAATAACGATTTTTAAAAAATCGCGTTTGATAGGAAAAAACTTATAGTTTACGAAAAAGCAAACTTGTGTAACTTAAAAAATACAACTCAATATGCACAGGACATCGAATTGTTTAATATTAGATTCCACATTAGATATTCTGTAGAAATTCTTTGGCATTCTGCTTCTCGTGCGGTGAATTACTTTTGAACCTTTAACAATCTCCTCTTTAATGCAGACTTTCAAATTTGCGGAAGCTTCATTGGCATTTTCAAAGATTTTCCTCCATTGTAAAATTCAACAGATAGTTATTAGTTTAAATTTTATTTGATATTAACTATCGCTGGATTATGTAACGTAGAAAGGCTGTCGTTGAGGCGAATATTAACGAACAGCTTTTCCGAAAGATGGTGGAAGCAGTGGATGAATCATAAAATTCGTTTATTGTAAAAGCCTTTAAGTTGATCAGCCACGCCGATCGAATAATTTAACAAATATCAATAATGTGTAACTGCGTTTGGCGTTTCAATTCAACATCAGGAATTGATATTTCCGCGAGAACAAAGTATTAGATTTAATCGTAATTAAGATGTGGATCACGACAAAAGTATTCAGCACGTACATACGAACAATGCGAAATCCATATTTTCTGCGGAAGTAATTAATTTGAAAAATGAAACAAGAAATTAGTACTAACTTGAACTCCAAAGTATTACTGCTAGTGCTCGAAAGCAAGATTGCTTAATAACTTAATCCAAGTTATTGCATTCATTATGACGTACTTAACCAACCGAGCTGTGTTTTTATTTTATTAAGATTTCTGCGCTTAATGCCCGGTTTCTCGAAAATGCTACCGCGCGAAAACTCGTGGACACGTACACGCTTATACATGGTGTCCAGTACGTTTTTAGCAGCAAACCTAAAATTATGTAAAGCCTCGTATGAGCAAAACAATTATGAAAGAAAATAATTATTTTGCTACGTCGTATGATAAAAAGATCTTCGCCACATATGTAATTTTAGTAAATAATGTACAATTAGGCGCGATTACATAAAACTATTAATATTGTAAACAGTTTTATGCTTCGTAACAATTAAAAACGGTGCTATATTCGTATTACGTTAGGACTGTATTAGAGGTCGGCAGTTGCATTATTGTAATTGAAAATGCGTGTGAAGATTGAAGTGGAAGTCTCGATAAAAGGTAAAATTAAAAACTCGTTGCGGAGGACCACGCAATGGGTCTTTTCCCGCGGGCCCGAATTACGCACACACGATAAAACTCGCGGTACCCGTGTGCATTCAGAAATGCATTAACGGTACCAGTCGAGCAGTACCAAAGAGGAAGAGGGCACCGACGGGGACAAGGTGAAAGTTCAGCCCCAGGCTTCGCGGGAGCTGCTCGTCTGTACTTCCTTTCTTCTTCGCCGTTGCGTGTGTTATACAAGAGTTATAGAGGTGTTAGAATGCATTGGGAAAAATGATATTATAAAGTAACTGCGTTCGTTTTTAAAGCTTAAGATCAATACTTTCTAATGAAAGAAGCTCTGCTTGTTAAAGCGCAGTTTTTTTACGCCAGGTTATCAATCTTATTTTTATTATTATTATAACAATAATACGGATTAAGCAATTATTTTTTCGATAAGTATTATTAGTTAATTTAATCGATTTACTCTTTAAACTTAAAAATACCTTCTTTTGGTGAAAACTTTAAAATATTTTTCAAAACTTTTCCTTGCTTAGCTTAAATTATGTTAACGCATTGCAAGTCGAAACGCGTAATAAATAAAAAAACTGTGAAATAAATTTAACGCTATTTTCTAGTATTTTAATTACAAATCATCTGGAGGAGCTTGTCTATTTATTAAAAAAATTGGAATAATACTCAATGCTAAAGATATTATTTATCGATAAAGTAATTAGTGGATTCAAGAAGTTCCAGACTTTAGTTAAAAATTTTATTTTTTAATAAAAGCAGTTTGAGAATTTTGTTAGAAAATTATTTTTTTTCCAGTACTGTTCCTCAAACCAAAATTTTTTTACAAAACTTATTTTCTAAAAAAATAATTTTTTTCGAATAATTACGAGAAAACATGTAACCTTAATATTATCTTTCTTTATATGCAGGTCATAAAAATATGATGAAAAACGCATATTATTAATTTATACGTAAGCTTTATCTTTTTTTTTAATACTCAAATTGTAATAATTCGGTTTTAAATAACTTGAGTTGAATCGTTGTAAAAAAAGACATTTTTCGTCGAATACTAATTGAAAATCTTTTATAACAAATTTTCGGTATGCTTATCTTATACAATTAATTCATGATTCAAAAAATATAATAACTGAATTACGAATATTTAAAAAAATAGATATTTTTAAAAAATCAAAATTATTTAGGAGATAATGGTCTTGATATTATTCTTATTATTATTATTATTTTGTATATGATAGCCAAAATTTGAGCTTAATTAGTATGACTTATAAAAAATTTCTTATTAATAATTTTATAACTTGAATGATAATTATAATAACAGCGAATAATAATACTTCATTTTATGACATCTATATCGAAAATAATGTTATTTAATTTTTGTGAAAGAGTAACTAGAGAATAAAAAAATAATTTAAGGTGTCTTTTTTAATATTATGAATAAAACGCTCGATAAACTGCAATATTCAATTCAATTGCATCATAAATCATAATTTTACTTTTGCTAAATTTCTTATCCAATTAACATAAATATATATTTATAAAAAAATTGAAAATATTACATAAGATAGAATAAAATTAAATAAAAGGTTAAATAAATAAAAATAACATCATTCAAAGCAACATTATGCAATAATAATAATTATAATCGTTTTTTATTTGTTTATCGTTATTACACGAAGATTCATAAAACAATAAAAGTATTAGTATTTTTTGAATTTGTTTCAATACAAACATAGTGTTATCTTTTTTCCTTAAATTAATATAATGCAAAATTCGAATTTACAAGAACATTTATAAATAAAACAAAATTTTTATAATTACCTGTATACTAGTTGATCTATCACTAACTTTGTCAATCAGATGTATAAAATCTATATTTTGCTTCTAAGAAAATAAAACATGAAAAAATATTATTTAAGAATGAAAGTGAAGATAAGCAGATAAAATATTAGGTATTAATTTCAACAATTTGCAACTAGAAAATTTTTGTACATATTTTTACGTACACAGTTTTGTTAAATACGACTACAAATATAAGTGACTGCTGTGAATTTAAAAAAAAAATTTTTAAACATCATGACAATTTAATTGTAGTCTGAAGAAAATTATGAAAAATAACACATTTCACAAATTTGTCGATAGTATATTAACTGATAAATTAGTTTTCGTAATTTATTTTAAGATGCACCATTGATTAACAATTGATTGATTAATATCTCCGTTGAATTTTATCGATAGTAAATTATAAGGAACTCAAATAAAAAATATAATAAATCTGCGTGAATATTTGAAACTACATTGCTTTACGTAGGGTGAACTAAAAATTAAGTTTGAGATTGTAATAATTTAGCAACATTTTAAATCGTAAATTTATATAATTTTACTTTTAAATATTAAGCTTTCCAGTTTGATATTTTTATAAAGCGTAATTTTTCGTAAGCTTACCTTCTTTGAATAACTGATGGATTCTACCGATCCAATTACAAAGTGAAATATAACTGATGAAAGATTGGCTTCTTTATTATCTCAATTGTGAATAAAACTTTAATTGCAAAGTGCGTGCAGACACACAAGACCCTTAGAAAGTAATTTTTACAAATGACTTTAAGAGTTGAAAGTAAATACTACATAAATTTTACGAAATGTAATACTTCTTTAAAATAAATAATTATTTTTCACTTAATAAGTTGTGCATTACTGGTAATTTTCATTTCTTATTTTATGGCTAATATATAATAACTCGAAGCGCTTCCATCTAATGTGAGATATTTTACGATTAGCACAGATATTTAACGGTATTTTCAATAATAAGATATTTTTAAATATAAAGAGTTTGGTAATGCAATTTTTATTTTATTGATATAAATAACTTTCATCGTTCTTTTTCCTCGAGTATTAAAATATTATGTATTTTTATAATTTTATCGTTAAACTATAACGCAAAAGATGGAAGTTTTTCATTTAGTAAATCCGATTGCCAGTCGATCGAATCCACTTTTAAAAATTTTACTTATTTCACGTGCACTGCCACAATAATAAATAAATTATTATCTATTGTCGTTACGGCTGAAGTTAATACAAGAATAGTATTAAAGTAGATTATTTGATTTATTGAAATATTAGCGAAAGTATAGTTACAGGTTGATGAGATAAATCACATATCTAAAAATATTCGAATTTTTCGGATGACTAAGTTTGCATGGAATCCTTTTAACGAGGATGTATTTTAAGCATAAACAACGCATTTTTTACACGAATTTTCAACAAATTTTACAAGATGAATTTAACGACCTGAAATTAATATGTCTGTCGAGAAAATGATTAATTCTCGAAATTGTTTGGAAGTATCAGCTTTTACTGTATAAACAGACATGACTAGTTTTAACCCGATTAATTCTACTTTAGACGTTCGTTCATTGACTTCGTTAACGCATATATATATATATATATATTGTTCCCTTTTTACTATACTGCACGTAAATCTAAAATTATCCCTTCCACTATTATTTTATCAAGTGGATTATAGTTCGTATTCTGATTTGTCATACTATATAATGGCAAATATAGATATGTTGAATAGAAAAACTCACGACTTTGAAGAAAGTAAATTCATTCCATTGCTATAAAATTTCAAAGCGAGACGCTCAGCCACCTGCGATAGTTTAATTTCTATGGTGAAAATTTATAATTTTGTCTAAGTATGATTAAATAAATTTTCAAGGCAAATATTTAGAACTTTTTCAACTTTTTACTCAACGAAAATTTTATAAATTATAGATTTTGATTAAATAGCAAGAGATACCAAACGCAGAAATAGGTTTCCCGAGGAGACGGTCGAAACATGTGTATATGTATTAGAGTGCGTGGCATCTTCGTCGATTTTAAGTTTCAAGGACACGCACATTATAATACCGCGGACTATTCGTTGAAACGCGTCCTGATCGAGATCTCGACTACAATATAGGTCATCTTCTTTTAGCGGTGAATAGCAACTCTCCAAATTCTTTGTTTCGAGATTTTTACTCCTATCCAGGACGGTTTCCTTTTTACTTTCATCTCGTGTTAAATGTATAGCTAATATTAAAATTATATTTTTAAGCGGCTGTACCGATCAGAAAGTTGCTTTTAAAGTTAATTTAATCGCGCATCACGGGAATCTCCAAAAAACCGTATCCGTTTTAGCCCATCAGCTTTGGGATTTAATTTTGTCTTCGAATTTAAGTGGAACGTTATTTGTGTCGGAATAATTGTAAAATTTCGAATAGTCGTCGATTGCAGAATAGCGGCGTTTGAATTTCCTTACGATTGATAATAAAACGGCCGAAAAATGGATTTGCTGAAATTCGCGCCGTGACATTGGCTCGATGAAATTTGTCGCGTAAGATGCTCCTTACTTGCGCAACGCTTCCAAATTAAAAAGAAATTGCAGTTATCAGGCTTTAAAAGGATAACCGACACAAGCGGTGCACTCGTGACAGAATCTTATCGATTGTCTTAAGCGAAAATTGAAATTCGCTCGAATAACCGGTAATGTCCGAGTGTCAATATAAATAACTTGAAAAATATTTCAAAGACCCTTTGTCGTAAACAGTTAGCGATATTACAAAACAAAACTGTTTCAGATGCCAGCCGGTTATTATTATTATTTACATGCAATTTGCAGATTTTATTAGAACGCATTTTCATACTCGAGACCAGCATTAAAAACGAACAATTATAAAATAACATCAGTTTTCTCATAAATAAATAGATTTTATTACGTTTTAAAAACAACCATCTTACGATATCGAGACTTACGGAATCCACAAAAGTGAACGCTAACGAGTACAGAAAGAAATGTCATAATAAGGACGAAAATTAGTTTTGACCTAAAACTTAATCTTTTATACTTCTGCGTAATAGAATGATCATAGTTTTATGTATATTCTTGTTGAAATCGCCTCGTTGTGAAATTCTATATATCGGTTGTGACAAAAATTAGCACTCCGTTCATAATTTTTAATCGCATTTTCAAGCGACTCCCATTTTTATTGTTGTTTATTCGTTTAAATTGGGAAATACCTTCGGGAGCAAACAATTTTATAATTTCATCACTTTATTATAATATATTTTTTCTCTCCAATTGACTAACGCCATTACGGTCAAATAATTCGACAATACATAAATTTCTCTAATCAATATCGACTTAATTAATTGCTAAACTCAACCGACAGTCGACTATTTTCAAATAATTGACTTAAACGAGTTTTAACGAGCTTAAAGAAAAACTATCGTCAATCATTTTATACGTTCGTTTTTTAATAAGTACCGACTTGCAAATTGGTTATTCGCTTTACGCGCTTAAGTTGATCGAAAATGGCCCGGAGAATTTTGACAACGGGACGTCGCATTGGCGGCAAATGCGGATAGAACGCGTGAGTCCTTTTAATAAAAAGGCATTCGCTAAACGATTCCCTCGATTCGCCAAATGCATCGGTAGAGCACAATCCTACAATATCTCAAAAATGTCTACGAAACCTTGTGAAAAATACCAAGGATTTTCTGCAAATCAGATCTTGTGCAAATTACCGCAGCGCCTGTTGAAACAGACAACATTACAAAAGACCATACTACAATTTTTCATGCGTGATAAAGATAAACCACTTGACTCTGGTGTAAAACGTTCATCTTACAAAGAAAACTCAAATGTGAAAATATGCGAAGACACGCAAGCATCAATAAATTAAGTCAATACAAAAAGGAAAATACGCGGAGCGAAGCGCAGTTCAGTTATGTTTCAGTCCCATACATGGGAACGTCTGCTGTTGCAACACGCGGATGGGTCATCTATGCGACAAAATTGCATAGTTGGAAAAGCACGCCAACCGAGATACATTACTCTCCCTTTTAATAAAATTTATAAACGTGCTCGATTGAAAATTGCAATCTACTTGGCCCGGTGCTTACGTCCAATGAGATTGGGACATCAAACTTCGTCCAAAGCAGGAAATTGAAATTAAAATTGTTTCCGGTGATTTTTATTCCGAGCCGAGGAAACAAAATAGAACAATAGGCGACTACGTTATCAAGTTCTTGTTATTATTCCTGTAGTTTCTTGTTTTCGTCGTTATAACGCTCAGCTCGTCACTCGATTGGGGAAATCCTCTGTTTGAAAAGCATAAATCACGGGATAAGCAACGATAGATTTTCTTTGAAAATACCCGAGCAAATATTTAAATATGTAAATTGTAAAAGAATTTCACCTAAATTAATGACGTAAGAAAGTATTTGAAAAAACTTTTAACACTGGGCTTTGAATTTGCAACAGTTGGACTAAGCACCGTTGCACGTCTTTCCGTTCTATATCTCGACTCGAGCACTATGCACTATTATTTTGAAAAAAGTAATAACTATAATTTAAATCGAAGATCTTCCGAATCGTTCCAGAAAATACTTTTTTTACGTAACTTAAAATAAATTAAATTAATCACTACTTATGGTTCTACTTAGATCGGTATAAAAATCAATTTTTATGACTCTTGTATTCGTAAAAGAATCTTTATTTTAAATGTAAAGAATTTTAAAGAAACACTACGTTACGTTAAATATGTAACTGTAATTTAATACGGTCGACGTTTTTTCTCTTTGAGCAATATTTAAATTATAAATTAACGTCGTAAACAGTAATTTCAGAAACGACCGTCATAATGAGATAAATATCGTATCAGCCAAATGAATATTTAAAAAATATATGTATTTGTAATTATAAACTTAAAAGTACGATGGAATACAAAAATCTTTGAAAGGTGTAAAAGAACTACTCCTGAAACTTGAATGAAATGAAAAATTAAAAGCAGATATATATTCGTGAATCATCGGAGTTATCCAAAAAGTTATTTGTATCCGTCTACTTTAAATGACAGAAGCGCAATTAATTTACTGTAAAATGGCTATGTTAATAACGCGCAAGAAAAATATGAAAACGACCAAGTTCGCGCATTGCAATATATTTATGTAATCGTGAAAAAATAAATTAAAATTAATTCCTTTCACTTTAAATTTTACAAATTGACTGATTTCCTTCCAATTTCTTTTAAATGTAAAAAATAATTTTTCTTAAATTCTGCATTTCTTACGTTAAATAAAGTGACGCGTGCAAGGTGCCGTATTTGCTGCATTTCAAAAATAATTACAAATCATTTCAAAATAAATCCGTGAGGAATAAAAGGCACCTGTTACGTAAATTTCATTCCCACTATTTTGAGAATTTTCTAATACTGTTTTTAAATACATTTGCAATTAGTTTTTGAACGTACTACGTGGTGAATAAAGATAGGTTCTCTTTGGTTTTATGGTACAACTGAAATATTTAATATTTAACATTCAATTTTCTGCAAAACTACTCTTCGCGAAGTATATTTTATATAAGAGCTTAAGAATTTGCTCGGTCGATATTTTCCCACTGGTATTCCAGTTTCGCAGTCGATACAGATCTCAACTAATGCAGTTGAGTTGCAAAAAGGTAGGATCGACTCGACATAGTATGAATGAAATGGACTGCGCAAGGTATCACAACAATATCTGTAATTCATTTCAAAGTACATTATAACGACCATAATTTTCTCATAAAATAATTTCTTGTCTGATTCATTAGTAAGATTTACTGTTAAGTGCTTTCTAATAACTACATAACTGACTATATAAAACTCTATACGTTTATTCGAAAAAAATTCTACTCGAAAATATTTGAACGCTGCTTTAACAAATATCTTACTTAAAAATATGTAGTGAATATTAACTGATATTACTTCTAGGCAGAGTTTCTATAAAATAATCTTTTCCTTTGGATTATAAATTTTATTGGATAGAACGAATATATTCGTTAAGAATTGTAGCGAACGCTAATTGCAACCCCATATGTTTGAATTTACTTACTTTTATCGTGCATATTTCCGGGAACTTTTTAATTTTAAGTCTTACGGTACCTTTTACTAATTATCTTGTTAGAATAGAATTTTTTAAAAAGTGATTGTAATACTAATAAACTGTGCGCTTACTACTTGAAACTTCAACATTACAGTATTATATTACGATACTCATATTCTAAGAAAACTGGTATAAGTACAATTACACGTAGTAAATAAAACATTTATCTTTCATGTATGTTCCTATTTTCTTATTCTGCTCGCTTAAGAATTTTCAATTAAAAAAACACCAGTGACCAATTAATAATTTTTAATCTTTAATAAAACAGCTTATAGAAGGAAGTAATTATGAATTAATGTAAAAACGCGCGCGCGTGTGTATACGCGCTTTCATTTATTTATTCTTTCTAGAAATTTATACTTATTTATACTTAACTGTGTTATAAAATTTTAATAAATTCTAATTTTCCTATATTAAATTTATAATTTTATGAAAATTCTTTGAAAAAATTCTTGGAAATTAATGAAAGATAAATTACTCTTGAGCAATCGATTTGTCGCGTAATTTTCAATTCGAAATTACCGAAATAATGTAGTGAAAATTGAAGAGATTTATTTGATATATTTAATAACTGCTCTCGTAATTATGATGATACGTCTTCGGTATTTCGAGATCGCAATAAATCACGCCATAAATTTATTAGAACATTGCGCCCTCGTGCCTCATGCTTTGCCAACAAGGAAATGAGAATAAATTAAAATTTTCAATACTATTGATCGCAAATTAATTTGATACAATTCCACGATTGAATTAGTAACTAAACATACACGAAAGGAGAAGTAGCATTTGTTGAAAACGAAAAGTACAAAAACGTGAGATAGTCAATAAAAATATATAAGTTTAATTCATAGCTTAATCGACCACATTTATGCAGTTCGATTTCATTATTTTATAAATTCCAACTATTTAAAAAAACTTTTTCAATTAATTTATTTACATTCTCAAGTTTAAATTATCATTAAAATATGGAAAATACACGTAGTGTGCAAAAACTAATATTTAAGAAAATCAAAGTGCTAACTTTAAGAGATAGTCGGTTACGTAAATAGTTATTAATACCAGTAATCACCTAATGTTGCGATTTTATATTCTATAATTCCCTCGAAAAAGAAAAAAACCAGATTTTTCGTATTTTTTAAAAAAATATTAAAATTTTTATTTGGAATAACTTGAAAGCCTCTTGAAAAGTTCTAAATTTTACCAATAATTTAATTAGGATATATTTGACGTGCAATGCACTTTAAATTAAATGACAATGTGAATTTTGCGTAATCAACTATTGTACTGTAATGTAATTTCACCTCCAACTCGAATAGAGAATACCCAACGCGAAGAAGCCAAGTAATCCTCTTTCGTAGCAACTGTTATCATAAGTATACTAATGAATTTGATCGGGAACTTTCACATGACTTTCTTTAAAAGCTATATAAGCTTCATAATTTTCCCATTATCTGCACACGTCCTTTAACAGAGAATTACAAATAAAAATATGCTTGATTTATACGTGAAATACAGAATGTTTTTGCTCCAAATTATGTGCAACAACAAATGCGACATTACGTGCGCGTAAGTACAAGAATGGAGGACTGGAACGGAGGAAGAGCCGAACGAAGACTCCGGAAAGATTTTACGATGAAAGAACCCCTTTCACTCGATAGATACAGAACCATAAAGATATGCTGCAGATATTTTCAACAGCTAAACTCAACGCTTTTAAAGATGATGTATTTTTAAGAGCTTGTGTATTCTATTTAAGAAATTACTATCAATAAATAAATATTAAAAATAAAACACTTTATAGACGGTTTATAACTATTAATACGATTAGCGCATTGTGTAGCTAAAATTTTTATTGCATCGCATGTAGAATCGGCAAAGCAATATGCAAACAAATTTTTGGAGCGAAAAATATAATTTTCCCGCTCGCACCGGTTACATTTTTATTTTTGGGGAACTTTGCGATATCCGAAAATATTGTGAAACTATTATTTAAATGAAAATATCTCGAGTATTAAAAACAAGGCTCTTCGCATACTCGAAAGACTTCGCTATAAATTTTATTTATAACAAACGAATATTCCGTTTCTCGACAAATAGTTTATCGTTACATTTTAACGAAAGCAAATACTCTATTATTATTCGTCCCAGCAAAAACGCCTCGTTAACTTGTATCGAAATTCTTAATAACTTTTACAACTAATTATCGAATTAAACGCCATTCAAAAAGTATGCGAGCGATAAATTAAATAATAATCTGCTTTCAATAACAAAAGAACATTTACAATAAATAGCCGAATTTAAACGAAAAGGAATAAACTGAAATTATGCACCTATAAAAAACTTTTACTGAATTTAAAATATCATTGAAACAATTTTAGTAGGTCATAAAAAAGTCAATTAGAGCTTAATTCGTGCATATAAATTTCTTGGAGCTAGTGTTTAGAAAATAAATTTACAAAATCATCGACATTCTTAACAATATACATTTTAATTATAGACAATATTGACTTTAAGAATATACGACTCCTTATTTAAATGAAGTCCATACTTGAAATGGAAATTGGTTTTACATTATGATATTTACCTAAATGTAATGACAGGTCGGTATCTTCAAATACCTTTTCAGCATTGTAAATAGCCTCGTAAACGACACTATTTGCCCATTGAACGTACAAATAATAGTTGTAAGCCTATTTTTAAAAGCAAACAATTAATGATGTTTTTGTAACCGTGAATTTTTATCGCCATCGAATTCATCCAAACAATTCGTAAAAATCCAATTAATTACTTTTTCAAAGCGAAAGTTTATATTTAAATAGCTGATCTGATAATTGTCTATCGATTATTACTTGTTTTCTTTTAAAAAAGGCACTCGAATAACAAAATATATTAATTTAAAATCGATTGAAATGTTTCATAATCAGTTCGAAGACCATTTAAATAATTTTACGAACTCATTTTCGTAAATCTTTCTATTGATGAAACTGTCTTGTATATACATAGAAATATTCTTAAAAAGTGTAATTAATCATTAGTATAAACAATAAACATAATTACAATCTAACCCTAGATCAATTTTGAAATTTTCATACAAATTTTTTTATTATGTTTTTACTTTTGCCCAACGGTATATTATGTGACATTATGTTCTCTTTTTTAAATTAAAATGCATTGCATTGAAAAGAATGATAATACATTTGGATAAGAAAATAAATATATAGAGTGAAATTTTTATGTCAATAGATTTTAACTAAAACATGTTTATAGTTTACATGGTTCTATTGCCATTTAAATGTAAAATTATCAAAAAATTTGCAAATGCAAAGCGATTACTTGTTAGATTTTTCTAATTTAATACTTTAATAGTAAATTATCTCGAATAAGATTAATTGTTTGAATTGTAAAAAATAGATATTGTCGTAAACTGCATATGCATATCGGTTTATTTAACCCGTTGAATATATAATATTTTATTAAAACAGATTGTAAAATATAATTTTCGTATTACTAACACTCATTGTATCCTATAGCCATTAAACTGCTGATCTTATTATATTGATTCCGTCCATTGGGGATCGACTTTTCAGAAATAAAAAATATTATTTTTGCATAAGTACGTGTTTGGATTTGTATAAAAACTCAAAGCCGATGTTTAACCTTAAAAATCATAAAACCTTTAGCATTAAGAATTCATACTTTTCATTAATTTCTTTATTTTAGAGATTTAAAAACTTATTTCTTATCTACTTTTATAATCCGATAAGATATGACCCTTTCTTGTAATATATTACTTACGATATATTTAAAGTAATTTCAAATTTAATTATTATAAAATAAAAATTAAAAATCTGATTTTTTCAATCTTGTATTTCAAAATTTTATAAATATATGTTAAAAAACTACTGTTTTGAATTTTCTTGATTAGAGTTAAAAATGATCGACTCTATTTAACCAATAATTTTATAAATATCTTCTTACGCGTATGAATAAATGCTTAAAGACTTGCATATTTTACAATTACATTAAATTAAAGAATTTAACTAAAATATTATTTTATACATGTTTCAGTAAAACTAAAAAAACTTCGAACAAAGAACACAATTTCTAATTTTCCTAAATTTTTTTTAATAATAATCTCAAATAGATGAATAATTGACGACTAACGCTTAAATGTGTGGATCGTATAGTTTGAAAAAATTGCTTATCTTATTTTATTTTGCTCGATCATTTCAGAATCCAAAAAAAGTTTTTATCGAGGTATGATTTTTACTGCATATTAAAAAAAAGCTTCACCTTCTTACAATTAACCATATATTGTTGTTTCGACAAAAAAAAAATAATTGTCAGAACAAAATATATCCGAGTTATTAAAAAGAACCATTTTTCATGGTTTTTCTAAAAAGATTACAAGGCAACAATTGTTATTTTTAAAACAACAAAATTTATAAAAAATATTTTTCAAATATTTATTTGTCAATTCGTAAATGTTTTTAACGTCCGTGTAAGTTTAAAGCAATAGTAATATTGAGAATTTTGAAAAATTGAATTTATCACTTTTGATATATGACTCTTTAAACGCAATATACTTTTAGAAAACATTAAGGAACGGTTAAAAATATTTAAACATCGCGCAAAATAGATGCGAAAAGAACAAAGGAACAGGAGTTAAACAATATACGGAAATTTTCACTTTTAAATTTATGAACCACACATTGTTAATAGTAGCCTACACATAATGCAGAGAGGCATAAAGATGCACAAAATCCATTAAAAGAATATTTTTTTAATTTTCTGCGTGCAAGTAAACGTTAAGAAAATTAAAATCATGATTTGCACAAAATAAGAAAAAAGAAATTTAAGTCTTTACTTCATAGTCGTAATTTATCTTTTATTGCTATTATATCGAGTGATCGAAATCAAATATTGATAGAAGATCATTGAGAAGATATTTATGGAAGCGAAGGCTGCTATCCATCATTTATCGTATAAAACGCCAGCATGAAAACATGAAGTTTCTGCAAGGAGATTATAAAAACAGTTTCATAAAGATAATTTTCTAACGATAAACTTAGTCGCAAAATAAAAAATGCGCGATACAAAAGCGTTTTTCTGAAATAGCAAATAATCAATGACAAACAGTTTTGTAAATATGCTGATTAAGCTAGATATCGGCAGTTTGGAGGAGCTGAAAATATGCGGAGTTTAGAAAATCTGCGAAATGCACTCGTCAAAGCAAAGCAGCAAAGTCTCATGGAAGTAATTGAAGATACAATAGGTCACTCGAGAACGCGTCGACGATTGCAATGTGCACCTTACAACCGTAGACTATTTTGAAATAATGCTACATTGGTGACGGGCACGCGTGTCTGGATTTTTTTTATCTTCGTAGTTGGTATGCATGGAATACACGCTTACAGAACGCCGATTTTGGCATATTACCAACTACAAATAAGCGCCAGGCTTTGATTTTATTTGCTGGACGCGCGCACTCGCTCGCATTATTATTATTGATTATTAGTTTTCGAAATCAATCGCGCGAGCGCGAAAATGAAAGAAGCGACGTAATTTTACGATTGCAAATCAATAAGTAAAAGGATAAACACTCATCGGCCGTATTCGTTTTATTTTTATTCCCAGGACAACGTAAAGTGCATCAAAATTTATTTGCAACTAATTTCTAACGAATTTCTTTTTCAATCGAGCACTTTAAATACACCACACGAATATGGAATAGGTTTTGAGTATTGGGTTATTTTGACACCTGCGCTTTTTTAACGCTGATTAAATACAATGCCATAAATTATCACACTTTTTAAAATAAATTGCTTAATTTTTGTTAACGTCGAATCGTCGATGCGTATTGAATTGGAAATATTTAACTTATATCTTGGCGCGAATAGCAAGATTTCGAATGCGAGTGAATTACAAAACGCAAAGAACAGCGCTAATTCTATCAATTCTACAAAAGCTGAAACGTTAATGATAAAAAATGAATGGACAAGCTAAGATAAATAAAAAAATTAGGCCTTTCAATTATGAACGTACGAGAAGGTAAAGCTCCAGAAAAACGGTTAATTTCGAATAAGGAGCCACATGTGCATTTAGAATAAGTTTCGTGATTGATCATTTCGAAGTAATGAAAAATATAAGCGCGTCAATGTACACCTGTATAATCTTAATTTTAAATTATATATTCGAAATGCGTGATAAAATTAATCTCAAGTATGTAAATATCGAAAAAAAGAAAGTACTTTTCATTATTCAAATTGAACACATAAATAAATTTGGAGTCTGTGAATATGTTTTATTATTGTGTACCTGAAAAATTTCTACATTAAGCACTAGTTTAAAATTAAAGTTTTTGGTTTAAAAATGTAAATAAATAAAAGGCTGGTAAATGAAAATACAGATTATAATTGTGTTATATTTTTTAATTCGTACGTTGTTTTACTTTATTATTTTTTCGCATACTTACGTTAAAAGTAATCCATGAGAAAAGAACTCGGTATTTTCTACGAATTAGCTCCAATAATCCCAAGCAAATATTATTTAGTTATTTATGGATAATTACGCTAAATCAGTTGCGAATGCATTTTTTCGACCAAAATAAATAATACGTTTTAAATTGCGTACGAGCGGAAGCGGCTCGTATGCAATTAACACGTACATTACTAAGATTATTCTATTCGGAAAGTATACTTCCAATGAAAAATCCATTTCATCTTTAAGGATTAAAAAAAAAAAAAAAAATTCTGGGCGAACCGTGAATTCGCTCAAGAAGCCATCCGTTTAGTTTCAATGAAATCGAACAAATTCCGAAATTAAATATCGAGGGGAATCAATCTCCGCGATGCTCTAATTAGAAACACCAGTACGCCTGATCTAAATTATAAAGTTTAGGTCGGAAAAAAGCAAAAAGGAGCGACGCTGAAGTTTAATCGCAGTACTTAGAACGCAGCCATTAGATTCTTGGAGGAGCAGAGACGCGAGGTAGAAGATTGCAAATTAGCGTAACAAACGGCTCCTAATTCCAAGGAATAAAACCAACGGATAAAAGCTGTTATATTTTCGCGATGGTCGTTCAGCGGAACAGCGGAGCAGCACAAGTTGTTCGATAAAGGAGAAAAAACCAGTCTAGGTCTAGGACACGAGAACCTGCTTCCGAACTTCGTCACGATACGTCCAAATATCGAGGACCGGTGAGTTTCATGGGAGCGAGCGCGTTTGTGTGTAGAAGACGCTCTCCATCCATTCAAACAAAGAGAGAGGAATGAGAGAAGGAAACACTTTCAAGGAGGAGAGAGGGACACCAGAAGAAGAGAGAGAGAAGGAAGAATTTTCACTCTCACTAAGGCCCCCAGCTCCTCTTCGAGCGGACAAGCCAGCCCCCACTGATCGGTGCCCAGTGTAGGGGTATAAAATACCCGAGTGCACCTTCCACGGAGTCACAGATCTGAGTGGCACCCGCAGCAGAAGCCAACATGAATCCTCTGATCGCGGTAAGCATCTAATTCTCTTTTATCTTCCTCGATGCTTTTTAACAACAAAGCGGCCGCGTTTCGTCTCGTCGCCCGAGTTCTCGCGTTCGGTTCATTAGTTTAACTTACTCATTTGCAAACGTTGCTTTTTGCGCTCCTTCTTCTACTATTATTTGCAGATTATTTTCTACTCTTTTCACTCTCGTCTAAAATCATTTTCGGACTCCGAGTATATTCTCGAAAAGCGCTAAATTTTACTATTCCCCAACTGTTTTTTCTCCACCGAGTGATTTAATCGACCAAGTCTTTGCCTTTATTTCCTTCGAGAAATGTGACCAGATTTTTTACAAAAAGTAAGATTTCTAAAAAATATTCCCTACCTTAAGGTATCTTCGATCGTGCTACGGCTGCGTGTGTGCGTGCGTCTGTGCGACCGTGTGCGTGTGCCGTTCGGACGATAATTTTTCGGTTTCGGCTAATTTTTGCGACATTTTGCTCAGGTCGTGTATTCGCTGTCCGCGATGCTCAGATTTTTTTCATTGTTTTGCTCGTAAAC
Source organism: Platyscapa corneri (assembly GCA_018907185.1). NCBI lineage: Eukaryota > Metazoa > Arthropoda > Insecta > Hymenoptera > Agaonidae > Platyscapa > Platyscapa corneri. The sequence goes on along the minus strand of JACCHW010000024.1, from coordinate 5,979,575 downwards.
GTAGATAAATCTTTATTTAAATTTTAAACGAATCTCTAATTCGTCTCTTAATAAAAAAATTAGTCATAATAAGTTTTCTTATTTTTAAATTATTTTTAAATTCTCCATACTTAAATATTAACTCTTTATTTTCGTGCAAAAATATTTCGTTCGAAGCGCTTATTTTTACATAAAAAAACCGTGTATTTTCAATATTTCTGTAAGTGGTTAATTTAATTCAAACGAAAAAAGTTGAACATTTACAGTATAAACTGCAATGTAAAGTTTTTCCTTAAAATTGAAAAAACGTTTTAAAAGCATTTCAACATAAAGTTAAATCATTTACTCTGTTCGAGAGGAAAAATTTTCAACCCTGATAACCTTATCCTGGAGGAAAAAATATCGTAAAACTAAATTTCATATTTAAAAATTACAAAGTCGTTTAAAAACTCTAACGTGATTATGACGAATGTTTTTTAATTTCTAATGTCTTATGAAAAGCAGGTTACAATGTTAGATTAATTTTTAGAAATAATAAATGAAAAACGAAAGCAAACTGTAGGAAAACGCGTGAGTGAGAGAAAATTTTAAATAATTTAATTCGCGAATAGTGAAAAGAGCCGAGCGACAATGAATATCACAAGCTTCAAATGCAAACGATGGATAAAATGGATTGGAATAAAATAGAATGGAATGGAGTAAGGGAAATTACTAAAGTAATACTTTTACGATTTACAGTGTATGATCGTCGGAATGGCAGGACTCGTCCTGGCCGAACCGCCCTCTGGTTACGCCTACCAGAGGCCCAGCTTCGGTGGCAGCTTCGGTGGTGGCGGCGGCGGCGGCGGCGGCGGCGGCGGCTACAGCCAGGTATCCAGCGGTGGTTACCAGTCGAGCGAGGGCGCCAACGTCGACCCCCAACTTCTTGAACAGCTCAAGGCCATCATCATCAAAGAAGAGTCCTCCAGCGGCGGTGGTGGTGGCGGCGGTGGCGGCGGCTACTCGTCGGGCCCCAGCTCCAGCTACGGCGCCCCTAGCTCCGGCGTAGGTATCGGCGGTGGCTACCCATCAGGCCCCCCCAGCTCCAGCTACGGCGCCCCTAGCTCCGGTGGAGGTGGCTCCGGTGGCTACCCATCAGGCCCCAGCTCCAGCTACGGAGTCCCAAGCACCAGCTACGGAGTTCCCGGCTACTCCGGTGGCCGCGTCGTCGGTATCGACTTTGAGGGAATCCGTCAAGGAATCGAGGTCGCTCAGCTCCACCAAACCAGCCAAGGAACAGGCGGATACCCGTCGGGCCCCAGCTCCAGCTACGGTGCCCCCAGCCGACCAAGCAGCGTTTACGGCCCCTCCTTCTAAGCCAAGAGCAAAAGGACGAAAGACCAAGGTGCTGCCGACCTTGATAGAAATTCAGCTACTTTTATCGAGCGAGGAGCAGCATTCGACCCCAGGATCGCGTGACATCCTCGTCCTGTGGTCGATCTGCCGCCTCGAATGGGGCGAACTTGACCAACGCGTTTCGCCACTGGCTGAATTTCTATCAAGGACAATGCGAGCATGGGTTCGACGGAGAAAGGAAGAAAAAATTACAAAAAAACAACGCGGCCAAGGGTCACGATCTTTCCAAGTTCAACTTTGTGCGGCCGATAGTAGTGATATTCGATACCATTAGAGATGACGATAATCGAAAATTTTCAAACGTGATTCCCACTTTCAACATATTTAGTCTGGAAGGTCGTTAGCCTTGCCTCTCAAAAATTAACTCAATGGTTGCGCTTCGCCATGATTTGACGAGGGACATTATTTTCCGTTCAAAGTTCATTCGAAAATTAATTGTGCGATCGAGGTGTTGAAATGTCCAAAAATACAAAGTCGACCTACCAACTGAGATCAGAGAAAAAGAAAGCTACGGATGTTTAGAGAAGTAAACCGAAACATCGTTAGAGGAGTTCAGGAGTTCTCGCAAGAATGAGATCAATGAGTTTATATGTATAATACAGTCGCAGAAGGACGTCGCGTCGCGAGGAGAGGACGACGACGATACTGCAAACGAAGCCAATGAAACAGACGAAGTCCGGAGGAAATACGAAGACGGGAGATGATTATAATATTATTATTATTATTATTATTATTATTATTATTATTATTACCTACGTGATTAGCGCTCGAGCGCTTTGTAAATATACGAAATATTACACGGAGTACTCACGACACACACAACTCCTGCGTGGGCACGTAGCGCGTTCGTGTGCAGAGAGCAAGACTCGAAAAGTCGAGGAGCGGGATAAGGGAAGAGCCGAAGATATCCGATTAGAAGACGCAGAGAACCATCAACGCGTGCAGAGACGCGTGCGTACGCAGAAACACGATACAACAAGATACACACTATTTTTTATACTTTTGTATAATGCTACTTTTTCCTTAACCACGCATTTTTTGTACTTGTATAAAGGCTTTTTTTGTAGAAAACAATAAAAAAACGTCGCCACCGTTAAAAATAAGTTGTTTTTCTTTCTTTCTTTCTTTCTTTCTTTGTTTTTATTTGAGAATCGCTCGAGGCCTAAGGACGAATAAATGGACGCTCGGGGGAAAAGAAAAACACTTTTCCTGAATGCATAACTTCCGGATGATTTCACTCCCGAAGCTCCTTTCCATGCTTGCGCCTCCAGCCTTCTCCTATTCTTACTCTCACACTTTCTCTATTATCGAACCAGTCTCCGACAATTTTTCTTTATTCCTATGACTTCGGTTCTCATTTTACCCAAACTATTACGCAATGGCTACTTTTACTTTTTTAATCAGATCCCAACTAACACGAGCGAGACGCAATCTGCTCGAGCGTTTTAACGTCTTAACGTCTTAGCGCCTCCCTTTCCAATAAATCGTTGCGCCTTTCCGCTTGCATACGATTTTCTCTTTGGGACGACCCTCGTCATTAGCCCGTCTGCCCCTCTCCCTCTGTTGCTCTAATCACCCCGTGTAATTACGCGGAACGCACGTAACTCCTCGCTCTCGTCCGTCTTTGTCCAAGTCCGAGCTAATCGTTCCGCTCTCCGGCGGAGCTGCCACAACTCCCAGAATCTTCTTCATCCTAAGTGTACGTGTGCGCGAAAGGACCGAGGATTTTTCGGAGAACGCTCCCGGGCGCCTTTCTCTCTGTGTATCCTTTCACTCGGAAAGCCAATGCTCTCTTGCGCACGCGTGCCTCGAGGCCAGAGAATTCGTGCTCATCCGCGCGAGAGCTTCTCTCCCTGGACACGATCCGAATTCTTTCCTCCGATGCAAACAAGCGGTGAGCAGTGGCTTTCCGACCGCGAAAGATGTATATCCCGGCTGACATTCTCCGCCTTCCACCGCCCCCCCACCCCACCCCACCCCGGAACATCTACCCGACCCTTGCGTCGCGTTTCTCATGTTAGAGGAGGTTTGCATCTGCGCCCGGAGGTATTGTGAAACGATAGCAGCGACGATGACTTGAGACACGAATGGTCAAGATTCGAAAGTAAAATTTGTTGGTAATACGGAGAGAGAAAGAGAGACGAAAAAGTGGCACGAAGTATAAGTGCATCCAGCGGATCATGCAGCCAATCTCCGTGAATGCGATCCTTCTGCTTGTGATTAGTAGCGACTACTTCGCTTATTTGCAAACCCGGCCTAAGCGAGTACGAATAATTTTTTAAACAATTTTCAAATACAATTTTCAATCATTTTTCATCGATCGCGAGCGTCGCTGCGTTTTATGTTATGCCTCAATATGACATCACCACCAATCCCCTTTTAGAATCATAATATCATCGCAGCCATAAACGAGCAATGGTTAAATTTTCTCTTGCGCTCACTGCAAGCTTCCTGTAAACATTTCATTTTTTTATACAAATTCATTATTTGAAATATATTATGAGCGAATCGAAAAATTACATAAATTGACGTAATTAAAAATCACACGAATATGTCTGAATAAAGTATTCTTTACTTTAAATTTATTACTCAAATGACTATAGCAATCGACATAATCATTTTTTATTTAATCTTCTTTAAAATTCCAGCATCAACTTATATCTAAATTAAATTTTGAGTGGTATAAGTATAGTCTAGGTTTTTCGTGTATTAGTAATATTACAATTGCTTTTTTTTTTAATCGTGCAGTTTTTACTTTTTGAAACAATTTTTGTGATCGCTTACATAATAATTTTTTTCTTTAAATAGATAACGAGTGGTTGACGAATATAATAAGCACTCGATATAAAGTATATTCATGGTTTAAATTATGAATAAGGATTGCAATATATTTAATAATCTGGGAAAATGGTCAAATCAAATAGGTTTGTCTTTATCATACACATATATGTCAATATATTTAATAAATAAAAATGATGTGCATATTTAATACGAAAAATATACATTTTTCAATTATAATATTCTGATTTTCCGTTGGATTTTCTATTTTAAGAATGGCATTTATAATGTTACTTTTGTTGTTCGTAACCATCAAATTTAAATACTAAATTCCATTATTTCAATATGCAACAAAAAATTTAATATATTACGTAATATTTATATTTTTCCAGTTATTAAATCTTATTTTTTCGCGCACATGGATTAAACATAATTTATATTTAAGCGAAACAATATTTTTGCTCTAATCAAATAATAATTATTTTGGTAAGTCAAATAAAAAATTATACTAAATTTGAATTATAGTATCATAATATAATCAAAGTCTATAATATAATTAAAAATAATATCATTTGATGAATAACATAATACATCTATAATCTTTTATTTGATACAAACTCTATAAATGTATGTAAAAATAATTCAAAATGTTCATATTATATCATATAAATTAAATTCTCTCTCTCTCTCTGTCTCTCTCACTCTCAAAGTTAATAATAAAATTTATCGCTCACTTATAAAATAAAAATACAATCATTAGAAATAAAATTAATATTAAACGTCTGCTTATTTGGAAATCCAGTTTCACAATTACCTCACATTGAAAATAAAAAATTTCTTTTAATTTTACATATTAAAAATTATTAACATGAAAATTTATCTATATAATAATTAATTATTTTTACTGTGCTGGCTTTAAAAAATATTTATAATTCTAACTCAGGTAACTTTATTCTCAATTCCTCAAATGCATTCGCCTACATGAGCAGCAATTTTCAATATATTTTGTTATTTTACTTTAAAAGTTCACATATATTTTCCAAACAATAATAGAAAAAATGTTTGACCTACGTAAATAAAGTTAGAAAAAATGTAATGCATTATTAATTTGGCTAGCTAATTTGAACAAAATTTCAAAATTAATAAATGAACAAAATGTTAAAGTCCAAAATTTAGCTACTGTAAGTCAAATACCAACATTTGCAAATTCAAAAAAAGGTATTTGAAATGATTCTGCCGGCAACATTGATTTCTCTCCATTCAATTTTTAATATTGAACAATAATAACAGCATTTATTTATATCAACTTTATTCGTGAAAATTAAAAAATATTCTTGAATTCTCAAAATGATTTAAGCTTATTAAACTACAAACTTTGTACTCTACTTGAAAAATTTTTTTGAAAAATTTGATAAAAAAATTAGAGGATCGTTAACACGTATTTGGGTTTTTGAAAATTTAATTTCAAAAGTAACAGTATTGATTGCCAAATTATTATCGAATGATTTTAAACGTATTATGTTAATTTTATTCAAGCATGTAGGTAATATTTAAAAATATAAATTTTTAAAATATTTTATTTAATGACTGCAATCTTAAGAAACGATGTGAGGAGAAAGCAAAGTTAAACATAATTTTGATTTTACCAAAAAATTAACATGAAAATATTAAATCTGAAGTGCGTCATAAATTGTGTAAATAAAACGAATAAAATCTTTTGCAAAAATGTTTACGAAGAAAGGTTTTATTTTAAATGAAGACGTTTTTTCGTGAATTTAAATAATTCAATTCATAAATTAATAAGCAACGATCGATTAATTTCTTAAGATATTACTTACGAAAATTTGGTGAACGCGTTCATTAATTACATTTAAGTCGTAAATTTTAAAATAATTGACTATGTACCATGAGTTTATCTATCTAAATGATGATATTTTCTTTTGAACGCATATTAATATCAGCCTACTCTTTTCAAAATTTATTGCGCGTTAAAATATTATTATATAAATAAACGAAATTTCTGGAATTTTTTGTATTGGTGTGAAATTAAGTATCGTAGAAAAATTCGAAGTTTTACAGTTGCCCACCTATTATTTTACTTTCTTTCCATCCATAAAATGCAGAAAAGAGTTTCTTTTGTAGATTTCAAAATTCATACAAGAAAATCGAGTAATTAATGAAATTAATAATGTAGCAGCATTGTGAATAGCGTAAAATAACACGAAATCTCTGTCAAGGCTATATTATGAACAAATTAAATAATTATAATTCTCGAATCAGGCGTTAACTGATGAAAACTTAGCAAGTTGTCTAAGTTGCTAAACGTTGATATATATGTTTATCTTATCTCTTATTATTAATTGTATTAAAAAAACACAACTGGTAACTGATTTTTTAATATTAGATGATGAGATGAAAATATAACAACTACCAAGATGTCTTTAACATAGCAAACTATCACAATAATTTTATTCACGCATTGATAAGATATAAATAGTTACATGATTTTCACGTTGTCATAATAAATTATGCATTTTCTGCAGTGAAGTTATGAATACAATTTCTTATTTATTTTTTACATAGCTAATATTAGCTAAATACCATAAATCTTAAATCAAACAATCATCTATATAACTATTAAAGTATTACTAGTTACAATAGTATTATAATAATTATAATGCATGTGTCTTTAATTATAAAGTAATAACGTAAATTTAAAAATACTCAGTTTTTAATAGTAATTTTAATGTAAGCTTAAGAATCGTGAGTTCGTATTACTAAAATTTTTATAAACGCATATTTTTCCTATTTATGTCTGAATTATTGTGATAAATAAAATATAAGATTTTATGGTACTATTTTATGGTACAAATCATTCGCACAAAACTACCTATTTTCATAAAAGATCTTATAGTTTCTTTACCCGCGTGTGGTTGTATCTATGTGTTAGAGTATGCAAATGCAGTTTCGTAGTAAAATTTTAGTAAAGAATGGGACATTTTCAATATTATAATATTCTTATTTTCGATGAAAAATACGGTGCAAAAGTTTTGTTCAAATCTTTGGTGATTACTTTTCTTATTGTTATAAAATATTTAGTTTTGCATAATGTCGATTAAAAAAAATATAGTCAAAATAAAGAAAATCAGATTGAAGCATATGATTTTATTAATTTAATTAATTGTGTATAATGCCAATTGTATATACTCAATCTTATTTTGTGTTAAGTATTTATTAGCATATTTGTGAAATTATTCGATCAGGTTTTGCTAATATGTTTAAATATTATATTTCACTAAATATTTAACATTTTTAAATAACTATTTGATTTAAATATAAAATTAAGTGTTTTTTTAACTTATGAAATTGCGTTTAGATGAGAATTAAAAATCAAATGTTTTAAAAAATAAAAATTAAGTATTGCGATTTATTTCAAATTTATACATTCATAATAAAAATTATTTATCATAGCTCTTTTAAATCGTATTAAAAAAATAATTGATACTATATTAGATTCTATAGAAAGATAATAAAATATGTTGATTAACGATCAAGGAAGTTTACTTTGGTACTATTTCTTCATATAATATCTCTACATCTCTACATACTGCAGATCAAATAGAAAGCACAGTTTTAATTTATAGTTATTATATTAAAAAAAATATTAATTAGTTCGTGAATTTTATTTATACAATATAAGAAGTTGATCAACTTAAATTGTTCTTCTTAAGCAATGCATCCTGAAAAACATCAAAATTTCTTATAGTTTATTCGGAGATTACTTATTATTTCTTTTTCTTTCAATAATTTTATATTCAGTGTATAATTATTATAATCAGCATTACGTTTTTTTCGATATTACAAGACATGAATTTTCCATTTAATAAAATTAGTAAAATTCACAGTTGAAACTTATTAAATATAATTATGAAATACAAGAAGATAAATTTCTAATGTTATATGCAAGTAAATCACATTAATCACTTAAGTTCAAGCTGCAATTTATATTTTTCTTAAAATCATTAGCACATCTGGTTGTAAATATATTAAAAAATTCATATATAAATTGGTGAATCTTGAATTAATGATTAAAACTAATATGTCTAAGCAATACCAATTGTAAATTAATATATTTAAAGTTTTAATCAGTATAAAGAATAAGACATTAAATATTTTAGAGTTAATGTTAACTTAAAGTATTTAATATAAAAATAGAACCAAAAATTTTGTATTACTATTTTTTTTTAAATAAAAATATATTTATTTAAAATTGTATAATTTTATAAGCTTACACATATATTTGTTAAAATAGCTAATTAAATTTTTTCGAGGAAATTATAAACGAATATATATATAATAGTAATTTTATGCATATTCTCAAAATTTTCGAAAATTATTTTTTAAATATAGATATTTATAAACTAATAAGTTAATTATTAGTACGTAAATTTATTAGGCATGTTTGTGAGTATAGATTATAATTTTTATTTAATGTGCTTAACAACAATTTTAATTATTATGTATATTTACTTATAGAATAAAACATATTATCATATAAGAATGATAATGTTATTAATTTTAGTCAGAAAAGATAGTGAATGACCAACATTTTAATTTTAATATATCCTCTTTAATTGAATCTTTCAATCTTAAAAGAGTGTTAACCAGAATCTTTGCTAATTCCAGTGTAGATTACTTTCAACTTTATTTAATCAGAACAATAAATTACACGAAATAAAGATACACATACGTGTAAAAATTCAAGCAGAGTACGATAAAATCGACTGCCTCTCTTATTTCATCTTCTACTCGCACTATAGCTCATTTGTACATTATAAGAAGCTGGGGGAAAGTCGCTGATGACGGTATGCGAACGTGAGACAAACGGTAATCAATTTTACAAAAGTACCCAATCTAGGAATCTTGGTACACACGCACATATCCAAAGACAGTGGAATCGTGTGAAAAAAGAAAAGAATAAAACTCATAGATCATACAGGATAATTCACAGAGGAGTAAATTATTAACTTGCTATGTGTTTAACGTATTAATTGGCGTGTACCACTTATCTTCAATTAGATTGGATTCCGTGATAAAGCAACGTAATTTTACAGGAAAGATAAGCTTTGTGTCGGAATCATTTTTTATGGTGAAAAGAGAAAACAACAATAAAGAGCTTCTTTTTGTACAATTAGTATTCGTACGGAAAATTTTTAAAATGATTTTTTTCATTGCAGAATCTTTTATTTCTCCGATTGTCAACTTTATCAAATCATCTTTATAATAATATAACATTGAACATGCATTTTGGAACTTAGAGTTGAATTCTTAGACAGTATCGGAAAGATGTTTTAATATTAATGCATATGCGTGTACATATTATTCTAATGTTTAAAGTAATTAATCGTCGATCGTATTAATGCCCTTACTAAAAAATAATACACTTCAATTATATTTATATATTTTTTTAATTTTTAAATTGGAACTTTTAATCTGATCAGATAAAATGATAAAAACCTTTATTTAATTTTTTGTAATATCACAATTCATATTAATAGAAAAACTAGTTATATGATTTTGTATTAAAAAATAGTGTCAACTACTGCAAAGCTTTTAATCGTACAACTAAATAAGCTACGATTAAATTAATCAAAAGAAATATGTTATTACATAATTTTAGTTAACTGGTACTAGTTTGCGTTTTACTAAATATCGTTTTGTTTTTAAAAAAAGTTATATTATATTTTAAGTAAAGACATGTAAAAATCAAAATTAATATATCATCAATAATAAAATGAATTGATTGCGAAAAATTATCGTTATTTATTTTATTTTAAGAAAATTAAAACTTATCTAATTTCTAAAAAGTGAATTATATCTTTGATAATATGATTATCAAATCTAAAATAGAAAATTTGTTATTTAATTTTTAAGTATGCAATAAGCCAATTTAATAACAAAATTAATTTTTCGGAATAAGTTTTAATAGTATTAATAATTTATTTAGAGAATTTTTCCTATAATTATTTATCAATAAATTGCAAAATATTAATGTATTTGAGATTTGCATATATAACTGTATCCATTGAATTATAATTACCATCTATTCATGTACAGTAATTGATACGGTAGATTACTTACATAAAGTAATAAATATACAGTAATTAATAATTATGAAATAAAATTTTACAATATATATAGATTTTATTAAATTTATTAAAAAAAAAATTATTCTTATTTTTAAAATAATACTTAATAATATAACCAACATTGCACAATATACCTTATAATCTTCATGCCAATCAGATATAAGTATATATAAAATATTCAGAACACTTTTAATACAAATTTTTTTTTAAGTAGTTCAAATTAATAAATTGATTTTTCTAAATTATAATAAAATTAAAACATTAGATGAATAATTTTATTAATTCAAAGAAAAAATTCAATAATTTGTAATAATAAATGAAATCATTTATTTTTTCATGTATATAATTAAAATAATTTAACATTTATTATTTCATAGAAATGGTATATAAAACTTCCATCCAGCTTTGGTTATTGTATCCTTGTAAAGTTTATGTACATTGCTCTGGAATGCATATAATCTCATCCAAAAATTAATTTTATTACCATTGTTATTATATTAAAAAATATTAATGGAACTGAAACACATACAAAATATTAATATTACTTCTTTAAATTTTTTAAATTTCTTATATTTTTTATTGAATACTTACTTCTAACAACAGTACGAATTGATCTAAGTAAATTCAAAATTTGTGACTTGACTGTTGGAGGTTCTCCAAAGCCTTGAATATTTTGATTCGCACCCCAACCATCTTCAATTAATCAATAGTTATAAAAGTGTTAAATTAATTATATTTAAGATCTTAGATAAAAGTAATAATATTAACGTAAACTTTCATTTAATAATTTAATTTATAATAATTATTCTAATTGGATTATTAAAATACCAAAATTTTAAACAATTCATTCTATTTTTATAAAATAACTAAGTATCAAAGTGACTAAGAAAAATTTATTCAAGGCTAATTTATCAATTAGTTGTATTGTAAACAAATTTAGTTTCAAAAGTATTTTAAACAGATTTTTTAATTCTGTAACTATATTAAATTATATAATATATTAATCACAACTTGTGTATGTTAAAATAAATGTACATTAAGAAATAATGATAAATTTTTCAGATCAAATAAAATAAATCCTTATCTTTTAATTATTATTATATTCAAAATAATGAATAAAAAATGTTCATATCTAGATACTTATAAATGTAGGTATTAAGCCAAATATTCGTATAATTCAATGCATTAACAATTTTTGCATTGAAATAAATTAACAAGTTATGTGCAGACTTTTAAATTTAAATATTTAAATAAGTATGATTACAATTATTACATCAAATAAAAATTACACATTTTGGATAAAGTAAAAAAAAATTTCTGCTTAATCATATTTGTTAAAAAATTATAGAAAAATAGCAATTGTTTACTATTAATAAAAATAATAGTATTTAAATATATGAAATGAAAACATAACCTCGAAGCAATTTATTAAGTAGTCTTAATTTTTACACGAATGTCAAGAAAATTTTTTTATTTAAAAATGTCTACTTGCATTTCATCAGAAACCTTTCTTCGTGCAAAACACAAGCAGCATTCAATACTAAAATAGTAGCTTCAAACAAACTCCAAAGTGTAAAAGCCATATTGGCACATTTAAGCTACTTTTCATTTAACCACTGACGAAAATTATTATGGATAGTGAAATTCCGAATACTACCAACTTCGTAATCGTAGACATAGGTTTTTAAAAACATTGTTGATATTTTAAGATTATTTTTACAAGTTTTGTTCAATTAATAGTACAATAAATTTTAATCTTCTCTTTTTAGAAGAACAATATAAATATTTAAACTTTTGACAATAATTTAAAAATTTATTTTCTTATCTATATATTATTTGTAAATAATTTATATATAAAAATTTATCAATCAATCAATAGAAACTTTTTTTGAAAATTTATTGATTTTTATAAATATTATATGAGATAGTGGATAATTGTAGAAAATTATTAATATCGATATGAAAACTACAATACGAACCGTGATAGTAACACTTGTACCTTTGTTTTGTGCAATAATTAAACAATGTTTTTTGTACTGTCTTATTACAAAAATAAACGCGCCCTCGTGTGCACGCATTTATATATAAACATACACAACATATTCTTATTCATTTGATATGCAAATAATTCCTATTTTATTATGTCAAGATTAACTTTTTATAAAACTTAATGGCTTTGATTTATATTTCAGCTCTTGAATTTTCAATTTTTACAATAAAAAACATTTAAATGCATTACATTATTAGATATAATTATATAGTAATTTCCTAAATAAATTATACGTTTTAATTCATTTGTGAGTAACAAAGATGATATTTTAACAAATATTTAAAATAATTTTTTCAATTATAATCAAACTATTTTTAATCAAACTTGCATTATTGAAACTGGTTGTACAATATTTAAAAACTGGAAAAACGACTTTTTACTAAAATTTAGTTTTTAGTAAATGATTAATAAAATATTAAATTGTTAGGAATTACAAAAAAATATATTATAGATAAAATAGAAATAGAAATAGAAATTAGTGTTTTTCATAAAATTGTCTTATTTAGTTTTTATTTGTTATTGATACACAGTTAAATTTATGTTTAATAAACATTTTTAGATGTGCATGTGAATCACGAATGTTACAATCTCTAATCTCTAATCTATTAGCTGATTTCAAACATTTACATAAACAATTTCTCGAATATTCATAATATTTTTTTATCATTTTTAAATGTATAAAAAAGATAGATTTCATTTTTTTAGTACTAGTTATAAAATGTATAACATTCAGAGAAACAATTTTAATCTTTTTTGAATAAAAGTAGAGGGATGAATCTTAATTAAAAGATCTTTTTGAAAAGTATAACTGATGATTATATGCGTATTATTAGTGTCGAAACTGAAGAGTTCATTGACCGATGATGAAAAGAGAAATAATCGCAAATGAAAAAGCCTGCAATTTATTTAAGCATCTGGTGTCAAAGATGAAATGATACTTACTTATTAGTTTCCTTCTACGCTAATCGACAGTCGCTCCATCAAACGAAAAAAGAACAAATTAACATCTTAGAAAAATTCAAAATTCTAAAACAGAGTTGGCGGGTTTAAAGCTCCAACTCGACTCGAGAAACGAATGAGCGAATTCAGCTGCTACTGATTAGCCAATGCTCATTGCGCAAAATTGAATTTTTTTTCCCTCTCAACGGTTTTGAACTCTTCGAAGGAGGAGAAAATTTTCCGACTGTCGTCGTCGTCACAACTACGCGTGTGTTTACGTTTTGCGCGTCTCGTTCTGCGATTGACGAGGCAAGAAAAAGAAAGAAAACGTATCCCGTCATGAAATGATGAAATTGAGCGGCACATAAGAAGACTGCTTTTTTGGAAAAATGGCGATTATTATTTAATTTTATCGTGGCCAGGTAATTGTTTATACAATTTATCATTAGAGCGATTTTTTACGTATGTGATTTTCACTATGTTTCTTTTTTGTATATTTGTTTACATTGGTGCTATGTTTTCACCACATGTTTCTAACCTCACTTTTTTTAGATTTCTTTAATTTATTTTAATTACAGTTACATAACTCATTTATAATAATTTAAATTTAAAAGGAAATTTCCAAATACACTTTGATTTCAAATGTAGATTAAATTTGTCTTTTGCTTCTTATGTATTAAGTACATATTAGAAATGAATGATACTGTAATTAATAATTAAATTCGCGAATTATTTTCTTATTAATTCATACCTTAACTAGCGTATTTTGCTTCCAAATAAATATAATTAATTATAAACTAAAAATTAGCTTTGTATGTTCTAAAAACTATTTTGAAATTAATTTGAATGAACTAAAACACTTTACATTACTAGATTATAATTTTTATTTGGATATTTATAAGTTATTTGAAATTCAAATTTTGTAATAATAAATTTGTGTGTACCTTTTTAGACTAAAACATTCTATTAATTAATATTAAATAAAAATAAAGACTTACGTATTATCATTATTGAATATTAATTATATTATTTTCTGTATTTTCAATATTTTTTAAATAAATTTTTAAGATTGAAAAAATTTTAAACATTAAATATATTATTGTTATTATTATTATTAAAATGTATATTCATAATCTTTTAATAGTGGGTTATTAAATAACGATGAAATCAAATACATTTAACTATTACTTTTTTTCTCTTTTTTTAGTAGTTGGAACTAAACATTAAATGTATATAAGGGTAGTAAAAATCACCTTGCTTATTTACTTCTAAAAAAGATTAAATCTTCGACAAATACTAAAGCTTAACTATGTATCAGTCAACATTTTCGCCTCACACAATGGTACAAGTAGTGGGTAGTTATCAAGCAAATGGACAGTTTGTTTCTCTACAAAATCATGCATTTTATACAAGTAGTCCAACCAATGTGCACCAAGAATTCATTCAGTTTAATCGTAACACTTCAAATAATAATAGACAGCGTACAGCACAGGTAGGAAACCTTTTTTTTATAATACTAATTTTATCGATTGATTACAGTACAATACATTATAAAAAATTTTTATAATTTTATTTTAATTTTTAATTTTGAAATTGTAATTAAGAATTTTGTAATAAACTAATAATAATATATATTGTTAGAAATTGTATATTTTTAAAGCTTATTACAATTTTATTTTAATGACTCAGAATATTATTATCAGTAGATAAACTTTGTAAAATTATAGATGGTTGATTTTTATTCTATAATTTTTATTGAAATATATATATCAATAAAACAAATACTTACAATATTTTGTTGAAATACCTAGTAATTTAAAATCTTTGAAAATTTTGAACTAATAAAAAATTAAGCTTTGTACAAGTTATTTAATTTAACTGAATAACAAAAGATTATTGTGTAACTTAATATTTATAAAGTAAATATTTTTACAGCAAGGATCATATCCCCTTGAATTTTTACATCGATTTAATATGGATGCACAAAATGCTAATTATAGTGTACATGCTGGTGGAACTACCACAAATTGGCCTCAACGATTGAATTCACCAAATAGTACACCTACAACTCCACAAAGAATGAATACATCTAATCCTATAACTATAACACCAGTGCAACCTAGAATGAATTACAGGCCAATAACTACAGGATCGATGAAAAAGCATACTTGGAGTAATAATAATAATAAATTAGACAAAAGACACTCCTACCAAGACTTATCTTTACTTCAGGAATCATGTAATAACAGTGACAGTGGTTTTAGTTCTCGTTCGCCAACACCTAATAAATATTATAAAAGTAGCAGTCAAACAGAAAGTTCAGATGAACGAGATTCCTTACCTTCTATGTCAGAACTCGTATATAAGTGTGTACCATTTACTATTATTAATTGCATAATTATTTTGAATAATTGTAATATATAAAATTGTATAAAATATGTTTAGGAATAAAACTATTAGGCAAAATCACAGTAATCGAGGAAATTTAGTTAATAGCCTGTCTACAAGCAATTTATACCAGGATCAACGACTAACGAATGAGTATTCTGAAATGGTACCACGATCTTCAATTCAAAGTCATCAAAACAGAAGAAAGTACCCCACAGGTAATTCTTTGGTTTGCAAATTGAATATATGATGATTTTATAATTGTTGTTTAAAATAAAATAATTATGTAGCAAGGATTACTCCAACAATACAGCGGCCGCAAAGAGGAAAAAAGTTTACAGGAGCAATTTTGTCAGAAGTTAATGTCTGTGCAAAATATTATTATAGCCCAGCAGACAGATTTCTCGATAGATCACATCTCATTCAAACAAAACAACGACCAAGTAAGTTATTAACAGGCTCCGTTTACGACAAATTATCAAAGGCTATTTGGGAAAAGTTTGAGCAGAATCAACTGACACAAAGTACTTTTTGCCATAAAATGTATTTATGGAAGTATCTCTTTTTTTATATTAAGGTAAATATTGTATAATATTTTTTAATTATTATAAGAATTTTAACATTAATATGTTATTTGTTTTTAATACTTATTAAAAGAAAAAAAACGTTATCAAAAGAAAATTGATAAAGATTCTTATATGCTTCTTTACATTTTTTTTTAATAAAGAAATTTCAAATTTTATCTATATAATATGATGATATATTTAGTGTGTTATTTAAAAAAAATTCTATCGCTCGATATATTTCAGTCAAGATTTCCTCAGTATGGACTGTTTATGGTGGGCTCTACATTAAATGGTTTTGGATCTAATGTTAGTGATGTTGATATGTGTCTTCTAGTTAGAGATACAGCAGTAGATCAGAGGAGTGAAGCTATTTATCGACTGGGACAAATCATGTCTTGTCTTAGAAGAAGTGGTTGATAAAAATGATATTTAAATTATTCATGAAGTTTTATTTACAACCTTGTAACTGAATTATTACATTTTAGATTTCATCAGTCACTTGGAATTAATTCAGGCTAAAGTACCAATATTAAAAATACGTGACAACGTTTACAATTTAGATGTCGATTTAAACTATAATAATGTGGTTGGTATTCGAAATACTCATCTGTTGCATTGCTACTCTCGAAGTGAGATATTTTCTTATAAATATAACAATTTTCAACTATTTTTTTTTTTTACTTCATTCTTCGATAATTTTCAGTTGACTGGAGAGTACGACCCCTAGTTTTGGTAGTTAAAATGTGGGCACAGTGTCAGAACATTAATAATGCAAGGCATATGACGATATCTAGTTATTCCTTGGTTTTGATGGTAATCCATTTTTTACAATGTAAGTTATTTTTTAAGATTAACATTAGTATAATGTGTATTGAAAGAAAATTTCGCTTAAAAAGAATACAATTTATACGAAAGAAAGACAACAAACTTGTAGTTTCTTTCGGTGTGCTTTTATAAAAGTTTTGTGAACAGCTGATGCAGTACATTATGTTGTCTTTTTTATTAGCATCGATTGATTTTATAGGTGGAGTGACTCCTGCGGTATTACCGTGCTTGCACAATCTTTTTAAAGGCAAGTTCCATCCGCTCTCTGACATTCACAACATTGACATTCACGAAGAATTAAGCATTCCTAATAATGCGCTGCATCCGCGTAATACTCAGACTCTTGGAGAACTCTTAATAGAATTTTTTGGCTATTATGATTCGTTTGAGTAAGTTGAAAAAAGTAATTTATTTCATTAATCGAACCACTTATACTCGTAAAGTTTATTTCCCGGATCCGGTCTACGAGCAAAAGTCTTTTAATTCGTAATTTTACAGCCATTTCAATTATTCTGTTTAATTTTTGATCGTGTAAAATAATATATAGTATGTGTTAAAAGTATTTATCCTGTGCTTGCACCGATGGGTAATAAAACATATCGATATTTATTTGGTTCAGTAATATCAGAAAAATTCTTTTCTACTTTGAAAATTTGCTTATATAATTATCACATTTAAAATTTTAAATTTCTAATTAGGTAAACAGAATTCGAAAAATCAAATCGTTGTATTAAGATTTTTGAAAGTTTCTCATAAAGCAATGTCCAAATAGCTTAGTTTACAATGACAATAAGGTTTATTCATCTTTTATGAAATTAATTTTATATTCGTTTTTCACAACATATTTTACTTTGTATCCTTATATTATTTTTATATTTTTGATACTTATTATTGAATGAAAGCATTTACTAGTTTATTGAAACAACAGAGTCGAAAGAAATTTATAAATTCGAGATTTTTGTAAAATTAATGAACGTTTTTGGTGTGCTTAGTTATGATCAATACGCAATCTCGGTGCGTGTAGCTGATAAGATTCCTATCGAAACATGCAGGTATGTTCGATCGTTTAAGATATGACCCACATCAATGGAAGTATCTTTGCATAGAAGGTAAGAATGGAATTGATTATGGTTTTATTATTTATACGAACCTTTGAAACGTCTTTGTTTTTAAACTCCGTCGGACATTCGAGCGCGTTTCATTTTAAAAGCCATTTTTAAAGATTCGTTAGGAATGTAGAATACTTGAAACGAGTTTAAGAACGAGTCAAAAAGTTTTATAATATTGAATTGAGGAATTAAATAAAGTCACTAAAGCACGAGGTTGTTCGGCTTGCATTTCGCGCGAAATGAGAAATAAATTAGAAACATTGACTATACGCTGACCTTCTTAATGCACCAATAATTATTAGAACTGTTGTGTTTTAGAACCCTTTGATTTCACAAATACAGCAAGATCAGTTTACGACCTAGCCATTTTCCAGATGATTAAGGAGATCTTCAAGCAAACGCATCAGCGGCTGAAGAAAAGCAATAACCTAAATAGTATATTTACAAGATTGGAGAACAATCTGTGATTAGCTACTTTCTCGGCCACATAGGCGTGGTAACAGCTATTGTAAAGTATATGAATGAAAGCTACTATAATTTATTTTATATGAAACTAGATCGAGGAGAAGTTTCTCGAAGAAGCCTAAAGACTTAAGTGCAGTTGTGAGGAGGCTAGGGATACATAATTAGGGGAAAAAGTCCGATATTATTATATATCGTTAATGTGGGACCAATGATACTTTCCTCGGTTCGGAATTTATTTTATTATACACCGTATTTATACTGTATTTTTTCAACTTTACAAAGGATGATTATCTGTGCAAGGAAGAGGGCAAACGTTAAGCCATAAAAGTATGAACTATGAAATTATCGAAAAATGTTTTTTTAAATTGAAGCCTACGCGTACTGTGTGCAATATAGCGGCCTCAATAAATCGAGATTGCGTGGAGAATCGTTGGATTTATACGGACAGCGACAAATCTCGAATGCAATTGTCAAGAAGCGTATTTAAAAAAAGTCAAACTGTGACACTGAAAAAACGTTAAAAAGTCCGAAAAAAATAAGGAATTGAGAGTATTATAAGACTCAATCGGTAATCAGTAATCGGTTTGAAACGGCAAGAGAATTCAGAGTACAAATATTCAATTTAAAAGTAGAATACTAGCAGGAACTTAAGTAATTAAACTAAAATATATCGTGAAAGATCTTGCAAGCGTGTTTCAAAGTCTGATCATAAAATTTCAATTTTCTCGAGATAATTTATGATCAAACTTACAGAAAACTCGTGTTTTCTTGTTAGAAAATTTGACTTAATACTTGTAATTATTTAGGTGAAAAAATTTGAAAAAAAATATTAAAAATCGGAAATCTTAATTAAACATAACTTAAAATTGAAAAATTACCAAAAAAAATTTGAATGATTACGTCTTTAATGTAATATTTGTACAAATTATACAAGCAATTAAATAATTTCTTAATTAATTAATATTTAATGATAGTGCAACTATAAAATCAATAAACAGTTCGTTTAGAATCAATTAAAAATAATTTTTTTGTAAATAAAATCCTTTATAATATGTAAATTGAATCAACTCTCGCAGATGTTTATATATTTACTTGTAGTAATATAAAAGTCTAATTTGATCAATTATTTTTTGCGACTTCCTAAAGTTAATTAAAATTATTTAAAACTATAAATTTAACGTGAAGAATTTGCACTAGTCCTATTAAAAAATAAAATAATAAAAAATGAAAAAATAAATATCTGCGATTATTATTTATTATTGATGAAACGTTCCGTTTATCTTGCTTTAGCAAAATTATTAGTAACTGATGTGAGATTTTTGTTAGGCAAATGGAGATTAAGAAATCTTTTTTAGACTTTGGTTCTCTAATACTTTTTGTTAAAGTTAATTATGATATTACGGATAATTCACGTAGTAGCATCAACTGAATTGTTGAAAATTAACTTGCAATTATAAGATTCTTATTTTATTATAGAATTTATTAATATCCTATTTTTTCATTTTCATATTTAAAAATTCTGACTTTGTATAGCAGCATATTCTGTGCATATATATTTCTTTATTTACTAAATATTTATGTGATTATAAACTTAAAATAAAAATTATGTATTAGAAAAATTATATGTAAAAAAAAATGAAAATTAAATAATTGATTCAGTTCGTTAAAAAAAATTTATTTGAAATATTATAAAATCTGGAAAATATAAGAAAAAAAATATAATTTTAAGAATTTTCAACAATTGGGTTTAAAACTTCTGACTCTTAATACAAAGGTTAATTTAAAGACCTTGTATACGGTCATTCTCTTACTTTCCAACTGAAGAGAAAAATAATGAAAAAAAATGTAAGGCCAGTATTGAAAAAGTTTACCTGTGTGATAAAAATTATTTTTTGAATTACAAGAGTATTAAATAATTTGAAAACGCTGACTTATTTATCACTTTCAAAAATCTGTTTAAATTTATCTTATAAATCTGTACAATACTTACTTTTCTTATTTGTAAACCATCGCACAGGTAAATTTAAACGAATGTACAATAGTTAAAATATGTGTCATTGAAAGGGTAATATTTAATAATTAAAATAAAAATTGTCTGTGATTACTGTGCCATATTACAATTATACTTTCTTTAGTAAATATTTTTTGTAAAAGAAAAAAGATTAATATAACATTTAATTTAAAAAATAAATAATTATAATCAACCCTTTCCAACATAAATAATATTCAAAGTGCTACAACAATAATTTCAAAATTAATACGCAACAATATTACGAAATAAATGTAAAATTCTGTATTAAATCAAATATTATTATCGAAATTTGTACCAAAACCTTTAATTGTTTTCCATAAAACTACAATATAATTTAAATAGCACAAATTTGTAATAGTTATTTTGTTGTTTAATAAATGTAATGTTTAAATATACATGTAGCATTACAATATTCGTGTATTTTTATTTAGCACATTTGCACATGTTAAGAATAAAATTATTACCAACCACGTAATAAATCTGTACTATATTTATAATTAACTACCTATACAATCAAAATATTTAAAATGATATCTGTATATAAATATAAAATGGCTATTTCGCGTATTAAATCACTTTTCCGAAAAAAGTATTTTTTAAGTTCATGTACATTTTTATTTGTAACCATTATTTTATTATTCCATTTTAAAAAATTGAGAAATTTTCATGATTATCAACTATACAATAATGAAGCATATTTGTTTTTAATCTTGAAATTATATTTTATCTTAGTCATTATTATTTGAGCAAAATAAAAAACAGGCCTAGATAAGTTTTCTATAATTAATTAAAATATTTATAAGAAAATATCTATTTTATGAAACAAAATGTGGCTGATTACTTTCATACATAAGTAACTTTACTACGGAACTTTATTTATCAGTTAAACCTTAGAATTTTAAAGTTTTTTTCTTTAGATTTATTTTCAATTACGTATCGAGAAAATTTTCAAATTCTGATTTTACAATCAATACTATTGTTTTAAATTAAGTAAACTAGTATTATTAATGTATCATTGTTGTAAATTATTTAACTGCATAATTCTAATAAAAATAATTTTTTTCAAATTTTTTACAAGAGAAATTAATTAAACAAACAAATATTAAGACACTATCTAAGTGGAAGTAAATAATATAAATAATTTTAGAAATATGTGTATCTAAAAATAATTTATGTAATATCTTGTTTAAATTTAAGAAATTTAATAAATATATATAGTGAATTTGATTTAAATAAAACTTAAACCGTGTGTATTATAAGAAATATTTTAGATACATCGATTTGCAACAAAAGTGAATAGAAAATTTTCAAATCTATTTAGAAGAATACTTGAAGACACATTATTACTTGATATTTCATGAACATATTTAAAATATAATTATCGTAATATTATACATTCCTAAATAAAAAAAATACTTTAAACTAAAATTTTGATCTTATAAGAATGGAAGATAATTAAAAATATTATTCAATGAATAAGTTATTATATTGTAGATTGCAATTAAAGTTCTACTAATTTGGTAATTATTAATGCAAATTGTGAAAATTTTTGCGGGATTTCATAAAATATAAAAAACACTTTGTGTTAAGGTCTAAAAGATTGCTTTATTAAAACTTCATTTCTAAAAAATAGTATTTAAAAAATGTAAAGTGTAATGTACCAATCCATTTCAGCGATAATTTTTCAGACTAATCTTTACATTTTTAAACATTTCATTTTATTCTTTTATATTTTATTACGAACCCATCGTGATGAACGTCTTAAACTTAGATGTTTTCTAATTAAAATTGCTGACACAACTATATTTTATCTGGTTAAGAAAAGTATATCAAAGAGCTCATTTTATATTTTTAAAAAATCACGATGGTCAAACACTTATCATTTTGCGACATTTCATCGATTGAAAGTTTACAATAAAATGTTTTCTATTTATCAATCTTAACATTTTTCACGAATGCAGAGTTGATATGAATGACTTGACTATTATGTAGTTAATTTATTTCATGGACAATGGTTTCAAATAAAAAAATATAATTTAATATAATTTTATTTTTTTAAAGATATTAATAGATAAAGCAGAAAATTTATAATTACTTAATTGTTTCTGTACACAAAAAATAAGTTATAAAAATATATCTATAATTTATCGAATTTATCAAAATTACTGATTTATGGATTCGGCACTTGTCTTGAATTTTTTTCGTGGAAAAATTTTGTTGGTATATATTTTCGTAATAGGTAAAGCAACTTTGTATTCAAAGGATGCATTAACAATAAAATATAAATGAACGGAAGAAAACTATTTAATAACACTTCGAGCTAGATAATTTTCAAATTAAATTTATTGGTACCACAAGATCTTACAATAAATTTTCTTATATATCTTGTATAATCTGCAGTTAGCGGTGCATAGGTGTTCGAAAAGAAAAAAAAAAAGACGAATATGAAAGAAGCATGAAATAAAATTGGAGAAAAATAAACCATTTTAGCCAGATATTGATTTATCTGCGCCGACCTATAAAAATGAGGATAAACACCTATATTGTATGCATCTCTTACAGGATAAAAAGAAGTAACAAATTTTCGATTACACAAAGTAGTTTACCATTTTTTAAAATTAATTATTTTCTTATTGCCCACTGAAAACTGGGCACTATAAAAGAAACAAAATTAAAATCAAGAATAAGAGAGCCTTTTCTCACTTCTTGAAATTTACATAAAAATTTATACTTTCTGTAATATATTAGAATAATAAAAAATCTCTTGAATTGATAAATTATTTGTAGGCAAAAAAACGATACTTGATTCATTTAGAGATTCTCGTTATTCGTTAAAAGTTCACAACTTCGTTGGGAGTATTATAATGTCGGAATTCGATAACAATAAAAATAACGAAAAATTTTCTTTTATAAACAAAATCGAATATTCAAGTAAAACAAGTTTTCTGTCAAACATTAAAAAACTGTTATATATCCCTTCCGAGGTATACATATAATTTACCAAACGAAGTTTGTGATAATTATTACGTCATCATTGGATTTTATTTTACGTGCCAAATAAAGACGCCGATGTTTTCATTTTTTCCTCTTTCATGAAAGAAAAAAATTATTCGGCACGTTCATAATTAGTATTGCGTCAATTTCATCATTCATTTATTTTATTATTCGTCATACGTTTATTTTTTTCCTTGCGTACTTCCTCTTACTTAGTCGAAAACTTTTCGTTTGCAATCCCAACGTCAACCGTTCATCAACTTGATCTCCGCTATGTGAAACGGTGATTTGTTTCTTGCCCTTATGTCGTATTTATAATTTTCCTTATCTTCATTATCCGAGGTAAACAAAGCAGGAAAAAAATTTCTCTTTTCTCTTTATCCGATGGCCTTCTTGTTATTATTACCCTTAGGCTTGTTTTTCTCCTTTTTTTGTAATAAAAAAGAGAATTTTCAGCCTTTAGTCGTCGTTGTTATTTTTGTTGTTATTCTCATCCACGCCGACACACCATTTGTTGTTATTTCTCGTTGGCGTCTTTGTCTCGAGTAGTGTATCCCTCTCACATTGAGTTTTGGTTGTTTCTACCGTTTCGCGCAGTTACAGAGTGATTTGGTCTGGTTGTTGGTTTGGTTGTCGATGAAGAATTGATCGAACGAGCCTTCTCAGTCGCTCCCGCGACGCTGCTGCATGGCGAATGCATTTTTAAGCCGTACTAACTCGGCTCAATATGGTTGGGAGAACTGGCCTCCTGCTTGGGACTGACCAGACTGGTAAAAACCTAAAATACAAAATAATGCACCATGAATAATTAGGTTGCGCCTTCGTTAGGTTCACGGCTATGTAATTCAACGCTTACATACGCTGACTTACTTTTCACTTTAAGAAAAACTTTATTCCTTATCGTTTTATTTAATTATTTTAGAATCAAAAGCCTAATTGTCATTTACTGATACAATATGAAAGCAACGCTTATTATACCATGACCTGTTGTCTCAAATAAACATGCGTATTGCATTACAATTGTGTATACGCATATAATCTCAGATATAATTG
The DNA here is from genome assembly GCA_018907185.1 of Platyscapa corneri. Lineage (NCBI taxonomy): Eukaryota > Metazoa > Arthropoda > Insecta > Hymenoptera > Agaonidae > Platyscapa > Platyscapa corneri. The sequence goes on along the minus strand of JACCHW010000024.1, from coordinate 5,954,853 downwards.
ATCATATTGTTATAATGCCTTTCAAAATAAAAGTATTTTGAAATAAGAGGTAGGAACAAATATTACCACTGCGATCACCCTGATAAGTGGAATCTTGCGATAGAAGCCCGTCCATCTGAGATTGGAATTCTCCCACTGCAAATGAGTCCTGCGACAGCTCCGCCTGTGACAATCCGGGTTGCGATAAACTAAAGCCAGGTTGCGACATACCCTGGGTTGTACCCTGTGTCAATGGCAGGCCAGGTTGACTATACGGCTGTGTATTTTGCTCTGACTGACTTAGTTTGCCTAGGCGTGGTCCTGCATTACTACTTACTTTATTGCTTCCTATTAAAAAACAGTAAAAATATGTATGAAGTGAGCCTTGCGTACTGAACTTTGGGAAAGAGTTTTTCCTTGTTCCCCGGTGTAACCTTTCTTATTATTATTAATTACCAAACGTGACCTTGCACCCCACCCTCTAATAGTTTGAAATAATTATACAAATAATTCATATAATCTAAGGTTAAACGTTTTACTAAATTTTAATTAGATATTTCAAGAGTCTTTTTAAAAAGTGTATGGACGTTACACGTCAATAAAATATTAATTTTAACTAATTTTACGTCTTTCTAAAGATTCACCATTACACGAGTATTTAATAAACTATGATAATTTTATTTTGTCAAGTAAAATATTGAAATAACATAAATATTTAAGTTCAATAATATCCTGTTATCAATTTAACCTACCTTTTATGTTACCTCCTCGACGGACTCGTTGATTCTGTCGAGCTTGTAGCGCCTGCTGATGCTGATTATAGAAACGTGGTGGTACATGAGCCATATTCATAAACATGCCTACAGGTACAGGCACGTTGTTCATGGCAGCTTGGGCCCGTTCGGGACTGATGTAGCTTATAGTATCATGTGTGCGACTGAAAATGTCAATAGGCACATTGCGTTGATAATATGGATTGTGCGTCTGAGAGCCATTGACTTGGGCGCCCGATCTAAAAAAAAGGAAAAGTATTTTTACGTTTTTTAGTTATAAAAGTTATCTACGAATTACATGATTATAATATTTTTTATCGTTTATAGGTACCAATTATATCTCTCTTCCAATATGACAACTAAATTCTTTCGATCAAGTTCTTAAATCGAGCAAATGATAAATAATTTATTGCATAATAATTTTTAACTACTTGTCAATCATATTTCAAAAAGACATTTATGACATTTTTTATTAAATTCATACTCATAAATTAATCAAGTGTAACTTTCTTTAAAATAACTACGAATAATCCATTGAACGTGTATCTCTTCTCAATTCTAATAAATTATTTTTAATAAATATTATTACTTAATTAAAATTTTAATTATAATTAAGCCACTAAATAGTTAATTAGTTAAATTTTAATAACAGCAAAGTTTAAAAATTAATTAGAGAAATGCAGACATTTTATTAAATACCATTCTTTATTGTATAAGCATATTAAACGATATAAAATGTATGATAATAAATAATTACTACAATAGTAACTACAAAATTTAGTCTTGGAAATTATAGACTTTCATAAAAAAGCAGATTTACATTAAAATTTATTATTTAAGATTATGAAATACTAACCTATCATAAACAGACCCTGGAATAATAGCTTCTCTGGCATCATACATTGATGTGGACATAAAGTGTGATCCTGGATTAGCAGCATTTACAAGTTTCTTTGGTTTGGCGAATTGTATCATTGACTCTTTCAAATTGTTCAATGGTCCTTCTACCAACACCTTCTGCTCCTTATAGAAGCTCAACAAATGATTCCAGAGAGGCTGCTTTGATAGTACTTTGGGATTTCCTACTATAATGATCCCGTACTTTGCTCTTGTCAATGCAACATTCAATCTTCTTGGATCATTTAAAAAACCTAAATTAATACATTAAAATAATGTTTATAATAATTCACTTTAAAATTGATAATTTCATAAATCTAATATATATTTTGCTTCTAAAAACTGTTTAATTAATCTTTGAATTATTTAATAACACAAATTATTTCAGTAGACGAAAAATGTCGTTCAATTTTCATTCAGAAGACCGTCGTCAAATTCATCACAAATAAATATAATTTCGTGTTATATTTAAATAAAATTAAGGGAAACGAATATATAGAATACTACAAATCAAGTTGAAGTAAAATAATTAAGATTTAATAGTTAATATAAAGATGTATGAAAGAAAAAAAATTAAAATAAATAAATAATATAATATCTATTTAAAGAACGAAAAATATTTTAAGATTCAAGTTTCATATGAATAATAATGATAAAGTAATTTTCAATTAATTAAGACAAAAGTGTAAATATATATAAATTTTAATATGTGAATAGAAAAGTAATGTTTATATGTAATGCTTTTATGTAAAGCAAATGTATTATCAAATAATGTAATATATAATGACAATGTAATATTGTTCAATAAACTACTATACTACTGTACTATATGCTAAAATAAATAATGAAAAATAAATGTTAACAAACCTATTCCTTGGTGTTCATTGGACCTCACACAGGACATAATAATGATGTCCTTTTCTCTGCCTTGGAAAGCATCAACACTGGCCACTTCTATCTCTTGATATAACTTTGAATGCAATGATCCCTGATATTGCATGTATTGGACGAGATAAGCACGTTGTCCTTCGTATGGTGTAATGACACCAATTTGTTCAGGTTTGACACCACAACGTAAAAAGCGCGTCGTGATCTTTTCAACGTTTGACGCCTCAGTTCGATTAAGGTAGGACGTGCCACTACCTGCAATTTCCTCTTGACCTTGAGTAACATAAAAGAACATAGGCTTGTTGGGTGCAGGCCATGGGAAATCTATTTTTAAAAGTTTTCGTTCATCGGCGCATACACCGTTTTGCAGGGAGCCTTCATAGAAGAAATTCGATGGGAATCTGTGAATTTCATTTATCACGTGATTAGTAATTGCTTAAAAACTTTAAACTTAAAATAAATTTAAATTTAAAAATGAATTTAGATTCGTTATATGATTAAATACGAATAAAAAATATAAATAGAATTCTTATACAATACAATCTTTATTTAAGGCTTTTTCATCTCTTTTACTTTTTACATTAAAACTGGATTGTGTCTTTGAATTTATAACTCAGAAGAAATTGTTTAGCTTATTTTAAACATGATTATGAATTCTAATAAAATATGAATTTATTTATCATTAACGAATATGTTTTTATTATTGGATCTGAAAAATTTAATTTAAAATCCAAAAAAGTAATCGTCGTAAAAGTTATAAATTTAATGATTTTATTGTTTAATAATACTTTTCTAATACTCATTAGTTATTTTTTTTTAATTTGTAGATAAATGAAATAAAGCCTTATTTGAAGAAATTAAAATGTTAAAGAATTAATAAATTTTTAACTTTTTAATTTTAATAAATTTAAAAATTCGTTTTATAATCAAACATAAATATTTTTTAAAATCTCTCAAATTATTATGCAATATTATAAAAATTTAAATATTAAATTAATTTACATAGTAATTTTTACGAATAGAGTGTAAATTTTGTATTCTGCAAATAATTAAAAAAAAAATTTATACTGTAAATAAAATAAAACTTTGATCACTTGTATAATTAATATATATAAGTTAAAAGTAAAAGATTCAAATTTTAAAGTTAAAAGATATTTAATTTGAAACTAAAAATTTCTTTGAAAAGAATGAACAAGATACAGACAAAAATTTGATTGTGAAAAGTTTTGCTTTTGCTTTTTAAACATTCTTCGACATACTTAGAGAGATCAGGATGCATACGGTACTGGACTTCGAGTCTAAAGGGTCTAATACCAAGGACAACTAATCTTTCGAAGAGAGATTGCGAAAGACCAGCGCGAGCAGCTTTTTTACACATGACGACAGGTCCAAGTTGGCAGTGATCACCCACAAGAATGAGCTGTTTAGCACCTAACACCACTGGTACCATGCACTCTGGCTCAGTCGCTTGCATACTCTCATCAATAAGAATTGAGTGAAATTTGAGACGATGCAGTCGTGGATCGCCTGCTCCCACACAAGTGCAACATATCACGTCAGCAGCTTCAAGTAACTCTTTTTCGGCAGCCTTTTTAAGTAATCTAGATAATTAAATACTTAAATAGTTTTAAATTACATTTATAAGTTCCGTCTTTTACTTAAAAATCATTAATAATTAATAAAAAAAAAGACGAATAACATTTCTCAAACTTTCGTTCTTTACTAGGTAATTGAATATAAAAAACTACAAATTACAATATTTGTCACGTTAATGATAGATTAATAATTATATACTGCAAATTTATTTCTATTATAAAACTGTTAAATGTAACTAAAAAAAAACTTAATTATTCTGCTTTAATTTGATACCGATACGAAATATCTACGAACCTGTAACGTTTTTCATCTGTACTGGACAATTCTCCAGTTTCATCTTTCAACTGTTGTAGCTTTTGCAGTTCCGTATTTGTTTCCATATTCTTGATTTGATTGTGCAGAGCAAGAAAACTTACAGGTGAGTCTATTGCTTCTCTGGATTTTGCGCAAAGTCTTACAACCTTAAGATTGCTCTTATGAATCTTTTCCGTTAACTGATCAACAGCTGTATTGGAAGGTGCACAAACTAAAACGGGCCCACCGTTTTGCTTAACCAACTGATAAACAATTGTTGCACTGGTTACTGTCTTTCCAGTGCCTGGAGGACCTTGAATTAGAGATAATGGACGTTGAATTGCATGTTTAACAGCATAAACTTGTGAACGGTTCAAGTCCGGCAGATTAGGAGCGCTAAAATGTTTTGGTAGGTGACAACGGAAAAGAACTTCCTCCACCTCGTGGCCAAGAAGGCGGTGATAGATGTAAGCTGAGACGGAAGTATCGTCTACGGCGAATTTTCTTAAAGCTAATTGCATACTAAAAATAATAAAAGTGTTTCAAAAACAAATAATTTATGCTTTTGCTATAATACTTATATTACACGATTTATATTCATTCCTAAATAAATCTTATATTATTTTTAATTTACTTCATGAATGTAAAACTTAATTTTCATAAATAAATTTATTAATCTAAAACAAAAGTAATTAACGATAGTTTTGAAAGAAAAATGAAAGACAAACATTTAGTTTAAAATACATAAATAGTATTTAAATATTCTTCAATTACATAAAATTAAAAAAAAAAATACTAACCGATCAAAACTGGTGCTTTTCCAGATAAAATCAACTACGAAATTACTTGCACATTCGGTTGGAGCACCAGAATTATTTTTCAACTCGATTCCCACTTCCTCTCCATAATTATCCGGAATTTTGATAACATGACCAATGACAGACCATGGCTTGTGTAGTTCCCCTAAGTATCTTAATCTTAATTCATCTCCGTGCATTAATTTCATATCTCCATCAGTTTTTGCTAACATAAAATATGCTATGGTCTTCTTATTTAATCCTACGTCCCATCTTACATCGATATTTTCCTGCGTTTGCGACTCCTTCAATCGCTTATCATAGTCTGCCTCAAGTTTCACCTATAAAACATTAAAACTATTTAAATAAAAATATTTACCAATAACATTGAAAAAGTAATTTTTAATATTCTATTAGTTAAAAGTTAATTTTAAATTGTTTACATACATAACTTTTAAAATACTAAGCATTTTTTTAAAATCAATCAATTTATTTCTCAATCATTAACTGAAATTAACTGCAACCATAATTAATTTTCAAAAAATCTTAAATTCAATTTTATAATAAATATTTACAAATTTTATAATATATAAAATAAGAAAAATTAATGCTATATTTCACTTTATAAATATAGTATAATTTGAGGTTAAATATAAATAGTTTAATATTTTGCAAATTTGTTATTTATTTCAATTATCTAAAAAAAAATTATTATTATACTGTTTAAATATAATATTACCACAAAATTAATATAATATTAATTTTATATTTTAAGTGTCTATTAACAATTATTTTTAACAAAAAACTTTTCACAATAATCGTTTACAAGTTATAAAATTTACCTTTTCACGAAAATTATAAATTATACTCATTTTAAATTATAACATACCAGTGGACCAAAAATATTTTGGTATTGATAGCCATCCTCATAGCGTAGTAAAACTTGTTGAGGCTCTTCATCCACACCGGGTTTTTCCAGATCTTGAAAAGTTGCATCGACATTATCACGCCAAAGTTCTTCAAGTTTATTTATTTGTTGAGCTGAAATCTGACGAGCACGGAGTTGTTCTTGTTCTGAAGGTATTTTTACCAACCATGAAAGAAAACTGCGATCTTCTATTAGAGGCTTCCATTGCTCTTGATCCCTAAAAAAGATTATAAAATAATAAATATGAACAAATAATTAAAAATATATCGTTTAAATAAATTTATAGAATATTCTTCAACTAAATAAATAAAATTAATAAAAAATTGAGTTTGAAAATTAAAATTTTCTCAATATTATATATATAAACGTTAAAATTTTAAGCTGGAAAAATTTTTATTTTGACAGATCAAATTTCAAAACAAATTTTTAATAATTCTTTCCATAAAATCTAATTAAAAATATTTAAGAATATTTTACTATTAATAAATTGTATTATTTGATTTGAGTTACCTACAATATTGAACTTAACCTATAATATAATATGATACATGTTTCAACAAAAATTCAAGTATATATGATAAACATAAATCATATTGTAAAATTACCACAATGAATCATAAAATTTGAAAAAAAATTCTGTATTTACTTATTAAAAAATTAAAAAATATACTTTTATAAAGATATTTTCATGAAATTTTTTTTACAATTATATAATTATAGTTACCAATTCATATCTTTCAATGAAGTTTGTGCAGCACATGGTTGACGACATAAGAGTACAACAACAGAATCAGCTTTTGCTGGTATAAAACCAAGAACAAATACGTTTCTTACTGCACATGAATAACATTCCAATATTGTTTCACCCAATGGTCCATCTCTGATTATAATATAAAAATTTAGTATATAAAAACTAAAATTTTTTTACAAATAAAGTATGTAAAATTCTACATTGATATGTTTCAAAAAATTCAATAACATAATTAAATATTATGTTATTGCTTTATTATTAAGATATCTTTAAATATCTTATTTTAAATAAAAGTGTATTAAATTTGTAATTTTCAATAAAAACTAAAGAAATTTTTAAGTTTTTTAATTTCATTGATAATTATTATAGCAAAGACCTATGTAATGTGACTTCTTTGTGTTTAGCACGAACTAAGTGATTGATGATATGAGATCCAGATGTGTTGCCTCTGCCATTACAAAACCATTTGCGGCAGACATTGCACATAATAACGCAAGAAGCTTCATGAATACCACAATATTTACAAGCATGATCTGGTAAATCACGGTTGTAATAAGCTTCCTCCTCTTCCTCTTCAAATTGGAGTTCAGCTAAACTTTGAGCAGCTCCAGAAATTTTCAAGTCTAATGCCGATGTACCAACAGTTCCATTAATCTAAAATATTAAAAATACTAACTCAAACTTAAATTTCAGTTTAATAAAAAATTTAATTATTTCAAATAAATATAAAAAATATTAATATTGATAGTAACTTAACACTCATTTTAAAAACAATATCAAAGTCGGTATAAAAAATAATAAAATGGATTTATGGCAAGTCTTAAAAAATTTATTGTTAAAAATAGAATTCATCCTTCCTTTTTGTCATAAAAATAATCTGTAACTATTTGATATTTTAATAAACTTTAAAACAAAGCTTATGAAATTAAATAGTCAATAATAATAATAATTACTAGTAATAAAATGAAAAAAGAATTTCTTAAACTCATTACTTTACAAAACATAGATATTTAATTAATGTAAATATCAAAGTACTAAAATATTAAAAATTTAACAAGCTTATACTGAAGAAATAATAATATACTTATCATTTTAAAAACATTTATTTATAAATTTATCTATTTCATGAAAGCTGTTTCAATTTTTATTTATTACTAATATAAATAGTAATTACTACAATTTTATTTTTATGAATATTCTATTTAATCAGTAAATAACATTTATAAAAAAATTTAAATTTAGTAAATTTTCTTAAGTAAATTAAGGAATTTTTATGTTTTTCCTAAAAATTCAGTTGATAACAATTTTTTGATAATAATTCTTAAACTTGATATTATTATGTCACATATATTATATCATGATGTAACATAATAAAATCGTAGATGAATATTTTAATTCTTATAATACACAATATAAAAAATACCAATAAAATACCTTAATAATAAACATTGAAATATCATTCATAAAGTTCTTAACATAAACAAGACATATTGATAATACTTAATTTTATAAACATATCTTTCACGTTAATATGGAAATAAAAACTTAAATATTTTAATATTTACATAAAACTTTAAACATTTTAATTAAGTTTTACTTTTTTAAAATAAATTTTCTGAAATTCATAATTTTTTTTGAAATTATAATTTGCATATGTAACATATAGCAATTATTTGTAAGAAAACCAATTATTTGTTCAACAAATAGTAGATCGTTTCAAAATACTTTAAACTAATTTATTTAATTACAAATATAATAATTTAAGTTTGAATATATTTATAATTTTCAAATTGATCAATATGTTAATAATAATTTTCTTAAAGTTTAAAAAAGGCTTTTTAAATAAAAAATATTTTTATTTATGAAATCAATATTTAGTTTTGGTAATGAATATTGGATTTTCATATGAGCCATCAATTATATACAAATATGAATTTTCTATCAAAACAATATTTTACAACCTCATAATATTTGTGATCATATTTTTATAATAATTTAAACTTGTATTAGATTTTATTCATATTTGATGTTTTAAATTATTTAATAAATTTATCAATAAAAGGCCATAGTCATATAGGCTAAGATGCACATATGCAGTGAATATGCAACTTGTAAACCTAGAGTAACATCAGAATCATCGCTTACTAAGTTTTGCAGTACTAAAGCTGATTTTTCTCATAATAATTTCTTGAAAAATCTAACGATCAGCTATAAAATCGGGATCGATGGCCTATAATGATAAAAAAAGTTTTATAACTGAGAAACTAGTGTTAAGGAAAATTCATATATTGAGGTTAGAATCGACCGGGGACCGCGTGCTTGCGTTGTCGCACACGCTTTCCATTCTATTGGTATAAAAAAAAAAATACTCCCGACTCCATGTAAAATTTCAAGGTCACTTTGCTTATAACCCTTCCAATAATACTCCCATATAAGACTTGTATCGAACATTTCTTCTTCATATCTTACGCAAAAGAAACGGGCACCGAGACAAAGGAAGAAAAAAGGTGGGGTAAATGATGCGAGATTATCGTCTTTAACCTGCACGGGTTGACTCTGCTGGCTGCTTTGTGCAGCGTCGTGTTGCGAAGCTTGAGTCTGGCTGGGCGAGGGTAATGTAAAGTCCGTGAAATCGAATTCACTGCCCTGGGTATCGGCACCGATTAGGTCTGCCTCCTCCGTGTCCAGGAATGTCAACGTCTGGCTGCTTGGCCCGTACGCGTCGACGCTCATCTTCTTGGAAAGTAATTTTTACTGCGATTGTCTCTCCTCTCGTCTCTTCGCGCTCTCCGCGCACACCACTGATACAAACCGCACTCGACGATTTTATAAAAAAAAAAGAGGCGATTTATCGCACGCGCTCGTTCTTTCTCTCTCTCTCTCTGTCTGTCTCGCGTGTGCAGTTTTTCTCTTGTCGTCGTCGAAGAGAGACATACGCGCAACGACCGTATATACGATGTCGTCGTCGTGTTTTTTTACTTCTCACTCTCTCTTTCTTTCTGTGTCTCACTTACTCTTGTACTTTCTCTCTCTCTCTCCTCACTCGTTCTGAACCAGAGTCGAGTAGAATGAGAAAAGGAGATACAGTATGGACAAAATGCGTAAATAACAGAGAAAGAAAGAGAAAGAGAGGGAGAAAGAGAAGCATTTAGAACTACATATATGTACAAAGTATATACAAAGAGAGGGAGAACACAACGATATGACCGGCGGATTTCCGGTTCTCTCTTGCGTGGCCACACGTCCAACTACGAAATGCGCGCAAAATATGATCATGTGTAGGCATATATATATATATATAAGCATATGTAACAGCGAGAGGGGATAACTTAACGTTAAAAAGGTGACTACAGAAATAGCAATCTTTGCAGTTTGTAGTGTAACATTAGTAATGTGGTAATTGAAAACATACGATAAAAGAAATTTTTTATGTAACAGTATTATTAACCAAATGTTATATCTGTCTTATCAAGAAATAGCTGTGATGGTAAAGTCATAAACGTATATATGAAAGAAGTATATAAATATTACTAAAACGAAAAAACAATATATTTAAAAAAAATTGAAATATTTTAAACGTAAATATCTAATATTGCTGTGAAATGAGTTTGAAAATGATAATCAAACTTTTCTTACATTTAATCCAAAAGAAGTTTAAGGTGGGTTTTCAATGTAATATTTAGATTACAGAAATTTAAAAATTTTATTTCATGAGAATCAATTGACCCATAATTCATAACTATTGTTTATTAATAAAATAAATAGAAAAGATTAAAATCATATTTCCATCTTTTTAATTTCTCATTGATTCTGCTTTTTTAAAATATAGTTTAAACATTTATTTTTAAATATAAATATTTACTATAAATGCGATACAATTGTTATTCAAAGATTTTAGTTTTATATTCCTAATTTTTAACTTGAAAATTTTTCTTATTTTTGCTTATATTTAAAATAAAATACAAACTAATCTACATTGATAGTTTAAGATTTGTTTTTGAACAAACAATAATAATAATTTTTTAGTAAATGAAATATGTGTTGAACCAAATTTATTTAATCATATTCAAATTATTCTTTACATTCTCTTCTTTTTCTTCTGCAATTATTCTTGAATTATTCCATTTGATGAATTCGTAATGAAGTCTTAATAAATACATAAATTATAAAATCATCGGATAAAATTATTATTATTTAACTAATACTATATATTTGAAAGTTAATTATCTTAACAATATATGCTTTTTTTATTATGAACTAAATCTTAATCTTAATCTTATGAAATCTAAGCTTAAATAAATTTAATTTTCAATTTTCCTAATGAAACTAAATGTTTTTTATTTGATATTTTTAGGTAAATACTTACTTTATATTAATCTATTTAATTTAATCATTTTTACATTATCAAATACAGCATAAAGTTAATCTATATTAGAATTATACATATATTTTATAAAAAGATAAATAATATTTTATTTTCTCTTTTCATATTATATGAAAATTTAAAACACTTGGTTTAATATTACAAATTATAACTTTCAGATTATGACACAATAATAAACGTTTTAATAGTTTGTTGCTTGTAAAAATATGAATATTAAAAAAGCTTATAATTACTATTTTATCAAATAAAGACAAGATAAGATATAAGAAATATATTTTTATTACAATGTTAATTTTTGAGAATCTTAAATTTTCGTTAATAAATAAACTAAAAAAAAAATTATTTCAAGAAAATGATTAATTACCTATATTAGATATTATATACAATAAATTGTTAAAAATAAAAATAAATACATAAATTTAATTTACAGTGTTAATGATAAATATTTAAAAGTTATTGATTGAGAAACTGATAAAGAAAATATTATTTTTGTAACTAGAAAGATGAAATTATTAGGTTTACTTTCATATATAATAGTAACATATTCTATAAAATTTTTACATACCTTATTGAAAAATAAAACAATTTAAGAGAATAATTCATGATTAATTTGAATGTAAATATAATGACTGGCAATAAACCCACATTAAATTTATTTATATAATATACACATGCATCATTATGTATTAAATAAATATTTCTGTAATCTTTAAAACATAAATTTTATGCATATTTATAAATATTCAATTACAAAACTTTAAAATTATAATATTGAATCAATCTATTTAAAAATCTATTGTGTGGAAAAAAAATTTAATTATTTAATATTTCCACAAATTGGAAACACTTTAAATTTTCATACATACATAGTATTAAGAATTAACCACTATTTTTAATGAATAAAATTGAAATAAAATTTATTTTATTTATTTAAGGTACATTTAAAATTAATATTATTTCAATACAGAATACACACAATCAAATATACCTTTTCCATAGAGAATAATAATGCTTTAATATTAAAAGAGCGCATCTTTTCTCTTTGATACATAAAAAGGAAATGTAAATAAAAATGTAGTAGAGATAAGATATAGCTGATACACTAAATTCCATCAGAAAAAGAATAAAATAATCATGATAATTTGCTCTATATTAAGATTCGACGAATGTTTTTTACAAATGAACTTTATTTATTTATTATTATTATTTCATAACAATATTTAAATTTATTACAAATTTTATTTAATTAAATATTGTTCTGTAAACTTATGATGTGAAATGGATAACAATCAAAAGAGTAAAAAATTATCAAATTGGTTGAAATTTCAAAAGTGGTTCACAGATGGCATTAATGGTAATTTGAATTTCTATTAGATGGTTATTTAATATCAAATAACTTTGATATTTTATTTTTTCACAATTAGTTATTTAAATACGCTGTATGTATTATACATTTTTATGGATTTTCAATAAATTTTATCTTACTTACAGTAATTATTAGTTATATAGTTAATATTTCTTCATTTTCTTTATCTACTTGTATTAATGTCATGAAACTGATAAAATTTATTTTTGTTATGTGTCATAATCTGTTGAAATTTTATATAAAGGTATTATTTATTTGCTTATTACAGTTGAATTAATTAATTCATTGAATTAAACAATTTTTGACAGAGTTTTATTGGAAAAATTGTATATAACTTTTAGAAAATTCTATTTATTAAAACTAATTATCATTAAATAATTAAGATTAAGCAATTTTTTAATGTACATTTTTTGTTTTTTTGTTTTTATTTTAATAAAATGTTTAATAATTAAAAAAATGTAAAAAAATAAATTATATAGGAAAGGATGTAAAACATGAGGTTCATTTCAGATATTTTTTTTATAACTATTTTTATTGTCTTTCACTATTTGCACGCATCTATACATGCCAAGCTTAAATGTAGAAATTGTTAATTAAAAGTGTAAAATAATAAATAGAAGTATTCGTATACATATATTTACAAGTTCTTAGCTCTTTAGTCTCTTTGAATTTTATAATATATTAATTATTATAAGTTATTATCCTAACTAATATTTATCATTTTTATTGACATTTATCAATTAACTATAATTAAATTGATTGAAAACATGAAATTTGTTTGCTTATATTAATGTAGGATAAATAACTCTACTAGTATAGTAATTTGTTAATTCAAAATAAAATTCAATGATAAATTACTGATAATATTAATAAGATAAAATATAAAAAAATTCTGAATTAGGAAAATAATTGATGCACGTAATTTTTTTACAAATATCACGCTTTGGTTTAATGGCAGTCTTAAGCTAAAACTGTAATTATACAATGGCAAATTTTTTTTGAAAACAAGTTAACTACTTTTAAAAATGCTTATTGTAACTGTACAAGTTCTTAACAAATTTATATCTTTAAATATATATTTATATCTCTAAAATTATCACCTAATAATAAAAATATCTATCTACCTCATTTTCATTAAATATAAAATCAATTAAATACAAATTCTTATTCGTAATATCCTTATAAAATTATTTTGTCGTATTTCAGTAAAATTGTTATTTTAAGTTTTTAACGACGGTTTTTCAATTGAAATATAAAATATGTTTGAAAAAAATTATGAATAGCTATATTTTTGAAACTAGTATTATATTTTTCCCCTATTGTGCGTTATTTTTTCAATAATACTTAGCTTTTTCAATAATAATTTACTAAATCAAAATTGTTTATTGTAAATTAAATATGTATAATTATTTTAATATTATGCGTAAAAAGTGTTAATAACTTTGAGCACTGGTTTTCGATTCCATCCTTAATTTCAATTAATTACCAAAACGCAAAGGCTTCAAGAAAAATACTAATTATAAATATTATCCTGCCATTACATCTAAAAACAAACTTATCATTACAGTACTTATTACACATTATTTTGCCACGATAATTATGTACAGGAATATTTCAAACACCAATCATCGTCGTCTTTATTACATTTACTAATAAAAATAAAGCATCAATTTGAGCGATTATTTATACACGCTTAAACTCATTTATATTAATAGTAGCGCAAAAGACCATAACGACGGTGTGATCCAAAGAAACATATTAGAAGCAACAGTGTCTGAGGTTCCGCTGTATTGTTTTAAAAAAGTAACCAAGTGAGCTGTGATTACAAGTTTAAGTCGCATAATATCTTAAGCACAAGCATTGGCGAATTTCATAAACCAGCGATGATGTAGAGTCGAATTAGCGGACCACATTAGTCGCAGAAAGACACGTAACATATGCAGCAATAAATAATACATAAAACCGTACTTGAATTATTCGGTAACTTTTTTACCGTCACTCGGAATTTATGCACAAGGGAACATTTCTAGTATAAGAAACGTCGCGGTTCTCGCAAATGTACAGGGCATTTCGAACAATTATTACTCAACACGTTATCAGCCGAGAGACTCTCACCCATGTTGGAGCGTCATCAGTATTGCGGCGTATTTGGCGAATGTCTGTGATAACTCGCTTGCTGCTGTCCAGCATTTTGCTGCAGCGAACCAGTTTGGCTAAGACGGCCCTGGTAAACGTGAGGTGGTGGTCCTGGTGGGGCTGGCCCGGTGGTCTTCCCGTAGGTTCCCCGAGTCGAGCTCTGGTAGCTGCCGTAAGCGGAGTCATCGCCTCGTCTTACGTGTCCGTACATACTCTCGGGCCTATCAGCCGATCGGCGCGGTCCGCTGTCTTGACCGTTGGATAAGTGAGTCTGATGAGACGGTGCTTGATTCGGATTAGTCGCTTGACTATTTTCCCGTGTCGGTACATTCTGTACTTGCTGTTGTTGCTGCTGCTGCTGCTGCTGCTGCTGCTGTTGCTGTTGCTGCTGCTGCTGTTGCTGTTGCTGCTGCTGCTGCTGTTGACTTTGGGGACCGTGATTCGAGGGCGGAGGTACAGGCGCCCGGCCATAAATATTTGGGCTGGTAGAAATGCTGCCGTTCTCCCGGGTGCCGAGGTGCCCGTAAATGTTATCCCGCGTACTGACACTAGTGGAGATGCCACGGATACCGTATATATTCTGTGTACACTGCTGTAATTGGTTCTGCATATTCTGGTTGGTGCTGTTATGGTTCTGCGTCGTCGGTAGCGTTGTGGTTTGCTGCAAAATGTTTTGTCCGATTTCCCTGACGCTTGTCGGCGTGCTGACGGTGTTAAGTCTTATGGGGTACAGACTCTGGGCTGGAATCAATGGTCCAGGCTTTGGTATTATTAGGCCATCCCTTGTGCCGGACGTCGATTTGGCATATACACTTTGCGATCTATTGAGATTAGCTCTGGTCAGAGGTGGGCTTTTGCAGTAGAGGGATTTTGTCCCGCCGTAGATGGACTCGACTCTCTCTAGGGCACTCGGTGGTCCATAGATAGACGAAGCTCCAGTCACAGGTCGGTAAGTAGCATAGGCACCCGGGAACTTGGGGGTTCCAGCCTTGTCCAGATCATCATAAGTTTCATCGTCGGAGCGTATCGACGAGCTTTCGACGTCATCTAAATCCCGAGAATCGTGCGAGCGTCGGTTCCCGCTTAGGACGTACTCGTAGAGGAGAGCGGCAATAGCACCACCGGCGATTGGACCGATCCAATACACCCAGTGGTTGTCCCACTTGTTCATTACAAACGCTGGTCCGAGAGCCCGTGCCGGATTCAGGAAAGGACTCTGTAATAAAAACGAACAAGAAGCCATTAAAGAGCGTAACACAAAATTCAGTAAGAGATGTAAAAATAAATGGAGTTGTATCGAAAACTGGTTCCTCGCAAAGTGTTAAAACAAAAAATCACGTTTTATATACACATCAAGTTTTATAAATAGCTGTTCTGTATATTTTAATAATATACTTTTCCATTGTAGAATATTAAAATCAACTGTTCAGAAAAATTTTAATTCGTTGACGCAGTATCTAAGCTCCCCGATTTATAGACATTTTTTCATTTTTCTTAAACCAAAACAGCACGTTTAAGCATCCGTCGGATTTTTTCTCGTTCTTTCATCTAACCAAGCAACGAAGGAAATGAAAGAGTAGGCAAGGACCGGATGTGCTTTTAAATTCTGAATGCATTCGTTTTATAAGATTTTCGTTCTGTCGCTCTCTTTTTCTTTCTCTATGCTCAGCTCCCGAACGAATTGTAAGCACAAGAAGCGTAGCAGGTGGCCTGAGAGAAAATAGTGGAGAACTGGACCCTTGCAGGTGCCCTCTTTTACTTCGGAGCACGCAAACGTGGACGTGGACGTGCGCGCGTATACGCACGTTCAAGCCGTAAAGGAAATGAAATCTCACGGGAAGTGCTGCTACGTGCCGTTCTGCACTCCCTCGCAAAATAGAACTTTTTAAATTTTATTGCGAGCCTCGGGAACGAAAATGATTGTTTTCAGTTAAATGCAAATTCATCTTCGTCTCGTAGGTATACGAAAGTTTTAGTGCTACGCTTCAATTTTGTACAAAATCTCTTTATCCGTTAATTTTTTAACAAATCGAGATGAATGCAATCCATGATTTATTTATGATTTGTCATAATAAGTCTTTGTGAATAAGGCAATTTTAACTAAAATAATTAAATTATTTTTGAAACTAATTGAGAAAGATTGAAAATGAAATATTATTTTACAAATAATTTACAGCGAATCACGAAAATCATCGTTCCTTAAAATTAAGATTTGGAAAATATTAGAACAATAACTGAAAAAATTATGTTTAATTTTAAAAGCAATTGTAGGCCGAATCAACCGATCGTTAATTTTCGAAATGAAACCATCTTTTCCGTAATTTCTTTCAGCTTTCAGAGGCATAAAATGAAAAAAAAAATACCAAAAAATACTAACTCCGCTTACCGAAACCAGAGTAGCGGCGGTGTAGACGGCTGCCAATACACAGGCTGGTTTCGCTGAAATGGTCGAAGGCAGGGTCCTTGGTGACTCGCTGGCAAAGTGCCCCAGGACTACCAAAATCGAAAGCGACAGTTCAACGAGAAGCTTCAGAAGGGCCTGTTCGCTTAATCTGCCCGGGGATATCATTAGCGTCTGTGGTGAATTGGCGACACTGTAACAAAAATTGTGAAAAGAACTTTAATTGGGATTTCCAGAGTGACAGAATTTTTAATTTGTTTAAAGCGAAATCTGATTTTTAAATTTTCTAAAGATTTTTATATCTATTTTTTAATCATTGTATACATTTGCATCAGTTGATATTTAAAAAAATGTGTATTCAGTTATACGTTGCATAAAATACAACGATCATCCATGTCATAAAATGAATTAGTTTTTATAATTCAAAGTTAGAAAATCACATTATTACTTTAACTGTCGTATATACAGCATAGTAAATTAATCGATTTTCAAAATATAGATTTATAATTGGAAAAAATAATTAAAAAATTTCGCTGCTAAAAGTGAATTATTTTTACCGAGATTTGAAATCGTACCAAGTGCAGCTATAACTATCATAATTACACGTTGAGGTGAGAATAAAATCATTTTCTCGAATTATCGTATACATGTCATCCTTAGTTATAAGCACATATGGGATGTAAAGAATACCAAGGGCGAAATATTATACGAGCGTCACTTTCGTGAAATACGATGATTTTCCCCACCAGAAAAGACGAAATAGCCCCCGCTGTCAAGTTGCCCTTCCCCTAGACATCCGTCTAATATTTATATTAGACGGTGTGGCAACTTATGACTTCACAGTCCAAATCATATGCAAGAACTTTCCTCCGGCAGTTTTGTCTGTACACGTACATGCAAATAGAATAAAACTTGCGAGCTTATATTTTATGGTGACAAATACACAGCATGGGGTTAAATTTACTTTATATCGTAACCATGTGCGGTAGATCCGATCAACATATTTTTTCGCGAAAGAGATTAACCAGAAAGTGATTATATACTCTAAGCATTAAACTTAATGGAGAAAAGTGAGGGGAACGAAGAGAAATCGCTTTAACCCTTAACGCGCATCCCGAGTTTAAAAATCTGAAAAAACTGAAAAGTTGTCTTTCGTTAAATTGGTATTTACATTTTTACCGGCATAAAATTGAAATACAGTCTGGTAAGCTTTATACGTTAAACACTCCGCAACATATGCATAATACAATTATACCGTTGAATTATGCGACTGCGTAATGCGAGTATTTAATGGACTTTAGATTGATTACTCTATCTCCATGCTTTTAGTTGTGATGCACCACCAAATTGCATCTCAAAATACAACAAAAATACGAAGATCCTCATTACTCGCGGAATCTAATCTCAACAGCCTTTGCACGCATCCCAGCATCGCGCATAATAATTACTGGTTTACACGTGTACTGGCGCAATGTTTATTGATGCAACTCTATTTCACCAAGACTCACGAATGATCTATTTATCGTATAAATGCAAGTGAATAACTTTCTGTAATTTCTCTTTCGAAGCTTTAAAATTAAAGCTTGGGACTCGCTTATTCACTTATCAATCATCGTCTGATTATAAATTCATCCCAGGATGTAACTCGCATCGTTAAATCTTAAGATACGTATTAGTACGCATATAAAAGAGTTGGAAAATAGCACTGAACAAAAAACGGTATATAAAAATAAATGAGTGCATTGAAAGAGTTTCGAGTGCACAAACGAAATTTAGTTTGAAGATTTTTATGACTCGTACGTGCACTGCTGAAAATAAGAAAAACCGAAGAAAGTATAATAAGCATTAATGGTTTTTACTAAAAATTTATTCCGTATTGCCTGTAATTAAAAAATCGCAACCCAGCCCCGTCCAAAGTCATTCAAACTTCTGCTTTGTATCTTTTCTCTTGCCAAATAAGCATTAGTGATGCCTCGCTAGCTATTGCGGAGCTACGCGTGTGTGTCTGCGTATGTCGATAGGACATTAAGATATTTTCTCGCGCTACGACGCATTGCTTCAACACTGGCTTAGGCTCGTTTAAAACGAACCGATAGACGGGGCGATGATTATCTACGGCGCGTAAACGGCTGCATCATAGAGGCATTACGTCGAGCACCTGTATCACATCAATGCGGCCTCGCTAACAATCTCGCTTTAAACGACACTAATCTGGACGGGGGCTGGGGTGGGGGATGGCAAGGGCGGAAGTGCACAGTTGCCCGAACATGCGCTCGCCCATGCAAATTATCCGCTACCCCTATCCAATTTCGGTGAGTATCTTCTGCGATATCCACGCAACGGGGATAATCGCCGTCGTGTTGTGCGATGCCAAAGACTCGGTCTATTTATTTATTTCTTTTATTCGTTATTTTTTTAGTCGCAGAGTTTAGAGTTTTGTTTCTCGTGCCTCGTGAACGTTTTCCCCCGTTTGTTTATTTTATTTTGGGCGTGGGATGAGAAGCCCGTTTAATTGCCCTTGACTCGTTAACTGGGTAATTTAAGTTTAGTTTAAAAGAAGCCTGGTTATTCGAATAGATTTTTTCCTGGTTTATTTTGGTTAATCCTCTGTATGATTAATAAATTTTTTTAACACACGAATTACTCTTTGTTTCTTTTAAAACGAATTATGCGAGAGTTGATTACCAAAGAGATAGCATTTTATGATTTATACTTGTAAGGCATCGCGCATTATTATTCTTCAACCGATAAAACTGTACGTATTAATTGAACACTATATAATTAAGAAACTTTATTTAATTTATAAGTACGCAAGAAAATTATTTAAATGAAGAATAAACTCTCGTTTTGGCAAACGCGCTACAGCTTTTCTTATTTCCGAGTGGAAAATCGAGAAGAAGCCGGTGAGCAAGTGATAAGCAGCTTTTCACTATTCGCGGAAACGCATCTGGGATTTCGTTCTCGAAAATTTCCCACGTGCTCGTACGTGCACATTTATGCGCATGTGTGAGATGTGCTTGACTATTCACAACAAACGAGCAAAGATCCGTTTAAAGTCTCGTCCTCTTGAGGGAGAAAACAAATAATTCTCTTTTGCCCCTCCGTTATATAATGTGTCTTTCGTCTATTTGAAGAAGGTTACCGAGTGCTTAAAATATGTTATTAATCTTGGATTTTGTTTGTTTTCATGATATAGAGAATGCGTAGCTTGTAAGTGTTCTAGAAGTTGAAAGTGAGTTATTAATGAGGCGTCAAATGGTTTATATATTTTTCAATGGCTTTTTAGAATTATGTTGGTGTTAATTCGCTGTGGCTTTGTATCTCTTGGCAAAGCATTAAATAACGGTGAAATTGGCTGGTAAAGTTTCGACAATCTTTTATTTTGCTAATGTTAGTTGCAATTCAGTGGACGGTAATTTAATCGTTAAATTAATTTGATAGTAAATGCATAGTCGAGTACCGAGAATTCGAATGTATGCTTTCAATAAATAAAATTATCTGTGTATAAGAGCAAGAAACGAAGAAACGTCACGATCCATCTTGGACTGAGTCATTCATCAACCTTAAAGTATTAAAAAAGAAGACTGTACGAAACTATAAAAAAAGCCATAAAAATTAAAATGATAGTTTGTAAAAATAATGGCTTAGACCTGTAATTTATTTTTAACAATTAAAGTTTCGGAAAAGCGAGCAGCAACTAACATTTATTTGTTCATATATTTATTCCCACCGAAATCAAGTATTCTGCAAATAAAAAAATAAGTGCGCGCGCGTTCTTAATCGAAACCATTCACACGAGCATTCGCACGTAGATATACATAAGCATGTGTACGCGTCGACAGAGGCTTATACTGTTCGCAGTACCGTGGGACGCGCGGTACACGCATACTTGCGCCACACAAAAGGTCCCTAGAGGAAAGCACACGCGCTCGCACACGCGTACGCGACTGCACAAAGAAGTCAAAGATTCGACGTCTCTAGCGTCGTTTTAGCAATTGGCGAATAAAAAATGAAAATTGGAAAATTAAGTTTTATGTCACGAAAGGAATATTGAAAAAGTACAACCTCCCGTAACAGATGTGTTTCGTACTTGAATTTAAGAGTAAGAGTACTATTTTACGGATGCTTGTATGACGTGTGGGACCAGAAGTTATTCACTAATGAACGTCTTTAATCTAGAATTGATGTCATTTGAAGGACTAAATTATTACATCGAGTTTCGAGTACTGATAAGAGTAAATAAGTAATAATATTCCTAATAAAGTCTGGATATTATACATAAAAGTTGCAGGACAAAAATAAGTTTTTATCGTGTTAATTGCGTTAAATAATTCATATTAACAAAAAATTATTAAAACGTATTCAGAAACATTACGTTAATTTTCTAGTAACTGTCGTTTATTTATTTTCAGATTTGCGAATATTGTGCATAAGCTATCCGACACAAAGCTAACGAGCAAATTTTTAAACTGTCACTGTTTATCTTATTTATGCGACTTAAATGAAATGTTACAGTCAATTAGTTCCTCCTTATGAATAAAAATAACACACATCACTTGGATATTAAACAGTAACAATTGTACTAACTTCGGTTTTGAAAAATTTTACAAAAACTTTAGACTGCGATTACGAGAAATCTTTTAATTTTTAATAATATTATTTGGATAAAACATTGGCAACATTCGAGTGAACAAACGGCGGTGCCGGAGCCGATAGCAGGAATTGCTCTGTTGGTGCAAGGAGCAGCCTCTCAAAAACCACTTGCATAAAGGCAAGTGCATGTAAACAAAACAAAACCCCGTTATTTCACGTGATCGCTCATTCTTTACGGGCGCACAAAGCCAGCCAAACGATCTCCACGAACGTGTGGAAAGCGCCAACTTCGCGTTGCAAACCTGCCGCGAGTCGCTTTCAAACCCTTTTCCCCGTACGAGTTCGCAGCATTCGCACGCTCTCGGCGTCGTGCGCGGGAACAACAAGTGCATCGCGGACACACGAGGGCTTTTAAACGTGGCAACGCGCCCCCGTGGACGCGCACCGAGGGTCGGCGCTCTAAATAAATTTCGAATTCAAGTGGCCGCAGGAGTAAGTGAATAAGTCTCCCGTGCGGTGCGCGCATTTAATGAGTTATTGATACACCCTTTGGTCCACCCTGATTCGAGCTCGGTTGCCCTCATAAACATACGAGGAGAGAGAAAAAGATCTGCGAATCTGCGAGGGTTGGGCGCTGGCTGGCTGTTCCACCGGATGGTTTGTCGTTTTTGTGTTTTTTATTGTCTTGGTAATAGCATCTATAGACCTGAGCAACTAAATGGACTGGCTAAATTCAAGGACTGTTCCTTCAATATCGCAACAAATTTCTGCTTCCATCGCTTTTCAAACCTTAAAACAACCACTGCGAAAAGCATTTGATCAATTCGTTTTTGTTTTGAAGCACAATTTCAAATAATTGTTACGCAGAAAGCTGTATTAACATTTTATATATTATATTTTATCAAATCATTGGTTTGTCTTACTTCCAATAATCATTTTTTAAATAATTTTTAATTCTACTTTGTACAACGTCGATTTATCCTGTGCGCAAATTATAAATAGAAATATTAGCGTGTAAATTATTTGTTTTTAGTTGACTTGATTTATAAATGAAACATAATTGTGCGCTACGTAATGAATTGACGTGTATTTTGTCATTATAAATAAAATGCAAAGAGAATTAGATAATTAAACTAATGAGGTCACTTGCTACGTTCATCAGTTCTTATTGATCGAGATAATAAGCTTTAAAATAAATATAAAGCATTAAATGACTGAAGCGTTCACTCAAAAGTTTCGCTGAACCAATTATACGTTCCCATTACGCATGACGGCTATAATTCACGAATCGTACGAAGTATACGGAGACCCGATAAATAAAATATACGCGCGGGAAAAATTACCTTTTGGCGAAAGAGTTAAATATTGTTACGATAAAAATTAAGGAAAGAAAAAACAAAGAAGGACAGGTCGGTCGCTGTCACTTGTTACGATTTAGAATTAGGTGATCTGTATAAATTTGGTAATCATTAGAAGCGAAGTGATGTGATGACGGCGTGACACACTTGATCGACTCGTCGCTACGTGTATGCATGTCCGACGTCCGATTGTAAAGGGGGCCGAGAAAGAAAGAGAGGGAAAGAAAAAGTAAATTAATGCTGTCCAGTAGAAAGGGACAAATGAGAGTTGGCTTTTATTGTGCATTGCTACATGAGGCGCGACTGTATGAAATTAATTTTGCTTTTGAAAACGTCGTCGAATGACCATAGACGACGAAAATAAAAGTGTCAAAACTAAGGGTGAAAACAAGAAGACAACTTACGTTTTTGAAATGAAAATTTTTCAAATTACGCGAACATAAATTTATTGCTCTTCAGCGGCGTTATGGTTCGATTATTTGATTGTATCTATTATGTTTATCGACCAATAAAAATAATCGATTTCTTAATTTTATAGAAAATGAGAAAGAACAAGCGTGTAAAACGGGAATTTTTCGGATGATTTATTTGCGACCAACAGTCGTAGCTTTGATAAATTCAGTTCTTTTAAAGCCTTTATTTAATAAGTATTTAAAGATTCCACGGAGCTGACCAGGAAAGTTTTTCAGCACAAAAATTAGACACGTCCAAATAATACGTTTCATATTCGGCAGCTTAATAATAATGACTGGAGAAAATTACGATATTTACAGTTCAATCAAAAGCACTTGATCTTTTTTAAACCTTTTTCCCTCTTTGAATATAGAAGGGCATTGTCGATCTCGCGCTTACAGCCCCAAGCTATAAATTTCATTATACGCCCTGACCATAAAATTAGCCCCGTCGAACGACTCGAGAGCAGTCGCAGACTCTTTTGAAATCAAAAATTCTCCCTTTGGATGACAAATTGCCTGTCGCACTCTATTCACTCGCAAGTGCGAGCGGGGCGTACACACGTGTGATTAAAATTTTGCATTCACCGATTTGCACGCGGAATCGCTCGTCAACATTCGCGTCACGGGCAAACTTGTTCTCGAACTCTTAAATGCTGAACCGAACGAGAAAATATCCAATTTCACCAAATGCAAAATTCGAGTAAATTTGGCTATAAAACAGGCGCAAAAACGCAAACTGCTCGTTTCTATAACGCTTTTTCAGTCACTCCTGTGCAGTAAAAACAATATGCAGTGTAGAACAATTCTAGATATTTGATACAAAGGTACAAAGTGTGTCTTCGTAAAAAATATTCATCAGCGTAGATATTAAAAACTGGGAAGGAGCTCTGAGCTTTTCGTCGCGCTTCCATTCCGCAAGGCACTTAAGACTTGTTATTTCGGCAAAGACAAGGAATAGCTGCTGCTACGGATCAAAAACCTTGATAGGTCTCTCGCTCAATGGTATGGAATAACGGAGCCAGGGCACAAAAGTTGGCGGCCAGATTCGCTGCTCGAAGCCAAGCGCTTTCTTCGCTCCGCCAGAACTTTCATCGGCAAAATTATTACTCGCCTGAAAAAGCTCGCGCGACCTACAACGTGCAATCAGAAATGGGGAAACGTTAAAAAGACTAGAAAGAGGAATACAATGGACTGCGATCGCGTTTTTAAGACGCGCGCGGCCCGTAAGACTACACGAGCACACACATGTGCTCAAGACCATTTTTTACAAAATGGTTGCTTCGAAATAATTAGTCTCGTGTCGGAAAATTATTTTTTCAAACGCAAACAAAGCAGAAGCAGCTCTTACGATTGGAAGCAAACGAGTTTGATCGATTCAAGGGGAGCTATTAAACGATGTTTCGCGTTATTTTTATTTCGTCGCGTGATTCAGTTCGACAAACGTAGGTACATATTAAAAGTTTCTTTCAAAATCAAAAATTACAGCGGAACAAAGTAGCACGGAGCTATTAAAGAAATGGAACGCGATAAAGTAAAGAAGAGGGAAAAAGCGCCATCGCTACTTCTCGCACAATACACGCGGACATTTATGTCGTAGATCAGACGGAGAAACGCTGGATCAAAATACCTTTATCCTGGTTTTCAAAGACGTGGCAGGAAGTGCTACGCGTATGTGTCTATATAATAGCAGCCGTCTTTTTATTTCCTTTATTTTTTTAAATATGTTTTTTTAATATCTGTTATTGCAACGCGCAATATAAGTTTCATTTCCGTCATACTTAATGTCAAGTTAATTCGTGTAGGGTTCTTTTGTCTCGTACTTTTAGCGCTACTTGGCCGCACCGTGGGATGCATTAAGCAACGTCTTAGTTTTATCACTTTATTACTTTATTGCACCTCGAGTAAATAGAACGAACGAGATCGCTTAACAGCTTTTCGTAAATATAGATTATTCTAGTCGTTTACTTGACGAATTTAACGAGTAAGTTAGTTGTGTGCCTGAAATATTTATAAGGACGATAAACTTATTTGTAATGGTAATTGTAATATAACTTGATATTTTTCGGATAGAATATCATAATCATCGAGTTATAAATTTAAATTGATTCAAATTGCTTGTAATTGGCGTATTTGTAACGAAGTCTAAAGACACCCGCATCGAAGCATCGTAGACATTTGTTTTCATAATCTCCGTCTTGGATTTGGATTTTACGAATAAGATCGCGAGTAATTTATATCGATTAGCATTGGAAATAAAATTAAGAAAGCCGATCTGCTAATGCGCGGAACAAGGTTGGCCAGAGTTCTCGGAATTGTCGCGAGAACATTAAAAATAAAATTTTCAGCGTGGCGAAAAATGAAATTTTCGTCGCGTCGAACGAGCGCTTGTTAAATAATTCCGAAGAGCATCGCGAGGCTCGTGAAATTTCAATTACAACTACGTCTAGAAGTGTTTGCTGAGAATAGAATCCGCAGCGTCAGCCAATAGAGAAATAAAGATAAAGCTGAGTCCGAGACACAGAAGCAGCGCCGAACCATTTTTCGATTCATAATGCGACGACGCGCCAGTTGTCGAATGCAAGACTGCGATTTTGAAAAAGCATAGAGAGGAAGAAAACAAATACGAGTGGGTCCAGATCCATCCACGGGCAGAAATATATAGCTTTGCCCTCTTGCTCTCAGCTTTCCAGCCTCGCGCGGCCTGTCCCGAAAGTCCAGGGCTAGGGCCCCAAAGAAGAAAAAGAGAGAATTCCATTGACCTAGCGAGAAGATGGAAGATCATGACGCAGCTGCCCCTCCAAAAAGCTGCACCTCGTCCCTCGGCCACGCATGCGCGTATGTGCGTGCGGAGGAAACACGTGCCGACCATATGCTTTACAAAAGACGAATCCCTTTCCATCTCGCTTCCTCGGGCCTTTCTCGCGTCCTCCGAGGCATGAGTCGCCCTCACAAAGGCCCGTCGAACCGATTCTTAATATTTCATCGCTCCTTTCTCTCTCTCGATTATTTTATTTACGTTTACGTGCTTCGGAATCGAATAATAGCGACTCCTGCAGAATCAATCGGCCAAACAAATATTTGGATATTCGAATGTACAAATTTAAAAGTTGTATTCGTATTTTATGCGAAAAAACTGAGGCGCCAGGGCGGAATCACTCGTGATCGTAAAAGTATTCGTAAAGCGGTGGCTAACTCGAGTAATCGTTTCAATAGTATTACGATGTATGAAAGTTTAGCGCCAGAGTGTGGATATTGTTTAGTTGTTAAGGCACTGGGTATTAGAGAGTTGCTACGACACTGCCACCTTTAAAACACGTGTTATATTTTTCTTTATTTTCTTTTTTTTACCAATAGTACTAAGTAATTTTACAGTTATCTTTCAAACAAGAGTCTTTCGTTTTCTTTACTCTTTAGATTTTCGGTCGCCTCCACCGATGGACAGATGTTTCTTTCGCGCGCGCGCGCGCGCGTGTATACCCGAAGAAAAGAGACCGAAGGATACGAATAGGGGGAGCTTACGGGAATTCGGTCGGTAAAGCGCTAATCGACTGTGCACATATGCCTAGAGCACATATTACTCTCTTTACCAGTTTAATTCTTGCTCTAGCAATGCTTTCAACAATTTGTCACTCGCTTCAGTTTTGTCCCTAATTTAGATGTATCGATGAAAAGCATTGAAACAACGACACCAGAAATATGTCAAACGACTAAGAAAATCTAGAATTAACTTTACGAAATTACCATGGGAGTTTTCGAGTTAAAGTTTATTTATCTGTTTAGCTTTGAATGTAACAATTTCGGGCGAGTTGTAGGATAAAAAATTAACGAAGACGGCAAAATTTTTCAAAGTTCACTCCGCTGCACATCGAAACAAGGTGACGTCGACATTTTGGTCGAGCTCCTGTGCCGAAACTTGTCATAGGATGTTATTTTAAGAAATGCCCCAAAACTAACATTGAAACATAAAATTTTTCCTAATTGGCAATAAACGAACTTGAAAATGCAAAATAACCGAGAAAGTAAAAAATTTGACATCTCGCATCAACGAAGCGACGAGTTTTTCGTCGCATAAAGAAGCCAGTTTTTTTGGTCTACTCATCAGCAAAGTTGGTCTCGAATGAGATAAAAAAGAAGCTGGAGTCATAATACTTTAAATATCCGGAATCGCAGCGGCGCGACAACAGGTGTCTCGAAAAGTACCTTGCTCAACTCGGTCTCTCCTTAAGTAATTCTCTGAAATTTTCGGCCTTCCCTCCCCTGGCTGTAACTTAAGGCCGTAACGAGTCTCCGCGCATTCTCGTATACCTGCGGAGCCAGTCGAAGAGTTGCAAAAACGAATCCGTTGCACCCCATATACGTAAGGCGTTGGAGAGAAGGAGAAAATGGGAGCTCGAACACGTGGTTGCTGCGGCAACTACAGCGACCATCTGTTGAAATCTTTAACCCGTAAAGGTTGCCTTTAAAAGCTGCTACAGCCTTTCCGATCGCAAGTACCGAGGAGGGTGCCTCTATTCTTTTTTCTTGTGGCATAGGCTTGTCCTTCCTCTTCCTCAGCTCAGCTCTTTACTTCGTAGGCCTCCCGTACTATTTTGCTCTCGTGTTTTTGTTTCTCAACCTGTCATCCTGTCTTTTTTTTTTTTTTTATCTTCCATTTATCTCTTTTCTATGCTGTATTCTTTCCGGTCTGTCCGCCATCGAGAAAATTAATCTTTATTTCGTTAGCGAGGCGATTTTAGGATTAGACGTCACGAATCGAATGCATTATGCGAGTTAATATTAATCATCGAGTTTCTATAACCTTTTCTGTCTTTCTTAGATTTCTGAAGCTTACCCTATTTTCTTAATTATCTATTTATATCTATTTGATGGAGCTGTTCAATTGCTGCACTTAGATTTTGGGTTATCGATCTGGTGGAGAGAAAAACAAAAGAAAACTTTTGGTGAAAAATGATTCCGCTTTAATTTGAGAAATTGGCTAAAACATTGAAAGTTTTTGATGTAATAATTTATTTCAACTTGGCACGCAGATTTTCTTCGGCTCTGTAATAAATTTTAATTACTGCTTAATCCAACGACGGCAATGTATTTTTAATAACAGATCATTTAACTATTAAAAGCTAAAACTGCAATTTTTCACGTCCAAAAAATGTCGGAGTGTGCACAGACAACTTTTAAAACGGAAGAAATATTTTCTTAATCTCTTTAGAATACGCCCTGCTACGATTAAACATTTTTTCGGAGGTGGAAGATAATATCGAAGCCACGTGATATCTGTGCACGTTCATCATTAATTTAAATGCGTCAACAGCGAAACTTAGAACGTGTCTAACTGACTAACTCTCGATCGCGTAGTAGTAGTGGTGCGCGTAATCTCTCCAGGGCCAATCCTTGCGCGAGCCACGTAGGGGTTCACCAAAAATGCTCAGAGCTCGTTTTCTATGTTCCCAAACTATTTACCGCAGCGCCGCAGGCTTTCGTCAGACGTGACTGTAATAAACAAGCCGCAAGAAAGGAATTAAAAACGCAGCGCTTTCCCTGGACAGCGTGAATCAAACCCTTGTTCTCGTGCACGGTAAAAAAACGTGAGGGATACGAAGCGATTTTAAGCGTCACTTTAAAACGACCTCGTTACGAAAGTTCCATTGAAGTGTATGTAAAACCATATATAGTGCTCTCGCGTAAGGAATCGTTTTTCGTGTCGTAAAAAGAGCCCGCATGGTTGTGGTTGGGGTCAGAGAGGGAAAAGTCATTTCTCAGAGCCGCTGCATTGCCACATGTTCCGCTGCACCCACTTCTTTTTTCAATCTCTCTCACTCACTCTGGACATTATTTTACTAAAGTAAAAAGTAAGTGAGAGAGAGAGAGTCGGAAGGAATCTTGAAAGTATAGTGGTAAGGCTTTCTGATTGAATGAGATTTGAAACGCAGTTTACACCTTTGAAATGGATTTTACTCGTGCGAATGATTACGTACCCGCATTATTATTCTTTTTGGATAAAGGATAGGAAAACAGGTTTTTACAACTTCTTTCAGAGGTTTAATGTTTAGATGACAAGCCTTTGTGGATACCATTGGGCGAAAGATTTACAGCCTCGAAAAGTTAAAGGCTTGTGG
Source organism: Platyscapa corneri (assembly GCA_018907185.1). NCBI lineage: Eukaryota > Metazoa > Arthropoda > Insecta > Hymenoptera > Agaonidae > Platyscapa > Platyscapa corneri. The sequence continues at coordinate 5,925,144 of JACCHW010000024.1, read as the reverse complement.
GAGATCTTCAACATTTCTAATTTAAGAATAACACAGCAATAGCACGAACTATTTTAATATTCATTTTGAAAACAGGAAATTTATGCTCTCGGTTGTAAGCTGTAAGTAACCGTAAGGCCTTAACAATAAGTGTTATAAAGGTTAGTAAATGTTGAATGTCCTTAAATAATTATGAGTTCTTAAAAGCTCGAGTCTTAATGACGTGCAATCAAAGTTGTTTGCTGTAAAAGAAAATAGTTGTCCGTGCACGTGAAAAGCAAAATCGCGCGGATCGTCAAGTCTAGGAGTCACAACGAAAGGTCACGTAGCTATTACCCCGAAAGATGGCGTAACATTCGAGGAAAGAATGAGCGTATGCATTTTCGAAAACCATAGCGCGAAATGCGCGTGTAAGTCGGGAAAGAAGAATGAAATCACGTAGATGAAAAGCACAACAGACCGGGGCAAAAGGTGTTCCGTTCTCGCGCAGGTAAAAACTCAAATTCTGACCGAAGCCACCTGGTATGCGCCCAGCGTTTCAATATACGATCCGTCTTCACCACGCATTCTCCTCTCCTCTCCTCTCCGCTCCTCAATCACTCTCTCTCTCTCTCTCTCTCTCTCTCTCGTCAATGCTTCGTTCTGCCTTTCCAGCTTTTTCTGAACCTTTTGTTGTAATCTGTTACTTTCGTCCTTCTGTCCTTTTCCATTCGAAAATGATTCCCTATGCGGCAGCTTTTTTAATATCGTAATTTATGTACTTATGAAAATTTATTCGAATTTTAAATACATTCTTAAACGTAGACCGATATCTTACCTTCTGCCACACCATTCTTTTAGATATCGATTGCATCTGGCACTTTTATTCTCTTTCTTACTATTTGAGTTATGCATATTTAAATCCTAAAAAGTTTTAATATTTTCTAAATTCGGTGGTTATTATTTCTGTTTTAATTTCAGTACATTATTTACGTATATACTTTAAGTATTTTCAAAACTTGTAATTCTTCAAAATAATGTCAACATTAAATTATAGATTGGATATATTTTTTAATTGCTTCCATTCGGTCACCAGTAAAATTGCTAATTCAAACATTACTAATGTTTAATAATATTATTCTTCATAACTATTACGACTATGAAATCATTAATTTGAATTTTTATTTTTATAAAATTTAATTATGTAAAGTTTTCTCATTGTATAATTTATTAGTCATTTATATACCACATTACAGTTATTATAACCACAACAAATATTTCAAATATAAATATAAATCATAAACATTGGAAAAGGGAACATTTTGAATTTATTTTTTCTTTTTAGTTCGATAGATTTCATCTTTTTTCATTTACTGGCCCTACCTGCATGCGTTAGGAGGTAGAGGACAAAACCCTGAAAGTATCGGGGAAAATACCGTTGTGAATACGAAACCTCCAGGAAAATCAGGAAAAACGGAAAAGACGTCTTTTCTTTTTTCTTCTTAGTGTTCCGCTACAAAACCAAAAATTATATGGGGGTGCGTGAATGATCATTTTTCGCTGCGCGTTTTCGAGACACAACAATAGCGTAGTTTCTAGTTTGGCGTGTATATATATATATCAAATTTTTCTCCTGACAAGCTAGAAAATTGCTATCCAGCTAAGTTTGCCCTCCAAAAACTGAGTCGCTTCAAATTCGAAATTTTTTGAAACATTGAAAATGACTAAATTAAATTTTTTTAAAAAATGTAGCAAATATGCTTAAATCAATTTTAAATGTTCTCAGATTTTTAAAAGTATACGATCGTTAGGAGTTAGAGTAAAACTCGACCTCGAACTTGATCGAAAGCTAACACTATCAATAAGAAATCCGAAAAAATGTTGTTAAATCTATTTTTAAAGTGAGGTTTTCGTTATTTTTGATTTTTGGGTGAAAAAAAAATATTCTCTTCGCACCAGAAGCTTTCAATCGAAAATTTGAAGATTCAGATTAAATGTGCACTCGGAGAAGTTTTAATCAACCTAAATTTCTTATATTAGTAAGATATTCTTGATTTAAAAGGATATATGCGTTAGCACAGTTTTTATTTTAATCAACGATTGTCAAAATAATCTTGTAGAATATGATTTAAATTGTTAGTTAAAAAATATTAATTTTCCTAATAAATAATTTTCATAAATTTTCTTAACCAAAGCAATATTTATCGTTTATCTTGCAATATTTAAATGTAAAGAGTCAGTCTTTCAATAGTGGTTGACTTGATTTTCAATTGAACTACCAAAGCTCGGCTTAAAATCTCATATCGAAGGCTTTGGTCGGTTACCAATATTTCTCGTTCAATGCATCGACTGGTATAGTTTTCGATTAGAAACATATATTATTATATTTTTTTCTGTATTTGAGCAGTTTTTTTTTCAATTCTAATAAAGATTGCTAAATAATCGTGTTATTTATTGCTACAATCAGATTAATTGTATCAAATTTTTTTTTGAGAATTTTAAGAATAATAAATAACCCGTTGGGCAATTTGGGCAAGCATGACAATTATCCTTAAAGTAACTGTAATACAAGATTTTTAAGGCAATTTGATAAAAAAATAGGGGCAATTATCCGTGTCAGCTGCACTTTTAAAAGGAGATGCGCTTTCGCTTAAAGGAATGTTTAATTACTCTTTCTAATTGCACTTCTTTTATGCCCTGTGAAGGAATACCGGCGGCATTTAAATTTCACTTTTTTAAAAAATTATAGCCAAAAATTTTACTTCCTCTCTCAGCTGCAGTATAATGATTGCAATAAAAGTACTTGAGAAAGCATCAAATTTATGAACAGGATGTTCAATGCTTTAATACGCGTTGCGTTATACAGGATAGGGTAATTATAAAATACACCCGCTCTCACGTTTATTTAATTCGCAAACAAAGATATTTCTTAGAAAAAGTCGCTACGTATGTATATTATTTATAATTTAGATGTTTAATATAATTCTAACACGTAGTATTGATCCAAGAGTATAAATGTCTGTGTCAAATCTTGAACTATCGTCCGTAATTCGGTTTACACTTAAAAGTCCGCGTAAAATACTGCCAACATTATCGCATCTTTTCAGCAAAACGTCTCCTAAATCAACGCCGAGGACTGGAAAAAGAAAAATCATATTGAGGTGCGTTACACAGCTGTCGAGTAGCCTCAAGCGAGTTAAATGATGCGGACGCAAGCACAAGCTGCAACAGCAGCCGCAGAGTCTCGAGTAAATCGACTGTTTCGATAATCGAGACGCATTTATTCTATCGAGAAGAGGAGGAGAAGGAGAGCGCAGAAGAGAATTCGAGGCGAAAACTGTGCGCTTGGAAAAGCGAAAAAGAACGTGGAGAGTTGCCATGCCTGGCAGTTCGATGTTCTAGTGGCGAGTTGTTTGCTCTCTCGCACCCATCCTTCCCTTTCAAGTGCAATTATTGTTATCTATGCTCTTCCTGGAAAAGAGGCTCCGAAGGACTCGAAACTTATTTTTTTAGACCGGCGAAAAAGCCTTTCAAGAAACGAGCACGTAACAGCCAAAATTGTCATAATTTCCTAATTTATCGCTCGATTTTCCCGTTCCCAGAGACCCAAGACTATAAAAAATTTACGTCAACATTTCAAACATTTGTTAAGCCGTGCAACATCGAGTTGCAAGTCTTATCTTTTAACGCACTTTGGACGAGCGAACTTTCGCGTTTTATGGAAGGGATGAGTAAGCATTTGAACGATACGTATGCGTCAATGTGTGTCCCCGTAACCGCTATGATAACTGCAATCCCATAAATTATAATACTACGCGGCGTTGTAAAAAGTGCTCGATGTATTATTGGATAAAAAATATACGATCCCCCTTGATTCGTAAACTTCGAAATGCAAAAATTTCGTCGAACCCCGCACAAGCTTATGATTTCGAATATTTTTACGCAAACTCGCCTCGGGGAGAAATTCTTCAAAGGGGGTGTTCAGGCACCACGCGTAGTCATGCGCAGCCAACGAGGAAGAGGGAAAGAGAGAAAAGGAAAGGAAACAGCTGTAAGGAAGCAGGTGTGTGCGTCGACGCTTGTGACGTAACATAGGCGCGGCGCCCCGCATAGCTCGAGCCTCGGTGCCTGAGCGGTGGCACCTACGCACTCGATCAGCGTGCCTCTGCGGCCGCGTGCATTTCAAGCTCTACGTTTTCGTTCAAGTGGTGTGAGAGCTTTTTTACGTTGCACTACGCGTCGCGGTGGACACTTTTCGGGGGTTCGGCGTGACTCGGTCTATGGATTTTTTCAACGAATAAGTAGTTGAAGAGATTTGGTAAAATAACGAAAAGCGCCGTTCCTAATCAAATCGACGTATCTAATGTATTAATTACAATTATATTATTATTATTATTATTAGTATTATTATTATTTCTTATTTACATTCTGCAGTTCAATGTTTACAAGAACAGTTGGGCTTCTCGCGAGCACTTGTAGCGTCTCAAGTAGCACTTATATCATCACCGTTATTCAACGAGCCCAGTGCTCAACAATAAAAAGTTGCATTAAAAACTATGAAATAATATCATTTTTTTTTAATCTTAACTACTGCCGCGTCTGTGCTTGGAGTTGCTTTAATTGGAACAACGTTGAAACTTTGGTCGCAGTGCGATAAAAGGTCGATTCGCGTAATTTACGCGAGTTGCGTATTAAGTTACAACAGCACTGGCGTGCATCACTCGCGTACGAGATAATTGAAGTTTCGCGCCAAAGAGACGAGCTGGATATTCCTCGGGAGGAAAATGAAGCGCGCACAGCAGACAGGAGCTCGATGCGAGAAATCCGGGGTTATTGGTTTGGCAGACACGTACACACACACACGGCTACGCGAGCACGGACGCGTGCAAATTTTGCAAAGATAGTCAGATCCTCGTCGATGAACCTCCCCCTCGATTTATCGGCCCTGTTTTCATTTATCCCGGCGTATGTGTATACCCAGGCAGGAACAATGACAGCTCGATCACACCCTCTCTAGCGCCTGTTTTACAGATATGTGTGCGCGTGGTCCAACAGATGCAGCCGCTCTCTCATGGCGTGCGCGTGCACATGCACCGCCTGCTCGACTTCTTTCTTTTTGAATCGTCGCCGGCGCCGTCGTCCACGTCGTCATCGCCACGTCCCTCGAGACGCGTACCACGAGGACTTTTTTATTTTTAGGATCGTGCGGAATACAGGGGAAGCGATCTTTTGAAAAAACGGAAAGAACAAATTTTTTACGCGTTTTTTCAAGATTTCCACGTAGAACTGGAGACGTTTCCATTTGTTTGTGCAAGGGAGTGCTTTTTTCAAAGACTGTGTTCGAGGTGTGTGGTTTCAACAAATTGTTATCACAAGTTCTAATTTTACGAGTATGAAAAATGATTCCGAGACAACTGATGCCTAGCCTGTAATCAATCATTCTGATATAATTAATAGGAAACTCGCTAAATCCCTATCCTCTTTTTATTTCCTATTTCTATTAAACCTAATTATTTCAATTTTCTATACATAGCTTCAATTCGATATTCAAACCGATTACGAGCGACGTTTAAAAAAAAGAAGAAAAAAAGATAATATACTGTGAAATTCGATGAATTTAGTTATTGGGGTGACAAAATTTGTGCAGTACTACAGTTACCGTGTAAACACCAAAACTGAATTTATATTTTTGAAAAGTATTAAGTGTTGTCGAATACGTCGAGTGCGTCTGTCACGTATTCAATAAAATTTCGCACGCTATGCATGATAAACAAATTAATCGCTTGTAATTAAATTATTAAAAATCCGAGCAGACGATCGAAATCAAGTCACACCCACCCCACCGCAGCGCTTTCTCCCCCAAGCACCCTTAACATCATGCTCTTCCTCCCTTCGGTTCTGTCTGTCTTTTTTATTCATTCTTGTCCCCTCCCTTTAGCTTTTACTGCGAAAAAAACAGTAGAGAAGGGCGTTGCGGTCACCCGGTTAACCAAAGTATTGTTCGATTATTATTTCGGTACATATCGCGCACTTGTTACCTCTTTGTGGGTTCATATGGCGCGCGGCGATAGACATGAGATATGCCTACGACCGTATGTATGATATGCGTTTAAGTGTGGTCGATGCACTTCTATACTTATGGCAGCTAATAAAGCTCCCTTTTCGCCTGGCGGCAATGAAGTTTTACAAAGGCAGGTTGACAAAAGGTCAACGATCCGCGAATCACGAAATTTCTATTAAACAAAAATATCTATATTATTCGAGGCCTGTGCACATCGAAGGGCGTCAATGACGAAAAAATCGTTAATTTACAACAAATTCGTCGCTTCCAATATTAGGACTTTGGAATATTTTAATACTGCAATATTCATCTTGCGTGTTTTCAATTTTCAATTTCAATTGTTTTATTAATGTCCGTAAGAATGCGTTTATTGTAAAAATTATAAATTATAAAGGTATTTTACATTTTTTGACAAAAACTTGGAAAATCTACCAAATAACGCTTTGCGAGCTTTTAAAATAATAATAAAAGCTAATTTTTTTAAGTATCGATAAAAATTTTGAGCTCGTTGCTCTAATATACCCATAATAATGATAATAATATTTACTAATATTTAACATGCCGGGGTACCATAATGAAATTAATGCAAGCACTGACAACTTGATAACGTCGGTAATATTTAAGAATACTGTAAACATTCAAACAATTGGCAAAAAAATAAAGAATAAAAATAAGCATAAATGCGAATCAGCACTGAGAACATTATGTCTAAAGTGCAAAAAGGGGCTTTACCAATTTAAGAAAATACCGCGCTGTCCTCGAAATGTGTCAGTACTTTCAAGTTCAACGCTGATCGCGAAATAGCTTGAAGCGCAACTCGACCGAACGGGATATTTGTTTTTGCGAGGGATCATTTCGAGCAATCTTTGTAATTTAAGAGGCAAAATTAAAGCGCGTAAAGACCATCGTGCCATAAAAATGCAGCTGTCCGTGCAGTAAGTTTACTCGTCCGAGTTCCATTTGACGATCGGTCAATTGCCCGTCACAAAAAGATCGCAAGCATCGAAGTCAATTTCGAAAATAGCAAATAACTCGTTGTCACTTTTAAACGCAGAAGAAGTGGTTGCAGTTTAAACTCCGTCTGTGGGTGCGCGGTATGTTGTGTGAAATGATCTTTAACGTACCTTAACATTTATGTCGTTTTCGTGAAATTTTTGTTCAAGTGTGATCGATTTTTATTAAAAGTCACGACGTCAAAGAGACGATAAAAATAAGTAAAAACTGAATGGTTTTCAAGACTTAATAGACATTATCTCTCAATGCTCGATAATTTTTACTTAAAAATGGCACTGGAATAATAAGGCTATGCAAAAGAAAAAGTTTCTGTCGAGAAAGCATATCGGTAAAATAGAAAATGCACAGGTTCGATTAATAGTGGGATTACGAAGTAGCGAGGGAAAATGTTTGCCCAGCCGAGCTTCAACGATTTCAACCATAATGCTTCTCGCGATCGGCGGATTCAATGAAAGAGTGTCGCTCCAAGAGTGGGAGTTGCGGCGCGCCAAGGGTCTCGATATCTACATAAAGGCCGAAACCCGACAGTCGCGCCGGAGCGTCGTCGAGAAGCAAAAAAGAATCGGTCCTGCGCGCGCGCACCTCGATGGAAACTCGATCACGGAGCGAAAAATGCTGCGAGGATCGAGATCGGGTGCAGCCTCGAAAAAGAGTAAGGATAATCGGAAGCGACCCTAGACATCTGTCTCCTCTTGCTCTCTCGGAGTATGCGCGTGCGCGCGCGCGCGCGCGTGTCCTCATCTCCTTCGCGCGCGCGTGTACGCAGCCATTCATTATCTTTGGCTCTCCGGCGAGATCCCAAAAAGGGATCGTTCCTTCTTTTTTATATTCGACGTTCGGTCCATACCGACGAAGGAACATCTGCGGCAGCTGCGAGGCGGCGGCGCGCGCCGGGCAGGTGTTCCTCTCCTCCTACTTCTGCTCCTTCTTGGCAAACGAGAAGGTTGCTGCGCTGGTGGCTCGTCCTCTCTCTCTCTCTCTCTCTCTCTCTCTCTCTCTTTTCTTTTCTTGCCTTCCAATTACGCGTGCCTCTTTCTGCCTCGAGCTTCTTTTTTTTGTTACGTATCGCCCTCCCTCCCTCCCTCCCCTTCTCTCTCTCTCTCTCTCTCTCTCACTCTGTCCTCCGTTTTCTTTATCTGCAGCGCCACTCGGCTGCTGGCCCGAGTCTGGATAATTTCATCTCTTCCGTGTTACAGAACTCGAAAGATTTTTCTTTATTTTTCGACGATGTTTCTTATTTGGAGCTTGACCGTATGGTTTGTTTTTTTTCTTTCCATTTTATTACATCCGACGACGTCTGTGTTAGCCGAGTCTTCCCTTAGACTTCTAAGAAGATTTAATTTAGTCTCGATTACGACCACCGATTGTCCGCTTTTTAGGACTCGTATTCAATTTTCAACTCTCGGACATCTCACTGATGGATGATGACCCTTCCACCTGGGCGAGAGGCGTCACTGTCGCGTAGGTGCGCGCGCGACTCTTTTCGCTTATCGCGCGCACCAACGAGTCAAAGCACGAATTAAAAAAGCTGAGAAAAAAAAACGAGCAGTGTCCGGGTTGAGGACGGGACGAGAAGGTGAGGAAAAAATTGGAAGGCCCTCGCTCGTGCCCTCGCAATCAGGATAATGACCGAACCAACAGCGGCTAGCGGCGGCCGATTTCTCCGCGAACGAAGAAGGAAGCGCAGAAGGCGCGCAAGCCGAAAAGCCGACGAGTCACGCTTTCTTTTTCTTTCCTCGGGCGCGCGGCTGCCGCATCGACTACCTACGCTCGGTTGTTCGGTTTGGGCCACCAAAAGCAGCCGGCTGCACCTCCTCCACCTTCTTTTTTCTTACCTCGGAATTATCGTAGGCACGCGCCGCAGCCGTCGCGCGTGCCACTCTCCTCCGTTGGCTCCTTTTCTCTCTCTTTCTCTTTCACCCGCCCTCTATCTGTCTCGCTCCTGCATTGCCGCCTGCTGACCGTCGATAAGATCCCGCATCTGCCCCTCCGCTCGCTCCTCTCGAGCCTCGCCGAGCACTCGAGAGACGAAGAAGAAGATAAGAGAGCGCAGCCCTCTCAGCCGCATTTCAGGATTTAGGTACTTTTCGTTGTTTGCTTACGTCTGTGGGACATTGGAACGCACGGCCAAACACAACTGCGCGCTTTTAACGCCGCTTTGACCTTCTTCCTTTTTCCTCGTCTCGTGTGCAAAACTAGTGGCAGCCGGAACGCATTCAAAAGAGCGAGCACTTAACCGATTTCATGATAATTTGCTTTCGAGACGAGACGAGTCACGTCGCTTTTTCTCGAAAAATTTTACATATTTCGAGTGTCTACCCGCAAGCCCAAGGTTTTTCGCAAAATATCTTTTATTCCGAAGCATCAAAAGAGAGCATTTATACAAATCAAGTTGCGAGACTGCGTCTGACGCTCGTCGCCCTTATCGTCGCCGGAGCGTTTTTTTAATTTCTCAAATGTGCGTATCTTCTACTTTAATGTAAAAAAGTCTACGCACCTTTCAGGGGGATTAAAAGAGTTTTAGCAGGATTATGTTTTTTGTGCCGATAAACGAATGTATTTCGGGTAAAAGAATTTTGCCTCCTTGTAAATGATATTCCATCTTAAATACGGCTCTGTCATTTTGGCGAAGCTGGCGTCGCAATGAGAATTTAAATTCGAGTCTACGCGAGGAGCTACGTGAATAAAAAACTGATCGAAGAATACAAGAACTCGCTTTATTTACATTATTCGGTAAGTAAAAAAACCGCTCGATGTCTGTTTCTATTTTTCGTGAGCTGCTTCGCAGAAAAGTCCAATAAAAGGCAGTCCCTCGTAAAAAAAGCTAGATCGAAATAGAGAAAGAGAGAGAGAGAGGCAAGCAAAGCGGCCCCATACGTCGGTTCATTTTGGTCAAAAGTCAGATCATCGCTGAATGAACGGACCAAGTCCTCGCGAGGTCACAAAAACTCATGGTAATGGAATACCATTGTACCAGCGTTTACGAAAGGAAAACACACACGCACGCACGCACGCACGCGCGCCTGCATTCAGGAACATATGAGGACGCGTGCACGGACGACGGCCTTTTTAGCGGTAGTTGCTACGTGACGCAGCAATCGCTCTTCTTCGGTGGGGGCATTAGCATGCGAAGAAAGCCAAGCGAAGAGATAAAGAGAAAAGAGACGACTGAAAGCAGCGAAAGGCAGCAGATGAGTGCGTTTCTTTGTACTTCCTTTCCGCGGCGGCATCATAACGACGACCGCGCGCATGTGAAGGAGGCGAGTCGAGATCTCGGAAGCCGACCGATTTCCACGGATCGTACAATGGCCGGCGACTGCCAACATTAACTTGCTATTATTCTGCATGTACTTTGCCGTGTCAAGAACATACCATTTTTCTCTACTCATGCGCGTGCAGAGTACAAGTCACGATATAAAACCTTGCGACGTCTCTCCTTTTGCCGTACAGATCACATACGCACTCCCGCATACTCTTGGTGAAAAACAAATGGAATTTATTAATGATACCAAATGAGGTAACGAGCCAAGAAATAATTCTGAAATTAGGCAATAGTGCTGATTTGCTATTGATACAATGTAATACCTCGCACGCGATAACTACCGATGATTATTGGATCGATCGAGGACATGAAAGATGCCGTAAAGAATCTTCGACTGCCGTAAATTGTGCTGGGAATAAGTTCAATGCTAATAAATTGACTGTGCTTATCACAGCATTTTTCCCACGTGCTTCGGTCGATGTTACCAGCCGGAAAAAGAGAAACCGCCCTTGTTATTCGACCAATGACATTAAGAAACTTCCGTTGCGGCAAACCGATAATGTTCCAATCCCAAGAGGCAGTAACCGACATCAAGATTATTGAAGAAAGACCTTACGTAGTATCCAGTGTCTACCGTCTCAGTAGTTACGCCACAGGCAAGAACGTGTTGCGAAAACCGGAGACGGCAGCAGAAAATGAGAGCAAAAGAAAGCGCGTTCCTTTTATAATTTCAAACGAAGTGAAAAATTTGTGAAGAACAGCTGTAAAGTGGCCCTTTTATGCAAGGGCAGCATTTGAATTATTACGATTATGAAATCCATACTTGTAATACGTGGCATTATATTACTAGCCAAACTATAATACGTACAATACCACTTGTAATTACAAAAGAATTCACTGTTCCTGAGCATCACTCGTACGTATCTCGTTCGGAAATATTGACATATTAAACTACTCTCGAAACTCAAAATCCAACTGTACCAAAAATTATCATTTTAAATTACACTCTCTTTCTGAAACGCATGCTGTAAAATCTTCGTATATAAACAGAGCAAAGTAATTCAATCCTACTTATGATGAAATATTGACCTAAAACTCGACTTTTCCACTTTAACTGCAATTATTGTATTTTAAAAGCTCTAGTTGAAATAAATGATTGGTGAAACACACAAACATTGGCGCGTGAGAAGAATAAAACTATAAAAATGACGTTGTCGATTAGAAAAATGTACCCAAAAATTTGAACTGTCGTTTAAAATGTCGCGTAACAATTACATTTTAATAATGCAAGATGGCTATTATAAATTGTACGTCGAGAAGGAAAACAGGCTACTTTGAATGATTGACTTAGTTAGCGATTAAATTAAAATAACTCGAAGATTAAAAAAAACCATGTAATCAAGCAAATTAAAAAAAAAGAACCCATTTGTTGACGTAATAATTCGATTCTGATAAAAATGGGCGCTCTTTTATTAAGGATCGTACAAGTTGCAGTAAACGTAAAGTGTAATTGCACTTACCCATAAAGCATGGCTGCTCCGGCAATTCCGCCACCACATTGGGCTGCGATGTAGAGGGCGGCTCGCAGCGGCGACACCTTCCGCGAGAGGGCAAACGCTACCGAGACTGCGGGATTCACGTGGCCACCTGCCGACACATCGCAAAGTTCATCTGTTATTAGCTCTCCCTTTTCTCGATATTATTTTCTCTCGTTACGAGGGGTTCCAGCCCCCTAATTTTAACGTCTCGACTCGGTCCTTTTAAACGCGGAATTTAATTTCATCGATTTTATCGAATTTATTTTCACGTTTACATTAGTAGCGGTTGGACTGTATCGAAGGTTCGTCCAAATATCGAAGCAGTAATTGAATATGCTTTAAACTGGTGCACTTGTGTCGCTAACAGTAACAGAATAATACACGTAGGAAAAATACATTTATTAAAATAAGAACATCGAATACAAAAATGGGCTATTGTTGTTGTTAATGATGTATTATTCAACGTCATAAAGAAAGGGGGTAAGAACTGTATAAAGCAATTTAACTGCGAATTAAGAAAAGCTCATAAAATTATTGTAACTATTCGTAAAAATAATTAAAATATCATTTTAATTAGAAAATAAGGAAATAAAGCCTAATGGTATAAGCACGAGCACAAAATGATTAACCAAATACGAAATAATAATAAAGACTTGATTGAATAGTCTTCTCAAGTTAATGCCTTTAGATTTAAGGGTTTCTTCTGACACATTTTTCGTATACGCGCGAGCGAGCGAGCGCGTGTGGATGCATGCGTTTTGGATATTTTGTGTCCTCCTATGTTTATACACACAAGAGTAGGTAACACAATTGAAGGTGAATATGTGCATTCTTTTAAATGCTCAAAAGAAAAAGAAAAATAAAGAGAGAGAGAAACGGATTCACAAGTAGCTATACAATCGACTAACAAGCCAATCGAAAGAGAGAGAGAGGGAAGAGAGCGTACGAGAGAGCGTATGAGAAGACCGCAAACGATACTACAAAGAGAGAAACACATAGTGCTACGTCTTTTCACAATAAGATCCTCGTTTAGAACAATCTTATCGCATTTCTTTTACAAATCACCTTATTATTGTACGATCGAAGCATCACCTGTCCTTTAGTATTTTATTCGCTTATTTAATTTTTCTTAATTCTTTTAATAGAACAGATAGTCAGTTTTTGTCAATCCGCGTATCGAAGCACAAAGCACGCCTTTATTGGAATAGACGAACGCGAAGTAATTGTAGTTCAATTCCTTCCGCGAATGGATACGCTCGTTTTTTTATCTCGTCGGTTTAGACGTAATTATTTTGACGCTTAATAATTGCACATTTATTCATTTGCATTCTAACTGCCGATTGTTGCTTATTATTCAGTTTAAATTTCAATCGATAACGTTAATCCTAAAGTATTTTAGGCCCCATCGAACTGTAAATTATTTGTTATCAATATTCTAATTTAGTACCGACATTGGCGAGACTTTTTCCTCGAGATTCGAATCCGAATTTTAATTAAAATGAATAATAGTCAGTTTCCCAGCTTTAAGGAGGTTGAAAAAATTTCCAGCCACTCGACCGTTGGCGCTTTCTCGTTATTTCCTAGTTGAAATTCGGAGTTCGCGCGGTCACTTGGTGCACCGATCCGTGAACCATCAGCGTCTCGGCGTTTGCATAAAAATCAGATTAAAATTCACAAGTTGAAACGCTAACCGGAGGCTGTCGACTAGATGGGCTAGGGAGTCGATTATCCGCGATTCCTTACCGCTGATTGGCCCGAAGATGAGTTGCACCGCAGCCATAGCGAAGCCGGAGGCGATCGCCGTGGCCAGGACGTTGAGACCGCTGCCGGACACGGCCGAGGCGATGGCCGCCCCGGCCACGACGAAGGCGAAGAGGAAGGTGGCGAAACACTCGACGGCAACGGCTCGCCAGAGCTCCAGACTGCGGGCCTCGATCGACATCGGCTGCTTGTGCTCGAGGTGCTGGACTCCGGGCTCGTTCTGGTGACGCTGTTGTCCTCGCTCGCGCATCGCGCTCAGTCTCGTCAGGAGAGTGAGGATGTGCGCGTCCAACTCGCGCGTCTGGCTCCCGGAGGTCGCCATTGTCGAGCTTCCTGGTGAGATCCGCGCTCGGTTGCCTATTTTTGCTGGGGTCTCGTCGACTCGCGTCGGCGGCAGCACTTAGTCCGCGTTAATCTGCGTTGGAACGCGGTCCTCGAGCTGAGTTCAGCATTCCTTTGGAAGACGACGTGCGGGGCTCGTGCGCTCGGTCGGAGCGGACGAGAGTCTACCGGAAGGCACCGCGAACACTTGACATACCGCAGATGAGGTCGGCGGGGAGTGCAGTCGCGCGATACTCAGGCTCGGGAAGGAGGGTAAAGAGAGAAGTTGGGTCGCGGTGTGTTGCCTCGCCGGCAACGCGCTTTCGAGTGACGGCCAAATCCGGAGCGGCCAACGGTTGAACAAGTGTTGGAGCAGCGGCAACGGCGGCGCTCTGCCTGCACCCCCACCGCCCCTTACTTCGAACGCGTTCGTTCGCTCTCTCTCTCTCTTCACGGGTCTTTGCCCAAATTTCTCTCTCCTTCTGGCTCACTCTTGCCCTCTTTCCCTTCTTTTCTTCTGTACCCCGTAATGCTTAGTAGTTTAGGGCACTTACAATGCTCCGCTGGGTAAAAAAAGTTTTACTCGAAATGAAGTTATGAAACCGATAGTTTTATAGTTTATGACGGCGTTGAAATTTGTGCGTAAAAGTAATTTTTTTAAACTTTGATTACACATAATTAATGCCTTAAAGAGCATCCACTCGAGCTTTTATGGGAAATGTAGCGGATGCAGTAGCGCGTGTTTCGAAAATTATGCAACTCTTTTTTGTTGTCGAATTTTTTCATAATTTTCGAGCTGTATAGAAAAATGCTCCACTTCCTATCTCGGTTCGCTCGATTTCGTGTCGAGGTGCTGGGCTGTTATGGTGGTGCTTCTTGGAAAAGGGTATCTGCAAGATACTTGTAAGCGAAGCATATGGATTTTTAGGCCAATGATTGTCAACCGATAAAAACTGAAAAACGGCCGGCCGTCGCAGTCGTAAGCTTTTGTTTATTATTTTAAGGGGCATAAATTTTATTTCGAGCTCATGCGATGCTTATTAAGCAGAAATGTCTTATGTCAGTGGCAAATCTTTAATACTTTTCGTAAGAAAAATTTCTAAAACGAGCCTACGTTAGTAAACGAATTTGAAGAATATATTTAAAATTACGTCAATCGGGAACGGTAATTTTGTAAATAGAAATATTCAGCTCTATACGAGACGAATCAACGGCGTGATTTCTGAAAAGATGTTAAAGGACATTTGATATCAATATTGGGTGCTTCTATTTTGCTTTTTTATATTATAGGTAAAATTGTCACGTGTAATGTGAAACAAAGCTATTCGGCAACATCTAAAATTTTTTTTTTTTGAAAAATACGTGATCTCTTCGATTCGTCGAAATAAAAAACCGCGTGATGAATTTGAAAAATGTTTTAGATATTGCATTTGTAAATTAAAATAGCGAGAATGTAAATTTTTTTAAATAAGTAGCGAGAAACTCGATCGAACAGCGCAAAATATGTTGTGCTCTATTAACAGCTGTCTAAATAAATAAATAAATAATAAAGTAAGAAAATAGCAATGTGATAATTAATTAAATATCAATATATGCTTATGATAGCATCGGAGATGAGAAATTTAAACTTCTTTAGAATTATCGTCAATTTCTAATTTTCAAAAGCTGCAAATTCTAACGTTAAATTTCGTAAGAAATTTCGAGCAGTTGGGAAATTTCAGAAACTAATAACCGGAATTTAAATTGTACTCGTGAAAAAAACTAGTTAGCGCTGTGTTCTATTTTAGGGCAAATACGTAAAATTTATGTATTAGTAATCAGATACGAGCGAAGGTACGCAGTAAAAAAGGGCTCGAATTTAGGCAAGTGAATAGAAAGTGCAGCCGAGTTGGTCTAGCGCGTGCATCGCACCCCCACTGTTTCCTCTCCCTCCCACCGTAGTCTTTCCTGTCTCCGTCGCACCGAGCCCCGAGCTCCGAGCCCCGAGCCCCGGCCCCGAGCAGGAGGTAGAAAGAGAGGGAAAGAAGAAAGACAGACATAAACAGGGAGCTCTCTCATTCGTTCCGCAGCCTGAGGCCGTCGGTACGTGCATCTGCCCCTTGGCCGGTCGCCCTGCTCCTCTTTCTTTCATTTTTTTATCCTTCTTTTTCGGGACAGAGGACCCGGACGTATAGGCACGCAGGACCGACACATCGAACCAAGAGATAGACATCGCGTATACCTGGCTTCTTACGCACGCCTGCGACAGAAGCGCGCCCGAATTCTCGCTTTTTTTCCATTTCCAGCAGTTTCGGGAGTTTTATTTCGTCGAATTTGATTTTCCTTTTTCCATCAACCTTTTCTCCGATAGGCCTATGATTCCAATAACATTTCTTGTCATGTTTACTCGTTTTTAATGGAAGCTTTTCAAATGATCAATGCGCGGCTGCGTTATGTTCATCTTCTTACTCTTATATTATTCTATTATTGGAATGCTCTCTTCTCTCTCTCTCTCTCTCTCTCTCTCTCTCTCTCTGCAATATTTGCGAGTGGTTACGAAATTTTTGAAAAACACCGTGTGACTGGATCCAATTTGTCAAAAATACTTGATCCTTTAAAATTATTTATAGTTCGTAACGATAGCGGATATTATTCCTAATTTACCGATTGATTTTTATGCGGAATAAATCGAGTAATAAATTAGATTTCATATCATACGCATGCATTCATATTTACATAGTAATGCAATAATGTACACGCACATATACCGAGCATCGCAATACTCAAATTAGATTTATTATTATTTCATAAGATTTATTTTAATAGATAATGAGCGAGCAAAATGTAACATAAAAATATTGATAGCCCAACACTTTACACTCAACTCTAAATATTTTATTGAAAGTTCAAATTGTGTTTTCAATGTGTTCAAAGGTCATACTATTGGGCAACTTTCTCTTACTCAACTCATTTTAGAATATTGAAAATTAATTAATATTTTACACAGATCATTTATTTCTTTGTTTCTTTTTATTTTATTTTTTAATTATATAAGATCTTTGATAGCATAAAAAATATAATATAGAAGTTTAACCGAAAGTTTGAATACATTTTTAACGTCAATAATTTAGTCATTCACGAGGCTTATTGATTAAAAATACAATGCCGTTATTATAATGCGATATTAACGTTAATTTTAATGAAATCAATGAACACCAATTAAACAATTGAACAAATAATATTGTGTACATGCCATTGGTTAATTGTCACACGTAGTTTCTTCGGTATTTAAAAAAAAACTTATACACGGGTATTAAGTTTAAATATAAATTTAAAGCTTTGCAAAGTAAAAATAAAATAAAAATTTATTTGGATTTATCTTATTCTTGTTCGTAAGAGAGAACAATTTTTAATAATTTGTATTCTTATGAGATAGAGACTTATTTTTTTCAACAATTAAGTAATGATAATATTCAAACACATTATTTCAATTTATAACTTGATAATTTATTGCTGTCAAGAGAAATGATCGAAAAACTTTCAATATTATATCAGATTTATAAAGAGTTTGCTACCGTGTGAACTCTACACTGTGATTTCATTTTTTATACATTTTAACAGCTTTTATTATAACAAATAAATGTGATTACGTCTGTGCAAATATTCAATGCTAAAACTTATCTTAATAAATAAAAATACTTGCAGATACTTCACACATAGCAAGTAACACTTGGACAATTTACAAAAACTTATAACTTTCTTTTGCATCAAACTTACAGTTTTTGACGAATGATAAAACCGTGTAATTGTAGAATCTTTTGTTTTCTTTAAAATATTGGCATTAAGAGAGCAAATAATTTGCTAACACGGCGAAGGGGCAGACCGGAAACTGCTAAAAATGCAAAATTCGCTGAGCACATACTCTGATCATAAAACTTCAAAATATTAGAGCAATACAGGCTTGTTAGACGATTTTGGCCCAATTTTATACACGTGGGTTTGCAATGCACCCACATCAAGGCTGCTAAGTTTCGAAGCTCCTCCTCAACACTTCGGTCCACGGCTTGGGTCGTCTCGAGAAGCAATTTTTCGTAACCTATATGATTCTCAATAGAAAAATTAACCCTCGAATGGAGTAAACACTGCGCACTCGTTGCCTCCCTCTCAAGCGTTCGATTTTAAGTGCTTACTCGATCCTTCAAATAGTTCTTTGTGCTAATATTATTAAATTCGAAGAATTTAAATTTCGAGTCTCGCGTTACCAAAAACAGTTCGTTTCCAGACTTATAAATTAATTATATGGCAGCATTGTTTTGTTCTTGTATGTTGCATACACACTTGGATGCACCCATGCAGATGCGCGATAAACTCGGAATATATTTGGCCTGACTGAAGTTCTGAGAAAGCCAAGAGCGTAGTGCGCGAAGCGTAACAACGATGACGACGACGCTCAACTGGAACCTTGAACCTCGCACCCGCTTCGTAAGGCTCTATCTGTAATAGAAGTAATCCATAGCCCTACTATGAACTATGTACATAAAGAAACTCATTGTCAGCGCCGGTGTACGGGAAATGCGTTAGTGTGAAGAGAGCCAAACAAGGAATTACGTGAAAAGCTGGTAGTGGTTCTAAGGGAGAGCAGAACAAAAATTTTATTACGCGCTCAAATGAAAATTTTGAAGAATACTAATTGGAAAAAACTTTCCTGGAATACGTAGATAAAATATGAACTTTGCTGAGGCTCACACTCGTTAAAAAGATTCGTCTGTTTTATCCTCCCCGTTCTTGTATTCTTGTTAAACCGATTCTAATAACTAAATCCTTTCAATTTATGCGTTTGATTCACGCGTGTATTGGAGAAAGAGCCTAAAAGACCGTACGCGGATCGGGGGGCTGAAGTCGGAGCTGCATTGAAGAGTGAAAAGGATGCAAGTAGAAATTAAAATAAATCGTGCAATTACAGGAAATTAACACTCAAACAACCGACACGGGTTGATTTAGCAATCTACGGGATTTCCTTTTTTGGACATATAAAATAATTTACCGTTTGACGCGTTAAATCTATGACATAAAAGTAATTTTTTTCTGTTAAAAAAAGCGATCATGATTTTAAAATTATGCTTAATTTTTAAATAATTTTACATTATTAACGTTTTCACGAATTAAATTACAGTTACGATGCATATATATATGCATGTATTAATTTACTAATTAATTTTATTTTTTATTTTCGGATACTATTCTTAATTAATAATTGAAACGATTTGTCTTGATCAAACCGTAAGGCTTCGCGAATTTCGTTAAAAATATTTTTATTTATAACGAAAGGTAAAAAGATTTAATAATTTACTTTTTTACATAAAAGTTGTAAAAATTAAAAATGACTCAGATTTAATGAATTTTTTCAACAAAAATAAACAAACTCAAATGAATATTTGGTTAAAAAACAGAGCAGTGAAGACTAACAGACTAAACAATGTAAACTAATATCATTAGCAAATCTTACGATAGTCCATCTAATCAATGTAATGATTTAAAAAATTTTAATTTATAGAAATGATAATGTAACATTAAACTATAAACCAAAAATATCAATGCTCAATTCGTTAATATTATAATTGTGTTTTTAATATAATTTTCCACATAATTATTTTTTAATGTATAACTTTGAAACTGAGAACTCTCATCATATTAAAATTATAAACATTTAATTTCCATATTTTACTTGTTATTTTTATTCAAAATTTAATTACTATACGCATAAAGCAAAATTATGAATTATTCATATGGACACTAGTGCGTATTCGAGGAAGAAACTAAAGATGTTTTTGTATACGCAATTAATTATGTGGATAACATGTACACATAAATAAATAGAATAAACGTGAACCCGTAAATTTATACATGCAGAGAAGTATAAATTCACGTATACAGACTTATAAGCATACGTATGCATACGTACGTGTAAATTTATCTATTTGTACGTACAAGTGCATGGCTAAATATCTATGCGCGAATAAAAACATGCATCTATGCGCATATAAATATGCTATACAAACAATATACAAAAAATTATGTTTAGGAGGAAATATTTTAAATATAACTTGGTTCAGCTGGTTACACGAGTCTCGTTCTATGTATGAGAATGTGTGTGTGTGTGTGTGCGTGCGTGCGTATATTTAAAGGCATTTAGAAAACAAATTTACACTTTTTTGATTTCTAAATTAATATTTTCATCTATTAAATAATTTTAATGGAAATATGTTTAACTAAACGTTATCCAGATATTTTTCATTGAATTCTATTTTCTAACTACAGAAAACAATAACCATTTTTTAATATTATCGATCTGGTTTTCTTAATTTTTTTATATTGTAAAATATATATAGTATATCGCGAATACCAATAAACCAAAGCTAAATACTATTCAAAGTCGTATTTTTATATTCTACATTTTAAAAGTAATTATATATATATATATAAATAACAAAAGATGTCTACCATATAAAAAAAAATTTTTGTCACACCGAATATTATAAATAGGCATAAAAGTGAATATAAAATTAGAAAATTAGAACTTTTAGCTTATATTTTTTATATAAGATATGAAATACAAGTACATAATAAATATTTCGTATTAATTTTGTAATTGTATGTAATAGTTTGGAATATACATGTAAATGGAATGATCTTATTAAATCTCGTTAAAATATAATATCATTTGATCACATTTTTTCAATTATGTTTCATATTACCTCAATAATAATAAATAAACAAGTATCCAAGTCATTTAAAAGAAATATATATTTCAACAAAAATCGTTTGTAATTGACATCTCAAATAAAATATTATAAACATTTGGTACATTTTAATACTTAATTTGTTTTAATCAAAATAATTAGTCAGAAGAAGATATGCATTTTTTAATTTTAAATCCTAAAAATTTAAAAAACATTTTCCGAAACTTAATATATCTCAAATATATGATAGCCATTATCTAGGTATTATGTATCGAAACCTCTTATCAGTCCGTTTAATCTTTCCGTAAAGATAACGAGATAACATAAATTCAACAGTACAATCACAAGTAATAGATAACGCGAATCTGATTTCAAAATTCAAATGAAAATAAGCAAAGAGCTCGAAAAGCTTTGCACTGTACACAAAAATGTAGAGCGTCGCACGATTTTTTGTCTTCGACTCGGCGAGACTACATTATTTTATTATTTTTCGATTTACAATACGAACTTTGATATTATTATCGAATTGGATTTATGAACTATAGGTTAATAGAATTTAGCAGTTTCATGGAATTATTCGAATCGATCATTTAATTTAAGTGAAGTTTCATTTAAAAAGAATACATCGATTTTTTTCAAAATTATTATTAAATTTTTTCAAAATTATTATTAAACTTACAAGATGATCCCTTAAATGACGTTTATTTAATATAATTATAAATTGTTTTGTATACAAAACCATTGCATAATACCACTCTTATCAAGACACACGCTCTCTTAATCTAACTCCATTTGTTGCTACTAAAAAAAATTTTCGCGCAGTTGACTTGTCATGTCGGTGTTTCTACTCCCAAGAAATAAACGAACTTTTAACGACAAAAAATTCTTCAATTATTTACACTCGACTACGTGTTTGGTGTGCACTGAGCTGCACCACATAAGAATGCCATGAGTGGGCGGCGAATAAACGCGAGCCGATCACTAGCAATGACTCAGATATAAGTTCGCCACCGCTACCGACTAACGTGCTAACCTCCCATTGAATGGCTGCGTTTTACTCTCTTTTTCTCGCACTCCCTCTCTTTTTTACCCAGTGCGTGTACTTGCTACAACTGCAAGTGCGCTCCGGTAGTACAAGTCGTGTTTGTGGCTTTTTAGTTTTGGTTCAACCTTTGCCTTGAGAATACAATTGTGTTTTTTTTCATTTGGTTAATATTGTGACTTCACGCGATAAAAGACAAAAGCATCAAGAATGATTTGAAATTGTAAGTCTTAATTGTCTATTATAAGGAAAATATCTCTTTACATATGCTTGAAATTACGTTTTATTAAGTTTTTTTAATATTCCGGATGATTCGTAATAAATTTATTAAGTGGTATTTTTTTTGTATTTCCGAGTTAAGGGAGCAATAAACTTCAGCAAACATGTTATTTATACTTCTTGTTTCGGATGGTAGTTACGCGGTGGTTTCGGAATATTTCTGACCACATTCTTTATAATGAATCTATTACAATGAAGTTACGGGACTACGGATAATCAGAGCGTATAACTTTAAAGAGAATTGGATTATAACTCTGAAAAAGCTTTAGTTGTCATTTTTAACGTCAAAGTAGTTTTACTTAAAATTATTATAAAATTTTGAGGTGTCAAACTTTTTCATAAAAAAATTTAAAGTTGCTGTCGTATTTTTACGAATAAATTTAACGAATAAAATGTTAAAGCCATAATATTCGAACCAAATCTAATGTTCTTCAAAACTTATGAATTTTGCGCGAGCATTTTATATTTTTAAACAAATAAAATGTAGGGTTAGAATTACGTCTCCTTGTAAAACATTGATGATAAATCATCACAAATTTATGAATTTCGTCATATCCCACTTGATCGCAAGCCTTTTACATATCATGTATAATAAACTTGATAATTGTTCGGAATTAATATTCTGATATGGAATATTGTAATATTACTAATGTTAACTACAAAAATTGTATTTATTTACAGAACCAATATTTCTTAATTGAGTTTTTTGCGATGACAAATGATTCAGTTTCCTGTTGATTGAATTATTGAATCATCGTTTTATGAACTTTGTTTCTTGAAATTACTTGTTATACTAATGACTCCACATGACTTGTGTAAAAATATAAAATTCAAAAGAATGTCATAATTTTTATTCCACATGTAACCTATAAACTTTTAACATTTGTTATAAAGTTCAATTATACGAAATTATTGAAAATTGGACAATCAAGTTCAAAAGTAAATTTTCTCTCTCAAGTTCGTGATGAATCACTCACCAATTACTTCCAAATAAATATTGATTTCAATTAGACGTGGATTAGCTTTTCTGTACAAAAGATTAACGCTAGAATGAAGCTTAATTTATACTTTTATAAAATGGAACTTCATTTAAATGTTTAACGCTTTTCTTCAACAAGTCCAAGTGAAATGTATTTCTCAATTTTATGTATAAATTATGATATTTTTCTTTGCATGTAAAATTAAATCAATATTTTGAAATATTGCTTAAAAAAGAAAATCAGTTAAAAGATTAAACAGGAACATTATAAAGAAAGTCTGAAAATGAATACAGATTTTATTAATGACTTAAAAAAGTTGGGGTCTAGAAACTTCTTCAGATGTGATAGAGAAGAAACTAAATTCTAATGAACGTCGTATACATTTACAAGATACGAATAAAAGAAATGCTGCTTTGAATTTGATGCCATCTGCTAAACGCACTATCCGAATCAAAACGCCGTAGGGTTTTCTATACCAAGATGAAATATTTAACAATCTTAATTCCTCATCTTTATAAAATTATACTCGATTACTAAAACAACAAAATATAATTCTTTTATTTAACACATTTATTTCTCAATATTACTCAATATTAAAAACTTTATTTCACTTTACATTAATATTAATTTTTATACATAAAAAATAATTATTGACTCTCAAGAAAATTATTGATATTTGAATCTGGTATTAAACAATTTATTTATTAAAATTGAAAAATTGTAATAAATTAATTCTGTATAATTGGAAAATAATATATTTCCTTCATAGATTCTATAAAACATTTACTTAATTATAATTTATTTGCAAAACATACGTAGTAGTAAGATGTATTTTCAAAATATATTTTCGCTTTTTGTTATTAGAGAGTTTTAGAAAAAAGTTAAACTGAGGCTATGGATCTGAATCAATAAAGACTTAAATATAATCGATTAAAATAATTAATAAATGATAATTTAAAAGATATTTATTATATAAAATTCTGTCGTAAAAAAATTCTAAAAAATCTGTTGCAGTTCATCTTTTATTTTATTAACATTTGTTGTAAAATAAATTTGTCAGTATTAATAAATACGCATAAAATGAATATGCAATGCATTATTATAATTTAGTAGGAGTAAAATTATTTTCGTTAAAATTTACATTATATTTTTTAAGAGCAAAAGAGAAATGAGGTTATGAAAAAAAAGAATAAAATTAAAGAAGAACGTGTCTTTACATTTATAGCCGTACAACTCCCGCAAATGTGTAAAGCACAAAGGGAAGTGACAATGTACAAAAGGCGCACTCACCACATTCTTCACGATGTGATCCTCCCTTTCCTTTTTGCACATGGAATTCGGATGAAAGCATCCGTACAAACAATGCAAGACTGTTCTATAAAAAAGAAAAGAACGGGAGTACAGTACAGTAGGTGCAAAGCGAGGATTTTAATGCGTATAACACGTTGAGAGCTTTTTCGTCATGCATTCATACATTTAAAAAGGGTTATAGATGGTCAATTAATCTATTAATCTCTTTACAGTGTTTTCGAACTATAAAATTTATTTATAGATGGTTAAGATGGATGGTTTCATAGGTTATAGATGGTCAATTAATCTATCAATCTCTTTACAGTGTTTTCGAACTATAAAATTTTGTTAAAGTTAAACCCTTAGTTTTCGTGAACCGATATACAATTATTTGCCCATTTAGACAGTTACTTTCAATCAACTATATAATAAAATAACCAATAAAACCCCTTTTTTAATGAATGTATTTATCCTACGTTGTAAAAGACCGTCATAACTAAGTTGCACATGATTTGAGTTGTCCCTTCAATGCAGGAAATTATAGCTTATTAATTAATGGTAGCGGAGTTAAGTTATATGATACAAGTCAATATTAAGCATCACTTTAAGAAATAATTTATAGTAGCTGTTAGTTTCTTTAAAAGAAGTATTTCTACTTAATCCAGATTTTATTGGCGTAAAAAAATGTAGTATTGAATACTTTATATCTCTTTTACATATTCAATTCGATACAATAAATTTTTTTTTTACGAAATGTATTTGAGTTACACTAATTTAGAAAAGTACTTAATTTAAAAAAAATAATATTTACAAATGTAAGATTTTAGTTTAGTTTAATTGCAATAATTTAGCTTTCCACATTATTTATGCTACATTATTCAATAGACAATTGAGTGGTAGAGTTTATTCGACGTTTTTGATCGACCAAAACATTTTGATTTTAAAAAACGTTAATTAAAATTCTCTCGTTCGTTTCCTTCATTTCATGCGTCAGTCAACGTCTTGAGGGAATGCGTGAAAGTAAGAACAGTTAAAATGTTTTTAATTTAGTAAATGAAGAACGACGAATCAACAATTAAAGCATTTAAGCGAGCTGCTTATTTATTTGCTACTCATGTCTTATTTTACTTTAACATTAATTCGTGTCTATCCATTAATATAAAATCATACCGAATAAAGCTAGTAACTTTCATAGCAGAATCAATTTTTAAACAATCTAAAATCTTCATTTAGATTTAATTTATTGAAACACAGGCATCGTGTTGCAACTTTTATTCTTATCGTGTATGCAGTTTAAAAAACCAAGATCACGCAACAAATGAATGCTCGACAGAATAAATTCATCTGACACATTAAAATAAATATTATATAGTAAAAAGTTTTATACAATGAAAGTCTGCTACAGATAATATTTTGAATACATTTTTTCTTGATTTTTGTGCGTATTGCGCCTTTTTTAAAAAAAGATGCGTCATAACGAACTTTTTAGTCATCTTACTCTATCACTTAATGGATTATGACGCATTGTTCAACAATTAAAATACGATTCAAGAAGAATATACATTTTCGACATATTATATTATTCACATCATTCTTTGTAATTTATTTATAATATATTAATTTATTTATCAACGATCAATTCTGAATTGTACAGGTAAATTTTTGAGTATTGAGGAAAAAACTTGGGGAATTTTAAATGTACTTATATAAGAATAGTACATGTATATAATATTTATTTTTGTATATTAAATTATTTCTTAATATTACAAATATATTAATTTAAAAAATATATTTAATAAAAAAGATAGTGATCATTTACTGTGGATTTAAATATTTATTTTTTGGATTTTATGAATTTATAGATTGTTTCATAGATCTAAAGTTTAATGTGTTACATTTTTAATATTTTAACAAATTCTGTAAGATATTCCATTTTTTATATATTGAAAACATTAAACTATCAAAAAAATATTTAATAATATAATACTATTATTTTTAAAAACACAAATAATTATTTTAATAATAGTAATGCAGTTTATAACCTAGAAGAACTAAAATCAATATTTACAAATAAAACAAATGATTTTTAATATTCATAGTTTTTATTTTCATTATGATTTACGTGAATCACTGTAAACTTACTTTCATAAAATTTATTGAATTTTAATATGAATTTATTTTGAAAAAGATTATTATTTTAACAAAAAACATTTTTAATTAAATTAAAATTTTATTTTGATTGAACGAGCATGCTATTTTACATCCTTATAATTACCCTTTTTACAAGTCAATAAAAGTTTAATTTGAAAAAAAACTAATTGTTTATGTACAATTAATGCTTGGATAAGGAAATAATTTATTTTTCAAATTCTAAATGTACGTCAAGAATTTTTAATATTAAACAAAACTTATGATAAAAATTAAAAAATCAAACAAAAAAATAATTTCGACTGCATGATTGTCAAACGACTGAAGAATTCAATATTTATATTTATATTAAAACAATTATATTAACATGAAAATGTCTGAAAGGTGTAATATCAAATTGAGCGATTAATTAATTAATTAATAATAATATCGGTGGCTCTCATATAAGAGTAGTTTATGTTTTACAAGTAACAAATAACAAATTGATGAATAATCTTTAGAAAGTTGCCAAGCAAGTGTAAGTAAACAATTCAAAAATTGTGCATAATATTAGAAGAATGTTCGTTCGAGTGCTGTTTACGTCAACAAAACAATAATTCGAGTGTCTGAATCGGAGCCAGAATATCCGATTCAGAGTACACGGAGAAAAAGGGAACGTTAGTCCGCACGTGTCCAGGTTCGGCAAGAGTCGAGAGTTCTGGAGGTACGCAAGCGTAGTACGACTGCGCAGGGGGGCAGCAGCGCGCGGACCTCGCCGAGTTTCACAGGCAAACAACACTACCACAAACGTATACCTGTCACGTTCTCTTTCCGTTCCAGCGCTGCTGCACGGGTGTCGCAGGCGCGAGGCGAGACCAGCAGCGCGCGCGAACGGGCCGACAACAACAGGGCGTTAGTTGGACAAGATGGCCGTAGCTCGGGTACGCATCCTTCAGCTGCTCGTCGCGTTCCTGGCGACGGGCCAGACCTTGAGTCAGGAGCCCCCGGAGCAGCGCAGCCGGTACGCGAATACGTACTACGGGCCCCAGCCGCCGCCGCCACCGCTGCCCAGCGGCTCTAGCTACCAAACCTACTTTTACAAGGACAGGAGGTACGGCTACCAACCAAGCTACCTCGACCCTTATTACAACAGGGGGCCCACCCGTGCACCGGAGGATCGCTTCCACTTCGACGTGAGTCTTCCTTTTCTTTGACATTTCCGGACATTGCATTGTTTATCTTTTACGTGCTTCTTTAATTATGGGCGTGTAAGCGTCTCGTGTTTTTCCCTTCCACCAGAGCTACACTACCGATTTCGTAATACTTTTAACTTTCTTAGTGCCTTCCCGATGTTGACTGCTTTTTGATTGGATGCGAATGTTGTTTACAATTTTTAAATAATTTCTTACGCTCGAAAATTACTTTTTTCAAATGTTTCATCGATTACATAAACTAATAGTGATTATCGAGCAAGTTTAAACTATTTTTTAGATTATTTCTTTACAATTTTTTTGAGTGCTTCTGTTTTTATTGTTTTTTCTTGATACCGCTTTTCTTCAATGCTTCACTTTTTTCTTCAATGTTAAATTCAACGAATGACTTTTAATTGATGTTAATCAGTATTTTTTTTTTTGGCTTTTTTTTTGTTATTGAATAATATTGTTTATTGCATTTTACAAAAAATTTAATTAATAATTTAATCCTTCAACTTTTGAACTTGTTTCTTTTAAAAACCGTTTAATATGAATAATTTAATAATTTCATTTTATGACAGTTATATGTCTAAGATAGATTATATTTTTAAATACATTAAAAAGGTATTACAAGACATTTTATTCTATAATATTCATAAGCACAGTAAGTTTGTATCAATGTGTATACATGCATTTACACAAATATAAATATATTTAATATATACTTACTCAATTTATAATTTTTATGTATAATTAAAGAATATGTTTGCAATGCCTACTGTTATATTTAATATTTTGCTGAGTTGTTTTTATATATTTTCTTTCCAAAATAATTGTAGTCTTACCAAATACCAGTATATAAATATAATAATATATTATCCTGTTTAATTAATTAATGCGTTTGTAAATTTTGTAATTAATTTTAAAAAAATATTTGATACTATTTTTTTATAAATTACTTTTAATATTATGCATTTAAATTAAATTTGTTTCATATTTTAAGCCTTTTAAAAAAATATATAAAAAATAGTTATAGATAAATACAAAAAATAATATTTGCAGGTGACAGAAAGATTACCTTTACCTGGAGTCTTAGGAGGTTGGAGGTCAGATTTACAAGGAAAGGAACGCCCAGACTCAAAAAACCTTGACCGTGATGTTTTTGTTACAACTCATTATGGTACAGTTCAAGGTTTTAAAACATACCTTTACGACTATCCAGAAGCAAGACATAGACCTTGGAGTCTTCCTGTAGAAAGAGTAACAACTAATGTTAATGTATTTCTTGGTATTCCTTATGCAATGCCACCAGTAAAAGAAGGAAGGTTCAAACCACCCAGAATACATAAGTAAGATATAATAATCGATAAATTCTAATTTTGAGCTTCTGTTTAATATAAATGCATAATATAAATGTTTTTGAAGTAAGTTCATTATTAAATAATATGTAGTTATAATTTCAAAATTTGTAAAATTCAATCATTACCTTATAATGTAATAATTTTCAATATAGATATTAATTTACTTCAGAAAATGAAAGTGATGTACAATATATTGAAATAACTTTTGTTTAATGTTTAGAGGTTGGCATCTTATGCAAGCTGTTGATTGGGGACCAGCATGTCCACAACCAAGTCAATATACAGGTGCAACAAAAGGAGTACGAGATGTTGATGAAGATTGTTTATATTTGAATATTTTTAGTCCTAATGTAAGTACTTATTTTGATATTGATTTTTTAATCTTATTTTAATTGTATTATGACATAATTTTTTTTAATTATTAATTTCATTCGCAATTTAGTTTTATATACAATTATAAATTTTTTAAAATGTTGAATTGAAATTGAAAATTTTACTTTTTAGATAAATTCTGGATTAGCAAGTAAATATCCTGTCATGTTTTACATTCATGGTGGAGAATTCATACATGGAGCAAGTAATCTTTTTCCGGCACACATATTAGCTGGGTTTTATCACGTAATTGTTGTGTCTATTAATTATCGTTTGGGTGCACTTGGTAAGAATTTTATAATTTTTATATTAAATATTCAAAATATATTTGTATAAATTTTTTATACAATTTATTTATATATCAGGATTTTTAAGTACTGGAGATGAGAACAGTCCTGGAAATTATGGAATCCTAGATCAAGCCATGGCTCTTCGGTGGGTATACGATAACATCAAATTCTTTAACGGAGATCCTGAAAGGATCACATTATTTGGACCAGGGGCTGGTGCTGCCAGTGCTGGTCTTTTAATGGTTGCACCAAGGTAAAATATTTTTATCAATAAGATTTTTTTATATTAAATACTGCTTATCTAATGTTATAGTACCTTTTAATTAAAAAGTATGAGCCAAAGATTTAGTATTTATATACGAAGCATAATCTTTTATATATTTATTAAAGAAAGTAAATTTCAGTTTGTAACATAATCACTAATTTTTTATTAATTTATATTTTAATAGAAGATTTAAATTATTTTAGAAACATCCAAAATAATAAAAAAAATTTGTTTTATAGAACTCGAGACATGGTTGCAGGCGTTATTGCTCAGTCAGGTTCAGCATTAGCTGATTGGGCTGTAACAATTGATAAATATCGTGCTCAGAATACATCGAGAGTTTATGCAGAGACTCTTGGTTGTAGTATTGAAAGTAGTTGGAAACTTGTGCAATGCTTAAAGGATTTTAGAAGTTTTTACGAATTAGGAAATGCTGAACTTAAACCTCACGTTGGTATGTTTCCTTGGGCACCTGTTCTAGACGTGAATTTTACTGTACCTCGGGATTATTATGATTCTTGGAGCGCTTCTGATTGGCATTTTTTCACTGAACCACCTGAAGATAGTATCAAAGCACGAAAATACAGACATGATATAATGTACATGGCTGGAGTAACTACTCAAGAAGCATCTTTTATTTTACGTATGTAAAAATATGTAATGTTTTCATTTTGTATAATGTAAAAAGAATTTACATTTAATATAATATTTCTTTCGTGTAATATTGATAATTTTTGTTTTGTTTAGATAATAATGTTACTTTAGCTAAAAGTGATTTTACGATAACACCTGAAATGTTTGATCAAAAAATTTGGGAATTAGTTCTTCGTTATAATTATACATTAAATCCTTGGGGTGTTTACGAAGCTATTAAATACATGTACACTTATTGGCCAGATCCAAACAATGTAACACATATTCGAGATCAGTACATAAATGTAATTATTAAATCAATAATTTACTTTTGTGTAATATTAAAATAAATATTTAATTCAATATTTTCTATTTATGCACAGTTGCTGTCTGATTTTCATTATGTTGCTCCACATGATAAAATTGCTAAGCTTTTAGTGGAAAGAAACGTACCAGTTTTCTTGTACGTATTAAATACAACAATTGAAGCATTAAACCTGCCATTTTGGAGACGAGTTCCTCATGACATCGAGCATTTATTGTTGACTGGAGCTCCATTCATGGATGTTGGTATGTTTCAAAAGTCAATTAAAAAATTATTCATTGAAGAGCTTTACTATCAAAATAAAGTATTGTGCAATTTTGTTTTTAAATTGTCTTAAATGATTAAACTAAAACTATTTTTAACTATTAAATAATATTTATTAATGAAATAAAAAAATCACTTAATTATTTTAATTAAATGCTTAATGTTACAGAATTTTTCCCAGAAAAATTAAAATTAAAGCGAGATATGTGGACAGATAACGATCGTAATATGAGTCATTTTTTCATGGCAGCTTATTCAAATTTTGCGGCAATGAGGTGTGATTTTAATGCAAAGAGATTATTAGAAATAATTGTTATTTGTGGAAAATTTAAATTAAATTTTCTATTGTAGGAATCCAACACCCGCACAAATTTTAGGGTTACATTTCGACGTAGCGAAATTCGGACAACTTAAATATTTAAACATAAATACAACATACAACAGTTCAATTTTGTATAATTATCGACAAACTGAAAGCGCTTTCTGGTCACAATACTTACCTACAGTTATCGGTCGTTTAGTACCAACGTATCCTCCAGTTACAGAAGTAAGCTTCATTATAATACTTTTTAATTTTTTCTCATTTATCCAAAAAAAGCTGCACGATCATATTTAAAACAATGCTCTACAATTTAATATAACTAATTACAACCACTACAATTAAATTTCATTTTAAATATTCTTAAAATTTTTGTTAATTTGAAAATTCAAATTTTAAAAAGTAGTAATGCTGTGAACAAAAAATTATAACTTTCCATTTGCGAGCGCGCACGCGCGCGAGTGTATAATATATATGCATTAATAAACTTGAATTAGTATTAGAATTTGTATTTTGTATTTTTTAATTACATGGTTTGCGTAAAATTTATATATAATGTATAGACTAAAACCTTCACAAATTAATTTTTGTAATTGCATTGCTATTTAGACCAATATACATATGTGGACACAAAGAAATGTATTGTATGTATTGATTACCGGATAAATTGAATTTAATAAAAGTAATTTGGTATTTTTCTAGAGTAATACAATTTTAATACTTTATATGTATAACTTACTAATTTTAATTTATTCAAGCTTTTTCATTGTTTTAATTTGGACATTTTATTTTATAATTTTTAACAAAATAAATTAAAAATTTATTACCTTTCAAAATTTTAAACTATACTAAGCATATTATACTTGGAGAGAACGATGATAAGGAGACTATTAATTTATTTAATTACACACAATTTATTTTTAACTTTTCTTTCAGTATTGGTGGGAACCGAAACAACCGCTGCAAATTGCATTTTGGTCCATGTCTACAGCCTGTCTTTTATTGATTGTTATATCCGCGGTGTGTTGCATGCTTTGGCGCAATGCCAAAAGGTAAGCAAAAGGTAAACAGAACCAAATTCATGTGACTGACTACGCTTGACTGAAAAGCCAAGGGGATTGGTAGTGCACGTGAGCACAGGTTCTGGTTTTTTAACAAAAATAAGTAAACACTGTAGATAATTTAATTAAAATATCTAAGCGAATTCATTTCTTCCGTGTATATTAATTGCTTGGGTACTAACACTGGTAAATAATAATTTACATTTTGGTATTTTCTTAGTAAATCGGACGCTGCAAGACAATATGCAGGTAAAATTCTTCATAATTTACTGACAAGTACAGCACTATTTATTTTTTATGAACACGTTTTAAACACCTTTTACGGGAAAAAAACATATATCAATTTTGTTATTTTGTTTTCTTTAAAGCACTAACGCTTATAGATCTTAAGTACTTTGCACCAGTGTTTATAATGCACTTAAATATTTCTTACAAATACCTTAGATTTTATTTATTATTTGCTGCAAAATGTAGGTTGGAAAAATTACATTAAAAAATACGTTTGTTGGTACATACAATAAGGTTAATCATGAAAAATGAAAATTTCCAATTATCAATAGTATTACTCTGGTGTTATAATTATAATATTGTATTATAATGAACGCACGCCATTAATTCTGATTCAGTTCTCTCTGCCGGATCTTAATATTTATACAACTATTTAAAAACATAAATGATATTGATGATAAATGAAAACTATTATGTGTATAATAGTAGGCCAATGTAAGAGCCTAAAGATAGTAAATACGTTGAGCTAATGTATATATTTATTTAAATATACCTTATTAAACGGTAACACAGAGTACTAATTTGTGTATAAAATACTAATTGATAGAAAAACGCTTGTCAATAGTGAATAATTTGTTTATGAATTTACATTTTAGTCGTTTACGACACAATTTTTCTTTATACTTTTGATATTTTATTTTATGAAAAGCTGCAGTGTAATTAAAAAGTTCGTAATTGTGATTTATGAATCGAATCCAGTGTTCTAAATGTCAAATTATCCGACAGGCAGTCCGACCACTACTACAGCGGAGATATTCTGATGGTACGAGACGACGAACCTTCCGAGGGAATCGACAATTTAACGCGCGCCTCGAAAGAAAACGTGTACGAGTATCGGGACACTCCACCGATGCGGCCTCGCATGACTCGTGGACATCACCAGAGCCAACACGATATTAAACTTCAGGAGCGATTAGCCCAAAATCGTAAATTCAGCTCGACGCCTTCGCTGCGCAGCAACTCAAATAATTCTCTTAAGGATGCGCGGGCCGAAGCTTTCGTCACGAGTTCGCCGAATGGCCAACCGCGAATACTTGACAAGTCGCCGAGTCAAGGTAACCTGGCCAAGAGCAGAAGTAAGACGCATCTTGTTCAGGGGGTGCCTCAAACTGCGGTTTGAGTTGAACATTCACTTGATTACTATTTTTTACATTCCATGCTGCCTTATACTAAGTGTTTGCATTGAGAAGCGCATCAATGTTGACGAGGCTGAAAGAAATAGATACCCTTTCAGCTTCATATATCGTGCTCTGTTGAAGATATCTTCAGAAATTGATTTTTCAGTCATAACTAAACGAATGAAAATGTGAATATTTCAAATAATTAAAATGGAAAATTAGTCATTTGAACTTCAGTATTTTGCTTAAGCAAAGATAAATCTAGATATTATTTTGAATAAGTAAATACGCCAAAGTGTATTATGACTATTCTTATCATTATTTTTTATTTTTTTTTTTTTAAAGGTTTTATTTGTGACAAATTTAATTTGATCATAATTTTTTTACAAACAATAAATAAATAAATATATCTCACAAAAAATGCTGATTAATACTGAAAATAACTATATTTTCATTATAAATATAGATTATAAAAAATAATCTAAATTTTTACAGTAGTTTTATAGTGCAATGCTTTTCAACTTTACAAATGTTAACGCTTTTATAACGAAAATCCAATCGAGAATGAATTCATTATATACATAGGGTATATATTTAAATCACTTGATAAATTAAAAATAAATTTTCTATTACTTCTAAGTAATTAATTTCATTGTACACATACGTAAGCCACATAATTAGCGATTATACTCAATACTTTTTTTCGCCATAAAATATTAAAGAATTAATTTTATAGTTTCAAATAATAAATTTTATTTGAAAATAACTAAATATATATTTTATCGTAATTATTCGAATGAATTATTTATTAAAAAATGTAATCAAAAAGTATTTCCGTCAGCATACGAACAATTATCTTTATTGTTATCAAAAATAAAATTAGCTAGACTGTTAATTATGTTAATAAATAAATAAAAATTGCAGCTGTATTAGTATATAAATATACATAGAATGATTTACAACTGAGCTATGAATCCAGTAACCAACTCATGAATTCAAGTACAATTCTTTTTGTAAAATAACAAAATACATGATTACCATTTTATTGGCTGTTCAATTACATTGCAGTAGCAGATAATTAAGCTTTTCTGTTTTCTTTTTATTTTATATATTTCATTAAGAATTAACGATATGAGAAAAAGAAAAGAATAAAATTGAAGTTATGTATGTACTGTACATATTTTAAATGTAATCGAATGACTGTAATTTTAACATGAAATGTGGCATGAAATGCTAGTGTAGTATAAATCCTTTGAAAAAGGGTGTAAATGCGACTACCGTACATATTTTTTTGTATTTTATACACTTACTGATATTGCCTTTTAAAAATAATGACTCTGCACAATGATGCTTAAAATTGTTGTCATAATTTCAAAAAAGTTTATCTATATCAACTTAGTCGTAACGTAAATATGTCCGTCCAATAACTTGATAAAAATATTGTATAATTTATATATATAGTTGTATATGGATATAATCATATATTTTTTACTTTGTAATATATCAACGCTATTTTTAATAATAAGTCTTTACGTAGTTATGAAAACAATGCTTCGTTATGCTTTTAGTATAAATTTCATTTATGAATTGTATATTAAACATAAATTATATTACAGACGTGCAAAAATGTATGCGCAAGAAAATTATCAGTTTATGTTATATCAAGAGATCTAGAAAAAATTGACATTAAAACGTTTAGTAATTTAATTACAATTTTTACAGTTAATTATACAATAAAAAGTTGATTTTTTAATATTTAAAATATTACTAAATATTTAAAAAATAAAAATTATCGTTTTCTGTTAGCAGTATTTTATAAATAATATTAATTTTAAAAAGTTATTTATTTAAAATATTGCTTGAAATTTGTATAAAAAAATTCGCGTTAACATTGAAGTGGAGACTCATTATTACAATTAAGGTTATCAATGTATTCTCTGATTTTATTCAATGAATTATTTCATCGATAAAAATTTTAAAAATGTTGAATTATTTAAATTTTGCTCTTAGAATATCATATTTAAAATGTAAAAATATAAAATAAAATTTTGTATTTTATATTTATTCTTTAACACTTCTAAATAATTATCTTTTGAACTAATATAATTCGAAATTTTTAGATTTATAAATACTTACTGATTATTTTTGCTATTTTACGCATAATCGAGTCTTATCATTACATCTAATCACGTAAATAATTGAACTTTCAATTATAAAAGCAATATGAGAAATATCGTTATCAACAAATATATATGTTTTTTATATATTAATGTCTTTTTTCCAAGCTTCTCTTGCATAAATATTTTCAATTTGTATACTCGTTACCACTGCCAGCATTGTTTTTGCCTTACAAATTAGTGATCTCTGTAAATCAAAGCTAGATAATTTAAGTCAATAAATAATCTATTGATTTTTAAATATTGTAATACATTCGTTTAGCATAATTTTATTACCTTATAAATCGTTTTTATTTTACATCATAAAATATAAAAGAACATACATCTTAAATTTAAAATTGTATGTTTTTTATACTAAAATTAAACATTAACGATCTCATCTTTATTGTTATCTCGTATTTCGTATTCAAAAATTCTCAAAAATTAAAACATAGTTTCAAAACATTAAAGATATCTCATTGATAGAAATATATATATATACGCACAATAAACGATGCAATAATTAATAATAAAAGAAAGTAATAATTTAAGGAAGTTGCTGAAATATCAGTGTAATTAACTTTATTTAATATTGAAACATGTGTACCTACTTTTATGTAAGTTTTTGTAAGTTAAAGTATAAGAAAGTAAGAGTGCATGAATATACTTTGTATGAAATTGAAGGATATTAGAAATGCAACTGAATTGAATTTTGCATTCATCGTTATACATTTCCCCTTAATCATGTGTATTTATATAATATGCTATTTGAAGTTAGTAACTTGACATATGATCGAATACTTAACAATTTCGCGTTACTTTTTTGATAAATAAAAGAATCCAATTTGGTACTCCAACCTAAAAATAAAATAAAAATTATAAATGGTTATGAAAGATGAAGACAAATTCGAAGGTATAATAATTTTCACATACGTAAAGCATTTATTGCATCTTTTAAGTTATAAATTGTATACGTAGGTACGTATTTACGTGGCTCTACTATTTGCATAATTTAATACAATACTAAATAGTATTTTAATGAATAAAAGAAGTTTACATTTTTAAAATAAATACGCATAATGCTAATTGAATAAATATATTGTTTTACAAAATAAAAATTTTGTCTTTAAATTATTTTATCATTGACCTAAAAATGCATACTTCATTAGCAACACGTTAATATATTACGTGATATGCGTAATTTAATTATGTCTAAGTAAACATCTTTATTTTTAATTTTTAGATTTTTGATAAATGAGTAAAAAATGTTATTTGTTTTATTTAAAATTGATATTTTTGTGATTAAAGTTCAAAATATTGTTAGATATTTTTTAGGTAAAGGTTTTTGCATGATTTTTATTTTACATAATTTTTATGCTTGCAATTAGGATACATGACATTTGATCATTTTCAAAAATAATCGTAATTAGTAGAGTTCGTGGTTGAAGACGTAATTTCTTAAAGGTTTTTAAACATTTCTAAGAAATCGTAGTGTTATTAAAGAGGAAGGGGTTCTTACTATTATACCCTTGCGGTATTTGCTTTATATGACTAATTGTTTACTGGCGTTTTACTATTTTATTATTTTTTTGTCTATTTTAGTGTTACGAACTCATTAGGTCTGTCAGATAGTTAATCATACGGATAAAATGATATTGTTTGCCGTGTCCACTTGAAAAAGATTTACTGTTCAAAAAACAAAATGCAAATACAAGTATAATTAGAATTCGAGATCCAGAACTTTAATTTTCATTGTTAGAAATGTTTCAAATACAGTTCGCGGAAAAAAATTTCACGTTCAAACATTTTAATATAAAAGAAAATATATAAAACCTATAAAACGTTCAGAACCTGTGGCATTTATTTTATTTTTTTTAGTAATTTAGTTTAAAATTATACAATTATTTTATTGAGATGAATTTAAATGAAGTATAGGTAAGTTTGCATAATGTACACATCTTTATAGACAAAAAAATTATTCATTTCTTGATTAAATTTTTCACTAAAACCAAATTATTGCTTAAAGTGAAATACTAACTTGTAGTTTTGAAAAGGTAATTATAATATTTGTATTACCAACGGAATATTGTTACACATATAAAGTACGGAAATTTAAAATAGATAGAAAAGTTTTTAAAAATTATTGTTTATCATAAAAGAAATGTTCAACTATTCGTGCATTTGAAGAACATTAAAATAGTTTTTTTCTGAACTATCATAAAAAATATATATTATATAAGTAAAGAAAAATTTGAGCGCGAAAGGCAAGTTAATAATTCTGAATAAAATTGTATCGTTATCAAAATGAAAAGTGTAGTTTTCGTGAAAATGCATTAGTCAGTATTTGCGCGATGAGAAACGTAAAATGCTATTCGTATAAGTACCTTTCAGAAATGCATATCGGGGGGTCAAATGCGGGAGGATCGGAATGCGGAGGCGCAGAAGACTTTCGAACCTCTGACCATCGAAATCAAGTATCCGGATACGGCGATTCTTTTGCTGAGGAGCCCCGAGAAGCCTATTCTCATGGCCGCGGCGGCGGCACTCTCCAAGTTCGGGGAGAAGGCGAAGGGCAACCTCGAGGCCCTCTTCGACCTCAATGTGGTCGAGAATGTCCTGGCCCTGGTCGAGCACGAAGATTTATTTACTCGCAGGTCTTTCTTCAAATTCGTTCCGCTTATTTATTTATAAATAAATAAATAGATAAATAAATAATAATAATAATAACAATAATAACAACAACAATAATATTTTTTTACGCATGAATGTTGTACAAAGACGCGCATTAGCAATATGACTAATCTGTTTTATAAATTTTCCGTGAGTTCTTTCGAATTTCAGGGTGAATGTTGTAAAAAGTTTATTTTTAATGAAATCTTGAATTCAAGTATCCGCATGCAATATAATATTTTTAAAATACTGCAATTTTTACAAAGTGATTTTGAGCAACATTTAAGGATGAGATTAGTTGCAAATGCTGTTGAAGATGTTCCTTATTCGTGCTTCTATCTTCTTAATAAAAGTATTGCGAATAAAGTTCTTTAACTATTCAAAATAAGTATGTTAAATGTATGAATTTTAAACGTTTTGGCTTAAATATATCAAATTTTAATTAATGGAGTGTTAAAAAAAATTTCATACAAAATTAGAAAACTTTTTAAAGATTAAGATAACTATTCTCACATATTTATTTTTCAATGTAAAAGAAATTTTTAAAATTAGATCGTTTTAAAAGAATTTCTAGATTCAATTATTGATTAGCTTTGCATATAATTTAAAAAATGTAAAGCGTCATTTTATTTATAATTTTAATTAATAAATTTTATAGATTCGCCCTGAAGCTATTAGCCATTATGTCGGCTGTGCAAAATGTTCAGACTCACCTGTTGAAAACAGATTTTTACATAACGTTTTTCACTAAGATGTTATCAAACGAATCAGATACATTTTTGCAAGAATTTTCCTCTCGAATCCTTGCAGAATTGTCAAGTGACCCTTCAGGAGCTGCTTTATTTCTGGAGAAAATTTCCGATGTTAGTTTTCTGTTCCAAAAATTGCAGTCCAACGATCCAGATATTAAAAAAAATTGCATAGAAATTCTAGACAACCTGCTCATGGATTTGAATGGCTTTACCATTGTTTCGTGCTCAAAGGTGTGAATCTTGAATAACGTATACAATTATATATTAATATATATATACATATCGATATAGAAAATAAACTGAAATTACTTCAATCAATTATGTAATTATTTTTAATAAATTGATAAAAAGTTTTATTCAAGTAATTTCGTGTACAAAGTAGCAAAAAATTTAAAGTATTTATTATCATTTAAATAAATTTATGTGACATGTATATTGTTAAATAAAAATTGTCGAGATATATGGATACATTTAAAATAAATTTTAATGATTCATTAGATAACGGACTACTAATTTATTTTAAGAGATTAAAAAATAATTTAAGTTTAAAATAGGTTTTAAGATTGTAAACATTATGCTCGAAACAAGCCGCGTTCCTTAAAAGTTCTCGAATATAAAATAAATTTAAAGAAATCTATATACTAATATGTACTAAATGTAATTTAACTGCATTGTTACGTAAAACTTTAATTTTCATTGCAATACTATTGTTCAATTATTTCATGAATATACATAGAGTTTTATTTTAAGTGTAATATTATAAATGAAAGTATTATGCAAGTCATAAGCTAAGCTTTACCTGTTTGACCTTTTGGGTTTGTGCCGAATAAAAGACTGCAAGTCTTAGGCACGTTGTACTTGTATAGTAATACTGTAACATTGCCTAAACAAAAGGGCCACATCGACTATCTATGATAAAAGAAAAACCGTTAAAAGCAACGCGAACCCATCACAAATAACCACTTATGCCTTACTTCAGTGCCTCAAATTTTAGTTATTTATGATGGCTTAAGTAAACCTTTTAGATTGTACATCTGGAATTATGAGGAATTTCAGCAAGTATATATAAATATAGATCTCTCAAGAGAGAAATAAATCGATCAAATTTTCAGAATTTCAGTTTTGCTGCCATTTATGAATTGTTTGATCAGCCTTATTCAGTTATACAACTGTTGGCTCTGAGTGTTATCGAACATCTTCTGGTTTATAATACAGAAAACGGCATTCATGAAAAGTTCCGTTCATCTGGAGGTGTACAATCTTTACTTGAAATTTTAAACGTAAGAATAATTAAAACAGATTTATGAAAAAGTACGAAAATTGAAACTGATAAAGAAAACCTGAATTTAATTTAGATACAATACTATTCTTCTAATGATAAATTATTATTAAAATGTAATGATTCCAAAGAAATTAGGAGTAAAGATCGCTAATAGAAAGTCTGCCTTTTTAAAATTATTATTGACAAAGCGATGATAATTTTAAAGCTATTTTCCGTCGTATAAAACAAATATACCATTTATATTCCATTATTATTTTTATTTTTTCATTTTATTTCTATATGATAGATGAACTAAATAATCAGTTCTGTAAC
Source organism: Platyscapa corneri (assembly GCA_018907185.1). Taxonomy (NCBI): domain Eukaryota; kingdom Metazoa; phylum Arthropoda; class Insecta; order Hymenoptera; family Agaonidae; genus Platyscapa; species Platyscapa corneri. Next base: position 5,884,131 of record JACCHW010000024.1, on the reverse strand, counting down.
TTTTGTTAGAAAATCATTTCTGAAAGACGTTTTTTTTTAACAATGCACCACGAACCATTGAAGCATATGTTTGAGAAACTGTACTGCAACTATTTCTTTTTCTAGCGATGACATTGATTTTTTTTATTTTATGTCGATTTTGCAGAAAAGTTGATGCTTGGTTGGTATGAATTTTGTGAGAATCAGCATTAAATCTTATTTTGCAGAGTGGAATTTAGTTACCTTCAAAATTTTGAAAAGGTTACATACGCAATTGTTTAAATGCCTTATAATTTTATTAGAAATATTTCTTAGCTATAAAAATAAAAACTCAACCGCGAGATTTTCAAATAACAATAAATTATGACAATATTAATTACCAATACAATATTTATTTTAATAGCACGATGATTGGACTGATTTATTTTGCCAAGTTCTTCATATTTTAAGTTTGTCTTGTAACAATTCGAAGACTGCAGAGTATATAAACAAGACAGATGCAATGAGACAATTATTCAGTTTTATGGAGAATACGAAAGATGATAAGTTGAAGTTTGGAGCTTTAAATGCTTTAATTCGCTTAGCGGGAAATATGAACGGCAAAAAAGTACGATAATAATTATACAGTATATAGAGTAAGATTGATATTCTGTTTTGCGTTATCATTTACTAAAGCTAAAGTTTCAATACACTAGAAAAATGCCTGAAATTTACTAATTTGAGTAAACATTAAATTATCGAAACGATCTTTACGATATAAAATATTTCTTGTTAAGTAATCCTGAAAGTCGTTCTTGCGACTGATAATTCACGAATAAAGTATCGTGATTAACAGTAATTGACCATTAAAATTGCAGTTATTACATTCTCACGGATTGGTCGAGTGCATGTTAGTGTATTTAGAAGCTTACAAAGAACCCGACGTACACGCTTTAATTTGCGAAGGCATAGGAAAAATGATCCATTATGGTCCAGCTGCTGATGAAATAATAGAAACAAATCCCGTCCATTATATCTTAAGTAAGCTTTTACGCTACAATATTTTCAAGTATAAAAATTATATAAATTTTTCGATGTTTTGCAGAGTTGTTAAATAATAATGAAGCAATGTCTTACGAAAGGCAGGCGGCTGCTTTTGCGCTGAAAGAGTTGTTCGTTTCAAATCTTCAGAATTGCATTAATTTCTTAGAGATCAATGGACACGTACGTAATAATCTTTTATTCAATTTTTTTGCATTATTTTTGAAACAAATTTGAAACGACGATAAATAATCAATAACTTAATTATTAATGAAACGAAAATTTTACCTCTTTCCATGAATATTGAAAACTAATATATATATATATATACCTTTATTTAAAAAAATTGAAGGAAAAGAAATGACATTTCAAATAATATTTTTGCTAATAAATCAATTAGCGTCAGGAAAATTGAAACTTTGCAGGCCGACTTGATACGTCTTATTCAGCAGCCAGGAAAAGGTCTATCCCTGGAAACCCAAGTTACTATAATACAGACCATAACGGCCATTGCAGATTATCCTTCATTAGCCATAGATTTAATTGATGTTAATCTATTTTGTGCACTGTGTTCGATTCTAGAGGTAAAGCGTGTTACAATTAAATTAAAATAATTATTATAGCAAAGGACATACGGCTATTCCGACGAAATCAAGGAAAAAATTGAAAAATTTTTCAAAGAGTTTTAAAACATTTTTAACGAAGAATGAAAAATTTTTTTAATTTATGGAATAAACTTTCATATATTACAATAGTTCTACATTAATGCATTGTTTTTCGTGCAGAAGAAAAAGTTTTAACTGAAATATACTTTAAAATGCGCTTGCATTTGTGATCTTGATAATATAATTTCACGACAAGTAGTTTAATGAATTTTTAATAAATAATTATTGAACGAGTTAAAATTATTCTCAATTAAATCAACTTCATTTAAAAAAAATGCAGAATTAACAGATTTAAATTCTTTTTAGAATCTATGATATTAGTACACGGTAATTAAGGTGATCTTTAATAGTAATAATGATATTTATTAATACGAAATTAGTTGCTACCGTTATTAGCAAGTTAGATCAATAAATTTATTAAAGTAGCTTAATTAATATATACAATCCGAAACAGTCTTTTATAAAATAAAAAATAATCACCACTAATGCAGCAACCGTCCAAACATTTAGATTATGCTAATAAATTAAAAAACATAATTTTTTTTTATAAATATTTTTACAAGGTAGAATACTTAATTTTAGTTAAACTTATGAGATATTTCATTTAAATAGAAAACCACTTTTTGGTCAATTTTAGTAAATATAATTCTGTGAACATAGCTAAGTTTGTCTAATATCTATCATCTCATCTCAAGAAAATAAATACTATCGTGAATTTTAAAAAGCGACGGAATATTATTGATTGGATAAAATCCATTTTTTCAAAGATAACTTTTCCATAAAAATGACTATTTTGAATTAAGTACGTGAAAATATTTAACGAATAAGAATGATCTTTAAAGTCAAATAATATAATCGAAAAAGTGCACGTTTCAAATTTTCTGCTTCACGAATAATTCGTAGACGGGAAAGACTTACGACATAACGTAATTGTGGTATAAAAATAATTTTGAGCCTGAAGGAGCATCTTTTCGTTTATTCAAAAGTTTGTCACTCGTTTATTTCTTGTAGTTGCACAGCTCGAGTGGCAACTTATGTCCTAGAAATTATAGCAAATCGTAGGCACTCGTAGATACTCCTCAGAAATTCGGAAAAATACGTGAACGCAAGGACGTTATTTTAAAGTCAGAAAGCTGCACGGCGGACGAGTTGAAAATAGCGAGCTGCAATGCTTTGGCCAGATTCCCCATTAACGAGGAAGCGAGGAAAGTTCTGGTGCAGGTAAATGCGCTGAAAAAGTTGTATTACTCGATAACGGATGCGGCGTCGGTCCCCGTCCGGAACGCCGCAGCCCAGCTGGTACTTCTACTTTGCGCAGACCCTTTTCTTGCCAATTTGTGCACGCAACAAGGATATCTCATTTAGTAAGGAAATTCACATTACTTTCTATCAAATAAAAAACGAGGCCGCACTTCTGCTCGGTATTGCCGGTAAAGAGCGGAGGAGTCGACCACAGATTCAGGCTAAATGCGATGCTCCGTTTTTTTAAATTGCCCTTCATCCTATGCATTTTTAAGATCGCTTAAGGATATCGCTATTTTCATTCGGTTTTTTTCATTTGAAATGTTTATGCACTCTCGTTGTGATATTTTATTCTCCTTTAAACGCCGAAAGTGGAATTTTTAGATGACTTGTGCATAATCTGAAATGTAAATTTCAATATTGATCACCTGGTGGACAAAGCTCAAGTGTAGAAAATTTTTGAAATTTATAGGAATAGGAATACTTAGTGAGATCGAAATTTTTAAAATAACGAATTTTTTTTTCATCGGAGAATGCTCGAACCTGGTTCTATTTTTTCCTTTTTTCAAACTCGTTACATATGCTACTCTTCATTTTCAAAACGTAAACTAAAATTCAAGAAACGAAAAATTTGAAACGTCCTCGAGTCATTTATTTTATTAAGATTTCGTATATTAGGAAAAAAGAATAAAACACCGAGTGGACTCTTGGACATTACGTTTAAATGTAATTTCAAACTATACATTTATAACAGAGTTTAAAAAATAAATTATTTTCCTTTAACGATTATTCGTTGAATTAAAAACGACTTTTACCGTATTTGACATGCCAAATGACCAGAAAAATAAAGAAAATAATTCGCTCGGATTAAAAAGAGAAAAAAATATGAATATGTAATAAAAGACTGTTGCAGTAGGAACAAAAATGTATAAAAATGAATTGGCTAACGTCAACGATTGCTAATGATGAACTCAAAACTCGCGAATAAATAAATAATTACACGTTAGAGAGAAACTGCCAACTGCCAATTCATCCAAATTCTATCGTTATTAAAAAACGAGCGACTGTATCGTATATTTTTTGCGTACAATTTTAATTGTTCGAACTTGTTTTTGTTTTTGAACATATTTCCGCAGTATGCTGAGGAACAGATCTGCTTCGCGAGTTATATCTACTTGGGATAGCTGCATTCAAGCTCTATTCAGCGCAGATTTGCCAATGAAATTCGCGTACACGGGACGTCTTTCTCTGCACGATATCACGACGGATGGATTTTACGTGTTACGCCGAAGTTCTTGTCCGTAAGTGTCCATCATTTCTCCCGTTCCCAACTCGAATAACGCTGTACCAAATTTTGAAAAAGGAGAAAACTAATCGAACGTTTCTACGCTCCTGATGATTTCGCATAATTATTAAAAATTTTCGGGTGTACTCGCGATCGCTTGTTTTAAGCATTATAATTGAAAACAGTACACGATGCAGTTAGCAGTTACTTTTGTCGTAAGCCGACTTTTCACGTGTTTCGTTTAAAATGCTCCTAATGTTACCAGCTTCACTAAATAACTTTAACTCTAATCGGAAATTTTTCTCAATCCGCGCACAAAAGCTGAAAAACTTTCTTATTAGTTCGGATCGATTAAAACTAGCTAAGATTAAATAGTAAAAAAGGGCAGAGTAAACAATCTGTTCGTGGAAAAGTCGAAGAAACAAAGTTGCGCGCTCCGAGGGTACGATTTCATCCCCCGAGTCTTCCCGAGTCTCCCCCTCATCAGAAACAACTTGCAGCTTTCCAGTGCTCGAGGAGCTCTTCCGTCTTAAGGTCTGCCCACTCGACCTCATCTACGTGGTTAATTTCGGCAAGCCCAAAAACCCCGGGCAAGACCTTTACTGCGAAAGCAAACAAATCGCTTTCGAAGGTAAGCGAGATCTGTATTTATGGCTGCACTGGTGCGTTTACGTATGGCGCATTAGCACCGAGGCGATACTGGAACGTCTGTTAACCCTTGTAATAATACTTATCCCCCGTAGTTTCCTTTAGTATTGCAAACAGCGTTTTAAACCGAGCGCACCTGATTTTCTTTTTTGCGGTACGAGTTTTTAAAAAAGAATCGAGTCAGCACTGCTAAAGCTTTTACGTGCTTTGCAGTTTAAAGAATTACACTAGGATTTGTTCTGGAACGGAGTGTCGCGGCGATTTTTCCGAATAACGAGCCATCGGATTAGGCGACTTTTTTCGAGAGATATTACCTTTTATCTCTTAATGCAATTTAATGTTGTGAGAGAAATTAAAATCGCCCGTCGTTACAACCCCTAATTATAAACATCTCGATAGAGCTCAGTGATTTTCGCAATCTCCGTTTCCCGATGTATTTTTAAGATAGTAATCAAAGGGCAAAATTCGCGTTGCTTATTCTCTGCGAAAACAAATGTCTCGCTTTTCGATTGAAAATATTAAAGAATGCGACACGTGCCTTAATGTTACGCTTCGTTACGTAGATAATACGTATTTATTAAAGAATTATCCTTTGTAACCTTATTTACGTCGAATGGAAGAGTAGGGGATTCGTTGAGGATTGATTTATCGTCAAAGCCTCCGTTAGCGATTGTGAAATAACCCAAAGCATCGCTTCTTTGGCATAAATTTTCGCTACAAACGTTTATTTAACGGAAAAGAGAATTCCGTTCGAAGATAGATTTTCATGGCTCGTACGCGACACCGCGACGTTGCAATAAATTAAAATGAAAGTCCACCGCGAAATTTTTGCAAGTTGCTTCGTATAACGGAAATTAAGGGGGAAAAGGAGATCGAGTGAACGGGGGTGGAAAGTTGTAAAGAAAGGGAGAAAGTGCCCTCTCATGTTTATGCGTGTAACTGTACAGCGGCAAAGGAAGACTTGAAACGCGAGAGCTTGAAGAGTGGAATACGTGTATCGGAGGCTATGATAAACGCCTGGCTTGAGCTCAAGTTCGGTAGATTGCAGGTTGACTACGACCTGACGACTTACCTCGAAGTGTTCAAGGCGGAGCTCGAGGTTGCCGAAGAGGTTACAGAAGAGAACGACACGTGAGTAAATACATACGCCAGGCTTATCGCTATTTTTCCTTCTTTCATCAAATTTTAAACGGCCCTCGCAACTCTGGATCATAATCCGACTGTGCGATTGCTTTTAATTAAGAAACACACGGACTCGGCATCTCCATTTGTTTGTTCTGGCTCTTCCAGCGATCGACTCTATTTGGAGTAAACATTACACTTTGGCATACGTCAACGGCTTTCCTTTTTCTTAACACGGAATTACTGCGAAAGCTACGGAATAATTGTTAATTACCGCAGTTAACGACGCGCTATTTTACGGCAGAGCAAATTATTTCGTGCAAATTTGGATTTCATACAAATGTAAGTATTTTCGATCGGTCCAGTATTAGCGATTACTCGCAGTAAATATATAGACGGAGAGGATTAGACAAAAGCTCAATGTATCAAGGACCCTCGCAAATTGTTGTTGTCGTTGTTTAAGTATTAATAGCCTCGTTGTTTATTTATTATTTATCCCCCTTGTTTTATCTAACACATTTTTGCCATTTCAATAAAACTTTTCACCATCATTTTTAACCCCTATTTAATTACAACTGATAATAAAAAATCAAGTGATTGCTAATTTTGTATATTAATTCGAAAATAATCAATGGATGTTTGATGATATTTAAAAAATTTGCAATCAATATAAAAATTCATAGTATTTCGCCGGTGTAATTTACGTCTTAATGATCAAATAAAATTAATTCAAATTTCCATTGTAATTGAGCGTAAGGGAGGTAATGAGCAATATTGTTCAAAAATAATCTGCGTTACTGTTGGAAGATATCCAATACGCGACTTGTGAAGTATAATATATATTTGTGTCTCGTTATGTTTCGTGTTTGCAATATTCGCTTTCAATTTAGCCGAAATGAAAAACATTGGATTCTGGCAAATATTCACTGATAGAATGTTTAAATTAGCTCGTGTGCACTGCTTGGTCTAGAATCCCAAAATGAAAAACGAATCGATCGTAATTTAATTCGAAGAGCAGAATATTAGAAGGATTAACTTGGTGTTGCCCAGCACTGAGACAATCAAAAAGCGGGTTCACGTAGAAGAAAATAAAGAAGCGCGAGTCGCTGTCAGCGTTTCTGTCACTGCGCCGAGTCCTTCTCTTAATTCCGGTGTTCCGGTGGATTCTTTACTCTTTTACACAACAAGATCTGTCTCCTGAGGCGTTCTAACCAGTAGCAGCTTTCCCGGATGGTCCTTCTGTACCGTTCCTGGACAATAGTGTCCGCGTTGCATAAGTGCCCCAGGGCCTCCGATGTGTCTGTCGTAATGCTGTGGTACTCGACACGGAACAAATATTGCAATGACGCTTCCTCCCTTCTCGGCCGTCCACTCGTGCAGCTTCGGCCATTCGGCGGCGAAAGACAGTCATCGTCTTTTCGCGTGGCTTCGGGGGTTCGACCGAAGCTTCCGTTCTCACCCGAAAATGGCTGCGTGCACAACTCGTGGCTGTCGTTTTGCCGTGACACTTTTTCCTCCCCCGTGTTCTTAATCGCGAGCAGAAATGGGGGATGTCGCATCATGCGGGTGGAAGACGAGGCAAATCAATGATAAATAACAAATTAAAGGGCAATAATTTCAACGGCTTCGCCCTCGACATCGGTCCTAATCACTAAATGCACTAAAATGCACATGTCATTAAACTCAATCGGATTTATCTCGCATCTTTATAAAAAAATATTTACTCTTTTTTCCTGTAGAGTTTTTGTTGTTACGATTAAATAAACGCTTGATTTTTTCAAAAATTTTGCTAATCGACTGTTTAAAGATTATCGATGCATCGTAAGCCATTATTAAAGGGTATTTTTATACAAAAATCAAAACAGGTAAGGCCGACTCGTGTCTTCTACACCAGTTTCAACCACTTCCTTTTGTTTACGTCTGCTTGACCCTCGCACTCGTTCTTACGTTACTTTTGGGGGAATCCCCTTGTGTCCCGCGAAATGTCGACAATATTAAGTTAAATCACTATAAAACAGTAGCATATACAGTCTAGTGATATATTAATTTTTCTTTTAAATTTTTCACCATAAAATAAACGTTGAAGCGTTCGCTCTTAATAAATTATTCTTAATAAACCATTTGAGGGATTACGAACATTCTAATTTGTATAATAAAGTATTATTTTTTATAACAAAGCAAATTATGGAATGTTTTAGTATCTTCTGAATTATAATATTATAATTTAATCGACGTTGGAGCAAAAGTCTTACGAGCTGTGAAGTTTATATTTCGCGGTTTTATAAATGTTTTAAAAATGTAACGGTTTCCTGCTGTATCGTGCAGCAAAGTGCGAGCAGTAACGTATGAAGATTTTCTAATAAAATTATTCGCAAAGCTTTACTGGAAGGTCTACTCTCAATTCGAATAATTTCGGGTTACGAACGTCTAAATTATCAGTAACTGGCGTAGTTTCTTTTTTAAATTATACAGACGGCCTTCAAAGACACGTCATTTGCTCATAGAGTAAAAGCACTTTTGCCGATAAAAATTGGTATCCGCGAAGAACATCTGCTTTTGCTGCAATAACCGCGTCGATGAGAACATTCCGATACCAACTATAATTTTTAATTTTATCAAAGCGGAATATTAACCATAAGAAAGCAAAAACGACGCGCGCGACCTCATCCCATCGCTCGCTATTCTAGCTTCGATCGACGCGCGTCTGTAATTTCGTAGTCGGTAATTGTTTAACTCGCAAAAGAACCTCTAAAAGAGCTTTCGATCGTGCCCCACTGGAGAAAACGGGAAAATGAAATCGAATCGACATTGACAGATGCGAAGGTAGCGTTCCCGGCCTGATAGAAATGAGCAAGATCGCCTCGAGGGCTCGGAGACTGGGCGAATTCGTGGCCCGTCAAATGTCCGGGAGTGACCCCTCGAACCGAGGGTGCATCGACCAGCAGTTGGAGCTCCACTTGCGCACAATTCGGGACAGTATAGAGACGAGCATCGTGCCGCTTGGATTGCTACGAGTTGGTTCAAGCCTCGAGCGAAGTCTCCTCTTCAAGGTCATGGCCGATCAAATAGGACTGCCCGCGAGTTTAGTACGCGGTCGATACGGAAGGTCCTGGGTCGAGATCGCTATTCCCGTGGTGAGTATGTACAGGCCGCCCTAAACTTTCACCTCCTCTAGAGCTAACTTTAGTTGACAATTAAGGATCGAGTTACTTGTTACTTGTGCGATAAACTTGTCGGAGAGTCTGCAATGAGCCGCTTGGGTGAAGTTACGTCTTTGTTGCACGTGTTTAACGACATCCACAAGCTTGGCCAAGTACAAAGCACAATTACAGCACGAGTATGATCTCCGACTTAAAAATTGATGTAAAATTTATTTGGCTATCGTGCCAGACGTTTTATCAGCTCGCACCCGAAAGCTTACGACGCGTGAAAACTGCAGTATCCAAGATAAGGAGGCGTCTTAACGTTAAAAGTCATACTTTGTCATTGTTCGCGAGCCCAACTCCCTGCAATACCTTATCACTCGTCGCTATCAAAGCTCTCGACTTTTTGGGGTGGGAAACGCCTCCTGTTCCTTTCGGTCGGAGTAGCGGGACTCGTTGAACAAACTCCGCAACGTCGCCTTCGTTTTCTTTCCCTCGTTCATCCTACTTTTCTCGCTTGATTTATTTTCCTTGTACTCGCGACCCGGCACACTTTAATTTTTATTGATAAAACTTCCACGTTGGAGCACTTAATTATTGATACGAAAAATTAAAAAATGCCCTATAATAGGTAAGTATGAAATACGTTAATACTGGTAACGAAGGCGACAAAGTTAAGCTTTTTATTTTTTTACTCAATTTATTTCTTGTTCTTAAAAATGGCACCTATTTTATACGTTTTCGTTATAAAAATTGCACTGTAACAATAACGAGGTAACGCTTTTGGGATACACCGATACCAAGCAGCAGCTAAATTTCCGGATTTTTTTACTCTTGCAATACATAGAACGATATTGTTAGATTTTATTAGTAATCCTCTCATATCGATAAATTCCTAGTTTTAACAATTAGATATTTTCTCACAAGTAGTATATCTCTGGATTCGAACGCAGAATGAATCCAACGCCTCGCTTATTTTTTTGCAGATCGAAATATCGTGCGAGGACACGAAGTCCGCGAGTGTTTCATCCACAGAGACTATGGCAAAGTACTTACCTAAATTCCAAGGTCTATCGACGAAATACCTCCATGAAAATTTCATAGTAGATCTGACCAATGTACCTGGTGAACTAATCCCAATCGAGAGTGTCCGGGGTCGCAGCTACGGCGATACGAGGTCGAGTTGCGAGTTCGCATGCCGCAAGTGAAACGTATTTCATTCATGGACGAGAGGCAGTCGAGTTATTCCAATTTAACACGTGATACATGTTTATGGGAGCCACGTATCGAGTACCGAGTACCACCTTTTAATCGAACACGAATTTCCCGATGAAGCTAATCGACTATTTAATCCAATTCAAGGAAATAAAAAATTACATAACGGATTTAAAGCGGATTTCAAATTATTTGCAGTTGTTGTTCATTGGAGACATACGTATTTTTCACCAATTTGCGATTGTATTGGTATGAAAATTAATTGTAACAACTGATACAGCATTTAAATAAATTAAGTAATTTTACGTTTTAGCAAATGTATAGATTTAAAGCACGCGTCATATTTTATTTAGTTTTTCGTATTTTTCAAGAAAAATGTCACCTTTCGTACTTGCAAGGCAGTTCCTATTAAAATTTAAAAGACTTGCAAACGAATTTCGATTGAATCAAAGAGCCGTATAAAAATATCTAATTTATAATGAATTTAATAGAACTAAAATCTCTTTCTAAACGTCTTAAACTTTTTTATATCATATAAATAGCATGTAAATCGAAGCATATTTTTCATTGATTAAATATTTAAATTAAGACGTGCATTTGTAAATATTATTATGTTTCGTTCCAGTTCATCACTGATTCTGGATAAAATTTAAAATAGCTGAGTTATCCTTCGTGTGATCGAGTATTCGAGAGTAATTATACTTAATTTAACTTTTCGTAATTTATTAAAAATAGATCGCGTAGAAAAATGTTTGGACAAATGACCCAAAAGTCAAATATAAAATGCTTCTTTTCTCCTTATTATCCTCATTATTTCGTGAATAATTTTCTATATCACGAATGTTTAGCCTTTATAGGGTTATTTAATATACAAGTGACACTTATATAGAATACTAAGTTTTAGTAATAAACATTTTTTCTTTAAAAAAAATTTTATTTTACACGAAATGAAATGAAATGGATATTAAAAGTAAAGTGAAAAAATTTTAAAAGTTGGAAGATTTTTATTTCAAGAAATTGACTTTAATTTTCTTGTTTTATTCAATGTATTCTTTTTAATTGTCCAGTGTCTTCAAATTAATTTTCACAAGTATTTAACATAAGCATGTTATTCTACATTTTAATATCTTTTAATAAATTTTATTTATTGTAGTTCTACAATTATAATAATTACTATGAAATGCAAGTAATAAAAAGCAGTTTATAGTTAAAATATTATTAAAACTAATGAAAATGTTTAAGTGTCTTAAATAAAGCACGTAAAAATTTTTTTTTCTAAAAATATTCTGAAAACAAGTTGCAGAAGTAATAAATTGAATATTATTAGTAAATAAATCTAAGCAGGAGATGCTATAATTAGTTTAAAAATTTATTTAAAAATTTAAGATGGAAAAAGCTTTGGAAAATTTTAAATACATTATTTTCTCTCACTCACATCTGCATATAACACTAATATCTGCATTCAAATAATTTCATCATAAAAAATTTATTAAAGAAATATAATATAATATTGGTATAAATTATCACTGTTGTTAAATCATCGTCATTCTAATATACGTTTTCAAATATTAAAACGAGTAAATTGCATACTTACTGTACCTAAGACTAGGGTAATTTATTTTTTGTTTTTCAATAAAAACTTTATTAATTGCTGAAATCAATATTTATTTTATAATTATCTTTATTAATATTACACGTATGTTTTAAGAATTTAAGATAAAATGCATTTCCAAAATTTTACTACACACTCGTACGTTTATTATACTTATAAAATAAAGAAAATATCTATTGTAAATAAATTATGAATATTTAATCAACCTTTACTTTTCATTTATATTATAATATTTTATTCGATAAGAAAAAATTACAAGTTTGAAAAATCTCAATATTTAAGGAAAGAAACAAACTCTTTTTCAATATTAATGTTAATTTATTAATACCACAAAGAAAAATATTAAATAAATGTACTTTATAAATTAAAGCTTAACAAAGAGTGTATTGTTCAAATTAAAAATCATATTAATTCGTACAATTATATATATATATAATTTAATAATTTTTATAAATTTTACATCAAGATTTTGAAAAATTAATTATGTGCGTTTATAATTCTTACGTAAATTCATATTGATTGTAATTAATGAAAAAGCTCGTAACAAGTAATAACTAATTTTTTTATTTATATTACGAAATTTAAGAAAGAAAAACAATTGAAATGATAGCATAAGTTGCAAAGAGGCTTTCGGTGCAAGTTCATGAAAGACACATCACATGTACAGACAGTGAAAGAAAATTTTAAAACAGTGTTGAATTGAGAAAAGAGTAAGGTTAAGAAAGTGAATGTAACAAGAAAGAAAGTATTAAAGAAATCGGTAGGAAGGAGGCGAATAAAAGAGAAAAAAGTGGCTACGTGACAAAAAGGTAGAGACAGAAAGCTTTGCACAAGCGTGAAGAAAACCGTTTCAAGAAGATGAATTATCAAAATTAAAAAAAAAAGTAGAGATAAGCTGACAAAGTGTAGGCAAAAAAGGAGGGGGCTAGAGTATATAGACGAAGAAGGGGAGCGGGAGCAAAAAAAATTATTATTACAGGACTGAAGTCAGCTGTTATGTACAGGGAAGATGGTAACGAGTGGGTGAAAAAAGTATGAACGGGGAGCACAGGTAATCGATGCTGATGAGGAACAATACGTGGCAGTGAGACAGAAGAAAAAAATCGTGGACGAAAAAGAAGAGTAAAAGGTTGAAACCTCTGCATTAACAATGATGAAGCATATAAAGAGAGAAAAATCAGAACAGAAGTGATAAACAAGTGTTAAGAGCTAAGGGAATGTGGTTGGGTTAAATAAAATGCAAAGCATGGGTGGGATGAAATTCAGGGATGGGATATTATGGGGCTAATGGAAACGTGGATTGGAGAAAAGAATACGGGAAAAGCAAAAGAAACATTCAGAGACTATGAAATTATAATAATTATAATGCATAATGATACAAAATAAAATAAAAAAATTTTTATCAATAGTTAATAATAAGTAAAACGTGAAAAAATTATAAATAAAAGAGTACGTAAAACTTTACATGCGTGGTAAGTAAAATGCGATTAAATATGTCAGATATAATCATACAAAACGTTAAAAAATATTGTTTTCTGATTGTATCTAATTATATTCGAATCATTGTTTTGAAAAAAGTTGACTCGTAAAACAACTTTCTGTATTTACAGTTGTCAATAATGTTTAAGCTACGTTTAATGTATTATTACTGTTTGTTGTAGAAACCAATCAAAAAATTAGTGCCATTGTAATTAAGTTACAACACGCTTAAATTAGTACTAGAGCAACGATTAATCGATGATTTTAATTCTACGTGTAATCTTTTTTACATATTCAAAAGTTTAACGCCTAATAAAATTATGTATTTATTTAACAAGTGTCTTTCAACATTACTGTATAAATTTATATATTATACATTGATATGTGCTTGATTTATTAATCTTTCTTAATTAATAAGCTTTCACGACATATATTATGCGTTTAAAAAATTCAGTAAACTTCCGAGCCGCACTTTTCCTTATCCGGTGATTGACAATAATTCGAATTTATAATTGATCACGATTGACGTTTGATCATTATTTTCTTCTTCTGCCGATACACGCATTGGCTCAAAACAGTGGCTGCGATAAACTCTGGATGAAATAGACGCGTTGCAGTTTTCATCACGTTCCGTGCGGTTTCGTGGTCGACTCAATTTTCTGCAACACGAATGCGAAATGAATACGAGGTTAAGCTCATCTCAATCATTACTTGTACACAATGCAATTGCACATTCGTTTTATAAAACTAAGACAAGAATTTGATTACGTGCGAATTAATATTATTGGTTTTTTTCATAAATTACAAAGATGTACAAATACCTGATTTACTTCGCCTTCGAAACTTTCCTAGTTTACTCGCTGATACAGTCACTGGATGCCTTCCGAATTACTTTTTGAGTGGATGGTTTAGTCTTCTAGAATTAGGTAAATAAAGACAGTCCATAAATAATTTATTTTTGCTTTTAAAGTTTCTGTTACTCCGACCCATGCAATGATCTCGTCTTACGTTCGGAAATTTCAAAAGTTTCTGAAAACCCATTCAATCAATAATATGTACATATACGATTGGTACTGTATATGTATATAATAATTTATAAACTGTATATAATATAACTATATATAATATAATAATTTATAAAAAATACAATACAGTGTTTTAAACTTTTAAAATGATATTTTTGAGGTTTTTACAATGTCGCGTAACTGAATAATAACGCGAGCTCACCGCGTATTAAACAAACCCCGAAACAATGCAAATATTATAATCAGTGTTAAAAATTTTAATTTTTTTAGCTTTTATAAGGCAATTTATCCAAATACGATAAAATTTTGTTTTGCAATTTTTTAGTATTTAAAAAGCAATTTTTAGCTCTCAGCTTGAGACACGTTTGACAATGAATATTTTGCGCGCAATTGCGGATATTGTTTTCTTTTCAATTTGTTAACTAATAAACTAAATGTCATAAAAAATTTGCTACGACGATTGCATAATTCAAATTTACTTAAATATTTGCTTTTGCGTACACTATTGCTCAGTTTTTTTTCGTGAATTTAGATGCAATAACGTAATAAAACTTCGACATAGACCTAAACAAACGGGCATGAAAACTTTATTAAAACCAGAAACATTTCTAAGTACGAGAGACGACTTACGTGTAAAAATCTCGTCTCCTCGTTCTCTCTGACCCTATCACTTGCCGTTTGCTCTTTTTACCAGCAGCAATCGTTCGGTGTTGGCCGAGCAACTTGTGTTGTTCGTTTGTTCGCTCCTCCTCTAGCAGTCGCTCCCTCTGTCTAACGTTTCGCTCGGCAACCTCGGCTCGCCTTAGCACCGCGAGAGCGTCTTCCAGATCCTTGCTGGTGCATGGTGTAACTGACGCCGGGGACGCGGTTCCTGTGCTGCTCGAGTCGCCTGCAGCCAAACTCTTGGGTACAGGTGTGACGGGTAAAGGACTCGGTGCAGACGACTCATCATAGATCGAGTCGTAGTCACTGCCGTTAGACGAAGACATCGAAGATGAGTCGTCCTCCTCTTCGCTCTGGTCCTCACTGTACAACTGGGAAAAGCGAACGGACACGGTTTGTCTAAATGATCTTAATGAGTCGAGAGACACGAGCTTATGGTACGTTTTCCAATGCTTGATCTTATGAAGTAACCAATGGAATTAGGAATTACAGAAGTGCCAATCATTAAAACGAACTGCATATTCAATAACGTAATTAAATTATGCACTCAGATTTTTATAAACGTGTTTATTAGCATTTATTTATATTGATTTAGCGATTCTAATTCGAAATTAATTATTTAATCATAGACACTTTAATTAGTTTAAAATATAAATTGTGTACTTGTAGGGCAACTGCAATAATTTAAAAGTTTCGAATTTATATGTTAAAACGTAAACTATATCAAATTGTCAGAAAATCATTATCAAATTTAGAAAATATCTCATCGAACGATTATATAACCATTCGATAAAAAGTTGCATTCACGAGTTTAAGGCATTATTTAAATAACATCTATAATTAAATGTTTTTAAATCTGCACAATTTTAGGTTATATTTTGTTACATTGACGAGTATTTATAACTAGGTAATAATTTTTAAATAATCTTTAAATAATTTCGATAAATATAATTATTTGCATTTCTAAAAACATTAAATTTTTTGTTACTAATTTATTTTCACGATTTCTAAATACACATGCATAACAAATTTAATGTAATGACGCTTCCTCTAACTTTACATATTCTTTGTAATTGATAAGCAATTAATCTCATGAAGTAGAACACTGAAAAGTTAAATAAAACGTTCAAAATTTATTATTTATATTATACGCATTTCGATAGTTAAATTCTCCGTATCAGAAGCGTTTAGGATTCCGTATATCAGATTGCTTTATTTTATATATATATGCATCGATAAGTACTGACTTTTATTGTCTATTGCGCGGTTTTTTAAATAAAATAATAAATTCCGTTAAAACCATCAACACTAGGCATCAACGTAGCAATACACTAGAATACACTTGAATAACTTTTAAAACTGATATTATCGAATTTAACTTATAAAGTTTTATGCTGATCATAAAAAGTATTTATTATTATTTTTAAATAGAAAGTTATATTTGATACATAATAAGTAAATCTAAATTTTTATCTCCTCTTTTCAGAAAAAGAACACCAATCTTTAATCGTTTAATATTGAACTGTGATCGGTTTAACATACTCAAAAAAAAAAAAAAAAAATATAAAAAAAGATTTCTTTAAAAGTATTAAATTGTACAATAGAACAACGATGATGTCTGCGTTTTAAAATATTAAAGAAAAAATATTTTCCGTAGATAAAAATCGATTCCGCATGCATAACGAAGGTCTAACATATAATATATCTTTATTAATTAAATGACGAGTACGAGATTATTCATAAAATAAATTTACAATTATAAATATTTCGATTATGCAAAATAACATAATCCATTATGCTTTATTATTAATATAATTTAAATATTCAGACCTTCAGTTTTGAACGAACAAATATTAATATATGTTAAGCCTATCGATTTAACAGTATTTTAAAAAAAAAATGTAATTTTCTTTATTTTCCAATCTTAATATTAATCTTAATTAATATTACGGTTTGACGATGTAATAAAAAATCTTAGTCCTGCATTTACGTCTAGTTGATAATGTAAGACCTGTTTATTAAAAAAAAATTAAGAGTTAAGAAATGCGATGTATTATTAAAGTATCGATCATCCCGTGATGATTCTATACTTAAATGGATGTATGCGAAATTTATTTTTTTTTTTCTTAATTTCTCTTATCTCGTGCAACTAGTAAAATTTGTCGAACAAACAGCTCATTAGAATATCGTACCTTGTGACTTTGTATGATTTATAAAAAAATATTTCATTATATCTGATATAGATATATATTATGTTATATATTATTTATTTCCAATTTATCATATAAAATGGACGCATTACAAACGAAGTAATCAAAGCTATATCGTCGCAGCTGTTAATAATTTTATACCTGGAACGTAGAAAAATTTAATTTTTTATTCATAATCATAAAAAATTATTCGGTCGCCCACAAATAGTCTTGGAAATTCAGAGAAGTATTTTTCATTGAATGACCGTTGTCCAACAATTTCCGGATCCATGATTACACAAAAGTTAGTAATTCGCGTTGTTCGCACTGCTCGTACACGAGTAAAGCGCATAACTGTATTGGCGAATAAGCCGTCTCAGCTCAAAATCGGTTTTAACCGGATAAACTTGGAAAAGTATGAACGACTGTATAGATTTCAAAGCTTTGAAGAATCCAGAATTCAAATTGTGTACTCGCTTACTTCAACGTCGTCGTTTTTAATTCATTATAATATTCGCGATTTCATTAAGCCTTTTAAATTACAACTATGAAAGATATTTAGATATTGCCACGGAAGAGTAACAGAATTCGAAACTTGGAATCCCATTTTCTAGAAGAATACACCAATGTTTCCTTTTCTCGTGATCGTTATTCTCGTTAAATCACGTGCGTCGAAGCGGAACGAATAAAATGCTGCGATTCAAGAAAACTGCCACTTAAAGCCATTCACAGCTAATTCGATCGCTTTTCTAATATAACTAAACTATGAGATATTCTTGAGCCGAAGTTCTCTGCATTTCTAATTTTTTAAAGTTTTGTGATGTGTTACCTCGCACACGTGACAGCAGGACTTAAGAAACGGAAGCGGCGGGGAGGCATTTTCGAGAGAAAGAAGCTAGAAGATAGCGAGCGGTTGATAAACAAAATCGAAAATTGACATCGGAGAAAAAATCGGTTTAAATACTGCAAAGGGAGAGAGAAATAGAGAGAAAGAGAAGACAGTCCCAAAAGGGGAGAATGTGAGAGATGGATAGAGCACCCACGGCTCTCCTTCTGTTTTTGTAAATTACAAAAATTCACTCTGTAGGCGTGTCTGTATAACCGAGCGCAATTGTTCCAAGTCGCAACCCGAAGGTCCAAGTCGCGCATTTTTTTAAATCTTCATTTTTTCACAATTCAATAAGTTTTTATCTTTTTTCGCATTAATCAGTTTTCCCCTATGAGTCTTTTTTCATCTCAACTTCTATCACACGGATATCGCAGCCTTCTTGGTAGAACAAATCGGTTAAATCAAATAATCCTGGCATCGAGAGGTGCATCGGGAACTTCCCAAGTCTTTAAAAAGATAATTTACTAAGTGCGACGGATTGCACAATTGTGTTGTGACGTGAGAAGTTCGGATAGAACTTAATAATCTCTTGCTTTTCATTTTTTCTGTTAAAGCTTGGTGTTTCCGCCATTTTTATTTACATAATTTTACTTTGTACATTAATGAAATATCGATTATTTAAACCGAATGTCTTTTATGTACTCAATTCGGACGTTTCATTTCTCCCATAACTTAATATTATTGATATCAATATTCACTATTTTAGAAGCAACTATTTTCTAAAAATATTTATCTAATGCTTACATTTTATATTTTACGTATTAATATTTCTTCTTCAAAATAGATTTTCATATGTTATAAGATAATTTTACATTAGGAAATAATTAAGCTCGACGAACTATTAACTGTATTCAGTAAATTAATAAACAAATAAGAATCTGTTACAGCCTTATTGAAGAAAATATGCATTTGAATTTTAAATATATTCATTTAATTAATTTGTGTTGTGTGTAGGTATGTTAAATTTTGGAAAAATAAGAAAAGTATGTATTCAGTATTTTTAATTTTTCCCGCTTATTATGTACAAAAAAGCTTTTATTGATTAAGGAAAATTCCAAGATAGAAAAATGAAATAAGCTCCCATTAAAACTGTACACCGTATTCAAGATGTGTATATACGAAAAACTATATATTCGCACATATGCGCTTAGTCTGACTTGCGAAATTATAATTATTTTCAGTAACAAAAATAATTGTAATTTTAAATTATATCAATAACCGCAATTAAAAGAAATACAAATACATATAATATATAATGCAACAATCCATTTGGGTATCGTACGCGCAATATTTATAATAATTTCAAAAATTATTAAATTAATTAATATATTAATATTATATGAAATATAATGTGAAGAAGTATTACATCATTTATAAATTTTATAATGATAATGGTACGATGCTTATTATTGTTAATAATAAATGTAATGTTATAATATTGTAATAATGAAGAGAATCCTCGAATAAAAATAATTATTGTAAAAAAGGAATCATTTAAAATAATTTTATAATTAATAAATAAAAAAATATTGACGACAAATTACAATGGATACGATGTGGTAATGTTAAATATCAAATGAATTATAAAAGTCACTATTATTTAAAATATAAAAAGTATGATAATGTGGAAAGTCTGTGTAGGAGTAGTTGGGAAAGAATAAAAAATATAATTCCTTCCAGATCTACATACTGTTTTGCCGATCGGGGATATAAAAAGGAGCTCATTTTATAGTTGAAACGATCTTATTCAAAGTTGAAAAATCATGAGCAATCCGAAATAACAAGATTTTTCTCCCCCCGGTCACTTTTACGCCGTATTAACAAATTAATAAATAATGTAACTCGTTTTTTAATTTAAACGAGTAAGTTTCAATTCTCACGCGAACTTTAATACAATAATTTAAAAACCTATGAGCTATAAAAGTTAAGTGAATCTCTCGTATTTTTTCTTTTATACATACACTCAAAATCATTAATTAGCTATTAATTTTCCGATTAAAAAAGAACTTTTTGTACACATTTCCGGTTTTTGTCTTGCTGTTTGGGCGTATTTACGGTTTCTAACAATTAATATATGTTTCGATAATTTCTAAAAACTAATTTGTAGCTTATTTAGTATTTGTTGAAATATATAAATACATAATCGAGCTCAGAAGATTTTACTTACTAAATATTTCAAATGTTTTTTCATGAGAATTATGTAGAAATGTAAAATTTATGAACGGGTAACTTATTCATGTATTCATGACATACAATTTGACTTTATTTGAGATCCATGCAGCCTAAGCTTAATCCATCAATTGTAATTTTCTATTTGTACTATCTACGACACATAACATTTTTAGCATTTTCAACATTACATTTATTCGATAAAATTTGTCTACATCAGTTATAAATAATTTCATTAAGACGACAAATCATTCTAATACGAGTATATCAAATTCTTTTAAATGTCAAAAAGAAATCTTGAATCGGCATTTTAAATTTATTTATCTTCATTTTTTGCGAGTTACAAATAATTAAATCTATTAGTTATTAATTTCGAAAATTAATAATATATATATAATATATATATATATATATTCATAACTGAAATTAAAAAAAAATAATTATAATTATTATCATTAATGTACAAATACAATTTATTTAAACTATTTTTTGACGTTATTAATGAAGATACCATTTTAATGATACTTCACATTTTAACAAATTTAATCAAACCGATCTTCTTAAGTAATAATTAATGCAAGAAAACCTCGAATCAATCCATTTTTTGTAAATTTAATTTTTCCATTAACAACAAATACGATAGTTCTTCAAATAGATTCAAAAATGTGAATAAATTTATTAATACTAAGGATTGATAGTTTTTTTTTATACTTCACAAGATTATAAATTAATAAAAAATTTTATAGAACAAGAGTAAATAATTTCTAATTTTTTTCTTATATATATATATATATAAAATTACAATAATTATAATTATAATATTTATTACACTTCAAGTGTAAGTTTAAGTAGTATTAAGAATAAATTTATATTTAATGAAAAAATTATTATCAAATGATAAAAATAAGTAAACAAATTCTTTAAATAGGATTGTTAAAATATAATAAATATTTATGCATACGATATAGAATAAGGTCATATTAAAATATATATAAAATAATTTATATGTACAAAATCGTTATATTGTAATTCATAAATTTAGCATGTAACGTTAATAACAAAGTCAGATATAGTTCAACAAAATAAACCAACTTATACATAGTTAAGTTATAATGTAAATAAATATAATAAACATATATGCGTGGTATGTTGGATTATATTAAGTTATACACATACATTTTAATCAATAAACAAAATATTAATGTTCAAATGTACTAACTAATCCTGTAATGTATTATGACAATGTAATTTATTGTTCAATAAATAATAATATTTATTATATTCAGAAATTCAGATAATTTTAAAAAAATCTTATCTATTTATTCGTGAATAAAGAAAATATATAAAATACAATTTGATAAAGAATTATCATTTATTATATATTTACATATATTAATAATAAAAACTTAATAACTTGAATACTTTTATTTATAAAGTATGAAATATTAATAATTTATATTATATTTAATAAATTATGAAATATTATGACAATTAAAAAAAAAAATAATAATAAATGAAAGAAGCACATATAATATAATAAAGAACAAATCATCTTTTATATATTATTAATTTATCTGTAACCAATTGACCCACAGCGGTACAACAATAATGTACAATTTTTTAATAATACAAGTGCATAAAACAATTTAATCAGTAATTTCATATAAGACTACACAAAGAAAAAATTTATTACAAACTTATTCTAATTTATTTATTTGATAAATATGTGCTTTTAGAAAATGTTACTTTAATTGCACTTTATTTTTAAATATATTATTAAAGATAAATTAGAAATCAATTGCATTGTCTAAGCAATTTATTATTTCGAATTTACAAGAATAATTTTGATTACTAAATTTATCTATCATTTAAATAATCTGAGAATAATCAAATAATTTTTAATTTTATATTATTGAAATTATAAATTTTATATTTTTCGAATGATAATTTTTTTCTATTTATAAAACTGTTAAACAATAGTCAACAAATTGTGCAAAGATTCTTGTTACAGTAATTAAAAGTCGAAGATGTATTTCTTTAATTATTTCTGAAGAAAATAATGGTCAATTATAGAAAAATGGTAATGTTTCTGGGTACAATATAATCTTATACAAAACAGGTAATTTAAATGCATATGTAATAAAACTTATTTAACCAGCAACACTGAAACAATGATAAATAACTTTATCTTAGAAAGTTATTTATCAATTAATGGGTTGTTTCCTCGAAATAGAAAGGACGCAAATGTAGTACAGGTAGCTGTAATGTTTTGATACGATTTAAAGATTTACTCCCCACCCTGCCGACAAACAACGTCAATAGACCACTTTTAGGAAGGAATTTAAAAATTCCATATAAGTTAAACTATCAACCGCATATAAATAGAATACATTTCATTTAAAAATGTATTGTGCTTTAATACTTCGAGTGAACCTGACACTGTATAAACACAACTTCCAACTCGACACGAAGTAAAAAATCAATTAGGTATGTAAGTTTTTATACAATATTAAATTATAAACTATAATCTAACCATTCGAGCTGAACATTGTGAATTGACACTTAAGATTGGTTTTAAAAGATTTTAAAGATGTAATGAATACATTAAATATGTGCAAACAACATCATATTTTTATATTTTTTGCAATGTTTTATGTTATAAATTATCAACTTTGAACACAGCAATCTTCATTGTTCATTAGATCCTTAGAATTTACATTTGTTTAAAAGAGAAGGAATAAAAGTAAACATCATTTACCTATTTCCACTACAAAGAACTATATATTTATACTTTTGTATTGTTAATTGATAGATAATTCTTAATTTTTATTATACATTTTATACAAATTTCCATGCATGAAAATTTTTTATTCCTAAAAATATACAATGTCATGCTTATTTATTTTCTATTTTTATGCTTCTGTGATTTGATTGTATTAACTTATAATACTAATTAATTTGAGTTAGATTTAATGTTTTATAGAAATATGTGAAAGAAAAGAATTCATATTTGCATATTTTAACAATTGTAAACTAATAGTTTCTCAGTTTTTTAACAAACTAGTTTATGTTATGTATCATAAAATTAGATTTGACTTTTGTTGAAAAGTGAAGGATTAAAAGTAAACATCATTTATCTATTACCACTACAAAGAACTATATATTTATATTATATATTGTGATGATCAATATATTTACACTTTTATATTGTAATTGATATATAATTCTTAATTTTTATTATACATTTCATACAAATTTCCAGGCATGAAAATTTTTTATTCCTAAAAATATACAATGTCATGCTTATTTATTTTCTATTTTTATGCTTCTGTCATTTGATTGTATTAACTTATAATACTAATTGATTTGAGTTAGATTTAATGTTTAATAGAAATATGTGAGAGAAAAGAATTCATATTTTCATATTTTAACAATTGTAAACTAATAGTTTACTGTTTTTTAACAAACTAATTTATGTTATAAATCAGAAAATTTGATATTACATTTGTTCAAAAGAGAAGGATTAACAGTAAACATTATTTATCTATTATCAATGTAAAGATCAATTTATTTATACTTTTGTATTGTTAACTGATAAATACTACATAATTATTCTTGTACATTCCATAAAAAACTTCAATGCATGAAAATTTTTTATTCCTAAGAATATATAAATGTCATACTTACTTAATTAAACTTTTTATGCTTCTGTCAAATTTTTATATTAAATATAAATTCTTATTAATTTTAGTTAAACTCTCAATTGCATATAAATAGCATATACTGCCTTTAAAACTTTATTGAGCATTAATACTTCAAGTGAACCTGAAACTGTATAATCACAACTTCCAACTCGCCAAGAAGAAAAGAATCAATTAGGTATGTAAGTTTTTATACAATACTAAATTATTAAATATAATTAACATTCGAGCTGTACATGTGATGACTAAGATGTAAAGGTAGATGTAATGAATACATTAAATATGTGCAAACAACATCATATTTTTATATTTTTTGCAATGTTTTATGTTATAAATTATCAACTTTGAACATACCAATCTTCATTGTTCATTAGATCCTTAGAATTTACATTTGTTTAAAAGAGAAGGAATAAAAGTAAACATCATTTACCTATTTCCACTACAAAGAACTATATATTTATACTTTTGTATTGTTAATTGATAGATAATTCTTAATTTTATTATACATTTTATACAAATTTCCATGCATGAAAATTTTTTATTCCTAAAAATATACAATGTCATGCTTATTTATTTTCTATTTTTATGCTTCTGTGATTTGATTGTATTAACTTATAATACTAATTAATTTGAGTTAGATTTAATGTTTAATAGAAATATGTGAAAGAAAAGAATTCATATTTTCATATTTTAACAATTGTAAACTAATAGTTTCTCAGTTTTTTAACAAACTAGTTTATGTTATGTATCATAAAATCTGATTTGACTTTTGTTAAAAAGTGAAGGATTAAAAGTAAACATCATTTATCTATTACCACTACAAAGAACTATATATTTATATTATATATTGTGATGATCAATATATTTACACTTTTGTATTGTAATTGATATATAATTCTTAATTTTTATTATACATTTCATACAAATTTCCATGCATGAAAATTTTTTATTCCTAAAAATATACAATGTCATGCATATTTATTTTCTATTTTTATGCTTCTGTCATTTGATTGTATTAACTTATAATACTAATTAATTTGAGTTAGATTTAATGTTTAATAGAAATATGTGAAAGAAAAGAATTCATATTTTCATATTTTAACAATTGTAAACTAATAGTTTCTCAGTTTTTTAACAAACTAGTTTATGTTATGTATCATAAAATCTGATTTGACTTTTGTTAAAAAGTGAAGGATTAAAAGTAAACATCATTTATCTATTACCGCTACAAAGAACTATATATTTATATTATATATTGTGATGATCAATATATTTACACTTTTGTATTGTAATTGATATATAAATATTAATTTTTATTATACATTTCATACAAATTTCCATGCATGAAAATTTTTTATTCCTAAAAATATACAATGTCATGCATATTTATTTTCTATTTTTATGCTTCTGTCATTTGATTGTATTAACTTATAATACTAATTGATTTGAGTTAGATTTAATGTTTAATAGAAATGTGTGAGAGAAAAGAATTCATATTTTCATATTTGAACAATTGTAAACTAATAGTTTCTCAGTTTTTTAACAAACTAATTTATGTTATAAATCAGAAAATTTGATATTACATTTGTTCAAAAGAGAAGGATTAACAGTAAATATTATATCTATTATCAATGTAAAGATCAATTTATTATACTTTTGTATTGTTAACTGATAAATAACTACATAATTATTCTTGTACATTCCATAAAAAAACTTCAATGCATGAAAATTTTTTATCCTAAAAATATACAATGTCATGCTTATTTCTTTTCTAATTTTTATGCTTCTGGGATTTGCTTGTATTAACTTATAATACTAATAATTTGAGTTAGATTTAATGTTTAATAGAAATTGTGAGAGAAAAGAATTCATATTTTCAATTTTTAACAATTGGTAAACTATAGTTTCTCAGTTTTTAACAAACTAGTTTATGTTATGTATCATAAAATCTGATTTGACAGGTTGTTGACAAGAGAAGGATTAAAAGTAAACACTCATTTATCTATGACCACTACAAAGAACTATATATTTATATTATATATTGTGATGATCAATATATTTACACTTTTATCTTGTAATTGATATATAATTCTTAATTTTTATTATACATTTCATACAAATTTCCAGGCATGAAAATTTTTTATTCCTAAAATATTACAATGTCATGCTTATTTATTTCTATTTTTATGCTTCTGTGATTTGATTGTATTAACTTTTAATACTAATTGATTTGAGTTAGATTTAATGTTTAATAGAAATATGTGAGAGAAAAGAATTCATATTTTTCATATTTGAACAATTGTAAACTAATAGTTTCTCAGTTTTTAACAAACTAATTTATGTTAAATCAGAAAATTTGATATTACATTTGTTCAAAAGAGAAGGATTAACAGTAAATATTATTTATCTATTATCAATTGTAAAGATCAATTATTTATACTTTTGTATTGTTAACTGATAAATACTACATAATTATTCTTGTACATTCCATAAAAAACTTCAATGCATGAAAATTTTTTATTCCTAAAAATATACAATGTCATGCTTATTTATTTTCTATTTTTATGCTTCTGTCATTTGATTGTATTAACTTATAATACTAATTGATTTGAGTTAGATTTAATGTTTAATAGAAATATGTGAGAGAAAAGAATTCATATTTTCATATTTTAACAATTGTAAACTAATAGTTTCTCAGTTTTTTAACAAACTAATTTATGTTATAAATCAGAAAATTTGATATTACATTTGTTCAAAAGAGAAGGATTAACAGTAAATATTATTTATCTATTATCAATGTAAATATCAATTTATTTATACTTTTGTATTGTTAACTGATAAATACTACATAATTATTCTTGTACATTCCATAAAAAACTTCAATGCATGAAAATTTTTTATTCCTAAAAATATACAATGTCATGCTTATTTATTTTCTATTTTTATGCTTCTGTGATTTGATTGTATTAACTTATAATACTAATTAATTTGAGTTAGATTTAATGTTTAATAGAAATATGTGAAAGAAAAGAATTCATATTTTCATATTTTAACAATTGTAAACTAATAGTTTCTCAGTTTTTAACAAACTAGTTTATGTTAGTATCATAAAATCTGATTGACTTTTGTTAAAAAGTGAAGGATTAAAAGTAAACATCATTTATCTATTACCACTACAAAGAACTATATATTTATATTATATATTGTGATTGATCAATATATTTACACTTTGTATTGTAATTGATATATAATTCTTAATTTTATTATAGCATTTCATACAAAATTCCATGCATGAAAATTTTTTATTCCTAAAAATATACAATGTCATGCTATTTATTTTCTATTTTTATGCTTCTGTCATTTGATTGTATTAACTTATAATACTAATTAATGTGAGTAGATTTAATGTTAATAGAAATATGTGAAAGAAAAGAATTCATATTTTCATATTTTAACAATTGTAAACTAATAGTTTCTCAGTTTTTTAACAAACTAGTTTATGTTATGTATCATAAAATCTGATTTGACTTTTGTTAAAAAGTGAAGGATTAAAGTAAACATCATTTATCTATTACCGCTACAAAGAACTATATATTTATATTATATATTGTGATGATCAATATATTTACACTTTTGTATTGTAATTGATATATAAATATTAATTTTTATTATACATTTCATACAAATTTCCATGCATGAAAATTTTTTATTCCTAAAAATATACAATGTCATGCATATTTATTTTCTATTTTTATGCTTCTGTCATTTGATTGTATTAACTTATAATACTAATTGATTTGAGTTAGATTTAATGTTTAATAGAAATATGTGAGAGAAAAGAATTCATATTTTCATATTTTAACAATTGTAAACTAATAGTTTCTCAGTTTTTTAACAAACTAATTTATGTTATAAATCAGAAAATTTGATATTACATTTGTTCAAAAGAGAAGGATTAACAGTAAATATTATTTATCTATTATCAATGTAAAGATCAATTTATTTATACTTTTGTATTGTTAACTGATAAATACTACATAATTATTCTTGTACATTCCATAAAAAACTTCAATGCATGAAAATTTTTTATTCCTAAAAATATACAATGTCATGCTTATTTATTTTCTATTTTTATGCTTCTGTGATTTGATTGTATTAACTTTTAATACTAATTGATTCGAGTTAGATTTAATGTTTAATAGAAATATGTGAGAGAAAAGAATTCATATTTTCATATTTGAACAATTGTAAACTAATAGTTTCTCAGTTTTTTAACAAACTAATTTATGTTATAAATCAGAAAATTTGATATTACATTTGTTCAAAAGAGAAGGATTAACAGTAAATATTATTTATCTATTATCAATGTAAAGATCAATTTATTTATACTTTTGTATTGTTAACTGATAAATACTACATAATTATTCTTGTACATTCCATAAAAAACTTCAATGCATGAAAATTTTTTATTCCTAAAAATATACAATGTCATGCTTATTTATTTTCTATTTTTATGCTTCTGTCATTTGATTGTATTAACTTATAATACTAATTGATTTGAGTTAGATTTAATGTTTAATAGAAATATGTGAGAGAAAAGAATTCATATTTTCATATTTTAACAATTGTAAACTAATAGTTTCTCAGTTTTTTAACAAACTAATTTATGTTATAAATCAGAAAATTTGATATTACATTGTTCAAAGAGAAGGATTACAGTAAATATTATATCTATTATCAATGTAAATATCAATTTATTTATACTTTGTATGTTAACTGATAATACTACATAATTATTCTTGTACATTCCATAAAAAACTTCAATGCATGAAAATTTTTTATTCCTAAAAATATACAATGTCATGCTTATTTATTTTCTATTTTTATGCTTCTGTGATTTGATTGTATTAACTTATAATACTAATTAATTTGAGTTAGATTTAATGTTTAATAGAAATATGTGAAAGAAAAGAATTCATATTTTCATATTTTAACAATTGTAAACTAATAGTTTCTCAGTTTTTTAACAAACTAGTT
The DNA here is from genome assembly GCA_018907185.1 of Platyscapa corneri. Classification (NCBI taxonomy): domain Eukaryota; kingdom Metazoa; phylum Arthropoda; class Insecta; order Hymenoptera; family Agaonidae; genus Platyscapa; species Platyscapa corneri. The sequence continues at coordinate 5,855,048 of JACCHW010000024.1, read as the reverse complement.
TATGTTATGTATCATAAAATCTGATTTGACTTTTGTTAAAAAGTGAAGGATTAAAAGTAAACATCATTTATCTATTACCACTACAAAGAACTATATATTTATATTATATATTGTGATGATCAATATATTTACACTTTTGTATTGTAATTGATATATAATTCTTAATTTTTATTATACATTTCATACAAATTTCCAGGCATGAAAATTTTTTATTCCTAAAAATATACAATGTCATGCATATTTATTTTCTATTTTTATGCTTCTGTCATTTGATTGTATTAACTTATAATACTAATTAATTGAGTTAGATTTAATGTTTAATAGAAATATGTGAAAGAAAAGAATTCATATTTTCATATTTAACAATTGTAAACTAATAGTTTCTCAGTTTTTTAACAAACTAGTTTATGTTATGTATCATAAAATCTGATTTGACTTTTGTTAAAAAGTGAAGGATTAAAAGTAAACATCATTTATCTATTACCGCTACAAAGAACTATATATTTATATTATATATTGTGATGATCAATATATTTACACTTTTGTATTGTAATTGATATATAAATCTTAATTTTTATTATACATTTCATACAAATTTCCATGCATGAAAATTTTTTATTCCTAAAAATATACAATGTCATGCATATTTATTTTCTATTTTTATGCTTCTGTCATTTGATTGTATTAACTTATAATACTAATTGATTTGAGTTAGATTTAATGTTTAATAGAAATGTGTGAAGAAAAGAATTCATATTTTCATATTTGAACAATTGTAAACTAATAGTTTCTCAGTTTTTTAACAAACTAGTTTATGTTATAATCATAAAATTTGATATTACATTTGTTCAAAAGTGAAGGATTAACAGTAAATATTATTTATCTATTATACAAAGAACATATGTAATGATCAATTTATTTATACTTTTGTATTGTTAATTGATAAATATTAATTATTCTTGTACATTCCATAAAAAATTTCATGCATGAAAATTTTTTATTCCTAAAAATATACAATGTCATGCATATTTATTTTCTATTTTTATGCTTCTGTCATTTGATTGTATTAACTTATAATCTAATTGATTCGAGTTAGATTTAATGTTTAATAGAAATATGTTTCATATATTTTAACAATTGTAAACTAATAGTTTCTCAGTTTTTTAACAAACTAATTTATGTTATAAATCAGAAAATTTGATATTACATTTGTTCAAAAGAGAAGGATTAACAGTAAATATTATTTATCTATTATCAATGTAAAGATCAATTTATTTATACTTTTGTATTGTTAACTGATAAATACTACATAATTATTCTTGTACATTCCATAAAAAACTTCAATGCATGAAAATTTTTTATTCCTAAAAATATACAATGTCATGCTTATTTATTTTCTATTTTTATGCTTCTGTGATTTGATTGTATTAACTTATAATACTAATTGATTTGAGTTAGATTTAATGTTTAATAGAAATATGTGAGAGAAAAGAATTCATATTTTCATATGTGAACAATTGTAAACTAATAGTTTCTCAGTTTTTTAACAAACTAATTTATGTTATAAATCAGAAAATTTGATATTACATTTGTTCAAAAGAGAAGGATTAACAGTAAATATTATTTATCTATTATCAATGTAAAGATCAATTTATTTATACTTTTGTATTGTTAACTGATAAATACTACATAATTATTCTTGTACATTCCATAAAAAACTTCAATGCATGAAAATTTTTTATTCCTAAAAATATACAATGTCATGCTTATTTATTTTCTATTTTTATGCTTCTGTCATTTGATTGTATTAACTTATAATACTAATTGATTTGAGTTAGATTTAATGTTTAATAGAAATATGTGAGAGAAAAGAATTCATATTTTCATATGTGAACAATTGTAAACTAATAGTTTCTCAGTTTTTTAACAAACTAATTTATGTTATAAATCAGAAATTTGATATTACATTTGTTCAAAAGAGAAGGATTAACAGCTAAATATCTTTATCTATTATTCAATGTAAAGATCAATTATTTATACTTTGTATTGTTAACTGATAATACTACATAATTATTCTTGTACATTCCATAAAAAACTCAATGCATGAAAATTTTTTTATTCCTAAAATATACAATGTCATGCTTATTTATTTTCTATTTTTATGCTCTGTGATTTGATTGTATTACTTATAATACTACTTAATTTGAGTAGATTTCATGTTAATAGAAATATGTGAGAGATAAAGAATTCATATTTTCATATGTGAACAATTGTAAACTAATAGTTTCTCCGTTTGTTAACAAACTAATTTATGTTATAAATCATAAAATTTGATATTGACATTTGTTCAAAAGAGAAGGATTAACAGTAAATATTATTTATCTATTACTCTATATATTTATATTATAATTGTAAAGATCAATATATTTACACTTTTGTATTGTTAACTGATAAATACTACATAATTATTCTTGTACATTCCATAAAAAATTTCCAATGCATGAAAATTTTTTATTCCTAAAAATATACAATGTCATGCTTATTTATTTTCTATTTTTATGCTTCTGTCATTTGATTGTATTAACTTATAATACTAATTAATTTGAGTTAGATTTAATGTTTAATAGAAATATGTGACAAGAAAAGAATTGCATATTTTTATTGTGAACCCATTGTAAACGCCTAATAGTTTCTCTGTTTTTTACAAACCCCCCTAATGTTATGTATCATAAAATCTGATATTAGTTGTCAAAAGAGAAGGATTAACAGTAAATATTCGCACTATCACGATCAAGCTGTTAAATAAATACTATTTACATAATTATTCTTGTACATTTAAAAAACTTCAATGCATGAAAATTTTTTATTCCTAGTGCAGGCTTCCATGCATGAAAATTTTTTATTCCTAAAAATATACAGTATGCTTATTTATTTTCTATTTTTATGCCTGTCATTTGATTGTTTAACTCTAATTGATTTGAGTTAGATTCCCCCTAATGTTTAATAGAAATATGTGAAAGAAAAGCACATCAATTGTAAACTAATATCTGTTTTTTAACAAACTAGTTTATGTTATGTTCATAAAATCTGATTTCTTTTGTAAAAGAGAAATTAAAAGTAAATCCCCTATTACCATTACCACTACAAAGAACTTATATGTCTATGTAATCATTGCCTAGCGACTTCTGGTATTGTAATTGTTTCCTTCTCCATTTCCATACACATATTTCCCGGCAAGGACCAGGAAAATTTTTTATTCGCTACACTCTCCCCTGTTCCATGCTTCTTTCTTTGCTAATTTTGCTGCTTCTCATGGACCTTATAATTGTCTTAGCACCTTATAATCCCCGGCCTAATTGATGTGAGTTCGATTTAATGTTTTGAAATATTATTCCATACCCTCTGTGCCCGCCCCGCCTTCCATATTATTCCCTAACAATTGTCCCCCTTGTCCCCTCCTCGTTTCTCAGTTTTTTAACCCCCTCGTTTCTGTTCTGTACGCCTCATCTGCTTGACCAGTTTGGGTTGCAGAAGGATTAAAAGTAAACATCATTTATCTATTGCCGCCGCACCAAGCCCTCTCTCTTCAACTATTATTACACTTGTATTGTTAATGCTAAATACCTCCTAAAGTTATGACGTCATACAAAATAAATGCTTATAATTTTTCATTTCTTTACATATATATTATTAAATATAGATATAAAATTTCAAATATTTCGAATGGTTTTCGATTTTAATAAAATTTTTTGTATTATTATTTTAGATAAAATTATCAATGGAACATCTTATCTCTCAGCGTATCATCGCTTATCAAAAGCGTGAAACTGAGAGATTCGAATTTGCAGTTCGAAAAGATCCATCATCCATCGAGACATGGATCTCATACGCTCGTTGGCAGGAGTGGATCAAAGAGCTGGAAGAAGCTCGATCCATTTTTGAAAGGGCTCTGGTCGCAAATCTAAGGAACATAGATTTGTGGGAGTCTGCTATCGCTATGGAACTTCGCAATGGGGAAATTCATCGCGCCAAAGCTCTGTGTGAACGAGCTTGTATTATTTTAGATGGCAACCGTAAATCAATCGTAAGATTGAAAAAGACAGTTGCCAAATATTTAACATAAATTAGTATTTATGTTAATTAGTTTTTATATATTTAATTTGTATATCTTAATTTGTATATTATTTGTTATATATTTCGTTTGTATATTATTTTTATATATGTAATTTTTATGTTGTTGAATAAACTAATATATTTAATAATAAAAAGGATTTCTAAAATTTGATGAAAAAATACCTTCCAAATAATCTACAAGGCCTACATAATCATAGATGTTTACAATATAGGAAAAAAATTATGGTGATTGTTTTGCTATTGAAGAATTAATTGTAGCAAGATGTAATGCAAGTATAGGTTTGGAACCATATCGTACAAAATTGGCATATAGAATTCTGTACACATATAAAGAGAAATTGGAAATATTGTATACTCGTAAATGATTTCGCGTTCAATATTTATACTTGCATAAGTATATTAAATAATAAAATTTCTTGTGTACTGACCTGCGGTAAGTTAAAATTCAGAGCTGAAGAAAATATTAAATACGTAAAAAAAAAATATTTGAGCCGAAGGCACAATGCATTGATTAATTATCAATTGTAATTCAATGTCGACACTATATTTAAGTGACAGTGTTTCATTGCATATTAATGATCAAGACTACGAGTTAATAACATTAAAATGAGAAAAGTAGTTAAAATTTTGTTTTTTATTTAACTATTAGAAAACTCATTTAAAAATAAAAATTTCTGCTAAAATTTATAGTAATTATTATTTTATCCATGTAATGGAAGATTCGGTTTTCTTAATAATTCTTTTTAAATGCACATTATATTCGATGTGCCCAATCTTTAAGGTTTTTCGATTTTTTTATGCCACGCATTTACAAATTTTCAATTCATAAATCATTATGATATATGTGTTAAATGTGATAATCATTTGTATTATAAGTTATACAATATAAATTATATAAAATTCGATTATTTGAAAAAATTTTAAAACCTTTTGCTCTACTGAATTAATTATTTTATTTCAGAAGTTTCGTATATTATATTTTTTTAAATTAATTATTAAGATTTTTTATGTCAAAAATATATTTTATATAAATATAACATGAAAGCTATTTTCTTGAAATTTTAGAATTCAGTTGCCAAAAATATCTATGGTTGATTTTATTCTCATGATCTAATGTATCTTTGTTTGCTTTTATAACATTTTTTTACGTAGAGCAAATAAAGTTTCTTTTAGAGAATTATATATTCCTTTTAAAAATACAAACGTTGATGTATGTAAAACAACGTCAAATTTTTAAATCTAAAATTTAAAAATTTTCAGAATTAATTTTCCACTTTTTTACACTTTTTACGCAGCATCCTATCGCCCAATTAAGATTTTCTAGAACTTTTATCAACAATTGGAAAAGTAAATTAATTTTTTCTTTTTTTAATACTTTATTTTTATAAATTAATTTTAAGGGTCAGGGAGAAGAGGGCAGAGACCTTATATAAGTGTGTAATCATTTATATGAGATGTTCATTGCATCACCTTTATACGTGGATTTCTGTGTCAAAGACGTAACATTTTAAAAGCTTCAAGATTTTAAATTAATACCGTATTTTTTGTGTTTTCCCGTTGAAATTTCTTCACGTAGCTTATTGCTTTAAACCTCACTAAAATCGCTTGTTAAATTTCGATAAGAATTTAGAAGAAAGCTGTTTTCGCGGAAGCTGTACCTTTGTCATAATTAATAATATGTAACATTATTGTATGAGTGCCTTAGTATCAGAACATTAATCGCTTCAAAAACAATTTTTACTATAGATATTGTTTAAAAATATTTGTATAAGAAAATTTCTTATTCACGAAATCTCTATTCAATAATATTTATGGTCAATTAAATTTATATTTTTTATGAAAAAAGTCTTTACTTTTATGAAAATCAATGCGGATTATTATGAAATTGGTAATTAGTTTGAGTTCAGCTGTTAAGGCTATTATTGACGGATCGTGTGGTAGAGGGAAAGGGGAAATAATTATTCACTAGTCGTTATCTTTTATTTTTATTTTTTTTTTATTCCTTCAGCAGCCTAATAAGGAACCAATGATCGATATTCACTTGACAACATTTCACTTCTAGATAGCAAGAAAATACCATATTTCAGTTTCGAGGTGAGAAAAACAATAGTGAAACGTCGGTTTTATTTTTAAATAAATCGCAATATTAGCATAAATTATAAATAATTTAAACCAGTTTTGAGCTGCTATGAGAGTTATTTTCAAATTAGTGGCTTTGAACAAAATTATCTTTTTATGTCACATTAAAGATTTAACGAAGTATCAGCTTTCGAACATTCCGTTTATTCCTTTTATCCAAATATGAATTCGTATATTATTATAATACACCGACATGCAGATACATATTTTTCCCGAAAACATACGAAGTTTACACAACACGCATAACGGTATTACGTGAATTACGTCGGCAGCGAGCCACTGCAATTTGTCACGCGACGTCTTGCCCCATGCCTAGAAACTCATGATGACATCAGTTATGGTCATTAAAAGTGAAATTAAGTCACTTGCGGGAGCCATATCTAGACTTCCTGGGGCTGCACTTGCACCTGATCGTTTTGTCGACTGATTGCGCGACAATTTTAAAAGACGCGATATTTTATCAGATAAAGTGGTTTCGTTCTAAGGACTTTTCGGTAGAAGGTCAATAAACTCGTCGTTCTTGCGTAAATGATTGATAAATACTACACAAGTGCACTAACTCATTCAGAGAGAAAACGCGAGCACCGAGTTTACTTTTTATATATTATTCATACATCGTTTAAAATAGATTAAAGCAGTTTGAAATTGCATTTATTCGCAAATAATCACTTTTTGAAATTTTGTCTCTACACTAGAAATGAAAACAATAAATTTTATATAAATACGACAAAATTCATAATAATAATAATAATAATAATGATACACTTGAGATGAAGATAATTTTTTCAAGTTTTCCCTGTTTTATATCGTAAAATCGATAGCGAATCTTGATTTTTTAATGGTCAAATTATCATTTATCATTTTATTTTACTTTACAACAAGCATTATAAAAAATTATTAGATCTATTGAGAGAAGTTATTAAATTGTTTACAATTTGAATGTTGATAAATATTCTCACCAAATAAATTAAACACGTTAAAATGTTAAATAATTAAACAAGCTAATTGTTTTCAACCAAACTCTCTGCGCAAGGAAAAATCTGCTGTCAATCACAATTAAAGGAAAATATTTTACACGTTGTTTTCTTATTTCTCGAAAGTGCATTCGCATCTGCTTTAATGAAAAATGCAAACCTTCTGAAAAGAAAAAGTACATAGCAATGCACAGTACAAAGTTAAATTGCATAACAGAAGGTAATGGAGGACAAACAATTACCCATCTCCTCGTTTGAGTTTTCAACAAAGAATTACATAATCTAGGGTTTTCATTCGTTTTGCATTATTAAAGTAGTTGTTTTGTTACAAGTTATGTGTCTGTGTGCCGAGTGGAAAATACAAGACTATTTTCAAAATGGTGTTAGAAGGTGCAATGAATTGATGCTTGTAAATGGCTACTTGAGAGGTTGATATAAGTTGTGGAGTACTTTGCAAAAGCTGAAAATGAATTTGTGTTACAAAGGGAACAGGCACGAGTCTTTGTAAACACAGAAGTAAATAAGTATTAAACTAATTACTGATACAAATTACTCGTTGCTACTAATACTTTAAACGAGTGTGTAACTGGGTAAATATTAGTTCGAGATTAAACATTATAATTATGTATAATGAACCATTAAAGTTGGAACTAAACTGGAGATCGGTATTTGTATAATTGGCAAATTTTCGGAATTCGAAAATATAGGATATTACAAAAGGTTTTATTAGACTTTTAAATTACATCCGATGATGGTTTTATTCTACGATTAGTGATATTTGCAAACTACATCTTATCATAAAACTTCTAAAATCGGAAATAGAAATGGCTTGAACTTACATTTTGATATTTTATACTTATAATAGATAAATTATTCGTCGTATTTAACATTAAAGAAAAGATTAATAATTTTGTAGTAAATTTACAAGATCTTTTACTTGTGTATTTTTTAAATTGAATATTGTCCTTTTTATATTTTCAAATAATTAAAGTCATAAAAGTAGGAGACACAAAACCATTCGTATCTTAAATTTAAATAAGTTTTAAATAAATCATTTCGTTACTTCGGTTCTGAATATTACGCGAAGACAAAAACGTTCCGATCTTCTCGATTTGTGTGTTCCTCTATTCTTTAACGCTTTTAATTTTGTGACTCTTGGCGATTGACGATTCGCCGAATATTTCAAATACTTCAAGCGGAGAGTATCGCTGCTCCATTACCTGATCATTATCAAGCTAACCCGTTAGTGTTTACCTTTGCATTGATATTGCTTGACTTAAATAGAATATAGTCCCGACTTTGACATACAGTTCCATAAAAAAAAATCAATTATTTGAAAAAAAGGAATATTTCTTAGAAAAATGGATAGATATTTTAGTAGTTTATGTTTTCGTTATGCATATAAAGAGTCGGCATATTTTTCGTTGAATCTGCAACGTTTGCTACGTTTTAATGAAAAAGGTGGCTTGTTTGTACAATAATAGAGTGGCCCTTAGACCCGATCAAACTTTTCGTTCGATAACTCAACATTCGATTTGAAGAAGTAACCTTCGACTTTATAGGGGAACGCTATCGTTTGTGGAAAATTAATAAAAGAAAAAAAGCAGCATCGAGTAATGACTTTCACGCACCTGTTCCTCGAATGCCTTCAGCTCATCGAGCAAGTCTTTCTCCAGAAAGCGGTGCTTGAGCGTCTCGACATCCCTTTTAAGCGTCTCGACGTCCCGCGCGACAGTTACCACGCGTCTCAGCTTCCAGAGCTCGAGACCGGCGCAGCTCAACGCCAGGAGTAGCGCCGCGCAGCTGAGGACCGTCTGCCGGTTGCAGCAGCGCCGTCGCGGCGCCTTATTGAAGCCCTGCTCCAACTCCGAGTTCGAGATGCTCAGGCTCTCGCGCGAAAAGTTGAGGAAGGCCCGGGTCTCGTCGTGCGTCGACAGGCCTGCGCACGACTTGCCGATGCCCTGCGCCTGTTCGCGGATTTAAATGCACTTTGATTATTAAGTAGAACAGAATTTTCAGTCCTAGTGGATAAAAAATTCAGGAGCCGAGCTTCTTTGGCTCTAATCGAAATTTACCCCTTTAATCTGGCGTAATTACACGCGGAATATGTACATTTTCGACGTAAAAACTGCTTTCTTTACGAGCCTTGGAAAAAAGTCACGAACTACACTAAAAGTACATAAATAAGGACGCTCGTGTTATCAAGCGTGAACATGTGAGAATATTTAAACTTTAAAGAAGGTCATTGCTACTCGTACATTTAGTTATTACTTGAAGTAAGTTTCGTTAAATTACGACGACTAAATCTTGAAATTACCACCGCAAAAAAGAGCCGCACAAAATTTAACGCGAATTTTACCGTGTCTTTGAGTATTTCTTTGCAATATTCTTGAAAAACTTTAATTGCAAATGTTTATTGGTATCTATTAAAAATAGTGTTCGAACAAAAGATATTCCATGTATGATAAAAGTCACACAGTAACGCTAAAGCAACTTTTAAAAATTACTCGGCTGAATTCAATAAATTCAACGATTAAATTTGATTATTTTTATACGTTATGGCGTGTACAGAACAAACTGAATATAATTCTGACAATTTCTTTAAATCGTTATTTTACATTTCTCAAAAATATTATCGTGGAATAAAAAGTTTCAAACCACCCATTTTTCGAAAACTTACTGCAATAAATAAACAATTACAGTTGAAATATTGATTAAAATATTAAATTAACCGTAATAATTCTTTAGAAACCATATGCGTACCTTTAACTTTATGAAATTTTATTCAAATATATGCAAATGTCGTCTGTAGCAAATAAATTTCTCTTTTATAATTTGTATGTAAAATAAAATTGGCTCTTTCAGGTTACGTATGAATACGTTTGCATCAGGGCATAGATGTCAAAAGTACATTTCATACTAACTAAGTTCTAATCTAGTCTCTGTGATTGGCTGATCAAATTTGAAATAAATTAATTTTTATACTTTATGAGTTTTCTATAACAAAAAAAAAATAATATTCATACGAATCTACGTCTTTTAGTTTAGTTCGATATGTTGAATTTAAAAAATGTTCAAGTGTCTTTAAAGCGAATCAATTCGAGGCCATCAAATTTAAGGATAATATTTTAAAGCAACGAAGTAGTTACGAATAAATTTTGTCGCGTGTTGATATTTTTCTTTTTGACTCTCGGTATTATATGCTGAACACGCGCTTGAACTGATTGTAAGATTTTCCGATGTTTGCGGTCAATTTTATTAAAACACTATGGAAGTTCAGCTTTATCGATTTTGTTTTCAATATAAGTTAAAAGAAAAATAGAATAGTAAGGATTCTTTACTTACATTGCGTAACTGCGATTGTTGTTTTAGTTGTTTCACGTTACTCTCCTTTTCCGGAAGTATCGAAGTCATTCTTACATCAAGTTAGTCTTTTTCGTCTTCGCTGTACGTTTATTTCTATTCGCGCATTTGAATCTAAGAAGAAATTTGATAAAAATTGCTTATGACAGATTCTTTCATCTTTGCAGTATTGTATTGCAATATCATAATTCAAACTTGTAAATTTAACTTATAATCAAGCATCGTTCACTTTATTATATCGCGTTATGTTTCATTAAAAGTTGTTTTACAGATGAAAACTTTTGAAATCGATTAATTGCGTCTATGTACAATTCAGTCTTTCTTTGTTTTGGCTCCAGGTGCATTTTATCCGGGTCGTGCGTCTGCAAAACGCAGTCACATTTACATTCTTATACTTTGTTATGTACTCCGCGCACATAATTTCAAGTCTGAATTAAGATATTATAAAGAGCAAAATTGTACTTCCGTGACTAGATTGTTCTATAAGCTCAATAATAAATTTGTTCTGATTTTTAACAAGTCATATTGACGAATGCGCAAATAATTATAGAACGAATACTTGACGAATATGGCAGTACTTGAAAAATTATTCGATATAGACTGGCTGCAGTTCGTTGCATCGTTACAAGCACGATTTTAACGACGAGTTAAACAATTTAAAATGAAAGGGCGTATTTAGCGAATGTACCTGAAAAGATCTTCCTTAATATATTTTCAATAAGCGCAACTCAGAACTTGTCTAAAATGTTAACAACGAAAATAAATAATCCACGGAATTAAACAACCCTACTCATACTCGCGTAATTCACTCGTGCGTTCTTGGTACATGTTTTTCCTGTTTTTCAATTTTTGCTTTCCTATTTCACGAATATTCTTTTATTTACCTAAGCGGTATCTTTTATCTTTTCTTCTTCTCAATACTCGAACGTATGGAGTGAAAATGGTTCTACTTCTATATTCAATAATTATTTCATATATCTGCTCTGAAATTTTACTCTTGTATTATCGGCACTCCTAAAGAGGAATAACTTTTAGATTTTAATAATTTAGATATAAATTTCCCCTAACGAGAATGGGACTACGATCCCATGCACAAACAATTCATCCTGACTTTTTGCAGCCATACTTATCCATTATTACTTTCCATGTGGAACAAAGTTAGAAAACTTAATAATTTACATAGTATGGTTTTGCTCCTCTTGATAAATTATATTGTAACGAATTTGTTTAACTTGTACCATTACAAATGGTAGAATATTTTATTCCACCTAGGATAAAAGCTATTCCATTAGAATAAAAATTCGTCGTTTAATTTTCTTTATTTATTTAATTTCAACAAGTGCGTCAAACAACTTGCCTTACGTCTTTCTCGATACATCACTGTACTTTATCTCAGCCCATTAACTAATTTTAAACTATCATATATAAAAGAAAAGCTCGAAACGATTCATAAGTTAATTTTACTTCAAAATTAATTTCGTTTAATTTTCAATACTAAAGTTAATTACTTTCTGCAAATACTTTTTCGTTCTACTGTTTCTTGCAATTTTTATTATCGTTGACGATCACTTGTACAGTTCGCTTGCCATGAAAAGCTTCAAAGTCGAAATATTATATTCAAGCAGCTTCTTTTTGGCATAATAATAGAATAATAACTAGTCGTTTGAAGCATTTGCGCGAAAATAGGGATGATTCAAGCCAATGTTATTATTGTATCCATAATTAATAGTTAGTGCAAACGAGATTAATACAATTAACGGATCTTGAATGAGTTTTAAACTTACAGTGCTAATTAAAAAAATCCTCGATCCATAAGCAACAAAAACCTGTCGAAAAATCTGAAAATTATCGTTTGCTTTACTATCGATTGCGATACGAAATCAAAATAAAAACAAACACAAAAAATACACGTGCACATGCTTTGAATGTTTCCCTCGTGCCAGACGCGAATCCAGCGCATTTAATTACAAAAAACCATGACTCGAGAGTTTCAAGGACATTTAAATAGTTAAAGATCTGCTCGATCACCGATATCCCCTCGTTGCACCAAGGGACCTTAAATCGAATTGACTATGGCATTCGAAATCGAATAAAATTCAGCTTATCGACTTTCTCGAACTACACTAATTCTATTTGATCGCTGCGTACTTATACGCGTCCATCATTAAATACACCCGAGTCCAACGAACTTCTTGCCAAATAGGTTTGTTCTTACTACTGACTAAAGTTCAGTCCACAAATCAAAATATCAATTGTGACACGAGAATTTACAACTATATTTTCAAAATTCGTAGTACCGAGTGAGATACACTTTTTTTCAATTTTATTTTATTGGAAATTTTTTATGCTTCGAACAAGTTTATTGAACATATTATTGAACAATGATGTATAAAAGAATGTACTTGGAAGAAGTAAATTCATTTAATTATTGTCATTTTTAAATTAAGTCTCTCGTACATTGCGCGATAGAGTTGGAGTATTAACAAAAGTATCAAGTTTCGAAAATTAAGAACGAAATATAGTATCGTGAAATCCACAAAGTCGCAAATTACGAAATTACACAAGTAATGTTCGATGCTTTCGAACACATTCCATAAAATATACTACTAACAAGAAAGATCGGCTTACCGCGTGGAACATTTAATTTAGGTTGATACAGAACAAATGTAAAAAAAGAATGTCAAAAGACTTTAATAAGCGCTAATGCGTTGACCGAATATATCGAATATCGTTATTGATAAATGATAATAAATAATAGCTATTCTCTAACTTGGGCATAGAAATTATTGATCTTCATCGATCATCCGCAGTTACAAAGTTTATTCGTAAATTAATTTTACCGTTACGCAAATGCAATAAACAAATTATAGAAAAGAGTTTTAATTTCGTAACGCAATAATTGAATTAAATTAAAAGAATAAGAGTAAAGTGCAGAAAAGAGATAAAGTTACTAATTCCATTAATGGAGACGACTGGGATAAAAAAATTACAATTGATTTTTACTTACTTTGAATATTTAACAAAAGATGAAACTAGTTTTACCGATTAACTTTCTATCTAAAACGAACGATATAAAAGCCGTTTTTTTCTTAAATTTAACAAGAAACTTAGCGGACAATTGAAATTTTTATATTATTAAATTAAAACATTGCTTCTGAATTAAAGACACAAAAAAAATTATCTTATACAAATTTAATAAGAGTTCCGTTATATTTGTTTGTAATTTTTACTGCCAAAGTACACGACTTTGTTACGATGGCATTTGCAAAGACAGTAACTGTAAAAACTTAATCGCCAGAAATCGCCAAGGACAGGCGAATAATCCTGAATGGATAAACGCGATGACGAATTTTTACAACTATTCGAGTTCTTAATTCTTTAAAATCGCACAAGCTTGCGCACTTCATCGAGTTGGTGCACTGGACAATATCAAAAATCTTCATACCCAGATCCAGTATCGAGGGCGAGCGACGAAAGGGGCAGATTGATAGTCAAAAAGTCATCGTTTCGAGCAGTGCAGACGCTCGGACAACATTACAAAAAGAAGCGCCACTATCGGTCCCGGAGTCATAAAACCCAGGCACGAGCCTTGATGGCTCTTTACAGCCGCACTAACGCGGTTTTATACGGAACCGTTGGCACGTGAACGAGATAAAACTCAATTTTAAAGAGGGAGACCGGCCCGGGCGCCGATTCGACGCGACTCTCGCGGTAGTTTCGAGCCAACTGACGCTACCGCCAGTGAACCCGTCGGACACTTTTCTCCACCCGGTCCTCGTCAGTCATGCGTACACACAGGTGAGCGCGCGCAACCTCCGCATCTCTCAATCTCCGGAGCGAGGATCACGATCGCGGCAAACGAGCGCATCTTGAAAGTTAAAACGAACGAGGAGGGACTCGTCAACGCACCGCGACCTGGAGCTTCCCCGGAAGGCACCGAGTCTCGTCCACCTTGTTGCGCGCGTCAGACGCTTTTTCTGTCATTTTCATATTTATACGAACTCGCTGGATCAGTTTCGCAGCTCTCGACACCACGACGTTGAGCGAATGTTAACTGCACGTCGACGAGATCGACGGCTGTGCAAAATTGAACAAAACTGCTAATAATAAATTATCCTTAAAATGCTTATTTACAGTTTACTTTTTTGGGAATCGCGTTTCTTTGTTCTTTCGGACTTGTTAAATTGTTTTATTATCCTGGAAATCGTAAAAGGATGAGTTTTTCAGCTTGCCGTGGCAGCGGAGTAGATTTTCGGCGGTAACTAAGAGGCCAAGTCCGAACGAAGAGCCTTTATTCGAAACGGCTAAGGGTACATTTTTAAGACCCTGAAATTTATCAACAAACGCGGACTCGCCACTACGATTCCATTGCTTTACATGTCAAAAGTACGTTATTTATTCGATAAAATGAACGAACAAAATATTGACCAACATTTTGTCAAAAACTCTTTGTTTAAAAGTATTTGAAGACTTTTCAATTTCGTCCGACAAATTTAAAACGACCTTCTAGTTTGCGGAAGAAAATAAAAACAGGATACTCCAAAAATCATTTCCAATGTGAAATCTCGTTGGATTAGAATGTGCTGTAAATTTTTATTTAAATTATAATCTTTGAATCATCTCAAAGGTGCTTTTTGCGATTGAAAGCGAATAATTGTAGACAATAATTCGAACGCCCCGTTGCGACGAATGCTGTAAGCCATTGAATCATTATTCTTTTCAGGAATACAAAATTCAATGATTTGTAGTGAACAGATGGTATTTCAAAATTTCAACGTCAAGTGATTATCGAAAATGTCTCATCAGCATTCAATAATCTCACTGTAATTTTTCAACTGATTTCAAGAAAACTTCGTTGCGAATCCCTTTATGCGTTGCTTTAGTGAGATGTAATTTTGGAAACGAGTAAACTGCTTTTAGCTTTCTTCTAGTGATATTTACATTTTTATGTAAAGAAAACAAAATTTAACGTTGTTTAATTAGAAAGGCGTGTAGCTTTTAATTGACCAACACTCGTGCACATGAATTTGAATACATAAACTTAGAAAAGGATTTTATTTTGGCTTGAGATATAAGGTAAAATAAAACTTTACATTTTTCATCCATAGATTTATTAAACAATGTACTAATTTTGTACATTATAAAAACTATTGAACAATAAAAGAGTGTAAAGCAGTGCAGTTACAAATTTTACGTAAGACTAGAATAGAAAATGAAATTTCAAAATTTACAATTTTTTATTCGATAAATAAGTGCTTTTAAAAAAAATTAATTCGAATTTCCTTTATTTTTTAAAATAGAAAATGAATTTTAAATTTTCTATACAATATTCTAGTTAGCTTTGCTCAAGAATTTATAGTAAACTAGAAAATTTTTATATAGCAAATAATAGACTAAAATATTTATTAAAAAATAAATTCGTTGTGAAAAATGCAGATATGAAATATCATTAAAATATTATCACTATAATGGTTATTACAACTTGTAGGCAAAATAAAAATAAATCGCCTTGAAACTAATTAAGCATTTCAATTTTGTCTTAAAATTCAATACTGAAAATGAAGCAACAGGTGATAAATAACTATATGATTAATTATACATCAGAGATAATTACTCTATGGTTTTATCTTTTTTGTCTTGTAAAAATCAGAATTTATTTGAGAAAGAGTTTCGTAAAATGTTCATCAAATTATTATCATATATCCTTCTATTTATATTCGTTAAAGCATCGATTTTTAAAATTTTTTCCGTGATGGGATATTTTATCCGCGTAGAAGAATTTCGCAGGCCGACTGTCGGCGACAGGCTGGCGCACGTTAAATAAAATATCATCGCACGCGCATAATTGTTTACAGTTTTTTTTAGATCTGGTTACGTTGTAACGGCCGTTGAGATTTTCCGAATAGACGATACCATAATAGAATGTCGGAAGGTGTAAATGAACGAAAAATAAGAAAAATAGACGCGACAGGGAGAAATCATAAGCAGACGAGCGGAGACGAACTCCAAAGCGCTAGTCACGTCGCGCCTCCACGAACGAAGCCCCTCGTCGCGAGGACAGAAAACTCCATCCCCGCGCCACGACGCGGTGTCCTGTCATCAACGTGAAAACATAAAACGAACGTTCTTTTTTATTCACCTATCCACCAACTCCCTGACAGCGGCTCCAGGAGGAGCCGACCTTGTCAAGAATTCAATAAATATAAAACTTGCAATTTTATGCAAACGCCTGTTAAAATTTTTTCAATTTAAAAGATAAAAGCGATAAAAGTTATTATAAATATTAACACGATAAAATAATTGAGTAAAACATTTTACTTCTAGTTCTTATGTAAATTTGATTATAATTTAGTTTTGTAATTTCATTATTTTCTCCAGCTTAAAAGTAGTTGAGCCGAAGTGAGTGAAGTTTTTTTCGTTTAATTTTTAAAATATTCGAGATAGTAAATGTTTTCTACCATATGCTTCAAGAATTATTAACTTGTTGCCAAAAAAAATTCTTTAAATAAGTGCATTGTTACTAAATTAAATTAAATAATTTAAAATGTCGATGTAGCCGTTGTGCTATTGTTATGTTATTTATTCTTCTGTATTCTTATAGGCATTAAGTAAAAAATAACCCTTTTTATGTCAAATATTTCTTACGTTCAAATTAGAAGTACACCAGATTTAGAATTAAATGATCAGAATTTCTTAGTTATTTTAAATGTCTATTTTTCTTTTAAAAAAACGCTTTTTCATCTAAATCTGATTTAATAGATTTTACAATTAGTTTATATGTGTAATATACATTTTATAATAGAAATTTTTCAGAATATACCTAATGCTTTCTATTTTATATCAAGTTTTTCATAATTGCTACACGATAATTTATTTTACAGTATTACTGCCTTTATTAAATTTTATTAAATTAACTTATAAATATTGGCAATTTGAGAAAACACATTTAAGATAATTAGTATTTATGTAGTGCAACTTGTAAAATTGTATATACTTAAAATATAGAATCATATTTAGAAATACATATTAATTTAAATAAAAGTAGCTTTTAGCATAATAATTATATTATTATGTCGTAGCTTGTATTAAATACTTAATAAAACATTTATATTTAATTACATACTTTTTGTTGGAATATTGAAATTAATATAAACAGAGTATTTTGCTTAATATATTTATTATATATATAATGTGCTAGCAACAAGGCATATCAACTGTCTTTTAAATAAACTTAATATAAAATTTGTTATTAAAACAAATGTTTCTACTTACGCTTGGGTTACTTATTTATTTTTTTTTTATATTTTTTCTCTATGACGGCGTTAATATAAATTAAAACTATTTAAAAATAAACATATGAAATTCTTCAAAGTTTCAACACTTTTTAAAAAATTTTTAAGGCAAACAATATACGAAATTTATACAATTTCGTAATTACATATTAACGCCATAATTATGTTTTATAATCATATAATTAGAGTAATATATTTCATAAATAACAAATCAATTCAATGTAAGAAAATCGTTTGATTTGTGAATTTATGTACACTTGGTTTTTAAATGCAAATGAGAAAAATAATTAATTATGTATTTATTTGAAATCCGTCAAGTGTAAAAAAAACTTTATTTAACTATCTTATAGATTTATATCATTAATGTTAATTCAAATTATATTAAAATAACTTCGCTTAACTAAATGTGAGAGTATAAAACTAATTATTACTATTCCATTGAATAAATTAAAATCTTTTAATTCAAACGTCTGGAATTTATTTATTTTCTTCAAAGAAAGATGTAATCGCATTGGTAACTTAAACTTCCTATGGTAGAATAATTTTTCTTTTTAATTAACATAAATTAATTCGTATTGATGCGAAGTATATGCAGTTACCTCTTCTCATGCTTACATTGACCAATTCCTTAAAGATAATTTAGTTGTAACGTTAATTATTCAAAGTTGGCGAATTGTAAAAATTTTAAACAAAAGTTTTGGACGAGCAAAGCTAGAAAATAGTCCAACAATACGATATTGCAGTGTAATTCACGTTAGTTTCTTTGAAAAAGGTTAAAATATTTGACAAGAAGCCATCGCAAGAACAGAATTTTATTAGATTACAACGTAGTTCCTTAAGCTACGGGTGTTTACGATTTCCGTGGTGCAATTGATTCTACTAAAATAGTAACATTTTATATAAAATAGAAAACTATCCTTTGCTTTAAACAACAATTGCACTATTACTTATAGTTGAATTTCAAAGGCCCGTGAAAAACGCATTTTATTGGTGAGCACTTTTAACTCTTTGAAACAATACTTTAATTTTACTTTTATCATTTGAAAAGTGTAACATTATATGTAATTTTAATACTGCAATCCTGTTAACACTGATATCGATTTAATAATAATGATGTAAATAACAATAAACGTGATATTATGGATTATTACCGGATATTTATATTTTAATTGCGTTCGTGGATCTTACAAGATAAAATGTGTATTTTGATCGTTTACAAATGAATTACAAGGTATTATCATTAGTTATTTTCACACAACAAATTTTTCAATATGAAAACTTGAAACACATTAAAAACATTATTTTATGATTAACAGATATTTGAAAAATTAATAAACAAATGTCTTTTTACCACCATATGATTCATTGGTTAACAATGGGTCACCTTTATGGATTCTATAGAATTGCGCATTATTGCTTTCCGAGTGAAATATGTAAAATAACGATGTATCGTAGTGAGTTTTCACGGCATTCTTTTACGCATAAGTTTATCTCTGTAAAATTTATTTACACTATATTTATTAAATAACCAAGCATAAGATTATTTCTAAAATTAACTTATTCCCGAGTGATTGGAAAAAAATTAAAGTAAAAAGAGAAACTGTGATGTTGCAAATTGTCAATGGCCAAAAGTATCACTTATTTAAAAATAATCGGTCTAAAAGATATTAAAAGCACTTTTAATTTATAATCATTATTGAGGTTATTGTAAAAATTAAGGTCCTGTTGCGAATAACGCGTCGAGAAGTCTACGAAAATATTGCGTCATAGGTGCTGATGTGTATTTACGCGGATGTTCATTAAACATTTTAAGTTGAAGCAGACAGCAATTTTCTTTTGAACTATGAAATACATCCTTGTCGAGCACATTTCCGAAGCGTAAGTACGTCCGCACGGATCATCCTTGTGCTTCCAATTTTTCTTCCCCTCCTGCAAGCGACGAAACGGACGGCTAATTAAGCCAAAAGTTTGGCTCCGGGAAAGAGGCTTTGCAATTCGCGCACGCGATTTTGGTCGCTGGTTAATAGATTTCGCGATTTGGGTAAACAGCCAGGCGCCGAAACGACTCGCTCAAAACTAAAGTTCTTCGCACCTCCAAGGGCCCAGACGCGAACACGGAAAAGCGCCTTACGACTTCCACGTGCGAGAGAAGCTCGATAAAGCTTTGTAAAGTCTAAGTTACGGGGGATATACCGACGCTAAGAATTAGATTGCGGTTCGTTTATTTGCATGTTCACCGGGGAGTCTAAGTACGTATTGAAATATTTGGGCGACATTTCACATTATCTCGAGCGGCGATCGGCAATTTTATCGAAATCAGATGGTCCTGATAACGCGTTGACAGTCTCAATACTTCGCAGCAAGTTACTTCGGTATGGCCCCTTGAATTTCACATTCTTTAACAATAACTCAGTTGGCAAAGCCTAAGATTTTTCAGGATTTAACTGCATCTTAGAATTGCGAACCCTTTTACGGCGCAATTAATAATAATTGCTCTTTAATTATTTATTTTATTAAATGTAATTAAATTAGTGCGTGCTAAAATTAAACGAACTTTTAAAATCAGCACGTACCCGCATAAATACAACTACTGCTTTACGATTCTTTTAGAGGAAATAAAATTTTTAACGAATGCCTTGCTATAAAAAAAATATGGAATAACTTTAATGTCTCGTTTCGCTTAATTTCTCGATATTTGACATTAATTGGCCCGAGTAGAAATTATTCTAACGATAATTGAGATAAGTTTCAGCAACAATTTTTTAACATAAAAATTCGTACAAAAATTATTAACGCGAGTATGAATCATTGCATTTTTCTTATCGACGATCAAATCTAGGCGATAAAATAATTTATCGATTCAATGAAATGCTCATTCCGAGTTGAGTAGCACCGAAAATCACGTGGCTTATCGATCACAGTATTATTCTGTAAAACGTGAAAACACAAACGTAGACTAGATTCCTAGATAGATCTCGGTATCGATCATCGATCGTCGGTGATGGAATATACGCCAAAGTAGTCAAATTTCTGAAAATATTATTTAAATATATCTTGGTTAACTTTATCCAAATATTACATAAAAATAATTTTTCAACGTTGGTACAAAATGAACTTTGCATCGGTATTGTTACTTGCATCACTGAAACTTAGATATTGCGAAGCTTCGGTATACTTCTGGAAGAAATTTGCGGAACAAGCAATGGCGTTATCTATGTGCAAACTATTTATTATTTGTTTTGTTTTATCGCCGTTGTTGACGTTATTTATTAAGGAACGCTGTTTCTTGCATTTGTCATTGCTTACAACTAATATTACGACATTAACTTATTTTTTATACTCTTAATGCTGATTTTCGACGTTGTTTCTCGTTCACTTTCCTGTTTCATTGCTAATCGAATGAATCTCGTACGATGCGTCGAAATCTTTCCTGCTTCCTTACATTATTTTCTTACACTCGTTGTCTTTGTACTTGCTATACGGTGCTGTTATTTTTACCGAGTAAGTAAACCAAGCATTATATTTTCGCCGTGGAATCGTCGCTTTGCCAACTTCAGCTGCGGAAGAAAATGCCGAAGAACCTTTTTTTAAAAAATTAGGTTAATTCGGAAAAAACGACGATACGAAAGCTCCTCGTATTGTCGCCACAAGACACTCGTATAAAAAGCGAAAGAGACAAAACGAGAGGTGCTCGCATCCGCCTGCTAAGTCGTATAAAGAAAAGTGGCCGACAGAAGTGGTGCAGCTTATTAACGTATCGCTTGAGAAACTTCGAAAAATGTATTCAGGCTTACATCGGTAAAGTTAATACGAGCAATATCGGTCTAATTACCGGAGATCTGCTAAGGGAACACGAGGTCAGAGATGGAGGGCTTTTGGCGCGATCGATAATTCAAGTACAAGCCGCTTACTCAACATTCGCATCTCTGTCTGCAGACTCGGGCTCCGTAATTAATTTCAAATTTCCGCCTATCTATGAGTTATTGTTTAATCGTCTAAGCAATGTCGTTCAAATGTGGATTTCGCGGAAACGACAAGATTATTGAATATCGTCCGCTTGATTAATCAAGGAATTTTCCGCGAATTTCGCAATCTTAGAAATATTAAGAATTGGCGATAGTATTTCAAACGTCGCGACTGATGTATCTATCGATGCAGTTGTGTGGGTCATGAAAGAATTTGTCTTGAAGATAACGCAAGCACACTAATTGAAGGATCGAAGCGCAAAGCTATCGAAGCTATTTTTTAAATGTTCAGGCGTATTATACACGGAAGGCAGTTTCAAAATTTTTTCGCAAAGATAATTTATAAGTTTCTGAAGCTGTCAGTAAAGAATATTAGTTAGTATATTCAGTGACCCTAGATGCAGCAACGGATGTAAAAGGTATATTCACTGTACTTAAGTTGGATTCGGAATACATTATCAACGAACACAAGTGCAAAGAATTAAGTAAAAAGATGCTTAATGCGGATGATAGTGATTCAGATAATAAAGAATATGACGATGACAAAGGCGATGGAGAAAATTCTGATGAAAATAATGAAGTTGCAGAAGTGCATGGAAATTTTCTTTGATTACGATCAGGAAGAATTTGAGTAATTCTTAAAATATTAAAAAATTAAAAATATTATAAAGGTTCTTCGAAACCTTCCCAATGGTTCTTTCACTCGCAATTACACGTTTCTTAAGTCGCACAAAAATATTATATTTTTAATGCTTTTAATTCTGCATGCTATAATATGCATTACTACGGCCATCGCCAATAATCGCAAATGACCACTAAAATGAACAAATATTTCGTTTGCCATCGATCGATTAAACGATATTTGTTGTCCATATTTCCTTCTGTATGCCTTAGCATTCGTCAATTCCCAATGACTATAAATATGACATTCGATATTTCATAAAATTGAGCTCAATTTAATGTGTAATTTATCTATTATTGGGCCATGTTGTAAGATAAAAATTTTATGACCGATAAAGTAAATAAGGATTTTGAGTATAAGAAGTTACAATATCGTTAATTCAATTATAATATAAAATTCAAATATTCTTTGTTCCAATATATATTTTCTTAACGCGGACGATAATTTTTCAAGCATAAAAACGTAAAATAAAATTATTTGAAATATCGTAATAGAAAATAAGAATTGTACGGAATTTATATTATAAATTGAAAAAAACAATTTTTGAGAAAAACAATTTTTATTACTCATTTTTGCAATGTTTTATATGTCAAACGTATTTCTAGTTAACTTGAAACGTACACTTACATAAATAATTAAAATTGGTTCCATAGAATTTGGATTTAAACGCAGATTTATATAAGTTAAAAAGTTGAAAAAGTAAAAGTAACATTAACCGTTACATAATTCAATAAATGCAAGTCATAGCGCGAAGAAACCGAATTAATTATAAATAAAGTTTCGCTGTCGACTGTATAAAGAAGCTGTGATATTTACAAGCATAAGTCATCGATCTTACGGACTCTTATTCGCCAGCACGTAAAAGAAAGAATTCAAGAGTCTAAGACTGCACTTGGTGTGATTCATACATCAGCTGTATAGATTAAAATTGGTTTCGTGCGCATCCTGACGCATCGAATTCCTAATCGAAATAACTCGATCGGATCACTCGGGCGTCTCAGCCTGGAGCTCATATTTAATTGAAAGAGTCACGCCAGGAGCAAACTCTTCGGTTGACTACTGACGCCTTACGCCAGTTGTTCACGGAACAACTTATTCACACCTCCGCGCGTCCTCAATCTCCCGAAGAGATGGAAAATTAAAAGAGAAAGAAAAACTCGCTTACCGTCGCTTTCGTGACTCCCATTTAGAGCTCGAGTGGATCAATGTTCGTGGAAAACGTTCAAGTGGATCTTCTTCGTGTCATAATTGTCTAATTGGAGTACCAATCTGCCATTAATGAGATATTGAGAAACTGAGCATCTAGATTTCTAAAATGATTCGCAAACGAAAAGATAAACGAGAAGAGATTACGAGTTCGCAGAAATCATTTGGAAGGAAAAAGCTCAGGGGTTCGAGAACATCGTGTGTTCTCAGCGTTAAAGTATTCAATGAACGTGTGCAAAAGTCCACTTACAATTAGTTGGAATATTCGGAAATTCGATTATAATCCGAACTTGGACGAAGCGATGCCCTTAGCTTAGCAAAATTAAACAACTTTCAGATACTGTCGGTTAGTTTGTTGGTTTATTGAAAAATATATTACATTGCTGTAATGCATTCCAAGATTCATACATACATTTGAATGTCTATACATTTTCTTTGCATATTGGACTAAAAGCACATAATCGCATCTTACACACTACATATGTAAAGTTTTTTGTACGCTTTTGCTTAAAATTTTATCACTTTTTACTTATTATTAAAATTTTGCAAATATTTCTTATAACTAAAAATGGTTTTGCTCATTATAACGCTTAGTTTTATACTTGATTCGTTACACACACGACTTTGCACTTACTGCTCCAATCAATTAGACTTGCACATAATTTTCACTTATTAATCATCTATCTTCTTCTTGCCTTTCCCCCCTCCCCACACTCTCTCTTTCTCTCTTTATCTCTTTTCCAGTGAATTTCCATACACTTTAAATATTAAATTTTTTTCATAAAATTTTTTAACCTTACAGATACTAATATTTTCTCTCGAGGATTAGAATACTCTATTTATTGTAAACGATCTTGAACTATTTATATATATCTAAAGTCCGCTCGAATCAAAGATAAAATGTTAATCCATCTTTAAGAGCTATTTTTAGAAAATAGAAAAATAGTGGAAGTCTTATTCTACAAGAGAATTAAACACAACTTTTCCATTCAAAATTCAAAAGATTTTTAATTCTGTATCCATTCAGAATCCATAATAAATTAATTCTAATTACTTAACAAACTTCGATTTACCATATCGCAGATAATGATATTTTAAATTTGAGGTTTAACCACTTATTCGAAAAATTTCTAGTGATTAATTAGTCTTTATGTAAATCCAACTGATTTGAAAATTTCTAACTATTATTGACTTGTAAATCATCATCCAATAATGGTTTTATTCAATTCTCTAAAATTTTTAAACAACTTTTCTCTAATAAAAATGTAGTTTATTGTAATATAAAAGTTTTAATTATATTATAATTAAGCATTAAAATTCAGTATGAAAATTATCAATGTAACGGAAAAAATCTTTAATTTTTGTATTAAAAAATTATTCAATATTATTTATTTCAGTTATTAAAAAGAAATTTTTTTTTAAATTTTCAAATCAATAACGAAAAATTCTTTTCAGTAGAAGTAAAATAATTTTTAATTCAACATAATTGCTTTATGATTTTTTTATTTTAAATTAATGGAGTCGAAAGAAAAATGAGTGCAACAACTATCGTATTTTTAACATTTTAAAAATTTGATCGTTTAGTTATTTTTATTATATTTTACATCAGCTTTTCTGGATGGATTTTTATTTTATTTGCTTCCTAGACTTATCGGTTACCTAACTTTTTTACATCAACGAGGACAGAAGATCACAAATACACTCTAAGTGTGCGCTGAAAAGTTAATCATTAGAAAGCAGATACTGCAACAAGTTTCATTGTAATGTATTCAAAACAGGAAAATTAATTTTTACTAGATGGAAACGTGTTTTTATTTTGCACGCACTGTTTGGTTATGGACATACTTCTATGTCATAGGTTAATATATCGATAGTTGTAATGTTTATAGTCTATACGTACGTATTTACGTCAACACATACACATCGCACGCTCGTATCATTTTTAAACAGTAGTTAGTAAATATCGCACTGTACTTACAGAACACACATTATAATGCAATCGCGTTAAATTCTATTGTATTCATTAAGCATTTATCCACATTTTCATCGACGAATTGTTTTGTAATTCACTAGCATTTATCCGTGCGGTCTTAAGTTTGCTTAGACACGTTTTGTCGTTCGATGCAATTGACCCTTGAAATGAAATCTGTGCAATACATTTTTTAACGCACGTTTCGCGGAATCGTCTTCTTGCTATTCGGCTTCTGTGTCGTATATTTGCAACAACATCTTGGGTGCGACGAAATTGCAAATCCTCCAAAACGAAATAAAAATGTTTGCTCAATTTAGCAACGATGTTAGGAAATCTGGCGCCGATTACTGCTAAATATTTATCGATGATTTTCGAAATCTGGTTGACGACTTTGAACATTTTTGATATCTTATACTACCTTATCATTTATCGTTGTTAGACGTACGGAAGCAGCGAATATTACTCGTTCAACTTCTAACGTGGATGCAACTTCCGCTAAGCTCGAGATCCTCCGAGTAACCTTTTGAGTTCTTGTTCGTTACGTCACTCGCTAACTGAACATTTCTTAATCTGGGTAAAAGAATTGGCTCGATTGAAACAAAGTCTTTCCATTGATTACATTTTCGTATTTAATTTATTGCACAATTTATGTATTTTTATAATTCCGGAGAAGTATGCAAAACTCGTTATGAATGTTATAAACTCGTTATAATTTCAGATGGGATATTCCTATTTTGAAAGTTGTCCAATGGTACAATTAACGTTTTAACGAACAAACTGTTATTCCCTATTCGTTAAGTCCAGGCGATAACGAGGAATAGGCTTGTAAAGAAATGAAACATTTCTAATACTAAGACACCCCTCTTTTTGAGTAAATAAGCAAATTTTAATGCAAATTTTTGGATTTTCAATTCTGAAAAATAAATAAGGGACGGATTAGAATATCCGTCGTGAAATTCGTCCACCATTCAACTTAAACTCGTTTTGATCGAATTATACGTCACTATTTGCAACATTAACAGTATGGTACAGATAGAAAACATTGACATTCGAAACGTTTCTATTTTCGCAATTAAAATGTTTTACGCTGTTCGATTTATGCGTTGACGCGAACATTTTTTAATTCTAAGTAGAAATATTATGCTGATTCTGGAAACTCGTGCGTTAATAAATAAAAGAATATAAGATTGTATAATAATTTTATCCGTGTTTAATTCTTGAAGACCGTGAAAGAAATTACAACTTTTACACTGCAAATTGAATTCTTACATTGCCATTTTCTTATACCATAATACGATAATTCAACATTAATAAAAATGGTCAAGTAAGATAGTGTATTATAATAATTTATTTTATTGCTTATTAAAATAACAATATATATATATATATATTACATTTAATTTCATATTGTCTTACATACTAATCGCATACATTTTAAAATCATTTTCCATTATAATTATATTTGTTTATCTTAAAAGATTTAAATTAATGACAAGAACCGCTTGAATGAAAATAAAATTTTTTTTTGAACCGGCTCGTAATACATTTTTTGTTTAGTATAATATTTAACATAAAAGTAATACACGTCGAGTTCCTTTTCAATAAACTTCAAGAGTTCTTCTCGATTATCTTCATTTTGTTCTTGAACTCGAACATTTTCCGAATCTTCATTAATATACGTAAGAAACGGATCTATTATCGTTTCATCTACAATGCGTTTATGGTATGCATCTAACCATTTCACAAATTCTGTTAACGTGGACCACATCGTTGAGTTCATTTTTATGTGGTTGCTGGCAGCAACGTATTGCTGATACACTTTGTTGGCTTGCACTCGTTTCGTACCAAACCGTTGCTTTATCAATATTAAAAATCCACTGGAAAATTCGTTGGAAAGGTGATCCATGTATTGTCTTGCCTTATCAGCATAAAGTAGCGGATGCCTATGATGATATTCAGATGTGGTATGATACTTGAAATCGTTTTCGTCTCTTCTGCACTGTTTTCGACACATGACAGTATCATCATAATTTCTGCAGACTCTGGCTTTGATCTTATTTGCAATGTATTTAATTATTTCAACGTGCTTCTCCATTATATCTGTAAAAAATTTAAATAAATTTGAATATATATATACAATATATATAAGGGCAAAGATATTTCAAAGATGACTTGAAGGTAAGGTTGAGAATTTTTGATTCTTTGTTAGAGAACGTTATAATATATGGATAGGTGATATGAGGTTGGGAGGGATCCAAAGAAATCGAAAGAGTTCAGAAAAAATATAGTAAATGGTGTTTTGGGTAAAATAAAAACACTCTAGATAGGGTGTTAATGTTAGAAACTAATAGTTGTAAATTTGAGATAAAAGCAGCAAAGGGAGCAATGAGATATGATAATAAAATCCTGAGTGGAGAAGGAAACATCACAGTAAGGAAATGTATGAAATACAAAATAGAAGGAGGAAGATTAATAGAGAACAACAAAATAATAAACAAAAAAGATAAAAAATTGGTAGCTATTAGAATAAAATTCTGGCAAAGTATAGGATGGCCATGGGTGGTATGGGTGGGTGGGAGAAATTAAAGAACATGGATCAACTAATAGAGGAAGTGATGAACATAAGAATCGGCCCGGAAAAACAAATTTCGATAAGCCGATTACACAAGGGAAATAAAAAATATAATATTAGAGACCATGGAAGAAGGTGTTAGTACTTATTATATGAGAGAAGGGGAGAAATTAAGGGAAGGGTTAAAAATTTTGCCAAGATTTGGGATAGGTAATGAGAATTACGCCAACAAATAATGGATAAAAGCAAAGGAAAAAAGTTGTAGATTATGCGGAGAAAAAAAGAGACGTTAAAACACGTATGTGAAGAGTACAAGATATTAGGTATAAAGGCATGTAATTGAGAAGAATGCTTTAAAAATAATAAAGAGTATTTAAGCTGACTGTACAAAATACCATGGATGAGATCAAGAAAGAAGAAAAAGAAAAAAGCAATCAGAGATAAAATAAAGAAATATTAGATTTATTGAAATAGAAACTTTTAATTTGTAAATGAATAAAGTGTGAGTGTAGTTTTAAACGAAATGTAAATGTGTCGAAAATAATTATGTTATAAATATGCTATAAATATGCTATAAACGTAAATGATAAGACATTATACAAGTTATTCTTTTGAAAAACAATAATAACATAGGAATAAGTAAAAATTATATGCGAATATTAGAAGTTACACGAAAAGTTTATACATGTATACGTGTATAAATATAAGTTGAGAATTAAATTATAAGGTAATAAAGAATAAAACAATATATATATGTATAAGTATAAATTATAAATATAATATAATTAAAGAGGGACAAAATCTGCTTGATTACTATTGTCAGGACTCGAGTGCGAACGAATTATTCGAAAAATTTCTAGTGATGAATTAGTTTTTATGTAAATCCAACTGATTTGCAAATTTCTAACTATTATTGACTTGTAAATCATCATCCAATAATGGTTTTATTCAATTCTCTAAAATTTTTAAACAACTTTTCTCTAATTGTTTTAGTTAATATTTCTCAAACAATAATTTCATTAATTAATCAATATACTAGAAAATAAAATGCAAAAATTTATCAAATTTCATACTTTTGCGTAATATCATTATAATATTCTTTGTTCACTCTCATTTTTTATTATCTGACAACATACGTACTCATATTTATATTGTTAATATTAAATATAAACTTTTACATTTTACTCCTGGTGAATAAAGATTTAATTTCTTTCATAAGAAGTAGATTATTATTATTAGTGTAATAATTGTAATAATAGGTTTGTTAATAAGTTTGTTTTTCTTTATTTATCAATTTGAGTCGTACGTCTCACATTCTTACGTACGTATTTCCGTAAATTTTTGTAGGAAAAAAAAGCCACTGATAAAGTTTAATTATAAGTCGCAACTCGGTAAGTCACTTTATTGCTCAATCTTTTGATTATTAGCTCACGCGTTATTTATAGTTCGTACTGGATAATTAGTGCAATTTGTGATTTCGGAGAAAAATTTACAATAAAGGTTTTGGATTATTAGCGAAATTCGGTTGAAAAGCTTGAAAGTAAGTAGAATAATAAGCTCACGGATAGATGAGTGGTTAAGAAATGCAAACATACACACTCACCGCATGCACAAGTGCAGAAAGAGGTAAACAAAATTTCTAGTTGTGCATACAAAGCTTCACAGGGATCAAGGGTCTTGAATACATTCCCCTAACGAGAAGAGGATAACTGTCACTGTCTCTCTCTTTGTTCGAATGTCTATTTCTTTTTTCACTACCTGCTTCATCGCAGTCGCTAATAATTCGAAGGACAGATAAATAAGCAGTTGTAATATTGATCTTGAAAACTCACTTTGAGCTTTACGCGTTGGAGAATTCTAGGCGCACCTTCGAATAAAAAGCCCCGTTTTAACGAGGAATCAATAGAGGGAATCTTATTTGATGCAATGGTCTGTTTACGTCACTAAAAAATCTTTAATTTGCACGTCCAGTCATTAATTTGCTAACCAATTTGTTGTGCTTCGTATTTCACTCGATCGCTTAAGAAGAAGTAAAACTTAAATCGTTCCATTGCGTACCAATTTTAATAATTTCAAGAATTTTAAAAGTCTTAGTTCATTGCTGAATGATGGACTTCTATCGCTTCAACTTGCGAGAATCGGATTCCAATATTTCTAAACAACCGGGGGTTTGCTGAAAGAGGGACAAATTCTGCTCGACTACTATTGTCAGGATTCGAGTGCTAACGGTCAGGAATGTCCTGTTATTTTCGAATATCGAATTCGAAGCAACTTTAGCCCGACTGAATCCGGAATCCGAAATCCGTGGCCGGTGTTTGCCGAATGTATGTCTGAGTCTGATCTTCGTGGGTTTGAGAGCGACCTGCCACACAGGCTTCCGTGACAGTTCCGGGGGGAGTTGGAGAGGCCCACACCTGAACCCGTTGTATGCGTGGAAATTTTCACGCGAGCATAACGATAAGCCGGAGGTGGGCGTGAGCCAACACGTCGAGAGCAAGCGCCACAATTGATCTATAAGAGTAATTCGGACGCGAGGGACTTCCGGTGGCCTGAATTCAAATCGAGCCAAGCATTTGCACACACGCGTATTTGGGTTATTACGCGGGTGCACGCGGAAAATGAGGACTTTCCCGCGGAGAGGATTTAATGCTGATGTCGTGGCAACTTTGGGAACTACGTCACCTCGTCGTGTTAAAAGATAGTTTACTTCGAGGCTCTGCAAAAAAACGTCGCTTACCGTCGACCTGTTCAAGCAACAAGATTTGTTTTTTATGCTTTCGCTATAAAATGCTGATTTGTGCCGGATTTTTATTGATTTCCTGCGGAAACACGCGTGCACCTTCGAATATTCTCCGATTAAAATTTAAATTATCCCCTGTGCGGTATCTCTTACGTCTAACAGTATTGAAGCAGAATGTACAAGATTATTATTCTTAGTTTCTATCTGAAACAGGTTTCATCTCTAAACTAAGATTTCGGGAAGAATTTTTTAAAAGAAATTGTAGATTCTTAAATAGTTCGATAAAATTTTACTAAAAAGTGGTAACAATAATAAAGAAATTAGCACATAAGATTACAGACTTTAGTTTTTTATAGTTTTTATTGTTTCATTGAAAGAGTAAGATAATTGATGAACAATTTGTACAGACGTTTTTTTAGAAATACCTAAAATATTTTTTTTTTATTTGTTTGTTTAACGAACATAAAAGCGCATATTAATATTCATAATTAGGGAATGCTATTTTTAAATTATTTTTTAAGTATTGCTAAATAAGTGTTGTTAAATATAATTACTATTGAATATAAAAATGATGCCTATTACAAAAAGAAACGCTCGATTATTCAATAGAAAATTATTAGTATGTAGTGATAATTTAAAAATTAGAAACGGTTTCTCTAAACTGTTAGATTATTAATAATAGTATTTATTTAGTGATAAAAACTAATAATTACTAATATAATGCGTTTTATGATATATAAATACGGTATGTCTGATTAAAAAAAATTTTCTTATACAAGATTCTTTTTATGTTAAAATAATAATGTGGAGTAAAAAATTTTTTATTGAAACTTTTGCAATACTCTTACTAAATTAATTTTATTTTAATAAAATAATATTGCCTGTAACGTAATACAATAATGATGTTTGAATATTATTAGTTTTCAATGCAAAGAGTTTACTAAAATAACCTTCCTTTATATCACACAATTAAATTTAAAAAATTGGTTGTACATAAATGACAAATGAAAGAAATGCTTATGAATAATTTTATTCCATATAATTATTTATTTTATTAAAGGAGCACAAATATATTTTTCATCTTTAAAAAAGAATATTATCATTAAATCTGATTTTTTTAAGTTGAATAAAGATTCTTATTATGAAGAATATGGAAAAATACAAAAGGTGAAAATGAAAAAATTGGAGAAAGCGAGAAACGAGAAAACTAAAATTGAAATGGTTTCAGGAACAACGAAGAAATAGAATAATGATATAGCAACCGTAGAAGAAGATGTCAAGAAAAGGAAAAACAAATGGGATCAAGTTGCTACAAATTCTACTATCATCATTACATAATTGTTGTGTAGAATGTAAATGTATTTATCATTGTTTTATATTGCTCAAAAGCTTGAAATTAATATTATAAATTATCATTATTCTTATTACTACGGAACAAGCAAAGCTCGAATTTTCCCTGTTTCTTTTTACAAAATATTTTCTCAAGCTAAGAATTCTGTCCTCTCCTTTCCAAACCCCCCGTCCCTGTGTCTTCTATCAAACATTTTCAAACACCTTTTTTTATCCCAATCTCTCCGTTCCATTATCTCTTCTCCTTATCACGAAAATTATCAAAAACTAAAAAATTCTTTTCTACCCTCATTTTTTCCTTTTAACCAAGATTCTTTTTAAAGCCATTGAAATTTTTCTTCGCACAACTCTATTATCACCCCATATTCTTTTTAACCGATAGTTTCAATGACTAATACAATCTTTTCTTGTCTCATCCCTCACATTAATTCTCTTTCAACTAACATTT
This sequence comes from Platyscapa corneri, assembly GCA_018907185.1. NCBI lineage: Eukaryota > Metazoa > Arthropoda > Insecta > Hymenoptera > Agaonidae > Platyscapa > Platyscapa corneri. Next base: position 5,822,211 of record JACCHW010000024.1, on the reverse strand, counting down.
AGAAAACTAAAAAATGTTTTCCTTTCTCATAGTCCATATTCCTGTATGTTTCAGTCAAACATTTTAAAAATGAAAAAACCGTTTACTTTATTTATTGGTTTTTTAGCGAAACGTTTAAAATAAACATATTTAAAGACAAATAAACTTTTACCATCTCTCAATTATTTTTTTAGGCTCTTTTTACGTCTATTTAAAATGTTGATATGTATATTATACGAATGATATCTCACGACGTTAGTTTTTTTCTGTACGAATTTTGAAATCCTTTTTAACGACTGTTTTTTAAACAAAAAAAGCGGCGTAACTTGGTTATAAGACAATGTGAACCCCTTTTTTAACCATAATTAACTGGAAAAATCTTTTTTTACAAATTTCACATTCTACAATATTCATATTAATGCAATTATTTTTCTAGCATTTTGGCATTGAAAGCACATGCATACCATTAATAAAAATTTATTGGGGACCGCATTCCCATCATGACATATAATTTATAATTTATTATTTGATAATCAATGTAAACAAAGTAAAAATCAAATATTACGCGTGAATTTATAACTACAATAAAAACATACCAAGTCTCTTTCCTGTAACAAAAATGAAAAGCTTCAAAAAATAGTCGTAAATCATATGTTGCATCTGTCAATGTATGCGATATTTCAAGTGTAATGTCAATTAAAGATTTAAATGTTATAAATGATCTGATAAGATTATTGTACACGTTATTGCAAACTTTTTTTATTCAAAATTATTGCTTTAAAGGGAACAATGCTTATGCTCTAATCGTGATTTTTTGTACAAAAATATAATAAATTTGTTGTAAATTAAGTAATATTTTGCAAATGTAGGATGAAACGGTAGATGGTAATAACACTAAAAAAATGATGAAGTAAGTAATATTTATTTGAATCTGTTTACTTTTAATTTGAACAAAAGTAATCATATCAGAGTTATTGCGATAACTACATATTGAAATTATTAATTAAAAGAAAGGAATTAATTAAAGTAATTCAGGGTTATTTTTCGTTACAATTTTAATCTAATTATTATAATCAGTCTGTGTAAAATGCCCGAAAATAATTTCATTATAAGTTTCATTAATATATAATATAATTATATATTATTCTCCTAATAAGTTGAGGCCTTATTTTTATAATTTTTTTTATAAGGCTCATAACGGAAACACTATAAACAGTTATCTAAGCATCCATAGTCTAAATTCATTACTAAGAACCTAACGATTATTAACTCTATACTTAATTTTTTTTCTCAAAATTAGCAGTAAAATTAGGTAAAAAGTGCAAAGCTATGAAGAAATTATACGCGGATAAGTAATACAAGTTTAAGTAAACATTTTTTTAAAATTGAATTTTTTTTAAATACGTGATTCTAAAGTATTTTTTAAATATGTATGTAAAATCAATATAAATATAAAAAAACGGATTACAAAATTTTGAAATGATGCTACATTTATTTTACGTTGACATGCGTTTAAAATTGATAAAAGCTATTTGATTGGAAAATATTATGTAATAAACTAATTCTCTTTTGCGTCCAAAATACTCAAAATAAATTTCAGATTTCTTTTAATATTTTACAAAAATACTGTTACTAGTTTATAATGAAACCAATAGTTCACAAAATAACAAGCAAAGAAGTCATTTCAAATTGGTGGTGCCATCTGCAAAGAAAGTTTTAAACCTACAGCGTGGGTTGTGGCTTTTTTCATACGATAAATAAACAGAATTTCTATTATGTACAATTCTACCAAGCTAATTGTAATTATATCAGTATCAATTACCATCAGTAAAAATATGGTTTAAATTTAATTAATATATCTAAATAACAAGAAACCTTTATTTTAAATTAAATAAGACAACCTAAATCTTTATTTTGTACTTTCCAATGTATTTTTTCTCCGTGTTAAGAATTAATTTCATCATTGAGAGCTCTTATTCGAAATTCAACTAAACCAAAATTAGTATTTGAGCCATTTTTTTAGCTATTTCTCTTGTTTTTTGCATTCACACTTTTTCTGATTTTCTTAGATCCTTAAACTCGGATACAAGATAAGGTCTTCTTTAGTATTCTTTTTCTATTCCAACATTGCAATCTACAGATCGCTACCTTGCTAATGTAGCAATATAATAACAATAGCTCTCTAAACATTCACAAAAAATGTTTAAAACATCATTGAAATATTTCGAATAATCATGTCATTGCATAAATCATTATGAATTACACCTTTTTATTTAATATTTTTGTCAGCAATTGTTCAACATTTGTAATTAATTTTATGATACGTAAACAATATTATTATTATGCAGTAACAATACAGATTAATAATTTCAGTTAACCAATTATTCATCGTGAGTTTTATTTTTTATTATCAAAAAAATATTATACATTTTAACACTTTTGGCGTCTGTTAATTATAATTATGATAAAAGTGAATAATTATTGTAATTATTGTATCAAAATATCAATTATAAAAAAAAAATTTGTTATTACGTGATCCATATAAAATTAATGATTTGAATAAAAATAATTTATAATCACAAAGTTAGAAATAATAATTATCATCAATTTACTAACTTTCATTTTAATAAATTAATAATCAAATCTACGTTAAAATTTGTTGTACGCACTTTTCATTTGAAATAAACTCTTACACGATAATAATATACAATTAAAGCTTACAAGTTAGATTCTTAAATCAAATCAATAAAATTTGTTGGTTTTTTTATTCTGCATTAAGCAATCAGATAAAATAAAGAAATATTAGTTATGAAATAGAAACTTTTAATTTGTAAATGAATAAAGTGTGAGTGTAGTTTTAAACGAAATGTAAATGTGTCGAAAATAATTATGTTATAAATATGCTATAAACGTAAATGATAAGACATTATACAAGTTATTCTTTTGAAAAACAATAATAACATAGGAATAAGTAAAAATTATATGCGAATATTAGAAGTTACACGAAAAGTTTATACATGTATACGTGTATAAATATAAGTTGAGAATTAAATTATAAGGTAATAAAGAATAAAAAAAATGTAAAATATAAATTATAAATATAAAGTTGAGACAAAAGTATAACTGCAAAATGTAGCCATATTGATGGTATAAGATGCATGCGTTTAATTATATAAATTGTTATAACAGTATATTATATTCTTCAATTAACTAATAATAATAATAACAATAACAATACAATAATAATAATAACAATAATATAATAATAATACAATATATATATATGAATAAAAAAATCGACTTACCTTATATAATAATTTAATTATTGTAAAATTAACTTCTTTTACTGCTGGTATGAGCTGTCGAATGAAAACTAACAAATATTTCAAAAGCTATTTTGTTTATATGTGTACGATTCAAAGTTTAATTTACATGTAATTTTTAGTATTATGTGTAAAAGCGATAGTGTGGCGGTGGTGATTTAAATGTGGAGGGGTAACCTATAAAACCGTTTCAAAATATTACAACTACCTGCAGAATTTGTGCGTCCCTGCCGATTTCAAGAAACAGCCCAGAAATTGATTAATGAGTTTCTAAGATAAAGTTAATTAGCATTTGTCAAATTTGCTGGTTAAATAATTTCCACATTACCAATATTTCATAAAAGGTATGATAACCTGCAAAACCTTTTAAAGAAGTACCTGTCTTAATGACACGACAGGTGTAATTAGTCTTCTTGGTATCGAACTGTTGTTTGCAATAATAATAAAATAATATTGAATAAGCAGTTATTAAAAATTAATCGATAAAGTTACTTTCGAGTGCAGCAGTTAATGTTTGAATCATAGGCGTTATTTTTCATCAAAATTAATTCTGATCCTTACATTTAAGATTTAAATTTGTTTACGTTTAAAAATAGGTATTAATTCAACGTTAAAATATAGTTTTACCGGGAGATTTTGATTATATCTCCTGTTTTACCGAAGTACTTATTATAAGTAAAAAAATTATAAGGAATAATTTTTTTTCAATATAAAATATAAAATATTTATTGTAACCATTAAAATTAATGAAATTTCTAAATATACATTTCCAATTAGAAAATTATCATTATTACACAGATATTTTAAACTATACTTAACTAATGCGAAACAATATAGTTTATAGAAATATAAAAGTTTTAATTTTATTAAAATTAAGCATAAAAATTCAGCGTGGAAATTATCAATGTAATGGAAAAAATCATTAATTTATGCATTAAAAAATTATTCAATATTATTTATTTCAGTTGTTAAAAAGGAATTTTTTTTTAAATTTTCAAATCGAAAACAAAAATCTCCTTTCAATACATGAAAAATATTGCTTAATTAAACATAATTGCTTTATGATTATTTTATTTGAAATTAATCGAATCAAGAGAAAAATAAGTGCACTAAAAATTCTTATTTGTTTTGTGCAACTAATAGAAATATATATCTTTTTTACAATAAATCATAATGATAGATCATAATCATAGATGATAAAGAGGAATGTCTTTTGATATATAGTATAAACCATTTATTGTAATCATTAAAATAATGGAAATTTTAAAATATGCGTTTCCAATTACATAATTACCATTATTACACAATTATTGTATACGACACTTACACTAATACGAAATAATATAGTTTATAGTAAAATTAAATAGCCAATACGACAAAGTATTGGAGAGCCTCGTAATTCGAAGTCTATCGTACGAAGACGGAAACGCTTTCTAGGACAAAGAAGCTCCACCCGGGAGCCGAAGGAACGTCTTTGCGTGACGCGACGATGTCGTGCCACCGCGTCCAAGTAAAAACTCGGCTCTCTTTTGTGTTGACCCGCACACCGGACCTTGGCACCGGCTCCAGGGGAAGCCGACCTTCGCCAACCAATCCAAGAAATCCTCTGATCAACCCGTTGATTCTAAAAATCAATATTCTAAATTCGCCATTTTAAGCGCATTACTTAAAATTATGAAAAACCATATGTATAGTTTTATGTAAATGATATTATTTCAATCAAAACTGAATAAATATATTCAAGTGTTCGTTATTATTTCTATTCTATATTTTTATTTCGCGAATCGTGTGGACTTTTACAAATTATTTTTCGTCAGGCGAATACCACAAGACCGATATTTTTCGAACATTTTCAATTGTATATTATCGTATACCTGCCGATATTTTACTATTTTTATTATATTTTTACTAAAATATGTGGAATAAATGTATTGATTTTTTTTCGATTGAAATAAATCTTTTAGGCTATTTTATAAATTTTATATACATATTTTTTTATATACATAAGAAGAAAATTCTTATTACGGCTAATAGGCGTTTACCGAAGTAAATGGCCTTTAGACCAAATTTAAAATTACCGCTTCGCAAACTAACATTAGTACGTTCAACGGTTAAAAGAGGGCGATGTTCAATCTCTAATTAGTTTTAATATTTGTGGTAATAAATGCGAACACGGAACTTTTATCGATACCGGTAACTGACTATAATTTAGCTCACGTCATGTTGACCGGTGTTACATCATTTATAAGCAATTTAAAAGTACTTAATTCGCTTATAAGCTTCTTTGTTTTGATTTAGAAACTGTTGCTGATTTATTATAGTTACATCGTTTTTAATAATACGTTGTATTTATTTCTTCGATCTGTTTTGTGTTTAATTTTACTTTTGCATGGCTTGAATTTTGCAGGTTAATTCTCTATACAAAATTAATTTGTACATGATTAATTGAGTTATTTATTTTCAATTAGTTTTTAATCGAAGCCTTTTCTGAAATAATTAGCAACTTCTTTTTTGTTATTTTAAGGCAATGTGCTTGCTAACGTTTAAAATTCAGTTTTTTATTTTTTGATACAGATATATTTTTTTGAGCATTATTGTTGATCACTACTACCTTGTTGGTGGTACAATAATGCTACAACTCTTATGGATGAACTTTTAAATTCATGGAGGGTAATATAGAATTTGATTTGTTTCTTGCTCTTCTTTATTTTTCAATCATTACAATCTATATAAGACCGAATATTCTTCCCTTAACTACCATATTTCTGTAGTTGCTGCTGAAACATTGAAATATGCTTATAGCATTGTATTTCTTGACATAATTTTGAAGCTTTATTGAATCACTATTTGAAGTTAAGAAATTCAACAAACGGGCATCAATGACTAACTGTAATCTTGTTCAGCTTATTTCAATCATCACAGTCTGTTAGAAGCAGCGTTCGACGGTTGGTAGTAAGGTTGTATGTTTCGAATCAAACGATTTCAAGAATTTCCTAGTTAGGGTCTTAGTTTGATCGGAAGTCATGTAATAAAAAGTCCGTTTTTTCCCTTGGTCGTTGTTCAATACGCACTCCGTAGTTTCGCCAGTATTTACTGCTGTTTCCTCTTTTCTGGCGAAATTATTTTGGCTCAAAAAACCTCTTGATATCGTTAGGGCGCAATCTCTGGTTTTAATTCGCCCAGCTTTTCGTCGAATCGGGGTTTCCCGTCCTCTTGGTAAGCAATACGTTTTGATACCTGATGTCGCCATTATGGCCAAGAACTGAAGCAACAAAGCCAGTGCTCTGCACGGACCAACGTCGAAGACCTTCGCTGACGACATACCCCTACCCGTAGCCAATCAGGTTACTGATATCTCCGGAGCGCTGGCTGTTGCACTTCCAGCCTCTCGTGCAGTTTCAGCCTTCTTAAAAAGCGAATAGGCCGAATTAAGTCTGCACTGCTGTTTATATTTAGTAACTAATGAAATTTTTAATAAAATTGCATTTAAATCTACATTATTTATACTGCTAAATAGAGTTTTAATAATTCTTGATTTTTTTAGTGAAAAGAAGTCTTTTTCTAGTAGGATTTCAGTAACTTTCATGGTTATTTCTGGAAATAAAATTAATGTGCTCCGCAAGTAGTGGTTTTTTTTTAGTAAACACTACGTACATTCTCTTTGCTAGTGTCATAATTCCAAACATTCGCGGTTCTTCTTACCCTCTCTACTCTTATGTTTCAAATAAAGTTTATGTGGATATATTTAATAGAATACCTTAAGTATTTAGGTAGATCTGGTAAATGTGTCATATTTGAAACCGAAAGAGGTTAATTAATTCATTATTTAAATTTCATTGCAAATAAGAAAATTGAAATTCCAATTTATAACATACATAAATAATAAGACGTTAAATAAAACATAGAAATATAATTGTTTATATATTTTTTATTAATATAATTTTATTAACATATAAATATACTACAGTTACTTAATAATTATTCGATGATTATCATGAACATTTGTTATAATAAATCGAACTGTTCAAAATAATATTAAAAACCGCTTGAATGGAAAATATTTTTTTAAAACTGTCTATAATCTATTTTAATAAACACAAAACCTATTATGGACCATTTCTTCAAAATTAGATATAGAAACAAAAATTTTTATATTACACAATAAAAAATATATAAATATTAATATACAAATTATACATATAAAAAATAATATGAAAATTACATAAAGCATAAATGATATACAAATTAAATATAAAAAAATTAATTAACATAAATACTATCTTATGTAAAACATTTGGCAAATGTATTTTTCAATCTTACGATTGATTTTCGGTTGTCATCTAAAATAATACAAGCTCGTTCACACAAAGCGATGGAAGACTCTCACAAATCTACGTTCCTTAGATTTGCAACCAGAGCCCTTTCGAAAATAGATCGAGCTTCTTCCAGCTCTTTGATCCACTCCTGCCAACGAGCGTATTAAGTCTGTTTCGATGGATGATGGATCCTGCCTTACTTCAAATTCGAATCTGTCCGACTCTCGCTTTTGTTAATCGATTATACGCTGAGAGGTAAGATCTCTATTGTTAGTTGATTATACGCTGAGAGGTAAGATCTCTATTGTTAGTTGATTATACGCCGAGAGCTAAGAATCTCTATTGTTAATTCTATGAAAAGCAGAATAATTTTAACGGTCATTATTTCGAATCTACGAGTAATGTATCTTATTTTGCAAATAGAAGTTCGAATGACTTCAGTGATTACTTCGAGTTAATCTGCAGACAATTCTTTAAAACTGGCGAACCTCGGAAGGCGTGTTCTCATTGATGCGCCATGGTTAAGAAATTTCTTGCAAGAAAACTAGCAGTCATCGTCGTTTTTGTATGGGGGCGGCCGTCGTTGGCCCGGCTTTTACCCGATTGTCTAGACGCGTCGACTCGTATTGTTTTGGCAAGTCGTCAGTGTGTGCCGTTAGTTTTTTAATTTTTTGAATTTATCACAAGTAAAAGGTAGCACATAACAAAAATTCGTTTGAAAGAAAAAGTACAGGAAGAGTAGTGTTACTTATTTCAAATAATAATCTAAAACTTTCCTTTACAAATGTTCGTATTTTTATTCTATATAATTTTGTTGTTTACATTGAAGTAAATAATATTCTTATATATTACATGTCCTGTTAAAAGTATGTTCAATTAACATATTGTATTTCATATCATACAAACATATAACATATAACTTACGCATTACTTGGAATTTCTAAATTCAGTATATTAATGGTTGAGGAGCAAGGCTAGGGTTAGATGATATAAATCGATAACCTTTAAATGGCACGCTGTCCTTAATTTACTTAGCCAGACGTAAATGCATATTTTATTTTTAAATATGCGTAGAAAATATTGTCGCCGTCTAAGAAATAAAAATATAACAACATAAGTAGGAAAGAGTCGAGCGCCACGAATAATTAGGAATATATTGTGCCCATTTTTCATATCATATATTCGGTATCCTGTTAATCAACGTTAAATGTACGCACTTACAATAATGAATGTCCAAACAAAAATTTATAATCTTAACCTTTAAATTGCGAGTCGTTCAGAACCAATTATTTTTTACAAAACGACCTAGTGTACGTCAATTTGAGCTAAATTAAGCATAAAACTAAGCTACAACACATACGTTACGTACTTGTATTAAAAACATTCCTTTATAAATGTACAGAGAACGCAAATCCTCCGAGTTGGCTGTAACTGTTTCCATTATTTATTAATATCAAGCGGGAATAACGATGAAATATTTGGTACGTAAAATACTTTAATGATTTTTGGTCAACAACATATTTTACTACCACCTGGGCACATAAAACATTTGACAATACAACAATATAGCCATAATACACTTATAAATTTGTGCGACGAGCAATTCAAGTTTAACTACGTGAATGAATCAAAATGAAGTAAAAGGGCCAATTATGATTTCTATTTCTTATATGATTTTCCTCAACTACAAGTAAAAACTTATTTTGAAAAACAATAGAAACTGCTTTGATATTTTAAAAAAGAAAGTAACATACTTGAATGCGGTGGAATATATTTTCATTTTAAATAATATTCAGAATACGAACTGAATGTCCTTTAATCAATAAATTACTTCGCGATATAAAATTAAAAATTTCGCGTACGAGAATTTCAGTAATAAACTAATTTCCCGGATTAAACGCTCGTAACTTTACACCCTAATTATATTTAAGAATAAAAACTATCAGATATTTTTTCATTCACATTGTAAAATACCAAAGCAAACGCTCACATTCAGAGTGAACAAGTTTCACCGCAAATAAGAGAAATTCTGATTGGCCAAGTGAAAAAGTTTGATTATGTAACACTGACGGAGGCCTCGCTCCCGCGAGCTCGGGGGGCAGGTCCCGCGTCAAGGCGCCGAGAGGGAAATATTCCCTCGCCCCGGGTGTCCTCCCTCACTCAAAACAGGCGCGGAGCGTGGCGTATGTACTTAGAGACGTTGTCTGCGTCTCTGGGCACTGGGTCACTCTGTGTCGTGTTCTTATCCCAGAACATTGTCCTGGAACTCCTCAGTACTCCTGCCCGCCCGGCAGCTCCGTCGACTGGCGTGTCGATGTTCCCGTTTAGTGCATGCATTTCCCTGTTGTGTGCTTCTGCGGCCGTCTCGACCCACCCAGCATTCAGGGCACCCTTCTCTAACCTGTTGTGTAGCGTTACGTTGTCCATCCCTCGTGTTCTTTCCCGCTCACACACGACCTCAGCCTTTGCCAGAGGGCCGCGCATCTCGGCGAAGAGACAGTAGGGACATGTACGTCCGGCGCGCATGGATGCAGCAACATTGCTGGTCGTGACCCAAGTTACGAAATTGGTACGCGCTTGAACGTATTGTTCGCACTCCCCCCCCCCCCCCCCACAAATTGATGCTCGATAGGTCCCGGTGGCTGAGCCGCTGCCTCCTCCTCAGAGGTGACGTCTTCATCCTCTGCTAGCACCACTCCGCTGCAGGCCCATAGGTTGACCAGTGAGTGAATACAGCGAGCCTCCAGGCCCTTGTCCTGTACCAAGCCACGTGGTATTCTCTCCTGCCACACCCGCCTTCTGTTGCCGTCTATTCTCTTGCATAGACATCTAGTCACAGCGGTGGCCCACGCCTTATTTTTCGCTCCATTTCCTAGTATCCCTAGGATTCTCATCGGGTGGTCGAGGATCTGCTCCGCCATCTTGGTCGCCCTTGCGCTCAAGCTGACCGTCCGCCGCGCCGTCCTCACTTCTGCGCTCTGGGTCGAGACCTTGTGCGCCCCCCCCGACGTTATCGTCCTCGTCTTAGTACTACGTATCACTTTATCAGATCCATCCGGCGTAAACCTGGATCCCTCTACCTCCCAACTCGTGACCACGCGGCGGTTGATGACGCTAGGTGCCACGGGCCCTGCTCCATTGATCGCTAAACTGAGTCCGAGCCGTTGATATTCCCCGACCGCATCAGCCGCGGCCTCCGCACCTAACACCGTTATCCTGTCCACCATTGCTCCACAATCGCCCGTGAAGAACTGATGATCCGACCCCCCCAGTGGTGACTCCTCGGGGGACGAGCAGACGGGTACGCTCGGAGATGATGAGGAGTCGAACATCTCGGGCATTATCGGTTTTATGGCCATCGGTTGGTCCACACCCTCCCCGATGACCCTTCCGTCGCTGCCCACGCAACCGGGTAGTGAGAATGGGTCTTCGTCGTAATTCTGCGCGCACTCGCGGCGCAGCGCCCTCCTGACCATGGCCAGGTCTTCATCCGTGTGGCCGGTGCCACCGATTCCTTCACTTTCGTTGATTGTAGCCATATTAACGACGATAGGCCCGCCAATCGTAACGGTTCCTAATGCATCGTCGAGAGGTTTATTGGGTTTCCTCTTCCCGAATGAGGGTTTGGCCCACCCAGCATCCGAAGGGCCGACCTCGCCTGTTGGGCTGCGAGCCGGTGGGTTACTAAAGTTGTTAGAACCACCCTGGGATATTTCTAGAGTTTGACTTCATCATATTTTATACGCTGAATGTGATATAGGAATGCTATATGCTGAGCGTTCTATATATAATATATTTAATTATCGGGTGCAAACATGATTGCACAGTTAATCCAATACTTACCTTATGGATTTCTTATGTAAAATTAGAAGTAAATGTAGCAAGACGAGGCGCATTATACTCATGTTCATTATACTCACTATTCCACCTCTGATCGAAATTTATTACTTTTTAAACGGAATTTCTTTAACAACCCAATAACCCATTATACATTACGTAATATTAACATCATTATTATAAAAATAAAACTATAAAGATTTAATTGTTACCAAAACTATTACAAGTCTTCAGTAGTATAGTGGTTAGTATCCCCGCCTGTCACGCGGGAGACCGGGGTTCGATTCCCCGCTGGAGAGAATTTTTTTTATTTTTCCAACTAACGTCTATGTGTAGATATTATACGTTAATTTGAAGTTTTTAAGTAATAACAATCGTTATTGTTCGGAAATTTTTATTTATTTGATGAATGTGCGAGTTTGATGTTGTCCACATGCATGGTGATTTTCTTTCGCCCGCGTTGGATCACTACATTGGAGGATGATATTATGTCTATAATTTGAAAGGGACCTAAATATCGGGCAAAGAAGACATTAATATCTGGTGAGTGACAGGCAATCATCTGCGGTGTACCAATTTTATAAGGGGCCGCCGTGGTCAAATCAGGTTTACAGCGCAATTTAGACAAATATTCGTACCTGTCCAAACTAGTAGTCCCGAGGAACTCCTCTGCCTCAGTAGGAGCTCGCGAAGAGGTATTTTCACGCCACTCAGCGATGAGTTCATCGTTCACCTCAATCGGTTTATAGCGATATTCATAGAAAAGTCCCCTGTACTCAGGATCAATACATCGTTCCTTAAAGGAATCGATTAGATCCTTCAATACCTCAGGTACCGATCTCAAACCGCTAACACGTGGGACATTCGAATTACGTCCGGCCAAACCACGTAAAATACCAATTTGCGATGAAAATTCTTTCATAGGCATAGATGTTCGTAGCATAGGGCGCAATGTAAAACTTCAGTAAAACTATGTCTCGAAAAGTCGATAACAGCGTCATCCAGTGTAGTTTCGAAATCACCACAATGTATACGCACGTTATCTTTAGATAGACCGTGCACCGAATTTCCGGGCAACATACGGTCATACCAATCCTGTAAGAATTCAACGCGTGCGTCAATCGATCGCAAACTTGAACGCGGTGAAAAACTCGTCAATTCCGAGGCACCGACCAACGCTAGTTTATCACGAGCTGCACTCGAACCATTACCATAAAAAACAAAACCAGAATACTGCGGATAAGATTCAGCAGTCGGTTGCCACACCCAATCCTTGACCAATGTGGTCCCAAGCGGGTCATTAAACGGTACTGCATCTGGGATACCACCCCCAGTCAATGCGGAATGTAGTAATAGTTTACTCAAAGACGGCTGTGCCCTTTCCAAATCATGTTTCTCAACAATATAATGACTCAGATCCTCTGGTGCAATCAAATTTACCGCTCGTATGCGATCACTAAGTTCGTCACCTATACAACCAGTATAGTATATGAAACTTTCAGTATGACGCGTGGTTGCAACCAACATATGTGGTACACTCTTATAAATATGTTCATTGACATGTGCGGACTGCCGCCATAAACGCACATGTCGTGTCTGCTTACCCTGAAACTCATGTATAGTCGAACACTGGAAGGCCTTCGATTTCATGACACTTTTCTCATGTTGTTTAAAAGTAAAAAATTGTTCAGTCTTATCTGTAATCGCTGCTATATCAGAGACAGGTCGCAGCGTAAAATAAGAACAATTTACATTGGTCGTCCTAATTTTTCCCTTACCATACACCGACTCCCACATGGCAGCAGTCCGCGCGGGAATACGGTAACTCACAATACGTTCAAACATATGTGTCGCAAAGGGCACAATATCAGAGCGCTCAATACGCAGAGTAGCCATACGATTAATGTAAGGTATCTGTTTCGGGTCCCCCATAAGTATCAATAGGCGACACCTAGTCATCGCAGCAACCAAGAGTACCTCACCAGCATGAGCCATCAGTGCCTCATCAACAAAAACTGTATCATACTTCCTATCACCATCCCGAGAATGCAGGATAAACGAATGAATAGTCCTATAATTTATCATCTGGATTTCCTGATCTTACGCGCAATTCCTGTGCATTCTCGGCGCTTGACGACAACACCAAATCCCCACGTCGCGTAGGTGTACTGCGACGATGCGTATCAACAATATCCTTCGTCTTCCCACAACCAGGCACACCAGCAATCAAAAGAATAATAGGCAAGGTGAAGGTGTTTATCTTGATTTTCGACGCCGCACGTTGTAAACGTTCAGCCTGCATTAAACGCGTCGAGTCACCTGCAAGTATGAATTCAACATCCGTGTCAACATGTAAGGTACCATCCCTATGAGTTATATGTACGAAACGCGAACCATCCCAGGCAAACTCATGGTCACGTTCGGTACTGATCATCACCGTCACGTAACGTTGTGTTTTCGTATTTATAATAGCGAAATTCTCGCTCTGCGCGCGCATCACCGAAGCAGTATACTTACTACTCCCACTGGCAAGCAATACGGTGTGCATTTCTTCATACGCCCTTCTATAGTTTGACGTTATGGTCGGTAATTCCTTTTCCCATGCAGCGATGCGTTCGCGAATAGCATTACGCGCTTTGACATCATTTGTCACTTCGGGAAACTCATAATTCACGCACAAGTCTACCCAGCCCGCTTCACCAGTCTGCGGGAGTCGTAGTACTCTACGTACCTTATGTTCATTGTGCACCTCATGATCGGGCGTACCAGTGTGTAAGACATAACGAAACTCAGTAATAAGGTCAAGAGAGAATTTCCAATTTTCATGCATCTCTAAATTTTTCAAGACACTAGAATGTACCACAACACGTCGATCCTTTAAGAATTTGTTAAGCCATAAAATCTGACGATATAACTTATCCGCGTCAAAACGGATCAAAATTTGCGCAATCCCCTCATCTTCTAATACCATTATGTCAAAGTCGGAATCTGAGTACATAATATGTTCAGGTACAATCTCCAAACCTACAAAATATACATTCGTACACCACATTGGTCGTACACTTTTCTCTACAACCAAGCCCGGTTTCTCATCTAACCCATAATGACTAAAATCACAAGAAGTAGGGATTGTCGCCAAAGTCCGCAAATCCTCTGGTGGGGGCGTAATATGTGTAGAGGTAAAACGTTCATCAAGCGCACCGCCCGCCACATACGATACCGCGTCTCCGCGCAACAATTTTTCCAAAACGGTAATCTGACGTGTGTAGTCATCAACTAAAAATGAACGCATAGTAACTCTGTAAGAATGCTTCGATATCACTCTTGGAGTCTGCAGACGATTTTTAAATATCACAAAAATCTCACCCGAGGCTACGAGCGAGTGTTGAGATACGAAATAATGTACCTCCGCGAAAGACTCGGACAGGCGTGACACCTCACGCCGTGTATCCGAAGAACGCATGTCAAAAGTACGTAAAAGTGCATTACCACCAATGGCAGTAAGTCCCCTAATAAGACTGCACTCATTTCGTAAGAGGTAAGCATTTAAATTCTCAACCTCCATGCGTGGTGCTGTAACGAAACCGCACGCAATGACAAGGGGATACCTCTGGTCTTACGCGTGCAAAAGAGAGTCGACGACCGTACGCTGTCTAATATCACCACTCAAACAGGTGACATCGGTCGCACCAGCAACCACGTCATCATACATATTCGGTTTATCTTGAGAGAAATTTTCATTACTTAATCTTGTTAGAAATTTCGAATCCAATACCCGCGGAATCCTACTGAGCGCGTCAGCATTGGAATTAATTCTGCCTTCTAGTGTATTCGACTATAAAGTCATATTCTTCTAGCTTGAGTCTCCAGCGGAAAAGTTTAGAGTTGGGATTTTTCAGATTAAATAACCATAAAAGCGGTTTATGGTCGCTTATTATTTTGAATTTCCTTCCATATAAGTATGGGCGGAAATGTTGGACTGCCCAGACTACTGCTAATAATTCTTTTTCAATAGTCGAGTAGTTAGATTCGGCGCGATTAAGAGTTCTGCTTGCATAAGCTATTGGTAGATCTTGTTTATTTTTATTCTGCGATAATACTGATCCGATGGCGAAGTTGCTTGCATCGTTGGTTAGTGTAAATTCTTGTTCAAAGTCAGGATATTGTAGGATGGGGGCAGATGTCAGCTGTTTTTTCAAGTTTTCAAATGCATCCTGTTGTGAACTAGTCCAAATAAATTTCGTATCCTTTTTTAATAGAGAAGTCAGAGGTTTAGTTATTAGGCTATAATTCTGTTATAAATCTGCGATAGTATCCGATAATCCGAGAAAAGAATTGATCTCTTTCTGTTTGTTGGAGCAGGGTAGTCGGCTACTGATTTCACCTTGTCAGGATCAGGTTGAACTCCCTTTTCGGATATATGAATGACCCAGGTACATTACTTCCTTTCTCAAGAACTCGCATTTATCTGGTTGAAGGTTGAGATGTGTTCCCTTAATCTCTGGAAGATTCTTCTAATTTCTTGTTATGTGAGTTCTAAGGAGCTGGCATAACAAATAATGTTCGTCGAGGTAGAGCAAACAGCGAATACCTTGGATACCTGCTAGGGCAGTCGACATCACCTTGAGAAGCACGCTGGCGAATTCTTGAGGCCAAATGGTAGCCTGTTGAATTCATAGTGGCCAAAAACTTGTGAGAGAAGGCAGTTTTCATCCTTGTCTGCTTCGTCCACCTTTATTTGATGAATCCTGAGGCAGGGCGAGCGTTGTAAAGTATTTGGAATTACCTAATTGGGCCAGTATCTCAGAGATGTTTGGTATCGGATAGGAGTCTCCTATAGTTATTTCATTTAGCCACTAGTTCACTCCACCCCTCGTCGTGTGCGCTTCGACCCCCATGTGAATAGTCCACCAGCAAAAGAAACCGTCCTGCTGTTCGTATCTTGGGTGTGTCTGGTATGTTAGGCTTACCTGTGTAGCTTGAAACGTCAGGTCTAAACGCCCTATTGCGCTCTCCAGTTCCCAATCATCGTCACCTTGGCCGAACTGTACATACCGGTTGTAGCTCCAACGGTCACGGGTATCGTCCAGAACGCATGTGCGCGAGCCATCTACGTTCTGCCTCGACGCGTTGAAGTCGATCCACGTAGTATTCAGAGTGGATCTATACCACGACGACGGAATCCTCAGTCCGGTAAGCGTACCAACGCCCTCGATGCCCGCCGCCGTATTCATATTCCAATTCCAGGTTATGTGCGGCGTGATGAACTCTTCGGCAAACCACATGACTGTGGTCCCTTCTCCCCCTGCGCGTGATATAATACTGGGCCAATAGGCGAGGGAGAGATTAACATCGCCTGGGAAGGCTATCCTCTCGGTATGTGTGGCTGACCTCTTGAAGCACTCGAAACCTCTTCTGAGGAAACCCCCCCTCTCCAGCCTGTCAAGTCCTCCCGAGTAGCACCTAGCGACGACTGCCCCCTGGTCTTCCACGTTGTGGGTTGCATAATTTGCGAAGCCACTCGCCACGGCTACGCTCGCCATATTTCCCCATGTCCCGAACAAAATGGCAGGGTTCGCCCGCGCCTGGGTCCGGGATACCACCCGCTGGTCCATCTCCAGTACGGCCGACTGACCCCCATATCCTTGATACGAGTCGTATTCGATGCTGGTGTCTGGTTGCAGGCCCATGTATTCCAGAACCTGCCTTGGCGCCTCGATGTACGTCGCAACACCGTCCTGCCCTACTACCCCCTCACACCTCTGGTGCCACCTGACTGTTAAGGCTACGGTTAGAGAGTTGATCTTAAGCCAATTTACACCTCCCGTGAAGTATGGCTTCGTATAAAGGCTAAAGGCCTCACGGAGGGGAGTACTCTCTAGATAATGCGTGCTCCACCATGGTCATTATCGTGTCGTCCATGTCGTACTTGGGGATGTCATAATCCACAGGCAATTCTCGCCGGTGGTTTTCTCTCTTCTCCTTTCCTCTATTTCCTACCCCCTCAAGAACCCAGGCTAAAGTATACTTTAGGTGGCTGAGGATCCACATATCCCTCCCCACACAGGTAGGATCGTCGTTCTCGCCTAACGGGATTATCCTCACATCTGGCCCATATAAGGTCATCTCCCTACCGCCCACTCGTACACAACCACCCCGCCGTAATGCCCATTCAAGCAGGTCCACACGGCGTCATAGTGCCATCCGTTCATTGCGTTCAGACCTACGACCACCTTGGCCCCCTGTTCAACGGATGACCAGGCATAGTCTACCCCGCTGTGCTGTAACGCCCGTCGCTCCCTCAACTCGTCGTATAGATCAACCTTAATAGCCAAACTCCTATAGTCATGGGTCTCGCTCTTGATTGCCCCTTTTACCGCAGCGGCTAATATGGTGGTACCCGATAGGAAGCCGAAGGCCGATATCCCCTTAGCAGGGTTAATCACCCCGGGCACATGTGGCGACGGGTTGGTTGCTGCATCTAACATTGTCTCCAATTCGCCGGAGGAGGTCAACGTTCCGTGATTTTTCCTGGCGTCAAGCCCTACCGCCACCCATCGTAGCCCTCCAACGAGTGTACCAATGCGCTGACGCACGTCCAGCCCCCGGTCAATCCTCCCGGTTACGGGCATCTGGGGCACGCTCAAAGGTACCCGGGGAGGTGGGGAACTTGTGCCGACCGCTTTGCTTTCGCCCCCCTTGCCTGGTCGTATGGCGGTGCTTATGCTACCGAGGACCTGTTTCAGCGCCTTATGGGCGACGGCTCCCTTGTTGTTGGCCTTCACTCTATCCTTCCCCTTATTGATGTAACTGTCTACTCCTGCCAGGGTCTTCACCAGGTCAGACACGAGTGGCGGGTCGTCTGGCCTCTCTGTCAGTGACCTCTTTGATACGTCGGAGTCCGTTGCTGAGTCTGCGCCATCATCCTGGACGCAGGCGCGCCGAGGCGGCCGCCCGCGCTGCCGCGAGCATTGCTGGCCACGGTTGAGGCCTCCCACCCCATCGAGGCGGAGTGCGACCTCCGATGGGCTGTGGGACAGGTGCAAGGCATCTCGGCCTTCCTGGTGAGCTCTCCCATCTCGTCCCGCCTGCGTCTAGGATCCGAGGGTGGACGAAGCTCCGATTGGCCCCGGAATCAACCAGGGCCTGGGTGGCCGTGCCTCCGACCCTAATCCTCAGGGTCGCTCCACCGGGGCAGGGCTCAGGGTGAGGCAGCGCTGCGCTGCCTACTTCGGCTGGTTGGTGCTTAGGGGAGAGGCGGCCGCGGCCATTCTCCCCGTTCGCCAGTTTCCCCGCTGGCGGTTGGTCGTGCAGTCGTGGCGCCAGTGGTCTCCGTTGCAGTCGGGACATGGTGTTGGCGGTTTTATCTTCTCCGCCTGGTCTGCGGGTTTACCTCCGGTGGGTAGTCGACCCGTCGTCGCCGTCGTCCTAGGCGCTGGTAGCGACGGGGTCTCCTTCGGCTGTCTTTCGGCGGTTATTTCCGCGCCGATCCGCTCGAGTTCCTCGACCAAGGACGTCAGGTGGTCGACGTCCGCGATGTCCTTGCCGACGAGATGGGCCTTGAGGACTGGGTAGAGGGTGGCCGTGATCTTTCGAACGAGGGCCCGCTCCTGCATGAGCCTTCTCGCCAGATTCTTCTTCTCCCCGATGAAGGGGGCAGCTGGTTCATTCTCGGCTTGTTTCTTCGTATGGAACTGCACCAACAGTTCCTCAAGCACGCACTCGGAGTTAAACTTGCCCTAGTGGGCAAGTTTAACTCCTCGCACGTGTACGATGTGCCGTACGCGGACCACCATTTGGCCGCTGCTCCTCTCAGTCGTTGGCTGACCAGCGACGTCTTAAGGAGCGTCGGTAGCGTTGGGGGCAAGATTACCTCGCAGAGGTCCAGGAACTGCCTTGGTCCTCCGAGGCGGCCCCACGGAACTCTGGTGCCAAGACCGCCCAGTCCTTAAGGGCCCGTCGGGCGTCCGTGTCTAGAGGCCGTGCATGGTCGTCGCCATCGATCTCGTCGTCGGCGTCGCTGCCGCTGTCCTCGGCGTCGCTGTCGCTGTCGCCGGCGTCGTTGTCGCTGACGTGCCCGAGGGCAAGCTGTACCTGATCGAGAGGGCCGCGGTATAGGTGGACTTCGACGTCGTTTGTGTCGCCCGGGCGGTGGATGAAAACCCGGACCGGGGCAGCGTAGCGGACCTCGTGTTCGTGGACAACGATCTGTCCGTCGTCGGGGTATTGGCCGATGCGGACCTGCGCTCCCACGGCCTCTTCGTCCCCTCGGCGGTCGATGATCGTAGCGGCCGAGCTGTCGTCCGAGAAGCCCGGGTCGGATTCGGAGTCCGGTTCGTGCCTCCCTCCTTCGTGGAGGTCTTCGGAGTCGGGGTAACTCCCTGCTGAGAGGAACCCCTGGTCCTCGGTGTCTTCGCTGGCGGAGGTGTCCTCGTCGCTCGTGTCTTCGCTGCTAAGGGAGGCGTCGCTGGTCGAGGTGGCAGAATCGTCACCGAGGAGTGCTCAGTAGGCGGATCTCTCGTCCGCAGATCCCCAGTCGCTGTCTTCGCTGCTGTCTTCGTAAGCCGGTTTCCCATCGTCCTCGGTGTCGGCGTCGAAGATGTTTTCTTCGGTAGACTCGATGCGGGCCGCCTTGGCCTGTCGCCACTGGGGTTAGTTGGTCGGGAGCTGCCGGTGGGGTCCTCGTCAAGGACCAGCTCATCGAACGGGCGTTTCCTCCCGTTCATTTGGTTGGGCGCCACCAGGTTTTTTGATATTCATGGAAGTATTCTCGTCGTTTCCTTGGTCGGACGAGTGGTGCGGGTTCTTGTGGTTGGCCCCACGTTGGGCCGTCAGTTGACGGAGGCCTCGCTCCCGCGAGCTCGGGGGGCAGGTCCCGCGTCAAGGCGCCGAGGGGGAAATATTCCCTCGCCCCGGGTGTCCTCCGGCTTGTAGCAGGGTGAAACTTTCGCCGACGCTTCTCCTGGGCCTCTCCTCAGTCGCCCGGCGGATGGAGGGCTGGCGCGAGTCGAAGGCCGATGCTGATGCCGTCGTCGTTCGTTGGTGGCGATGCGCTGATCCGGTCGGTGCAGCGGGCAGGTCGGCCAAGCGCGGAGCACTTGTCGGGCAGGTGCGGCTCACTTGTCGGGGCAGGTGCACAAGGTGCAGGGGGCCTCGTGCTGGTCTCGTCGAAGCCGCTGGTCGCGGGGCGCTCGCGGAGTTGGATGTTCACCCTGAGAAGGGGCGGTTTGTTCGATGCCGAAGCTGCTGCCGGATTCGGGGATATCTCGTGGTGATGTAACGGCGTAGGCGGCGGCGGTTTCCATGGCTACGGCGTGGTGTGCTGCTTTTCCTTTCGGCGATTCCGATCTCTCTGTCTGTCCTTGGCCAGGGCCCTCCGCTTTAAATAGCCATTCCCGCGCGGGAAGTCGAGCGTGCAGGTCGGCACTTGTCCGGCGCGTTCGAACCTGCACGTCGAACGCGTCGAAACGCGCGGCTTGGGCCTTCCCCGCGGCCGTCTACCGTACCGTCATAATCCGGGGCCTCACCGTTTCCCGTCGCCTAGACGCGTTTACGACCCCTATCACCCGTCGGGCGACAAAGTCGTAAACCGCCCGATCCGGATTTCCGATTATGTCGGCCGGGTTTTCATTGTTTATACCAGTTTACGGGCCCCCCGATGTCGGTCGCGGCGACGCCACCGCACATTCGGCACGGCCGCGGCCCCGCCCGGTTGCCCGGCGCGCGTCAACATTTATTTGTTTAAATTATATTGAAGGTAAGTCTCTGTGTTGCGTGAATAACTAACTTGTATAAAAATTGGAAAATACCTAAAAGCATTTAATACAGATTCTGACGAGCCCGTCTCCAGGAGGAGACGCGGTCAAGTGCGTGAAAGGTGTGGGGAAGAAAAAACGACAAGAGATAAGTTGAGAATTTTGTCGCACGACAAGTCCGTGAAGCGCTCGAGAGCTACTTTCCCTCACTTTCCCGATCTTCCTGGTTAATTTATTATATATTAGAAGCTTCCAGATTAAGACGGTACCTTTGCCGGTTCACCCGTCCCTTCAAACGAGCGTTTAACGTTCGGAAAGCTTCTCGTGATCGCTGAAAATCTTAACGGTCACTTAATGTCCACCCGGAGTTTTACCCTTCCCGCTAAATTCAATTGTTTACCCTGCGCAGGCGATTTACTCCATTTGTTTATATTCCCGACTATCCTACAACGCGATACGTACAACTCGAATTTTTTAAATCGTTATTTGTAAAAATCAAATGACAACAATGAGTCGTCAATGAATATTTTACACGTATCCAATGTTTAATTTGAAATTTCCAATGTTATGAGCTTCGCAGTGGGAAGAATTAACATTACTTGCAGTGAATCATAATGATGTATCACGAAATGTGCGTAACCCGAAGATATTTACTTATCTTATATATAGTAATTATGAATTTTAAAACCCAATAGTCTGATTCTTTCCACGATACATCATTTAAAAAGAAAAATTTTCCGAGTTCAAAGCATTCTCAAAATTAATTTCATTTTATTTGTATGAAATTTATATCGATAATCTACGGTTTTATTTTCAAATTATTAATCCTTAACGAAAGCGTTATTGTTCCTTCACAATCCCATCGGAATTTTATCAAATAGAGAATAATATTAAGTAAAAATGTATTAAATAAATATCTAAGGAATGCTAAATATTTTTCGAAAGGAATTTGCTCTCGGCATTCGATTAATAATCTCCATCAACGCGAGCACTCGTTTCTGATGGAGTAGCTCTTGCGGTAAAGTAATTCACATTACAAAGGCGATTCATAAATTTGATAACAGCATCCATTATTGGTGCCTTTTACTCCTAGCGCAGCGTCTAAATAAAGTGAACGCGAAACAGATTGGAAAGCACTAAAAGCAGCGTTAAATATATTAAAATTCATCAGAATCTAATTTTAATGGTGAAGTTGAGACAGTCGCCGGATAGTCTAATTCTCCGCGTCTCGTGGCGTCTTTTTGGCTTTTCAGCGATTGGCTTCACATTGTCGCCGCCTCTAGCTTTGCTTAAAACGGCCTCATTGTCCTCTCGACCTTTTCTATCTCGCATCTCCATAAATCCGGCGATGCAGTCGAACATCTTCCGGTAATCGTTACTTGCGGCCTGGAATCCTGCAAAACAATGTGACGCAGCGCGTCGACTGTGTGAGAGAACCGCGACACACGCCCACGCGCGCTCTTGTCGTGTTCGATTGTGCAAGAAGCGCAGGAAGTGCAACGTTATTGTGGTCTTGGGCACTAAGAATTACAGGCGGGTTCTCGCGTGGCGAAACAAGCGGTTTATCATCGGTCGGTAGCAGCGAAGGATCGATAAAAATTCTCATTCAAAATTCAACTCGGTTGAATTCGAGTGAAAATTATAGTACAGCCAATGAAAAGTTGATGCATATTGTAATTAATTTCAAAAGTATATCGTGTACTTGCCATAATTTCAAAGAGCTGAATGTTACGGATATTAGAAAGAGAAATTTTGTTTTAAAAATGTTTTTATTTTTTTGATATTTCACATCGACGTGAACCGACTTGTAAGGGACGCTGCACTGGCGCATCCTGGGCGACGTCATTCGATGTGCCTGTCGGGAGGCACCGACGAAAGTCGAAGTTGCGAAACCCGAAAAGCGCAAAGCGGGAGACGATCACCTGGCAGCTGTTGTCTTTTTCTCCTTTTTTCTTCCGAATATTGAAAAGTATCCGCGATTCCCTTTCCGTTAATAACGTTACATTTGAATTGTTTTTGACAAATAAATTTACTTTATGATTTAAACATTTTTTAAATTAATAAAATTCTTATTAGGTATTTACGTAAAATTTATTCCCGATGTGACACTTAGAATTAATCGTGAAACTCGAATTGCTCGAATTTAATGAAACGTCTGAATCGATTGACAGAACTGATCAAGTGCATTCCAAATACCTGAAAATATTTTTTACCTCGTAAAAGCAGCTGCGAGATGTAGCAGAGTGTCATTGGGAATATTAAAAACACGAATTTCATTTTACGTTACGTGTGCAAGGAAATAAATTAAAATTCTGCGGTGAACCCATTTCTAAATTAAACTTTTTAATCTCGAAATATTTACGTTTTATTCCTAACATTTTACGAATCTAAATTTTTTATATTTATTACCTAATTTTTTGCATTTTTCTTGCATTGCATTTTTTTAAATATATATTTACAGATGTATCAGCAAACACACGGACTAATTTTATTTTTTTTTTCTGTCTTAGTACTGGAACAATTGTAAATGAAAATTAATTTGTAAAAAGAACTAACCGCCGATTAAATCGTTCCCCTGTAAAAAAAAAGACCCAAAAAGGAAGAATTTTAGTTTTAAAAGCAAATATAATATGTAGAACATCTTAGCCGAGGCTATCTATTTTTAAACAATAAACTAATATAACTTTCGAAGCCAATGCATAAAAAAACACTTAATTTCAGATATTATCCAGTACACGTAATAACAAGTATTTGGTATATTTTAATATGTAAGAGTGAAAAACTATAATATTGCTTCGTTTAAAATTCTCGCTAAATATATTTTTTACTGGTTTTTATTAGCTCTCATAATAATCTTAAGGGAGCATCTTTTCATTCATGCACAAATCCACTTCGCTGATGTACATAATATATTAATTTTCCAATAATTCTATTGCTTCGGTATACCCATGGTACTTGGATAACAAAAACTGAAAACACTCGAGCATTCGGTAGTATTTGTATACTTCTCACATACAACTTAAAAGTTACATTAAAAAAAAAAAAAAATGAAAAAACTTGCAGGTAAAACAGAATGTTCTTGTAAAATCGAATGAATTTTTAATAATATTAAAGCACGTTATTCTATAATTACGAATTTCGGATAAACAAGTTGCGCATAAAGTATGAATATTTTAATAACCAACGACTCGAATAAGGAATTTAAACTCGGTTGCTTGAAATAAAAGGTTCGTCGAGTCAAACGTAAGTTCAATTTTAACAAGGTATTGCGAGATCTTGTGAGAAATTTCATTAAAAACGTACACGTCCGTCGCATGTATGGTAGAGATCAAGAGAAAGCTGATAAGCAGCACACCTAATCCTTATCCAGCATTTAGTTTCTTCTGCAATATTTTACACCTTTGATCTTATATTTATCGTTATAAACAGTTATTGTACACGACTACTCGAGAAATAAAAAAGATTCATTTCCTTGTAACATCGATAAATTTTTATAAGCCATTACAAATACAAACATCAAAGATTAGTACATTGCGTAGTATAAAATGACAAGCAACGATTAGGAGAATTCCATTCGAAAAGTAACGGCAACAACGCTAAAAATAATAGAAATATTGTTATTTGCTAGCAGCATCGATTATACCTTACTTTCAATGCAAATTCATGCACTAAGAATAGTGTTGCTATGAAACGCCGTCGATTAGCTAATTACGCGTTAATTATAAATTCGTAAAAAAAACCGCCGTTGAGATTTACATTTTTCCAAGACTTATGTGATACATTATTAGAGCGTAAGAGCATTAGAATATTAGCAGTCATGGTTTCCATGCAGCAACAGCGAATAGCAAAAATAATTTGGCGAGGCTCTAATTGTCTTATTGTTCCGGAACAAATTGACTCGCACGCGTCGCAAACGCGTTCCAAGTAAAAATAACGATTTTTTCTAATCAATATTGGCACCGACGTCTAATTTAACTTTAATGCCAAGCATATTTTATATGGAAGTACAGTACGTGATTTTTACTGAAAATAACGAGTAGCGTCTGTTCCAATAGCTACACTCAAGGAAATTCATACTTTTGTGTTCCCACTTGCAATGCTTCACAATGACAACCACAATGATGTACAAATTGTCTATTTTTTCATTCGTCTCGGAGAGTAACGTTTCGAACAATTATCTACACTATGTGGATTTCACAACAACGTGCAACAATTTCTCTATTCATCTAAATTACAAAACTCACTCGACTAGAGTATCTGCAATCGCTTTCGCGTCGATAGCTTCGACTTCCTTTTATATCGATAATTTTTGTTAAATCTACAATTGGTATAATAATAATAATAATAATAATAATTGCTATTTAAAACTCGTATATTGACATGTGTCCAGGATTGTCATTTCGAATCGTCGACTCACGCCTTTTCGCTTGACCGCTATTTATTTATTTCTTCGTAAAAATTTTTGAGGTTTGCAAAGTTCGACACTTGGCACAAATTCAACAGCGTACACTTTTTCGCTATCAACATTTACATTTTTCAAATTTTTCTCAACCTCCGATTGTTATTATAAATCGGATCGTGCATAAATTGCGCAGTCGGTTCTACGCCTAATTAGATTATCCAAGTGGAGAAATATTGAGCTCGGAGCAACAAATCATCGACGATCAATACAAATTTAACTAGTCGACGACGATATTAAAATTACATCTATTATTTCATCGGTCGTGGTTCACGTTTTAAGATTAAAAATGTCTTTCGATACAAAACAGTAATAGGTGAAGGAAGTTATTTCAGTTGCCATAAACAAGATTCGCGCACTCGCACGCGTAGGATTTGCTAAATAGCCTTTAAATAATAACAGCAATTACGTGCCGCTAAAGAAATGTAGAAACTATTATCATAATACGATATATTCTCTGTACTGTACAATATAACTTTCTTTCGCAGTCGAACGTTAAAAAATAGACTTTTAACATTTAAAACACTGCATTTGATATGGGCAATTTTTAATTTTCATCACGGTTCCTCCTTGCGAATATTAATTTCAATTTTGACACTAATTAACTTTGTGAAATTACTGACTGAAAGCAAAAGTTTGACGGACTCGGAAACTTTATGGAAACTTTATTAATGGCTCGTATCGCTTTACTAGAGAATACAGACTGGAAAAAGTAAATACTTTAACGATAGATTTTAGCGACTAAAGCGGTTAGTCATGGTAGTTAGTACCAATCCAAGTTTTGATTGCAAAATTTCACCAGCATCAGGGTGAGTTGACGAATAAGTATCAACGGCCATCATTGGCACCAACAGTCGGCCACTTATCTACAAATTACCAAGTATGGATAATAAATTATCCAAACACTGCAACAAGGGCTGCTACACGCGAAGAGTCCATCTAGATGGTACCGACGCCTTCGAATAAAGTTATTCCAGGCCACCTTTACGAGTAAGCATGCATTAATTAATTTTGCTCGAACACCGCTAATGCGAGCCGGTAAAACGCGCGCACAGGGATGCGTGCCGGGAGGGGAGGGGTCTTTATTCTAATCGTGTTTAATGCGCTGGAAAGGACAGCTAACCCTAGAACACGCGACGACACCGGCAATCCCTCGCGATAAGCAATCTGCTTCTGCAGTAGTGCGAACGTCGTCTCAGGGCTTTTAGGAGTCGGTCAGAGCGCCAGAAACCCGTTGGAAAGGCAGTCGATCGACTCGTTGAATTGGTAGTTCTCTAATCTCGTCGTGTTGCGATCGACCTCGTGAACGCCTTTATAAAGACTACTGGAAAAGTTGTGGATACACTTATGCGTTTATCGATTAAAAATGATTAAACGTTACACTAATTACTTGGCAGTTGTAACTAGAATATCTTATTTACCAGTCAATTGTACGGACGAAAGCGTGCCAACCGAAATTTTAAAACATTAAATAAAAAATTGTTACGCGATTATCTCAATAGTATTCACGAGTTTTATATATAAAGTATAAAAAATCCCGTTGTCCTCGACTGAAAATCAAAGTTCTTTAAATATTAGACGTTACAAATCTAAGATATGTATTTTGATTGTTTGCGTAGAAAATATTATCATTACCATTATTATTATTAACTATTTCGCCTTTATTCTAATTTCAACTAATCAAAAAACGATTGTCTGTCCGTATTAAAAGTCACGCTTTGCTCGAAAAATTAAAAAGAAATCAACACTAACGAGTTCTGGTTAATTTTTTGCAACCTATAAATAAGCGATGTAATGATATTTTATTTAGAATGATGTTTACTCGAAAAGTTGCCAAAGTCGTCCGTTTAATGAATTTCTTTAAATATTCTAATCGAATCGAAATTTTCAAGTTATTTTAATTTCACAAACTTAATTGCACGAAAGTAAAAGGAACGGATGGCCAAAAAGATCCTACAATATAATTTCGCGATTACTATTGCCCATATCCTCCTCGTCCTATAATACAGTTTCTTTTTGACTGATAATCTTAATGCCGTGCTTCGTCAGAATCATTTTGATCGTGTCGTTATCCCTTATGCTGACTTTGGTGCATCTGCCATTATCGGTGACCGTCACCCCGTTATCGTCTGCATCGAGATTCTCCTCCAACGAGTCCAGATTATTGCCCGAAGAGTCGAATCTTCCAACGTTATCAGCAGACCTCCTCAAAGATCTGCTTCTGATAATTTTGGAGGAGCCGATGTTGTCAGCCGACGTCATAAATTTGTTCTCCCTCGATTTGGAAAACTTTTCACCCCCTGATCTATAACACATTCTGTTTTGGAGGTTATCCGCAGAGGAGTATCTTCTCTTCTCCTGAGTCCTCTCGGTCGTGCTCTTTTTAGGGTAGGAACCTTTCCTATTCAGACGCTTGTTTCCACCTACGATCAGACTAGTTTTCGACATTGCAATCTCGTCCTTAGGTACGGCGTACTTGGGCTCCTGGCTGAATTCGGGCTTGAAAAACAGATCCCGATCAGACACGAGTTTGGAGTACCGGCTGTTGTCGATCTCGGAGATGAACTGGCGATGCTTCGGTATCACATTTACGTAAAGAGGCTCGGGTTTGTTGCAAGTATCCAAGGAAGCGCGTAATTTGCAGTTCTGCAGTCCGCAGTTGTCGATCTCGAAACGATCGTCGTCAAAGGTCGACATTCTGTAAAGGCCCCTGCTGATTTCTATGGTTGATTTAGCTTTGGGCAGACCAGCCAGCGGCAGGGGTCTGGTGTCGATCGTGTGTTCGTCTTCGGCTGTCGCCGGCTCGCCGCAAATCTCGCAAATTTCGGATTCTTCGCTGATGCACTGGCCAATCGCAACGTCCTTAAAATCCAGAGCCTCGTTCGAGTCGTGCAAGTTCAACGAGCTGCATATGTCGCACTCGATCGAGTCCTCGTCCTCTGGCGAGCTGCAAGTCGCCGGCGGCTGTGCGTTGTTCTCGTTGTTCTCGTTGTTCGCCGAACAGCACGCCAAGCAGTACTCGTCGGCTTGACGGTCAAATTCGGGAGCCCTGACGACGATCGATTCGGAGCTCCTGTCGGACTCGTTTTTCGAAGCGGCTTCTTCGCAGGAATAGGGAATCTCGCTGGCTTTGTAGGACATGTGCGCGTTGCGCTTTATCGACTCGAAGCTCTTGGATTTCTTCGACATGGACTCGGTGGCGGCAGTGGCTTTCACGGCTGCTGCCTCGTTCAAATTGATCGAGTCAAGACTGCCCTGCAGCTGCGGCCGCTGGCTTTTGCCGCTGCTATCCGCAGGTTTGTCGTTGATTATTAGTCTCAGTCTTTTGATGTAGCTTATGTCGTTGAAGAGTTTGCTCTCGATGGCTTTTCGCGGCTCCTCGGTCTTCGATTCTCGTTCGAGCACGACCGACTTGGACTGCTCTTCTTTGTGCAATTTTGCACTCTCGGCGTCGTCCGATTTTTTCAGGCCCTTTCTCGAATTGACCAATGATTTCAGGTACTTGCCGTCGATCTCCAAATTAGCTTCAAACTTGGTCGTCTGATCAGAATCGGACTCTTCCCCGTTGTCAATGTCGTGGCAATCGCTCCTGTCTACTTCGTTTATCGTCCTTATATTTTCATCGCTGGCATCCACGGAAACATTGCTCTCGGCGAAGCCCTTGTCGCTGGTGACGAAGGACTCGTTGAAGTCGTCGGAGCTCTCCTCGAAGGTGATCGAGAGCACGTCCTCTTCCCTTTCCACGGCAAAGGTGTTGTCGCAGAGAGTCGCCAGTTCGCTCTCGGTGGTGTCTTCGAAGGCTAACAGTTCGTTTCGTGCTCGCGCGCTGCTTGGAAATTCGATGGGACTGTCGATGCGACTGAAAATACGGTTGCTCTGCTGCAGCAACACCGAAGACGACTCGCCCCCGAAATTGATGGAGTCGAACACCATCCTCCAGAGAAGCTTCTCGCGCTCGTTGTACGTGCTCACGACGCTGTTTTGTGAGCTCTGGTCCTCGGAGTAGCTCGAGCTAAAATTGTTTTTGAGGTTTTTCTGGAGCACCGACTCGGGGAGCTCGTTCATCGTTGGCGTTGCTCGCGCGTCGCGAGAACTCGTTTCCCGCATCGTTATGTCGCTAGGCGACGGCGTTAAAAAAGCAATATTACGCTGGCACCTGGCCTCGTCGGCATCAAGGTAATCAATAGAGGAATTAATAGATGATAGTTCCAACTTACTTTTGTATCCGGATTGTGGCGTGATGATATCAATTTAGCAGCGTGAAACAGAGACAGTTTTTAAAAAGGATATTATTAGTTTTCAAACGGATATGGGCATTTTGTGACTTTTAACTTTTTCGAGATCATGTTCGCGTTATAATCACTTGCTGTATCAAATAAAATCATACCTTCGGAATTTCTCATTTAAAAACACAATTGCCCATATCAATTTATTAATGCGAATAATTAAATAACACATTTTGATAAACATTAGTAATGTTTTATATTTTATTTAAGATGTTTTGGTCTTAATTAGAACCTCGTTTTATTAAACTTAACATTTAATTGTACATAGTATTTGTGCCACGAAATGAAGCTCAACATAAAATCAGAGGATGATATTTGGTTATTTTTTTGTAAAGTAATTGACTTCTTATATTTTTAAAAACATTCTGCTCGTGAAAGGTGAAAATGAAAGTAACTTCCCGGTATGATAATTTGTTTCTATTATTGCGCAATACTTTTATTCATTCATTTTAATAGTAAGTAAAATAGTTGTGTAGAGTATGAATGTGTGTGTGTGAGAGAGAGAGAGAGAGAGTAAGGTATGAGTATGAGTGTGTGAGAATATAAGTATGCGTACGCAATGGGCGGTATGGCATGCGGCGGCAATGGAAGGGCCGCCTCCCCGCAGACTGACCCCTGGCGGACCCATCAGTCTTAGGGAGGCCTCCCTGACTACAGCAAGTAATTAAGAGTGTTTCTTTGTATTTAATTGTAACAGTAATCATCCTGCTTTACCTGATCCCATAGTGGTTGTTTTATAATTTATATTTATGTTACTAATAGAAAATTCCTTTTTAATGTAATTTTCGAAGAAATATAACGATGAATATTAAAAATACTAAAATCATTCAAATTGTATATTCATTATCATCGTAATATAATTGTAATAATTTTTTATGAAATAAATTTACTATCGTAAATAGAACATAATAATGCATTGTAAATAAAAAAGTGGTTCTTCGTTTATTTTTATTTAGAAAACGATGGTTCTTATAAAAATCAAAAACTTCACTTTTGGCTGTTATAAATATTTTTTCGATTATTGGAACTTTAACATTAAGGTGGGTCTATAGTGATTTTGGCTAAACATATTATACTGTTTGTTCATAATCCGGAGTTTTTCAAAGAAAATTTAAAAATTAAAAATTACATAAATTTCAAAATAGTTGAAATAAATTAGAGTGACGGTCGCTCCGGAAAGTTAAATAACGATAAAGTCTGTGCTTATTGGGATAATTTTATCGTAAACAGAAATACAAGCTATATTTCATTATTTTTTTAAATTATTACCGAATATTATATTAAATTACAATTTTTAAGATAAGCATTAAATATATCAACATACTGATTTTTTCTCTCTTTTTTTGAAGTACTTTATCAGAAAAGCTTACGTATAATAGCGAGACATTGCTAATTACTGAATATAATAAACTAGTAAAAAATACTCAGCAATTAAGGAATCTACGATTAAAACCTACTTCAGTATAATTTATTATATCTTTAACAAAATTATTTGGAAAAGTCAGAATAATCTATATTTCTTTTTAATAAAAAATTATACTCGTGTGTTGTGTTGACTTAAGAGACAATACGTTTAAAATCTACAGATTATAACTATGAAATTAACATAAATTTGTATATTATTTGCTTCTCTTTAGTTAATCGATAATTTCTGTAACCTATTATTTATATTTACACTACTAAGTATTTTACGTAATAAATAAGTTTAGGAAAATAGTTAATTGAAAGGACATTTGTCAGAGTTCACAGTCAGCAGTTTTATTGCGAGCAACAAAATTATGTGCATTAAAGTTTCATAGAACATATAATGTTGACGCCAAAAAACAATTGAAATAATTCAGTATTGAGGTATATACGTTTATAGATTAATTCAATTTAATAGGCAATTTTAAATAAAGATCTTTGGAACTTAGCAAAAGTTTCCAAATGTCTGTACACATCTGTGCCTGGATTATCAATATCTATAAACACAGCAGAGGCACTATTTTTGAATAATATTAATGTTCGTTATATTTTATGCGCACCGAAATTCATTACATCTATTGTGTTTTTGGAAATGCTGCATAGTTTATTTGCTTTAAATCTAATAGTAAAAAATTGCGCGACACAACATACGAGGTAATAAATGTTGTTTTTGTTAAAGATGAAACGAGTGCGGTGAAAAGGCACTGACCTTCTGGAAATCTCTTATCCTTCCATTGAAACTACGGGGTTGCTTTTTGATAAAAATTTATAAGTAGAGTGCTTGACGCCGCGTCTGGCGATTTTATGCAATTGCGATACGCCGAGCAGCGTGACTCATTAACCAAGCGCAACTACTTAATAGCAGATATAGCAATTCAAACAGTAATATAAGTTTTTCATTTTTCACTATAGGCTCTCCTTAGGCGTGCATTAATGTTGAAATGATTTGGAAGGCAGATTTTTCTTAAGGCATCCGCGTGTTAAATTGAAAAATTGTCCTCAAATTTGCACCTTGTAAACATCACCGCACAACATGCCAACATTAATGCTGATTAGCACCGAGACTGACACTTATCAAAGCATGACCGTAAAAATATTGCGCAAACATACAAACTACGTGTAGAAATATATCTACCTATCTATGTATGTATGTATGTATGCATGCACATATATACATATATATATATATGTTGGAATCCTGCTGGATTCCATATATTTTTAATCTTAACTATTTTTTATATTACAACCGTAGCAAATAAGTAATAATTCTAAGGACCCTAAACTCGAGTCAAGAGGTTGTTTTATGAGGAGTTCGTCTTACTTGTAACCGTCTTTAGTTTTTATATTAATAGCTAATACGACCTTTTGTTCGGGTCGTACAAAAATATGTACAGCGTGCCAGAGAAGAGCAGTCTTGTTTTCGGGACCATCGCAAAAGGTCGTACTGTTAACGCTTAACTGACGACCTGGTCGATCACTTTTATACTAAGTTTTAAATAAATATAATTACGAT
The DNA here is from genome assembly GCA_018907185.1 of Platyscapa corneri. NCBI lineage: Eukaryota > Metazoa > Arthropoda > Insecta > Hymenoptera > Agaonidae > Platyscapa > Platyscapa corneri. Next base: position 5,789,279 of record JACCHW010000024.1, on the reverse strand, counting down.
TAAAACTCTGTTGTTTGATTTATTATTGAAACCCAACAATATATATATATTTTTTTTTTATGCAGTTATTTATATATTTATATAGGTATGGGTATAAAAAATAATTTGTATTTTCTATTTTGTATAGACTCTTGATCGTTAAACAACAAGAAACTCGGTGGTTCTGGTGACTCACATTGCGCAGGGTCTCTTAGCCTCGTAAATTCCATTCGTATACACGTAGTCAATAACAGTGTCTTGGAGGAGGTACTTTACACTTTCGCCGCGCTTAAGTGCTCTTCTGATTCGCGTGGAACTCACTTCGTTTGGTATCCACTCGGTCACTATCTGTATGTTGTGCTGTACAAAAGGAGTAGGGGCATTAATTTATAGGCTTCCTCGGTTCGTTTGCACTGCGGAACTTCGGAACTTACCAAATGTTTTGAGAGAATGTCGGAGTCGTAGATAAACTTGTAGGGGTTGGAACCTTCCCGCGTGATAACTATTAGCCCGTACTGGCCCACGATTTCGGCGATCTGCAAACGAAACAATGTGTTGAAATTGAAAATACAATGCTCGCGAGCGTTGCTTTATGATTCGTTGACGCATGCTTTTCATTTTGTGCGATTTTCGAACGCCAATAGTCAGCTGGTGAGGGCCGATTCAAAATTCCATACAATGTATTCACCCAAGAGTCTGCAGTTGCAGATCCGATCGAATTAATTTTAATTCAATTATAAATAATGAAGTTGTCGACCGCAATATTCTGTAATTAAATCGAACCCGTTTATCATCTAAATATTCGCGTGCTTGGAACAATTCCCTCTTAAAATGAAATTGCACGTCAGAATTTTAAGATAATCGCACGGAAATTTAATCAAAGGGCCAACTGGGGGGGGGGCGTTTAACGTTAATCATAGTGAAAGGACGCGATGCAAAAGAGAATTTTGTAATTATTGCATTAATGAGATTAATTTTAAAATTAGTTCCTCCATTTTGTAGAAATATTATCAAATTTAAGCGTAACCTCCTGGATAAAAGTGACTCGTAAACTGAATTTCACGAAAGCAACTCCAATATATACGGATTTATTATATTAAAGCCTTTTATCACAAACGTGCACCAAGTCTACAAATTTTGTAAATAGCTTTAAATATAAGGGCGGCGACCCAATTTCATAAAAATAAATTTAATTATACGGGATTGACCGTTTTCGGATAGCGCCACCCCTGACGTAAAATAAGTTGCAATTCTAGATTGTTACTTCATTTTTGGTAGCTAAATTTACTACAATTATTAAAGGGGCACGCATATTTAAAAATTTTTAACATTTAATCGATCCGTTCTATTTATATTTAATCGTCATTTTAAGTTCTAATGTTTTTAAAAGCTGCTCGATCGACTGTTCAGTTGTAAAGCCATTTTATAATAAATATTTTAATCGATTAAAGCAAGCTTATAGCGCCGTGTTTTTTAAGAATTCAATTCAACGCATTTCGCGACAATTTTCCCCTATTGATTCGATATTTTTTTCGACGCCCTACATTTACAGGTGGTAAGCGCAAGCTTTGATCAGAAAGCAGATCGTCACTTTGCTCCTAATCTGCTGGTGATGGAATGGCCCATAGCTGCTCCGCGTGCGTCTGAGCACACGCGAGCGGCCCAAGAAGAGCCATCGTTACGAAAACCCCGTCGCAAGCTGGTGACCGAAAGCGATAATCTCGAGGTGGGCAAAGGCCAACGAGCGATAGATTATAAGACAAATGAAACGAAACGAATTTGGTAAAAAAAGTCAATAAACCGAACATCCGCTCGTGTAATCAGCCTATAAAGAGTTTAAACTCGGGGAATTACTGCACTTGGCTGCAATTAAATCGGCGTCGCGGATACACGCAAAGGGCGCGGAATACCAGTAATTTTGCTTTTCCGATCGTCGCGGAAAAGCATCAAACGCGTCTCTTACCTTCCTGACCCCCAATTCGTACATGCCAATAGTCGGTAAGTGTAGTGCCGTTTGAGAAATAAACAATTATAAAATAGACGCTTTCCTTTAATCGTATCACCTCGGAATCTCCCATCCCAGCGTAATCGCTTTATTTACCAAAGTTATTCTTAAATTTATTCGAAATGAACGAATAATTTTGAAAACTTGCGAAATTTTTATATTCCAGTGCAGTTTGTTAGCATTGACATAGTTGATGAAATTGTTGCGCAGGTTGATTAAAGCTCCGAGTCACGGAGATATATTGTGATTTTTCCCGGAATATTATTCTCATTGACTCGCGCTCGAAAGAAACTCGAGAGGTTCGAAGCATTCGAAGCATCGCATGCTCGTCATTAACGAAGAAATATGAATAAAAGGGGAAGCACTCACGTCCTCCTCGGCCCACAAGCCGGGAGTTGCGAAGCTCTCCAGCAAATCACCACCGCAGAGGAGCTTTATTTGAACGGTGATCTGATCGCTCGTCTCGTTATTTCTCACGTTCTCCGGTATCCATTCGAGGTCCTCCTCGTTATCTATCGCGTTCTTGTTCCCGTCGCCGCTGCTCTCGCTGCGGACGCGCACCACCGAGTTGAGCACGTTCTGGTGGTGCTGGAGGCTGGTCCGGGTTCTGGTCCAGTCCTGCTGCCGCAACTCCCAGGTGCTCAGTCTTATCCAGTCGCTGTCCTTCAACGCGAGCTTGAGCATCTCGCACCTGTGGACGCCACTCGCGAGCTCCTTCTTGGCGTAGCCGTCGCTCACCGGGGAGATTACGCCACCGACGACCATGTAAGTCCCAAGATTGTGCAGGTGATCGCGTGCTCTTTCTGCGAATACATAACCCAAATATTATTCCACATCCTGGAAAATGATAAGCTAAAATACAACTACCGATTGATATTCGATCGTTTAAGAAATGCCAATATTCGTTGCCTCTTGTCGCCTAATTGCTACTCGATTGAATACAATTCCATTCTCCTCTACCTGAGCTCTGTTTATTTTCAAAATTTTTCTACTCCATTTCCAACCAGTTTTAAAGTTCATTATAGTTCATTATTGCTAACATTATTTTTTTTGATAAACTTTGTTGTCGTCGTTTATTATATTTATCCCTTGTTAGAATTTCCAAAATTACCAGTCGAGTTTTGATATTTTTCAGTTGATTTCATCGAGAACGAAGCAATCGCACGTTATTTTCCTCAAACGAATACCGTCACATTATGCTTTATTAAAATGAAAATTCGTTAAAATCTTAATTTTCCGATGATCATAGACAACTCTTACTTTCCATCGTATCTTAAGTCATTATTGTCTATATATTTCTCTTTTTTATTTTATTTATTTGCGAATTCAGTAAATATAAAGATTTTATTTTTTCTCCGATAACCTATTTTTACATGTTACTACATTTTTGTCCCAGTTGATTACAAATATTTTTATTTTCATTCATTCAACCATCTCGGTGCATTTCTAATTTATTTGGTTTAATTTTCTTTACATCTTCCAATATTTTTTATTTACCGATTCTAAAAAATAGAAAAAAATATTACGAATACGAGTGTTTGTCGCGAAGGACGATGAATAATTTCAATAAATACGATTTATGTGTTGGGAAGTCTATTCCGCCTTCCAGGAGGAAGGAAATACGCCGAGTTAGATGCAAACTTTTTACTTATTTTATTCCATTATTTTTATTATTTCGTTTGCAATAGCACCGGCGTGAAAATCTTTTGCTTATATGCAAATGGAAAAAACTATCCGATTACAATATTATCATCGAATTACGCGGGAACTGCCGTGAAGACGCGTGTCACCGGCGGTGACCTTCAATTTTTTCAATGCACATTATTTATCATTATCACTCATTTAAATGTTACTATTTTATTTAATGTTTCGTTAAAAACATCGAACCTTTTTTGATTTGATTATACTCTCATAAAAAATTCTCTATTCAATCTCCTGACTCATTAAATTTGTTTATTCTTATTAATTTACAGCATTAATCTGTTCGACTAGTGTAGAAATATCAATGAAGTCGAGTAAAATTATTTAAAAAATTTTTATTATATCAGTGAATATTTATTTTTTTACATTAGTTTAAAGAACTTATGACAATTCATTATTAATGCGTTTTTTAAAAAAATATTCATAAGCGATAAATAAACTTATTTTTATTAAAACCTAGAAATTATAAAGATATATTAAAATTAATTTAGGTCCCTTCAATAATTGAGAAAATCTTTTATTTAATTTTTTGTATTAATTCTAGTTTATATAAGGATTTTGCGAGACTAAATTTATATATTATTTTATTTATTTATATAAAATAATATAAATTATATATATTTATATATATTATATAATATTCTTGTTGGAAAAATTTTAAAACTGAAGAAATTTAAAACTAACAAATTGTAACTTCTATCGAATTTTTATTTAGGAATGACTTTTATTCGAACTGTTGCAATTTCATATTTACTTTTTACAAGTTGCTCGGATGAAGTTTTATTTGTTTTCCAATTCGATCAAGTTAATATCCGGAATGGAAGTGTTCGCTAAAAGGAGCCTTTAAAAGGAGATAAGAAACTCGCGCATAACACTGAAAAATAAAAGAAAAATTCAAATTTAATGTAAACGAATTCGGAGCTTTTATAACTAAATATTTACTTTTTGAACTTTCGTCTTGTAATTCGATGATTTAATTTAATAAGGACAATAAGATAAAAAAAATAATAGGAAATACTTAATATTAAATAAATTAATTTAGTGGATCATAAAATGTTGTTTTAAATAGGCTAGTAGTTTTCTAATTCATTAATTAACATTAATGTAAAATTAAATGTTTACATTTAAATGCATACCCTTAAATTTACGTGCCATTTGTTTAATTTCGTTAATAATTAAAAATCGCTTGGCGCCGTTATTATGATTATTAAATTGATTAAATTGATTGTCCAAAAGAAGATGTGTATAAATAGATTTTATATGCCAAGGTTCGACAATTTTTACTTCAAACAAACAAATTGACTAATATGTAATAATTTTGCAGATAAGAAGAACGTTATCTTGATTAAGTAATGCTTCTTGAAATTTACGTCCGTTTCCATTTCCCTTTTGTCTCTATTCGTCTGGTTTCGTTTATACCGTTTTTATGTATTTTAAAAAAAGTTTTTCTCTCAATTGAAAAGCAGTAATGTAGTGGCGGTACTGCAATAACATCGAGTTAAATATCAAAATAAACTTTGTCACGATCTTAAAATTTTGATCTTATTATTTTTCTTTGATAAATGCATCTTTATAGAAGCACGTATGAAAAATATTTATGCTAAAAATAATTATACAAACATGAGTATCACACAAACTAAAAAAAAACGGAGTCACGAAACTGTAACGTCATTCTCAAGAGACTCACGGTTATTAATTACGTAATTATTTATCTTTTAATTTAATTAATTTAAAAAAAAACAGAGCAGTAATAATAATAACAACAACAACAATAGCAATGTTAATAATAATAATAATAATAACAATAATTCAATAATAACATTACTAATATGTCTCTCAGTCTTTTCTATTAATTTTTTATGCTTCTACGGGTGAACTCGCAAACTCGACTAATCAACGGTAATTGCAAAGCCATTTTTTATAAGCTCCTTTATATTTAATTAAAGTTGAAAATTTGAACCAAATGAAATTTTACAAAAAATAACGAATGCACGTATTGCATAATTCATGATACGGTTCTATGCGTATATCACGGTTCGTTTGGTTTAAAAATTTAATTTGAAAACACATGAATGAATCAAGAATTTTACTTCGAAATGGACTCGGGTCAAACGGCCAGAGAATTAATTTTTTTAAAAGAGGAATGCGAAATAATAATTTACGCAGAGCTGCATTAATGGCTGTAAAGGGCATTTTTTAAAATAAAAATTCCAAGATGCTTTCAGAGATCTACATTCGCGTACAAGAATTAAAAATACGTTTTTACATTATGTACGAAGATGCATCGAGTTCATTAAAATTTCTTTTTCAGTTGCGTTTTTGTTAAGCCTTTGAAGGAATCGTCGGAATTGCCGAGTAATTTCTTTCAGTTATGTAAGCCTTACAAATGTGCGACATTCGTCCGATGTTTTCATCGGAAAACTTTAGCGAGCAGATTTTTAAATCAAGATGTAATTCGACGAGTTGTTGATTATTTTTAAAAATATTTAACAATTCGCTTTAAATCGAGTTCTAATGTTTGAGAGACTCTTTGCGTTATATAATGAGTCAAAGAAGATTTTTATGCTTAGAGTAAAAAATTCAATATCCTCATATAAGTTTTAATTATCTTTAAAAGTTATTTAATTGATGCGTTCAAAAATTAGTGATAAGATGAGAAACAAAAGGCTACAAAACCGCAGGACGCGCGAAAAATATTAAAATTTAATTTTAAATTAGAGAGAAAATATTCTTCGGCACATTATAAGCGGAAATTATTTTTACTTTTGTTCTTTAGATCAAATGGCACTATTGTATTGAAAAAAACTGAAAGAAAAAAATATAATTGAGCCTGCCATTTTTTAAATAAAAAAGTAGCGCGCGTTATTTATAATCTTACTGTAATTAAAATAATTTGAATTAGATGTACTTATTATAGCCAAAGAAATAACGGTAGCTCGAAAAAATCCTACTAAAATAAAATAATTAAATATTTAATTGTGCAATGAAAATTCTGGAATAGCATATCTAGCTATAAAACTTAAATAATGTTAGAAGCTGTGCTTTGCATAAAGAGGAAGATAAAAGTGACTTTGTTGTAAAGTAACTCTGTAATTACTAAATACACGGCATTGTTATACGTTAATAATTTGATAATTTTCCCGCCAGCGTTCGTCGAATTAATCATGTAAAAACAAAGATTAGTTTATTTACAGTTTTGCATAAACGCCGTTGATGCGCGAAATACCTAAAGCGAAGCGAGCCAATACCTTATCAGGTAGAATGAATTACTTTGCAGCTCGACATTGCAAAACGATTTTCTCCGCGCTCCCGTTTAAAAATAACTTGGAACGATGCTAATAATACATCGGGGGCCGGGAAATTACTATCAATTGCGAAAATTCCGGTAATAGCCGTAGGAAAATTAATGTTCTAAATACATGCATCTGAATAGTGCAATGCATCGCGTTTGACGGTCTAGGCTGTTGACTCTCGGGTGTATTATTAGCCGTCGCCAGAACAACGCACCTCGCGAAAGTTTAATCGAGTTTTAGTGTAAACAAAAAAGCACTTATCTAAATCGCTATTGTAACAGAGCCAAGATAAGAAGGCGTAAGTCCAGGAGGCGCGTCGCTTTATCTAATCACGTGTGAGTATTTGCTGCACGTCGCTTCTCGATTCCTATGGCGACCCCATTATCGACGAGCTTCTCGTTTGTAAACGCACACCATTAAGAAAAGGAATCAATCTTCGTCTCACGTATCTAAACATCGCGGGCGTCAAAAAAGAAAAGGGTGCGATCGTTTCAGGGATGAAGCTAGTGACGTCATCATCGACCAAACTCGAGACACGCTCGCTTCTCTCTCTCTCTCTCCTCTCTCTCTCTCTCTTATTGGAAAGTAGGTAGGTGTCGTAGATAAAGATAGAAGGTCCGCCGCATGTACGTATACACGCCGAGCGAAAATCGAATCAGAAGTATGCGTAAGTCTCTCCGCGATTGCCGCGTACCAGCCTTATCATCGCCAGGGTCCGCTCCGCTTTTATTCACAAGCGCGATTTTCCGAGTCCCCCAAGATGCACTAGATAAGATAGCGGGCCAAAGCTATCAATCACGCGTGGACGTTCGCTGCAGCCCAGGCACGCGCTCTTGCCAAAAAAACAAATGATTTTACTCGCGGCTCGTTTATTCGACTCTTGTTTCCAATACCCCGCGCTAATTTACAATCGATAAATTACGAAGAAGAGAGAGTTCGTTAGAGCTTTTTACGTTTGCCGGTAGCTCGAGTGCTCGGGGAGCGAGAGCCGCAGGTAGAGCCAAACTCGCTGTAGTAAACTCGACTAATGAAGAAGGCAGAGGAGGAAAAAGCTGATGAAACGCGTTACGCGCGGTTAATAGCGAAGCCGTAAACTTTTAAGCGCCCGGGTGTCCTAAAACGCGGCATCCCATCCACTCCAGCCGTAAATGCCTTAATAGCTTTCGTAAAAAATCCAGTGGCTCCGTCGCCGCTCCCGTGCGTGGGTGCGTTGCTCCCCTCGCTCGAGGAGGAGGTCGGTTGATCAGGGCCAACGCGACTCGCACTTGTTTTGAACGCTCGAGCAGTCCCCACCCCAGGCGGCGCGTTATCGATCACGGGCCCCCGGCCTCGGGCACACCATGCCAGCCCATCGAGCTCCACTCACCGAACATCCTTAGGTGCATATGCGTCGGCGGGTTGTAGCTGCCGCAGGACATCAGGATGACCCGGGCCGCCGTCCTCTCGACCGCCTTGAGCTCCATCCTCGGGCACTTCCTGCTGCACTCAGTGCTGCTGCATCGTTTGGACAGAAAAAGTCGAGTGAGAAATAGCGGGGCCGAGCAGCGGACAGAGCGGCTCTAGGGCAGAACCCCGGACGCGAGCGCCGAGCCTCGGGCGCGCACTGCGGTCGTTGGAATTCGTCGCGAGGGACGCGCCGACGCTCGAATGCTCTCCTCGAGGTGCGCGCGCGTCGCCTCTCTGGGTTGGTATCGGCGCATCGGGCCATCGGCGCATCGCCGAGGGGAAGCACAGCAGCTTCCTGCCTCATCGGCGGCTGCCGTCGCGGCTTGCCCGAGCGGAAACGAGCCGAGGCGCGGCGATCGATGCGATTTAATTGAGGCGCCGCCGTCGCTACCGTCACCGCTGCCTCCGCCGCCGCCGCCAATGTGATTGTCCGCCGTTAAAGGAACGGTAATGAGACAATTTCGTTATGTGCCGCGCGGACGGAAACTTCTGGAGCGGCCGAACGATGCGGCCCTTAAACGACCTTCGCCTTTTTCACTTCACTTCGAATACTTTTCTTCGACTCGTTATTATTAAAAGACCTTACTTATCGATGTAATCTAATTATCCGATGTCCTTGTTTTCAAACCTGCCCTTTTAAGCTATTACGTGTGTGCGCGTCCTTCAAGACTCGGAACTAAAAACAACGGACTTATTTTTTATCACGCGAAAGCACTTTTATTTGAACTTCGTTAATTACTCGAGTCATTAGTACATGAAAGAGCTACGTTTCAGTCACTTGTTTTATCACTCTCAGCGTCTTTACAATTCAAATTTCTTTGTTCTTTGAAAATATTTAAGTTGCGGACTGTTCATTACCATTGCCTGTCCTTTCGACAAGCTCCCAGAAAATTTAATTGCTCTGAATTTTACTTTCCCATTCTCTAATTACCGTGGATAAAACATTATTAACGCATTGCGAATGTTAAAGTGAATGTTGGTAAAACAGAAATCTAGTACATTGTATTGTGACAAGAACTTTCACTGTAAAATTATATTTTTTATATTTCCAGACAAATGCATTTTACCCTACAATTTATTTATTACGTTCGTATAATTTGTTTCTCAATTCGATCAATCGTTAATCGTAAATTTTCAAATTTTCATTACATACATGTTTTCATAGCCATCTATTGTTTCCCGGATTCCTGTAATAATATCTTATGCTCTATCAAATGCACTTGAAAAGAATAACGATTATGCGTTCAAATATTGTAAAACTAAAATTTACAACTGCGTTCGAAATTCATATTATAATTTCAATCTTATTAATTGCAAATTCGTATATAAAAAAAAAAAAAAATCAATAAATAATAATTCAAGTATTCGTATTTTTAAATGAAATTCGATTGTAAAAAATTTTAATCTTCTAATTAGTCATAAATATTTTATTAAGAATTTCATAAAATGAATATTTAAGAAAATATAAAATGTTTGTGCCGACACGCTATTCCAGTTTATCATGATTTTGGCAACAATAAAATTATTGATTTACAATATTATCATAAAGCTGTGTTAACTCTTAACAATATCGGGAAATATTTTAGAAATAACTATTTTAAATAAATATTTTAGAAATAAAATTTTAGAAATTTTAGAAATAACAACGATTTATCACAGTATTTTAAACATATTTTGACTAAAATATAATATTAAGTTTTCAATAAAAATTATTTAAAACATCGTATTCAATGTACAAAGTTTAGATCGTAGAACGATTATAAAATCGAAACAACTGCTTACAAAAAGTTTTTTATACTTGCAATTTAATTTAAACTTTAAACGTTTTAATAAAAAATATTTGTATATTTATGTTTAAACGAGTCAAAATTTATCTTCTCAATGGAACAAAAGTTTGTTTAGTTCAGTAAAAAGATAATTCAAGAAAAATAAACTTGTTTTTAAAATTTATATAATTGATTTGCTTTTACTACATAAATTTTTTTTTTAAATAATATGTTTTGCAATTAAACATTATTAATTATTAATTTTTAATGCATATCAACGTTTTATATAATTTAATATTTCAAATAGTGATTTAAAATGTTTTTAATATTAAATAGAAGTAGTCATAAATAATGCTAAGCATCATTTATATTATTAGATTTCAGATTTTTATAACAGACAATTTCATATTTGCTAATATTACATTGAAATATATAATGCTTCCATGAGTTCAATATTTATATATAATACTTCCATAAGTTCAATATTTATATTATAATTAAACATTAATAAATTTAATAACAGAATTACAAGAATATTTTTGCGTGCTTTTTTCTTATCGTTTTTATTTGATTTTTTTTTAAAACGTTCAATTATTTCAAAAATATTTCATATTTTAATAATCTTTTGTGTACATTTTTTTATACACGGTGTTTTAAATCTTTTTATAAAACTTTAAATAATAACTTATTAAAATGGGTGAAATATAACTTACTACGATATTCTTTTTGCATTATATATTTCTTTTCGATAAATCAACTCTCTTATAGAATCTTGTACAAGATACTTTACGCTTTCACTACGTCGAAAAGCTTTTCTAATTCGAGTTGAATTTACATCAATTGGAATCCACTCGGTAACTACATGTATATTATACTGCAATGGAAACAATAAAAAACGTGTGAAATTATTGTACGTAGTTCGTTATTTTTTTATAAACTATTTCTTACTATATATTTTGAAAGAATATCAGAGTCATATATGCATTTGTAAGGATTCACTTCTGCATTTCCAATGACAACTATACCGTAGTTAGAAACTACTTCCAAAAGCTGCAAAGAAAATGTATAAAAATTTGCACATATACACAAATGTATGCATGGAGACTAAGTTTAGGTGCAGTTCATATATATAACTTACATCTTCCTCCGAACAAAAACCTTGTGTCGCAATGCTCTCCAATGTGTCAATACCACAAAGTAATTTTATTTGTACCGGTGACTTATCCGAACTATTCTTAATATTATCAGGTACCCAATCTGTGTCTTCGTTATTTACATTTTTGTCAATTCGCTCGTTTATAAATAAATTTAATAAATTTTGGTGATATTGCAAATTCTCTCGAGTAGTCTTTGATGTCTTTTCTTTATATTCCCAAGTACTGAGTTTAATCCAGTCACTGTTTTGGACCGCCAAGCTTAACATATCACATCTTGAAGTTTGATTAGCTAAGTCTGTTGAACAATTATTAATTAGTGATATGATGCCTCCGACTACCTGGTAAGTCCGTAACGAATGCAACTGATCCCGTGCTCTTTCTAAATAGAAAAATATATTGTCAATTAATTATTTGTAAAATTTCTTAAAATACATTTTTAACTGTATTTTTCTTATATTATATACATGTGTAATCTACATTTATTTTAAAATTTATTTAATTTTAATTTCATTTAATAATTTAGGACTTTCATTTTAAATTGGATCATATAATTTTATTAACAAGTAAGAAATAAAATAATTCTAATTTATTTGTTTTATTTATTTTTATTTATCTAATTTATTTGTTTATGATAAAAAATTTCAACGACGCATAAATTCATTTATTCGAATCCAACTTATAACTGTTTGCACTGTTGAAATATAATAATTACACGTGGAAGAAAATATTACTTGAGACTAATACATTTTTTTGTAATTTCACACATGCAAATTTTTATTTTAATATTAAACAGGTATACATTACAGAATAACAAATTTTAGAAATAAAAACTTTATGAAAATGTTGTACCAAAATTAAAACCTCATACTTATTCTACAAAATAAATTGGCATATTTAGTTAGGTTTAAAAATTTGTATTGATATGAACTGTAATATTTACTGTTACATTTGACATGAAAGCTTCTGCTCACATTCTTATGAGACTTTCCAAAACATCAACATAACCCAATTCTTTGGTTAAATTTTGATTTATTTAAAAAAGCAAATGCAACAAAAACGCAAATGCAGCGCAAATTTGAATATCTTTTTAACGTGCTGTACTCACCAAACATCCTCAGGTGCATATGCGTTGGTGGATTGTACCTGCCGTGGGTCATCAAAATCACGCGCTTTATTGGTATAGTATCAGTCTTCTCGTTTCTCATCTCCATCGTGCTTTTATCGTTTTTGTTTCGTTCGCTTTTCTCTCTTTATACAATATAAGTGAAAATAAATAAAAGATAAGTGCAGGTGTTTCTGTGTTTAGAGGTATGCAGTGCGCTTTACAGGTGAAATTAAAATAATGCAATTAGAGAAAGAGCGCAGACAAACATTCGTCACGAAATACTCACCCAGCAGTTGGTTAGTAATCTATTCCCACGTTGTTATGCCGTAGCAGCGCAGTACCACAGCCTAATAGAAAGCAGAAAGGTATTGCAACGAAACATCTCTACATTCGGTATCCCATCGGGTATCGAACGACCAAATTGTTAGCGTTAGACACTTTCTGACAATGAGATTTTCTAGCACTCGCCACTAGAGGCAGCATTGCAGCTATTGCTCCTGTAAACATTTTCGCGACTACGAACTCATGTCATTTTAAGGTTTGGTTAACTTGGTTAGTCAGCTGCGCCCATAGATGCATTTATGGTTTTGCGTGGCGACCATAGTAAAATGAGGATGCATAGTTTTCAAATAATTTCCGTTATTACTGGAGCGACTTCTTTATCGAGCCGTAAATAAATCATTTTATATAAATAAATCAAATCATGGTGAGAGACAATAAATAGAAAGTACCGCGGATGCAAAGGAGTATACAAATATGTTCAACAAAAAGGTTCAAAAAATTATTTTTAAAATTCACAATTTTCTAAAACAAGCTTATAATTAATATAATTAAAAAAAGTCAGGGTTTGAAAAGTATTTAATACACGAAAATAATTTAAAAATGCTATTTTATCTATTTAATTATTCATGCAGTATTATTACACACAACGCAAAATATGAATAAATGTAACATGTAATAATAAGATTTCACTTGATCAATAACTACGGTTCAGGTTTTCAGTACTCGCTAAAGATGGCGCTAAAGACTCGATTTTCCATGAGTTTTCACGAAAATTCGTACTTAAAAAAACAACGCGATAAAAAATAAAAAGAAATAAATTATTTTTTACATTTACATAAAAGTTTATGAAATATGAATTTCCAGTCTAATATTCACTCGCTTATTATTGATTTTATTTGATTTACCAAAAAAATATACAATTTATAGAATTTATTTAAGCCTTTATTGATTTTTTTAATTCGGTCTATGCAAAATTAATATTTTTTAGGAGCTTCTAAAATAAATGATTTCTTTTATTAATAAAATATTTATTATAATTATCATCAATAATTTAATTAAAGTTTTATTATAAGTTACTGAAAAGTTGTGTCAATGCGAAAATAGAAAAAAATGAAAAGTATTATTAAAAATTAATCATTACGTAATAATTTGTAAAACAACAAATTTTTTATTTCAGTAATGAAATTTTTAATGTACTTAAATTTTAGTTTTTTTTATTAATCATATGAAAAGTATCAAAATAATAATCTGTAAAAAAGATTTAGGCATATAAAAAAGATTATATCGCTCGTTAACTAAGTATAATAAGCGTAATATATAATATATTAGTATCCAGAATGTTCGTCTAAACTAAAATTTTAGACCATTCCCTTTAAATTTAAAACACATAAAAAACTTTTTTATTTCATCGAATAACAAACCAAATATTTTAACAAATTAAATTTTATGTAGTTTTAATGAAAGAATTTAAGATTAATATTGTAATCGTTAAAATAAAAATTTCTCCTCGACAATTTTAACTTTCCATCATATGTTTTTATGTATGGCTTTTAAGGTTAATCCCGTTTTACCGCAAAAAGTGGTGACGGCAAATAAGATATTTTACCTTATTTAATAATTATGATCTAATCTCGAAACTTTGTTTAAAAAAACTGATATTTTTTAACGCAAGAAAATAATAGGAAAATATAATGAAAACGATGATAAAAAAATTGATTGCGTAAAAGTAAAAATTTTTAAAACAAAATTGTTTTCGTATGATATTACGCGCAGATAATACTTTCGTAAATTAAATTTTTGTTCAAATGTAAATGCATGTACGAATCTAACCGTTGGTGACGTAAATTTAGTTAAATATTGTTTCTCTGCGATAATTCGAACGTTTTAGTAATCACGACTGAGATTTTCTCTCAAGATTATTGCAAAATCTAAAAGAAAACGAACAAGTCTGATTATGTTTGTTTGGTAAAACGAGTATAGCAACATTATTATAGTATTAAATATATTTCGTTTGATCGTGCAATAAAAAATAATGCGAAAGCGTAGATTTTCTCGCCGAGTGGTAATTTCGCGCTTAGCTTCTGGCTTACACGCCAGAAGATTTTGAAAAAATAAGACAATTATTGACACCGAGGCGAGAAGATGTACAAAATGATAAGATTATCGTTCTTCCGGTGCGCCTCTGTTCGCTGCCATTTCTTTCCTCGAAATCACACGCGTCAACACCGGTGCGGTATTCACATTCACACAGCCGACTGCACCGTCTCGCTGCATTTTCGTCCTATAAACGTTATCGGCAACTCCGCTTTTACACACGAGCGCATCCCCCGTAGAGGATCTCTTCGCCAAGGAGGCGGTTCCTCGATTTCTGGCGAATCGAGCCGAAAGTAGGAAGCGACGCTGGGAATGTTGGTCAAGGTAAGCGCAGCCAGGAGCAATGACCCGGGCTCAAAAGCAAAGCAGAGACTCGCGAAAATATCTCATTACACGCGAGCCAATCTCGTTAATGAAGGATCGTATCGCGTGTCGCTGCACGATGCGAAGGTAGGCTTTCGCGGGGAGAGTGATTAGCCGTAATACAGAACTCTTGTTGCCCCTCTTGGGCCTCACTCGACCCGCTCCCCGGCGCCGAGGATCCGATCTTTGGCAGATATAATGGCAGCGTTGCGCCGCCGCCGCCGCCGCCTCCTTCTTGTGCTATGCGCCCGAATGGCGTAATAATAAAGAGGGGCGGGGAGGACGAACACGCAGTTATCGGGCTGCAATCAGCAGCGCATTGACGCTGCGCTCGCCGTGCGTAAAATGCACTAATTGCACGCCACTGCGGACGCGGCCCATTGTACCGAGTGTAGCGGCGCATGCATGCGAGAGCGAAAAGCGAAAATAAGGGCCGGGAGACGTGGAATATTGATGACGGCTCTTGGGTTCGCGCGGAAGGCGAGGCGGACGAAAGAAAACGCAGTGACGTGACTTGATGCACGGTCTCTCCGGTCGCCCCGATCGCCTCGATCGCTTCTTGAAGCAGCGACATTTTTCACTCGGCTCGCGGCAAACGGAAGCTCGGCAATTGCAGATACACGGACGGCTGCTCTCGAAACAAACGCGTTTGCAGGGGCTTATCGCGCCTCGGCTCTTAATGCCAAACCCTAATTACGCGATCATTGGTTACTCGAAAAAAGCCGCTTTCCCCCGCGAGATCGACCTTAACTTCGTTATTGCTACGTTTAATTTCGAGCTCCGCTGGTCTAAAAGCGGAGGAGGACGATTTCGAGCCGTGGTGGCGTTGAATTTGCTCGTTTGGAAGAACGAAAAGCCGAAATTAATTTTTAACACTTTTATCGTTACTGTTATTGCATTTGAGTTGAAGAAAAAACATTAAACAACATCGGAAAATATACTTTTACACGCGAAACGATAACATGCACGTTCGTCGCATCCTTTTATAAAAGTATTTTTCATTTGCTTGTAAAATTGTCGGTCGAATTCGGGTTCTTATTGCCCATTAACCGACTCCTCCATTCTCTATTACTTATAATGCAAACTCTACGTTATTCATCTTCGCCCTCAGCGGATTATGTATTCTCATCGTATAAGCTATTATCGGTACACTAACTGATTGATTAAGATTTTGTTAGCTCATAAATTTCATCAAATTTACCCGAAACATACAAGTTTACCCATCAATTTGTAATAAAATAATGTCTTTGCCTGCGGAACTTTACTTGTGCTTCGCTTGATACTGGGGATTTTTTTCTGCGACTGGTTTTCATAAAACAGAGCGTTAAATCCATTTTATTATTATTTTATAACGAAAGTAAGACAATTCCGATGTATACCTAAGTTGTATTATTATTTTGAATCTCTTTATTTTTATCAAAAAATTATAGAAATTAAAAGTCCATAAAGTGCATTTTGAAAAATGCACTGTTTAAATTATTATAAAAAAGGTTAAAAGATCAATTCTAGCACAAAAATTACTACATATATTATATTTTAATTACAAAAATAAATTACATAAAAAAATCGAACTTGGGTAAATTTATTTAAAATATATATTTTAAAAATTATATTTTGCGCATAACCGAATGCAGATAAAAAGTCAGCGTGACTTTATACAAATTCCATTTTATTAGTACGAACTTTTTGAGATTCCCCATTATTTTGAAAGTTTTTAATCTTCGATAAACATTTGCGTCGCTTTTTACAGGCTTTATTTAGATTTACAATTTTATAGTTTATATAATTGCTTTTTAATGATAAATAATACGCGTATATTAACTTCATCGCACTTTTAATTGTCTGTGACTAAACTGAAATTATTTTCTCACGCATCGAATTTATTTTGATTACGTTAATAGCGTAAGCCTACATTACACGCGCACGCGCGCGCGCACACAGGTGTTAAATAAATTAAAATTGAAACATATTTTAATAATTGCATAAAATAGTTTACCATGATGCAGGGGAGTTAGAGCACAAATAATTTATCTATTTGAATATTAAAATTTCGAAGAAAATGATGGATAAACTATTTATTAAGTGGTTTATTATCACTTATTGGCTGTATTTCTTGGAAAGTCACATGTTAATAACAAGAATATTAAAGCGCACAATAATAATTAACGTCCAGGTCGTGTACGTAAAATATTATTCTCGGTATATTTGTTTGAATATTTTCAAAAAAGGTATAAAATATTTTAAAGCTTCTTACTCACATAGACAAATTATTTTAGAATAACAAACAAAAAAGGAAAGCTCGAGACAAATTTTTAGGTGTTGGTTATTGCTTTATACAATAATATCAACAAGCGTAAAACAAAAATCCTGGTTTTTCTGATTACTTTTCATACGGTGCGTATAAAATTAAACACGTTATAAATGTTTATAAAAATTATATCGGTAAATTTAATTATTTCTTGCTGTATAAATTTGATTTCATGATTTTTGGAACGACTTTATAAATAATTGAAAACATTTTACGCATAAATGTAAAAAATTTTTGAAATTCATTTGCATTCGCGTTACGCGCGATTTAAATTAAAAATTTTAAACATATAATATTGTTAATTTAAATGTAATTGCCAATGATTGGTTTTAATTAACGTACGAAATAATTTGCATTATGTAATCTCTTTTTTCTTTTAATCGGGGATGTAATAAAACTGTTTGTATAATATTGTACATTTTATTTTATACAACGCAATTATTTTTTTAATTTATCCTCATTTATTGGTTTACTTACGTATGATTATAATGTTATAATTCCTTAATAACTTAAATTCACCTTTAAAGAAAAGATCGACAAATATATTATAACTAAAATGAAAAAGTTCGTTATGCGAAAAACATAATCGATGCTTGAAAAATGCTTATTGTTATATTTAAATATCGTGCACAGTAATCTGAACTTGTATATATTGCTTAGTCATTCTAGAGAATTTACACGGAGGTATTAACTCTATTTGCCCGTCGTTTTTACGCATCTAGTAGAAGAATATAGCAATAACAGATCTTGCAGATGATAAACTTGTATTCAAGATGTAACCGATGAGTGAGACTTGCATGGAAATTATTCTGCTGGATTGTCGTTGAAAATTTGGATCTCTTTTTAACCAAAGGATAATTCGAATTTTATAAATATTGTTCTTATAAGAAGATGGTAGTAAATTGTTTCTTAAAACTGAATTGAATGCAAATTACTTGAATTATCCGATTATTTATTTTACGGAAGTATAAATGGAAGCTGTATATTTGGTCATGACATTATACGCTTACACTTTATTATTGTTCTTTTTTGTGCAACGATTATTTTCTTAATATTTTATGTGTAACTGAAATTTGTAACATTTTATATTAGACATAAATTGAATGTATTTTATACGCAATTACTTTTCCGATTATAAAATTATAAGTTCTTTTCAATAAAAATATGTAAAATTTCTATGCATTTCAAGTTTTAAACATATATTAGTAGTTTTTCTTCATATCGCACTGAAAATAATTTTAATTGATTTTTACTTTTCACAAATTATATTATTTTAATAATACCGGAGTGTTTTTAGAGTAAAATAATTAATGAATTTAGAGAAATTTTAAAATTTACGAATTGCTCGAGCAGTCGCTTCGAAAATTATTTGATATTAAATATACGTAATTTTCACCTCATATATAATCACAGTAAACTATTTAAAGTTTTAATAATATAGAATTTATAAGCTAAAGATAAAAATAGTTTTAAAAATTTTTAATTACGATGTTTATTTTTATCTTAAAACAGCCGATCTTCTTTCTCTCCTTCGGTTAATGTTCTTCTATCGTCTTTTAAATAATAATAAGTAATAATAAACTTCCTTAAATCTAAGCATCAATTGCTTTTAAACCCCATTATTCCTGGCGTGTAATGTGCAAATAATATTTAACTGAAAATTCAAATATAATATTATTTAAATTAAAAAAATTAATTAATGTAATCTTGTAATCGTAACGTTACTTCAAATTATATAAAAATTGCTATTTTTATAAATTATATTAATTAGTGGGAAGATTAATCTTACGTTTTCTTTTAACTTTTAAATCATTAAAAACAAAGACATTAATTATATAGAATTAATTATATAAAATTACGAGAATAGTCGAAGTAGCATAAATTATTTCTCTAGTATTATAATCTGTATGTATACTAATACACCGGGACTTTTTCAAATCACACACACCATTACAGAGCGCCCTCTATCTAGAAAAAACAATTTTTACTATCAATAATGTAAAATAATTAAATTTTTATGCGAAATATATTTTATTTTCAACAGAGTATTAAGTGTTGCAATTTATATATTATCAGCGCTAGTATTGAATGTCTATTAAAAAGTGTTTTTTTTCTATCAACGTACGAAATGGAGTCCTGATATATTTAAATAAAGAATTACAAAATCAGAAATATTATTGTTTAAGATTCAAAATCCATTTTGTTAGTTATTGGACTTTAATTTTTTATAAGTGTAACATGAGATTTTATTTATTTATTAACGCCGCTATAAGTTGATCTATGTATATTCAATCTCGATGTATAACGTTGTAGATTATTTGTAAAGAAACGAACATAGTTTCGTTAGTAAATTCCGTGGTAGACAGAGAGAGAGAGAGAGAGAGAGAGAGAGAGAGAGAGAGACAGAGAAAAATGATAAAAATTTTTTTTCATCTCTTCGACTACATACAAAGGAATTTCATATATTTTCAAATTGCAGAGGCAATGAAAAATTGAAATCAACGCGAGCCGACGTTAAAAGGACCAAAAAAGTACCACAAAAGTTGCATTTTATTTAAGAAAAGAGAAAGGTCTATAAAAAATAGACGTCGAAAGTAAAATAACAAGAGCAGTCTCAAAGAAGCATTTGTAGAAATAATTGCGACGAGCGGAGGTCTTAAAGATAAATTGAATGTGATACGAGGGCTGAACGAGGGCTGAACGAGAGCTGAACGAGGGCTGAACGAGGGCTGAAGTAACTTAGTACTAGATATCAATGGCCTACTCGGTGAATAGAGAAACTATTTTAATTAACTACCAAAAGCTCATGAGTTTAGACTCGCGAGCAGAAGTGGTAGGTAACATCATCAACGCTAGTAAACTCCACATTGAGCAAATTTTTTAAAAATAACCGTCCACGTTCCGTTGTAGAATGGATTTAAGAGAGAAATTGAGCAGCTAACGCTCGGCAGTTTCGCGATAAAAGAACGAAAACTGAAAAGACACATAGGGGTTTTTTTGTCACCGAGACACCAAGGCAGGCGTCTTCGGCACTGGGATTGGCAAATAAAATGCGAATAATACCTCGAGTAACGGCTAAACGCGATTCTCTGTTCGGTGCTTTGAGGACGGACTTTGATGTGCGATTATGATGTCGCATTATCGTGCACTCGCGACTAACTTTACTCGGGCCTGGCTCCCCCTCCTTTAATCCTTCGAACTTTATGTCGAACCCGAACTGCTTTTGCTCTTTTTACGACAATCGTGGATCGCAAGCTCATCCGAATTTGCCTAAAGCCCCACCCCCTTACGCTCCTCCTGGCGTTATTAGCTGTTGATCTTACTTCTACTCAACTCGGCGGCCCTCTATGCGATTTTAACGCCGAGGCTCGTTTTGATCTACTTTTGTTTCCTTTTGTTTTCTCTTTCGAGCGCGCGATTCGCACCTCCTGAACGCATCGATCGTCGCTTTGAAGCAGATTCCCCCCCCCCTCCCCCCGCATGACAGTAATCGTAATCTTTTCCAATGACGCGAAAATGTCGTAGCGCTTTTAAATACATTTTGGCTTTTGCTTCGTTTCCTCGATTGTTTCTAATCGTCATTCGAGATAAAAAAGTTTCAAGTTGAAAACTGGTCGAGTAAGCGATGTAATGCAAATATTGCTTTATAAATTTGACGCCAAGTTTGGATTTTACAACGGATTAATAGCAATTTACATTCAAAACATAAAACTATTGCGAAAGGCTTGAAAAGAATTAGAATTGAGTTAGAATTTGTTGCAGCGATTTGTAAAATTGGCTTTTAATTTATTTAAAACAATGCACGCTGATAAAAGAATAAGATCAATTAAAAACTATTTGAAAATTCGAATTTATTATTTTTAACGTGTACTGGTATTTTAGCGGTAACTTATTCCATTCCGTCGATATTATTACTTCGTAAAAAAGTAACCGTTCAGAGTTAAGAACGAGGAAAGACCGAGGAAAATAAACGTTTACGTTTTCGTAACAATGTATTTACAAGCATAATTAAGATCGAAAGCATCGAAAACAAAAACTGGATATACAATTACAGGATACGGGTGCACGAATACAATAGAGGAACTGCATTATAATATAGTTAAAATAGGAAATTAAATATTAGCGTACACGCGTTAACTAGAGAAATTGGAGAGTTTAGACATCAAGGCGAGATGGGAACATAATACAAAGCGGAACTGATACGAAGGAACACATATCAGAATATTCTGGATGGAGTTGAGGCAAAACAGGAAAATTTACGAAAATTAGGTACTGTTTTGTTAATGAGGCGACAAACGCTTTTCGCTCTTGAATTTCAAAGCATCTCGAGTGGAAACACGAAAAGCGCGTCTCGGCAATTTATCGCTTTTTTATTTGCTCGATCGAATAAAATAAAGAACCAAGAGGCTCCTGACGCAATTGTATTTTGAAAAACTCGGTTCGCCTGCGCCGCATTTTAGATTTCATAATCAGTTATTGCTTGGCTCGAGGTCTAAGCTTCCGATTTAAGGTTAAAGAAAAGGCTTTTGCAAAGGCGACGCTCAGCGAAGCGCGTAAAATGCAACGGAACGCGCAAACAAACCCTGGATGAAAAAGAAAGGGAAAAATAATGCACGGGGGCCAAACCGCTTGCCAAGTGGACCGCAGCCGTGCCTTTTCCGTGCTCAGCCTCAAAGGCGCGTTGTCCTCGTCGTCCTCGTCCTCGTGGTAGTCGCTGCTCCGCAGCCGTTTCCCCGGGGAAAATCCGAGAGCGAATATACGCTTTGTAGCACAGTTGAACCGTGTATGCAAATTCGAATCCGTGGTAAGTCAAGAGCAGCTACTACTACCCTCCCCCGCCTCTCTCTCGCTGTCTTCCTTCAATCGTTTCTAATACTGTCTCCTCTCACTCCAGTGTTAATTAGCGTTGACTTCTTTATGGACTCGCGTCACGAGTGCTACAGCGTAAAATTTCTCGAAATTTCTCAAAACTTTATTCCCATAAACTCGATTTTTACCTCTAGATTCGTGCATTTGGGAGGCGGCGTTTAGCGAAAATTACTCGCTACTTATTATACTTATAAATTTTCGGTTATAATTTCAACTCTTATCAAGTTACTATGATAAGAAATAAATAATAAACAAGCGCCTATTCTTGTGGATGCTTTTACAGGAGCAGGGAAAGATTTTCATTTAATGACAACTCCATTGTCATTGTTCGCGTAACTTTGGTAAATCGATATTAAAGTTGAAATACAAGTTATTTTAACAACAATTAAAAAAATAATTACATGGAAACTCGAGTATTAAAGTAACTTAAACGGTTGATTATTCAATTTTTGTTAAAATCAATGTTGCTATCGTTCTTTAATTATTATCTAATCGCTGTATTTTTCTTCTCGTCAATAATCCTCTTGGATACGAATGTTTTGTTAAATATAATACCTGATATGCAAAAATTTTGTTCCCGTTAAATTTGTGAATCGCTCGAATATCTTAAAATTGAAGTACAGACGAATCGAAATCGTGAAATTACAGACACGTTGCTTAACTCTGTCTTTTTATAATACATTTTTGATATTATTGTTAACGAAATTCTGCCTTAAATTTCAGTCATGGCTTTTAAGCATAATAATTTCAGATAATCATTTTCAAATAGTTCATCCCAGACATGTTTTGCTTTAATAAAAGAACAATCCAGTTGAACAAACCGCATCTCATTAATCATAAATGATGATGGGGAGGTATTCGTTAAAATTGGCGGACACGTGTCAACAATGAAAATTGATGCGACCGAACTGTCAATTATCGTTGGCCACTGAGTTTTTTACGATTCCTTTCCCTCGATAAATTAATATTTGATGGTTTCTAAGATTTAGGAAGCATAAGATGATTCCGAGATAAAAATTAGTCGACAAGGGAAATGAACGCGTCACAGACAAAACGATACAAATTTTTATATTATCCGTAACAGAGATAAAATTAATAAGCAAAAACGCATATTTTTTAAATTGAAGGCGTTAATAGCTGAATAAAGTAATTAATGTAATTTACGTTTGGAAGTCAATAATCGAGCAAATAAATAAATGGTGATGATTTTACTTACCATTTCTGTATTCCAAGGCGTACATTTTTCAAATTTATTCCCCTCTCTACCACTGCTACTTACTTCCAGTATTCGTATAAGAGACTTGACGACGTCTTAAATTAATTATCAAATTGATGGAAGGAGAGAAATGTTTTAGAGTACTTTGCGCAGCAGGCAACGCCTAAATTATTGCTAAACAAATGCACAGGAGTTTTATTGGAAGGTGGACAAGTACGTGTATGAAATAAGAGCAAGTATCGACTTTATTTCCTGAAATAATAAGAAACAAACTCGAGGATTTCAAAATTTGAAAGGGGAGAGTAAAAAAGGTTAGGTGGGAATAATAGGGAGACGAAAGACGAAAGAAGCGACGCTCAGGGAAATAAGATAGTCAACGCAAAAGTGTTCGCTTAATAATACACAAATTTTATTTGAATCCGCATAAGCAGAGAAAATCATCATCATAATCATCGCCATTGTCATTAATTATGTTCGATGAACAGAGTTGCTCTTCGTCATATTCGCGACAGTCATACGAGTATACATGTAATTATATAACGTATGTACAATAATAAGTTTTCTCTCATTTATCTTTCTTCCCTTTCATTTTTTTTTTCGTTATTTTCTCTTCTCCTGTATGTTTATATCTTATCGCTCTTTTACTGTCGCAATTCACCGATTCACTCTTAGTCACATTGTAATCATTACCATCTCATTCACGTGTGTGCGTGTGTGTGTTTGTTTCTGTTTGTTTGTTTGATTGTGTGCACGTGTGTAAACGTGTAAAAGTGTTTTTCATATTTTTACTCCTTAATCTTCACTTTGTTAATGATAATTAATAATGATAATTAATTAATAGTAACCGTAATAATCGTAATGATTAATGAATCATATTAATAAAGTTTGCTTGTATCTTTCTTAAATTCATGCAAGTTGGACGCTAGAAAAACGTTGAGTCATTCACTGACAAAAAGGAAAAAAAACTCTCTTTCGCTCTCGCTCAACTCATATTCAACAAAGAACACGTGTTCTTTCCGGATCATTACTCGCACTTGCACTCGACACACTAATTGATTCGGTACTACTCGTCGTCATCGTACACGGGCCTTAAAACGTGTATGTGTCCATCTTTTTTCCTTTCGTCCTTAACCCTTTTCTCGTTATTGTTCTATTTAATCTTTTTTGTTATATTTTTCTCTATATTGCCCGCCGACACACATCATTCGCTCTTGTTCACCCAAATTCGCGTAGTAATATTACATAATAACATTATATTCATTTTCTTTTTCTCCTTAAATCGTAGTTACAACGTTATCCGTTTATAAACGTGAAACTGGTATAGTTTTTTGTAATTCATTTTTTTATGCCATTTTTATTACTTTTTTTTTAATATTCACTAAGCATTCTTCTACCATTGATTAAATGCTCTTAGTGCCGGAGCCTCTCTCGGTTGATCGTACCCACTTTTTTATCCGTCTCTCATTCATTCTCGCTTTCTCACGCGCTCTTTTTCACATTCGTTTCTCGACGAGATCTCTCAATGTCTTCCGACTCCTCTCGTAATTTCTTTTCGCGCTCTCTCTCTCTCTCTCTTCTTGTTCACTTCTATAGACCAAAAGCATGTCTGCACCACCGACGAAACCAAGAGAGACGGAGCAAACGCGTCGCTGAAGGTGGTGGCTCAACTATAACTGAGAAAAGGACCGCACTTTTTCTCCGAAGTAGTGTGTTGCCACCGGCTCGAGCTCTCTGATCTTTCTTTTCGACAGGCGTACGCTCGCCCCCTCCTTCCTCCTGTTTCTCCCCCTCTCCAATCACCTCCCCCTTTCCCCCCTCTCTTTTTCTATTTATCTTTACGTATATCAGCGATTGAGTTACAACTGTCATTCACAAAAAACACGCCGGTTTCCTTTTGTTCGTTTTTCAAAGTGAAGAGATTTTCGTTTACTATTGACGAAATTTAGGAGATTTACGATTAAAAATCAGCACCTGATCTAAGGCTCTTGAGATATTTATATGCTATATGTAATTATTTACAAAGCCAATTTCTTAATTTTTGAAATACATTCGCTATATATTAGTAATTTTCATGTTTTAAATACTTTTGAAATTTTAATACTATGACATAAAGTATAATTATAATAAGTGCCATATTGAATTCACAATTCCATATAACACTTGTAGTAGTAAATTAATAGAACTTTACGTTTACATTTAAATAGTACGGTGCAATAGTCGTTCTCGAATTAAACTCAAAATTCATAATCGGTAATTTTCACGAAAATTTATCAGATTTTTTCGCGCTTTAAGTATATGCAAGTTGTTGTACAAAGCATTGATTTTGACTCGTTTGCAGCAACAAAACCGTTTTGTTACGATTAAACATTTTTATTTTTAAATCACACACAAACATTTACTTACAGAATACAGAATTTTTGATACAGTAACAAAACACTTTTGTAACTATATAAGAAACACTTGGTTAACCTCATAAATTCACTGCTCTCAACGTCTTAAAAACTATAATCACACACAAATATAATATAATTCGTATCAGTCGATTTTCAAAAATCCTTACAACAAGTTTTCTACCTAAGGACGACCACCAGGACGCGGAGCGAGTTTCGTTTTTCCGAAGCGCAAGCGGCTCGCGAAGATTTGAAGAAGAAATTTAGTCCCGATGCGCGAGGAGCTTAAGAGAAAGTAAACTGCAATCGTTCCCATGTGCCCGTGCACATTTCGCAACATTCGAGTATTTATTAAGCTTTTGCTCCGATTGGTCGGTCGGTCGGTTGAATAATCGATTGATTGGCTCGAACGTTTTGCCGTTCATTCGAGAGCCTTTTTGAAACGTAACGTCGCCTTGCGCTTCGCTCGAACAACCAAATCGTTGCACGCCCTGGACGTCTTTCATTAATTTTTTGAATTTCTTCTCTCAAGAGGCTTGAATAATATAAATTTAAGTCAAACAAATAATCAAGAAATATCGTCGAGATTAAATATCGCAAACACTTCATTCTCACTTTTTTGCACGCCCTTTTCACGCTCAATTTGCAGTTCATATTTTTGCATATTTTTTATAGTACTCATCTAAACAATGAAAGCAGCAAAATGTCTTGAGGAAAAATTGTTCGCAGACGGCGGATAGGAGGCGCGTGACTCTGCGCCTGAGACGTGTTTATTTTTATTTATTTTTTTATTTCTTATTACGAGCGCTAATCGCTTCTTACTCATTTCTTTTCTCATTAACTCGTTTGAATACCCTTACTTCTTTTTCATTTTTTTGGTAATATTTTTCTTCTTTTCACGTGTTTATTCCCTTTATTTAATTTCCCCATCCTATCCCCCTAACCCTCCTCCTGCCCCACCACAACTCACTCCTTCGTCATACGGTTCGGGATCGATTTATTTCTTTTTACGTTTTGATTGCACTGAAAACTTTTTATAATGTTTTTCTTTTTCATATATTTGCGTGCGTTGATAAAAGCCGAGTAGAAAAAGACTGCGAGATCGCGATGTGTTCGTGTTCGTATGTGCGCGCGCGCACGCGCGCGCGTGTGCGTGTGTGTGTTAGTCTGTTTATGTACTTCTTTTATCTTAATACCTTATACTTTCGGTCATGGCTTTTTTCTTCTCCTCACCGAAAGCTATTTTATATTTTATTATGCATCAATTCTTAAGAAGATCTCGCCCTCGTTATCCCTTTCTTATGTAAATCGTTTGACCATTATTACGAATTACGAATTACGAATTACGGTAGTAGCACTAGGTAGTTTTTGCGTTTGGTTTGACTTCCATTTAATTTACTTACTGCTTCTGATAATCTAATAGACATCTAAAAATAACACCCATTTTTTATTATGTATTTCAATATTTTGTATCTTTATATTTTCTTTATTTCCTTCCTTTTTGCATTCATTTTCGTTCCATCAATCATTCGCGTAATCTACTTTTTCTTTTTTACTCAAAGATCCTTATAAAATTGCGTGCCGCTGAATTCGAGGACATACATTACGTTTCTTTATACAATCTCTCGTTCCTCCATCTTTTTTCTATCTTTGATGCATTATATTCTACGCACAGTTAAATTCATTTATATTTCTGTTTTTTTTTTAATTTTTTCTTTATGGGTCTATGCAAAAAGCTCTTTAAATAATCTTTTAAAATTTATAAATAAGATCGACACAATGAAAGAATATTTCAAAATGTTTTCCTTCTATCAAATGCATCAAATTTTTATAATTTTCAAACTGGGAATCTTTCAAAAGAGGATATAAATACCTAGTATTACGGAATTCATTATACTTATACGTGTTTGGCTGGTGTGTGGGGGTGGGTGCGCGCGCGTTAATAAGTAAGGAAAACTCGATCGATTAAAGAAATTAAAAGCTAAAGATTAGCGTTGTTGTCTAATTATGAAAATATAAAGTCTTAATTTTTATTAAACATTTCGATAAACAATAATCTATTACTGGCAATTAAAGAAGGCAAAGGGAATAATTAATTGGTCATCGATTTGGAAATTACGATAAATGGAATCAAGACCCAAATTTTGACGATCGCATGTATTCAACACATTTATGATATGAGGGTATCAACACGAATGGGAATATTTAAATTGTATATGGACCACTAACGCATACGAAAACACACATGTATCTTACAATTCTGCAGTTAGTGTAATATATGAAGACCGACCAGCGTGTGCGAGTGCGCGCGCGCGTGTACACATATATAATTATCCAGTCTAAACTTTCACAATATTCATTCGTGTGCTGTAAAATGTATTTTAGTCTCGGCTGCGAGTGCATTTAACCGAAAACTTTTATCCATTCCAAGTATCTACATATTCGATAAATAACAAACTTGCAATTCAAAGACGTAAGCCGATGCCACTTTCTAATTATGCGCAATTCTAATTGCGTCTGTCGTCGTAAATACCGACAATAAAAAAATGCAACGTTTTAAATAACAACGATTCTTATTTAAATACTCGTACGCGCTGTACAGTTGGCGGATTAAAAGATAAATAAGCGCCTCTAATAAAATAAAAAGCTTGCAACTTTTGAAAAAATGTTGTGAAAGTTACAGATCTGGACTTCGCGCGGCGTAATATTGTTTGATATTCGGCAAATGTTCGAGCGCAAGCAATTATTGAAGTGTCAAATTGAGACATCGAGGGAGATTTTCATGGAATTACAGATACAACGATGGTATAAAATACTGGACTCGATATAATACCCGCTAAGCCTTAGTATTATTATGTACAGCATTGTAGTGTTCGAACAATCTAAAGGGCACTGATTTGAAAATCTACAATTTTTTTGTCGGAAAAAGTGAAAACGCAGAGTAAACACGATAAAATAAAGCTAACGTGTACTGCTGCTCGGCAAAAAATTCATCCCCCATCATGTCAGAGTAAGACAAGAAAGAATTGGATGGAAACATTTTTCTACGGATTTTCGAAAGATTTTAAGGTTTCGTGTTCCAGCGAGAATCAAAATTTACCGCGTAATTAAAGCGTAGGTCCAATATACTCGGATTGAAAGCGATTAAATTAAAATTCATACCATACAGTAGCGAGATGCTAATCAAAGCTTTAGTCGCGAACTAACTTGCTGCAGATCTGCGAAAAGCACGAAATAAAAGCTTTTGGTAACCGAACCGGCGAACAAGACATTCTGCATGTTTGGATTAAAATTGATAAGCAGCAGAGCAATTTATGATTAGTTAGTTGGGCAAGTCTACGCGGTTGATTTATTCGTCGATGCTGAGTGCGAAGCTCTACTAAGCCTCTCGGTGAAACGTCTAACTTTTTGAAGCACTTTTAATTCTATTTGGTACAGTCCTCGTGTTTCAGCGGCAACATTGCGCAACATTGAAAATCGTTACATATTCCTATCACCCGGCGAATTAACGCGCTTTTATGTCTTTATTAAAAATCCATTTTATCATTTTTTTCATTTTTTCATTTTTTCCCCGCGCAAGTAATCGTTCATCCATTTTTTCTGACTTTTTTTTTTATCACCGTTGCTCTTTAAACTCCTTCACCCCTGAAAATTTCACTCATTTTTTCAGCTTTATAAAAATTTTTCCTGTAAAAAAACCGAGTTATTCGCGCGAAAGATAATTAGAGTTCATTAACTTAATCTGCGACGAAATACTGTAGCGATTCTTATATATCATTATTGCACCCCCTTCTTCATAATAGTAACGAAGATTCCATTTCGATTAATATTAACTCCTTTTTATTTTTCATCATGATTCACGAGTTATATTGTGTTAGTTATTAACGAAATTTTACACTGTGAAAAGCTCCGGCGCTCAAACCGCTGACTTTTTAAGCAATCGTATTTAAAATTATTAATGTAAATAGCTTTTTCATATAACGCGAATATCTATTTGGTTAGAAGATTGGTAATTAAGAATTTCGACGAAATAATGCAGCGTCGTTCATTTTTTTTCTTTGTACCGAAGTTTGCATCTGCTTGAAAGAGCTTTCCACATTTTTTCCAGTGTAATTGTTTCCTACTCTATGGCTTAATATTATCACTGAGGAAGCAGACTTGCCCAATGTACCGACTGATTCTTAATCCTTTTTTCATTTTTTCCCAGAAGAACCTTGATAATCGATTGATAATATTTCAAAAAATTCGCAAAATGAAAAATGTACGGTACAGCAGTTATCTCGATCAAAATCAAATTTTTGCATATCATTGATTCCTTAAAAATGTTAATCACTCATATTATTCGATTATGCATTAAAACGAACAAAAAATTATTGAATTTCTTTTCAATTGATATTAGGTTTTATGTACAATTATAATTTCACGGTATCACCGGATTGGTTTTCAACCGTAACTTATTAAAAATTAATTCCCATATCTCCGATTGAAATGCTTCGTCTTTTTTCAAGAAATATGCGTTTAAGAAAAAAAGCATCTAGAAAACTTTGCTAAATATTTTATATCAAAATCAAAACCTTAATCAATGCACTGCGATGTCTTCTACTACTTCTGCGGTGACATTCCCTCTCTCTTGTAAAACAAGTTAACGTAAATATCGAATATCAAATGTATATGTATGTCTCGATGAATTACAGAAAAAAATACGTTATAAAATAAAAAGCTACAAAATTCTACTCTTTCCGTGGCGATGAATTTCCAGTTTTTTTAATTATAAAAATTGCGTTTTTCAGTGAACAAAATTATTTGGCTTAAGACGTCCTGGAAAGGGTTGCAAATTATTTCTAACTCTATTATTTTTAAGTAAACGTTTGAGCAAATAATTGCGTTGTGCACGTTTTTAGTCTTTACTGTATTCCAACTAGTAAAAAAGTTTTCACTTTTCTCGCGAAAGCACGTCTAAAAAGCATTTTTTCTGTATAACTAAATGTGAGAAACTGTCCATACCGAAGTAGCAAAAGAGACTAAAGCATCTACAGTGGAAAAAAGGTCGGCTCGTTTGGCTGGAAAGTCGAAGGCGAGCCAACAGCAGCGGCAGAGAGTCGCAAAGATTGCCTTCTAAAAAGTGGGCGTAAAATACGCGAGAAACGGCGGCGCAATAACATAACAGGTGTTAAAAATCCAAAGGTGTTGCGACGGGAAAACCCATACTGGGCGAATGCGCGCGTTTTTCCTCCGTTTTATCGATTCCGAAATCACGGTTTCCGTTTAATTTTTGTCAAAATTCACTTCCACCGTCCGCTGAATGTTACTTCCATAAGTTCTTTGAATCGTTAGTCGTATAAGATGGTCCTTTAATTTAATAAGCGTCGCGACTTTCTCAAAGGTTCGCGTGTCGTTGGAGTTTACAATTTAACAAGAACACAACTATTTGGGTTCGCGTGATACGAAAACAATCGAAAAAATAATTTCCACGCGTTTGGAAGGAGGATTTATTACATTAAATATATTACGAAAAATAGAAAGTAAAATAGATTTCTGCAAATAAATGGCAATCCTAAAACTTAATAAAAGAAGCGATTAAATTTCTGTTTAGAGTCGATTCGATTTAAATTTAAATGCGGAGTCGTAAAATTTCAAGATTAATCAAGTTTTCGTATTGAAAGAAAATAACCGACTAATATTACAAAATTTATAGTTCGCTGTCCAATGAAAATGTTGGCCGCGAAAAAAGAGCAGCTAGGACTCGTTATTCCCTTTATTTTTCCGTTTTCGGTTCTCTGCCTCTCCAAGCACCTGATTTTAATAATATACTTTTGCGTTTAGTTCTTTATCACCTCGTAGAGTTCCGCCTTCGACTTTCCGACTCGACTCTTTCGTACTCGGACGCTCTAATGACGCGCGTTTTTTGTAATTTTTGACTGCTTCCTCTCCCCGAAAAAACCAAAAAAAAATTAAAAAAAAAAAAAAAAAAAAATAAATAAAAAAATGTCCGTTTTTTCACAAACTAACTCGACGACTTACTCCGAGGCATTCTTGATTCTGTCCTTTTTTCCGCATTTGTTTCTCTCCCGAGTTCGCAGTCCTTCGCAATATATTTTTTAACAAGGAATGTTTTATGCGCAATTTGCTCTTGTTCGCATGTGTAGTGATAAATAAGTTCTCGAAAACTTGTTCGCAATACAATGGGACGCACAGTGCCGAACGTTTTTGCACTAAAGATCCAACCTGCGAGCAACATTTTGATATTTTGGTAACGAGACGAAATTCTCTCTCTCTCTCTCTCTCTCTCTCTCTCTCTCACTCGTGTAATTTGCACGTTCCTGGAAGATTCTCCCAAGATACGAATTTGACTAAAACTGCATCGAGGTTTCGCGGCGTCGAATAACGAGCCGTTGCGTTATTTTATCGAACAGGCGTCCTGTTAGTGTACGCGTTTGTTGCTGTTGATTGTCTTCCTCGAACTAACGTGTGCGCAAGAGCGTGGTTTTTGTTAAATAATCAAGGAGGAATACGACTGGCACTGATCGGCGCCTGAGAGACCGACACGGGGACACGTTAAATTAACGAAAAACGCATTTCACGCGAGTGTTTCCGTCGAATGATGAACGATGTTAGACATGCATATTAACCGCGCGGCCTTATAAAACAATCAATATGATTGCTCTCGTGATTGCCTCTGTCGTTCTCATTGTCTTTTCTCCGTCAATTCGTCGAAGCAGCGTATTCTTGATACAACAACGCGCTGCTCAGCTCTTCTCCTCTTCTACCAAGAAACGGCCTTTTCGGTTTTTATCTATTTTGTTCGTTTATTTAAAAGTTTGCGATCGCGCGGTATGCTTTTGTTGTTTTCATTCAAACTTTAAGCGGTAAGAACGTATGAACTAATGAATAAAAAGCAAAACGTAAAATGCTGTTCTTTAAAAGAGATAATGTCGTAGTGTGAGTTTACTCGTATGAAATCAGCACAAGACAAAATTTTGATCAATCGACGGTCTGATACTCTGTTGTTTTGCTGTTGTTTATCGTGTTGTATTTATACTGCAGTCGAAGTAAAAAATGTTCCAGAATCGAAAGTGCCTTGACAAATATAATTTTATCAAAATCTTAGCTCTAGATTTTGGAATCTTACGCTACGGCTTCGGCTCGCCAATTGTTAGCTCGTACGATGTTGCACATAAATCCTTACCATTATTTCCTCGCTTCATTGACTCTCGCTCTCTCTCTCTCTCTCTCTCTCTCTCTCTCGTTCGCTCGCTCGCTCGCTCTTTTTCTTTGAATATTGCGACTTTTTTATATATATCAATTTCAGAGATCACTCGTTACGTTCTTTTTTTTTAATTTTTAATGTCAGTCTAGCTAATCTTAAAAATCTATATCGCAAGCTTCGACTCCGTAACCTGCCTATTTTTTTCCATTTTCTTCTATCCTCCTCAATCGCGAAGAAAAAAACTGCTCTTCCCCTCTACCCCCCTTCTTCCGTTGTCAGTTTAACATCAATGATGCAACTTCGAGACTGAAATCTACGTTAATACGCTTAAAACATAAGAATGCTGCTTCTTTTAATCTAAATATCAAAAATTTACAATTCACAATTTATGGAAATAAATTAAGTAATTTCACATAAATAAATCATCAAAAATAATACAATTCCATTTAATTACAAAGATTAACTTATTTTAGATATAATTTAGTAAATAAATTAAGTTATAGACTTCCGCCTCGAAGTAATCTTTAAAAAAATTACCTTTGCCTATAAATCTCGTTGAATTTTCTCTCCTTTCTCTTACATTTTATTAACCATTCAGCCTCTCTCTCTTTCTTCTACCTATCATTTTTCACTTATTTTTCTGTCGAAACACCGGAGCATCTATAAAAGGCCTAGCTACGCATCGGTCGCTAAAACAGGTGATGATACATATGTTTTACACAAGGGTCTTACAGAATTTGTACTTTTTATCTCGAATGCGTTTCTTTTTTTATTTTCTTATTTTCATTTCGCCCTTGACGGCGGCGAAACGCGTGACGACGTTTCGCAGTTATTAAACGTTATTAAACGAGTTACTTCAATATACCTTAATAATTAATAATAACGTTAATGCGCGATGCTTGCATTGTGCACTCTTGCACTGTACATGGAAATCAAAGAGCGAAGTCGAATTATTTTATCTTTTCTTTAACTTTAACTTTCTGTTAGATGCCTTTAATTTTTCTTTCGTCTAATCAATAAATTAGTGGAAGATAGAATTTTTAATTCGTGATATGATTTTTAAATTTTAATCGCGTTTTCTTTCGAGAATACGATTGGCAAAACGAAAATATATTAATTCCTTTCGCTGCGCTATTACGGACAGAAAACAGAAAATTTCGGAGTAATCGTATAAATGAGCTTCGCAGCTTTTAAAAAAAGATGTTTGATTAAACATCGGTCGAGGTATCAAAATAAAATGTTTAACCGTTGATGGCTTATAAATAACGATAGGAAAGAAAATAATATTTAGTTTTTTTTTACACAATCGTGTTTTCGAATAGTTTTGTTCTAAATTCCGTTTTCGTAAATTGTTTATTCTTTGACCTATGTTCTGTTCTTAAAACTCGAGTAAAAACGTCAAAAAACTACGGTCGTATCATAATCAATCGACAGTCGCGATTATAATGAGAAAAATAAATTTGTTGCGTGATTGAGTATACGAAAACATTTTTACCAATTTTTTTAGTAAATTTTTTCGACATCGCTCCTCGCATTCACACACTTTTATTCACACTTGCTTTTCGTTTCTTTCTCTTTTTTCACAACCAGTTTTCGTAAATAACTTTAAAAAAAAAAAAATTTATCATAAAACCAACCAAAGCATAACTCGAAATTCTAAACTTGAAAAATATTAAAAAATTGATTTTCTCAAAAAATTTCGTCACCTTTTTTTGTGTATTCAAATGTGTCAATCTGAATAATTGTTTTTTTATTTTTGAATTAGAAAAATGCGACCATCGATAAGGAATATAAACTTCTTTTACACGATAGTAATGATAAAGTATCATTATAGATCAAAGTTCGGTTATTGAAATAAAACTTCGATTGCATTAGCAGAATAGCCTTGGGTGCTACATTGCCTGTAATACTTTTGAAAATACAGAATTTTTTATTGTTTTTTTTCTTCATCAAAGTAAAAAAACTTTCTAGAAATGTTTAAAATATATTTTTCAATAAAAACAAATAACCGTTTATTCTCTTTGTATGATTCATTTGATCTTCACGGGCGACTTTTAGCAAAAATGTTCGATTCGATGTTTGTTATTTTTTTCTTTCCGTTGTAATATGTACAAATACCACTTGACGCACTCGTTTACTTTACACGTTTTATATATAATGCTCTGCGTGGCTCGCTTTTTATAAGAAATTTTCCTTTCAATTATCAACTGTTTGCTTACACGCGCTCATGTTCATTCGCATCATTTACTTGAATCCATATTTTTCTGCACTTTCACTCTCTCCCCCTTCCCTCTCTCTCTCTCTCTCTCGATGTTATCATTATTTTTTCTTATTTTCTTTATTTTGCATATATGCTCATGTACGCGCGCATACACACCCACGCGCACTCTCTCTCCCCCTCTCTCTTAATTAAAACATTAAAGTGTGATCAGTAAAGAAGAAGAAAAAGAAGAAGAAGAAGAAGAAGAAGAAGAAGAAGAAGAAGAAGAAGAAAAAGAACAACAACAACAACAAGAACAGTGAGATCTTCTCTTTCGTCTCATTCGCGCTCTTAAAAAGGATTTTCGCTTCCAACTTCCCTTTCTTCTGCTTTTGCTTTTATTGTTTCTCTCGCAAAGGTGTCCGGTGTTATTATTATTATTATTATTATTATTAATATTAATATTATTATTATTATTATTATTATTATTCGTATATTCGACTCGCTTTTCTCAAATTCTAATTTTCCAACAGCCTTGCATTGTTCGGCTGTCGTAAAGGGGTGAGTACAGCATGCACAGTGTGAGTATACGATCGTGTGCATTGCGTAGATGCAATTTATTCGTCGAAGCCCTTTGCGTTCGGTCTACCATTGCTATCGTCTTCGTTCTTCTCTTCTGCGTTCGAGATCTTCCGTTGGTTACTCGATGATGCTGTTGCTGCTGCTGTCCGACGTTCTCTTTCTTAATCTCCCACGCTTTAAGGTGCACTACCCCCACTTGCCGCCATCCCCGCATCCTCCTCTGGTCTGCAAAAATAAAAAATACATCAATTTAGCTTTAGCGTGTTTTCCTTAACGCAAGAGACTCTGGCCTTATTTGCTTAACTTTAAATGCACTCGTGACGCTTTTTAATACGCGTTGCTGTAAAATATCGGCCAATTTACGGATGTTGGTTTGGTAGAAGTGGCGCAATAATTTCATTGGGCGGTGCATCGAACGAGTTTTCGGAATAAAACATAATTCAAAATAAGGTATTCGAGATTTTACACGCCAAATTCTTACACTCGTTACAGGGTCTAATAGTTTTTAGACGACGTCAAACTTGTTTACGCGCAGTAAAGAATACGCACGCGTAAAATTTGACAGCTTAAACGTTGTATGCAATTTTTGCTCGTAAACGCCGTATCTACGGAATGAAATTTGATGCGAAAATTTTATCGCTTCTGTGCGAGATATTAGAATGTTGCACTATTTATACATTAAGTACGCGTAATCGTTCGAAATCAAATTTTAAGAGAGGACCTTTAACGGAAAATTTTCAAATAAACTCTGGTGCGTCCAGGCATTTATAAAGGAACGCCCACGTGAAAAGACTTGCTATTCTTTCTATAAATTTCACGGGTATAACCTTTTATAAACTTTGTATTTTACTAGCGAATTTCTCACAATTATCGTAAGAAATATTTCCACGGAAATATCGGGGTCAAAATATCTCCGTGCAGCGCGTGGCACACCCCCTTCCCTCCTTTCGCTGTCTTCTCTCATCGTTTTCCAACTGGCAATAATTTTTCCGCGCCCCTCGTATATTTCCCATTCACCTCCAGTCTGTTTACCTCCAACTTTCTGCTGCCACGCAGCGCCACGCGCCCTCCTCCCCTCCCCTCACCACCCTCCCCCTGCCCGCCCGCACTCACACTATTATTATCCAACAGATGCTCGAAATTTTCCACGTTTCACACGCAAACCGACTGAAAAAGATTAAACTTCTCTAGTTCCGCACCAACTTTTTTCACCATTCGCACGATACTTAAACTTCTCTTACTTTTCGGCTTTGAAAAATTAGAGGGGCAAGGGGATATATGTTTCGAGTGCGTTAGTCAAGATGAATTAGATACCAGCTCGTTATAATATTTTCCTCGAGTAATTTACGCGACTGACGAACAATACATCTCTTACCGATTTGCAGTTGTTTAAACAATTTGCAGAACTCTATGTGCCGTAATTCCTTTTCACGCGTTATTAATAAATGATATATAAATAATAACTCGTAGTAACATTGGCGCAAGCTGAAATTATAACGTTAAATTATTTTTTTCTCAGTTTTAAGAAATTGCAGTTTATTTACTTTTTTTAACGCAAAATTTCTTTTCACTGTTGGGGGTTTTCGCGTCGAAGCTACAATGGAAGACAATATCTGGAGACGCGAATTTTTAAAAAATCAAAAGAATTACATCCGTTGGAGGCTCGTTAAATATCTTCAAGAGCGAACGAATGGATTTAAGATTAAAAGGCCTCGTTATGAAATTAACGGTGTATAATCTCCTTAAGGGAATATTAAACAGTTCAGCAAAATATTTAAATTGAATTTCAGGAATCAAAGGTTTTATCATCGAAAGGACATTTGGCACACAGGCGAAACCAATCGATTCCAGCAGCGTCGCTTCCTCGAAATTTCTGAAAGTCATGGGTAGTCCACCTGTACTTCCGCCTTCCATTTTCACGGACAATTTTCACCGAAAAAAAGAACTTTTAAAAAAGAAAGCGGAGCATTGCTTCGGCTAGAAATTTCCTCCGAATTATCCTTTAAGTTCGTTTAGCTTTTCTCGTAACTCGAGCTGAATTTATTTCACTTAATTATAGAGTTGCAGCGAATCGCAGTATATAATTCGCGTTAATATTATTATACGTCAAGTGCAGGCGGTCCTCGAGAGGTCGTTATCATTGATGAGAATGCAATTTAGATAAGCAAACCGAGGATTAAGTATTTGGGGGTATTTGTCGTGTGTTTACAATTGCAACAGCATGATTTACAATATACATTCTGCCGAAGACGTTTACACAAAATGATTTATTCCCCATGAATTTATATCGGGCAAGTATCCGTAAATTGTGCTTTGGAAAGTACTTTACCGACCGGGGCATTCTATCTTCCTCAACTGGAATAACGACGATGCCGGAGTTACATCCAGTTTATCCAGCAACTAGAATCAATTTTTGAACGGGCCTCGGTGCAGCTGTTGTGCAGCGAGTTAAATTTAAATTTTAGTAACGCTGCGACTCGTGCCTCGTTCAACTGGCGGCTGGAGGAGGAGGAGGAGAGAAAAGCCGAGTCGGGGAGAGAGAGACGGCGGCAGATGGTCGGCCGGGGAGAATCGGCGATTTTCAATCAGCCGTCATCTACTGTACGCGCGCACGTTCCGTCACCGGCGAAAGCACGAACATGCAAAGGTAAATTTACGAGCGATCCTGCGAAGAGTCGACCGGGCCGCCCCCGCAGGCTGTGTACAAACCGGCGGGTGCAAAAGCGAGGCTCGTCCACAGCCGGTGCCCGCGCGCGCCTCGCCATCTCGGAGGAACTTCAAGGTTTGCAGCGGAGATCGATTGTTACACGGGCGCTTTAACCCTTGTAGTGCGTATTTTTGCGTATCCCCGACTCGCTAGAGGGCGCCGGCGCCTCCCTGCCTTCCTTGGGACTTTCCAAACTCCGAGATTACGAATCTGAAATTTAGAGCGGCGGAGGAGGGCCAGCGGCTTTGTAACTTTTTTTTTTGACAAACTTTCCGGCACGAATTTCAAAGCCAGCCAACTCTTGGCTTAACGCTGATTTATCGTTCTTTTTAACGCGTTGAATAACGCAGCAAAGGAGTACTCTTTCGATGATCTGCGCGAGGTTACTTCGATATTGGCTCGTGTTCGATCTTGAGAAGAGCCGGACCCTCGACGAAAGCGAACCTTTCTGTGCCGTAATTAAACGCTCGGAGATGCGTTTACCGTCCACGTTACGCTAAATGTAATCAAAAACCATCAGCTTCGATTCTCTCGACTTTTCTTCCCCCCAGCGGTATAAAATTTGATACCGCTCACACTTTGCTGCGAACTTGGAGCTTTTATCTTTCAAAGAAAAGCGGGAAAATGCCCTATTTACCGGTGTGCTGGTGGTTCACACGCGAAAACGCAATCGTTAAGCGTGGCCTTTCGACACTTGCACGTTTGAGCTGGACGAACTTGTGCACGGAGACGGAATACATTGAGTCGAGCCGCCGAAAAAAAGCGGTCGAGTCGCGGAGGGAAGGGAGCGCGAACAGCGTGTCCTGGAGAAGACACGAGTCGCCGATTCTTTCAGCATCGCAGAGGGGGGAATTCGAAGTTGCGTTGCAGGCCCGAGCGTGACGCTTCTCTCGCGATAATCCGCGCGCTCCCGTGCAAAATTAATTTCTGTAATATTACGAAGCAGCACGCGCTGTTTATTGGCTTCCCCTCCTCTCCGAACCGATGCCTCGGCGATTAAGCGCTGCCGCAGACTTGCGCGCTTAAGCCCAGGCGCTGCAGTGCAGCCGTTATTAATTTTCATCTACACGCGCGTTCGCTCCTTTCGCAGAACCCGCGGCGAGCCCCTGATACCCACCCACCCAGCGGAAATCGTATATTACGCGCTTGCGGGGGCCCGGGCCACACACGACTCCGTTTTTGTCAAACTGTAGGAATTACGGAGCCCGGCGCGTACTGGCATTAGTCTCGTGGCGTTTCCGGAACTCTCCTCTTGCCAGGAATGCCACCCCCCCCGCTGTCTTCGCACCGATGCAGTGCCGGAATTATTAGGGGAAAGGCTGCGATTTCGCGTATTTTATGGCGCTTTTGTAGCCGAGCTCTCGCCCCATTACTGGCTCCCAAACGCTTGCTTTCATTATTATAAGGAAATTGCTCTGATTTGATGCAAAAAAATTAATTGCAGCTGTCGCGACTCGAGCCTTCGGCAATCCATCGCAATCCATCGAATGTTCCTCGAGCGCCGCTGGTCCAGCTTTCCTATTAAATACATTACAGAACACGCGTCGCTAATTCACTCGCAGCTCCGTGCTCTACGATCGAGCAACAATCCTTTCCCCCGAACGCGCTCAACTTGTGTCGAGTGTTCTTCAAAGCTAAGCTTTTAGCGAGTTATTTCGTCGTATTAAATCGCGAGGCTCGGTTGGAACAACGTTAATTTCGATTAATTCGAGATTGCAGCTTGCAGATTTCAGATAGAGAGGCTCGAATGCAAATTGCATAAAATGCTTACAATGGCAAGGCACGAATAAACGCGCGCAGACTGGAGTTAATTTCAAATTGTACGCGTGCAAAGTTTTGCCTCTGCATCGGCATCGAATAATTGTCGATTTCTCGCCGACAATAAACATTTACGGCAGCAACCAGAATTACGAATCACTCGACGCGCTTTGCACAACCGAGCACTCCAACAGCTTTTGAGTCGCACAAAAACTCGTCTGCCGTCTCTTAACGAGGAAACAACTTTACCTAAAGATTGTCCATCATCTCGGAAAGGGTTAGCCTGGAGGTGGACATCGCAACGCCGCTGTCGCTGCTGCTTTGCACACTGCTATGATCATCGGTGTCCGATTGGTTGCTCGTGTATCCGATCACGTCGACTTCATCTGAAACAGAATCAAACGCAAACGATTATCAACGGCCGAATTCGCCGCTGCCATTGCAAATGGAACGAAATGGAACGAAATGGAGCGAATTTCGTTCGGATGGAGCGGATAGTCAACGAGTTATCCGGGGATAACAACGTGTACGAACAAACGCATAAATAAATACCGCGATGTCGAACGAGTCCAAGGCTCCGTTCGGATTGTTATAAACAAAATGCGCAGGCTGTTCGGCGCTCCTCGGGAGCGGCAACCAAAAGTCCTGCCAAACGTCGCTTCGAATGCCCTTTCGGTTCCCCACTCTAGGAAGCTACGGCCCCCGCACAGCCCTTGCATCGATCGCGAATCCAGGGAAACTTGACGCGAAAGTTATTGCGCCATTATTGCGATTTAAATGGCGCAATCAATGTGCACGGGACAAGACGGGAGGCTAATCCGCGCTCGGCAATAATCTAAGGAAAAGCTTTTACAGCCAAGGGAGGGAGGAGGGAGGGAGGACTGTTCGTCTTTGCCGAGGCAACGTAATTATTCGCATTGGAATAGAGTGGAAGCAGACGGGCCCGAACGGTCCGAAGAGCGATTAAACCTGTCCCCGGCACGTGACTCTCAAACTGATTTGCAAAGGCACGTAAAGCCGAATCGTCGTCGTAACCCAGAGAGCAACGCGACTGACCGCCGATTCGGCCCGGGCACACCAACAGTTCCCAGTCCAGCCCTCGAGGGCGCGCGTCCCCGAATTTTATGCGAAATCGATACGTCGAGAGGCGGAGGAAGGGCTGCAGCAAGCGGTCCCAGCCACTCCCAGCGAGTTGCACCCGGGCGCACGTGCGCTTCGGTCCACGTGGGGGCGGCCGCCGCTCTTTTAAAGCCCCTCTCTTAGTTCTCGAACGGACTCTGCCGTCCGCTCTCGGCGAATGCTCTTCGGGAAAGCGGAAAACTCGCGCCATTTCCCGCTCGCTAAGCCGATTATTCGCGTCGATAACAATTTTCCGCGACGGCGCGCTATTATCTCAAATTTGTTAGGCCAAAAGGGAGTTGAGGCGCGTGAGGCCGAAGCCAAATTCGCCGAGGCTTGGCGCATAAAAGGAGGCGCGTGCCTCGAGCGTCTATTTTGATCGAAAAAGCTGCCGTGAATGGAAGTCGGCGAGGCCGCGGGAGGTAAAATTCCGAAAATTCGTTACAGTGGAAAGCCACTTTTCTCGGAGCGCGTCTCGATCATTTTGGCCGCGCCGCTTACGACACTCGGCCGACCTCGGCAGATCTTTTTCGACTATGATGCGCAATTTTTCGCGCCTCACTAGCTGCAGTTCGCGCCTCCCGCAAACTAGTGTTAACTTTCACGAAGCTTATTTCGCGCTCCTCTGGCTTTCGACTGCGTTATGGCTTTTTCGAAATTTCCCGACGTATTACATCAGAATGTTTACACGTGCGATTTCGAAATATTAGACATTCTTTCGAGTTATTGTCTCGCGTATGCAAACGAAAATGCAAATAAAAATTTTAGAGACTTCCGCTCGATTTTATGAGCCGCGAGTTCGTGCCTTCGAGTATTTCTTATATGTACTTTCCCCCGCGACTCTAGTAAATCACGAAAAATGTAAGCGAAATTTTAAATAATGAAGTAATTTTATCGGAAGCACCGCATTCGGACTGGTAATTTATAGGGATTCGGATAATCGCGCTCATAAATAAATAGCGCGCGGACCGATATAAAAACGCTTTGGATTATACAATTGGCGAATTGTTCGAGTATAATTCCTTGCAATAGAATTACGTAATGTTTGGATTTTACGTAATAACCATCGACTTGAGCATAATCAAATTATATTTACATAATTTAATCATCATCGTTTAATAATTGAATTTCAGCGTTTCGACTCAGTGCTAATATATGAATGCCATGCATTTATAACAAAGACTCTTACCGCATTTTTCGCCAAACTCTGTTCGCCGTAGCTAAATTCAATTAAACTGGTCTTTTCAACGCTTACGCAACGTTATTAACAAACATAAAGTTCGCAATAATTTATCGAATTAACCTTCGGTACAATTTTACTTAATTTCACTTTATCTTCTGTGTAAAGAAAATAGTTCTGTTATCCCGAGCGTACAGTTTTACATTCGTTTGCAGCTTTAAAAGTATACTAATGAACGCGGTACGTGCAAAAGTAAAGGGAGTCTTTGAAATTAAAAAAAAGAAATAAATAAATAAACGGAGAAACAGCTCCAATTCCCGTTGGCGAGGGTCAAAATACATTTAAAAAGCAGGTTTTTCGAAAAATGGACTATAGGCGCGTAATTTCGAGCGTAAAAGCAAGCACCCGCAAAGCGCGTGTGAAAATGCGTTCAACAATCGACTAAAGTGGGCTGGGGTATGCGTAGAGGAGACGGCAAAGTAGCCATTGGATCGGCTCGCATCGATCTGCGGAAACCCACCCACTCGATCTCGTGCACATTTTCAGTTTTAACGTAAAAAGACTGTTTTCCTAGCGACGCTCATGGATGGGGGGCGGGGGGGGGAGAGAGAGATGGCGACGGAGCGTGAACGCGTAGTTTGCAATTTTAAGCTTATCGTATCGAGATTACACGAATGTTGTGTCCAACTTGATAGGCTGCGTAAAACACTTCAAACTACGCGTTTAGTTTCGTATCTAGTTATCTCGTAAGTTATCATCAATTGCAGAAAAAATTTGCACAACTCGACGCGCCATTTTGCTAATTTAATGTACTTTTTCCAGGTAGACGTTGTTTCCGCAGTTGTAGCAATTTAAAGGCGCGAGGTACCTTATTACAATGTAGTGTGCTGCAGTTAAATAAATTCACGTTTATACGTCGGAGTTTATAAAAAACTTGCTAATAAACAATTTAAAAACAACATTTAAATTATCGCTCTTTTCTTTAACTTTGTTTTCTCTTGAAATATTTTTAATCACATTTGAGCGACAGAAAATACGCGTAGCTTGCTCATTGGCAAATGATTGATTTTATTTTTTCTCGAGAGACAAAAACGAACCTTAGCTCGATCTCAATATTTTCAATATTTGTAAAAGCTTTTTGTTCCAAGAAATAGGGTGAGAAAATCAGGCAAAATATAATTATTAAATATACTTATTAAATAAATATAAAACTCGAAAGCGTCGGTTCCAATCTCTCATCGCAAGACACGTAAAAGGTATTCGATCATAATGCGCGAATAATGACAACCGAATTTGCGCGCACAAAGAACAAAAAAAGAATTTGCAGTTGCTGCGTAAAATCCACGAGTGCGTTTCGTGGATAAAGAAATAAGGGACGATTTTTTGCGAAAAATATGTCGACCGAACGGCCATCGATGCTTGCTGTGTTCGGCACATGCGTATACGTAAGGAAAACTAGAAAAACCGTTTAATCGCGATAATGAGTTCACGAGCAACGA
This sequence comes from Platyscapa corneri, assembly GCA_018907185.1. Taxonomy (NCBI): domain Eukaryota; kingdom Metazoa; phylum Arthropoda; class Insecta; order Hymenoptera; family Agaonidae; genus Platyscapa; species Platyscapa corneri. The sequence goes on along the minus strand of JACCHW010000024.1, from coordinate 5,745,053 downwards.
CTTACGTAATAATGTAATAACTAAAATGACGCTGCACGAATTTAATTGATCGATCATTTTTAATTTTATACAAGAAGGCTTGCTAAAAGCACCGAGTTTCGTATCGTAATTAAGATTAGTTTTGTATTTATTTAGTATTGCAATGTTTACATCGATATCAAGTGTAATGAAAATTTCACAAAAAAGGTATATTAAATTTCATAAGCTTTATAAATGGGCAGCTAAAACTTTAAATCTTAGTCGAGTAAGTAATTTATGTTTTTCCTCCAACGATCGAACAGTGGCTAGTAAAAATGAATTTATTCGATAAGAAATTTTTCGCGTTAAAAATTTTACGTTTTAAAATTAAAAGTTTAATAAGCAAAGTAACGGATACGCAAGTAAAAATAACAGACTTAACATAGAGAAGAATATCTTGAATTTCGTTAGTTTACTTTTAATTTGCCTAATTTTTGCAATACACGCGATCAGAGTGAGATGAAAAAAGAGAGACGACAACGAGGGGATTATTATTTTATTTCGAATAATAGTTTAGCCCGTGTAAAAGCGTGATGGGGCTGCCTTTAAACTCTAGGACGTAGCATATTTGGGGAAAAAGTTAACGTTAAAAGAACGATCCGAACGAAAACTAAACTTATAAATAAAACGAGTAAGGGTCTCGGGAAATTAAAAAGAAAAGGTAAAAAGAAAAAAACGTCGGAATGGAAAAAGTAAAACAATGTAGGGAAAAAGGTAAGTTAGTTTATGTGCGAGGGAGAATTGAGATAGTACGGAGTGGGAGGGAGGAGAGAGAAGCGATAGGGGGCGCGGCGTGCAACGAATATGCAATAGTTCGAGTTTTATTTGTTTTTAAATTTACGAGCGAAACGGGATTCAACGACATGTCGGACAATCTCCCGGCTGCGCAATTAACGAGCCGCGCCTTTGTAAAGTGCAAAGCGCTTTTTCGCTCAAGATATTTTAAACGAAGAAAATTAGTTGGCGCTAAAAGAGCATTAGTAAACGCGAGCTCATCAAAAATATTAAATGGACTATTAAGCCAGAATTAATAGGCGGCCGGGAAATTATTATGAAGTCGAATGGGCATTAAAACCTGAAAATTATTTTTAATTAAATAAACGAGCTCGTATAAACGATTAAATAAAGATCTATAATAAACACGAAAATCTCCTCTCGTAAAAGCGAGCTGTAATGTGGAACAAACGATGTCATTAACTTACCTCGAGTGACAGAATCTCGCGTGTATTATAAATGCGTAATAAATTAGCCTCCCTTAGGCGCCCCCGGACTATAAGTGACAAAAAGCCGAGTAATTAGCTTCGAAGAATAACCTGCTCTTTTTCACCCTTGCCCTCCATACCTAAGTTATGGCCCGAGGATTATTAGCGGTTTAGTAGGCGAGGCATTCGATACACCCGCCATAATCCGTGTTAACGACGTCGTTCCCCGAAGGCCCGTCGCGAGTTTCGGACGCCGCCGCCGCCGCCGCCGCCGCCGTCGACTCTTTAATGAGCCGATAAGAGATGCCTCAATCTTCGATACCGTCCTGGACGCGCTTGCGTAACACCCGCGCCTCTCCCACGCGTTCGCGACAGTTGCACTTTGGGGCCGAAACGCGCTATTTCGATCGCTAGCCTCCTCGAGTCGAAGCAACGCGAGTGCCGCAATTGACACGCCGTTGTACGCCGCCGCCTTATCTCGCGCGATACAATTGCAGCAATTAAAACCTGTAATGACGTAACGAGCGATCGGACAGCATCTCCGCTTACGCTCTTTTCAACTTACTATAGGCACGCGGCCGATTTCGCCCCCTTCCCGATCTGCGCAGAGACAGACCCTTGGCAAGGACTCGTTAAGGCGAATGACGAAAAAAGAAGATATCGCGTGCAAATGACGCGCGCGGCAAAGTGCAATTGGTGGCAAAACCAAAGCAGGATGAAAGACTGAAGGGAGTCAATTCAAGGACCGAAGGATGAAGAAATTAATTGAAAATAGCGTCCAACGGAGGCTTCCGCTAATGCTGCGTTTATAATAATAATAATAATAATAATAACAACAGTGGAATCGGATGTATCTGGCCGAATAAAGAAGATAATTTTACCCACAGACTCGCTTTTTGAGTGTTGTCAAAAATGCCAAGCCCCTGCAACATCAGCAATTTTTCAATTTCTGTTTAATAATTTAAACATTCCTCCTTTCGCCTTCCGACTTCCGGATTATCGTTGTAATAAGACTCCGGCGGCTCGAAATTGTGTTTCTCATTTTTAAGAATAGACCCACAAAATTACTAATCGTCGTGACTTTGCAACCTTTAACATTGCACGACTAAGCCACAAAGTGCTCCTCCAGTATTATTCGCAATTTAATGGGCGAACGCGCGCATTTGAATAAGTCGTTTACGTCGAACGCATTCTTTATTTACAATTCGCGATAATTTTATATTTCCGATGCGATCCAACCCATTTATTTTGAATCGCGACTGAATAAATTTCCTCGCTTGATAATGAGCCGCAAATACGTTTTTCCCAAAAAGTACCAATGACTGCTGAAGTAGCATTGAAGGCGATAAAATTACTCGCTAGCCATTCCGTATTATGACTGGCAACGTCAAATAGCCTCGCGAACATTTAAAACAACGCGTCGCGACATTTTGCATAAAAAAAATTCGGCCGTCGCTCATCGCGACATCGATTATTCAATTACCGCCTGCGCAGGAACAAATAGCAAATACACCGGCGTACGCGAACTTGTCTTATTGTCCCAATTTAACGATTTTTCGAGAATTCTAATCAATGCCGATAATAATGGACGGGATCAAAATATCCTCTGTCGTACATTGCGAATAAAAATAGAACGATAAATTTGCCCTTGGTATTCGAATACGATACTTTCATTCCCGAAGCTTCGAGCGAAAAAGGGCAAAAAGAAAAATTATAAATAGAGGAATTATTCGGTAATCCGAGGGGAATCGTTAAAACACATTTTTAGCTCACCGCCAAAAGGATTCATTTGTCCGCGCGCGCTCGGGCGATTCGCGCGATTCGCTCGCCGTTGAAAAATGAGATGTTATAAAGTTCGTGGCGATCTTAGGGAATAAAATTAATCGCAGTTCGGGAGAAAAGGAGCGAGCCGAGCGTCATTATGCGCGGGGATTCAAACGATGATTTATCGAGAAAGACGTGCAGTGGCTAAGAGAGAGAGAGAGAGAGAGAGAGAGAGAGAAGTTGGCAAATTTGCATCGACCGGTGCAGATGAGCGCGCCGAGACTAGACGAATGCGTCGACGGCTGCGGCGATAGCGAGCATTCGTCAATGTCTTGTCCATTAATTTCGCTAATTGCGTAGGTGACAAGCGGCGCACGCGCTCTGCCCCCTTTTTAATCACAGAATTTCCGAGCTTTCAGTCGCTATCGATGTCGCATTTTTCTGCCGGACGGCTCCCAGCTAATTTCACGAGTAACTGCTTATTCGGATCTGGCCCTTTTTCCGGGCCAACAAGGTATATCACCTTTGCCGGTAATTGCTAGAGCCAAGCGGAGCACCCTATCGAGATTCTAAGTAAACAAAGCGGTTATTGGGTTAAGGTATCGAAACGAGAGTAGCACCAGTAGTTGCTTCCATTATTTATTCTTCGGCTGTGAAATAAATTGCTCGCGCGGCCTCGTGCCATTTTAGATTTTCATATCGCATGTTATCACAATGTAAGATAATTTACGCACCGAACGATACGTCACTTTAAATCAATATATTTCTGTGGATTCGCAATTGCGCCTGCACCCTTTATTTAACGGGCGAGTTCGTAAACTCTACACGCGCCACTTTGCCAATTTATTATTTTATTTATTAAATGCTGAATAGTCGTCCATAATTACGCGGCACTTGGAGTTGTGCAAGAGTCGTATTCAATGGATTCCGATAGTGACATAATGCATCACTAGGCGAGGCTCCAAACAAATGCTTCGTCACTACTATTGTACACGATGGAAATACAATTTGCGCGTTATTTTTTATAATTTAATTATACGACCGAGCGCTCAATACTATTATATACAATTAGATGAGTGGATTTAATTTTGATAAAACGAATAGCATTTTAATAATGTAAAAACACTACTTCGGCAAACGATAAATAACCGAATACAATGCTAAGGGGGATTTTTTCCTTTTTCCTTCGCCTTTGATGTTCTCTCGAGCGAAAGAGACGCGCGACAAGGACAATAACACTTTCCAGGATGTTTGTCGCTGCTTGCCACGTCACGCAGCCAAGACAATGTGCAAACGAAGAAAAAAACAATAATAAAAAAGTGAGCGACTGGAACGCGATGATGGATCGAGGTCGAGCGCTGATTAACGCGACAAAGACGCAAGATGGACCAAGACGTTAGACAAGTCGAAAGATAATTGTTATCAATCTTGGTGAATTTCCCTTTTTTAATTAAACGGGCTAATTACTCGAATCGATGACTTTTCTGCCCGCGATTTCTTTATTTCGCTTCATCTGCCGCGTAATTAAAAAAGAGTCTTTGCAACGTGAGTCATTCCATAAGCAAAACAGTGTCGTTGCCTTGATAAACTTTTAAAATATTGAAGAATCCTTATTTTCCAAACGCCGTACGCGATAAAGTAAAATTCAGCAAATAAATGAATTCCTTAGATATCGACGGTTGTGTAAAATTTTTTCAGAACAACCGCTGTTGGCACCAAGTGACTATATTATTCGATCAATATTTAACAATTAGTTGTTGTCTTATCTTAGATAATATTGATCGATGCACGCTTTCTAATAATATTCAATGACAACTAAGTATAATTTATGAAATGTACGTCCATTGTAAGACTTCAAATATTTAATTACCATGAGAAAGTGGATTGTGAACATTAGGATTCGTTTATTTTTACGATGAACAAATAAAAAATGTGAGCAATTAAAATGTGAATTGATTCGATAGAATAATTTTGATTATTTAATAAGTATTTGAAATATTTTAATGACATTTGATGTGAAAATTTCCGATCGCTTATTCGAGTATGAACCAAGAGTTTAAAATACTAAATCGACTTGTTCTAACGTATGGGTTATGTAAATTTTGTTCCGATTTCTCCTATAAATTTCAAACTTTAAATTTTCTCTCTTTGATTAATTAAAAAAAAAAATTAGCGTTCTGTTATAGAAAATTAATTTAAAGTCAACAACAATGAACAGTATATCAAGAAGATGGATTTAAATTTGCTATCGAGGAAATTTTGATAAAAAATGATGTTAAAAGCGTTGATGTATAAAAATATAAACATCACATTTGTCGCATTCACAACTACTGATGTATAATCATCGTTTTGCAATACCAAGACTATATGGATTACAAAATTCTATTTGCACCATTAGAATAGTAAGGATATATTGCGTAAAATTTTTGTTAATTTTAGTTGTTAAAAAATTAATCGATATTCGTATCGTTATAAATTTGAATTGTAAATTTTTATTGAAAAATACGAACACATTAATGTAACTGGAATTTATAAAATTGATTTTTTTATCGCATTTTTAAGAGGAAAACTTGTCCTGAGGAAAATGCCATTCGGTTTATATAGAAATTCTCAAAATTGTTGAATTAATATCTAAAAAGGTGAAACGGTGCGCGGATTGCGAAGCGCATTTAAAAAGTTACCACACGCGTTTTGCTCAAAATTGTTTTTATTTCTGCATATTGAAATCTAAGGGAAACTGTAGATAAATTCAATAACAATTGAGAGTGTGCAAAACGTATTTCACGAAGTTCTTATAAACCTCGACAAATTTATAAATCGCGAATTTTTCGGGTCTCAGCCTTAAAATTTTGTTTTTATTCGCCTCGTAAATTTTAATTTTTTTATTTTCTTCAAGATTCATTGGTATTCAACTGGACCAAATAGTGACGTTGCAATATTTAACGCGCAACTTTCTGTACACGAATACAATTTAAAATTTTGTCATTACACATCGGTACTGCGTGCAAATATGCACTTGCATATTTTCATCCTCTCATCATTGAAATGCAGAGAAAAGTTTGTGGCCAAGGACAGTTTTGTCTCCTTAAACACTTCCCGAGGAGAAAAAAGTCGATTTTCACGATTTGATATTATACATTGGCCATCTGTACGTGTCTGTCCGAGTGTTTTATCCGCGAGAATTGCGACGAAAACGTTCTATCGCAGTAAATTAGCGAGTTGTCACGGAAACAACTCTATAAGTTAAAATTTATTATCATCGGCCGACAATTCGCGTGGGGCGTTTACTTTTACACGAAATCTACTATTTTTTTCTCTTCACATTCTCATCATATTCTTCCCTATCATCAACGATTACTTTCGCTCCATAGACTGTGAATAAAGGAATTCAAAAGTTTATTGATTGATCGCTTCTTTCTACCGTCAAATGATGGATCGACTCGAAATACTTTAATTAATTATGTCCATAATCTTGATAAGACTATCCGAACTTCAATTTTTACAGATAAATGAATTAATGGATACAAATGCTTTTATTATTGTAATTAGCCAAATATTACAGTCATTAATAGTGCACGTAAAAAATAACTGCAAATAAAAGTACGCGTATCGTTAAAGTTAATAAGTTTCGTTTCATTAAATTTATACTTATTAAACGCAACTAGCTTTTATTATTGCAAACGCGAATTTCGAGAAAATATACAAGACCTGAATTTTTCTTCGAACTTCAAATAACAGACTCAAGGATGTGTGTGAAGAAAATTGAAAAAAATCCCGATCAAATTTATTATAAAGAAAGTACCGATGCTTCGACTTTAATTCAATAGCTACGAGGTAAATTTAAATTATATACCAAGTATTTTTCAAAACTTTACAATAAAATATTATTTTTATATTAATTCGGATCGTTTTCAATAAATCATTCGGATTTTACTTTTGAAAACAAGCACCTCTACAGTTTTAACGCGAGTAATTTTCATCTACTCGTGAAAAGTCTTTAAGATCGAAAAACAGCGATCAAAGCTTTTTCCAAATTATCTACTGTTGTACGTGATGAAATTACATTTTTTTACAATTTTTCAGGATTTTCGAACAACAGTGCTATTTGATAAAATTACAACATTAGTGTTTTTTAATTGGAAACTAGTGAATGAATTCGTAAAAAATTGTAATTATTCGACAGCTCGTCGAGTAGTGACTTCAGGCGGTAGAACAGCGTACAGCGCCAGTGGCAGTGGCTTTCGGAGAACAAAAATAATTAGAGAATTTTAATTTTGCGCGCGATAATCAAAGTGACGTGTACAAGCTCGCCTAGCAAGAAAGAAAAAAGGGCCGAGGAATTTGTTTTTTTAGCCCATTGTTGCCGATTATTCGTCAGTTAACCAAGGAATTCGCCGAAGCTTTGATGGCATTGATCGTCGGAGCAGTAATATGCAACGAAACACGCAGGAATATATTTTACGAATATTTTATTATTTATTTTTAAGTAAAAAATAACTGGCGAGCTTAATTCAGATTTATTCGAACGCGAAAATTGGGGGAAAAGGGATTCCAAAAGCCACCTGAGCGAGGATTCGAATTCAAGTTTCTTTTTATTCGTTACGTTGTTCTTGTTTTTTTCGTGCTATTTTAACGATAATGAAATCGCGACGCACTGCAATTTTCCCACTTCTTTGCTCGAATTCGCGTTTAAAGACACTGGGCTTCGAATAAACTTGGTCTATACAAATTAAACTCGAGATAAACCATTTGTTCCGCTTAGCTCGTGCAAAAAATGAAAATTTTTGTCGCATTCGCGTAAAGCATAATTACAGAAATGCCACTACAAGTTGGGGAAACATTCTTCGTTCCATGTTATTACAGACGGATTTTAATTTTCCATTACATGCGTTCGGGGTCAAAGTAACATTTATCGTAAAGTAAAATACGTTTAGAGAGTAACGAATTCGCTGAAATATCGCGGCATAAGTATCCTCCACATTCTTTCGAGCAATTTATCCTTGTTTAAAGAATCATACTTAATGAAAAAAGAGAGTTATATGAAAATTTTAATATAATTGTTCGCCCGGAGCAGAGCCAGAGAGCAGAGCCGAATGCACGATCACAAAATAAATTAAATCTCTTTCACATGAGGTAGAAGGAGGGAGAGTCTTTAATAAACCCGCTTTCGGAATGGCGGAGCTATTCGAGGCTCGGCATCCCCGAGAAATTCACCGAACAAAACATCTTAACTACATCATTTCAATCTCTCATCGACCGACCCAAAAATAAATCCACTGAATTTTGCATAACTCCTAACTAACCCCCTCTCCTGGAATGCCTGTCGCGCGAGAGAAACCGGGCCGGGGAATTCCCGGGAGATGACGAAATACCTGTCCTTATTTCGCCAAGCTCTCTTGTTTCGAGATTTGCGTCATCTCGGGCTGCGATAACCTCGAGGAAAATTCGCAACGGGACTCCCGCGGATCACCGGCTTCGAATCGAACCGAGTGGCTCGCAAAGAAGCTCCTCCTAGCTGGCGGGCTAATATCCAGAGTCACCCTCTCTCTCTAATGCGAGTAAACATTCAGAGAGACACACACACACACACACGTACGCTACTCTTGTTTTTCTTTTTGGTTTACGAAAAAGTTCGCCTGCGACGCAAACACCTGGCAATTCATAGGTCGCGATGGGTCCGCTGAATCGTTAAGGTGCCTCTACAAAGAGCTTGTCAATTGTCAGTTTGTCTTTAGAAATGGGAAACTCGAAACGATGCCTTTTGAAGATCCTGACGGACAAGTGCGCCGTTAACGAATAATCATAAATGCAACCGAGTCGGCGCCAATTTATTCGATTGAAATTACGGATATTTTGAATATTTACGAATTAATTATCCGGATTAAAGGCCCTCGTTACGGGTCAAATTAAAATACGTGACTGCGAACGACTGTTATCCACCTGAAACTAACGCTAGACTTAAAACTGAAAAATGCAAAAAATACGGTTTTCAAACGACGACGACGACGACGACGAGGACAAACAATAATAAAGCTTTGAAAGTGAAAATAGAGTTCAGTGAAGATGGGGGGGGGGTAGGGTTAAAAGTTAAAGTAAAAATTTCTCATCTACCTAATTCGAAGTATTATATTTTAAAAAATGTTATAAAGATTTTTAAACGCAGCCGTCCATGATTCAGCTGTAGCGCAGTCGTAATAATTAATTAATGCTAACGATAAACATTACTGCAGCTTTCGCGAAAAAAGGCTTGGATTCCTTTGTTTGTGGAATTCCGACGGTAGATACGTATTAGTGATGCTGAGAAATAAACGTGTAACCGAGCGTTCGACACGTGCGCGAATAAATATTATCGTGAATTCGAAAAGCTGACTAAAGTAAATGTAAACGGGAGGGTGATAGGCGATTAAAAAGCAACATCTTACAAAAGAAGCGGCAAACGTGCAATGAAAAACTTAAATCGAGCGAAGGGGATACGGAGTAAACGAGAATGACGCGAAAATAGTGACGACACCGCGTCAAGAGGTCGGGCAAAGAGGGAAGTAGAACTCTGTTTACGATGCAGCTACTCGTTTTTGTACTCTCCTAGCAGCCGAAGTCGTCCTTCCCTGTCCATGAATGCCAAATTAAATCGTGTGCGTGTTTATGAGGGTTGATGTATTTGCCTGTGTGTAGATGCGTATTTACAGACACGCGAGACGAAAGATGACGACGAAACGGAAAGGGACGCCAACCGAGTGGGGGAGGAAATGAATGAATAAGCAAATAGATTGTGCAAATACCCATTACAAGTCGAATACATTCGAGACGGTATTATAGTTGGATTTTCTTAGTTACGAGTAATGACGCGTAAAAAGGTGCAAAGCTTTTTAAGGAACTCGAGCGACCATTAGGACCCTTTGTTTTCTTTGCTGCAGGAATTTTCCGACTCAGCCCTCGAAGGTCTTCTAATATCGAGTTAATAGTATTTGGAATTATGTAAAGTACGTTGTTGATTAGCCGGACGTTGAAAGGGTGCGCGTCACTTGCACTTACTGCCTGTAGATTTGAGAGTAACAATGGGAAAGAAATAAGTTCTTCGATTTTAAATATTTGTATGGGAAACAAAAAAATCTGAAAACGATTGACTTTTAATCTACGCGATGCGAGTCAGAAAAATGAGTTGCTTTACATTTTGCAGAATTCATTAGCAGCACACGAATACGAATGCTTTAAACAACTTATTTTCGTTTAAATACATACGTCGAGGGCTCCTAGTTTAATCGAGAAGCGCAACTTAAATTATCAAATAAAAATAGCCTGAATTTATTTTTTAATATTATCGAGTCAAAGTAAATAAAACAGTTAAAGTAACGCACTAGGCAGCGTTTGTAATTAATCGTTGGCTTGATAATTCTGAATATTAAACAAAAGGTGGTAAAATCAATAGGGGCGAGTTTTTAATTCGAAAATAATTTAATAGTTTGGGCAATCGGGAATATCCTTCGATCGCTTATCGGGCAATTACTTTTTATCGCGTTAACTGATAACCGCGGACAAAGTTGCGCGTAATTTGTTGAAAAACTGACGATATCTCGCGAGGAACGAGCGATAACCCAAACGAGATATAAAAATCGTTTCGAATTTCCTTGGAAGAACGAATCCATCCCATCCGTTTCTTTCGCAAATTTAATCAAAATTTCATACTATTCGCAACGAAATACATAGGTATTTCTAATAACGGCATTACGTCTTGGGTGGCGGCAATTCAGCTGATAATAACCTCTCCGATAAAACAATTTCGAGTCGTTGCAAGTAGCAGCTCGAGTATTGCCGTTCCTCGCGCGGCTAAAGCCTGACATGCCTCGACTGCTTCTACTTGTGCTGAGTGAGCTAAAGATAAACCGAATTACAGCGCTGATACTTTGCTAGAAGCCGAATCGACCGGTGAATGTCATTGTTAAATAGTGTTTTTCTTTCGCTGTTTCTTCTTCTTCTTCTCTTTGCTTTACGAAATTTACGAAACATTTTACGTCTTATTGTTGTAATTTATCGCGCCGACAAAATTAATCGAATTCATTCGAACGAGCTTCGCATTTACTAGCTGAAACCTATTTCTGCGCAACGTCTTTCGTTCTCCAAGGGGTGCGATAAATTCTGCACTCGTGCTTTCTGCAGTTTAAAAAGCAGCAATTAACAAAGACAAGATTAAGCGCGAATTTCAATCGCCACCTCGCACACGTTTCGGAAGCACTCGTTGATTAAATATTTTCGAATTGTCGAGAATCTGCGGAAACGACCGCGAGCGTCCAATTTTAACGAATTTCGCGGCAGCGCATTTTCAGAAAGATTCCTCGGGAAGTTTCCAGCGCGCTTGTATCCTTGAAAGTTGACGCCGCAAAATTATCTCCCCGAAAAGCAGTCACTGCAATTCGAGGGATGGACGATAACGCAGGTTTGAAGCGTGTCTTCAGGAGTTGGCCGGTAGCATAGCGAGGAGGAAGTGTCCGCGAATAGATGATTAGACGCCAGTCGAGGACTTCCTCGGCTTTTTGGTGCGCTCTTATGCATGAAAATTGCCGCGGCTCGGGATAAATCGGCGCTCGATCGCGCGAGCAGGCAGCGCTCCTTTCGTCAGGTGAAGCGGTTCAACAACAACAACAACAACAACAGCAACAACAACGAGGACAGGAGCACTCGAAACCGCGGCTCAGGCTTAGACAACTTCATTTGATTATCCGTGCTCGAGTTATTTCAGAATTTTCTACCACATCTTCAACTCTCGCGCGTATACCACAGCCCAACTCTAATCCACCCAGCGTTTTATCCACATTTTGCAAACTGTTTAAATGCTCTTGAAGATTTTTGCGGTTTCGCCCGAATTAACGATGTTACGCTCTGGTAATGGAAGATTTTTCAATTGTTTTATCGAGTCATAGGTTATTTACGGAACTCGTACTCGAATCGCGAGCTATCAAACAAGCACTAATTTGACGAATCAAAGCTCGCGGGGTAATTGCAACGGAGAGGTGGAAAAAACAAGTTTGCAGTTTGTAACCTAAAGCGATTGCTTTATCTCTTCCACGCACGAGGTGAATCGTAAAAAGCACGCGTTAAAAGCGTCGCGATATTATTCCCGAGTGTCGCTTTAATTTTCTCTCGTTAATTTAGTGCGCGATAATATTATGTGCGAGCGCGCATTTATCAAACAAATATTGCAAATAGCGAATATCAATAAATCAATCTCCATCGTTAGCCGTCGTCTGTCTCTAACTCGCTTCTTTTTCGCTTTCGGTAATATAATTTCTTTTATTCCCGGTAAGTATCATTTCCTTTTCTTTCTCCTACCCTTACTTTGTGCTTACATCGTCTATTTCTCTGCTCTTGCGGCGTCCCATTTTCCTCTGTAATTTCATTTTACCTCTCTCTCTCTCTCTCTCTCTATCTTTCGCGCTCTTTCTCACACGCGCGCACACACACACCCTCCCTCCCTCGGTTTCTCGGGCTCCGTTTGTCTCTTTAACTACGTGTCAGCAACACACGCATTAGTCAGTCGGATTCACGGACGAAATTTCCGTGTGTACTCGGGCATTGTTTCCGTCTCTTATTTTTTGCGGGTTAAAGAAATCCTTTTCGAGCAAAAATTTAATTCATCATCAATGGTGCATCTTGCTCTGATTTATATGTCATTAAACGCGCGCGCATGAGAAGAAACTCTGCTTTCGGCGGCGATATAAAGAACCGTTAATATGCCCCTAAATATTAAAAAATAATTAAAAGGTTAAAACTGGTAAAATTAATTTCGTCTACACATCTTTGGATTATAATTTTTAATGCTTAGTTTCTTTTATTTCCTATTCCATATTCTGCGATAAATTAATTTCACATTAAAAAGTATTTTGTGCGATGGAAAACTTTTTTCTTTTTTTTTTTTTACCAAAATCAAAACTGTAAAACGCAGAGATGAATTTTATTTTATCTACGTCAGCTTAATAAAATATAAATAAAAATCCGGCATTTTAAAAACAAACTTTAATTAAATAAAATACGCCAGGTATTAAACAATAATAAAAATGGTATTTTAATCAAGTAATTATAATCGCTAAAATTTTGCGCAGTTAAAAAATTCGAAATAGAAAAAAATTAATTGAATTCTGATGCCGATACGTGCAGATATTTATTGAATACAGGCGAGTCGAAGCGAGTATTAGCGTCAAATTTTTCATGAAATTCATACGATCGAGTGTTGTTGATAAATTAACAACGATTGATGCATTTTTTGTCAAATTTACATGAACTGATGAAATCACAGATATGATTAAAGTTAATTTAAAGATGTATTGATCTCTAACGGTTAATTACTGAAATAGCATCAAATCTAGTTTTAAGGAATACAACTTTAATCTTATAATGTACGATTTTTATAACGTATTTTTAATTTACTGTTTAAATACTTAAATAATTACACTATAAATTAAATTGAATTTATGGTGGAAATTTACAATAAAAAACTGTAATATTGTTATGCCATAATATTAACGCATGCTTTTTAAATCGAAGCTTACGCGAAATGAAACTTCGGTTCAAGTTCTCTTATCGTTTAAAATGTTCAAAGTGACAAATTCAACTTTAATAAATGAAAAATAATATTATTGAATAACCTTGAAAATAAAAAATATGTTACTCGTGGAAAGTTTTAAAAATATGAAATATTGAATTTTAACGCAATTTTTCCGCTTGAAGTTAGCAAAACGTAAGTTTGAACGAAAATTTTTACGACGGCGAGTCAGTGAGAAGATGTTAAAACTAACATTGAAGGATCTTATTATCCAGCATCAGGCCGATCGATGAATCAAAACTATTTTTCTCGCCGACTAGTTTTCACGTTTCTTTCTATCTCTCTCTCTCTCTCTCTGGAAAGTGGTCACTTTGGAACCTAACGGAATCTGCCTACGTTTTCGATTCACACCCGCACCGCCTGGAGTTTGTATTTCGGCATTTGGCTAACAATACCGCGTCGTACATAAGCTAATCGCCCAGCATTTACTTTATCGAATATAGAGAGCGTCCAAGTGTTGGTTTAACAGTGAAAAAGCTTCTTTAACGTTAAGCAAGTGTACCAACAGAATAACGTCTCCAACACTTTAATATTCCGAGTTATCTAGGTCTAAAATTAGCAGTTTGCCACGGAAAAACCATCGCACTAACCCAAGGACAGTTGAGTAACGAAGTAACCCGAGGCGGTATTGATCAAGGCCAATGGAATGGAGGAAAACATTTACCCTTTACTAAGTACTAAAGCCGCATCGATGGATACTTATGTTAAACGATGCTTTCAACATCGATTTCACATTAATAGATGATCAAGTCCGCCAGACATTATCACTAGATTGACGTTCTAGTTAAATGAACCATGCGCCCACTTCAGACGGAGTAAGATGATTGAAAACGTTGGGAGGGGGAGGACCATAAACTTACTCAGAAGCAGACAGAGATTAGAAGATCGCAGTCCCTTTGTTCTAAGGTAAAGCTAGAGATAGACTAGTAGCACTCGAGTACTATTGCTATAGTTCTACGTCAATGCGCGCACAGCCTGCAGTAACTCGTGTAAACGTTATCTGTGAAACGAGTCACGGATGTTACGCTGGGCGCACACACACAAACGGCCGCGGGCGCGTACACCGGAGAGCGGAGCGGCCACAAATTTACACAGAGACGAGCATACGGCAATTGGAGCGGCCGAGGGAAACGCGCGCGCGCGCGCCCGCACACACACACACACACACACGTGGAGCGACCGAGAGAGAGAGAGAGATAATCTAACGTACGATGGTTAATGGCGTATGCGATAATGCGAGTGCGCGCGAGCGCGACTCTGCATGATTTATGCGCGCGGCAGCCACGGCGCGGCGTCCATTGTCGCTTCCGTTACAAAACTGCGCGAACGCCGCCGCGCGGACGTTAAATTAAAGGGCGATTTGAAGGACGATAGCGGGCTTCGGACTCGCCTGCCCATCTTCTCTCTCTCCTTTTTATTTTTCAGCTTTTTATTTCTTCGCGATGCTCTGGGCATTGTTCCCCGGTTATGCATCACGCGCTCCTCTTTGTTTCCGCCGCTCGCTCGACGTCTTTTCCTTTTTATCTCTTTGCTAATCTGGATGATAATTTCCCCGAGCTTATTTTATTTCCGTTTCAATAGACAGTTTGACTAATTTCCACGAACGAGGCGCTGCCTCTTATTCGTTTTGGGACCCCCCCCCGTCCGACTCGCGGAGACTCCTCCTTAAATTTATCGCTTTCACTTTTCACGGCGGCGGCGGCTCGCCCCCAAATATTTTAAAGATCCGGATTTCATTGGTATTAATCGGCGTTGGCCCGACACACGTGTCGCGCCTCCGCGTTCGAGTTCGTTTTACGTGCAATTCCGCGCATTTCTATTAGTTGCGCAGCTGTTATTCGCAAATGGAGCAGCTATTTTTACGCGGCGCCTTGTTTTTTAATGAAACTTGTTCCTGTTATTCGCTGACGTTCGGTATTTCGATAAAACCCAATAACTGGTTGCGATAAAAGGGTAGTGTCGCTTAAATTCGTTAAAAACAATTCCAAGCTCGCACTATTATTAAAAATAGCTTCGGATTAGAATAAAATTGCGACTCGAGCGATGGAGTTTTGAAAACTAGTGGCTGACGTTTGTTTTGTACTTACGTAAATTGCCCGGGTCAATGACGTCCGAATTTGGCGAAGTGTACTTACCTGCAACACACGGAAAAATAAATTAATCAGTGGGATTCCTTGAAGGAGAAACGCAATTTTTATGCGATATAAAATACAGGGTCGACGTATGAGCATAGCTATTATTATGTTGGTAAAGCTGTGCACATTCGTAATTATATTAATGAAATGTTGCGCTGGTCGATTGTTCCCGTGTCATTCGGCGGATGAAAATATTATTCCCGACGGAATAATTATTCAATTTTTCAACTTTCAAACGAATATTATTCATTTCATATAAATTGTGAGTTCCGCGCGACGTTTGGAATGTTTAAAGTTTTCGTTACAATAGCGAAAAGCCTTGGCCCCGGTCAATTTTTGGAACTCTCTCGTCTCTCTCTCTCTCTCTCTTTCTTCGTTTTTAAACACAGTCGTAAATATAATTTGCATAATCTGTTTCAGTACTGACGCGGAGGATATAAAACGTTCAGTTAAGTATGACTAAAGTTGGACAGTAAAAGGATAACCATCGTTTAAACACCCAAATAGTACACGTACCAATATTCCTTTTCGTTTTTCCGTTCCGATGTTTTGCTCGATGAGCGTAAGATAAAGGATTCGCATATACGTGTAGGTTATGTGAAATAACGACCGGTCGATTTATAGCTTGACGAAAGATCTTGGATGCGATAGGGGCGACTGGCACGAAACGAAGTAAATATTACGACAGACTCGGCGAAAAAAGTAAGCCTTTTGCTTCTTTTATTTAAGCCGAGTGCCACCGAGTACTACCGAGTGCTACGACACACGCGTCAACTTCGTAAATAGCGATAGCACGTTCCCCTATTTAAATCAATCTCGAGATCCATTTCACTTATTTCGAAAGAACTGCTTTTTATCGCTTCTGCTAATTTTTACGAATCGTTCGATGCTTTAAAGTCGAGGATCTTGTCCCTACAATTTTTGCACGTTAAAAGCTGAAAATTTTCATTTTCTGATCGTTGCAGAATCGACGTGCTTGGTATTATTAGTAAATGAAATGAAATATATTTTAACTGGGCGTCAACGCGATTGTCGCCTAATCGATACTCGAATGATTTGGCTTAAATTATGAAAGAATCGCAGCTGCTGAAGTTTAATGATAATAAATACGATTAAACAGGTTATTCTCGACGAAGATTGGTGGCGAGCATAACATAATATCTAAATAAAACTTTGAGTTGGCACATCGTAAGGTGCGACTGCGTAAAAGTACTCTTAGGTTCCTTTGCTTATTTATTATTTTATCCGAGACTCCTCTAATTTTTACGTGTGTGTGTGTGCATCAAAATTTAAGTTTATCGTCAAACATCCGACATTCGGACTCGCAAGTGTTGAATAAATTAAGTACTGTGAATTTCGTGTTTGCGAATTTTCACGAGGGCCCAAGCTGTTGCCAAGATCCGCAATAAGAAGAAAGCAAGAAAGAAAGAAAGAAAAAGGGAGACTCGAGCAACGAATGAAAGGCCAAGACCGTAACTCATAATTAAGAGATGCATTTCTTAATTCCGCTAATTCGTAATTGCAGAGCGACTTTTGAAAATAATTCTCGAGGGAGATTAATTCTAAGTGACGTATGAATGTCGGGAGGTAAGTTTGAATAATAGGCTACAGCGGTGATAATTGCGAAATCATAAAATTATCCCTCCATAAAAGCCGGCGAATGGCTGGGGCCCTGAAATTTTCACCTTAAGCCCCATAAAACAAAGCACCTTGCAAACGTAACTCGGGCAGTTCTCGCGTCAAGAAGTGCAAAATCTTCCACTCGGCCGCGAGAGGCGAAGCGGAGAGGAAGCGGAGAAGACGTCGCCCCGTTTCGGGCTTCGCTTTCTCGGGGCGCTAATTTTCATTACGCGCAGCCCGCAAAAATGCCTGGAAATGCAGAGCAACGGCTCAGCTTCCATAGCGGGCTAAAAAATAAAGTTCGCGCGCCTACGCACGTCTCGGATCGCGTTAATAAAGCAATATATTTTTCCCGCTGGCTTCCCTTTATATTTCAACGTCGGATACATGGCAGGCTTCACTTACTTTTTCCGCGCTGCTGGCGTAAGCCGGGCCGCGCTCCTCCACGTGCTCTCGCCGCGAGAGGTTATGGGGGAGGGGAGGGGGGGGGCGGGGTTGGAGGACCCATATATACGAATTAAATCCCGAACTCGTTTGTATGCAAATGCGGCGCTGGCGGGTGGCCGTAGCCACAGCCGCAGCCGTAGCCGCGTCCTTTTATTTCCCTTTATTTGCCTGCTCGTGTCCTCGGCTTGTCTTTATTTCCCTCCAGCCACTTTTCCTTCCTTTGCACCGATTCCTCCTCCGCGGCTTTTCGGCCTTTCCCTTTACCGCTCCCCTCGCGCTTCCTCCAATGGATAAGCAATCAAGGCTCGTGCGTTCCCAGTCGTAATTTAAGGGGCTCTTGTTCTCGAATCTCAACTCGAGCTATTAATCCGCGATCAGGCAACTTTCCTCCCCTCCCCCGCGCTCACTCGGGATATTAAAAATTTTGCAGGCTTTCGCCGGAACAATCAGCGAGCTGCGATCGAATCCGACGCTTTTCCCTCGACTGCTAATTGCTCGCAAAAATATCGAAATCATTTATTCGCCCCTCGCGACTGCTCAACGTCGAGCTTTGAAACTGTTGATTTCGCTCTAAAGGCGCTCGGAGGTGGCGTCATCGATGGATGTTACGTTAAAACGAGTCAATACTTGAATTGGGTTGGTTGCAACGAACGAGTCGATAAGCGCGCTGCCTCCCTTACCGGAAAAGCCTTATTGACAATTACGGTAAGCGTAAATTATTATTATTTATTACTCGGTCGTTACGTTAGGCATATATTTAGATTTTATTTATGCACGTATCGCTTTCAGTTCTGCCACTCTGCGACAGTAACATCAATAGTTGACAAGTTCTCCGTATGAAACGCAATGTGAATAGCGAATTATCAATTGCGTATTTTAAATTATTCGTCAGGGCTCGATAAGCATTTGCGACCAAAAGAGTTAACGACTACTCGCTCGAATTACAATTACATCGATTTTCTCTACAAACGAGTTGGGGCTTTTAGTTAATATTGCACGCAAGTAGAGAAATAAACGGCGAATTATTTCATAAGCTCCTTTAACTATAATAGTCGATCGAATGCACACTCAAGTGTGTGCACCCCTCTGTTAATAATTAGGCGTTGAAGCGGCAGTTGCTATATACTCGAGCAATAATTGTCTGTAATTGTTAAAATTAATGTAACTCAGCTGCGTTCGCGAGATGGAAACGGACGCGAGTCCAGTCGTCGTATGCGACGGGAAAACAATGTCCTCGGCAGAATCTCTCCGATATTTCTCGTGGGGAAGTGTAAAAAGCTAGTGATTAAAGGTCCTATCGAAGCAATCGCAAGGAGTTGGCAGCGGGTCGCGAGGCAACGACAGGCGACGTCAGCGAGCTCCGGACCAAACTCTTTGGATACAAGGGGCGGGAGGAAAATAAAACGCGGAGGCTGCCGCCGCTCCATTACAGTTCATCGCTTTCAAGCTCCCCCCTCAATTATTCGAGCCTCCCGTCCTTTATCTCGCTGCTGTTATTTTCCATCCCTCCCGCCGCGAGCAGACGGCCACGGCGAGCAAAGCCGTCCCACCCACTAGCCCACATCCCGCCTGAGCAATTAAGCGCCGCTAAGAGGCTTTCGCGTTTTAGAATCTCTCTCTCTCTCTCTCTCTCTCTCTGTCTTTGCTTCGCTCGTGTCCTTCGCCAGGGGCTTCCCGCTTTAATTGTTGTTTATCGAGCGAGACACGGATGCGCGCGTGCAAAGAGCCTCCGGGCGACGTTGAGCCGCGAGCTCCTGTATCCCGGAAATTCGCATGCGGGAACTTCCGCGTTTCCAGCCTCTGATCCCTTCCACCGAATGCGCCTGTGCGCGTGATCTCCTTACGAGCGGTCCAAGGACGGCTCCGGGCACTTATTAGGGTTAAAAATGTATTACCGCTAGATGGGCTTTTCGCTCGCCCCGGGAACTTTAACCGACTTAATTTTTACGCGCAACTTGGATGTTTCGCCCGTGAAAGGCAGCAGGAAATTACTTGTCTGGAATACTCCGCATTTACATCTCGGCTCGAATTGAATTCTCGAATAGATGAAATCTCTAGTACTTTATTTATATTTTTTAAATTCCGAGAATAATTGTGTACGTAAATGTGTTTCGACTCGAATATTATCTGCTGCTGCTGCTGCTGCTGCTGCTGCTGCTGAGATTAAAGTTTTTTCTCGATATTTCGCCTC
Organism: Platyscapa corneri; assembly: GCA_018907185.1. Classification (NCBI taxonomy): domain Eukaryota; kingdom Metazoa; phylum Arthropoda; class Insecta; order Hymenoptera; family Agaonidae; genus Platyscapa; species Platyscapa corneri. The sequence continues at coordinate 5,725,082 of JACCHW010000024.1, read as the reverse complement.
GTTTTTCACACACCAACTATTTCATCGAAAAGACAAGAACTTTTTATAGCGAACAACAAAAACGGCTAAGCTTAACAAGATTATCGGTACAAGTTTCGAAATATTCGACAATAAAATTCAAATAATCCAAATTTAATAGCCACGAAAAAATGCTTAAATTGAATCTTTGAATTACTTGGTTTATATTAGAAAGAAAATTAAATTATTCAACTTTTTATTATTAAACGCGAAAAGCTTATAAGTATTAATATAAATTCAAACGAACGCTACGCCATAAATTTTTATTATCCATTTGTATATACATCAAAGCCCATGAAAATAAATATTATATCAGGTTTAAAAATACCGAGACAATCATTCTTTTGACCCCTGAAATAGAATCGATGGTAAAAACAATCGTCCTTTAAAGGCAACTGTTGGATGTTTGCAAGAAACTATTGCTTTAAAAGGGAGTATAATAAAAAAATTCATAATAAAAACGTCGCGCGGAATGAAATGGAAAGTTCGTACGAATAATCGCAGGCGAGAGAAGGAGTATAAACGTGTTGAGGGTTGGTTGCGCGAGAGCGAATTAAAAATCCGTATAACGCGGAGAAAATATCTACTCGTACATAAAAGGAAAAGAGAGAGAGAGAGAGAGAGAGAGAACCACCGCAGCTGTACTCCTTCGCGATCACCTTTGCTTTAATATGCACGGTTCATTTTCTCGATTTCCCGTGGCTGTAATACGTGTTCCCTTTTTATTAGCTGCTCTCCCCTATCCGAGTCCTTGTAAATTTACCCCGTTCCTCTTTCCGCATAGCAGTGCTTTCTCTCCGCTCCAAATCTGCATTCAATGTCTGCTCGCTGCGTTAAGATGGAGGGAGAGGCAGAACGACGACACGAGGAAACAGGGAGTAATAGAGTTTAAGGTGAAACTGTTTTGCGCTTATATTGGAAAGGATGGAAAAGCGGTGCGAGCCCCCCCCCCCCCCCCCAACAAGAACATGCATCGTGTACACGCGTGCAGTTATTGTTATGTAAATTCATAAATGTGCGACGAATAAACGTAACTGACAATGATGAAAAGGGATTGGCCGCAACGCCATCGAGTTAAAGAGGTTAATTTTTTATTAACTCAGGAAGAAGAGTATCGACGTTCTTAGAAATAACAACGTCTGTAGTTTGCGAGCAGTTGGTAACGACTAACCATGGTGTTCATCCATCGCGTTTATTTATCGCACGGTGCTTGGTAAGAAACACACTTCAATCCTTCTACTTCATTAGCTGCTGCGCTTAATTTTTTTTTCAAACTAATGGATAAAGCGCGAAAAAGCTCAAAGTCGCGGTGACGCTTGACTCGTCGCCCGACGCCTGCGACTCGTCGAGCTTTTTTACTCCGCGTGCTTTCAACGTTTCGGCGCTTCTCGTTTACGCATTACGCGGCATTTGTAAGATTGAAATCTGCAGTACTAGAACCGTCATCTCTTCCCCTCTTATCATCGATCTCGCTTATCGTTTATCCTCGTTTTTGCTTTGTCTGTCCGCTGCATTTTGAATTACTCTTCACTACTTTCCTTTTGCTTTTCTCTCGAAACAAAAAATTCTATTTTCTACATATTGTCTCGGTTTACGAATCGGAAGACGGAAAATAAGCGGGAGTCTTTTGAAGCACCGGGATTGTTCCGGTTTTCCACCCGCGATTGTATGTTTCTCGTTCTCGCGTTCCCGGCAAGCTTCAATTCGCCTTTTTTCCGTCTTCCGTCGTTCCGCCACCCCTTCGACGTCATTCTCACCCTCTTTTATTTTAACCCGTGTTTACACTGCGCTTTCTCTTCCCGCTCGACGGCTTATCCGCAATAGTGGAAGAATTTTCTCGCAGTCTCTCCTCTTCTCCTTTTAATGCCTATTTACGACTTTGTAACTCTCTTGGCTTAAACCGTGTGCGGTTTTATCTTTGTGCTTCTCTTTAAATACGATTTCGGTTTATCTTACTAATTTGTAGCAATTGCCTGCGATCGCATCGAGTTTTGGAACTCGGGCCGTTTTATCGAACTAATTGCAATTCTCCTCGATTTCCATCTCAAAATCGTTGCTGCGTATTATTTCACTTTAAAACATCCAAGCGTGCCATCTTATTTTCACCTAAGTCTCGTCGAACATTCAATCCGCTAAAAAAGTCTAGAATTGGGTGTAATTTGTTAAGCAAGATGTCGCAATCGAGTTGGTAAATCACAATAATCGGAACTGTTTTAATTTAAGGCGTTAAACAATTTTCGATGGGCATAAAATTGACGTCGAGAAAGAGGCGCATTGGAAAATTTTCGGAATACCAGGCGGTGAATATTGCAAATTATGCTTTACAACATTAGATCGGTATGGCCGTTTGAGAAAATAGTTAGTTAGCGAATAAAATTGGCTTAAATATTTCAAGTAAGTAGCTCTTCGTTGCCTTTTCGGTTTTAATCGAAAGGCTTATGAGAAAAGACTCGATCCTTCGTGGGCGAAAGTAGCGGCGCTCGATTTTCATGATAATGAACATTCCCGGCGCGCCATTGTAACGAAACGAAAGACGGCGAACATTCTTCGATGATGCGACAAAGCGACCAAGAGGATAACGCGACGTCGGGACGCTGCGATGTTAGCGACAAAGCATTTGATAAAACAAGTGCAGCTTGCAGTATCGAACTTTGATTTTGCGTCGTGTCCTGCAAGGCGATATTGTTTATTCGCCGATATTTAATCGGGAAATATTTATCCTTTTACGGCCGTACATTATGGTGTGCGACTAGTATTGGTATTGGATCAGAGTGGATAAGCGATGACTTTGATAAGTCAATTTTATCACAGCGAATAGATTTGGCGTAACCGTAAAAGCGCGTCGTAAATACATCGGGTAACATCGTACATTCTAATATTCGCGAAACTACGCTCTTGCAGAGTTACTCTAATTAATAATAAGTGTTTAATTAAATAAGGCATAAGATAAAGTACTTTTCTGGATACTTGATTTATCAACGAAGGCGTTAATTAGAGATAAAGGCGTAATTGATTAGGTTGCCCGTAAAAAAGTATATTCCTGTAGCTGACATTCGCAGCCGTAACGCGATTGTCCTAAGAAGGGCATTAAAGCCGTTAAGGGCTCTCTGGTGATGAAAATTCTTTAAAATGAAAATGATATTCTATTACGCTGGATGGGTCGCGGCCTCTCTCTTTCTCGATAAACGGCCTAATTAAATCGCGCTTAACAACGTTGCTCCCCTCCGGAAAAGCCGAGTCGAGAAAAAGGCGAATTTCGTTACACGGTTCCGCTGGCCAAGTCGAGGGCGGCGGCGGCGGCGGCTCCAAAATTACAGAGGCGCGCGAAAAAGCTGCTAGCCCTGGAAAACTCGAAAATCCGATAACGCAATTAGCATGCACGAGGAGAGGATAGACGTGACGGCGCGAGAGGCTCCTCGAAACTTGATTTTATGCAAAGGCACTTCTACCGGGCGTTCGCTCGCGTTCGCTCGACGGGAAAATCAGACAACGCCGATGATTCGAAGGTTGCCACGCGGATAACACGATCCTGTGGCCCGAAGCGCCGCAGGCCTGCCAGGAAATTAGGCTACGAAGATTAAACGCCCCTCTACCTCCCTCCCCCAGTCCGTCCTTCAGCTCGCGTCCTCCTCTTTCTTCCGCGTACACTCCTCGAGTGTGGCATTTTTCAAGGGAATGCAGAAGTTACCGAAAACGTTTTCTCCTCGCTCAGCCCGCGGCTCTCGCTCGATCTTTTAACGCGGCCCCAGCTACGCGCGTTAAATACTCGCCGAAGGTGCGTTTGTCGCGCGCTCGATAACCTGCAAACTCTACCTCGAAAAATTAAAATTCGCAAAGCGTCTTTATCGCTTTTTCTTTGTTGCTGTTGCTGTTGTTGTTGTTGAAAATTGATACGTTAAGCGTTAGTGAGGCGCAGCTTGTCCCTTATTTTCCGCGCTGCGAATTCGCTCGAAAAGCCAAGGGGGCGGCCCTCAAAAATTAACAACCACCGCGCAATGCACTCGCCCAACTTCTGTCTTATCGAATTGTTAATCTTGTTTCTGCACTGCATCGTCACAATAGTGCTCTCCGCGAGCTATCGGTCTTCCGTTCCACTCGTCAATGGCCTTTTATCGTTGTCGCACTTTGTACGCAATTAAGAAAAGCCACAAATAGCTCATCCGACATGATAAAATAAAGCTATTATTTCGGTTGGCCCTTCGCTCCGCTCCTCCCTTCTATTCACTAAATAATCATTCGGAAGGTGTGCAGCGATATTTCCATACGGCCGAGCAATGCGAGGGTGGGTGAGTATATACAGGAGAGTTAGCCGAAGTTACTGCTAAAAGCCAATCCAGTCGAGTGCGATTAGCGTGACCATCTCTCGCTTTATACGCCCCCGCGCCGCCTCTCTCCCCACGAGCTCTTCCTTGTTCACTAGCTAAAGTGCATCCTCTTCGTCCTTCTCCCTTTCGCTCTTGAGAACTTCCTCCTTCCTTGTTCTCGGAGGCAATTTCGAGCTTCTCCGTTGCTCCTCTCCTATCGTACGTGGCTCCGAGTCTCTCTCCGTTTCTCTTTGCCACGTCTTATTTCCACTGCGCTATCCTTCATCCTCTTATTAATTCCCTTTGTCTACTACCTCTCTTTTTACACATTACCTCGATCTTTCTCTCGGTCCCTCTTTAGTATTCTACGTCTAATACACCTTAAGTCTTTATTCCTGATGAGTTTCGAGCAATTTTCCCAACTTTTATCGATATCCGGACGAACGAACGCGTAATTTATCGCTATATTCTAAAATAATTTTCGTCCGGTAAATTACTCGTTGAGAACGAAGCGAACAAAGCGCCGATGATGCTAAAGAACAACGAGCCGTCCGTCTTTCTACTTTTGTTAATTCAAATTGCAAGCGACAAAGCCAAAAAAACAGTTTTTGACGCTTTTTCTCGAAGTTAATCGTTTACTTACTTTTACGCGAAGATTAATTGCAAAACGAGGCGAAAAGCGTGCAAAATCGTATCGATCGTATTAATGCTCTCGTGCTCGAATGCACGAGAGCAGAAAGAAATTGATATTTAACTTTTGTTTCTACATTCACAGTGGGATAATCTGTTTTACCTCTCATGTCTGTAACTTGCACATCACGATTGTACTCGCTCTCTCGTCTCTTTCCTCCTCTCTTACTTAGTTATGGACAGAGAAGGGCAAAAGCGAGCTAGAAACAAGGAACTTCCGAGATAGATAATACCTCGGGCTGTCCAAGTTGGAAAGCCACATTTCCCTCTTCCTTTACCCAGGGAATAAGATAGGAGGTACTTTAACCTTAAAGGAATGGCACGAAGGACGGGCAAAAGAGCCGAGGCGCCCTACCTACGAGGGTGACGCGGGAGAAGAGAAGAGCTTTGGCTGTCCCACAAGATCGAATGAAAAAAAAGAACTACAAGAAAAAGAAAAGAGAGGCGGCAAAAGTTCTTGATCCGCTGTGAAGCGAAGGCAGTAGTTTTCGCGTAGCTGAATTCGCTGATTTGCGGTAAATATTTTAGAATAACTCGCGTCTGCCGACGCGTTGTTGATCTTGCGGCCAGAATCGCGATGACGTTGCAAACGGCGTTGAATCGCTATTTTTGGACTCCGGAACTTAATTTCGAGCAGGCAAACGTGCGAATAAAATCAGGATCCAATCCGGCAGACATCGTCAGCCTGCGCGAATTCGCCCATTCGCTAGTTTCAGCCTGCGCGGTCGCAAGCGTTACCAATCACTCGATGCACTATTGGTCGAATTAACACAGCCGCGCATTCGCTTCGCTGCTTTAAGATACAATTCGAAAACCCGGTTCCTAATTTCATCCGAGTGTTGAGCTGCGAACTCGCGGAGACTGAGAAAAGCGCGCAAGAACGAACTCGAACGTGGGCAGCCCAATGGTCGAGGCTTAAAAAGGGAACTCCTCCTGTCCTTTCCACAGCTGACGCAGATCCTGCAAAAAAGGACAGGGTGCGCTCGGTCCGAGCCCGATGCGACCTGTCGGATACACTGCGAAATTCCTCCCACGACAATAGTTCTCCATTTTCGTGGTACTTGTGCAGGGCCCACCACACCATTAATTAATCTCAGGGTGATAAACGCTAAGTCCTCTACCAACTTGGAAAATGTAAGTGTTCCTGCACGCATACCGCAGTCGCCAGCTGCGAGCCCCACCAGCGCCTTCGTAACAACCAAATCATCCAATGGCGGCGAAGAACCCAACCGGAGGAATGGAAAAGAACCCCGAGAATTCGAGTGAATGTTTGGGGTTGTATCCGTGAATGGCTGCTGCATCCGATGTGGTTGTCGAATAAATTCATTCGACTTGTGAAAGAAATTGGTATTTCTATTGTCGCAGTGCAGAAACCGCGGCGTCACCGTCGGATACAACGTAATCACAACCGACGATCTTTCCGTGTAAATGCCTTGCCTGTCGATTACTCCAAACCTGACGTATTAATAAAGAACATCGATGCAGACCCAAGCAATGCGGAAGGAGATTCGGTGAATTTTGCGAACGAGCGAACGAACGAACGAACGAACGAACGTTGGAACAACAGCATTGCGAGCGGCTGATTCGCAAATTTACGAATTTCTGGACACGTTGAATGGGGATCGCCATCGGAAATTTCGGTCTTTAATCCATAAACAGGAGTTTGTATTCCGCACTGCTTATCGGATGTGAATGCGATTTAGAAGTTTTTGATCAAATTGATTGTTTATAAGGTATCCGCCCAGTATTAGCTTTACGGCTTCGAAGATTTAATATGCTTAGAGTAAGTTACTTATAACTTGTAGCAGAGGCAATCTGCTCCCTAAAGGGTAGACATCTATAAGAGTTTGCAAAATTAACTTTACCACTAGCTCTAGCTTGGCTTAAAATGACAATACCTAATTACCAAATTGAGTAAGTCCGTTAACCCCGCGCGGGCTCCTACAATTCTGGATATAATTTAGTAAATAGTTGGTTGTGTTTATAAGCGCAGCTGTAAGATTTTCTTACAATCATCGAAATAAAACGACAGTCTCGCTATTTAACGAATCCTTTGGCGATAATTAATCCTCCTTTAATTTGGCCTCGAGTGCTGTTTCTAAAAATACGCGCGGCGTTCGCAACAAATAGAACGAATTACAAAACGTCTTTGGGCAGCTTCCGATACTATTCTGCGATAGCGAATGGCTTTGCAGCAGTAGCGGCTACAGGAGGTGAAAAGGAGAATAAAAGATTAAGGATACGCGATTAGTAATCAGCTCTCGATTAAATAATTCCAACGGTGCGGGCTAAAAAATGCGGCTCTCATTCGAATTAAATAACTCGCCCGTCAAGAGTTGAAACGCGCGATTAATTTTTATCTCAACTTCAATCGAATAATCCTTGAAATTAGCGGCTCTTTGTCGAGATTAACCAATATCATAATAATAACCAGAGCTTTTGTCCAAGAAATAAAGTATTCCGAATGTAATTAAGATTGTCAAGCGAGACAAATGATTAGGAACGGAGTGCATGACGCAGGCGACAGGGGATGTGCCATCCATCATGCGACTGTGCGCGTCACTTTGAAATCGCCGCCGCCGACTGGCTTTCTGGCTTTCTGGCTCGCTGACTTCAATGCGTCCGTCCACTCCGAACACACCAACTAATACCTTGGATAAATAGCTCGTCTTTCCATATTGTCGCCCCGAAATCAAATCACTCACAGCTCTCTCCGTGTGTGTGTGCGTGCGCGCGCGTTACGTCGTGTCGCGTCGCGTTGCATCGCGTTTCGATTCGATTAATCTGGACGGCGCGTGTTATGGCTCGGCCCTTGTTGCCTTTTTGATTTTAACGGCTCACAATGGTAATTAATTAATTTCAGCTTCTCGCTTCGTCCCATTGATCTGCCGCTTGGAATCGTGTCGTTTCGTTGAATTTAGTAGCGCGCGATACTGTGGAGCAAGAATAAGTACGATAATGGAGGACACAAAGGGCGGACATAGTTATTGTAGCGGGTACAATGAGAAACGCTGCGAGTGATAAGACACCGAGGCGACTTAGTTTCCCCCGCTCGACATTAATTATTATTTATTCGCAAATCGCTCGACTGCTTGGCCTCGTTGCCGCGAGCCGAAAATTGTTTCCGGTGCGTATTTCGGTCGATCGATCAGCAAGACGTCGCATCGACAGCGCGTACGTGGAATCGTCTGTTTTTTATTCGGAGGTTAAACAAGAAGACCGCGTAAAAATATCTTCTCTCGCTCTCTGGCTCGAGCGTAAAACAGAGCAGACGTTTAACTGCGGACGAGTAACGCTCGCCCGCTAACAGAAGAGCTCCACCCAAGGCGGAGAAGCCATTAGGAGGGTTCGCGTTTATCTTTACCATTCCCGGTATTTCTTTCTTATTTACGATTCAATAAGCGAAACGTTAGCTAAGAATAAAGATGGCGCGGAATAAAAAAGGAATAAAGAGCGAGCGCGAACTAATGCGAGTCGGAAATAAGCGAGACGCGGACAAAGTTGCATCGGAGAGCTTCTTCTCCCGAGTAGTTCGACGCGCCTCGGACTACAGCCGCGTGCACAATTGGGAATTATTGTTCCTCGGGGATGTCGCGCGAAAACAAGCCCACGTAGAGACGCGTGCGGAGTAAATCCGAGTCCGAGGAGGTGCATTTCTAATGCGAAAAGAGGAAATTTATAGCGAGTGACCGTCGCAAGGAGCTTCTGAGACTAAATCATTCCCGCTGCGTCGTCATAGCCTGTACACGCCCTTCTCCCCTGCGCCTTTCTTTTTCAACTCCAGCCATTACAATATTTTTCTCGGGCTGCCTTTTTATCTCGCTGCTCCTCGATTATACTTTGTTGTAACGTTTAAGCGCTAAAACTTCATTGTTTGCACTATTGCGGCCGAGTAAATAAATTCGGTGCTATTTTGTTGTAATAGCCAGCGTTTAATGCACGCGAAAAGTTGGGGAAGCGCGGCTGAAAGTTTCGGAGGCGTGTTTGCCAACTGCCTGACCGAACTCTGCACGCTTCCACTTGTATCGACTCGCGCATCCTTTGGCATTTTTCAGGTCGACTCGTTTTGGAAACTTGCAGGAAGGCGTTCGTTTGCAAGATATCAACCAACGGCGGAGCATAAATGAACTCGCGCATTAAAAGCAACGAATTCGAATGCCTGTGCGCCGAATGACCGACCAGTCGGAGCTGCGCAAATTTCATTCTACGATGTACGAGTAATTGGCTGTAAAAAATTGGCTCGTAAATCGTAATAAACTTTAATAAACTTCGCGAAATTATATTCCGCCTGGGTGCCGATACTCGAATGAAAGTAGACTTGCTAAAAAAACGTCCCTCGCGTTTCGACGACGCCAACTTTAAGATATTAGATTATATCGCCAGGTTTCAACAAAAACGCGGAGAGGAGGCGCGAGTTAATCGAGCGGGAAAGTCGCTCGCGTGAAGTACAAAAGAAGTTTTCGCAGGGTTCGTTAGGATCGCTGCACGAACGGCGCCCAACAAAGGGACGCCGATATCGAGGCAACGATTGTAATAGTAAAGAGCAGATGGACCGTTGATTAAAATCGGGGTCCGCGATCCGCATTCGGCTCTACCTAAAGCTACGCCGGAGTCGGCGAGACGTGACGTCTTAAAGCTGGCGCGACATGCTCAGCTGGACGTCCCGGGTAATAGATCCTCACTCGCTGAAAACGTTGTCTGTTCCCATAAGTAACGTATTGCTAACATAAAACCGGAGTATAGACAAAAACAAACGAAACGTTCTCCTCGATACTCGATGCGAAATCTAGAAAAACATCCTTCCGCTAACCTTGGACACCCGCACCCACCCATATCCAACTAAAATACGTTGTTTTTCTCCAAGCCCAATAATTCCGCAACAATTCAACCTTAAGTTATTCTACGGGTTCGATCATTTGTTTTAGTTTTACGTTGATTGAAACGTATTTTCGATTCGCCTTTTCTCATTCAACGCGACTGACGCTTATAATGTACACCCCCCCCCCCCAATCGACAGCCGTGTATCGACGATCGAATAAATCCAAGCGATCATAAATTTATTCCCCACTATCAATTGTTACTTTGAATTTTCGCCCAGCATTTAAATAACGAGCCAAAGCCAACACGAGCCGTCCGAGAAAACTTTTCACATTAATAACGCCTTTCTCCATTGCCGTTCTGGATCGGAGAAAAGATGTCGCAGGTTTACAAACCCGTATTAACGGCATAAAGATATTTGAATATCACCCAATTCACTTCTGTACACGCAAAAGTAGCAACTCGATAATATTCCGCGTTTTTAATTGTTTAATTAAAATGCGCTAACCGACGCGGTACCGAAACTCTGCCCCGTTCCATCGAAATTTTAAAAGGTGTAACCGTAAAAAATATTCTCCAACGTATTCGATTAGTCGCGGGAGAAACCATAGCGGAAATCAATAAAGTCAGTCTTAAGTAAGCTCTGGATGAGAATTCCTTTTCATCGACTCAGCAGTCCATTTCCATAAAATTTAATACACAATCGATAAATCGAAGTTGTCAAAAAACATGTCGGGCACTTCCGTTATATTTTCGTGCTCCTCGTTTGTTCCAAGATTATGCATTATCAACATTTTTTATCAAGGCGTGCGTAAATAAAGTTTCGCAGTCTGCGAAAAGCCTCCCTCTTCGGTTAATGCAACTTATAACGAAGCGGCGCGCATTTTTTTCCATTGCATAATTTCGCACTTGCGAAGCCGCAGTGTGGCGCGATTAAAGTCGAGGCAAAAGCTTAAGCCCATGCGACAACACGTATGCGACCTTTACTGCCCTACGGGCAACGATCCGATCTTTATCAGCCCGTAATATTGCACGCGAGTGAATGTCATTAAGCTGATTACGTGCTCGTCGTGTCAAGAGAGAGAGAGAGAGACAGAGGGAATAGAAAGATTATTTGAAAATTTTATCCACTCTATCATTTAATATCGATCGCAGCGGATATTTCACTCGACGTAGATCAGAAATTTATTACAAAAGAGCGAATTAGAATCAATGAGTAAAATACTTTTCTCTGCGATCGACCCGCCCGTAAAAGATGTTACGTCACCGAACAACAATTTTAATAACATATTTAGAAAATGTTACGCAAACGAGTCGAGGGACGAGTAATTTTATAACAGGATTCAATTATCCGTGTCGAATTCGTTACGCAAGTTTCATCGATGCCGATATAAAAATACACGCCTTTCCTTTTTAATACGCTGGTAACGTTTTTACTATTCTCCACGCAAATTGTTTATTTCGCATCAATTGAGAGCGACGAATTTCGAAATTGCGTTCTCGTTTTTATTTAGAAGTTGCGGGGCAGGCGCAATAAAAGAAAAAGAATTAGTCTCTTAACTTAAGGGTAGATAATTAAATTTTACGGTAGCAATAGCTTTAAAAAAGTTCCTTTAAATTTCCTCGCAAACGGAAGGGGTCAACTGTGACAAAGGAAAGACGCCCTTAAAAAGAGACTTCGAAACGTTCCTGGGAAATGTATGATAAATTCGAATCCGCCATTCGGCAAAGATTCTTGCGAGCTCTTGGCAGTAAATTTTATTAAACTTACGAGAGCCTCAAAGGTTTCCCCATTCGACGAGGCCGACGCGACGAACACTAATGATGACTGCAAGCGTTTCGCGCAGGTGATTCAAAAGGTGAGCCGCCGGCGCACGACAATTGTGACAATTTTTGTTTCGCTACGCAAATTTGACGGTGCCTGCCTCGGTAACCTTTGGGGCACACTTACGTCCCCACCTCGTTTAATCTTCCTCGGCGCTTCAACTTTTTTAATTTAAAGATTGTACCGAGACTCCTCGGGCTCTACCCAACATTTTAATAAAAATAAATAATTTCGCAAACAGAATTTTTAACGCTTACGAAGTTCCCGGCCTCTCGCTTCTGTCCGCATAGCTTGACGAATTGATTAATAATTAAAATATGATTGGTCCATCGCGCGCTCGAAAATATTCGAGATTTTTCGAATCAGTGGCACTACGAGCAACGATTAAATTCTTCAAATTCAAAGCGCGAAATGAGTCTGGAGCGATATCGATTGATTTTTAATCGGATAATTAAATTTCACGGTTGAATTTAATTACGCATTTGGCATTTGCCTGTTGCGGAAGCTGAAACGCGTAAAAATTTTCCATCATTTTCGAAGCTCCGGCAGAAATATTACGCCCCCGCGTTATGGAGGCCGCTATCTCTGCTCGATTCACCTTGAAATATATCTTATATTATAAAATTGTAGCCATACCGGCGCGTAAGAGCCAACACATTCCATAAAAATGAAATTCGAGAAAAAAATTGTTTTGACTTTAGCTTCCTACGGATATATACGTTATTTACGATGCACTTTTTGTCGCACTGAGTGCAAGAGAAAAGCACGTTTCCCTAACGGCGAGCAATTTTACAAGCGCATAGAGCAATGACTCAAGGAGATGGCAAAAACCAAATGAATTACACCCAAGTCGAACTCGCGAAACCTTACCAGACTTTACCTCCCTCCCCCTCCTCCGGCCCGTAAAATAGTTAAAAGAAAAGCCATTCGCAAATTACTTGGCAACAATTGCCTTATAAGGGAGGCTGCTGCCTCCGCCCCCGAGAGTAGATACAAGAGCACGATTGGGCGAAATAAAAAGTGCAGTTAAGAAGGAGAAAAGAAACGCGTCGGGAGTGAATCGCGGGAATAAATTTTCGCGACGGTAACTTTCGTCGAGAGAAAAGCGTCGACGGCCTCCATCGAACGCGTTGATCCGTCTATCGCATCTTCGACAATTAGCTGCAGCACAATACGTTTCGGACGCGATTAACTAAGTCTTCGAATCTTCGCTCGGTAACTTTACTCTTACAGAAATTTTCGTCCCAGTTGAATAGTACAGTGTTCGTGTAGTTGCACTCCTTTTCGAATAGTCGCGACGAGCACGAGTTTTATATTTTTTAGAAATTGCCTTGTAAGATCCATCGCGCCTCGGTGCTCGCGAGGATTGATTTTCCTAAGCAGAGATATAATTATTTCGAGTGTAATTTACGTTGCTATAGTTTGATAATTAAGTTGACATGGAATGACGCTCGTGCGATCGCAGCACTTTTACGCGCAATGTTTTATCGTCGTACTTTATACGATACTCTTATCTGATTTTAAAAGAATAGAAAGTCATTATTGATGTTAAATGAACGCAATGCCGTGTAAAATCGGAATGGAAATTTTTTAACACTTTCGTAAAAAATACAAAGTCTCGATCGATCAGTGGTGCTCGGCGTAATTGCTTCGTTAACTGTACTTTCCTATACTCGTAGCGAGGAAAGAATTTATAGAAAAATGCGTGATTTTACATTAAAATACTGGGATCGCGCGCAATTCTTCGTTATCGTGGACAGGACACGACAAATCCGTTACAAAGACCTCAAGCGATTCAATTGCGAGCTTTGATTAGCCAACCTGATTAAAACAATTCTCCGGCGCATGTATAAAAAATACACGGATTAACATCGATAATTACTTTTCCTCGTTCACGGTCAATTCTCTCCCCTTCTCATTTTCTTCCCGAGCGAGCAACGGCGCACGAAAGCTTCTCTTTTCTTTCGACTCTCGGCGAAGAAGAGCCTGTTGATCGCATTCGAGCGGTTAAAAGTTGGCGCTTACGTAGCACAAAATAAAGATGGAATTCGTGCCTACGCATATTTGAGTGGAAGTCAATCAAAAGTCGGCAAATTTGCTCGCAGACGCTAATAATCGGCACGGCGAAGAAAGCGAACGTGGAGGCAAATTGGACGCACCTGCGCAGCGACTGAGAAATAAGGGATTTTGCTGAATCGAGATAGCGAGAAGTTAAATTACGCCAGTGCGATTGAAGATTTCGCAGAGTCAGTTTTTATTTATTTCGTCAGGATGTAGTGGTGAGACAAAGGGACTTATTTGTTTCGATTACACTCGTCGTTTCCCTCAAAAGAAACGGCAGCTAATGATTACGAATTTTGATAACTGGGGCCGTTCAATGTTACCATAAGTGCGTGAATCTTTCGCGATTCCAAAATTAACAGTGTCGGTCTACGAGAAAATATTCGCGAAACGGCGAATAGTCGATACGCAAGAGTCGAAGGAAATAAGATTGAGAAATAACGAGGCAACGTCTTCGCGTGCGAGTTGCTGTGAGAAGACACGAATGAAATGTAGGAAACGCATATTAAGATCGAGTGTGAAAATAGATAAATAGTCGAGGCGAGGCATGAAAAAGAGAATAAATCAATGAAACAGTCCAATGCCAGAAAAGAAATGTACAGAGCAGGGAAATATAGAAAAAGGCTCGGAGAAAGGAGAAGAATACGGAAAAGCGGAAAACGAAAGCAAGAAGGATCTACATTCGAGCGGGAAATAGAGAGATAGAAGTTGGAGAAAAACTGTAAGGAACGAGAGCGGCAGACAGTTGATGGGGTCGCTTTCCGCGTGATGTATGAACTTCCTGGTGCTGTCCTTAATGATTATCCTCGGCTACGTGTACAGTGCCTATAGTGTATAGTGCACAGTCTATAGCAGACGAATAGTCAAAGCTGATTTTTTGGGGGAGGGGGACGAAAAGAAATGGCACGTTATTTGCCGGGCAGTGCGAAAATTTAGGATCGAGAACGAATTGATCCGCATCGACTCTCCGACTCGGTACAGCCCATCTTTCACAAATACGCGCTCGACTTGTATGCGCGCATAAATAATAAATATATATTCATAACTCACTTTATAAACGGGGTGTGATTCTCGAAAACGATTTATGCCAGGCTTCTTTAAGCTCCCGTCGGCATAAAAAATGGACGATTGAAATTACCGTGTAAATATCATTGAAAACTCGAAGATTTCGGAGCCAATCGATTAAAATTCACGCGACGTGTACTTTCAACTTGTAGATAATCACTGCACCCAATTTATCGCCCAAAGAACATTTTCACTTCGGTTCCGTATTTATCGAAACCTCGATTAAGACGTTCTTATTAATTCATTAATTACAATACTTGTCAGTTCAAGAGAGGACATTCAGGAATCAAATCGACTGCAAAACTGGAGAAAAATTATTTTAAATTACCCGTAAATCATTGTTTTTTAATCCTAAATTTTGAATTTGTGAGACGAGTTATCGCCTAAAATTAGCGATTAGCGCTGTAGTATAAATAAGTAGATAAAAAACAGTACGAGGAATATTTCGTTTACTTTGTTAGTGAAAATAAAGCATTTAATAGCAAATTCATTTTGAAAAATTTACAATCGCTTGTAGTCGGTTAAAATAGCAGCATTTTTCACGTATAATACACGATAAATCTGTTATTTTAGATCAAATTCGCGATAAAAACTAAAATGAATTTTAACACGAATATCAATTTGCTAAATATACCGTTAGCAAATTAGACGCGTAATAGTCGTAGATTCGTTTGCAATCAACTATAAATACGATGATGTCATAAAACTATTTTTTTTAAATTTACTTTCATTTACTTTCGAAATATGATTTTTTTTTTTGCTCCACATCTTCCAACACCAATTGTCCGTAGACAAACCAATATATTTAAGGCTGAGAGTTGGCCCGGTTTATCATGAGAAACAATTAGCCAGATCGGGCCACAAGGCGAACATGGACTTAACTATCAAATTAAATATTACTAAGGTACAGTCGTGAAATCTGACGAGAAATGTAAAAGAACAAATTTCCTTCGAAGAAATAACTAACTAGTTTATCTAGGATTTCGAGCCTCGATTATTTATTATAAATTTCATTTGTATAATTTAACAATCGTTAAATATAATTTTATCGAACCGATAGAAATGACTTGGCAAAATTTGCAATGTAATATTGTATGGCTGTTTTTATTTTATGAAAAATGTAGAAAATATAAATCTCAGGAGACGATTAACATTAAAATCGATCGAAACTCTGCATAAATTTTGTTGTCGAATTAAAGTTGTAATAAAAACGTTGGGTAATCAGTAAATTAGAATATTTGGTTAGAAAAATTTTGGGTTGAATTTTTAATTAAATATTATTTTCATACTTAAACTTGTGCTATTTACTAGATTATTCGATAAATATAACGATACATTAGCAGTTGATTCTCGTTTAGAATATTTAACTTTAAAAACTTATCGGCGCATCGAGACGAAAATTCATTACATTCGATCTTAATGACGAAATTTAATTAGCACGAAATTGAAACAAGGAGTCCTGTTCTTAATTCAATTGTATAATCGACCGCTTGAACTGAAGTCACAAAGCGAACTAACGAATAGTTTTTAATATTAATTTCAATTTATAAGATTAAAGAAGACGCTGCTGCGTTCATTTAATTCTAGGGCAAATTCTAAGTAATAGATTTCTTAAGCTATCATTAATCGTGTCGAGAGTTGATTGAACATTGATTAGAACGAGTTAAGTGGATTGAAACATAAGATGACGAAGCAAGAAGGAATCGAAACTTTTACTCTCTTACGTAAAAATTATGTCGAGTTCTGATTAGTTCACTCGTACAATAATTCAAAAGTAACTCTACGGAAAGCTAATTGCCAATTAAGTCTTTTCCTCTTAAACATAAAAATGATAACGAAAATGACGTCATGATTATGAAGTGCGTAAATTTATCGGTGGCGAGATGAAATTAAGAACCGACGGATAAATTAATTTGCCGAAGCCAGACCGAGGGGACGAAGAGGTTCTCGGGAAAAATTAACAACAACGAGCTCCACGGGAGAGAAGGACTACAATTTGAGATCTTTTGCGACAAATCCGAGCTTAAAAATGATCAAACATCACTTTGCGCGATAAAAGCCGCAATACATTGGAAAAGTGGCGTTCCTGGTAACGCGAAGAAATTTCAGTTTAAAATTGAGAAGATTTCCAAGAGGAAGGGAAAGCCGCCACCTCCAGATCTGAGCACAAGAGATAGGCACACCAGGTTGGCATTGTTCGATTGTTGAGAAGAGCATCGGTTCTCCTAGCGAACATCAACTCTCCCTAAAAGTGTATCTACTCCGTCAGCTTCGGAGCACTCAGCCGTGTTTTTTTCTTCACTCTTTCAAGCAGAGAATTTTCCGAGTTACGCCATTGTGCCCCGCCGTCGTTGCGGCCATATCGAGATAAAAAGAGAGAGCGAGTGGGGCGGAGGAAAACCTCATCTGCTTGGAAAGGTCGTCGCAAATGCGAATTTCCTCTCGCTGACGCTACTTATTCTTCTTCTTTTTCCTCCACTTCTCTTTGCTTCTACACGTAATCGACTTGAACTGCCGCTGACTCGTGAGGCCTTTAAAATGGAAGGGACTCCTCCCCTTCCCTCCCTCCCTCCCCGCACCCGGCCGGCTGACTATGTATACATTGCGCCAACCAAGTGCTTTCTATTTCGAAGATCTACGTTAAAATACACTCGCGTCCAATTATCGCGGCTAGACTTTTCGCGTGCTTACGAATATCAAAGATCGCGAACAGCGTATTCGGCGATTACCGATGGCGGGCGTGCGAAAATACGATCGCTCAAATTTTAATCGAATCTTCGGCTCTGAAAATTAGTTTCCACGACTCGAGCGGCAGCGTTTACTCAGATCTGCCGAAAACTCGTTCGTTCAACGAATAAGCGGAAGAATTCACTCGCAACCAACACGGTTTATATTTTTCAAAACCAATGGCCAATGGTATTTTGTCTCGTCTCAATTCAATAGTCGAAATGCCAAAACGCGGCAGCGGAATTGCCTTGAAAAATGAGGAAGACCTGAAAATTTAATTACAAGTGGACAATCGAACAACTAAAAACTTTATTAGAACTTTAATCAAGACTCGAGTGGACGCGGACGCCCCTATAACGAACTGCTCTCGACATCAACTTTCGCGAGATCGCGCGAAATGCCTTTAACACTCGTCAGTCTTCGGATGTTCCTCGACTCCTTTGTTCGAGGCCCAAAAACTCGGAACAAACCCATCGAGCTAATCGCGCACCGACTGCACTTGTCCACTCGAACGTCTCGCAGATCCAACAGCCCGGTATTTATTTCCAAGTCGCGATCCGCTAATGGCAACTCCACGTGCTGTTAGCTAAGGAGCAGTCGACGAAAAGCCGCTCCGGCGCGTTCGAACGTACTTTTCGAAGATTAAAATTGCCCGAGTCTGGCCGATAGAAAGATTCTCAAGACCCGAAGCTATTCCGCTTTAAAAACGTGCGCTTATTTAGTCTGTAAAGGAGACCGGTGTTTAGTCGACTTTGGCGCCCTCCCCCGCGCGCGAGCATAAATTGAAGGAGGGAAGTTCCTCCAGCGAGGTTGGCTGACTATTCGCATCTCTCTCTAGGCCGTCCAACCGCGCGCGACATGTACTGCTCGTCCAACGCGGCTGTTGTTTTAATCGTAACAATCGCCAACAACTCAACGCGTTCATTACGCTAATTGCGAATTCGTGTGAAACTTTTTTGCTCTCTTTTCCTCTTCTACCGCGAATGTGCGCGCGCACTGGCGCGACGGCGAATCGAAGCCGTCCGAGCCACGCAGACTGTATGTACCTCGTTTAACGAACGAAATTTAAATTTTAAACAACCAGCCAGTTCGAAAGGACGCGAGTTATAGTTGATAGTTGCTTTGCGTCTATTTCATTGTGTCGAATCGAGTTTAGTTAGGCTCAAAGACTTTTAACTCCAGCCCGTGATTCGACGAAGAGAAGAGTTTAGCCATTGGATAAAGGATGGAAATTCGGAATCTGGAGCATTTTTAATTCATCCCTTATTAATTGAATAACACGCGCTTGCTCCCGTTCGATCGTCGAAAGGCCAATACCTATAATTTATGCTCCGATCCAGCGACTACAAATGCCTTTTTGCGAAATATTTTTGCCCGGCGGATTATCGGCGAGTCTTGGGGCGGAGAGCAACTGTATTCTTTCGAGCGGATTGGAGCAGTTGGTTAGGCGCTCGGTGGCCAGCGGGGATTATCGGCTGAATTCGCGGCGAAGATTCTCGAAACGAGTGCTCGAACGAATCACAAGTGCCGGGGCCGTTACTATTTATCAATTAGAGCCCGGAGACGCGAGAGAGAGAGAGAGAGAGCTGCAAGACGTATTGCACGATCCACGTACTTTAAACGCCAACTTCGCAAGCCATAATGCTCTTAAACGCTCAGCCTTCATTGGCAGAGAGTCACGGAAAGAAGGAAAAGCTTTAGAACCCCGTTAAAGTCGTTGGAGCGCTTTCTTCCGAATGAGATACAGGAGAATCACCGAGAGGCCTACAAATTGCCATTTTCGCGTTCAACTCGCCGTAAATTCCCGCGCGGCAAATCCTTTTTGGCAATCACTTCGAACAAGCTAAAGCTCGCTTCCGCGTGAGCTGCTTGCATTTTCCTCGCGCTCCCTTCGCGCCTCGTCCGCTCCTCACCCTGGCTTTGTTATCTTTTCCCGTTTTTCTTTAATTTATATCTTTTGTTGTTGCGCCGCCGCCGCCGCCGACGCAGGCCGAGCCTCAACGACAGGCCGGCGCAAAAAGTTTCGTCGAAACTAAATAATCATTAATGGAAGAAACGCTGCTGGAGCTGCAAATTTTTTATTAATCGACCCTTGTCAACGCTAATCTCCTGCTCTCGTGCAATCGCTCAACATAATGAAAGTAGAAGTTACTCGTTCGAAAAGCACATCCCAAAAATAAATCAGGCGCTTCCATCCCGTCCGAACTCCATAAGCAAGTAATCCATTATCGTGAAACAAACGACGATTTTACTCATCAGCGCTGCTTTCTTCGAGTAAGGCAGCACTCTGATGACGTTTTTCCGTGTACAAACGCGTCGGGAGCGCGTAAACTGCCAGCTCTGATGAATTAAACGAGTGCATCGGAAAGCACTCGATATCGGGGTAGTGTAGGGTAACGAGAGCAAAGAATCTTAACAGTCTAAGCTTATCTTCCGACAAATAGGGGAAGGAAGGTAGGTATTTTTCACAGATGAGGAAAGAACAGTTGGGGCTGCACTCGGCTCCGGAGCAAAAGTCATAGGGGCTTGGCTTTATGTCGATGCGCGCACTTGACCAAAACCATGCGCCCCGAAAAGTATTGATTTTGCGGGCTGATTAGCTTCAAATATGCTGTTGCCCGCAAGTAAATGAGTCAGGAATTAAAGACCCTCGTTTCTGCTTGTGTTCGCATTCAATTCCCAATCCAAATACGTTGCATGTGCATGGACAACACAGGTAACCGCATAGCTGTAAAGCTCTACCTCGTCCGCCTCTTGTCCCCCCGCGCCCCTCGCTCTCGCCGTACAACCCTGCCGTGCGTCCGCCCGTCCGTCTTTCCGCGTCGCTCGCATCGAGCCGTTCGCACACACGCACACAGCCGTACGTGTGGACACAGGTCTTGTGCGCACGCGCTCGCCATTAGGTTACGACGATATCGTCTATTGCCTTTCCTCTTTATTTGCCCAGCACTCCGACTAATTATCTACTTAATTGGCATTCGAATCGCAGCTGCCACGTATTCGTATACCAATGCCGTGAACGCTCTCTCTCTCTCTCTCTCGTGCGCAATTCTCTATTTATTTATCAGCCAGTGCGATTGGACGATTGCGCGCGGCCGTGCTTATGAGAATTTGCGAATTTGCAGTGCGGCTCCAGTGCAACCATTACTATGGTAAGATCACGCGTCGCCCTTTCATTTCATTCCAGTTGTTGCACACCCTCGGCCCATCCCCTTTCGCGCGCTAATCGTCGATTCTTTTATTTTCCCTTAACGAATGGCGGCGAGCTGTTTCAGTTGACCTATTTTCCTTCGGCTGCTAAATAAATTTTTCGAACCTCTTCTGTACGCGCAATCGCACAAATTATTCATGAGATATCACACGCGTTTTAATGAAAAATCTTTATTCGGCTAATACGCGACGTCTAATGCGTAAAAAGCAAGCGCTCGGGGGCTCCTCCTAATTACTCGAATATTAATTAACCGAATATATATAGATATACATACATATTGTAGTTGCGTAAACTCATAATTGATGTAACTTAAATGACTTGAATTTAATTTCGATGTAAAAAGTTTTCTTTTCGAAACTTTGCAATTGTGTTTCGACGTTTTCGTACATTTCGAACCTTTATTTATCTTCGTTTAAAGCTCGACGTATTTATGGTAAATTCGTGATAAAAATTGAATTTTAACCAATGGAAATGTTGCGCAATCGATATTTTACCTTTGAAAGTATGCAGTGCGTAATTTTGATTTCACGACACGACTATTATAAAAATAATTACATCTGTTAAACTTTGCACGTACGTCTAATATACACGGAGCGAAATGGAAAAAATTTAGATGCTACGAGAAACTTATTGTATAATATTTCCATTTTATTCAATTTGACGGTTACTAAACATTTAATACTCGTTAAATCTCAATCGGACTTTTTCGTTAATATTTCGGTGAACACTAAACGATAATTTAACCTTTAAACTCAGAAGTTTATCCAAGTCGGAACAAAATTTAAACGTAATTTCAAAAATACTTAAATTGTGGAAACTGTACGAAAATCGTGTCGATTTTCAATTTCAATTTATAACACAAGCAAGTGCCTTAAGTAGCTTAATAATTAATCGTATTATTCTCTTGGTTGGTAACATGAACAGAACATGGTTAATACGAACGACATTCCGCGAACCTCTAATTATCATAAAAATATATCGATACTTCGCGTCAAGTTGTCGCTCTTCAACTAATAAGGGATGTAAAATAAAATTCCGCTTACGAATAAAACTGATGATTTCAATGGATCGAAGATAAACATTTTACGAATACTGTGCAATACCTTTTAGAGATAACTATTTAGTAAGAGTTAAAAGTCAATTAAAAGTTACGACGCTTCGAATTTTTTAGATACCACACGAACAATTAAAGATTACCGAATGAAGTTCAAATTTGTTTGAATGAAAGACAGAACAGTTAATTTTAATCTCACGCCCACTATAAATCTAATAATACAGATATAGACTCTTTAGAGTTTACTTTCAGGCGAAAAAATCGTCGTTTCGTAAACAGAGTGAATTCAAATTCAATCGATACGCACTAAATTAATGTTCATTTGCTTACAAATTATGCGCGAGTCAATGCATTTTTTTAATCTTTAAGAATAATAAATAATAAAGTATCCCAAGTAAAATCGATTCTTTCTCATACGACAGTTAAAGAAACCATTGCGATTCGCATATCCTGGCCACTAAAATCTCCATATGTTTCGATGTGTCTCTTTACGTTCTCAGTAGAGTAAACGAGGAATGGTAAATGAACTCCTAAGGTGTTCTCTTGAAAAAACGATTCGTAACACGTAGTAGAGACTTTAAAATTAAGACAACTTCGATTCAGTGTCTCTTTCGCTCTTCCACGTGGCGCAAATCTACGCAACTACACGAGCAATGGGTTTAGTGATTCTGTTAGAGGTCGGAGAAATATGCCGAATAGAGGGAGAGAGAGAGAGAGAGAGGTAGACAGACAGAGAGACTTAGAAGAGACAGTTTCTCAAAGTGATGGCTTGACGTTCGCGTCCGACGTCTCTCATGAAACTCCATCCTACTCGGTTTCTCTCTTGTTACGACTTCAGTCGAAAGGGTAGCAAGAGATACGACCAACTGCGCAAGAGGCGCAACAAGAGATGACAATGTTACTATGAATAGATAATTAGATGGATAGACGAAAAGATAGATGGACAGGGAGAAGATAATGCGAGCTAAATGTAACGCGGAGAGGATTTTATGTAATTTACTAATCGCTTATGGACGCGCGAGCACCTTTTCACTTTCATACTTACATTTCCATCTTCAAAATAGCTTAATGTGCGTAATACGTTAAAATTCGAGCAACTCAATTTTCATTTTCTGAGTAACGAGCAGAAACGACTCGAGGGACTTTTACGCTCGAAAGTCATTGACAATGATCTAAATAAAAGGTACACAGAGCGGTACGAATAAAATGTTGGCATACGAGAATGGATTTTTTCCGATTCAAAAGTTCCGAAGCTGTCTGTTTCGCTTTTACTGAATCTGAAGGAAAGTAGTAAAAGTGAGCGAAAGACTTAATTATTGTATCTCTAAGACAAAAATAGCAGGAGTAGAGAAAGAAAGAGAGACAAGAAGACAAGCGAACAAAAGTCGTAAATGTTGCAGCGCATAAAACATAGTCGAAACTTCCTCACTATGCGACGTAACTCATTACTTTTATTACCTGCTGAGTAACACGCGATCCGAGAGAAAGAAAGAGGAGTCGAGGCGGATGGAACGCGGAATCTGGAATCCCTTCTACGCGGCTTCGCTGTTATCGCGAGGAATTTACATCCTAACGAGTCAGCCGAGGAATTAATTTGCTTATCGCTGCGCCGTGTCTATTCTCGGCTCGGAGATGACGAGCACAAAGACAGCGACGAGGACGACTCGCCCGAAAAGAGGCGGCATCTGCGCCTCCAAGGACGCGCGCGGCTCCCTGCACTTTTCGCTCTCCACTCTCTTATCAAATCATCCACTTTGCCTTTCGCGAGCGGGGGAATGACAATAAATTAACTCACAGCCTTGAAGCAGCAAACGGAATCTCCGCGTTTCAGTTGTGTACTCACCTGCAACAAAAAAATTCACAGCCCGAGTTAGTTCGAGTTTGCCAAAGTGCGCAACACGCGTGACGCAAATACTTTAGCTGCATTTTCGATTCGGCGCGATCAACGTTATTCGCGCAGTCGGTGCTGCGGCGCACCGTTATAATATTCAACGCGTCGATAAATAAAGTTGCACGTTCAATAATTGATAGTCGGACTGCGACTAAAAGAAACTCTCGCTTTGGAGTTTAAACATTTATGAAAATGCAAAAAAAGAGCGGAGGTGGCCAGCTCCTGTAATGCGTTCGCGCGTTCACGGAGCAACAGCGGCTCCGTCGTAAGTGAGAAAAATGTCACTCCTTTAGCGCCTCGTGGAAGCTTAGAGCCGTTGCCGAGGAAGTCTTATCTTTGGACTGGTGGGGTGGGCCCGTCGGCTCGGAAAATAAAGAGAAGCGACGACAGTGTGCGGGAGCTCGAGCCACACTCCGAGTACATAAACCAGGGCGGGCCGGCTGTATACACACGAGAGCAAAATATGGATGCCCTTCTGACTTGAGTCCAAAAAGTTTTTATTACTCGTCTCAGAAGTTGCAGCGGGACGGAGACGGCGGCGGCGGGGGCAGCGCCGACGGAGACGGAGACGGCGCCCCACCGCAGCACAGTTGGCAGCTCCTCAATTTTCGATCGACGCGCACACAAATCTCGAGGCCGTAAATCTGGAGGCGATCATTATCACCGCGATGAACGACGCGCGCCGAGATATGTTTATACGGGCTCGGCAAATGCGGGAGACGCCGCGACGCTCCCGGAGATAACCCACCAGCTGACAGGGGGGCTCGTGCGCGCGGGTCCGGGACAGCGGCTCGCGTCGCTTTTCTCCTCCAAATTAGGTCTTCGATAATTAGCGATAGCCTCGGCGCTCTTGATTAACACAGCGGCAGCCGTTGCTTTTCTCCTCTTCGTTACGATTAAAATTGTGTTAACTGGTCTCGCGCCTCCTCTCCCGGCTTAATTAAAAATGAGGCCGGTAATCCGGCGCTTTCTTCGCGCTCGCCCTCTCGCTCTTAATGATCGGCGGCCGCGCTCGAATGCTCGGATTTGGAGTCATAAAGTTGACATTATGTTCGGCGACGGTCGATCGATGAAATAAAACTCGACCGTCCACTATTTCAAAGAAGAACTCTTACCCGCACACTTTGCGCTCCTCCTCCGTATAATCTTTCTAATATTTCCAGATTATAGTTCGTGCCGAATTTATTTCATCGTAAATTCGTGTAGTAGCACCGGCCGACTTTAATTAAAGGCTCCTCCAGGCCCGAAAATTTATAATCGTATAAATTCCTATTCGATACTTAATGCGCGTAATAACGTATAAGCGTTATTTACTATGCGATCGCTTTTAAATCGATTTACAAGCGAGTCTTCGCCAAAATATCATCCGAGTCAGCGGAGCTGTCCAATCGACTTCCAAACGATAATACCCAATAAAATCAAAATCGACCCGCGACGAGAAGCGTCGCATCGTCGCGCACAGTGTTCGAGAAAAAAGCTAACGTGTCCGATTTAGATGAGTTCGCGAGGAATTGTTGTCCGGTAAAGGGCCGTTTGGTTCGCGCGTCGAGCTGGTGCGACATTGTTTGTCCATCTCCCAGAACTCGGGCACTCGGGCCAGCTAATTTCCAGTCGTCCTCTGCGTGCGGTTTCTCTCTTTACGCCGACGCCGCCTACGAGCATCGCTGTTTTAAAAATGACTCGGATAATCTCCTGGAGTATTAGGGCGCGAGCGGAGGCTCTTTCTTTTTTCCTTTCGAGTGCGGCGCGAGGGTTGACGATCACTCTCGCACAAAGCGCATTTTCGGCGTATTTTCGAAGGGCTTACTCGGATCGGGGGAGACGGGACTAGGGCTAAATCCTACCCTGTTTTATTTACATTTGTAGATCTCGCGGTTCTCTGGGTAAAAGTAGAACCACGTTTTACAAAGCATCGACGCGATATATTTGTATCATCGCGAATCACATTTTTCCCATAGTCTTACCGCGATAATTCTTTTGAAGCACCAAAGTCGGTTTTCATAGTCTCGTCTTGCAGTCGTGAGCTTCGAATTAAATGTTTGAAAATGTTGGACTCGCTTGCGAATCTAAGTTCTAAGGCCACTAATAAGCAAACTTTCGTAGCGAGCGATTTATTTATTTATCGTGTTCGCACCCGAACGCCGTTCATTCCGTAAGAATATTTTCAAGCGTGTGCTCTTTGAACGATCAGAATTAAATTTATTTTCAATCGTGAAATACGATTGTGAGGAACGAGTAGATGCCGAGCGTATATTACGTAAAAAGAACGACATCGTTTTCGGCGTACAAATCTTGAACAAATTTTTTGGGAAACTAATAAAACTGAGTTTTTTAATTTAAAATTTGCTCGATTTTTATACACTTTATTATCTCTAATAGATCGAATAAAGAAAACTAACTGTCGATCTTAATGACGGCGATCAAAGTCGCATTTTTTTTTTTTTACATTCGATAAACTCGAGAACTCTTGAATTTTTGAGAAATTTTTTTATACCTGATAAAGTTAACGGTCTTCGTCTGCGAAAAACCTATTTACTACCCGAAAAAATATAATAAATATAAATTTGACTCTCAGAGACGCTTTTTACCAAATTTCCTTCCTCTTTATAGCTTTTTCATTACATTTTGTTTTCTTATCCTCGGTCTTATCCAAAACCATATGGATAGAGTAAAAAAAGAAGGACATAAAACTGAAGTGTGCCAGAGCTTCGCTGACATAATAAACAAAGATTTATAAAAATAGGAAAACAAAAAAACGAAAAACAGAGTTAAACGCACAATAGAATACAACGACATTTTGAATTCATTCCAAGAATCAGAAAAATATTTGCGTTAAATTTACATAACTTTGATAACAAACAAAGTTTCTTCTTGAAATATAAAACAAATCCGCCGGTTTTAGGAGACGCGTAGCCGGTAGCGAAAAATCCTCCCGTTGCGTTTCGAACGGGAATATTAATTCTGCCCAAGTACGACTCGAGCTACGCTATTTCCCCCAGACTTTTCACGCTCGATACAATACTCTTAGCGCGAGATATCAAATAATTAAAATGATTTATTCATGAATTATGCCTGCAAAATTTATTCCAGCAGAAAGATGTTGCGCATTTCTTTGGAGCATCGGAACAGTTGCTTCTTTCGAAACTCCGGTTTTGCTTACTTTTACAAAAACGCTGCTTTGTATTGCGAACGAATTAGACTCGAGTAATGTATATTGCAATCAATTCAAGGGTAATAATATACGAAAATTGCGAATTACAAAGAACGCGCTAATTCAATTTGGCTTAGTTTCAACCACTTGCAATTTTTTTAATTTACCAATGCAATTATTGATATTGATAAAATAGCTCTAGTAGCATTGGGAAATTTGGATCGCGTTTTTTTATCGTTGAATCGACCGACGAACAAAGTCTCGATATCACAGGCCGATGCGTCACTCCACCAAGAAAAGAATGGATCTTTAAATGCCTAGGCTCGTTTTATCCTTAAACAAAACAATTCCAGCGTACAGAATGCAACTTTAGTAATTCCTTTAACGCGATAAACGAAGATGATTAGGTGGCGCACTTGTCGCGCATACATTAGCCCGTTGACCTTTCAATTCACAGCTCCGAATATAATTTATCGTCGCCTTAAACGCATTTTAAGTCCTCGGGTGCGTTTCAATTATATTTGCAAACGCGATTAATGACGTTTAACGAGTCCGAATAACATTAAGGGATTTTATGTTTCGGACAGCTCTCGAACTACGCGATAAAAACGCGTATGACTCCATTCCGTCATTAAGTGAAATCAGAACGTCGATCTTGAAAATAAAAATCCATAAAAACGAGATCTTCGTAACGTAGAGGCAATACTCGGGCGCGCGTACTGCAGAAGCAGGTTCCCTTCGAAAACCGCCAAATAAAAAAAAAAAAAGTCAAACAGACCCTGAAAATGCTCGATCGTAAACCTTCGTTGTAGCCAGAAGATAAAAAATTACACACAACCAACAAAATATAGCAGCGAACAGAAGAGAGGAGAAAGGGAAAAGGGAAAAGGAAAAGTAAGATGATTTGAAGAAAAATAAGACTTGATTTCTCGAGGAAAATAGAAAAACCTGTCGATCCGATATACTGTAAGGAAGAGTTAAAGCGCGAATATGCAATTTTCATTTTCCGACAGCAATGACATGTCGGATAAAAAAGTCGACAGCTTCGGGATTACAGTTGATAATTTTTTTTTCTCCTTTTTGTTGTTGTAAAATGTGGATTATTTGGCGAGCGACGCATGTTGGAAAAGTAGTAAAATACTCAGAATTATTAGCCTGTCGATTTATTTTTCACGTCGCTCGGACAATTTTCTCAAATGTTGGATGTTATAATTATAATAATACGAAACACAATCGGAAGAGCATAAAAGCCTTAAATTCACGGAAAGGCGTCGATCGCTAAAACATCGCCCGATTCCTGTGTTAACTACTGCATCCGTCGGAACGAAGACGCGGCTGTTTTACTTTCATAAAAAACTTACCAACACTGATATGTAATCAATAGCAGATGCCCTTACCGAAGGGAAAAGTTGCAATAGTTTCGATCTTTCCACTCGAGGAAGTTTCGCCTTCCCTTATCCTGTGCCACTTCATTTCTTACCCTCGCGCTCGCTGACGGCTTCTGACGGCGAATGAATTTCTTTTTTACACCCTCGTTTGTACCATTGACAACGGCTCCTTTCGTGCTCGAGGACATCAAAGTAGTCGAACAAAGATGCATTGTCCGTACAATCGCTAATGATGCCGATCCGCGCCAAAAGATTCACCTCCAACCTTTCGGTGCTTTTAAGTTAACGGATGCGTTTCTTTGTCTCCGAACATGTAGCCCCAAAACAGATCAAACTTTTAGCGCGAATGTTTAAATATTCAACGCGAGAAACGAACTTTCGAAGCGGAAAATAATCGCTCTCCAACTCGCCTGCGATAATATTTCCTAATCCCAACTTTTGGCACATTCGGGAAGATCTCGAACATAGCGAAAAATCGAGAAACGCTACACATTTTCGGAAATGCATCGCTCACTCAGAGATCGTAAAGTACGGCTAATCAAATCTGCTAATTACCCGAACACAATCAATCTAACACAAGATGCGCTTATATTTTCAAACTGCAATTCCAATATTTTCGATGATTGCACATCTCGAACTATTACATAAGTAACGAGAACATATTTTTAAGATTTTTTGTTTCTTTTTTTTAAGCGACGCTCGGATGAGTCAACGAACGAGACGTTTTCATAAAATGACAACTCTGAACCGAGGAAAAATTCTCTCTTGCCTTTTCCTCTGTCACGGGATTATCGTCCTGGTAATAAATCAACTTTCCGATCTGTCCCTCGTCGAATCCCGCTCTTACTTTCGTTTCAAATGACCTCTTCCTTCCGACTTCTAACATACTTCGTTACTTGTCCAAGACACTCCTCTCTCTCTCTCTCTCTCTCTCTCTCTCTCTCTCTCTCTCGCTCTCACTCGTAGCTCCATTATGCAAAGTGGAATAGGTTGGTTGGACAAACAGGATGAGCGACAGCGGCTACGCGCTTAGTCGCATGTTCTCCATCGATAGCAAGGGCCGAACAGGTGAGGCTATTTCTTAAAAAGACTTTATTTTTCATCGTTACAGAAGTATAAGGTAAATTGCGTCAAACTATTGCAAGTTTCAAGCGCTTATAGGACACATTAATTTTTAACATTTCGACTCAAGCTTAACGTCACACCTCGTACTTATAAATTTATTCAGTGCTCGTTACTTCAATTATTTAAGTTATTCAGCGATCAATAATCTTAATACTAATTCAGCGGACCAAAATTCATCCGTGCGAGTAAAAAAAGTAAGAGTAAATTTGTAATTACCCTCGTTATTATGCAAATCATAATAGTTGCGATGGTACGGATGATCTATAGTTTATGCAGAACTAAAAATCGAACAGTCGAAATACAGTTCTGTAAATAAAATAAAATACCGCAGTGCGTTACTCTTCGATCTCCTCGAATACTTTACCTAGTTTTTGCGGAATTTCGAAAGTTTACGTAGCGACTGCACCGCTGCGTCTCCTTGGAATATAACGAGAAGCGTGATTTGCTTAAAATTTCCATGAAAACTAACGTAAATAAACGAGAACAAGTAAGCATACAAGTTTAATCATTTCTGGTCAGCTGCACATGACCTTGGGACGGTGAAAACAACTTCACCGAGAGCTACAGTTAAAGATAAAGCTTTAAAGACTCGACTATTTTGACGTGCCGTCAAGACGAAGGAAGAGCGAAAAAAGAGAACATTGCGCAAAAAAAAGAAGAACGAGGAGGGACTATCTGTCTTACTTGAATTAATTTATGTATATATTAATTAGATGCAGACTAGAGGAACTACAATAATACGTATCATAATTATGAGAATAACGTGGAAGATTAATGGTTTTTTTGCGAAAAATAAAAAATCCAATATAAAGGAGAAGAGCTGAACGAGCATTAAATGGCTGTCCGCTTGGAAATCTTTCAACGCGCCTAATAGAAATTTTAATTGTTTCACGCGATAATAAATATGAGTGAAATAAAGTATGCAATTACACGTGTCACTTTTATTTTTTATTTCGTCACCGGCATGACTTATTGCACCTAGACAATTATACGAGAATCACTACGAAATAAGCTATTACTTGCGCAAAAAGTATATGCGATGCTTTTTCCACACGTTTAATAATTTTTATCCACAGCCTCGATTGTGTGTCTGTACATTTAAATCTCATAAAGTTAATATCGCGTGATTCAAAGTTAATTTTCGACGCGCCAATTTCACCGAGTCGATAGTTATGCTGCATCAAAATCTTCTATTGCGGTTGATAGGCTGTTGTAAAGCCTCTCTAGTGATTTTTTGCCGCACGCAAGAGGTTTTAATAGTTTTTGTAATCCTGAAAAATGTCCCTTTTCCGTGTGTTGCTTGATTTTTTTTTTTTGCAACTATGCTCTTTCTACGCAAATTAATATAAATCATGAGCTATACGCAGTTTCGATAATCGAGTCGCTAAGATTTTTAATTAAATAAACGTCGTGTTCGTTTCGCACAAATAGCTAATACTATACGCGTAAAAACCTATCTAATTTATATTAATGCACGTTGATGCATTGAAATTATTTACAAAGCAAGCAAAACTACTTTTATTCTAGTACAAAAGAGAGAAAGAGAGAGAGAGAAATTATTTTCCTGCTTCAACATTCGAATAAAATTTATCCGGTTTGAAACCTTTTAATTTGCTCTATTTTAAACTATAAAACTCACCATCGCGTTTCGTATTGATAATTAGCGTTTTAAAAATTATTTAAGATAATTCGCTTTAGATTTACTTCTTATACTTACACGAGTGAATCTATGTAATTTAAATAAAGAAAATCATTAAAATCGACTTTTTCGGTCGATTTTTTTCGTTCTAAGGAGGCCGTTTAAAATTGCGCTATTCGTTGTAATTAAATATCTTTCTAATTAATTTACTTTACTGTGTATCGGTAAAAAAGTAGCACATAAATCAATTGCTTATTTTTATTAGGAAAAACTTTTTTTAAGCCAGAAGAAGCTGTTGGTAATGTCAGAAAAACTTAATCAACATCATTGTACAATTTAATTTCTTCCATATATTAGCATTAATTAACTCTGAGCATAATAAAGTTGCAAATTAATAAAAATCTCATTATTTAATTTTTGCACGTTTATATTTATTTGACTTTTACGAGCGCAATTTATGCTTTTTGCAACACATACTTAAGCGTGGTTTATAATACTAATGTACGCTTTATGTTTTCCGTGGATCAACTTTGTAAACTTTAAGAACTGTGGTTGGTTCTCGCATATTATTCGCGAGCAGATCGGCTGTTCGGTTTCTACGTGAATACAATTTGTATTTAAAATTTCGAAAACGCGCGTGAAATTGTCGGACTGTAAAATTTTACAAATTTCCAATGCGTAAAAAGGCGTTGACATTTCAATTGCACTCGAAAAATGCGCACGATAACAGTCTGTTCCGTTATTAAAAATATCGCTCATTTGTCAGTTTATACTTTAGAATTCTTCGGTTAAGCATCAGCTCTGGGTTAACTCAAAGCTTTTCTGCGTTTTTTAATGCAATTTTAGGCATTGCTGTAAAAAAGTGTAATCATTGGAATCGCACGCACAGACCCTCGTACCGACGCGTGCAACACGTGCACATTTTAATTTGCACATTAAAAAGCTTTATAACGCGTTTCGACGGAAAGCTCCTAAGCAATTTAGTTAATCAGAGCTTAATTTATTTTCCAATGTTCCTTATTATCCACATAAGCGAAATCTAGTTGTCGGAGATGGCGAATTAGTAATGTTGAACGAACAGCTTTGAGATCGAAATTATATTCAGCAGTCGAAAGGTCATTTATCAGAATTTTCAAATGCAATGCGAAACAGTGTAAAAGCGTAAAAGTGTAACCTGTAAAACACCTGAATGCCTCTGCATGATAAAAAGAGCGAGAAAAAAGGGATGAAAAGCTGGCTCACCTCTATATCGATCGGTAATTCGAAAGGGTTGGAGAGAGTACGCGGTTGAACACACCCGGGATAAAGCGGTGGTTTAAGGGTGGCACGAGTGGCGGCTGAAAGAGTTCATTAAAACTAGCACCGTCTGCATCCCTTCCCCGTCGGTCTCTCTCTCTCTCTCTCTCCTCTCTCTCTCTCTCTCTCTGTGTCATGCGCAACCTCTTCCCACGTACACTCGCGTACACATCCCTCGTTTCTCGTTTTTTACCTTCCGGAGACGAAGAAGACTGCCTCCGGAGCGGCTCTCCCTCGTCTTTTTTTTTCTTTCGCCAGAGGAAGGGTGCATTGAAAAGCAGAGTTTCTGCCGAAATCATAATTTCGACCTTGGAGAATGACAAAAAGAGAAAGAGAAAGAGAGGGAGACAGAGCTCGACTCCTTTTTTCCTTTCTGCTTTCTGTCTCGACTCCGTACGACAACCCTCGTGCCGACTATTCTTTTAGCCGTATGTAGAAGATACTTGGCTTCTCCTTTTGCCGAATGGATCTTCTTATTTCGCAATTCCCTTTCTTTGCTTTCCATTTTTTCTTTTTAAACATTAATTGACACGCGTACTTGCGAATGGATTTCGGAACACCAATCTCGACGAGCTTTTTCCTTCTTTATTTCGCTTCGAATTCAATTTGACGTTTTGCACTTTTTCGTGAGTTTTTCTCGTCCCCCTCCCCTGCCCCCCCCGTAAAGTATGAAGATGCCCGCGTGTCTTTATTATTCAAAGCTAAACCCACTCGAGTCTAAATTGCAATTTAATATTTCACCAAGCTATCAAGTTATTTATACCGATGATTAGATTTTAAGATTTTCCACGAGTCGGTACACCATTTGAACCGTACAGTTATTCAGTCTCGGAAACTAGAAGCGATGCTCGTTCAACCCGTATAAAATTCCACTATGGGAGTGCAAAAACGCGATACTTTACGTTAGAATTTACGCGAATACAAATGGTAAATTGTCGATCCGCTAAATAATTTTTCAATTTTTCGGATTCGATTCAGTTGGAGAAGAATTTCACGTTTACGAACGGACAAACTAACTCTACTTATTATATGTTGTAAGAGATTAAATTTAAAAATTCACCATCCACGAGCTTGAATATCGATTATTCGTTAAAAAACTGAATTACTTGTGTAATATTGTTGTTAGGTGCAAGTCAGCCAATCGTTCATCGAGAAAATGAATTTCTCACTCGTTGTCTCGAATTTTCTGCTACAACGTCAAGATAGTGTGCGACGTACGCGATCTCTTTCCTATTCCATCTTAATTTTCTTACTTTTCCTTTGGCGTATAATCGATACACGGAAAATTCTTCGCGAACGTGTATTAAAATCTTGAAAAGAAAGTACGAAGCCGGATAGTCCATTAAAAAGATCAGCGATCCATAATCCTTTTCGTGCGCGCAATAACAAGATGAGATTATTATAAAAGAGAAGGGCTGAGGGGTGGAGCGTTAAACCAGAGGTCCGCTGTAGATCGCGGATTTATTAACTCGAAAATTCTATTCTTCGATCGTGTGACTCGAATTTGAACGAATTCCGCGCTATTGTCTTTGTATATTCTATATGCTATACACATACACGTTTCGTGGGCGAGTCTCTTTTAATAGGCGGAAAAACTCGGCTTCAAACGTACGATTATAGCTTTTTCTCCAAACGTCTAATGACAGTTCCTTGTTATTTCTCTTCTTCTTTTCTCTCGCGAACTTTGCACGCGTCTTCTTTAGTACTTTCTTTAAAAATGGCTTTTCTCTACAGAGTCTTCCGATCCCTTCGATTAATACGAATCTATAATTAATCGACGAAAAGCCCACAATCGATAAATCTACTTTATACTTCTTTTAACGCCGCCATAATTGGTGATTTAATAACTTGGAACTAATATCATCGTTGCGCAAAGTTGCTCGACTCGTTCTGCGCTACTTTTATCGCGTGCGCGTAAAAATAACGTCGCATTCTTATTCATTTTTGTAATTTCAGTTTTTAAAGCAAGAAAGTTATATAAGGGGCCGTCGAGTCGCACTATTACAGGAATGCCAACTATTCCGGAAGAAAAATTCTATTCGCGCTTAGAGAACGGAAAGAGTCCCGTGTCGGGAGACAGGGTCGCAATACTTTCATCCCTGAATTGATAACTTTAAATTGGAAAATAGCGGCTATTCGGGTAAATAACAATATTTTAGAATTCTAATGAATAAGCCGGAGAGGTGCGCGCGCCAACGACGCCTTTGGACGAGGTGGACGCCTCGATAGCGTCCGCGCAATTAATTATAGGATTCGTCGGTCGCTTCCCCAGGAAAAGCCAATATGCATATAAATCGAGCGAATCGCATAAAGGAGCTTTTTCCTCGTCCCTCTCTTTCTCTCTTATCGAGCAGTTTTGCCTTCGTCCCTTTGCAATTTCACTTGTTTACATCGACTATCATTTTCCCTCTTGTCATTGCCCCCCTGTTTCCTTCTATATTTTTCCATCGTTGATTAGCTTTTTCGTTCCTTCATTTTTCCTCTATTCGCTACAACGTCCGTTCAAATTTATCGTAATAGAGATTTTGCGAGTCAAAATAAAAAAAGAAGAGACAACTTCGTCGTCGCCGGTGGAGTAACGGAACCTTAACTTCCTCAGGGTCATTTATGCTTTAATATATTCCACTACACCCTGTAATTTCTTCAACTCTTTTATCGTTGGAGATCGCAGCGATTGCGATTGCGAAATAAATCGAGTATGTGCCCGTGAGATTTTATCGCAGACGCGCATTAGCCGTAACAAAATTCATGGCTTAGCGAAAACTCGAAGCGCGTTCCTTGATTATTTTCGGATACGATTTCGCAGCGTAAAACATAAATGAATTAAAATACGAAGCTGCAGTTTATACTAGCTTGTAATCCTTTTGGAGTGTCGCTGGTGCGCGAGCAGCTTCGAATAAATAAGGAGTAATTGAAATTGCGGGGAGGGTGTGTGGTGTGGTGTGTGTGTGTGTGTATCGGTGTGTTTTGGTTCGGCCTTCGTTAAAATACCTCGCCATTTATAATTCCGCGTTGCGCCGAGGCGAAATTTTCCGGCAAGAATACGGGCTTCGCTTTGAAGAGCGAGTCGAAAATAAAAAGCAGGGTATTTCGGGAGACCGAGAGCGTCACGGCGGAATCAATTTACGCCCTTTTACGATAAAAGCTGAAAAACGTGGCGGCGATTCAGCAACGCGAGCCCAATTCGACTTTTGCTTTCCGACTCATTAACGAAAATTAATATCCAAGAAGAAATGCCATCGACGCAGTCAGCCTCGAGTCTAATAACGGGCTGCGAGTGCAGGCTAACGGCCGGGCGGCGGCGAAATTTCAACAAGTACAGCCACGAGTACAGCGCTTTTTAATTTGCAGATCCGAGGACGAGGCTCCGTTGTAATTTCGAGCTCGTCGACACCAACACCAACGGCCAGTCAAGATATGACATCACGCGCAGAGAGCAGAGAGACGAGCGCCTCCCCAGTGGTGCGCGCGACCATTTCCGCTAGTTATGGCTGCTCCGTGACCGGACAGTACCAGCGGGGCACACCGGCATACACGTGCGCCCGTGTGCGTGCCTCGGTTGTTTGCATCTACGCGTTACGCAAGCGAGTGAATTTATCTGTCTGAGAACGTACGTTCGAGCAGCGCGCGTAGGGGAATGCGCGCGGAAACAGACGTGTACTTTCATTTGTGTGAATACGTATACCGGTGAAGTAATTTTGGCGCGGCCGTGTGGGTTCGGTGATGTCGTCCACGGGGAAAATCCTGGTCGCGCGCAGATCGACATGGTAAAACGAGCCAAGTCAGTACTTTACCGGGCGTCGGGATGACATGATTTACCGGTTGTGTCCACGTACGTTTCATCCCACGTTTTCGACCCTCCCTATGTCTCCCCCTCCTCTCTTCTTACACTCGGCTCATCTCGGTACAAATACCCGAGTGTTGACAAATAGTTTTCTCTGTCGCTGTTTAAATATACCAAGTGGAAGCGACACTTATGTAAGTACTAAGAAGATGACAGGACTCATTTATCCTTAGGCACCCTCAATATTGCAGAATGTCTGCGAAAATTCAGAGCAGTGATTAAAAATGCAAAATTAATACTCCTATTCCTTGTTTCTGGCTTTGGCCTCCTCG
Source organism: Platyscapa corneri (assembly GCA_018907185.1). NCBI lineage: Eukaryota > Metazoa > Arthropoda > Insecta > Hymenoptera > Agaonidae > Platyscapa > Platyscapa corneri. The sequence goes on along the minus strand of JACCHW010000024.1, from coordinate 5,688,703 downwards.
CTATTTCGAAAACTTGTACAGTCGTTCTTCAGAGGCTACGACAATAACAACGACAACAACAACGCCGAAATAATTTCATTAGCCGTCATTCCTTAGCAGCCAACGACAATCACGAATGCTTAAAAATGTCGCAAGATCGAATAATCGACATGAAAATTAGATGGAAAATATTGCGAAATGATAATAGTCGCGACGGATTCGGAGACTCGAGAATTTTTATTCTCTTACGGATTCTGCAAGTTGGCGCACATTTCACCACCTTCACGAGTTTACAAGATTTAGTAACATCTTAGCGGCTGACGCGTCCGTTATTCTCCTCTCCTGGTTTCGTAACAGCAAACGCGAGTTTCGCCCTTGCGAACTTCGGACTCGTCGCTTTCGCAGATTGTATTAGACGCGAGTGCGAGTGCTTTCGAAGAGACGGAACGTTCATTTACAATTGCACGACTGCATCGGACTGGAGTGAAAAAAGTGCTTATTCGACGTCGCGATGTTTACCGGGCGTAGCGGCCTTTTGCCTAATAATAATAATAATAATAATAATTGCACGACGTGGAATTTTGAACGCGAACGATTTTACAGGAAGCGAAACTCGAAAAGTCGACCCTAAATAACTGAGATTTCTGGGAAAAGCGTTTGATTATCGAGTGACTTAAGTACGGGCGGCGCGTGCGAAATGCCCGTTGCGACTCGTCTTTGAACGTAAATAAATAATGCAATAAATATTTCGTCTCCGGCTGCCTGGAAAGAAGCGACGGGAACGTTAAGAAGATTGCATTCAACAGGAAAGGCGCACAATACCGAGTCGGATTCAATAACCACTCGCGCTCGTAACTGAGCGAGAGAGCGTCTGCTTTGATTCGCCCCCGCCTCGGCGCACACGAGGCGACCTTCGAGAGCGGGCAACTCGCGCGTGTGCACCAATACCTCGTTAGAGTCTAATTGTTGGTTCTTCTTCGCCATCTCCTTTATCTCAAGATGTACGTGGCAATGCCCCCCTCCCCCGCACCCTCGTCCTCGTGGCCTCTTCCGAGCCGAGAGACGAGCAGCGTCTGCTAAATCGACGGAATGGCAACGACAATTGCGCTCCACTTGACTCCGTTCTCTCTCTCTCTCTCTCGAGCTCGCACCTCGACGCACGAGCCGCATCAATGGTAAACAAACCGAATGGGGAGTCGTCGACGAGTCGAGTGGGAGGCGAGATAGAGATAAGACGTAGGAGTCATCGCGCTCGTTGAGCGAAAAATAAAGCGGAAAGGGCGCGAAAGCAGCGGAAAGATGAAGGAGCGATACGACGCGCTGGTGACGACTGAGTGAAAGGGGCGAGGCTGTGGTCAGACGCGAGCGCAGAGACTAGAATTACGGTCTCGGAGCGAAAAAGGGATTTGCTTGATGAAGCATTTTTCTACTTCCCTTTCACAGCTTCAACGCGAATATCTCTCGCGACGGTCTGCTGCTTTCTTTTGCCGCGTTTTCCGACAGCTCCGAGGATTAGTCTGTATTATCCACGCGCACGAGGACACATTTTGATTTATAGTTTAGCAAAAGGGATTTAAGGAGAAAGGGTCGTCCCAATTTTTGTCAAGTGTCCCGACAAACTCGGCGCGCGATTAGTTTCCAAGCTCGCGCCTCCAGTTACCAGACGTATAAACATTCGCGACACTTTGCACCAATATTACTTTTAAATTTAATTTCAACGATTTAAGTTCTCAAGGGCGTTTATCTGCGCCGAGTGGCTTTTCGCTTAATCTTTCCATCTCGAAATGTTCTCTCTCGCAATTAAAGTCCGACGTTTGGTACTTGCCGCATTAGGTAAACAATTTCTGCGCACGCGAAAGAATTACGCGGGACGTAAAACAGAGATAACAATCGTAAACTCGAATAGGTTCAAACTAATAAAATACGAAGGAGACTCAGACCGAAAGTCCGAAATTTCGCGCACTCTCTATACACAAACGAGAGACGAGGGAGTGAGAGAAGGGAAGTGTGGAAGGAAAAAAGTAAACAAAGACGGAGAGAGCATAGACAAATACGCTGGTAGCGGTGGTGGCATTACGAACCATAAAGCCACTTGAAGCAGTCTCTTTGTGCACCATAAAGGGTTATCCGACTTACGGGGAAGCCGCGTTCGCTCTCCTTCTCCAAAGGAGCTTTGCTGTTTGTTGTAAAAATAATCGCTATACATCGCGACGGTGACGGAAATAATAGTAATAATAATAATAATAATAACAACAACAGCAGCAATAACAACAACAATAGTACGCGCATACACTTCTCGTTAAACCAGCTCCGCAAATTATAGATCTTAGCCCCGGTAGTCGTAGTCGAACGAGACGACTAACTAAGGCAGGACAAAGCGCACCCAACGATTATTAGCCTCATTGGGAGCTTAATGAATTCCATTTTAAGTCGAATCGGAAAAACCTTCGATCCGAATCATAAATAGCCGTTTGTCGGACTCGGCCTGCAGCTCCTCGACTATCCTGGCATTAAGCGCAACACATTCTCGAAAGAGATAATCATTTCATGCGCACGAAGCTCGTGGAATAAGAAAAATTCATTAAAAGCGAATTTCCACTCAATAATTTCGCCGCGCACTCGTTCATCGAATATTTCCAATCCCTCTCCCCGCTCCTGCAGCCGCGCCGGCTCGGCATGCCCCGATACCCGGGCACCCACCCGCTACACCAAGCAGCTCCTCAAAAAAATAAGCGTTTGACTCCGCGAAGCACCTCCGGGAGATTTTTCCTCGTTAATAGAACGACGAGAGACTCGAGCGCTCGAGAGCGACAGAGAGAGAGAGAGAGAGAACGGAGGCGAAGAAACCGTGAGGTGGTGGTGATTCCACCTCGTTTTCGCCCAAGACTCCGCTCCCGCCCCCGGCCCCGCTGGCTGCCGCAGACTCCACTAATTTATCTACGTTCGTGGCTCCTGGCTTCTGGAAATTATTAAGCTTAGCGGAATTATTGCTCCGAGGGTCTACGTGGCCACGACCGCGTTATCAGCTTTTTATCCACAGAGTTTGGTTAAACCGCTTTTTCCGATCTCCCTCTCCCATTATTAATTCGGAGTTTGTAATTCATCGAATGCGCCAAGCCATTTGTTATTTCTCCGAGACGAGACGAGAATAGAGGAGCGAGTCCCTCCAGCCAACTTGCCCGGTCGGCGAGAGAACACTAGTTTTACAATTGTAATTAACCATTAAAAGTGCAGCCGATGCTGTTTACACTCGCGATAAGATTTATCCTTTGGCGTTCCGACTCGGCGTTTCCAAATGAAACGCTCGTAATTATCGAAAGCCAAGGTAACGCGGTCGAAAAGGATGGCTAAAATCCGCATCTCGAGTCTCATTACTGGATTAAAGCACTCGTTTCGAGCAGTAATGAGCTGCGGAAATTCAATAAACGCAAGAAAACAACTTCGGCGCACTGCCGTAATAATCAGCGTGTCGCGCACAAACTTAAAGTGCCCGGTGTGCGAGCACACGGACACGGTGCCACCGTATTCGTGCGCATACGCCCGATTACCTCGCGTGTGCGCTCCCCTTGCGCCCTACGACGGAGCCTCGACCGAATATACGCACGCACATTGACAAATTGAAGCTCGAACAGAAACTTGCGAGGCCGCCACGCGCTGCTTCCCCAAAACCGACAATCACGCGAAAATTGGAACGGCCGTCCGTGTTTGTCGCGCTCCCTGTTTTAACATCCCGGCATCGGTTGGCGCGCAACTGCCGACCGGCGAACAGCGAACGGATTTCATTAGCGGTTATTGTCCCCGAAGCTAATGGCCCGACAATAACGATTGCCATCCGGAATGTCCCCGAAAATGAAGATGCGTCTGGATGCCGAAATTGCCGTAATTGCGAAAACAAAGATTAAGATTCGAACGCGCTTTACTCGAATTCCACGGTGCATCCATTGCTCGGAGCTGCAAAGCTAATGCACCATTGGCTTTCGCGCAGCTCTCGGGAGGCCGCCGTCGAAATCGTCGTTGTCGTTGTCCCGGCAGTTGTCGCGTATGCGCAACTGTGTGCGCGTGCGCGCGCGTGTCTTAAGCAGACGCAGCTTCTCGCGCGACAAGAGCTTTTTCACTCGGTTCCGAGGCGAATGCAGATCCACGTCTCGCTACGAGCGCTAAGCCATTGCGCAATTAGCCGGGTGGCAACGAGTGCACGCGAACGCGAGACTCGAGTTCAGTTTGCATCGACGAGCGCGAGGCAGTGGCGCCACCTTCGAAGAGAGCCCTGCGCCCGACACCAAGAGGGACGATGTCACCGAAACGCGAGTCGATGCATTAATTATGAAGGGGAGGCGGCTGCGCTCGGTAAATTTCAATAATAAACCAGCAGACGTCACGAGGAGTAGAAGCGGCTTTTTATTCAACCGAAGAAATTGAATAAGGACGCGACTGCGTTCTGACTTAAGCTCTTGAAAAGGTTGACGCGAGCTAAGCTTTTGACACTTACTCGACACACGTATCTCGGTTAGTTGGGCCGCAAATGCACGCGCACGCGTGTGCTCGAATAAAGTGGCAACGACGTACCTGTCAGCGCACTCGTCTGCATTCGAGACTTTCTTCGAGATTTCGTTCCGAACTTAACTCCTCGAATTAACTTTTTCAGGCCGGCAATTAAGCAATTAATCCGGTCAGGTGAACACAAGTGTGGAAAAAAGTAAGCCCCGTTTAGTTACGAACAGCTGATTTGCTTTCGCTCGCGAAAAGCGAAACTGTTACGTAAATATTTCGACGAATACGAAAAGGCAAAGGTCTTACAATTGCACGTACGAATGTGCCCGACTAACCGTTAATTAATGAAGAGGAAATTTTTAGCAACCAGCCGATTTCAGTCGATAGGACGAAATGAACGTAGGAGCTGCCGTTAAGTGCGAGTTAATTCGGTGCGATCGTTGAAAGTTACGAATTTCGCTGATAATATTTTTTCGGTGTTTGGTGGAAATCGAAAGAGCTCGCGTAGCCTTTCACCTCCAACTTTCGAGCATCGACAAGCATCTTTTTTAAATTAGTCAATTCGATGAGTAGGGGGTGAGAAATAGGGAGGGAGAGGGAAAGAGAGAAGTGTATAACTCGTAGTAATGCGTCGTCATTCAAATGCGAACAGCAGTGCAGCGTAACAAACTTTTCAAAAGATTGAAGAAGGCAAAAGGAATCCCGCGTAATGCTTTCTATCCTGGATACGATACACTTTCCCCCTTCAAAGGCAAAAGATGAATCTCGGGAGGAGTAGAGCAGAAGCGGCAACAGAGATTTTTTTATTTACAATCCCAAGAGAAGTTGTGCAGCTTATTTTTCTTGCAAAAATATTGAGAAAAAGACGATTCCCGGCAACAGAATAGTCCTCATTACATAAAGAAACCTTTTAGTTGCTTTTCCGTCCACCTCTTTTTCTTTCATCTTCTGGCTTCCCGTTCCCCTCCTGACAAACATCACACAGAAACTTCGTAACAGTACACGTCCACATTCTTTTGACGTTTCATTCGGATATTATACGCAAGCTTCGGGCGATTCCTGCTGAATTACGTGTAATTCGTAAAAAGTGAATTATTGCGAGATAATTTACTTTTTCATCGCAACAAATATACGGTGCCTGGCTGCAACTCCGACGTCCAAGTATTCCAACACGACGTAAACAGTAATGACGCTGATTGCAACGTTTGCAGCATCATCGCTAACTATCCTCGCACTTAATATTTTGCTTTATCGTTCGAAACTGCGCGTCAAATGCTCCCTCGAGCGTTCAAATTTATTTTACACGCGAAATTGTTCAGAAGTATGCAAGGCCGTTAAATTTAATACTTGGCAAGTTCCAAGATGAAATAATACAACACGCGTAACGAATAAAGTATCACTATCAAAGCGATAAAAGCGCTTGAAAATATCGTTACCCTTCCCAGTCGTTTTAAACAAAAGGAGCAGAGCGAAGCTACTTTTTAGATTTCATTCATCTGCCAACGTTAGCAACTCCACTGATTATTTATTTAGCGCAAAACATAACAATCGATCGCGCGTTACTCGACTCGCGAACAAAGACGCGACACCGTTTACCTCTGCGTCTAACGAGAAACACTTGGGAATTAAGCAACCGAATCGCAATGTACGCATGCACACACGCGCGCTACTTTAAGGGAGAGAAGCGATCGAATATGTACAAATTGCAATCTCGACGCAATAAAACCCGATCGCTCTCAAGAATCTCGTGATCGCAGCTGTCGAGAGGGCGCTGCTGCAGTTTTCGTAAAAGCACGCAAGCACAGGTCGGCGCCGAGGCTGCCACTGCCATTCGCATAATCGTGACAATCCCAGGGTACGCAACGTCGAATGGCGTGAAATTGAAACGCGTCGAGATCGAGTAATTAATCTGCAGCAGAGCTAGAGCCGTCGCGTCCAAGTCGGAAGAAGCGCGAAATTCAGAACCGGATTTTGCGGCCCCTTAAATGCGCAACTGCTTGTATGCGCGGATTGTTAATATAGCAAAAGCAATGGTTTGCTCAGTGGCTCGGGGCTGAAAGGATAATCGCGAAACGTAATATTATGTTTTAGGGAATAAACAGAATTGCAATCCGTGCATTCGCATTAAATATTCCGATTGAGAAGATTAGAAAAAGACTAGAATAGTATATCATTTTCTATTGTAAATTAATCGGCCACAACGTGCATTTTTACAGGTTGAAACGGTGCGTAATCGCGTATGTCGAAGTCAACTTGAATTCAAGACAAATAGTGTAAATTTAATTAAATTATTAATAATCTTCGAATTATCGAGTAACTGTGTTACGAGGCACGTAAAATAATATGATCCATTAGGTCTTTTTAAGTAATCCAAGTTTCGAAATAATTAATAATGTTTTTATTAACGTATTATCATTGAAAATTCACTATAGAAGTATTGCAAATAGAAGATTTTCATAAAATAGTCTGGAAGTGTAATTTCGTATTGTACAGTTAAAAATATATAATTTTACAGTAGCGAAGGAAGCAACGAATGTTATTATGCAAACTTGTTGAATAAATTTATTTTTCCATTTGTTTTATGACGCAAACAAGTTAAAGTTGATAAAATCGCGAGTTCGAGACTCGTTATAATTTTATTTACTATCGTATTATGTGGATTATAAATTTATTCGATATTATAAAAATATTGGCACGCGAGTATTTGGAAATAGAATTATAATCATCGTATTATTTCGAGAGAAATATGAACTGATATTTATAACTTATAATAACGTTTTGTCTCTTTTCGCGGTAAAAGCACGATCCGTAAAAATTGTAAACTAGTTTGTAAAATTTCCCCTATTAGCGTAGATTTATCATCGAATAAAATTTTTACCGAAACTAGTTTACAATTTATCAGTAATTTCAATTAAATCTTTAGACTGTCAGATATTGCAAATCAAATCTACCTGCGAAACATTAAATAAACGCATAGTAAAATTTATGCGTGAGAAAAACTAAATATCATAAAATGGCAACAAAATATCGGCACTAATTTCATTTAATTAATTACTTGTAGCGACGGTCATTGAGCCCAACCTTGACTGGTTTACGAGAGCAGCTTAAAAGAGTTTTCAAGTTTTATCGGATATTTAAACATTTCAATGTTTAAGCGGATTGATTTCATTTCTTTATCTGATTTTAATCAGTGCGCTTGATAAAAATGCACTGTGTACCGATGAAGCGCGAGGAGTTGCTCGATTGACCCAATTAATTTCTCAAGGATTATTTCGGTATTTGGAAAAAGCGGCGACAGTCGCGTAAAAAATGATGAGTCGAAATAATATCAGAACTCGTGTGATTATCAATGCGTAAGTAATCCGATTGAAGTAATTATATTTCCGGCTTCGTTTTCAACATCAAATAATTCGAAACGCAATCGTTAGAAGCGCCTTTGCGCTTTGAAACGCGGCGAGAGGAATCGAGACGCGATCGAAAAGACAAATTTTAATTTTTAAAGGACGCGTAATCTCGATCTCAATCTCGTTGCAAGATCTGCACCGACAGTAAGTCTGAATTATCACGAGGGCGATGTCTCGGTCCGCTTTTACCAACGCAATAAAAGAAAACCGTAGTTGAATTTAGAATTCGGGAAAAGCTTTGGTAAGCATCGCTCGCGTGCGCGTAATTTTTAGCGATTCTTATACGAGCGGAAAGTCACCGAAGCAGTCGGAACGAAGGATCAAGCCTGGAAGTAGAATATGCAAAGCAGTCTGGAGAAAATACGCGCGCGTAAGAGAGAGAGAGAGAGATAGCGAGGAGAGGGAAGTTCTCTCATAATCCAGGGGCCTATAGCGGGGCTGATATAACCTAAACGCCCTTCGTAAATCATTGAGGCGGCCGCGTAACTCCGGGCTCGTGCTAGTTCACCGAGTATAACTCACGGGGCGGTCGTCCGCATCTGAAGTTACGGGCATTTACGAGCCGCTACGAGAGGATTTCCGTGCACTCGATTTTCAGAGAACGTCGGGAGGGGAGGAGAGCGAGAGAATGGGAGTGATAGCGCGAGAAACACCGGTGAGAGCGGAAAGAGAGAAAGGTACGTGGTTAACATCAATCTGAACTCTGCTAATTTTCTTACCTACGTGGCTTGATTTGGTGGTTGCACGCGAGATGAAATATCGTTTTCGCAGACGAGCAACGAGCGCCAATCTTCGGCTCGAATATTCTTTTCAAAATTTCGCCCCATTGTTTGTCCTATTTATAGTTGGAGACGGCCGACAATTTTTCAACGCCTACCCGTGCTCGCCCGCTATTTTTGCAATCTCACCTCGTCAATACTCGCCGCCGCCGCCCCCCCCGTGTCCACGATCAGGCCGACTTTTAGCCCATCGAGCCTCGTTAACGAATTCGGAGGCAAAATTTTCCTTAGAAGCTTTACTAGTGCTAACGTGAACAGTAAAAAAACACCGAACGTCACGGCCGGTGTTTTGGCGATTTGATCGTTGAAGCGAATTTTGACGAAGAAACGCTCGCCGTTGTCAGGAACACACCAAACCTGCCCGCGAATATCTTCGCCGTTTTCCAGATGCAATCCGTCAACTCGCGAGTTGTGTTTTGATAACGCAACTCTTTCCGTGGATAAATGATCCTCGACGCCATTCCCTGCGAACCCGACAAAGAAACTGATTTCCGGATAAGAATTTTTTTTACGATCAATCGTATAACGAAGATACGTATCGCGTTATTCGCAGTTGGAGAGCATCGGAACGTTAAGTGCGTACTCGATTAAACTTTATAATTGAAGCGCATATTTTTTATAATAACTACGCTTAACGAAATAAAAAAATGTTACGCTTGATAAAAAATTACGCGATTCCGGCGTGTCTCTTTGCATTTGGCCAACAAAGCAGAAAACGATCGATACAGAATTCGAAAAATTCTGTAACGGCGACAGGAATGCAAGTCTTTTGTGAAATTTTTCAGATGTATTCTCCAAAAAATCCACTAGTTATTTCTCCGTCTCTCTCTCTCTCTCTCTCTTTACGGACCGAACAATAAAAGTATAAATACGCGTTTTAAATATAATAAAGTTGCGCGAATACTTTTCTGATTTATTTATTTTCATAGAGCGACAAGTACTCGGAAAATTGCGACTGCACTAACTAACGCTAGTGGAAGAACTTTTAAATACTTGGGGGGGCTTATACGTATGTATGTTGTCAACTACAAATATTTCCTGAGAAATTTTAATTGAATTTTAAGATTTGACTTTAAAGTTTAAGAAACTTTTTACTCGTCGGTTAAAAAGCTCTAGGCTTGTTAAAAAAACTATGCGAGCAAGTGCTAATTAAAATAATTAAAATAACGAAAGAGATTTTAAACGTTTAATCTTCGTATCCGTTCGCGTAATTGTAAAACGTAAATAATTAACAGCGAGGTGGTGCAAATCAGATCAGCCTTCCCAACAATAATATTGTTAAAATTTTTTCCAACGATTATGCTAAATGCTTTTTGGATATTACAGCAAAGTGAACAAAGGTTGAACGATTGCTTGGCAAAGTCCATAGCTTTGGAGATAAAGTTGTTTTACTCCGCCGATAAAAGAGCTCGACTCCTCGATCGCAGTCCGTATTCCTTAAAAGTTAAAGTTAACCGGTCGTCTGAAATTTCGCGATTAATTTTGCTTACGAACAAATAAATAAAGTCACCGTTAACCGTGTGCAGCGTATCTCAAAGTCCACCGACGCGCAGGTGCGTTATAACCAAATCGAAGGGTAAGCTTCCCTTATTACTCACCGAGTAAGAGAATTAAAATTTTTAATCGACACTCGAGCGACTCGGTTGCTTTTGCCCGAATATCATCGCGAATTGGTTTTTTGCACTCGCAGTGCGGGGGTGCGCTGTCCAGAAATTTACAAGAATCGGGAGTATTTTGGCGGAAGACGAGAAAGCAGCGTCAAAGCGAACGGTGGAGCGACAAAACTACTTCTTCGGAAGGGGTGGAGGGTAGATGAGACAACGGCGACGACGACGACGCGAAACTGCAAGCGACAGCAACACTAGTGGCGTGTCGGGCAAGAAAATTTCGAAACCAGGCTAAGGGAGAGAGTGAGAGAGAGGACTAAAGAGGAAACAAAGCGAAACCAAAACGCCACCGAATTGAATATAATGGCTGAGGTCGCGAGCTACCGTAGAGAGAAGAAAAGAGAGGAGAGAAAGAAGAGGAAAAAGAAGAGGAGGAAAGGGGAGGAAAGTACGATAGCCGAGTCGAGGTGAAGAAACGAGAAAGGGAAGTTCTTTGACAAGTCAAACATGTACTAACGCTCGTTCATGCGATTCTCATTTGCAATTTGGCTGCAAAGGCACGGATTTGGCTCGTTTTCGCTTTTGCGCGTCCTTCTTTTTTCTCTGTTCTCTTTCCTCGCTCCCTGCCCCGGATACTCGACTCGTGTCCTAATTTAAAACAACAGATATGCACTCCCAGAGAAGCGAATATCGATTCCGACCTTTTTCCATTTCCCTCTGCATTTATTATTCACTCTGGGAGCAGACGTTTCGAAAATCAGACGCGATTTCTCCGGTTTTCGCGTGCCAGCTCGCGTGTCAATATCGAGAAAACTAATCCACGGGTAATTTATGCGAATTTTGGGCCTCCGACGCAACGACACTCGCGAGTCGGAGCTTTAGGCGGACTCGCCGACTCTAATCACACGATTCCGGAATTATCGAATGCGAGCCTTCGTGATTCGCAGTGTTTATTCAAACTAATTACTCATTGAGCGCGAGCAAACATCGAGGCTCTGGTGCGTAACGCTGACCTACTTTAATATCACGATTAAAATAAACACAAATTACACGTATTGCGCCACTGGAAATCGAGTTACCGTGTGCAAAAGTGCGAAGCGCGCGGCCCCCGAGCAAATAAGGGGAACAAATTTCGAGTTCGAGCTCTCCTCGGTTAAATCAGAGCCATTATTTTTCCCATCATTCCTGGAAGCTGTCGAAACGCAAAAGTTAGCAGCGCGACTGTTACGCTCGGACAACAAGCGCGAACTCGAGGAAGGGGAAGGAGAAGCGAAAACGACCAAACAAAAGCAGCGGCGAAACGCGAACGCGAAGGGAGGTTGTGTCGAAGGCACATCGGTGGTCTTCGCCGCGGTTAAGCAGGAGATGCTTATCGTTTGCCGCGTTGATCGCGAAAAATCCGAACGCGAGGGCAAAAATTCGGAGCCGTCGCCTCGCTTCCATTCGAAAGCTCTGCTTGGTGCTTTCGTACCGGGCACTAGCTTAATTGCACGGAATCCATTCTGGAACGATTCGATCCAACTTCTCAACGAAACGACTTTCGCGCCGAATAAGTATTCGTTCGAGCCATTTAAGAGAGGCGCGGACGAAAATTCAATGTATTTCCTCGGAATCGCTTAATGATTTCGGAGATTCTCGGGCCGCTGCTAGCGAAAGGTGAAGCGCGACTGTTTTACGCTACAGTACGACGACAAACACGCTGGTCACCGAGTCGCCCCCGCCCGATACCTAACGGTGATTCTCGTTGGTTCAATAGCCCTTTCGTTTCAATTAGACGCCGAGGGTCTTTCGCGTGCTTGCCAATCAAAATTCAATGCGCGTCGCGAATGGTTAATTTTAAAACTCGTTAACGACTCTCCGCGTTTCCGCTCGTCGAATATCGGGGCTCGTTTACCCAGGCTGTTCAACTCGCGGAGGGGAAAACTGAAATCCATGTTTCACCTGATGAATGTTTCACCCGAGAGGGGAAATATCGCCCCCAAGGAAAGAACAGTGCAATAATTAATAGAGCGAGGGCCCTGAAAAATACAAAGCGTAGCTTCGAAAATACGAGAACGCGGGCACAACGTATCTTACGAACAACCCGTCCGACGCATTTAACGAATGATAAAGTCGCAGATCGGAGCAATTTTTTCATTCTCGGTGCATCGGTTTTTAGCTGCGCAGCCCAGCGTTTGTTTTACTCGGCGCGAGGCTATCGCTTATTTCGTTCAAAGACAATCGAAGCTGGCAGTAAGACGCACCTCGGGCCCACATTTCTGGGAGGAGCTCTTGTACTGGTGCGCGTGTCTCGCGCGACGTACATCAGCTTCCGAATTCTTAAATTTCGGTGCGTTTTTCGCGGTCATCGGTATTTCAGCAAATGCTGGTATCTTCGGCTGCTGTTTTTGCAAGCGCCGGGGCGTGTCGGAGGGAAAATAAAGCCGAGGACAATTTGTGAGCTGTCAAAATGGCCGGAAATAAATAGCAACACCTCTGAAATAGCTGGTAAACGGACTGAAATTTATTTAATCTGCGAAGCTCGATTCGAAGTTAATTTTAGACGCGCCAAGGTCCCGCAGCTCGATTATTATTATTATTATTATTGTTGTTATTATTGTCATCGTTGCGCGCGATCAAGTCAATTGGAAATGCCGCGCGAAACGTCTGCTCGCGTTAAATAATTTACGCGCGACACGATGCGTTCGACCGTTAAAGATGCACGAGAATAAAATGGCCGAGATTTAGTCGTAACCGGAGCAACGTATCATATTTTATTAAACGGTGAACGAGTCCAAGGACGTCGCGAACGAGAGGAACTGTCTCCTTCGCCGTATGCCTTTCCCGCTCTCTCTCTCTCTCTCGTTTTATTCGCCGTAATGTTTTTGCGCGCTCTCGAGTTCTTCTCGTGGCGCGCACTGGAATGAATGGGGGGGGGGGACAAGTAGGCACGGAGATTCGAGAGCGAGAGAGAGGGCCAAGTGCCGGCGAGCCACGAAAGAAGGAACCGAAGGAGAAGTTCGGCTCGTAAAACGCGAAAGTTGAGCGCAAACGAACGGATGAGCAACTAGAGGAAAGGGACACGGATCGGCTGCTTTTAATTAACTCAGATTAAACAACGAGCTTTGATTGTTACACCGGATATAAAGTTTTTATTATCATCTGTGAAACAGACAGGATGCAATATCGCGATATTGGAAATCGATCCGGGAAAAAGTCCGTTGATTTCAAGCTAAAATTACGTCTCATTAAACGCACCGAATGGCTAGCTTTTTCCACTTAGAACACATTTTCGGGCGACGCACCCGAGGAGACAAACAGCGCCGCTGTTGATGAATTTACAATTCGACAGCCCGAGGCGCACTTTATTCGCGTGTTTGCTTTTTAAATGGAATTGGCGTCCGGGCCCTTTCAGAGCGGCAGGACGTCGATACGAGCGCGAGTCGCCCGATAAATATTAAAACTTTATATTTGGCGCGAGGACGAGAGTAGCGTTGCCTGCGCGAGTGCATTGAAAGTCTCGCGGAGCGCTGCTCGCGAACAACATTAGTCACCATAAATTACGAAATAATTTGATTGTGCAATAGAGAAGAGAAAGTACCGCGCTTGAAAACATTAAGTAGTACTTAAGTACTTAGCGAGCGGGGAAGTTGCATTCGCGTTCGGAGGAGAGGAGCCGTAAAGAAGGCGCGCGGGAGAGGAGAGAAGATTGCCGGAGACCGAGTCGAAACAAAGAGACATCGTGTTTTATTAGTTCCTGGACGTCGATATAACTCTTGGGAAAGAGAGTGCGGAATTACTTTGTGCAGGAACGAGCGATAAAAATGAGATTTATACAGAGCCGTTTAAATACAATTTACATTGCGCTGCGCTCGTTATTGGGGCCTTCGTCCTCGACGCATCCGGAAGAGACGAGAGGGCCAAAGAACGAAGGAGCCCCGTTTGCGTAAATCCGTCGAGGCCTGCGCTCTTCTCCCTTTAGAATTAGCCGGCTAATTTAAGTCGCTGCTCGTCAGCTGCGATTTTTCGAGTTCGCTAATTAGAGAGCGGTTTTGCGCGAGTTTCGCGCATTTCCCCGTAGTGCGAATTATCTTATTTTAAAAATACGCGAAAGCGACAACGTTCCCTCTCTCTCTCGAGAGGGCAACAGGGCATAATTTAGTATTCGAGTCGTTTTCGGATGGCCTGCAACCAGACACGCGTGATCGACGGCAAAATAACACCCCGCGTTATTTGCAGCAATTTTAAAGTACGCTACTACACGTGGCAATGATGCCAACATTAATCGTGATATTTTTTTTAATCGAAACTTGTTCTTATTCCGAGCACCGAGTGTCGTTTCCGAATGATGCCCGAATCCGCGCGCCTGTCGGATCGAAAACTGAAAAAGAGCGTCTTTACGTACGACAATTGCTAAAACACATCTTACCGTCTGAATTAATTCCCATTCCCGTTACTCAAAACTAAAATTATCGACCCAAATTATTTATTTAAGGAGGCAAATCACATTTGCTATTTATGAAATCGAGGAAACTGCGTTAGCTACCAACGATAATATATTTATAAGTTAATTTTCCAAAGCTTTTTCATTCTGGAAAAGTTACTGATTTTACGAACCTCGCCTACGTAAAATTAATAATCGATAGAATTTTAAGTTAAGTTTCAAGCAACTCTCCAGTAATTTATCGGCGTATATGAAATGAATTTGAAAAACACACTTTCGCAAACATTCGCGTATTCGTAGCTTGCGCAACTTCAAATATTTCCAATATTCATGAGCCAAATGTTACGAATTTCATATTTTGCTTTAGCGAACTTCCTCCACGAGCAAGCGAATTAATAAAAAATTGAGCGCTCGAGCACTGAAGATTTTTTAATTTTGAAAAGGAACACATTATCATTAACCGTTTGTAAAACGCAGTTTTAATAATCCGAGAAACGATGCTATACGATACTAATCTAATAAGCTCGACGTCATAAAAGCACAGCTGCGATAATTAATTAATACGAAGTTGGAAAAAAGGATAATTAGGTCGGCTGTTTTCCGCAGCCGAGGAGATCGCGTTAAGCATCCCCGTGTCTAAAGAGCGGCTTGTATATTTTATCCAAAGCTGCCTCGCGTGCCCGAGCACAGTTTTATAAAAATGGCGGAATTTTAATTTAGCTTCTTTTGATGCTTACGCTTACTTCCGCGGTATTATCTTGGAAAAATTTGTGTCTCGCTGTGAAAAAGTATCGGCGGCCAACGATAAGCGTGAGCGGGCAGCTGCTTACACGCACGAAGCTTGCGACTGCGCGCAGACGCAGAGCGAGAATTTCAATTTCACGTGAAAATTTTGACGCAGCGCGCATTTATATTTTATTCGGCTTTCGAATCGCGAGCAAAAGTTGAACGGAGAGCGCAAGGGATATTCGCAGGGACGAACGTGTGCGCCGCTTTTCAGTTTCGGAAAATTTCACGAACGAGCTTTCGTCTGGCTAAGAGAGTTTTTTTTCGTATAGGTACGCGGAGGTTTAATTAAAAGAACGAGGAGAGCGAAGCGAGTCTTCTCGTTTTTTTGTTAATTGTGAAAAATTCCGTTTGATGATCCAGCGCTCGTCGCATCAGCAGCAGCGGCCGGCGGTGACGGCACGACAACCTGAAATAATCGTCACGTAGCTCGTGTTCGAGTTGACGTTTCAATGGAGATGAATGCAATTATAGACGGATGAGTCGGTGCGTCGCTGAAATCCACACGCATGTGACATTGACGTAGACGCGGACGAGAATTTTTTTTAAAATTCGATCTCCAGCCGCGAGCTCGCGACTGTCGATCTCCTCTCGAATCCTGACCCACATTTCTAGGCGCAGCGTCGAGCTCGCGCTTCGAAGCCAAACGGAAAAACTCGTCCGAAGTCTCAATGGGGAGGAGAAATTTTCGGCGTTCCCTCCGGGAGTACGGGACGAATGCAGGAGAGCCGCCTCGAAAATAACGAGCCGCGCTCTCTCAACACCGATCGCGACTATTATTTTCCCAACTTTTCCGAACGCCACGAGATTATTAATTTTAATTCGAAAGGAGACGCGATCGCTGTTTCGAGCAAGACGATTCCCACTGCTAATCGGATCTGCAATTACGCGAATGGCGCGGTTTGGAGTTCGCCGTCGATTCAAACTTGGCGAGACTCCATCAATTATGTTTAATCGAAGTTCGTTATGTTTTACTCACTCGCAGGAGAGAATTGAAACTGGCCGTCTTGCAAATGTACTTACCTGCAACAGAAAATAACGAGATTATTAGCGCGCAAACATCGATTAAGTAATAACGAAATAAAATGAAACATGCTTATTTCAACGGATAACAACGAAATGGATTTCGATGCTCCGCGAGTCTGCTTTAATATAAACTGCATTACTAGTTTCTCGCAGTCGTTGCTCGTTACTCGTTCGGATGCTCGCAGCGATATTATAACACTTGGTAAACTGCGTCTCCCATTTCAAATGAGGCCTTCAGATTTAAATTGAAATAGGGGAGAGCAATTTAGGTGCGTAAATTACAAGTTCTCCTATACTTATTACAGAGGGAGGTGTGTACGTGTCGGGACTTAGCTATTTTAATTACTTTATAGCGAACCGGGAACCTGCTATTTTAATACAGAATTTTCTTTTACCCCGGCCATTCGGACAATAGGAGTTTGACTCTTTCGCGAATAATTAAAATTGCTCCGTTCAAATGATGTCGAATTTACAATCTCGCCAATGCTGCGGGATATTACGCCGAATTGTTAAGAGCCAGGCAGGAGGCTCCTTTAATTATTCAATTTGCAAGACCGCGAAACAAATTAATCGGAAGATGCTGTAATTAAACGCACCTTTCGGTTACAGTGGCGTTATTATTAAGCTGCAGTTGCGTTTTTGCTCGAAATTCCCAGCGAGACGCTATTTACGGCGATTTTTATACTTGGCTCGCAATTGTAACAGCTGGTTGGGAGATAAGCATATGAAACGAGTGCTCACACATCAACTTCGCATGGGCGCGAGCAATTAGCTTTATAAAAAGTGGTTTCGTGCCGCGCTATAAAATTTATTCCACGAGATAAATGGATATATATGGTTACACTCGAAGAGCAGAAACTGATATTACAGAGGTAAAGCGACTCGACTCGACTGCTGCCGCTGATATTTACGCGCCCCGTGTCGATAAATTTTCCTAATTAACCGATTTATTTAAATGAAATTAATTAGTTATTTGCCGAGCCTCGTAAAACGACACTCGATATTATTATCGCAACAGCTGCGATCGGCCGCTGGCTTTTGGAATTCCCAACCTGTCTCTAACCTGAAATAATTGATGATGTCGAGAGACGGGATCGATCGATCGATCGATTTACAGGGCGCGATCCTCCCTCCCCGAGGCTCGCGAGACCAACGAGAGTAGCGTCTCACTCGCAGCCAGAGCCGAAACCCCGCAAAGCCCCGATCCCATTAAATCGGAGTATCCGCGAGCGATATCTCGGAAAAATATTAAAAGTAATACACCGTCGAGACACATTATTAGGGAGGGACGTAAACAAAGGAGAAAGGCTTTGCGCCTTCGCTCATGAAATTAACCTGACAACTCGGATAATGCAGCCGCATCAGCGACAGGGAAGAGCTGCTACAGCTCGACTTCGGAAGGGTGGCTGCTGCTCTGAAACTGGATTTCGCCGGCTCAAAGGGCGCGCCTGAAACGGAGCATCAAAGCTGCGGCCGGGAAGGAATCTTGAGGTACGCACGTGTGCGTAGCAGAGCGGAGAATAGCTGCCGCCGCTCGAAACGCCGATTATACACATCGACGTAGACCATCAAGCGCTGTAATTGCAAAATGGCTCCGCGGCCTTTTGCCCCATTACGTGTCCTGCGAGACAAGGAGCGGAGAAAAACGCAACGAGCGATACGGAGTTATTTCATAAAATGACGAAAGTGCCGCCAGCCAGCGACTCGGGCGCTGCTCCGGACGAACAAGAGCCTCGAAACAGGGAGTAAATTCAAAATCGCTTCCCGGGCAAAGGAGCAAGAGCACCAGGAGTTCTGGTCCTTTAAAGCTGCGCGCAATAACGAGGCTCCTCTTTAACCGGCGGCGGCAATAAAACGCAGGAAGTTCGTTGGTGCGAACCGCGACCTTCTCCTCCAAATATCCGCGCAAACGCTAGACCGGAAATCGAGTTTTAAAAAATCATGGCGAAAACAGCGGTGTTCGCTACTTCCAGAGGAGCCGCGACTCGCGCCGACTTTCATCCACGGACTCTCGAGCGCAACCCACATTAACAACCAAGCAGGGTGAATAGGATACGTTTCGTTCTCGCCC
Organism: Platyscapa corneri; assembly: GCA_018907185.1. NCBI lineage: Eukaryota > Metazoa > Arthropoda > Insecta > Hymenoptera > Agaonidae > Platyscapa > Platyscapa corneri. Next base: position 5,670,137 of record JACCHW010000024.1, on the reverse strand, counting down.
TCACATCGACTGACTCGTCGTCCTAACGGGGACGAGCGACAATTTTTTAATTACAAGCCAACCCTTCCAAATGCATCGACGTTTAATCGATTCTATTTATTCGCGCGGCATCCGAGCGAAGTTTTAGTTGCTATTGTTGCTACGAGCGACGCCGACCTCGCGCTAACCGAATTCGTCTGCTTTATCCTCTTTCTATTATTGCAATTTTCCAAATGGAAAATAACTCTCTACAGAGCCCAACTCCACGTCTGCAAGAGCTAATATATTAGCGCGAAATCTTTGCGTCTACGGCAGCTAATCATTATCTGTATCTCGATCCACGTAATTCATTCAAAATGTTTATTCTCAATCGGGAGAGAAACGTGTTTTACGAAAGTTTAGCCGTTGCAGGGCTTAGCGGACCAACTCGCACTATGCGTATGTGAAACTTTAGACGAGATCTTTGATTAAACTATTATTTTCAGTGCTTGCTCACTAAAAGAAAAACAGGGACGCGAGCGGAGATGCGCCGCGTCTATAATGAATGCGTAAAAATAAATTTGCTATTTACTAAGTAGCGCTTATTATAAGCAAAGGATCGTTGCGATGTTACCACGATTGATCCAACATCCTTTCCTACTAATACAATAGTCAATATTTGTAAAAAGAGTCCGGCGACAAAAGAACGGAATATTTATTAAATGCGTAATGGTGAATTGATTGGTTAGTCGGTCGAGTACCGGCAGGACAATTGCAAACATTTAATATTTATAATATGTATTATTATTTACATGTACATAATAAATAATAGGCACGAATAAGCACTCGAGTAAAATATTTAAAAGCATAGAATGTAAGGTATTCAGAGAATAAATATGTAAGAGACCATATGTATACATGTGTGGTGTAAGATCAAAATTAATAAATGTATAATTAGAAACATTGATGTAAATGAAAGAATTAAGGTGCAATCTTTATATAGAAGATAAATAATTAAATCATAAGGCTAAAAATTATACGAAATTTATATCAAGAGTGTGTTACATTATAATAAAGTGAATATTTAAGGGTTTGCATGTAAATATTATTATATATTAAACAATATAATTCTTAAATTAAATACGATCGCTAATGACTTCCAAACTGTCAGGTCGCGAGACGTCGACGGAACCTTTCAAAATGAAAAACAATTCTAGGAACTATGCAAATGCAGCGCAGTCAGGCGTTAATTACTTTGGAAAGAAAAAGATGCGCAGTTCTTGTACGTTACCGAAAATTGACTCCGAGCCCTTTTTCGCTTCGCAACTCTTTGTTACAAGTTTAAAGTCAAACGAGCTTTTCCGAGAATTGGACGATATTAGTGATGTATCATGCGACATTAAATAGAGTACAATAAATGCATAAAAGAAATTTTAGGAATTTATCGAATATTATCCGTTTCTGGTTTTCTGAGATAATACGTTTAATACAAAAGCTGTTACCTGGGAATCCCGGATTAGGCCACGTGACCAGTTAAACGTGGAAAATACGTTCGCGAATGTGAGTTTCATCGATACGTAACTTTCATGCAAGCCTTCGCTTTTCTCGATTTGTTTTTTAAATAAGCAAACGATACAAAATTTTCAATTTAAGACTAAAGACGTAAAGAAGAATATTCGACATAAATGTACAACATTAATAATATAGAAAAATAAAAAGGCAGCATGTAGATTATTAAAATATGCCAGGAAAATGAAAACTTTTCTGTATAACTAAGAAGGATTAAATAAGGTAAGCAATAAAAGAAATTTTGCCAAAATTAGATTTCGAAATATGCAAATGAAAACAAAGATTTAGTAACGCAAGAAATGAAAGTGAACAAATGTATCACAAAACTTTAAAGTCACAAACAAAAATAGTGGTGAAAAATTATCCAAAATCTGAGTGATAAGTAGAAAACCGGTTTGGGAAATCGAAGAAAACATGCAGTTTGTCGGAAAGAAAATGCGCAACGATGAAAACTATTATTGAAAATGTTAATTTTTAAAGTTAGGATTGAATTTTCGTACGATCGTCGAATTATAAGAGCTTTTCATTACTCGATCGCGTATTTGTAAAAAGTCGTACGGCGGAAAAGATGGAGGAAATATAATCGAATAAAATGGAAAAGATGGTGCGAGTCTAATTTATTAGAAAAGCAAGTGTTTTATAATATTTGCAAATTTATTTATAAATATATATACGTATCGGAGAAAAATGTTATTTATTATAAAAAATTATATTGTTCTATAAAGTAATAGCAATAATAATCATTTTAATAGGTACTTATTAATTATGCAAATTATCATGACAATGTTAATATTTTTGAATAGATTAATAATTATTATAAATAATTTGAATGGGTACGTAAAATAAGTCGACAAGAATTCACTATTTACAATTATGGGTATTTATTCATAATAAAAATTACGTACAAAAATTATTATATCGCCAAAATATTATATTATAAACTAATAATAATTATAAATAATTGAAAGGGGAATGTAAATTAATTCAACGAGGATTCATTATTTACAACTATGGGTGTTCAATTGTATAAAAAACTATGTACAAAAAATATTATATTATATTTTTTCTAAACTGCTGAAACCTGCCTTTTACGATAAAACTGGATTACAAAAACCAGGAAAATTTATAAGTTTATTGAATAACAAAAAAGGATACCAGAAATTACTAGTTTACCACGTCAAAGAAAACTTCGTGTTATTAGAAAGTACATTTTAATGCTTCAAATAATTTTTTATATTCTTCAAATATGCATAGCCATATTACATACAATACAAAACATTAGTATGAATATTAACAAAATCGTATCATCAAATGTAAATGTAGCTAATATTAAATGCATGAAATTCATAGAAACATTGATTCACAGATTTTCCAGTTCTTGCTGGTATGCGTTTTAAGATAATTAGATTTTTATTATTTAGCAGTAAATGATTTTTCGTTTCGTAATTAGACTTTGAAAGCAATGACGCTTAACAATAGTTCAGGTATACAGTTTCCTAAAGGAATAAATTCACGCTCAGAAGAAAAGAGTTGGTGAGGGGGGAGTTAAAGTTTATTAATTATTGGAGCGTTGATGTACCAATCAGAAGGTAAGGGGGTGAAAAGGGCGCGCAATCCTTTTGCTATAAATACGAGCGTTTTGTAAAAAATTATTAATATACCGACTGAAATTGTCACAATTCAAATCGAATATTAAGAAAGATACGTTGCAGTGAAGTGAGTAGTGATTCTTAAATAGTCAGTATTGTGAATTTAATACGTTTAAATGGCACTTTCAAATTTTGGTGAAATAATTGATAATATGACGAAAGAAAAATCGTCGGTAGAAGAAGTTACAATAGATCCTTATTGTGAATTTCGTTTTGAATCGAAAAGAAACAACGGAAAATTTACGCTGGAATTAACAAGTGGGTTTGCTGAAGTTTTTGGGACGGAAATAATTCTGGGAAAGAAGTACGAATTCACGTATGGAACTAAAATTGCAGTATTCACATGGCACGGTTGTTCCATAAAGTTAACCGGTAAAACTGAATTTTGCTATATTGCAAGAGATACTCCTATGGATTTATTCTTCAACTGTCATGCTGCTGTGGAAAAAATGAGACGACTGGCAGAAAATAATGGAACAAGAGGCCCGATTGTTATGGTTGTCGGACCGCCTGACGTCGGTAAAACAACTTTGTGCAAACTGATGCTAAATTATGCAGCTAGAATGGGCAGACAACCTATACTGGTAGATTTGGATCCTGAACAAGGATGCATTTCTGTACCTGGAACAGTTGGTGCACTCCTAGTTGAACGACCATCAGACGTTGTTGACGGCTTCAATCAACGGACACCATTGGTTTTCCATTTTGGACACAAGACTCCCAGTTCTAATCAAAATCTCCACGATCTTCTCGTAAAAAGATTGGCTGAAGTATCTTACGCTAAATTAAAAGCAAATAAAAAAGCTAAAGTATCTGGAATCATTATCAACACATGCGGATGGAATATACCTGGCGGATACCAAATGTTGTTACACGCTGCAAAATCTTTCCAAGTTGATACAATTTTTGTTTTGGACCAAGAACGGTTGTACAACGACTTGCTCAACAGTGCACCAAACTTTTGCACCGTTGTTCTACTACCAAAAAGTGGAGGCGTCGAAAAAAGATGTCAAACTCAACGAGACAACGCTGTTGTTCAATCCATCAGAGAATACTTCTATGGATTAACAAAGCAACTCTATCCTCATAGTTTGAACGTCAAATGGAGCGACGTCAAGATCTTCAGGATCGGAGCACCAGATCTACCACCGTCGCTACTGCCTTTCGGCATGAAACCACCAGACAATTCATCCAAACTAGTTGCTGTTCAACCAGGACCAGGTTTGTTGAATCACATGCTTTCGGTAGCATTTATAAAATCCTCCGACGACGATTTACAAAGAAATGTAGCTGGATTTGTATGCGTAACCAAAGTTGATGTAGTACGCAAATCTTTTACAATATTGAGTCCACAACCAAGTCTTTTACCGAAATGTATTTTACTCTTGAGCGAAATTAAGTTTGACGACCATTAAAGTTGTATCTTTAATGTTGTGTAAATTTTCCGTAATATAATATTTTTTGTACATAGTTTTTTATACAATTGAACACCCATAGTTGTAAATAATGAATCCTCGTTGAATTAATTTACATTCCCCTTTCAATTATTTATAATTATTATTAGTTTATAATATAATATTTTTGGCGATATAATAATTTTTGTACGTAATTTTTATTATGAATAAATACCCATAATTGTAAATAGTGAATTCTTGTCGACTTATTTTACGTAACCCATTCAAATTATTTATAATAATTATAATCTATTCAAAAATATTAAACATTGTCATGATAATTTGCATAATTAATAAGTACCTATTAAAATGATTATTATTGCTATTACTTTATAGAACAATATAATTTTTTATAATAAATAACATTTTTCTCCGATACGTATATATATTTATAAATAAATTTGCAAATATTATAAAACACTTGCTTTTCTAATAAATTAGACTCGCACCATCTTTTCCATTTTATTCGATTATATTTCCTCCATCTTTTCCGCCGTACGACTTTTTACAAATACGCGATCGAGTAATGAAAAGCTCTTATAATTCGACGATCGTACGAAAATTCAATCCTAACTTTAAAAATTAACATTTTCAATAATAGTTTTCATCGTTGCGCATTTTCTTTCCGACAAACTGCATGTTTTCTTCGATTTCCCAAACCGGTTTTCTACTTATCACTCAGATTTTGGATAATTTTTCACCACTATTTTTGTTTGTGACTTTAAAGTTTTGTGATACATTTGTTCACTTTCATTTCTTGCGTTACTAAATCTTTGTTTTCATTTGCATATTTCGAAATCTAATTTTGGCAAAATATCTTTTATTGCTTACCTTATTTAATCTTTCTTAGTTGTGTGCAATAGTTTTCAATTTTCCGATATTTTTCTTTACTTAATTACGACAATATTTTTTTAATGCTGATCTGCAATTACACGCGATATACTAATTCGATAGAATATTTTTTATATCTATAATTAGGAATATTTCAATATTTGAACAAATTGTAAAAATTGGTTAAATTTTTTTTTAAAAAACTGGACGAAAAAAACTAGGAAAATTTATAAGTTTATTGAATAAAAAGGATACCAGAAATTATTAGTTTGGCGCGTTAAAGAAAACTTGGTGTTCATGGAAAATGGACTTGACTTTTCGAAAAATTTGTTATAGTCTTGGATAGCCGTATTGTGTACGTAAACTGGCATAATTTCTTGGGAGTTATGGTTTAATTTTTGGTGTGCGGCGACAAAAGAACGGAATATTTATTAAATGCGTAATGGTGAATTGATTGGTTAGTCGGTCGAGTACCGGCAGGACAATTGCAAACATTTAATATTTATAATATGTATTATTATTTACATGTACATAATAAATAATAGGCACGAATAAGCACTCGAGCGGACTTTGAATGGACGCGTATGTGGAGGAGGATCGAACGCGAAATAAAAGATGAGAGCAGCTAAAAGTAGCGAGTGCGAGCGAAGACCGAGCGGCAAAGAATAAGGGAGAGAGAAGGAGGGAGGGAGATAAGTGACTACAGTTATGGCCCACTTGCCGATTAAAACTCCTCTCTGCAGGGTCACACGTTCGGGCAGGTGCGGCGGACTGAATACAAAGCAGCGACTGCCGCTGTCATAATCTCGGCTTTGTAAATACAAGCACTCGGGTCAGGGCAGCTGCTTTTTGTGCGAATAACCTTTGCGCCACGATTATCCGGAGCGAAATCTAATTTTTCTTCATTCGGTTCGGTTTCGTTTCGATTCATCGATATAATGCCGAGGAAATTCAGCGGTTCCATGTCGAGCGAGAATCGCATCAAACGCACCGAGTGTATCGCAATTTAATAATACGGAATCAACAACTTTTATCAAAGCGCTTCCTCTGCTATCGATAATCCATGGCCTTTCTATTATCGCTCTTTTGTAACTCGCACTGCGGTTGTTCCGAAGGGCTTATTCATTCTCCATTCATTTTTAATTTCGCAAATTGACTCGAGTACGCGAGGGGAAAATAAGGATTTGTCATTTTTAAAATGATAAATACTGAATCTGGAATGATTGTAAATAATTTCAGAAGAACGTTATTGCGTAAATAATGAAATTTAAATCCAGAGCTGATATTTCGTGAAATTCGGGTTGCGTGTATTTTTATCATTAGTTCCCTTGCAATTTTAACGAGAAAGAAATCCTCGTCCACATCTCGTACTGTAAGTTATTAAATTTATAATTAGGGCACTACGGATTAGAGAGTATAGTTTGAAAATAGCGATGCGTCGTTTTTCCGAAACTTGGCATTCGCTCGCTCGACGTATCTGCCACTGCGCAAACGTAGATTAGAAACTAAATTAAGTTCTATTTTGACGATCTTGTAAAATAATGATGGCATAAATGCACGAAAAACACCGAGGCTGCGCAATAAGAAGCATTGAAAGCGTCGATAACACGAGCTTTTAAAAGTGTCGTTCGCATTCTAATAATTCCTTGGAGCACGAGCAGACTAAATTAGGTCGTTTATTCTTCTTTCAGCGTCTGAGAGTTTTTTGGAATTCGGTGAAAATCAATGGGAAGAAGGAAAATATTTATTGTATCGAGTAAAGGAACGTTACTCGTTGAAAGTAAACTCGTTTACCCGAGTCCATTCAAGAATCCAAACCATTATTGCTCAATGCTATACTTGTTTCTGATGTATCGATTTGCTTTTAATTAATTAATATATTCGATATTATATTAAATGCGTGCATTCATTATCTTGTACTTGATAGAAAACTACCGACGCGTCGCTCTTTAATAATTTCACTAATAGAAACATACACGACGGTAAAAATGAATTCTTCCTTTCTTTATGTAATAAAGGCACGATAAGCTAATAATTAGCAATACTTATAATTACCTGCATTGGATATGCGAAATAATTCTGCACTTAAATACATATATATATATGAAAAATATTGAAATTATAAAATTTCATTACTTTAGTTGAAACAGATGGTCTCGGAATTACTTGCTCAATTAGTTTTTCTTTGAAATTGATAATCAATCAGCTGTCCGCCCATTTTTTGCTTCATTCGTTTATTTTCCAATATTTATGGAGCTAATAAATGTTAAATTTCAACTAGAATAATCTCATAATCTTAAATAACTAAAATTCCTACATTGTTATGAAAATATAAAAATTATCGTTATTGTTGTAATTATTTTTGCTACGAATGGTCGCGAGTTCCTATCCGAGAATTATGCATTTAATACGCGTAAATTTTATTGGGAACTGGTAAAATGGAGCCGGCATCTCGATATATTTGTATCCTCGCAAAAAATCACCGATCGCATTTATGCCTACAATTTTTAATTCTGTTTTTTAAAAGTTAGGTTTTTAATATGAATTTATTATTATTGTTATTATTATTACTATAATTATCCAATGAGTTAATTAATAATTCATTATTTCACTCATTTATGTTGGAGATAATAACTTTGCATTAATTAAAATAACAACGCAAGTGCAGTATGTCGAGCTTTTTAAAAATGACAAAAAATTCTGTATTTTGCACATCAGTATTTGGGGATGACGCGCGTGAAAAAATTTTAATTATTCGAAAGGATTCGCAAAAGAACATTCATTTATCGCGTTAAATAAACAAGCAATGTTTTCCTTTAGCCTCTCGTATCGATAATTATTGGCAAGACAACAACAACAACAACAACAATAATAAAGGTAATAATAACCGCGAGTGAAATGCAACCAATGCACATTCGAGCAAATACGATTCGACCGTGTAAAAAATATCGTTACGAAAGATATCGATGAAGTGCCAAGTGCTCGAATATCTGGGCGAAACCAAGGATATTTCTCTCTATTTTTCAAATTAAAAGCCGCTTCTCGGAGAGACGATGATTAATATTTGGAAGGTGCGCAGCAGCCGAGTGTCCAGTCAACTCTGGCAGTTCTCTTAATATCTTCCCACAGTGCACTCCTGTGCAATTATAACGCACAGCCTCGGGCCCGATTTTTGCTTCACAGCGGACGCGTCGAGCCGTCGAGCGCGACCCCATCTCTCGCCAACAGCTGAATATGATCGAATTAATGGCATTAGCAGCAATTAACAGCAATTAATTCGCACCCAGAAAGGCGCGCAGGCGCACTCGGGAGCTAATAGCGAATTCGTCGTTAAATTCGATTACGACTTTGACGAAGGCTCGGCGGCACACGTGTATAAAGAAGCCGCAAACATTTACTCGGCGATTATTTTTGTCGTTAGCCGCGCGCACCGGTGGAACGCAATCAATCACCCGGAAGGTTTACAATACATCAACATCGGAATAAAAGACGTCAACGAACTTCTCCAAGAGCCGCCTCCCGAGCTTTTCCAGCGCCCATTATTATCAACAAATTATTCCCAAGAAATCAATCAATTTTCTCGCGGACGGGAACTAGTTTGATGCTTAGCAGAGTTGGACTGACACTCGGCGTCGTCTCTGGGTCTGCACACACAAGCGTCCGGTCGTTGCCGTCGAGGCGAGCTCGCGTCGCTGCTGCATCGGAACGTGTTGACGCACGTAACGACGTTTAATGGATGGCGCGTCGAGGCGAGCGCTCGCTTCCCAATGAAAATAACGCGTTGCGAGTGCGGCTGATGGAACGTAAACTCGCGACGGCTGGTTGGCTTCGGACGCGAGCGAAAGCCCCGGGGAAATTACGAGGACGGCGGCCCGAGGCGCCGACAAATTATAGGCCGCGCGCCGATGACAATAACCCCTTGTTGATATTAGCCGTTTCGCGGATGACACCGATAAGACGTTGTCAAAAGATGTTAAAAAAACCGGTCGCCGATCGTAATCGAGGCGCGCGTTTGCCGTTTCCTCATCCAGCAACTCCTCCTTCCTTAAACGCGGCACGCGAACGATTAATAGTAAGGGGGCAATTTTGCGAGTTCGGTAGCGACCCTTTACCGAATGCGCGGCTCACTTTTTTCAACGGACAGACGCGCCTTGACCTCTTTGACCTTTGCACTCGGGAGACAATAACCAAAGCCAATCGACTCGAACGAAACTCGCCGAGCGCCGTTTATTTGGGACCCAAGCCGAGGCTCTTACTCTATTTTATGCCGCGAATTAATCTCCGACGAAGTTTGTCGCGCGCGCGCGCGGCACTTGCGAAATGCGATTGAATTTGATCGCTGGATTTGAAGCAAATGGAAATAATCGAGCCCCGCCCATTACTCGATTCCGAGGCACGAAACGTCGAGCAGGAGGGCATGCTGTGGGACTATTGGGACCGGCGGGCCGATTCGACAAATATTTGCAAAGTCGCGCGACGCTTATCGGACGACGCCAGCGGAGCCTTTTTCTATAGAATCATTTCGTACTCGCCGCTAATAACGGCTGAGAAAATATTTTTAACGCTCATGAATTAAAGATCCGCAGTTAAAATGCAGATTCGTTGTATTTGCACAATCGATACTGCGAGTTACAAACTTTCTCGAATTACCAGAAACCCTATTTAAAAGCCATCTTAATATTTTCTACCTGTTAATCATAAATTAGAAAGTCTACTAAACTTTTTAATAGTCATGTTAAAAATTCCATTAAAAAGTTTAAAATAAAAATTCCGAAGCATCTTCCCGGTGCTCGGGTGTAATTTTCGACGTTCCGAATACTTGTAAATCCGGGTAACTCGAATTTACGATCTTAATAAATTTGCCATAAGACTCGTCGCATAAAAAGTAACTTTTATGGAGACGCGCGACGAGAACCAAGTGTACGGGGCCCGTGTTTGTAAAAGTCTAATAGCTTCGCAGGGACAGTAGACGAGACACCTGAGCTCCTCGACTTTTATCGCTCGTCATTGACTTCGAATGAAAAATATTAGGACGACCGCTTAACAAGGACGATAAATTTGCGAGTGCGAGCGTCGGTAAATGCTTTGCGCCAACCATCTAATCAAACTCTCCTCTCTTACTCGCCGAATTAATTTTCTTCGTTAAACACTTTAAGCGTCCGAAGCTGCGAAGCTCTCTGGTCCAGCTCTGTTGATATCGTAGAGTTGCCCCGAGCGACGGTGGACGCCTTCCCCGCGCACTTTATTAGCGAGGACGGACGTCGAGGAACGAACACCCGTACGCGCGCGACTAATTATCCAATTAACCTTGTCCTTTGTGATTTTTCAGCCATTTTCCATCCTCGCCTGGTGCCTAGAGGATTCTAATTTTTAGCGTCGATTCCGATTACGTAAGGAACGACCGAGTGCGTTTATTGTGATTCGCTTCGAATACTTGGAAATAAATTCAATTTCAAGCGAATCCGTGAAAAAACAGCAGCTGAATACGAGAGGAGAGGACAGGAGGAAGATTAGGTCGAGATTAACGAAACATTAATTGTCGGCAGAAGGACGGAAGCCGAACCGCAACGAGACCAAAACGTTTTGGCCCTTAACTGGCTGTTTTTGCATTCTCGTTTACGGCTCCGCCCGGCCTTTGCTCGACCATTTGCGCGCGTTTATTAAGAGAGAAGGAAGAAAGAGAGGAAGACAGATAGAGAACGGGAGATGGGCAGCGCGTGCGCGCGCGCGAGCTAAAAAGCAGTAGCCGATAGTTCCCCATTATGGTAAACGAGCCCGGCGACAAGTTTTCTATGGGAAAGTGCCGCGTTCCATTAACGCATTCTCTCTTACACACCAACGAGAGACTCGAGCGCCGATTTCTTTTCCCCCGACATTTATGGGCTACTTCGCGATATAACTTATTTGGAGTGCACGCGAGCGAAGAGCCAACGAACCAACGAGTGCAGCCTCGACGGCGGCCTCTCGATAAATCTCGAATTCTTTGCTGCCGAGCCGCACTCTATCTTCCCTCTCCGCCCCCGCCTATTTACATTTTTTAAAGCACTTTTTCCTTTTGTCTTTGCACGAACGAGCCCGCGAACCCTCGGCTGGCTTTCTTTTCCACCGGATTCCTCTCCCTCTCTCTCTCTTGTTCTCGCCTCTGCTCCCTCCTTATTTACGAGTGCAACGCTATATTTTACAGCTCGGATGACGACAATTGACGAATATTACGGCACGTCAGCCTCGAGCCGTCTGCGCGCGATACCATCTGCTAATTTTGTTTTCCAGTGTCTCTCGTGTTTCCAACTCGTTTTCCAACCGCGTTCGCTCCTCTTTCACCGGCGCTCTTATCTAGTCCGAATCAATACTGGCAAAATAATGCCCGAGCCCTTCGCAAGAGCTTTTTCTTGGGCGTGCAACGAACCTCGCGATTCGAAATTCGCAAACGAGAAGGAATCGGCTCGCGAGTCTAGCCTACGAACATATTTGACCAACGATTTCAAGCGAGCCTGTGACGCCTTGAGAAATATCCCTTTTGGTACCGGCGCTTATCTATTGGCTCTCGAGGAGTAGTAACGAGCGACGTACGAGCGACGCCAGTGTCTTTCATACGTACAACCGTGCCATTAATTAACCGATGGCCCCGCGCGCGCTCTAGCGTAGGCCAATAAAAGTAATCAATCAGCCGATGTTCACGGGCCATCGCGCGCCTTCCCCTCGATTTTCTTTGCGCTCCTTGTCCGTTGTGTTTCGCCGCGATACGGAACCCACCGAGGCGGAGGCTACCTACGCGATCGCACGGGGATAATCGCGTTTGCGCACTTGCACCCTGTTTTACACGAGAATACAATCCTCCGAGGCGAAAGGCCGGCGAGCGAGGAGAGAAAAGAGAAATGGGAACTCGAGGAAAGTGCTATTAGAAAATTGGCGAAAATTAGATTCTAAAATCAAATTACCGACCCCCCGACGACTAAGCTTATCCCCACAATTTAGCAATTCCTCAATTTTGCGAATTCCTCGCGCTTCGTTTTTTCATTCGGATTTGGATTCAGACTCGATTCGTCGGTCCATTATGGGATCGGCCGAGGCAGGCCCCCGAGTGTCGGGGTCGCGGGCGCGAAGGTATTTTCGACGGCAGCGCTGCGGAAGCTTAATATACGAGGAGGCGCATTAATACTCCAACGAAAACACAGGTCTTGTAAATTTAATAAAAAACATTCCAGCCGTACGCGTCGCGACGCGCCTGGGACAGGAGGGCCGGGGGGGGGGAAGAAAGAGAAGAAGCCTGTGCGGGATTATGACATAAAGAGCAGGGGTAGGGGGCATATAGCATTCGCCTCGTGAACGCGGAGTCGAAGAAGGGTAGAAAGGATTTTGGGCGCTCTCGAGCCGCCCATTCGTCGTCGTCGTCGTCGTCGTCGTAGCTCGGACGCACACACCGGACTCGTGTGCACGAGCGTCCGTTCGTCGGGAGGAAGCCTCGCGTCTGCTCGGGCGCCGCTCTAGAACTGGGGTATACACGTCCCGGAGAGTCTTAGGCGCATCTCGGCGCGGGGGTGCAACGACCCGGGGAAGAATCGATTGGAAACAAGTCACGGCATTAAGTCTGCTGAATGTGTAATTATGGGGAAATTATGACGAATAAGACGACACCAGGGCTAAACGAGAGGAGAGGCGGGAAATTACTTTTTCAAAGGTTTCGGCAATATTTTCCTTCGCTCGAGTAACGCCCGACGACTGTTTGTTTTTACGCTCGAGGATTGCGCGTTGTCCTGATTTTTTTATCGATGGGCTGTTGCTTAGTAAAATAACTATTTACGGCTCGGCTGATTACGATGAAAGGGTAGTAGTTTACGTTGTTGCTTGCCTGTCTTGCAACTGCGCCTCTAACAAAAATCGCAGACTCGGCTAAATCGAGAAGGATTATTAACGTTCGATACGCTTAATATCAAATGTCATTCCCTTGGCCATTTTGTTCCTCCTTGCTCCTGATTTGTACCGGACTGGTAACTTTCCTTTAGCAATTACGAATGTGTGCGTTGGTGAAATAATCGAAAAACTTTCTCCGCGAGTTCGAATCCCCGTTTTCCGAAATTAATAGAACGCGCGCGAAAAATAATTGGGAAAGCACCGATTTCGTTTCACGGATCGCGCGAATCTTTGCGGGATGATCTTTGCCGAGTCCCGGAAAGGTCATTCCCTAACAAAGGCACCAGCGAGCCAAGCCAAGCCGAGCGCATGCGTGGCGCACTCGTACGGAGCGGCACCCACACACGCGCCCTCAACGGAGAAGGATTAAAAAACTAAAAAGCACCGATCGCAAAGAACGGGAAGGCACTCGAATTTAACGGGAGACCGATAACCCCGAAAATTTTGAGTGGGTACTGCACACGAGGACCTTCTTGAATTTCGTCGAGGAGTCGCGACGTCTCCCGAACTTCCGACGCTTCTGGAAGAACGTGTTTCGTGTTTCTGCGTGAAACGTGATATCAGTAGTAAGCTCCTCCACCCCCGCTCGCGAGGACAAGATATACAATGGCCACGTTTCCACCTACGCTCGCGTCACACCCCTTCCCTCGCTCTCCAGGGTATGGGCGCTCTCAACCACCTCGTCTGTCGGTAGAAGGGCTTTCGACGCTCCATAGAAATAAGTCGCTTTAATTATTTTTACTTAAACCCCCCCCCCATCGACATTAACAATACTCGGTAATCTGCATAAACGCGAGCTTTGACAATATTATTAAAACTTGTGATTAATCTGATTTAAAATCTCATCTAGTATTTAGAAAAGCGGAGGACTCGCTTTATCGCCTAGAGGTTAATTGGATTAAAATAATTATATTTGCGAACGAAAAAATTATCAACGCGACGATCATTTTAATACTGCGAGTTGAAAGGCCGAGGAAATTTAGCCCGAATTAAGCTTTAAGCGCGTCGACGTGCTTGTCGGCGATAAATTAAAATTAAAAATGCCTTTTTTATGTACTTATTGGGCACTGGTTCCGCTTTCGCTCGGAGTTAGTAAGACTAAAATAACTGGAATTTACTTAAATTTTGAAAGCTTTGCGGAGCTTATTTTTTATCTTTGACAATAAAGTCTCGTTAACGCGGCCCCGAACACGCATTATCATTATCGCTCCTTTATTTACGAAGGCATTCGAAAGTGCGTGCAATTCGCACGCGAGTACCGCGCGCGACTGTGGAAATGGCTAATTCTGAGGCGCTGATTGGAGGACGGGTGCGGCTCTTGGCGTGTGGCCCGCACCCCGCCATTTGAAAGCCCAGCATGTCAATTATTTTTTATTTCTCGCTATCAAAAGACCCGTGGAAAATTCGCGAAAGGTCCAGCGGCTAAAGCGATAGGGTCGAAAGGAACATTTGGGCGGAGAAGTTGTTCCAGGAGCGGTTATCAGAACTGCAATCCATTCGCGTCGCGTATCGCTCGACTGTGGACCGAAATTGGCCGAGTTGGAGCATCCGAAATAAGCGTTTCGTGACCAAAGCATTTCGATTCCGTGCCTCCGCACACGCGCACGTTTTGCGCATGATAATATCGCGTATTAATGCGCCCTCGCACGTTCGATCATGAGCCGCCGCCCCTCGCGCGCGTATGTCGCCCAACGAATGCCGTGCACTCGCCGAACTTGCGGCAAGAGCGGTAATGCGCCGCCAAGTTCGATAAAAATTAACGTCCTGGCCCCTGGTGGTGGTACGGAAAATTCGCGTTTTTTGCCCTTTTCGCTGTTGTTGCGCCCCCGCTTCCTGGATTTTATGCGTCTCGCTAATTTAAGCATCGATAAAGTCGGGGATTTATTTTCCAAATTGCCATTCAACTCGAAATCTTGTTTTTTAATCTGCGAATAAAGAAAGCGCGTAAGCGATAAGGCTAATTTATTCGACGAGCAAAAACAACGACAAAATGCTCCCTCTGTTGCTCATTTTTTTGTATTATTTTTTAAGCGATCGATCAATCGTCCAGACTGGTCGAATCTAACTTTTTTAACCCTTTCAAATAGGCAGAGCGACGCACTTCGGGGCTACTGTTTATAACTTTGTGATATCGATTGCAACTGTGCGGTCCATTAAAGTATTCGAAATTTTACAGTTTGGCGCATAAACAAGAGACCAGGAATGCGTGGCACTCGGCAAAACACGTTTTCGTACGAAGAAATAAGGTTTACTGCGCGAGAGTTCAATTTTAAATTCAATTCGTGTCCGCGTCTAAATCTAAAATATAGAGTAGTCCCAGGTTCGGTGTTGCCCGAGCCTCGGAACTTTTGCTCGCGAATGATTCAAATATCATAGCGCAATTCAATAAATTATTGACGAGGCCGCTCCTTGTGCAGAATACGTTGCCACCTAAAGCATAGCAACTTTTTTATCACATTTAATTCACTTTTCTTGACAAAATATAAGCAGACAAGGGTGTTGTTAATACGGTTTTAATGCCGGAATAAATTAACAAACTGGATGCGGAGGCCGCGAAAAAAATGCAGTTTTCGTAGAGCAATTGGAAGGAAGGCATTAGAACCGAACACAATTTGTCCAAGATACGTATTTATTTTCTTCCGTAGCGCAGACCGATTCATCGGAACTTGATCGAATCAAATTTTTAGCAAACTTCCGGTCGATATATCAGCGGTAAATTGAATTAACGATGCACGCGGCTCCGTATATGTGTGTTGTTGAAAATTAAAAAATACGAAATGAAATTTTCCTTATTTCTTTACTATCGAGTAATCGAATGGCACCCGATGTGCTGGTATTTCGCACAATTGCAATACATAAATATTTAGCAAAAGTTTGAGAAGCATGTATGAAATGCCTTTTACACAGCGTCATTTTGTAATTTAGAGCAATTCTTTGGAAAGTTGTTCGTTAGCTTCTTCGTTCAAAAATGAAAGAGAACGCAAAGATTTTTTTTAATTCTTTCGACACAGGGTCAATCGTGTTAAGAGAGAGAGAGAGAGAGAGAGAGAGAGATAAAAAATCCCTCGCTTGTAGTTGGCATCAATAATATTTTTGTCCGAAACGACTATTCGGAGCATTTTATAATTAACAGAACGTGTGCATTCGAAAGGCTTTCCTTCTTTAATGAAACATTCTTATGAATTTTTTCGCAACGCTGTCCATTATTCGCGAAATATCATCTTACATTTATCTCAATTTGTATGCGCGCGTGCGTCTTTCAAAAGAAACAAGAAATTTAATCTCCCGGAGATCCATTGAATTTTCCTCGCTTTCATCGCAGCCGCGTCCCAACCGTAACGATGCAAACACATAACTTGAAATCAGTCCTACGTAAATCCAATGAAACAGTGCAGCTGATCTAGTGATCCAAGCGCTTTTTTCTAATCCGGAGAGGGGGGCGGGAAAGGCGAAAATGAGCGGAGACGTGCGTGGAACAATTGAAAAACAACCGTCGAAATGTGGGCCAGTGATCTCGAAATTTGTATCGCATAATTTTTTACCGCGAAGATCGCACCTGATACTTCCGTGTCAGAGATGGAGACACACACACACACACAGGGAGAGAGTCCCTGTTAATCTCCCTCTCCGATCGATTCTTCGCGTCTCTTTTTTCTCGACCATCCGTCTCCCCTTCCTCCCCTTTGGACTAACTTTTTTGTTGAAAACAACGGAGGAACTAGAGAAACGAAAGAAATTGGAAAGTACGAGGTCGTATAAGGTAACGAAGGTGGCGCCGCCTTTGTAAATGAAAGACAGCCCGGAAGGGAGTGGAAATTCGGATTAAAAAGATGAGGGGACGCGGGTTGCCGTCGTGGATAATAAAGAGGGGATCTCATATTGTGCATGGCTTGTTGAGACAGTGAAGAAGAGAAATTGTTACTCATCTGGCTATTAGTAGTGCAGCCTGAACCGAGGCCGAGGCCATTCGCCATTTTAATACGATTGTGTTAATGCCCTTGTGTTATTGGTCCACCTCGGATCGCTTGAATTCTGCAAAAGTTTCGGCAGCCGAATTTTGCAAATCCAATCGATTACCGTTGCCAGTTTCGTCGATGATCGATACAACTGTTATGTTGAGACTACGAGTCGCCGATAATGACAAAAGTAAATTTACAAACTGTCGGAATAAAAACTTTGCTTGGCGTTTAAATGAATAAATAATTTATTCTAATTGATTCTTGGGGCGGAGTCGATTATATATTTCGTATAAAACTTACGAGTACTTGCCCGGACTCGGGATTTCGTTTTACATCAATGGCTCGCCAACGTAATTACTTCCCTCTATTACTTTTTCGACTTCCTTAACTTTCCCTGAATAAACGGAAAACCCGTGCAAAGAAGCCGAAACTCTTTTAAGGTTCGTTAAAAATGCATCATCCTTGTTCTTAAGATCCAACAAGTACATCGAGGAAACAGCCACGAGTAAACGAACGAGCGAAGAGAACAAAAACGGAGAGTGGCAGAATGTAACTATCAAACTAAAGGCTCCGGGGGAGATAGAGTGCCGTGAAAAAATAACGAAGCCGCTGAATTAAGAATCGATCGCGGAAAATTGAAGATTTACATTCCGACAGCTGGTAAGAGAAAATTCGATAAATGTTTACAGCGACGACGCCTCGGAGAAAGTTTTGAGTAACAAAATGCATCGTAGTAGCGCGAACGTTAGTGCACTTTTGGAGGAAAAGGTCGAGCCTCGCGACGGATAACGCGTGCCAAGTTGGAAAAATTACTCGCTCCTGAAACCAGAATGAAAAAAGCTGGAATGACTTTTTGCGAGTCGGGCTCATGATTTTCGCTTCGTTATCCGCATTGGAATTATTCAGGATTAGGAGGGAACGCTCATAATTGCGAGCACAGATGTATTACAAATATTTCCGCGTTCGGCGAAACGAGAAATTCATTTACAGACCCTTTCAGGTTGTCCGCGCACAGACGCGCAGCCGCAGCCGGAGCCAATCCCGCCACCGAGGAAAAGATCTCAACTTCCGTTTCTCCATTTCTACTAGAACCCATCTATTTCTCGATACCCAGAGCAAATACTTTCTCCCATCGTTCTCTCCGTGTGAATCCCCTGCGGGAAACCCCAGCGGCGACGGAGACCGAGCGAATCCCTTGGATACGCACGAGCCTCTCCTTACGTGACCTTTTCCGAGAATCGAGAGCGAGAAAAAGACGAAGGAGAGTCGATACAACTGGGACTGGGACTGGGAGCGGAGTCCGAGACGCTCCGGAGAGTCGGAGAGGAAAATAAGAGGATAGATGAGAGAAGAGGAAGTAACAGTGTCAGTCGCAATCGTGAGGAGCTCGACGCGAGGCGCATAATGTCGATATGCGCAAACCGCAGAACCTGTTCCGTGCTTTTTTACCTTTTAGAGAGCCAGCGCGACACGAATCTCGGCGCGAAAGCAGATTTTACTTTGTTGCTGACGTGACAAAAAATTGAAATGCTAGGCGCGAGCGAACGCGTTTCGGCGCCGGCAAAAGTCCCGGAAAATGTATGCATCCTCCTGCAATTACAACTTTTTCTCCCTCTCTCTCCGCTTCTCCTCCGCTTTCGTTGCTTCGTTCCTCCAGGGATATTGGGGGTTTTGATCGACAGCTTCCGACGCAGTCTTGGGTAAAACTGTGGTCGCTCGCGACGCTCCGACAAATGGCATTTGTCGCTCGATAGAAATTTACTGGAAACATGCGGTCAATATATTTCGTTGGCCGCATTACAGGGATTTCAATTCGAGGCGCGCGACGCCTTGTCCCGGAGAAAATCGGACGAATCTATCCTCGAGCTTAGGCGCGCCTTTTTTACAATCGCCAATCGGTCTCGCGAGTCGACTTCTTTATCGAAACACGCTCTCGTTTGCAAAACATTTCCAAGCCCGCGAATACGAACAGAACGATCGAATCCAAAGCGCGGGTGTGCGGAGTTGGTTCCGTTGGTTACCAACGCCTGGACTCCTGGTGGGGTTGACGATTGGCAGCGCCTCCTGGCTCCTAGCTGTGCTGTTCAATATCAAAGTCTCACTTGACCCGCAAAGAAGCAACCGAAACGCGCTCTCGATAATTTCGCGAACTCGTAGCTCGGAATGGCCGCTTTCGAGCTTTAATCCATCGCCCATTCCTGCGAAATTGCTCGCAACGCAGACACGGCAAAATATCTCCGAGTCGTGCTTCTACGAGATTAAAGCTTCCGGAAAAATAGCTCGAGTAAAGTCGGAAAGCTCGATACAGAGATCTCGGCTGCAACGCTACGAGACAATGATTCGGCGCTTTTGTCAATTAGCTAATAAGCTTTTGGTGCTTTTGGTTCGCCGGCTGCCTCTTTGCCCGTAGCTACGCTCTTAGCACCGAGTCAATTTCATTACAGGCTGCAGAGTTGCCCGCGCCACGAGCGAATTCGCGAATACACCCCCGGGGGGATAAGCGCGAGATCATTTTGCGAACCGATGAAGGGGAGAGAGCCACCAAACAACCGAGGGAGAAAAATAAGATGACAACGTACGCGAGGCTCGCACACGCGCGCGACCATTTCTTCTCCTCTGGGAATGTTTCCCGACATTTTTCAATAATTGCTCGGGGAGTAAAAATATCGCGGCGTTGTTGCAGCCGTTGTACGAGCAGAACTTTGCGTCGCTTTGGAGGAATTAGCGGCCTGTTTTCGCAAACGTTGCCCCCTTGCAATTTACAAAAATTCAAATTTGCCAAATTGTTAATCGCTGAAATGCACGGACGAGCAGCCATTCGCTCGAGCTCTTCAACTTGTTTACCTTTCATCGTTCGAGCTGATGCAAAAGTGCGAGACGCGGTAAGCAGTTTTAAAAGCTCCTTTAAAAATTCACACACCTTCCGGCGTCCCGAGTCGCACAAGTCTGAATCTGGAATTATCGAACGACGCGCCCAATCCAGTATTTGCACGTTTGTCAGTGCGCAAATTTGCCGGGCTATTCGGACAAAAATAAGGCAAGGCGTAACTGAAAGCGAGCAAGGGGCGACGGGGCGACAGGGGAATACGGGAAAAGAGGTCAAAATGTACACAAAGGCGGCTGAGTGCTGCCTAAGAAGCCGTAATCCAACTACGTAGCGCTAAAAGAAAGAGGAAGAGGCGAATAGAGAGCGAGGGGAGGGCCAGAATAAAGCAAAAAACTAAAATGGGCAATGGTACGACGGAGTCGGCTGGCGAATTACGGTCAAACATAGTTGGAGATCGTGCGAAACTCCCAAGGAGTGACCCAACGTTCTCTCTTCTCTCTCTCCCAGCCCTTTTCCCTACGGAATGTTCAAATCGAAAGATTCACGGATCTTGCAACGCCTTAATCTTCTTTTTCGCAAATGTACTTTTCCTCTTTGGCGATTACACGGCTCGCCAATACAGCAGCACCAGACACATGCAAAGAAAAAACGCGATCACGGTCTGATGTTTGGCGTTAGCGTTGTTAATACAAGTTAACGATCGACGTTTATCAAATTTTCAACGCCTTTGATATCCGATCCGACACGCATCGTTGAAATAAATTAGTCAACGCGAGCTTAATGCAATAATGGATGCAGGTGCGTTATAGCTTTGTTCGATGAGATTCGGTGCACTAATCCCTTTAAACCTCGGCACCACGTTTTTACGAAGCTCCAGCACCGAGAGGGTGGGGGATTAGTCGAGCAAGGTGAATTCGGTCTCCGAAAGTACTTTGAAAAATTGGCATTTCAGAGTGGCCCGGTGACGTGCCGGGGCAATGGAACAACGGGATAAACAAGTAGGCAACAAAACAATGCTCTTCCGCCAAGCAGAGCGACGAAACGTAGAAAACAATGGTCGAATGAAAAACGCGGAAGACTGATTTCGTCAAGCGCAATTTCGGCCCCCCCTCTCTCTCTCTCTCTCTCCGTGGTTGTCTTCGACTCCCTGGAATAATAACAGCCTTGGATTGTTCGATAATTGTTGACACCGGGGCGCAGTTGACGCGATGAGAACCAAGTTTCGACAGGCGGAGCGAGAAAACAAACAGCCCTTGCATTTTCACGACTCGCCGCTCCCCTGATTGTTTTTCTCCCTTTTCTCGTTTTTTTTTTTAATTTAGTGGTCTGTGTCGCAAAATCGCACACTCTTGGCGTCTTTCTCGGCTGGTGTTGTTGTGTCCCGGATCCGAAACTCATCCACTGCGACGTTGTCGAGTTGCGCGCCATTGCTCCGCGAGCAAAGTGATTAAAACAGAAGGAGGAGCAAGAAGCTTGCCGCTGTGTGTCCCCTCTTTTCGTCTCTCTGCCTGGACGAAACGTCCGCGTCCCTCTTGTCATCCTCTCTCTTTCATTGCTTTATTTCGCTTCGTCGTTTTTCCTTCGCTTTGCAATAACATCGAGAGGAACCACTCGCTTACAAGCTCGTAAATCGGCAGTTAGTCGGTAAGGTGCTAGAAAAGTTGGCCCGCGACGGGTATCATCTCCTCCGGATCGCCAAAAGGAATTTTGCCGTCCTTCAAAATTACTCGCGAATCAAAGGGCTGGATACTGCGGAACAATTGCCCTCTCCGCGGCACTTAAAATCCTTCTAGTATGTTATATCCACTTACGGGTGTCGTTTGCCATTGCGAATTTCGTGGAAGACGCGAGAGAACCACCGCTTACCGTTAAATACAGAACCGCGTCACTCTCTCTCTCTCTCACTCCTTAGCGCAAGGCTCTCGACGTTCCGCTCGACCGACTTAAGTGGGCCAGGGCGCGTGGTACGGTACAAAAGCCCCCAAACGGGAGTTCCTGTCCCCGAAGCAACAATGACGTAGAAGGGCGAAATTTTCTGTCGCTGCTGATGCTGCTCTTTGTCGGGAGGAGGGCGGAAGATCGCAGTTAAGCAAACGCCGCTGTACCGAGACTGGACCTCCAATTGTTCCTATATATTTCGAGTTAAGACGAGTGCCCGTCTGCTCGCGTGCGCACTCCAAGCCTTCGGGTGGCCGTCCTCCTAATCCCGAGCTCTCAGGATTTCAGGATTTTTCGGGGACGCTATTCGCGATTGCCTCTTGCTCTCAGGCTTGCGGTCGTTCACGAGGCTCCTGCACTACGAGCTAATAGCCCCGACAGTGCGAGCTTTCCTTGCACTACCCAGACTAGCGCAGCGACTGCGAACGCAATCGTGACCCAAGGACGTCCATCTACCAAGTTATCGCAACGGATGTGCTAATTGCATTTTTCACTTGACTTTGAGAATATTGGCGCGCTGCCTCCGTTTTTCCGAGATTTTACCCGCGATCGCGTCTGACAATGGGCTACTGCACCAAACCTCCCGCCGACGTAAGGTCCAAAGTTTAAGTAACCGAAAGCGCGGAGTCGGTAAACAGTTTCCCAACGAATATCCCATTTGGGAGCTCCACCTCCAGCTCGTTAAAAGAGCCCACTAAATTCCAAATAATAATCCTGGCCGGCCCCTCGAGCAGTGGCGCTCCCGGTACTCGGAAACGCGCTCACTGATGCGCCGCACGCCCTTATCGCGTTTGGTAATTCGCCTAATCGCGGCAGTTAAGAGTCCAGGATGGCATTAAGGTCTTAGGCTGTGCGAAAGCGGCCGCGCGCGAAAGCCCCGGCGTTCGGTGCCAGAGCGGACCAACGAGCGAGTTGCTGTACGTGGCCAACAAGTGCACCGGACGTGGACGTTAGTTTCCTCGGCGACGACGAGCTTTCGAATTTCGCTCGAGATTTCATCGGACGTTGACTCCTCGCGCCGAGCAGCCCCGCGATTGATACCGAGATCTTAATTAGAGGGAGGAAATGACGATCGTTGCAACCTCGCTTAATGCTGATAGTCGTGCGATTTAACATCCTCCACGAGACCATTATGGTCAAAGTTGGAGGCTCGGCTCGTGGTGGGTGGTAGATGTGAATTTTGGCCCCCATCGCCGCGCACCTAACGCCGAGTTGTATCAAAAACAGGAGCGGAAGCGCCGGTTGCGCAACTAACTACTCGCTACGCTACTCTCGTATCCAAAGTCCGACGAATATCAACCAGCAGCGGCCCGCTAATGCCTTCGCACGAATATCGAACTTTCCGTAATGGCCCTTTCGCCAAAATAACGCGAACGAAAGCCGCCATCGATTTGAAAATTGCTAACTGCCAACGCGCAAAAACGCACGCGAGAGTCTCTTTGCGCTATTCGGTCTGCGATGCTGTAAAAGTGAAATTCGGAGAGAAATAAACGAACTCTAAGCGCGAGTGTTGCAATTGATCGAACGACGACAACAGCAACAACAACAACAACAACAACAACAACAACCGATGTCGACTGATAAAGGACGATACGGAAACTATTTCAGCGAATTCGAGCTTCCAGGGTTTAAGCACTCGAATAAAGTTTTCAATTAGCTAAATCAATGTAAGCGAGATGGAACTTTTAAAGCAACCAAACTAAGAAAGTGCAACCGATTGAGGAGTAATATAAGCAACTCCAATAATGCCCTGGGAGTTCCGTCGAACAAAATTCAAGCTCAACTCCCGTCCGTCTCCCCCGGAGCCGAGACGAAGAAGAGCAGCAGCAGCAGCAGCAGCATCTTTTCACGTTTCTCGCCGGCAGCTACGAGCGAACAAATCGTAAAGGCTCCGTAAAAGACTTCGCATCGCCTTAGCGAAAAACATTTGCAACTCGAATCTCGCTCGTAAATTCCAGGAGCCGGCGACTTTTATCCTCTCCACACCTTCCCGAGCTTACCCTCGCCTCTTTCAAGATTCTCGGGAACATTTCGCCTCGTGCGTGGCTCGAGAGCGTTGCCCGCGTCCAAGCCCCGGGGGAGCGAGAAATTTTCGCAGCAAGCTAATCGCGCGTAATAGACTCGGGCGCTCGCGATACACTCGTGGAAAGTGCCGACGCTTAAAACTTTGCTCTCGCTGATGTCCATCGCCGAGGAACGGGCGCGCGTGTGCAAAAAAACACAATCGCTAAACTCGCCGATGAATGCCGGGGCACGTGCTTGTCGAAAAACTTTGTCCATTTCTTAATCCTTAACGGCGCTTTACTTTTTTTAAAGTAATTAAGGTAGTCGAGCACCGCGTTAAACAGCAGACCTTGGCAAAAGATCCGCCGTCCCGGTGTTCCTCGATTATATGGCTAATAATTTCGAAACAATACGTATACCGAGGTGGAGATTACGAGGCCGCGGAAAGCGGCGCCGGTGCATTATCATGCCGCCCCTCGAGCGAGCGCGTAAATAACGTCCCTCCGGCTGCCGCTTAAAGTTCCTGCGACGAAACTCGAGTCGAGCTGATCGATTCTTCGCGCTTGCACTCGCGCGTATTTACGTCAGAAGCTGCATTTCGATATTTTCGTATTTTCGCAAGCATTAAACTCCTCGAGCTTAATAAAGAAGGAACGAGGCGAACGATTTCGACGGTCTCGGACCTAATGGACTACTACTACCACTACCCGGGCACGCACTTCTCCCTTGATGGATACCCATTCAGAGTCGCGCAAGTTTTTGCGTATCTCTATAAGTGCACGTGAAAAGAAAGAGGCGTCGGCGGCGTTCGGCGAGACCATTGACGAGGAGTAGCGACGCTAAGTCCCTCTTGCAAAAGAGTCGCTGAAAGTAGAGGAACGATTAGTCTCTTTCTTCCTCTTTCTTTCTCCCCGGTGCGACACTTTTTTCCTTTTTCCGTTCCTCGACGCTCCGGAGTCTCGTTTCTGCTGATCTGCCCGGGCATTTACGACTGAGAAGAAGTTGCGCCGGAAAAAAGCAGAGGATCGACGTTGCCCCTCGCGCGCATTTTCCTCCATTTTCTTCCTCACCTCTGCTGACTAATTAATACGAGAATGCACCGATCGAGTCACCCCAAATTCTTCCCTGCGATTATCGCGAAAACTATCCGCTGCAGCTGGAAAGTGCAAGCGCTTACTCGTCGAAAATACAGCGACGATGATTCCGCCTTCGTCCCCGCTCGCGATAATCAAATAGAGTTAGCGCGGGCCGACTAATAATAATCACGAGGTTGGATACGCAGGACGAGAGCCGTAGGAGCATCGAGAAAGAGACGCAACGTTGACAGCAGAGAGGGAAAATAAATAAAGGACGCCTGTAGCGCGAAAAGTAATTTACGCGCAAAGCAACGCACAAGTTGCTTTGCTAAACGAGCAGCAACAACAATTGCGATTTCAAATCGATTCTGGCCGTAGGAGCGACGCCCTGGGAGCCATTCGCTGTATTTAACGCCGGTGATCCGTTTCTGAAAATAATTCCTCTGCGAAATCCAATAGGAGTGGCGCTCCGACGCGAGAGCTTTTCAGACTTTCCTCGGCAGCTTCCTTACTCCCCTCCTAACATTGTTTTCGTTTTCCGATTTATCTGGAATAGCCGAGAGCGTCGCCCGTGCGCTCCAGCTGCTCCAGGCACCGTAACCTACTCTCGCGTTAAACGACGACTGCGAGCGCGACTACTTCTACTCCAGTTCCACAATTGCGCTGATTAACTCTCCTCCCCAGCTGTCACCTCGTAACGCTCCACTCCATTCGCCATTCCAATATATAATGTCCCGTCTAGTCCGAAGCTTTCAGTTTCACGCGACTAACTTAATTTCGAGCGCCCTTTTTCTACTCCGATCTCTTCTCACTCCCTCGGAATTTACATAATTCTTGTTATATAAGAGTCGGGAAGATAAATTGCTTTAATTTGAAAAACATGGTTTCGGCGAGTTGGCGGCGTTCGGAGCTGCTTCTCTTCGAATATAATTTTTAGTAAGAAACGCGCGCGTGTCTGTCGGCGCTTAAAAAGTTGCGCTCGACCGTCTAATGCGAGAACAAAGTTGGCCGATTCGCCGCCAGTATTATTGTCCGAGGTGCGTCGCCGCTCCATAAATCCGGACGCCAGATTTTCGCGAAATTTGATAAGAGTGCAGCGTCCGTTATCAAGATTGATAATATTGTCAGCGGAACGTAAGAAGTAGCGGACCAAACGACGGGAAATTTCGTCGCCGTCACCTCGGAAAGACTCTGGGAAACGTCTCTCCGGCCACGGCGGCACTCCAAAGTAGCACCGGGGTACTGTAAAATCTGCTGAATCACTCGTATTCCATAGCCGGGGCGCGTATTGTAAGAAAGTTCTCCATTAACATAACAATGACGATAACAAGAAAACGGCGGAGGTGTCGCTCGCTCGAGATAGCGTTTCGAGAGAAACGGCAACTTCTCAATTATACAATTTCGTGTGGCGTTCGCGCGATGGTCGTCCTCGTCGTCCTCGTCGTCCTCGTCTTGAAATTCAAAGGAGCGGCCGATGCGGCAAAGGAGATTGAAAGACGCGCTCCTATAGGAAGAGCCTGGGAAGAGTGGGAATGGGACCGGAGGGGGCGAGGAGCTCGAGAGAAAAGGTGGCAGCGCAACATCCATCCCCTCGAGTCGAGATCTTCGACGACGGAACCTCCTAGACGACATCGAGGACATTTTTCCATCTCTCTTGCTTGATGGGCTGCTGCGGCTTTGAGATTCGAAGATCGAGTTCCGCCGGCAAGAAGGAACTTTAGCGCCGGGACACTTTATGGTCCAGTGAGTGGATTCCTTCCGGTTTTCCCTATATACGCTTCTCCGACTCTCTCGGGCATCCAACCAGTCCCGTCCCTCGCATTATCAATTCCACGAAAACGCCGCCGTCGAGCGCCAATGGACGAAACTCGCCCAGACGCGTTCGCGACGACAAGATTGCATTCCCTCGGATGCGGGGCGCTGCTGCTTTCGTCGCCGTTGCGAACGAAACGTAAACGACGGATTAGGTCGGGGATTGCTTAAAAATTATCGGCCCGTGCACGCGATGCGAATGCGAGCCGAGACGCGAGACTTTGAAAAAAGTTTTCAGCCCCGACACGAGGCATAATTGTAAAAGGAGACGAACCTAACCTCGTTACCGCCCCAAAGAGAGTGCAGCTTGAAAAATACAAGTCATGTGCACTAAGCGAGTAACGGGGGCGGAGTTTGGTAACTTTAGCATGCGCGCGAGTATACGTGTCACAATCTTACATCCATTACTCGCTGAAAGCGAGTTGAAGATGTCAAAGCCAGGGGGAAAGTGCGCGACGGCAAAGTAAAAGCGCCTGTGGCAAAACTCGCACGGAGCGAAGGATCAGAGAGAAGCAAGTTTCGGGTGCGAGCCGCCATGTGCGTCAATGTCCCTATCGTTGACGCGAAAACTTCCCGGGTCATCATCTGGAGGCGAGGAGCTTCCTCGGGTGGTTTATCAGCCCCGCCGCGGCGGATTTGGAGAGGAAGAGATAGAGAGAGAGAGAGAGAGAGAGAGTGGATTCTTGGGCGAAAGTTGTCGCGAATGCAAATAGCTTGATGCGATCAAAGTCTTTGGCTCCGGAAATACTTTGATTCCCGCTGCTTCCTTTGTCTTATTCCGGTGCTCCCGGATTAAATTAGACTTGTTTCATTATTTCGACACGCGCCAACTCTTTTTCGTGCAAATTCAACCGTTTTCAGCTTAATTACTCGCTCTTTGCGAGATCGGACGACGGTGATTTTCCCGACGAGACGCAATAATTGCAAGTCCCGATAGCGACAAAAAAGCCGAATGCGACGAGCGAGCAACAATCGTTAAACGAGATTTGCACAAGTGCGCCAATAATTGCAGCTGTTTCACTCGGGGCGCGTGTCGGTGCCACGTTTGAAACCGAATGTTTCACTTAAAACTCGGCATCGTATTAGTATTGAAAATGGGAAAATGCGACGGCCGACAGGCCGCGTGTCAGCACTTCCAATTCTAAAGAGAAAAATATCTTCTTGCCTCGCGTTCACCCGAGAGGCGGGAAATTTCAAACGGAATAGTGATATACAGGTAAATGTTTATCGCCTCGACGAGCATTTCAAATTTAATCGAGAAAATTCGAAGCGTCCCTACCTAGTGAAAATAGTGAAAATGCCGCACGTACGTCGTCTAGACAAGTACGAGGTCAATAGAGGGGCGATAGGGGGAACAAGCTTTCCAATCCCAGCCGCAAAATGTCGCCGGTGTAAAGTCTCTCTTAGGCGAGTTACCGGAGCTTTAGAACACGATGTGCACTTTGCGAAATCGCTACTGAAATCTTAGGCGCTCGGGCGCAGATTGCACTCGGCGACAACATCTCACGTTCTAGTCGTTACGAGAGGAGGAGGAGGAGGAGGAGGAGGAGCAGAGCGACGGCGAGCGCGCGATTCAACGAGAAAGATGAAACAAATATAGATGTTAAGTAAGACTGACAAATGAAGACGAGGAATTCACACGTATAATTTGCCAGGAGAAATTCGTAGCGACTTTCTCGCGAGACCTTTTCGTTTCCCGAAATTAAAATTTTCTCGACGATTGTAGCTGAAGATAACGGAAAGCCGCGATCACGTAGAAATAAAATTCTATTGCATATTTTTATATCGACTTCGCGAACGGCGTGGACGAGTGTCGAAAACTTTATTATTATTAGACAGGCTGTATTTAATTGCAGCCGTTTAACGATAAACTACTCGCTCGGAGGAAACTTTTGAAACTTAATTGCAACGTATTCCTCGATGTCGTCCCCTCTAATCCAACGGGTTTGCGTTCGAAAATGTAATAGAGAAGTTTCCAAAATTTTCTATAATGAAGGCTTAAGTAACACCTCCTTCCGTCGAGACCCTTTCTCAAGGCCAAAGTGGAAAATCCAGTACGAAGTCACAGCAACACGTTAACTATTTGGTAAGAATGGAAAAAAGTAGGAAGAAAAATAAAAAGCAAAAAATAAAAAGGGATAGGAATAAAATAAGAGTCGAAAAAGAGTTCTCGGGCCGTTTCGCCGGTAAAGGTTCCAGGGTGAGGAGGAGAGCGAGAGGGAGAGAGCAATTCTGAAAGGAGAGAAAAGAAAGGCGCGCGTGCTCGTAAGAGAGAGAGAGAGAGAGAAGCGGCGGACGTCCGAAACGACGCACCGCGCTGGTGTTGCCGTCGCCGAAAACGGATGCGACCGACTGTTCCCGAATAGCAAATTCTATTTATTTCAGTTACATTCCCCACGACTCGGATCGTTTTCTGCAGGATGCGCCCACCGCCGTCTTCCTCCTCTCCTCTCGCCCTTCCTTTTTATCTCCGGCGCTCTCACTTAATTTTCTCTTTCTGCCTTTCCTCGCCTCAATTTTCCGCATAACCTCTGAATTTGATAGTCTCCTTTTACGGCGCACGTCTGTTTTATACATTTTTTAAAAGAATTTCTCAGTTTCATCTTTCGTCGTGTATAAAAGTTGGACGGGTTAAAATGACAAACTGTTGTAGCGCGTTCTTGTAAAAATTGTAATAAAATTCTACAAATGACGAAATTTATCACCAGCTGTCCATGCGCTACGTTTCTCCGCCCTTTTTCAAACAGCTTCAAGGCTTCGAACCTTTTCGTCGTCCGTCCGCGATAAAGGCTGCGACATTTTGTCCCGAGAAGCAAGATAATACCAAACATTTGCTTCGGCTGTCGGCCAATTAACGATGCGCCGACTTCAACGTTTTTTTAGCCACCGAGGCTTCGTCTCCACTCAGTAGCGAATCCCGCGATTTAAATGCAGCACCGGCGGCGGCTCGCGTCGGCTGAAATTATTAAAAATTCGTCGAAACCCAACGCGAGTCCGTTGCTTTTGCAAAATTAGGAAATCGCGCGCATGAAATGCGTTCGGGCTCGAAATAAAGCCAAAGGAGCTCGCCGGAATCGCTTTACTGTCAAATCATCGTAAAGTGCGGGGGCTAATTTTCGCAAATCCGACGTTCCCTCTCGCTAATTCTGTTTACGCCTCGCGAAAACGCATCGTCGCTCCTTCCTCTGGCACGTGCCGGAAATCAGACGAATATTTATTCCCGCTGCATTCTCAGGCTTGTTATTTATCGCTATTCTCGTCTCGTTGGGGCTCTCTCGAGCCCTCCGCTGCTATTGCGTTATTTTCGTATTTTCGCCCTCGGGGGAGTGAGAGGGAGGGTCAAACCCGCAGCGAAATCATTCGGTTGGTATTGACAAACAGCTCGTGAGACGTTGTTGGTGTTCGTGCTATCTATTGATATTGCTTTCGCACTGCCGTCTCCGCCATCTACTCTTTTTTTATCACTATATATCTCGTATCCTTTTTACGATCACGCGCCCTGTCGCGCCCTCGCTCAAACTGTTGGCCCACTCTTCCATGTTTATTACATTCTTTTACGCCCGATTTTAGAACTTTTCTACGGGCGCGCACTTGTATTTTAGCGTCGTGTGTCCCTCCTTTCAATTATTAATTAAATTTGTTCGTAATTATGTTATTTTTCAGGGCGCGAGCAATGCCGCGACTAACTTTCAAGATTCACGCGACGCCGCGTCGCCTTTAACCTCGGCAGGGGGTACAAAGTGCTGTGCTCGAGCGCCGGTCTTACCAAACTCGATTCGTTCTACTTAATTTATCGATGCGACTTCCTATATTTTTTAACCAATTTTAATTACACATTCTTCAACTACTTTCGCGAATATAATTAAAAAGTCTCGCTCGCTGCACGTCCTTCTCGACTCGAGCGATAATTAACGCTAATTAAACTTTGATACCCTGCTTTTGATTTTATAAAGCCTCAATAATGCGAGTTGCAGTAGACCTCCATAAGCTATTTTATATCACTGATATGCTTGATCTCCCTCTTTTGTCTTTCCGCTCTCGCTTCTGCCGTTGTGCCTCTTTAACTTCCCAACAACTATCTATCCGCTCGCTATCTCTGACACACTGTTGTCTAGTTGCGCCAAAGTGAGTGACATCGCGCGTATCCAAGTCCTGTCACGATTATTTCAGTTTTCCATCATCGCGTCCGTGATTCGAATAAGACGCACTATCCCCTGTCCCATTGTATTCGAGAAAATGATGGCTTTGTCGATGGATCACCTTTTGCATTTCTCCGCTGGCGATTAACTGAAAATGTCGCTCTTTATCGCCGAAACAATAAGTTGCTATTTTACGTTCAATCAGGATATCGGTAAGTTAATTTCCAAGCTCAATATTATTCAACGCGTTATTTTGTTACTTTTTTAATCATAATTAAAGGTTGCATTTATGGTGTTCCAGGCTCCGGTTAATAACCGTCTTTAATCAAGCGGTTGCTCGCTGCTAATACGCACAAAAAATCTGCTCCGCTTTAAATTTAACGACCAGTTTTTAACCAAATTACATCGCGACTTCGCGGGGGTTAAAATTGAGTGCATCCAAGAACAAGCGTAGATGCAAATTCGCATTGCAGGATCTTGGGGCGAGTAAAAAATTTCGCGGGCAACTTGTATATTATTCCCCCCAAAGGGTACAGTGCGAATAAAATTTGTGGATTAAAGGGATGTTCGCAGGAGGCCTGATATTAACAAACCGAATAACCGAATTACGTGGTTTCGAATGATACTGTTTGCGGCTAAATGCTTGATTACTAGAGAGAGCGCCTCGGAATGTCAACAGCGGGGCTGACACGAGCGAGAGAGAGAGCGAGAAAATCTCGGGCCGCAGGAGCCTTCAAAGGAGCCGACAAAGAAGCAGCAAAACTTGTCAGCCACAAGAAGCTCCTCATTACCTGGTACACAAATGAAATTCCCATTCATATCTGTCTTCTTTATTGCATCTCTTACTCTCGGTTAGTCTTGTTTCTCTTCATTTCACCGAGGCTGTATCCCGGAAGGCCCTCGCAAACGTACGTGCGCCGTCGTCTCTATAGAAAACGAGTTAAAGCCGAAACCCAGGGGACGGGGTTGGTCGCATTCCCGAGCTTCGTATCTCGCTCTCCTTTATTTGTGCCGCCCTCGTGCCCGAGCTCACTTTTCTACAGCCGCCGCTGTTACTACTTATTTTGGGCTCGATCGGCCGCAGTCCGCTGCGGCGACTCCCTCCAATAACCTCGGAACACGCCTCGATGCAACACACGTAGCCGATTTAACTTGTTTTTACTTTAGAAATTCCAATTTCCTTCCTTCCTTCTGCCTCTTCTATTTCGTTAATTCGACAGCCGTAGCTCCGCCAGCCCTTTGGAAAACATAAGCGATTGTTTGCCGACGACTGCAAACTGCAGCGTTCGAGATTTTAAGAAATGATTTAATCCAAATGTTGAAACATCGCGCGACTCTCCGACGCATTTTTACCGCGAGCCTTAGTCTCGAGTAGGCGCGCGATTTAATTTGATAATTTAATAAAAATGCGTTTGTTGTGCTGGCAAAAAAGCTGCTCGCGGCGGATTAATAGCAAAGCTCGTTAATTCATTACGAGCGTTTTAACGCAGCCGAGGGTGGGGGGGGGGGGAGAAGCCAGGAAACGTAGGAAAGAAAACAAGAAAGATTCCGCGCGAATATCGCAGACGTCTCAACCAACTTGTCTGCTTTACAACGAACGCTGATAAATTGTATTGTTCACTCGGAATAATAATTCGAGAACATTCTCGATTTTAGCGATAAATCTCGTTCGAGGCGCTTCTCGGAACGCGGACAAACTCGACAAGAGAGTAAGTACGTATCTGGGAGTAATCAGTGAAGGAGTGCAAGAAAACAATAAAAATGAATAATGGATAAAAACTAATAGCATCAGCAGAATAAAGGAGGAAAGCGGTTCTGGAGGGACAGTTAGAAACACCGCGTGGAAAAAAGAATCGGCTAACCAAAAAGTATCCGTCGAGCTTGCAGATGAAAGGAGGAAAAAGGCTAAAAATGAGCTCACCGAAGATAGGATGGAGAAAGGCCAGAGTATCGAAAAAAGAAAGAGAAATACTACGTGTAACAGAGACCGAGTTCT
Source organism: Platyscapa corneri (assembly GCA_018907185.1). Lineage (NCBI taxonomy): Eukaryota > Metazoa > Arthropoda > Insecta > Hymenoptera > Agaonidae > Platyscapa > Platyscapa corneri. The sequence goes on along the minus strand of JACCHW010000024.1, from coordinate 5,637,014 downwards.
GCCACATGGAAAGATCGTGGCTCTCGATATCGCGCGGCTCTTCCCCCTTTTCTCCTTTTTTCATTTTCTCCTCGCATTCCCACGCCCTCGAATTATTTCCTGCTCGCTTTCATATTTCTATCGCTGCTACCTTTGCCTTTGCTTTACCTGACGGCGTCAAACATTTTTAACTTATTACTACTATTATTATTATCATTATCATTATTATCGTTCGTATTTCCGACTTGCGTTTTAATTGCGCACTTTCCTCGGTATCGGGCGCCTCCTTTTCAAAAAATCGATTAAATTATCGAACAACTCCGGTAACATCGATATTTTTCGAGCGAACGGCCGACAAATATTATTCGCTCGATAAATTTACAAGCGTAAAATGCGCAAAATACGTATTAATTCCTTCGAGTTTACTTTTCAAATTCGAGCGCACAATGTAAATAAAGTATTGAGTACAGGGATCGAATAAGCGTCGCGTACTTCCGTTCGTCAACGTTAAGTTTTCCCATTTTCCGTCCGTTTGTTTCGTTCTTTACTTATTCGTAATTACGTAGTTAATTGCGTCATTCGTCGAGCCTCGAATTGAAATGTTCTATTTGAATGAAAAACGTTAAAACAGCCAAGTATAAATGTCGAGTTGCACACGTTGCGCAAACGTAAAGATCAGCGTCATTCGTTTAGATAGTTTATTTTTACAATTTGACGGTATCAATTTATTAGCCATCGCTGAATTCGAACAATATTGACGCAAAAATGTTTTTAAATTCGACGTGAAATTCAGCGTTAATTCAACACGAATTTCCTCAAATTTTCAACGAATTAACAACTCTTGGGGGATTCTTTGTAAATTTACGAAAACTTGCTAATTATGCTTTGTTTTTACATAAAGTCCGTACGAATTTCCCGACGTTAACGGTGTATTTGAAACAATGCATTTGGCCACTACGCTTTTTAATTCTATTTTTAAACGCACTCAACGCATATTTTCCTTCAGTTTAAGAGGATTAAAGAGGTCGCTTAGCAGTTTTTATGCAACGATTAAAAATGAATTTTTTGTTAACGCGGTTCTCATTTATGTACCCCCCCCCCCCCCACCCGAGATGATCGTGATATTTTTCTTTTTATAAAATATTTTTCGTATACGAAGCATCTCGAGTAATAAAACTGATGCTCGAGTCTTTTATAATAATATCGTAAACACGGAAAAAATTATTAGGACTACCGGTGTTTTTTATCTTTTCCCGCTGCGCATTGGCGTCGCCGCATAAACCCAAGAGATGCAACGAGATGAAATCCGAATTTCATATTTCTCATTCTATCGATTCGAGCCGCGCTACGAACGCACATATCGACGACTACGATACACACAGCCCCACTTATCCCGAATTCGCTGCTACTCTTGCATTATTCGACGATATTATCTCAACGGATTAAACAATACTTGGTACACTTGAAGGGAGCAAAAGAGCCAACGCGGATAATATAACCGAGCAAAACTTATCGCCCGGTGAATTAAAAATAGCTGATAAAAAACTGCGTTATACGAGCAATTTTTTGAGAGACGCTCGAACGGCCGAAGAATTTTTAATATCGGTATATGAATTTCCTTACTTACTTGTAATACACGACTAATAATATCCGTGGTGCAAAAATGGTACTCACCTGTAAAAATAAAAATGGAATTCATTATTATTTGTCCAACGAAGTTCTCGGAAGGATTTAATTAAAATTTCTATTCGACTTTGCAGTCATTATTAATTAATAATAAATTTTCGAGCTGTTATTATTATTATTAATAATAATATTCATTTTTAATATTAGAGAAGTACAAGTCTTTCAAGTATTTTAATTACAAGCTCGAACCGTGAAACTAAATTAAAAGGGTCGGATCATTTTTATTCCGAGTGCGGTAAAGTACTTTTAAAATAATTTTCGAATCTCCCTATTGGCAAAGAAAAAAGAAGCCGACGCAGGCTCTTGCTTCCATTTATTTATTCAAACTAATTTGAACTCTCGAAGGGCCATTGGTTGCAACGTCGCGGAGCCGATCCTAGCGACACTCGAGGAGAGCCGAGGCGTAATCAACGTTTCTCTCGCGCCGATTGCCAAAGCTAAATTGATAATTTAGCGGCACAGCCTCGTTCGCTCGCTCCCGTCGACCGAATTTCGCCTCGAAATAAGAGAATCGCCCGGAGACTCCCGATCGCAATGCGCCGCCGCGTCCGCTTGCACGCGACATGTCAACTGCACTCATTTTTCACAGACGCGACGGGAGGTTTTAATATCTGTCGCTGTATCCTCCAAGCCGCTCTTTCTCTTTCCTCGCCCCAGCAGCCGTTATTTCGATTTCTCTTCTCGTTGCCTTCGTTCCTTTGATACCTTATCACTGCTCCCATGCGTCGCACTCGGTCTGGGGGAAGCTGCAGCGGATAAAATACGGGAAGACGATTCTCGGGGCAAGATTTTGTCATTCGCGAATCGTGTCGTCGTTAAAAACAATTCGTGCGATTCGTTGCAACGTTTTCGCGATACCTGTTCCCGACGAATGGGGCACGACTTTGCCTAGACGCGGACGAGGCAACGATTAAGACGCTTTATTTAAGAGATTGACAACAACTAGCAGCTTTCCACGAAGATCACTGGTGCTTTTTCCCTCGAAAATAGCCAATATCTACTCCTGCTACTTATGCTTGGCTTTAAGGAACTTTTCAGAGCTTCTGCACAGTTACAAGTTGATCAACGAAATGAAACTCGTCGAGTTATGTAATATAAATTGCAGCTCGTCCTAAGCGACTCGAGCGGAGGATTGATAAAATAAGCGGCACGCACAAGAGCAAAATTGCAACTTGAAAATCTCCGATTCGAGCAATTTTAATAATAATAGCGATGGCGCAGCCAGCAGCGCACGGAAAAATAAAAGTCGGAGAGGACGTGGAGGAGGAACTGCGAGAGATAAAGATCAGGTTCGCGATTAAGGAAGAGACAGGAAAAAGGACGAATTCGTCTAATACGAGAAACAAGCTGTGAAATATACGGATATAGGGATACAGGGATATAGGGGCTGACAATCCTGTATAAGGAATGCCCCGCTCGAAAAGAGAGGCGCGCGACGATAAATTGATATTCTTGACGGCGCCTTAAAACTTAATTCCTGCGGGGACATTCGCTCGCCAGACTTCCTCCCCTCCCTTTCGCTCTTCCCTCTATCCTCGGCTTTCTTTCTCGCCCGTTCTCACTTTTTCTCTCCGCTGGGCTTCGCTAACTTTCTCTGTCTTGACAACGTCCTTCTACCTTTTATTCCCGGCCCTTTCCTCGACTACTGCGCGTCCCGTTTTCGGTTCTTCGCCTTTGACTCTCTTCTCTACTATTTTTCTTATCTTGGCGCCCTCACTCCTATATCTTTCTCTGAGCATCCGTTGCGCTTACCTTGTCACTTCTTCTTCTTCGTAATTGCTTTAATTATTTCACTTGATATAACGATAAATAACAATTTTCGGCTCGAATAAAAACTTTGACTTCAGCTCGGGAGTCGTAAATATAAATTACGAAATTTGAGTCGCCAAGTGGCAAAAATTGGCTTTTCCACTTTCTTCTCGAGTCGCTGTTCAACTTTTTACAAATATTGTCAAGAAAGCAGCCCAACAACTGCATCGTGCACCTTTCGTTTATGCAAGTTACGAAGAATTGCTCTTGTTTATTTCTATTTCTGTTCCACCCGTTTCGAATATTCTATTTGAAATTGTAAATTTCAATTCGAATAGGCGACGTTGCGATACCAAGTTTAATCCAAAAATATTCATTCCACTTTACTAATTTGCAAATCTTCTAAATTCACTCGGAGTCTTTCAAACTCTCTTATCCTGCTACTCGATTATTCAATTAAACTTTCAACTTCTAAGTAACAAGTAACAAGTAACAGTATCTCTTGACACGACTATTCACCGCCGTCACTAGTTTTACGTCTTAATTTCTATTCCAACACTCTTGAAACTAAACGTTAAATATCACTGAAGCCGCAACTTCTTCGCGACACGTACACACGCGCAAGCACCTGAAGGAATTTCTTTAAATAACTTCGCAATAACTCGAACAATTTGCCAAATCGTTGCAAATTGTCTTCTTCGAATTTGAACGTTAATTTTAAAAGGGTAGTGCCGCAACAGAGATTGATAGCGAAATCGAAAAAAGACCGAAGCACGCGATAGCGCTGATGAAAAAAAAACCTTTCGATGGGAGATTTTTTTAATTTGGCACCGGCTATTAAAATCTTGCTCGCTTACGCAGGTATCGATGCGTTTCGTTACGTCATCCCCATTGCAGCATAAGTTTCAGATTCCGGTTTACAACTTCTTTCATTCGTTCTAAAAAAGTTTCACCGATACTACAATTAAGTACGAGCTGCCCGAACAATTACGGGCTCGGAAAATTGTTTATTCGATAAAAAGGTGTCGCGGCGATCGAAGCTAAAACGAGCGTTAAATTATCGAAAGTGAATAATAAACTAAACTCGAATAATATTTCTAAAGCAACGTATACGTGTGCGAGATCCAGAGCTGGAGTATCAGGAAACGCATTGTTAAGGGTGTTCTTCACCAAGAATCCCTCTGTGACTTTCCAACTCAGTATGTCTTCCTTTCCCCGTTGATGCAGACAAAGGAGCAGAAGGGGAAGTGGGAAGAGGAGCGCTGCTCTAATCAAGTAGCCGAGAACACGACGGAGGATTTTTTGCTCGCCGGTCGGGACGAATACGTATGGCCGGATTACCGTGGTTTTTGGCCGGATTCGCCTCATGAGGAAATTGGAAATAATACTCGTGCACAGGCCGCAGCAGCAGCAGCAGCAGCTGTAGCTCTCCCTTTTCTTGCATGCATTTATATTCCACTGCACTCTGGATGCCCCTCGCAATCTTTTCCGGGATAAATATGCGGACAGAGGCCATTCGTCCGTACACCAGGAGTCCTGGGGCACGTCGACGAGAGCGGAGGCTGATATCTTTGGCGCGCAAACGGCACTTTTTATCGATCCAAGATTTCACGCGCGTTTGCTTGCTATCACCTGCAGCATCTTTCGCACGGACGAGTTTTGTTTTAATGATCCATATTTGCAACGTATTTACCCCAAACTTGCCATTAAACAATCGTTTCAAATTTGTTTCGAATAAACTTTTGTCACTCTTAACGGCGAGTTCGATTTTTTATTTCAAGAAACGTGTGCGTGATTGAAAGGCCCGAAAGATTCGCAACAGCAGCTCGGAACAGCGATACTTTAGTCGAGCGCAAATCTGAAAAGTATTGCAAAAATATTTCGATAATCACAGACGCAGGACGGCTTTTGTAAAAGACGATTACTTAACATCGTCCGAAAATCAGCGATACAATTGCCTTCGATCGAAAGAACGCGCGTTCTTAAAATATCTCCGAATTAGAAGCGTTTCGCACCCGATCAAAGCATAATCGGGACTTTTTCAAATGTCATTGAATGCAACGAAGTCGTTGACAACAACTTTCCGAGCCTTTCCACGCTACCGGCGTTAAAATGCGCGAAATGCGAAATGGCGAAACAGAAAAATGGGGGGAGTGAATCTCGCCGAGTCGGACGCCAAGTTCGTCCGAGCACGAAACGTCAATATTTTCAGTGATTAGTCTAACGTTCGTCCGAAAGTGTCGGAAAAGGGGAAAACGGGAAAAGAGCGGAAACTTCGCTCTGGGTCCGGATTCGAACAAAAGCGCGGACCTGTATTATTCGTAAATAATAAGGGAATAGGGATTGTGCCCAAAGTCACTTGGACGGACAAAGCGATTGTTTCGACAAATCTCCGAAGTACCGCTATTTCACTTTGGCCGATAATTTGCTCATTCGTGCAAATAATTTCTTATTAATTTTATCCCCCTTCCGCCAGCAGTGCGCGATAATTGAACAAAGAGAGTCCGCTCGCAGCCTAACAGATGTCCAAGTTTTTCAACTCCCAAGCCTACCTTTTCTGATCCAAATTCACGAACACTCGTGCAAAAATAAAAACCGACTCTGCGCACAGTGCAAACACGCGCGCTTATTTATCGCTCGTGTGGAGCCGAGTTTATTATTCGCACACGTAACGATTAACGAATACGGAATTCGCACCCAGGCGGTTCATTGTTGCGGCTAATGTTAGGTTAGTCGAGGAGTTACTCCAGTTCTCGGTGAATATTTCAACAGTATTTCGGTATCAGAAAGTTTATGTCAATTATCATGAGCCGAGTATCCAGAAGGATTAAATAGAATTCCGAAATTCTGAACCCCATTTAGCTATCCAGTGCCTGGGTGCGTTTTCTCCACTCGATCCCTTTGCATAATAATTAACGTTCATTATAAGGGCAGTAATAGTTTCCAACAAGTCGGAGAACATCCCTGCGAGAAAATCGAGATGGAAGACGCCGGGAGTCGAAAAGTGTCAAAAGTCGCTGCTTCCGCGGGCACAAAAGCGAGGAAGCAACTGTTGAAGAAGCTGTCGCTCAACGGTTATGAAATTATTTCAAAACCTGGGGCCGAGAAGTGAGATCCGAAAACTGGGGGCGACGTGCCAGAAAAAATGGCGGCTTTGATTAACATCCGCAAAACTAACTGGTTGCAACGAGCCCAGGCCAAAGTGTGGATCAACGTTCGCGCCCATTATCTTCGTTTTCGCTGAAATCCTTTCACATTTCCGCCGTTGAGCAACTTATTCTTATATTGGAAACGAAATCTTTGACTGTCACGCGCCAACTAGTGACAGAAACGCTTTCAACGTCTTTTAAGCAATCGCGATGAATCTTTGTAATTCGTTTTGTAATCCGCGTGGTTTTCAGAAACGAAAGATAAAACATTTAGCGAGTTGCGTTTTAGCTAAGACCGGTTTTCCAACTATTATTATCGAATTTTTTAAACGCACTCGCACTTTTGGGAAAAGTAAGATCTTGCTGATTATTCAAATTAGCGTACAATTTGTATGTATGAAATGTGGTCTCCGGATGGGCTCGATTAAAAGAGCGAATTTCGCGCAAAAGAAGGTCGAGGATCGAAGCGGAAATTCGAAGGAAGCGCTCGACGAGCAACCGCCGTCTGCTAAAAATATCAATTTAATCGGGCGTTCGTCACCTGCAACTTACGATCCTACCAAAAGAGACACCCACTCGACGAGGACTGCGAATATAAATTTCCAGTTGTCTCTTCTCGGGAAAGATAACGGGATATTTCAGGGAAATTAGCATTTTTTTGCCACTCGTGCTTTCGCCAAATCGTCAATTATAGCGGCAAATTTAGTGAACTTGCCGATGCGTTGATATCTCGACTTTAACAGTCGGCCATTACGCGAGCTCAACTAATATATACTATTATTTTGTTTGGATAAAAGATAAGCTATCGACTTTTTGCTAAGAAAGGGAAAAAGGAGAGACGACTCTGCACACTTATTCTACGCTAACGAATGGGGGAACCTAACCCCCTACCCTTGACTGTTGTTTTTTCATTTTGGAACTTACAAAGTTCCAGCAGGAGAAACGTAATCACCGCAACGTCGGGCTTCTGCGCTTCCACCATCCCACCCGAGCATTTGTTTTTACGTATAGTTTAACTTCCTCTTATCTAACACATTCGTTTAATTTCCATTTTTTGTCAATTCAGCCGAACAATATTTACAAAAACAGAAAGTTAGCGTCGTCCAATTTCGTCCGGACTTTATTACACGAAAGCTTCGCCGAGGCATTTGATATTCGAATAACTCGCAACGAGTCCGAGGTAGTACCTTTTCACCAACAACCATCAACAACAATGGGCCTGTTACTTTAATTCAATCATTGCTTAATCGTCTTTAGCGCGGCACCTTAATAACAACTGCTAATAATGCGCAAATTCTCCGAGAAATTTAACAAACAACTATTAACGTCGCAGCACTCGAAGATGGTTCAATCTAATTCAACGGAGAGCCATTAAAGCCAGTGATAAAAATAGAGTACCAGACTATATATAATGACTAAGAAGAAAAGTACAAAAATAAACAAAATCAAGCATTAGACTTGTGGGGATTCGATAGCTTCTAAGGTTTCGTGGATGTTCATACCAAAATATCCAAATATCAGACGTTAATACGATTGTACGTATTTATTCGCTAATTTAATTTACGCATACTTGGCCTATGCTTGGTCTGCTTTCAATGCCCATTATCATCGCTTTGTTTCGACGCGCAGGGGATGCACCACAACGTCGATTTCATAATAAAGTCGTAATTACTCGCAATTAAAGCGACAGTATCGCCAACAGTCGTAGAAATTAAAAGCGCAAAATTGGAACGAAAGTTTTTGATAATCGGAGACGTCGTTCGAACAGCAACGCAACCCCCGGACAGATTTTGCAACGCAATCGTTAACTCTTGCAAGGAATAAATAACAGAGAAGAAGCCTTTGTGAGACGAGGCTCGAGTAAAATAATAAATTTGAATTACGAATTTAAAGGCCTTATATATTAACCAGTCTACAAACTTTTATCCAACGGATTTGATTACAGGCTAAAAGCCGCAAAATTCGGAGTTTCCCTCCGCCGTATCTCTGGATTATCATAATTCATCTGTAGATTCTCATTTATACTTAAAATCAACCTTCGCCATTTCTATCCTTACAGATTTTGAAATTTACATAGATAAGCAAGTGAAGCTCCAACTGTCGATCCTTCCCCTACCTCCGCGTCCTCGAACAAAGCTACTTTGGATATATAATAGATAAAATGGCATGTGCAGATGAGGGGGAAAATGCTTTTCCTTTATTCAATATTTATCGATTTACTTGAAATTTTATGAACTAACGTACCACGATTGTTCTCGAGCTACCTTTCCCAAAAACTGATTTCCATTCGATAAATTGACGACCCAATTTCTCTGCCCCCCCCGCATTTTCTTAATCGAAGGTGTGATTTTTTTGAAATCACTTTAACCGAGCGAACGTCAATTACGAGGCTAATATGCGCCGGCGCGTCTAGCATAGGAGAACAGGATACTCGTCCAATCATCTACGACTAACAATCGTAATGATAAGTTCATATAAATTTTCGATCAAACAGAGACTTGGACATCCGCGCGAAGCCTCGTTAGTGACTTAATTAGAAGAGAAAAGCGAGAAGAAAATGACACTCGGTAGAAGAGTGTCGCATTTCCAATGATACTCGCTCTAAAAACGTATATTACGATTGCTTATTCGTTAGTCGTACATCTTCCACGTTTTCCCTATTTACAAAAGAAATTTTTGTTCCTGATCAAACCTCGCCATTTATTAATAATTAACAGTCTATTTTGCCACTAAATTAAATCTCCCGACGTTTGGATTACGCGTCATCAATTCGACGCCCAATTAATCGAATATTTTAATAACGTTTTTAAATTTCTATTATGATCTTCGTTCGAAGAAAGCCGTTTCTTTGATATTTCAGTGAATTGGAGATTTAAACGCTTACAAATGAACGTCTTAAAAATATTAAATTCTTTTGAATGATAGCGGAATGAAAGGGTCCAAAAATTTTATTACGAGGATCTTTATCCTGTCGAGTGCAGAAAAATATAAAGAGAGCGAGAGAGAGAGAGAGAGATAAAGGGGGCAGGGGAATGGAAAAAGTAAAAGAGCGAAGGACAAAGAAATAAAGAATATCACGGAAAAGAAAGTGTTATTCTGTGAAAACTAATTGTGCAGCTTTTCGCGTTCGCTGAGCGACAGCCTTAGGGCAGAAAAATCATCGCGACGGCGGCCCGAATCCGAAGCAAAAGAAAAAGCGACCGAAAACGAGAAAAAGAAAATTACACGCGATTCGCGATACATTTGAAAATTAAAACGAGAACCGCTCGGAGCTCAGCTCTCGCCATCTCTGCCACTTCACGGAAACGCACGAGGAATCACCGACATCCGGCCGGAATTAGCGCACCAAGGCATCCCTCGCGAGTAGCTACAGAGGCTGACTGATAAAAATAATCAACCATTAGAGTAGCGTAAGGTTTTCGAATCGTCTTTTGTCACCGGCACGGTGACGTTCTTCGATTCAATATTTTCTTCAACCTAAATTGAACGCGAGCCGCACGAGGATAAACTGCTTGCTCGACATACTTCCAGGACACATCTCGCTCTTGTTTTAAAAATCTTTCTTTACTGTAACCTAAACTTAGATGAAAATCAAGTCAACTTTGGAAATATTTGCGCGCGCGAATTTAGCGAATTAACTTTCAGCTATTACATTCCGGCTGATTATTCAGCAGCATGAGCGATACGATATCGTGATTAATTTAGAAAGCGAGTATACGAGTTGGTTAATTTCAGTAGCTACACAACGTCGAGCCGCGGCAACGAGAAGAAAAGGTGAAAGGAAAAAGGAAAATTATAAAATTATAAAATTCGCACTAGATGAAGATATAAAAATATACATCGTCGACAAGCGACGCAGCGAAGCAAGAGAGAGAGAGAGAGAGAGAAAGTTCGCCCGAGACGAGACGCAGAGTAACCTTGGGTATAAGCCTCGAATTACCTCGAATTGGCTCAGAGGCGGTACGCACACGTGCACAAATCCGCGTAAACAGGAGTGTTCGTTAAGATATTTAAGGAGAGCAAAAATGCTCCTCCGCTCGTAAGCAGTGAGGGGAGGGAAAAGTCAGCCATTCCCACTGGCGCAACGTCGCCGTAAGCCAGTCTGCCGCAAAATTATTTTATATTGCCTGGCCGAACTTTTTCTTCCTCCGCTTTATCATCCGCCCCCCCCCCTCCCAGTATCCGTAACTTTCCGAGCCGCACGAGCGCGAGGAGAGACTAGAAAGTACAATGTTGCTGCAGCCATCAGCAGCACTGAGTCAAACTTGTTGGAGCCCAACGCGCGCAGCTCCTATCGTAAGCGCGAACGCCGCGTTTATACGCGACACGCGTATATCCCGAAGCCCTTCGAATTTTACGCCCCTGCCACCCTTTTTGTTTACGCTCCGTGTAAAAGCGTGGCCGCGTGTTTGCGCCGGGATAAAAAGTTTTCGTGTTTCCCGATTCGCGGGTAATTGAAATGGAATCTCTTCTTGCTCGACACTCGCCTCGGCCCCGAGGAGCTCTTATTTTCCAGGGGCTTACGCGGAAGGGCTCGAGCCGCTACACAACGAGCGCCAAATAAGAAAACAATCGGGACAATAGTTTCGGGGATTCCCGACAAAGGGAGGCTTATCCGAGATAAAGGAGGATCGCGCTCTTTCCCGACCGAACAAAAGCACTCGTTCTCGTTTGAAATTATCCGCCGCGCACGTGTTGGGAAATGCACATGCAGGCGTCGAAAGTGCGTTTTTAAACGACGACACGAGAAACCCCTTATTTTACGAGTAGTACGAGGCAAAGCAGGAGTAACGCAGCTTGCAAACCGCGGAAAAGCAGAAGGCCTTTTAATTAGGAAAGTGTCCAGTTGTCGAAAGCCGTGATCCGCCCAACGACTTTATATTCCCGGCGGTGGCGTTGGTCGCGCCTCGCGACTCCAATTGATTTAGTTTCGGAACAATTCAATTGTAATTTCCAGTCGAATGCGGCGGTCCATTCCCGGACACTCCTCGCCTGCCCTGAACAGCGGCTTCGGCCACGGAAATAGACAGGATTGCTGGAATTTCTTCGCGAGCTCGGCCCCGATGGCGATCGCGGATAACCTGGACGATATCCGCTCGTTCGTATGTAGGTACTCGCCGCTATCTGGTATGAAAGGGAGAAACGAGAGAGAGAGAGAGAGAGAGAAAGAAAATTGATCGGAGGAATGGGAGAAATGTCGAGGGAGCTTCTGGAAAATTCGAGTCAAAGTGAATCGGGATACCTACGGAGAGCTTCCCTAAAATTCGAGCTATTTCCCTTTTCCCCCCTTTTTCCTTTTTTTATAAGGCAACTGTCATTTCGTTCGATCGATTATTTAACTAAATAAAGCGAGTCTGGGCAGTCGTTAAATTTTGATTTTGACGATTGCAAAACACGAATTTACCGGCGACAACTGTTGGTCAAATTTAGTCTCAAATTCGGTGAAATAATTCAAAGGCGCCATTTTCGTTTTCACACGTCGCATCATACTCCAAATATAAATAAATATACGACACGTTTACACGCGTTTTTTTATACTTAGTGCGTTTAAGAAGCGAAAGATCGATTGACAACTATTATGATCGATGACTTCTATTCGTAAGCGACGAAAATATCCAACGAAAATAGTCAATAATACGTTTAAACGGATCAAGCTCTGCTCTTATTTCGCTGATTTTCATTATTTTTTCCCGCCTTTCAATTTCGCTCGGAGCTTCGACGATGACGACGACGACGACAAAGCAGCGCATAACGAGCGAAAAACTAAGGGCGTTATCGAATTCTTGACTGCGATCACGGAAAATCGCACGCAACGTTAACGTCGTGGAATGCAGGCAAAAGCTCAGATTACGATATACCGAGCACTAAGATCTATCGATCATTCGGTTCGGCCAATGTTTTACACTCGTGCCCGGCCAATTTCTCCAATTTCTAACAAATACCGATGGCCGATCTCTTGGGCGAAACGGCCAAATTCGTTGTCGACATCCTTTGAGGAATGCAGTCGCGTTGTTCCAATCGACAAGTTTCGCACAATTAAGCGATGAATTTGTGAATTTGTATTTAAATACGGCTCAAAGGTATTTGCTCGTGCAGCCGCGTAAGTGCCCGAGGATCGGCACATTTACCGACTCGAACTTCAGTCCCGTTGTCTGGTATTTTATCAAGTCGAGGAAATTTATTATTTTCTAGCGTAGTGAACAAGTTTGATCAAAGAAACCAAAATGCTGTTAATGTTCAAAGTTATTCGCTTGTTTGGTCGACGACCTTTCTTCAAACTTTTAATCCCTTCCTCCTCAACTACACAGTTATTATACTGTACTCCAGTATATTTCAAGTTTGAAAAATTTTCTCGGTCTCCGTCTTTGGTAGTTACCTTAACTCTGGTTATTCAGGTCAAAGGATATTCGTTTTGCTTTGAAGTTTTATACTGAATTTATAACCGCGCAACGAGCAAAAAATTTCCCAGCGCAAATAAAGAATCGTACATTGTAATGGCATAAGAACTAATTTAAGTTTAGCCAACTTTTTAATTCCCGAGTTTTAAACGAGTTAATGCTCGCTGTTTAAATAACAATATTAATTTCTCGGCCGGGCAATTTAAAGAGCGGCCTTTAAAAACAAAGATCGAGGCCAGAGGACTGATGTTATTTCGCGTTTAGAAATCCTTTTACGCGAACGATGCTTAAGTTATTACGATTCGATCGCTTGTAAATTTCATTTACGAGATTCATTTATCGTCGAATTATTACAGGCGGAGGTACCTGAGCTTCGGCTGACCTAAGCGCAATTATGTTTTCCCTCGATGTCGAGTTAATAAATATCTCAAAGTATTGCGATTCAATTATCGGAAAACGTCAAAAGCATAAATAAACGCGAGTTTTTGCTTTTCGTCGAGCGGTGCACGCGTACATTTTCACAGGATACCTCGAAGTCACCCGTTTGTCAGCCGCGTGGCCTCAACTTTCGTTAAGACTTTTCAGCGTGAATTTGTCGCTCGACAAACTGCTCGAGCATATCAACAGTCCGCGCGCGCAAAAAGGCCCGAAAGCGTAAATATCCGATTATCATAAGTGGATAGAGCGACGCACTGGCAGCATCTCATTCCTCTTTAATGGAGATAACCAGGAGCTTCCGTGCGCCAAGATTCGTTAAATTATGGATCCTCTAATGCGGAGGGGGAGGGAAGCCCCCCTGACCTTAGCTCAGTCTGTCAACGTCGATAATAGCTCGAATCGCGTTCGCGAAAGTCACGTTCGTAACGGCGGCGACCAAGTTTTCGCGCGCCCTTCTACCTTTGCACCGACGATGAACTTCAAACGGACGGCGCGTCCTGCTAACGTTTCCACTCAGCTTCTTCCGCGCGAGGCCACAAACACGAGCCCGTGAAGCGCAGGAGGGGAGAGGCGCTTGTTTCTCCATTACGTACTCTAATTCGTTTCCGATCCTCTAGTCCTGCTGCGAGCGAATTTCCCGAGGGAGCGGAGAAAGGAGAGCAGAGCCCTGGGCAGCATTTTGTCTTTCACGGGCTCGAAAGCGCGTAATGTCTGGAGCAAGGGGGGGGGCTTGATGACTTTTCGTTACCGAGGCTCGGGAAAAGCGGGAAAAGAGGAGCAGCGGCGTCATGCATGAAGTTCTTCTAACGGTAATGTGATTGCGCTCTAAATTTAACGCCTCCGGCGCCGAGATTCTACTTTCTTTTTTCGAGTAAAAGATCTTCACAGACGGTTAACTTCTTTCGAGTGAGGCGGTCGTATCGCGCGATCCACTCGATTGGATGGCGCGGGAATTTATCGCGCGACCAACAACTTATATTTCAATTCGCGCTCGTTTCGCGCATCGGGAGCGAAATCTCGATGACGCGCGATTGCGTTTAAATGCTCGAGAGACGCGAGGAGCGTCGATATATTATTTGCAAGGACTCGCACCAAGATCGAATTTTGAATTACCAACGCGACGACTCCCAGCGGTCGGCGGCGCATTAGTTTCGAGTAACTATCAAAGCCGACGACACTCTCGAGCAAAAGTCGGATCCTCTTGCTTAAACGAACAGCCTCCTGACGCGAAAAGCAGTTTCGAGCGTTCGACCGCAACCGCCGATGCTTTTGATTGTCGCGGCTCGAATTTTAAATCCGCGTTCGCTCAACTGTCGTTCGAATCGACGACGACGACGACGACGACGACGACGACGACGACGACAGCAATTATCTGTCCGTTTAAGCGCAACGAAATATTTAAACTTTCCGCGCAATCGCGACAACATTAATGGAAGAAAAATTACGAGAACCGAAGGAAGGGAAGTATTAAGCAAAACACACGTGTAAACCACCTGATCCATATCTCGACTTTCGCTTTTTCGTCCTCGTTCGCGAAACGAATGCGCGGCGCTCGCGACCTTTTTCGATCTATAACTTGCGGGGGGGGGGCTTTGGAAAACCAAAGGGCTTTTCATAGGTGCACGAGTGACGTAATTATTAACTCGTGCGAGGCAACGATTGCGTGACGAACCTGTCCTCCCATCCAAGCTATGGGGGCGGAACGAGTAGCCTGCGTTACTTTTTAATATTGCGCCGCAAAATGCACTTTGAGTCATCGGACTCCTTCTGTTTTCTTTTTTCTCTCCGTTATTTATTACTTTGGTCGGAGAGTGTGCGCCGTAAGTTCGTGGCGTTTGGGGCGACTGTCGACCAAGAGAAATCAGCAACTTCCCCCGTAGCAATTTCGCAGAGCGCAACTCGTTACGCTAATTATTTCTGACAACTGCCATCTACGTAAACTCCTCTTCAATATTAAACTAGCCATTGGCAAAAATCTTTTCTCTTTCCACTTTAGGAAATCAATTCACACGCTTGACGCGTATCCCCTTCACTTATTCCGACATTGTAATACTTTTAGCCTATATTCGGTTGCTGCTAATGAATGCTTATTAGTTAATAGGGAACAGTTCTTTTATTTCAATGCATTATTAGTATAGCAAAAATTTATTCAGCTTCCTTATTAAAAATGGGTCGACTGTTTTGGGAAATAAAAATTTCACGATAGACTGCTCATGGTGCGGAGGCCGTTCGACGTTGAAAGTGTTATTTTACCAACACTGATAATATCGAGTTTAATCGGTGTCTCCTGATTATTTATTGATTAGGATTGCACTCGATTATTTAAAAGAGCCGTTGACCGACGTTCAGCATCGCATCGAATATTTTTTGCAGACGTAACGAATACGTTTCCGAAAATTGAAATGGGCAAAAGCTCATTTTAAGCTCGATTTAATTTATTTATTTGACAATCGACGTTCCAAACTAATACGACGCGCGCGCGATAATCCAAATAACTTTCGTACCGAAAAATATATTCAAAGTGATAATTCACCGACAGACGCGTCTACGCGTAAAAACAAACGGAACAGCAATTTTATTTTGGATCTGCTGGCATAGACTGTCCGAGACATTTTTGGATACGTCCGTAACACATGCATATAACGTTGAATGAAATTCCCAAAATCTGGAAAGACGTTTCCATAATTTCAGTAAAGAATTTCCTTTTCGTTATCGCATGAGTAGCTCGCGAATAAGGAGTCCAACGTAAGACGACTTTACTGATAAAAATTAAAATACGTACCGTCCGCTCGAAAGTTTTTAATACCACCGGTGTTTACTCGCTCTTAATACTATTCCTAAACATGAATAATTTTAGCCATTGTCTTTATAAAACTTTTCTTGCGAGTTGCACGCTCAGCTTTGTTTGCTTTTCATTCTCTTCTACTAGCTAAATTTCGTCCCCCCTTCCCCGTCCCTCTATCCTCGCTCCCCTGTCTCTGCACTTTGTTTGCTTGCACTTTTCCACGGATGGTCACGCAAAGATTCGCACGGCACTTTCGTGTCCCGCGTAAAACGTCACGCGACCCCACACTACTGCACGCCCTATTTTTGAGGAATGAATAATGAGATCTGATACATAAGGGCAGCCACCGATTTCGCACGGCTTTGTGTGCGAATCCCCGTACGAGTGTGCGTATCTACGTGCACGAGAAAAATGGTCTAACTCGTTGGCACATAATCCACTAAAGCGCTGTTACGTATTTTAAAATTTATTTATTTTCTTTTTTTTTGCTTTTTTTTTTGCTTTTTTTACCGCACGAGTATGAGCGAGAGAGAGAAAAGCTAAAACGCAAGCACGAGGTACGTAATGCTTCAAATATCACGTCTCTCGTATAACAAAGACTTTCATTCGATAAATCAGCCCTTGCACCTCGGACTTTTTTAATCAGTTGATTGTATAATAACCTAGTGAATAATTTAGCTTGCATATTTGCTTCCTTTAAAAAGAGACCTGCAATGTTTAAGGATTTACTTTATATAAAAATTGATTGCTATTATTATGTAAAGCCTTTTGTGCTCCCAAGAATTATAAAATATAAATCACTCGCGCGCATAAAAACCACTCGATTGTAAAAAAAAAAGTTGCGAAGGTCGAGCTTCTAGCATTAGCCGACTCCGTCTATGCAAATTTTATAAATTACGTCACATCTGCTAACTTTATATAATTTAATCATTTTCTTCGGCGAAACTCGTACGGAATTCAATTTTCTATAAATATACGAAAACTCGAACCGAGCCAATGTTTTTCTGGCTGTAAGAGACCAACTTCGAGTAAGTAGTTAACTAAGGATTATGTCAGACCGAATAATCGAACACATATATTTCCTCAATATTATACACCACTGAAATTTATACTTTTCCAGTTTGGATTTTTTATTTTACGTTTGCTTTTCGTTTATTTTCTAACCCGAATTTTAGTTTAGAAAACTAAAAATAGCAACTCGCGTAATAAGTCGAGACCATAAAAGAATCAAAGCTGCTGTTGCCGTAACAAGAGACACTTTTGGTAATTTATTATTCCGAGCCGTGAAAGAAGCAACAACGAAAGTAAGAGAATCAGAAATAAGCGCAAAAAGAGCAAGTGCATTTGGAAAGTGTTGAGTTGTGAATTTTAGCTTCGCTTGGAGCAACATCATCAACTTGTCCTCGGATTGATATCTCACTCAATTGCGCCTCAATCGACTCGCTCCCTTTTATTTTGCCTCCTTCTCAATTTTCTCTTCATCTTCGTTCCTTTTACGATTTAGACACAGTACAGCAGCGACGTAATTTTAACGCACCACGACAGAGGCAATCGATTGATAAAATATAAGCTCGAACTGAGGCGCGCGAAATGGACTCGTATACTCGGCTCGGGAAGAAACTCGAGCTACGAAAGAATTCGTAATCAGGCAAATATTTTTGTTGAAAGAATCGACAATTTATTGGGGGAATCGGCAAAATTATACAAAATCAGCGGAAATTATAAAAAGATAATTGCAAAATGGAATTTCATCGGAAGTTAGCGCAAGTGCCCGAGATCCGATAAAGAGACAAAGCAAGCATTGAAAAATTGAAAAATAAATCAATGGATCTTAAATAAATTAAACGAGCTTTAAAAATTGATCCTCTGCTCGGTGGAGATAAACTAATTGGGAATTTCAATTTTTACTTTAGCCTCCAGGCTAAAATGTAAATTTCGGTTTTATTATTCGAGCTCGTGTAACTCATCGATCATGTAATCTTTAAAGCAGCTCCTGTAATCTCAAGGCGGCGCTCGAAATATACGAAACAGAAAGGGAAGTTTTACTCGGCGGCGGCGGCGGCGGCGGCGGCGGCCGCACGAAAGAAGGGAAGCGAAACTCTAAAACGTAGGCAAATAGCGAAATGGTATGTACAGGAAAATAGAGGAGCGAGGGAAAAAGGAAAAAAGTAAAGGAGGTTGCTAACTCAACTCGAGTGTTGTATCTGCGCGAAGCGGCGATAAGAATCCCCCTCTCTCGTTTTCGCAGTGCGTTTGAAACTAGATGCTAGCTGGTAGTAACAGTAACAGCTGAGTTACTCCGAAGTTTGCTCGCTGATCTTAACCGGGGGTAAACAGACAGGAGGACAGGTTGGACGGCTGCAGATAGGACTCTTCGAAAATAGCTATGCAGGCTTGATCTATCCCCCGCACACACGTGTACACGCTCGACCGAAATATTCTTATCGCCATCTATTAGTATTCTTCTTGCCCCCCCCTCTCGTTTTTGCGAAAATTCGAGCACGTTCCTGCCCTTCTCTTAATTTGTCCGCCTCTCGTGAGCCGCGGCGTACGTACATAACCCTTTCCCTTCGTCTTCGAAACAGAGCGAAGAGAACGAGTGGCCACCGAGCGGGGGTGGGGGGTAATGCTGAATCAACCGATCGAAAGTCAAGGAGCAAACTTCGGTAGCTGGCAGACCCCCACACAGCCACGCGCCTGCATTTTGCCACGTAAGACACCAACTTTATGGTGTTGGCTGTGCGAAATCATACGGAAAACAGACGTAAAATAGAGACGCGCGAACGAGTCGGATTTTCCTTCGGGAAAATCGACTACCTGTGCCGCGTTGCGAGGTGCGATGCCTCACACCTCACGGCAATGACCTGTTAACGATCGCGACAAAAAATAGATAACCGCGCGCGGAGCAGCTTTAAACCTCGGAGATGCTCTCGGCAATTTCCAACGAGCTTTTTGACGTCGATAAATAATTAAAATGCTCGACGTTTTATGACTTGGTACACTTTAATGTGGTTAAGTCGGCGAGAGGGAGGGAGAAGTTGGTAATGGTGGGAGTCGGCTGTTGCGGCTCAACCCGTCACGTCACACCCGAATGCCTCGGGAAGAAACTTCATTAAATGCTCGGCTGGTCGTGGCTATTCGAGAAGACTTTTGCTTTCGCTTCCTCGTGCGAACATTAAGTTACTCGATACAAATTTAAGTTATTAAGTAACTCGTTGAAATTCACTGTGGGCAAAAATCGACCCGAGCTCTTTGATTTTTTTGAAAATTTGGGCCCGCGCTTGTAATCGTGTAAACGGTGACGCTTAAATGAGTAGGCGAGCGCCGTCTCTCGCCTCTCGAGAGCAAATAGTCCAATTTATTTCTCACTTTTGAGAGAACTGATTTTACCGACGGAACGGAGCGATAACAGATGTCGGTTAAAATAATTACTTTAAAGTTCGGTTAAAATATCACACTCATAATTTCTAATCAACTTTTACTCCCGCATAATTTTTTTACGCGTATAGCATATTTTAGACGAAGAAAACTTTTGATAATATTTTATCGGGTATTATTATTCGTAAATATAATTGCTGATTCGACTTTCCTGTTCTTAACTGCATTTTGTAAAAAAAGACTGCAAACACAGGAGAATAATGCGGCTTTTCAAACATTTGAAGTTCTTTCAAACTATTCTCTCGGAAATAGAAAATTTTAATTCTACGCGCAAAATAATAATTGATACGCGTAGTATAAATTATTCCAATTCATCGAACGCTATTTTTCGAATGCTTCGTGTCGACTATGACAAAATAAAAGTTAATCTCGTTCCCAAAAGCAAAAAATTCTCTATTGTAAATACATTGATAATATTGTGAATTTGATCGAAGAAATAAAATGTGTATTTTTGTTGCCTGAAAATTTGGGAAAATATAAAATAACTGTAAAAACAATAAAAGCGTGGCTTTTTTAGCACGAGTCAAGTTCACTTCGCAATAATCACATTTATTAAGACAGAGTTACTAAGCCCATGATTAATGAAAATAATAATGTAAATACGGGTGTTTTTATAATTGGAAAATTCAAAATAAAAAAAATGTTGTTCGATAAGCCACGATGGTATAACGAGTAAAGATATTAAAATATCTTTAGGATTATTACTTTCGGAATCGACTATTGTTTTTTCGACTCTATCGGTAAAGTAGAAGTGTGCGCTTGTTGTTACTGCAATTAAGATGAGAGAAATTGACCGAATGGAAAAAATAAAAAAATAAGGGATAGTAGACTCACCGGACTCCGAGACCGAGGGACTGCCTGCAGACCTGTCGGAGTTTCTGGAGCTGCCGGTCGAACTGGTCGAGGAGGCCGTGCCCACGGAGCACTCCGAGACGCTTCGCCTCTTGGAGAGAAGAGCCGCCGCGGTGCCACAGGACGACGTGACGGGGGCGCTTGAGCTCAGCCCGTGCAGACCATTCAGGCCGTGCAGGCCCGGCTGACCCGTCAGCTGTTCTAGCCTGCGCCTCAGGAACCTCTGCTCTCGGAACAGCTGTTCCTTATGCACTGCATGCTTTCTGTCTCGCTCCTCGAGACTCTGAAACACGCACAGGGAAACGACTCGTCAGCTCGCGAGTAAAAAGTGACGGGTGAAAGACGAGGAGCGAAAAGGGCAAAACCTCCCCCTCCGTCCCTATCGGGGAGTCAGGGCTAACCCGGACCGAGATCATTCTTATTCTTTATTCAAACATAATTGGGCTGCAACGCTCGAGTCATTTGAAAAGTATAAATTACAAGAATCAAGACTCGAATCGTGTATTCGGGTTATTGGCCTCGCAAGGCCCATTTGCACTCCCAACCGATAGCCACTAGTTAATGTCCCAGGATTTTCCCTTCCACTTCCTCGCGTAAAAATCCATTGCTTGCGGAAAAAAACGCGTGTAGTAGTTTATCTTGTTTCGAGATAAAAAGTTGTTCCGAATGGCATCAGGGTATTGCGCGGGAACAAATGTTAATTATTGGTGCGAGAGCGAGTGAGTGGCTCGAGGTAAAAGCGGCGAAAGCACTCCGACAACTTAATAACCTCCAAGTGGCGACATTCATAATCTTCGGCTTAAGTTTGCCAGAATTTGAATAAAAAAATTCCAGAACAAAGGTTGACGCACAAAAGAGCCGAGTAATAGGAGGAAAACTTTGTTGTAGCTGCTTTCCTGTGAAAACGAATCAAACTGGCATTTTGAAGTTGAAGCGTATTCCCATCGATTTAAGTAACGGTTGCAATTTTAATTGCAGCGGCCTAAGCGCGTCAAGCATCAACGCAGTCGCTCTAAAGCTAAGTTCGCGAAAAATATAGAAGAACGTAGCCGTAACTCGATGGCTCGACGCGAAATTCAAATTAATCCGACTGGCGGGGCGCGTGTCGTGTCGAGGCGACGCGATTCGCCGCTTAATCAAAAGAAACGTCGATCCCCGACTGCAGAGTCTTTAAGAATTGGCAATCGAGCAAACGGTTCGTGGCTCGATTTTCGCGAGCGGTCGCGGCGAAATGAAAAAGATCCGGAGTGACTGCGGCTTATTCGGCTCTCTCTCTCTCTCTTCCTCTCTCGAGCATCTCAATAGGCGCACCTCGGCATGTCTCTCGTTTGAAAAAAGCAGACGCCAGAGCCGAGAGCGAGAACATAAGATGATACGAAGAGAGACGGAAGGCGGCGCTCGGGTCGTTCGCTAAGCAAATTCAAATCGAGTCGTCGCGAGAGTCGAGCTCGAAACCTCTGCGCCCCTATTCGTCGCAGTAAGATAAACTATTTCTTTCGTTCTTTATTCGTCGTTGTGCCTCTCGATCAGTCCCTATCCCACTCGGCCACGCACGCACCCACACAACGCTCTCTCGGCTTCCATCTCCGCGTCTCTCTCCGTGCGATCGGTAGTTGCCGGTAATTGCGACGATGCGATGCCAGGGGTCCCACGTAATTGGTTTCCTTTGTATTGTGGGACACGCCATTTTGTAACGCCAGGCCAATCGTCTACACAGAAAAGAGGCTGGCCAGTTCCGGCCTCGGCCACGGAATAGCCTCGAGGGCGAGAGAGAGATCGAGCGATAAACGCGGAAAGGAATACAGCGCAAAGGGGCACAAAATAGGAGTTAGACAATCAGAGTCCGACTCGCCGCCGATTCTCGTCTCGTTTTAAAGAGTCGACTTTCCCCTCCCCCGTTCCTCCCTTTCCACCCTCTCCTCGATGGAATTGCTCGAAAAATCTTTACAAAATTATCTAATGGGCTTTACGTTTTTCCCCTTATCGGTAATTAAAATTTATTCCGCGATAAAGTTCCGAATTACGCGACGCTTGTGCTTCATAAATGCTCGCTCGAACGTGAAACGAGAAAATCTCCATGGAACGAACGAACGAACGAACGAACGAACTGTTGTTTCGTTTGCTCAATAACTAATATCAAGTACAGAATGAAAATTAAATCTCAAGTTTTCAAATGGCAAAATAGCAATTCCAAGTTTTGCGTAACTTTTAATGGACACTGGACTCTTATTATAATTACATGTTCCTGTATTTAAGAGAGGAAAATTATTAAAAAATCGCACTTTGATCGAAAATGCGAATCCTTGAAAATTTGAGATTGCAAATTAACGGTCTCGATGTGGATTCAGGCGTTGCTTACGTGACGAGCTTTTACAAAGCGCAAACTATTGTTGCGCGACGGTTAAATTGACGAACGAAACGCCAAAGAACAAGCCAAATAAGTTATGAAATTTGTCGGCGAGAGATAATTTTAAAATACCGAATACCGCCGAGTACCGATTAAAATTTAGGCTGACGCGAGACGAGAGAAACAACAGCAACGACAAAAAGGCGCGATCGGAGCGTTGGACGAAGCCAAACGGAAATATAGTCTGAAAGCTCGTTCGCTAAGAATTGCGAGACTGGAAGTGAAAAAAGGGAAAGGAAAATATTTGACAAAAACAAATACATTCTCGACTGAAACTCGAGTCTGAATTCAATTATTCTAAAGCTGAGATTAAGAAGAGACAACGGATACGGATTCGCGTTCGGTTCCCTCGTAAAAAGAAAAACGACCTTCTTTTGCGTTTCCAGTAAAATATCGAGGGACTTCGTTCCGACTGATTAAACTTTTTATACACGTGTATAACGTAGACTCGCGAGTTTCCCCGAGTACGATGTATTTGCATTTTGACGTGAAAACTGCATCCAGCTCGGCTGCCATCCTGGAGTAACGTCGCGCACAGCCGAAGTCAAGGACGCTCGTAAAATTAGGAGATTGGCTGGGGCGAAATTACGAAATTCGCTCGATCGCGTAAGGTCCACAAATGTGTCTTTTATGCAACCTCAACTTTGGTGCTTTGAAAAATTACCTAAATTACTGTCTTTCCAGAGTATCTGTACGTTAGTTCATCGTTATGATATCGTTGTCGATCGATCCAGTGTATTGGCAACGGAAAATATTTGTACCGATAATACGTACTCGCGTAGCAATGCTAAATGTCAACGACACCACGGAGGATCAGAGGAATAGCGCGTTTATTAAAAAATTGGCTCGATTTCGCGCTAACGGTTACGTCTATGGACGAGTTTGAACGCTTCGAAAGAGAACCTCGGCACTCGACTGCACTTGTATTCAGTATCGGCTGGATTTGGACGATTAGCGCCTGCAGTTAACAGTCATTTTCTGTTTTATTGCAAAACGAAGCGGCGTTTCGCGGTGTTTCTTATTTTCTCCAAATACATAGCTCTGCTGATAATTATTCCAACATTATTGCCTTAATGCGCGGCTCGCAGTGCTTTTAAACAACTATAAAAGAGGAAAAGCGGAAAAGAAATTTGGCCCCGTCGAGTCGAGTCGCAAAGTAATCACGCATTTTTAGCCAACTTGTCAAAAACGCAAACTCAAAAAAGCAAAAATAAAAAAGAGACAGTTGTCTTTTATCGAGTCGGGCTATTCGAACTTTTGTTTTGTCTCGCGAGGGAAACCGCTTTTCCGGGGCTGCTGCTGCTGCCATCGCATCGCAACCAAACGCGACGTGTACCCACGTGGCTTCGGCAGAGACGCAAACAGAAATACCGCGACGTCGAAGGGAGCGAACCGCGATGCACTTTGTTAGTTTTTCGCACTCTTACTCGCGCTTTCTCGTCCGGAGGCTTCGAGGTTCGATCCAAGAGCTGGAAAAAGGGACGTACACATGGGAGTCGCGCGCGCACACGTGACTGCGCACTTGTCACTGGCGGACGCTCGGATCATTTGAAGTTTACGAAGCAAACGGAATTACGTCCACTCGGAAAATTACGCCTCCTCTGTTGTGTACACGCGAAGACAAGTGCGCAGATAAAACGAGAGCGAAGACAAATGTAGCCCAACGACGAGGCTTTAAGCGAATCCTGGCTTTTTCATCTTCGAACGCATTTTTCCTCGGGAATGAAAATTTTATCCAAGTGTTAAAAACGCGCCGATACGAATCAGCGATATCTCCGTCAACACCTCCGCCTGGAACATTATACTACCGGTCGAGCGCAATAAATTTTTAACAACCTATTGAGGCTTAATTTAGCACTTTAGAGGCATTATTGTTCGTTTCGAGTTTCGCGCAACGCCTTTGCCAAAGACTTTTTCTCTTGTTTGGCGCGCTTGACGAAAACATTTTCGAAGGTTACGAGCGCCTTTCAAGGCTCCGATGCATCGACTCTCGCAAAGTACTTGCAACAACTCGCTTATCAAAATTAGAGCTACTTTTACGAATAGCTTCTTAGACGAGCACCTGATCTTACCTTTTTAGCTTACGCGCGCGCGCGCCATTATTGATGCTCGTTACAAAGGTTATTCGCGATTATTCCAAGTCAACTCGAGCGATCGAACTTTTTGCAACTGCGAGTGCTCTTCGCTATATCGATAGACGGTCGGATGACGACAGGAGGAGCTGCGCCTGGAAAGTGTGACGGCGCCACTGACTTATTTATTTTATTAATGCCATTCGATTTTAGAATCCATCGAGGAGAACGAAACTTTTTATTCACAGTCGTAATAAGCGAATAATAATTCAATGTATATTATCAGGCAATCGCTTAGCAAATAGCGGATAAAGAATTGAAATAACTTTCGGATAAAAAAATCAAATTTCCCATTACGGAAATCGAATGAAAAAGTTAACCAGTTGAAAAAGTAGTTTTTACGTAGTTCTCAGACATCCTGACCATCATTAGTTCATCGACAGAACTGCTTGCGGCAGGAAAGTTTCCCAAGTCTGACTTGGGCAAACACTTTTTAAAGTTTCGAAATTTCATCGGAGCTCCAGTCATTCCAACTTCCAATCGAAGCTGAAGCGAGAAATATTTTTCACATCCCAGTCTACGATTGTGAAAATAGAGCGAACTTACGGGTTGCAACAAAAATATTAAAACAACAGGGATAAGTGACGTTGACGGATAGGAGAGACCAAAAGGGCAACAACCGCGTCGAGAAAAAATCCAATAAAGCGCAGAGAAAGTAAGTAGCAAGGAGTATTTCGCGTTGAGCGAATAACGACGAGGCGGACTAGGACGAGTGGACCTGGAATTTCAAAAAGTCCCTCCAGCTACACGACCGCGACGGAGGTGTGCACCCCTCCGCACTGGAACTCGAAAAGCGAGCACCGAAAAAAATTTCCATGAAAATGTGTGCCCAACGCCATCCGCACTTTCCTCCTTTTTGTGTACATTTACTTCAGCAGAGTTAATAACGCGAAGTACGCAAGTCCATTCGGCACGGAAAGGGGGAAAAACGTTTTTTCCTCCGTAAAAAAGGTTCATAAGGTAAAGCAACGTTGCCGAGCTGCCGCAGAGTATACGACATAGGACACGCGTTAATTAAAAGTATCGCTTTGTATTTGTCGTATTTCCCGTTCGGATTCCTCAAACGCTAGATTAATTATTTGCTTTGAAAATCCGCGCGAAGGAGCGTCGCAAAGAAAAATAGAAAATGGAAAAATATTACAAATTCATTAATAACGAGCCGCTCCGGCGCTTTTGAAAGTTAAATCAAGCCAACTTTCCGATGCGATTCTCTATCCGCGCAAGATTGTAAAAAATTAATTAATTTTTAACTCGGTTTATCGAAAAATTGGACACGAGGAAGAAAACACGCGGAGCGATGCGAAACAAGGAGTCGGGACGAGCCAGGACACCAATAATAGCACGTGCGACGCGAGTACTAACATTTTTCCAATAAAAATACACGTGGCTGTCTCGGTATCCGGGCTCTTTGATAAGTTAATACCCACGCCCTGTACACTCTACGCTGCACGCCCTCCCCTCCTCGCACACACACACACACACTCTGTTGCACGTCAAGTTCGCTCGTACAGGGCAGAGTCAAAGTAAAGCCTTTCTTCGCGGAGAAAAGTGCGAGCCCTTTCAGTCGGCCCCTTTATTTGTCCTCTCGCGCTCGTCGCGATAAATTTGACGTGATTTTTATTTTTACGAGCATTAGTTATTTAAAAAAGACTCGCACAAAGCGTTAAAGGCAGAGTCGAGGCGACGAGAAAACGGAAGGAAAAGGTATCTGCGACGTCGGCGTCGCGAGCTGGCGAAATTAAAGCGCAGAAACCACGACGGCGGCGGGGCTTAAAAAGTTCGAGAAAAGCGGGCTAAAGTAAATACAAAGCCAAAAAGATCAGAGGGGCGGAGAAATTTAAGAGAGAAAACGCAAAAGAGATTCAGAGCCTCGTGGAATCGGACACATTGTTAAGTGGTCGGGAGGGGAGGGGGCGGCCCGGGGCTGAGGGGAGAATACGGTAAAGTAAAGTACAAACCTACTAATTGCAGAGTCCGCAACGCGGCATCGCTCTAATTGAGTTTTCAGCTGTGACGACGAATATTTCGCGATGCCTTCATTTTTCGCATGTAGAGCTATGACTCGAAATTAAACTCGTCCTACTCACGTCTCTCTCTGTCTCTCTCTCTCTCTCTCTCTCTGGACTTTTCTCGCCTTTCTTTTTCTTCGCCGAGCTTCCGTCTCTTTCGGCCCTTGGAAATATTAACGACTTTGTCGCTCGCAAAAGCCGCCACCAGGTGTTTTCCGACGTGCGTGCTTACACGTACACGCACGAGTGCGCGGGTGCGCGGATAATGGCTGCTACTTGCGAAAGCAGACCGATCCGATGGCGGGGCTTAACTCTAGAAATATTTTATTTTACTAGCGGCGAATACTGCAAGTTCAACAAAAAAGACAGAGACAGAGAGAAGCCGAGCGCTGACGTTAAGAGCTCCGGTCACACTCTACTTTGTTTCGCGAATGCTCGCGCTTATCGTCGATCCGCACTCGTTACACGAATACTAAATTACGCGAAATCTAGACATTTAGCTCTGGACGTCTTTAACGTCAATTCATTTTCCACTTTACTGCGGCAGATGTGTTAACGATTCGCCCGAGCCTTTTCGACTCTATTAATACATTACGCCGGCCAATAGTTGCATTAGTAGCAGCGAACGAACAGCGAATTACTCACTTTAGAATTTAGAATTTGGAGTTTAGCGACGAACTTAAATTAAACGCAAATAATGTTCGCTTAATTGTGCTGGACGGTTCGATCGATCAGCGGTAGCGAATGACTGATTTTTACAGCTGAAGTTGATAAAAGCACCGCGTTGGGAGATACTAAAGATAAATTCAAGCAACTACTCTAACGAGGATCCAAGCAGTTGGCAAAATTCTCTCCTCACTCCTTGCGATGGATTGTAAAATGCTCTTTTTTATTTTTGGTCCGCCATCTTCAACGAATATATTTACACACGTGGTGTAAACAAAATGGTGACAACCCGTGCTGTTTATTTTATGGTTTATTTTATGCATGTTATGCTCCATTATTTTATCGCTGATGACACGCCATCTGTCGATTATAAATTTAGTTATTAAAGAGACGTTGCTCGCTCGTTCATTTCGCTCGTCGGGTCTGGGAGATCTTTTTCCCGGAGTAAAATAAGTCGCGACTGTGCAGACGCGTCGTCCTTCGGCATCACGGGGGCAGTTAAAGCACGAACAAACTCTCCGATGCCGGCGACGACAGCATAGACACTGTAAAAACGGAAAAGAAACAAAAAGCACGATACGTCCAACTCATGGCCCAACAACAACCAGCGCAAATATCCGCGCGTAAAAATACTCTCGTACGAAATATGGCACTGGGCTCGGCGCAAAAGGACCTGGCGAAAACCCTCCCGGGAAGCAGATGATCTTTACCGCTTATCTCTGATATAATAAATCGAATACAGTTTGCTGTCGAGAATCAGGGAAGATGAAACGAGGGAGAGAGAGAAAGAGCGAGGAAGCGAGTAGATTGCGCGGGGGAGAAAAAGTCGAGGCTCGCGAAGAAAGAGATAAAAAGGGAAAAGCAGAAAAATATTGCGTTGTAAATACCAAAGGACCAAAGCGAGAGTCGAATTCGGAACGAAGGTATTATTGCAAAATTAGTCGCTGGTAAAAATACTCGTATCAGCTGGCGCTTCGAATCGACGCAGAGTTTTGATGGATTCGAGAAAATCAAGCTCTCGAGCAAACAATTTGCGAGTAGAGATAAACTTGGGATGAAAAAATTTATTTGCTCGTACGTCACGACAATACTGCAAGAATAAGCAACGTGACGCTGATACTTTTACTAATTTAACGAGAGTCATTTTTAAATTTATCCCGAATACATATGGAGCCTTTTGAAAGCTTATGAATAGGTAAGAAATCTCTCTCTTCAGACGCGATAATAATCATTAATAGAACTTTTCATTTGGCTGGTGAATAAAAAATCAAACACACAGTTTTTACTAAAAGCAGCGCGAAATGAAAGTCGAAGAACGGCCGCGAGTCTTGGATAATATTAATCTAAATAAACACGTCGTCTCGTAAGCACTTGGAAAAAATCTAGAATTAATAATTCATAAAAGAGTGACTAAAGCGGCGAAACTCGTCGTCAGGAATTCTTTTTAATCGCGAGGGAATTATCTTTTCAACAAATTTCATATTTCACGACTCGGACAGCAAAGAGAGCAAAACTAGCGAGGCTGCGAGGAGGCGAGGAACGCTGTAAGAAAGCACAAGGATTTTCGCGAGTACAATAACCGTAATAAATGACAAATCCGAGAAGGAGGAACTAACAGCGCCATTGTGCTTGGCTATTGCGGCTCCCCCCCCCGCCCCCGCTCGCGCCGCTCTTCGTCAAAGACAAACTCGCTGCTCTCGTCTCGTTTTTGCGCGCCGCATCTGGGGTACGCGAAAAACTCCGAATCGTAAAATAATAAAGTTAAATCGAAATTCTGCGGGGTTGGGGTCAGAGGCACGACGTGCACACGAGGTACATATAAGAGTCAACTAGATGTGAATCTAGTGTCCACGCGCACTGTTGTGCAACCGAATAGAGAAAGGGAAAGGCCAGGCGGAAAAAGTACGAGGGAAAAGTTCCTTCGCCGATTCGCTCCGATATGAGTTTACAGCGTAGATAAGGATATTAAAACGACCATCGCGTTCAAGTCTTCCTCGTAAACTTCTTCCACTGACCCGAAAGCGCACGAGGGCTTAGTCGTGCCCTGCCACCGCGGAGTCCCGCTATTTTCTTCCTCCCCGGCCACTGCTGCGGTTTCTCAACCTACTCCTCCCCCTCCTGCCCACCGTCTCTCGCAGTCGAGTCTTGCGACGCTGCCTTTAAATATCCTCCTGGGTCATAAATGTTTTTGAAAAATCTCCACCAACTTTCTTGCATTCATACGCTTGAGAAAAGACTAAACATTACGCAATATGTTGAAACTCCCGCCGCTGCTTTGTTATTGTTATTGCCGAGCGAAATTTGGTAAAAAAGACAGCAGCGCGGCAGCGAAAGTACACCGACGTAAAGCGTCTCTCTCCCGCAACGCGGAAAACACGAGGAGAAACGAAAATTATATTTATACCCGATCTTCTCTCGAAACTTATTTCTGCACTCGCCGCTGCGTTTGCCGTGAAAGCGAGAAAAAGGCTAAACTTTCTCGAGCCCTGGGCATCGATTTTAACTCGTTTAAATTTTTTTGCCCAGCTTGTGCCCCTCGCAATCTTTAGTTTTTCCAACTTAATTCTGCCATTCGCCTCGGTCCTCTTACATTTTAATCGCGCGGTCGGTCGCAGCGCCGGATTAGCGCCTCCCGCTACCTCCTTGACCTCCTCTCGAGTAATTCTATCCATCCAGTTATCACTCCTGGAGCATTTCTCCCGCTTCTTCCCATTCCTTTCGATTTTTTCCTCGGCGTCGTTTCATTCGTAAATGCCACTCCTGCTTGTGCTCCGACGCGACTCCTTCTGCTCGCCTCTGCCTCTCCTTCTCCGCGTCGCTTCTCCATTTCCTATCTTCCGTTTGCCCGTTTGTCGTCTACTTCGTACCGAGAAGCTTAATCGAAAGTATCACCGTGGCCTCGGGCAAACACTACCAACTATCGATCGACCTTAACCCTTCGTTTCGCAACTTCCTCTCCCTTCGAGGCCGCGCTTCCCTTTCCCTCTCATTTCCCTTTCCCCGCTCCCTTTTGCCGCTATCGTCGCAATTAAAAAAGCTGCGTGTCATTTCTGTTTGTCAGCTCGGCGCGGAGTAACGGGACGAGAAGGCGAAAATAAAACGAATAAAATGGCTGGGCTGGGCGCGAGCGAGCGAGTGTAAGAAATTGTTTCGTCGACGTCGATTCGAATTAGATAAAGTGTCACTGCTTCGAATGTATCCGCGACGCTTCGTCGTTTCCCCTCTCGACGTAAATATCCAACTGGAGTTGCGCTCGAGCCGAGGAGCTGATTTACCGCGACGTCATTCCGAGTGAAATTTCGAATTTCCAATTTCGGAGTATCGCGCGCGTCTTCCATTAATGCGGCGTAAATGTCTCGTGGCTGGCGATTCAAAATTGCTGGGCTTTCAACGGATACGGTGTTGATGACGTACTGCGTCGCTACTCGCCTCTTTTAGGGGCGCACTTTTCTGTCAGCCCCTTAAATGCAGCGCTCGCTCATTTTTACCGACCCAGCTCGAGCTCTTTATTTTATGGGTGAAAAGTAAAAACGGGAGGATTCTCCTCGTACTCCCTTTGCTTTTTTAACGCTATTTTATTCGGCGCTGCTGCCCCTCGCCGCCCTCCGTCGCTCGCGCCTCAACGAACAGCAGCTCCTCCTCCATTCGAAAAACTGCCAAAAAAAGAAAGACGCGCACGGGGACAAATCTAGTCTAGAGACGAGACGAACCGGCAAGAGGAGAAGATGAAGTTACTAGCCGAGCGTATTTTCCTGATAATTAAACGCAATTGTCGCTATGACGGTATCCTGATAGTCTTCGTCGTCTTCCGTGACAAGGCACAAGGCACTCGCTCGAATATATCCGAGGACCTTGTGAGAGTTCCATTTCTCCTTTCAACCGGAGAATACGCGAGCGAACGCTCTTGGAATTTATAACAACGAGGAAGCCGAGGAAGCCGAGGGAGAAGGACAGAGCCTCTGAAATTCAAGCATTTGAAAAGGAGATTGTAGGTTGTAAAGCGAGAGCCAGGGGAGGCCTCTTGCCTTTTATTTACAATTTACATTTAGATAAAGTTTTTTCTGGCTTTCGTAGCTCCCGAGAAACGCGCAGTTGCCATAATCGTCTTATTTGCCGATTTTTCAGTCTCCTCAAATTTATCGCGTCCGAGAGGTAAATAACGAAAGTCGTCCGAATGATCGAGCGAGCGTCCGTTTGAATTATCGACTAATTATTCGCTTTTGTCTTTCCCAACACAGCAACTCCATGAATTTCAACGAGGAGAAATATTTTTTGACAGCAGCGAATTGCCAAAATCATTCCCCAATAATTTGGCATAAAATTTGTCGCCCCCCACTCCCATCGCGCAAGCAATTGCCAAATCTTTCGCTTTAATCGCACTCGGAGATGATAATTTTATTTTCTCAACGATAATTCGTCGACCGAAAATGCAACTGCAAATTAGACGTCGGCAGCAACGGCCGCTAGAGAAGAACAGGCAGAAATGCAATGTTAAACTACGAATTGGATTGTTTTTTAATAGCATTGCCGACAGATCGCGTTGAGACGGTGTCCTGCGGAAATTCGGACTCCGAGCCACCCTCCTTCTTTCTTCTCGGATCTCCGAGAGTGCTTTCTTGTTAAATTCAAGGACTTTGACCTGGTCCTGCACTATGATTTGCATATTTGAATTCTCTCGGGTGCGAGGACCCAAAAATGCGGATAAATGCGGTAGTGTGACGAGGCGAAACGCAGCTCCTCTCGAGTACGAGGAGGTTTAATTTGTTCTTTTGCTGCGCGTATCGTCTCGAATCCGACCTCGTCGTCTGCGACAAAACCTATTTTGCAATTTTTAACACAGCCCTTTGATCTTTTTTAGCCAAAACTATTTAACGCTGCGCTCCGAGGCGTAGACTTGGCCCGGCACAAAAAGCTCAACGCTTACCGATAAAAAGTACAGCAATTATTTCAGGCATTTCTTATAAACGATAGACGCGCTTTCTATGCTGCTATGTTTTACCTGACTAGTTTAAAAAAAATTTCAATTCGGCTTCCGCTAATCTCGGATTAATCGTCGGTAGTAATATTTCCGTACTTAAAAAAATGTCACTTCGTTTCGATACAAGCGTACGAGTTCAATGCATATACGCGCGTGCGCCTACAATGCGTGTATATGCACACGTTAGCAGAGGTGTATTGCTGCACACATGTACGCAAACTGCAAATATTCGTAAAATCCTTCTTAAGCAAAGTTATGTCAAAGCAACAATTTATTTAAATTTCGGCAAGCTACATTAACAGTAGGTCAACTAATTAATTGTGCAGTGTTTTTATTTTAATAGTTAAATAAATAAATGAAGCATCGCTTATGCTGGAAAATGAAATGCAACGTCCAATCGACGGATAATCGCGAGGCACACGCTTCGTTAGAAACGTGCAACCCAATTATAAATCATAATAGTCTAGTACTCTGTACTGAAAAGCAGAAATAATTGAAAAAAGGCGTTGACTCGCCGCTCGCACCCTTTAATAATTATCGTCTCAATAAACATCTTTTCAGTTGTACGCTTTTATTCGCGTGCGCTAGTTGTTGTTACAACATCGGCTGGTTGAATTTATCGCGAAAGAAATTATTTCGAGATCGAGGACTCGACTCTCGGCCGTATTCCTCGAGATTTTCTATGCAGACTATTTAATGAATATTTATCGTACTTCGCATACAAGTATAGAATTATTGACTTTGCATTTTATGACTTTCAAATAGCCATTTAAACGCAATACACTTTTCCAATCCGATAATGAGGATGTTTTAATTTCGTAGAATAAATAGGTATCCGAATAATAGTGTACAATGAAATATCGGTTTAAATTAAGGATTACACGTTTTGCAATTAATACGAATATAGCGTTAATTGTGTACAAAAGCCCCTACCGATAAGAATTCTTTTATAGAGCTGAAGTTTAAAATAAGCTCGTGTGTAAAAAGGATAACAATACGATCATTGATCTTCGCGAAGAAGATTTAGTTACGCTTTGATTACATTCGGTTAAAACACGATTAATAATGCACAACGAACTATCGGCAATAGCCAAAAGTCAATGTCATCGAGACAAAAGAAGATTAATCTACGCGTACGATTATTGCTTATTGTTATCTTTCACTCGAGTACCTTTGCAAACGCGTAAAAGAGAAAAATCGACGCAAATGAAGTAAATAGGAAGGAAATGGAGGGAAACAAATAGTTATCCTAGACGAGGTTGCGTTGGACTGGAGGACTAGAGGACTGGACTGTAGGTGGATCGATCGACAGTTGTCACTAAGTACAATGTCGGAACGTTTAATTGCACTGACTGTAATCCGAGGGGTTTACGAGCGGTTCTCACCCCCTCCTCAACCTGACGGTCCGTTGTTCCCCGCGTACAACTGTCATCGCGCATGTCACGAACAACAAGGAGAGACAAAGGCTGACAGAACGGGAAATGCATACAGAGATGAGCGACAAACAGCGATGGATATGGGTGCTAATGGAATACGTATATGCATTTATGTACTAGATAGCGGCACGCGGATGTCGGGGCAGGGATTAAAAACGAATAAAGTAACGTAATTCGCGTACTCGTAAAATAAAATTTTAATAGTTCGAAAAGCGAAGGGACGTACAAGGAAGAAGTGGACGAAATCGTTATCCAATAAGTAAACGATAAAAAGCTGGTCTTTAACGAATAGATTCCATCGCTATGTTTTCGTTCCTTTCCTTCCGCGTTCGACAACAAACTAATTCATACATCGCGAGCGTCACAACGACGCGTTCGGCAAATCCACTTATATATATATATATATATCTATATATATTTGATATTATTGCAGCTAAATACAATAAATAGCCACTAAATCGCTTTACGTCTAGTATAAAGCAAGTTTACGAGTCGCTCGACGCACTCCTCGTTTTAATTCGAGTAAACTTAATAAAAACTCTAACCGAAGCGTTAAATTCAAATGGAGCTTACAAAAATTGCCGAGAATGTAAAACAATTGCTGTAAGTCTAAATTTATCGGCAAAAGTGGCTCGTCGCGGCAGTCAACGATCAACCTGGAAGCTTTCAAAATGAGTCGATTAAATAAGAAGCCGTCGTCGTGGACGTCCTAATTGCGGATCGACGTTGCATTCTCGTGCGTCGAGCCATCGATCATCGCGCGCACTTTTTACGAGTCGTCAGAGGAGGCACGACGACGACGAGCCAAACGAGTAAAACGGAAAATGGCGGCGTCGAACGATTCGCGCGAAAAACGCAGAGAATCTAGGACGGATGAGCGGAGGCATGCACACACCCCTACTACCCCCGCGGTATCGCGACGCTGTAGCGACGCCGAGAAAGACACCGGGGGTTAATGAGCAAAGAGAAGCGGAGAGAGGGAGGGGAGCAAGTTCGGCTGGAACTTTATCAACAACGCCAGGGACTGCCGGCCTCTCGTCTAATGCGGATTCTGCTTAATTACGCGCTTGACAACAGAGCCGGCAATGATTCGCCGCCGGTGGTAGTAGTGGTACTCGAAGGCAGACCGCACGTCAGCTTTGCTTCGCGTCAAGGCGCTTGGCTCGGGTATTGGCACGAGGACGAGGTTCGACTGGAATGTGTCGCTGATGACGCAACCCTCGCACTCCCCCCGAAGTAGCTGGCGGGAATGGCATTGCAGGATTGCCACGCAAATATTAGGTCGTGGCCGAGAATCTACCGGACGGACATCGCTCGTGTCTCTCGTCGCCAAAGCTTCCCAATGAGGCTTGTCCGCGGCGACCGGAAATTCTCCTCTTTTTACGAACCTCGCGCGACCCATTTCCCGATGAGACCCCAAGCGGATCTCGAGCGATGCGTCATCGGCTGATTTCTGCTGTTCCCTTCTGCGATTGCAAATTTGCGATTTAGATTTTCCACTTTCGGTAGCTCCAGTCACTCGTTCCTTTGCCGGGCCGTTATTTTACAATCGAGCATCTAAACGAGCGAAATCAGTAAATGCACTCGTTGCAAACATTGCGAAAAACAGATATCGCAATCTGAAGAGCATCGATTTTTATCGTCGAGTTGTTGATCGGGGAACTAGCGAAGTAGATGTCAAAATAAACTTTCGACTGCAACGCTTGCAGTAAGTCAGGGAGTCAGGGAGAGAGAAAGAGAGAGAGAGGGGGGGGGGGAGATGCGATGAGAAGGTAACGCATAGCGTTATTAAATTCGCTTCGTTTAAATAAATAAACTAGTCGGAGGCGCACAGCTGAGTAGACGCGGCGCGATGCTTCCAAAGTTTCAAACTTCGAGACGCATTCGCAACCAGGAACATGCCGGGGAAGAGTGAGCCAGACAATGGGGCAAAGGATGGAATAAATGCCGTAACGACTTAAGCACGTTGCTCGCGCCACTGTTAACGTATCGGGGGCCGAGAAGAAAACTAACGAGACGGTGACAAAAGAGCCGGCGATCTGTGCAAAAAGCATAAGGGATACAACGCAAAGTGGAACGAGAAAGCGGAGCATTGAAGAACGAGAGTGGAAATCAGCGGCAGGAAACTCGAGCGAGAAACAGTCGGTAGTCGCTAAAATGGGGGAGACCTAAGTGAATAAATCGCTGGCTTAGAAGCAGCAGTTTGTTCCGTCTCCACTTTTGACTGCCTGCGAGCGCCTCGGTTTTAAGGCTTAGATTTTCCCGAAAGCGAGTTTCGTTAAAAATTAAGATAAATCCCTCGGCGATACTTAAACGGCTTAAAATAAGTACTCGCCTCGAGTTAAACATTACGATTAGGGTAAATGTTTTCGCGGTGGCTGCGCCGCCTCTCGACGAGCCGCCGCGTTAAATATATTAAATTAACTTGGAACGGAGATATTAATGGAAACTTAAGACGCGGGCTCGACGGAACGGACAAGCGATAGATTCGAGTAGTTTCCTTTCAAACTTGGAAAGGCGCACTTATTCGATATCTTTCGATGCGCAGTGGCGACAAACTCGATCGACGAACGCAACGTTAATTTAACGCGAAAATTAAGCACGCGCGTTTCTTTGGCCCGAGTCGCTGCTTTCTCGCGACGGCGCCTGCGCGATCGAGTTACAACTGCAGTGGCGAAAATATCGAGGCCCGGCAATATTCGTCGTAATACGACTCCGAGTCAAAGTTCCGCAGCTGGAATCGCCAATGAGGATGCACCGCGTTGCATCGATCGCATCGATTGAAGGCAACGAGGCTGCCATTTGGATTTCGCCGCAGCAACACCTGTACGTAAACGCGCTCGTGCACGCGAACGCGCTACGCAAAAGTTGGCGCACTCGCGTCCAATCAAATAAGCCCGCAATAACTATAAGAGTAGTTTGCAGGTGCTACTTTCCGAACGAGATTGCGATGAATAATGGAAAGCTCGAGGCGGAGGCGGAGCCGCTCGAGAAAAAGCACGCAAAAACAGGGAAAACGAGGAGAGCGAGAGAGAGAGCGCCCATTGCAAATGAATAAGTGTGGAAAATTTGCGAAAAGGGATGAAGGCGGCGCGGCTTACAAGTGCGAATCCAAAGGACTAAGGAGTCGAGAACGAGAGGGAGTTAGTAAGTAATCGAAAAAGAGAGCGAGAGGCGGACGATGCCGGTGGTAGGCTTTGTTTAACAAGTGAGTGCAACACGCCGCCGCCGCCGCCGACACATTAGGTAATGAATATTCCGTTGTTCGTCCGCTCGACGATCCGTTTGTGTTTTCAATGGCAAGCCGCTCCTCGCTGCTTCTTTTTCTCTATTATCATTTTGCAGTCGAAAATGCAGGAGCACGAGGATACGCGCGCGGGGCAGAGGGAGGGGGACTATCCTGGTTCTCCAATCCTTCCTCGATGTTTGTGCGCGTCAGCACTCGCTGAGCTGGGCTACGCTCTCACCTTTGCGCGAAATTTCATTTAAAAAATAGACCCCCGACGCGTTACCGTCTTTCTTTCTTTAACTTCTTAGAAGATTGTATACAATTTCTTATTACTCTCAGGCTAAGAAAATAAATGGATGACTGAACTTTTGCTCTGATTGGAGTTTGTCTCTCTTTCTCTCTCTCTTTTCTCGTAAACAGCATTGGTGTTTAAAGGGTTATTCGAAAAGTGCGCGTTCTTACTAATTCACCATCAAGGCATCGTTTAAACATTCTTTTTTACTCGACGAGATAATTTTGTAAATAATTGGTAATATGCAACTGGTAAAATAAAATACCCATCAACTGCATTTTAACAATCGAACACATTGACATCTGATTGTGATCCAATCACGATTTATTCGCCTTTCTATTCTAATCTACTTTCTTAGCGCATCGAAATTCTGAAAAAGCATTCGCTTCCTTTCCGTCTTTCAAACAGTCGCTCTCTCTCTCTCTCTCTCTCTCTCTCATCGCGTTTTTTCCAACTCATATAGAAAGATAGCGGATAAAATTGATGCGTAAACGAGTGTAACCGAGAACAAGGAATTCGAAGCAAACAACCTTTCGTTACTGATTAATGTAAGCGAGATGTAACAGATGCATAAACCCTTTTTTTATCAAATGCTGAAATTGACGTTCATGCTCCTTGATGTAATAGTTGCTATTATAATGTTATATATAATTTCCATTTAGTGATTGTGATAATTGAAATATACGTCTTCCAATCAATCTAAAAAACTTTTTCGTACTTAAACAAATGATAAAAGATTAAACCAGAATTTCTTTCAGTTTTCATCTTTTTCGCTTTTTAATTAACTTCTTTATTAGGTATTTTACAATAAATGTAAGGTAAATTATATTAAATAATCATAAATGTTTTTCACATAAAGAGTCTAGCATAAAGATTGAAAATTCGATTATTAATATTATTATTATTAATATTACTATTATTATCGGATTTAGCATTATAACGTTTGTTCGTACAATTAAGAATATCATAAATTTACTTCGCATTCATAATTCAATGAGTTTAAATTGTGTGCTGCATTTTCCAAAACACGTGGGTTGCGAAAAAAATTCTTTTCCAATAAACAATCTTTTACGTTCCACCCGTTAGCTTCCAGCTGTTCAACATTTCACACATACATTTTATCATAAATTAACTTTTATGGTATTTATTTTTTACGGTAATTTAGTTTTTAAACAGTACATGTTCCGATAAATAACACGGACAATAAAGTTCCGCACAAATCTAACGTAATTTACGAATCGCAAAAACTACTATCGCTCGCCAAGAACAAACTTAAGTTCGTAAAATAGTAACTAACAATCATAATTAATAATACCAAATAGAATTTACGAATGCACTAGTATCAATATTGAAGAAGAAGTGATTAAAACGGTATATTAAATTTATTTACAACGAGTCGTAATAAAATTGCAAATTTTGTTCTAAAATTTTTTACCAGGAAAAAGTGACAGTAATCGACAGTAATAGTTATTTATAAATAAAACGATACTCGTTTATAAAGATTCTGTAAATAAGTTCGTTAAACAGAGAAAAGTTAATCGATCAACTTGAATTAAAAACAATTTTTATAGTCTCAACATTTAATAATTTAATAAAATACAAATATCGATTGACTATCAGAAAGGGAGAAAAAATAAAATCGAAAATTTAACGCGATTGCGTATAATTTTAATAACACGCAATGTCTCTTCGATACGTGTAATCAGCCGTTGCATAGAAAAAAATTTTACGATTATCAACGAACTAATATTATTCGTTTAAATGCTGCTTCGAGTAATTTGACAGCTCCCTTATCCAAGCCGAGGATTATCGGAAGTACTCACTTAATTTATAAAACGTATCGAAACTCGGAGAATTTCGTTAAAGATATCAATAATTTTAACTCGTCGTCTCGCAGCGTTTTTTTAATTCGAACAACTGTAATGCAAAGAGTGCGCGACCAAGTTAGCGTCAAGCCTGTACAAAAAAGCTTTTAACGTTATTAAAATTATATTGCAACGCAGTAATGTTTAGGGTCGATTTAGCAAAACAATTTTCGCTAAAGTTGGCGCGGCTGCAAAAAATTAGCAATAGAATCGCGTCGTCGTTCGAGGATTGCGAATTCCAACGGCATTAAAGGGTAAAACGGCAGGCCAAGTGATAAAACGACTCGGAGCGCGATGTCCCCGAACGCGGAATCCTGCAGGTGCAGGGTCACGCGAATCCCGATGGTTGGTAGCAGCGCCCGGGAGAGAATGGGAGGCCGATGGCCAGCAAATCATGTTGCGACGCCGCTCGCGAAGAAGGGCGAGGGGTTGCAACAAACAGTGGAACAGACGGGAGGAAGCGAGATACCGAGGCACAATGGGTGTACGGTTAGTAAATTAGAGGCCGCTGAAACAATGCTATTGTTTCCTGTCTCTGTCTTATCTGTCTATAACTTTCTCGCGCTCCCTGGGCTCTCCTCTTTTTCTATCAATCATCTTGGCTCCTTCCCTCTCCTTTATTCCCGATTCCCGACTCGTGCCTTTTTATCTCGCGTCTCTCGGATTCAATCATTACTCCGGCGCATTGTTCGAAAATTCCCTGCTCCGCCGGCGCGTAAGAGAAAAATGACCGCCTCTCCGTGTTCGAGTTTAAAAGAGAAAGGTCCTTGGCCGACTGCGTCCAGGGGTGAAGCGCCTTTCGACTCCAAAAAAATCATTACTTTATGCAAAAGAATGACGAGAGGCATTCCTGGCTCGGCGTTTCAGCGGAAACGTTTACTCGCGTCGTCGGGAGGGATCGAACCGGTCTTCGTTCCTGGAGCAACAATTTTCCCGCTATTCCCGGCTTTCCAAGAGCACATTCGTTAATTAACCGGGCCGCGGCGTTCGGCTCCGAGTGCAATAATTGTCCAATTTAGCGTTCATGCACCGGTAAAGTCCTCGGTCGTTTTTAGCGTCCGCCATTTTTGCCAGGGTAGCTTTCTTTCCGTGGAGCTCCTGGGCTCCGTCGCGAGCTTCCCCGTGCTCCGCTGCAACCCGTGTTGCAGGCAACGCCCGGGCGCGCTCTTTATTTTCCTCGCAGTTTATCACCGTCTCCGCGGCTGCTCTTCCGAGGCGCAGCGACGCGGAATCGGCGTTTCTCTCTGGCTGCACTCACGCGCGAAGGCAATTCGAACGCGCGTCTGGCCGGCGTTTACCTGGATTTACCTGGATTTACCGGGATTTGCCGAGACTCGCCGAGATTTATCGAGATTCGCAAGGGCAGCTCCTTTCCCTTTCAACCCCCGAATACTCGGACTCTGGCTCGGCGGCGTAACGCTGCGCAAGCCGCTTTCGCGAGTCATCCGAGTCCCCGAATACTCCTCTCGAGGCCGGATATGCATTATGCAGTCTCGTAAATGCCTGCTCGATCGCAAAAACCTCCTGCTCCCGATGCCGCTTGCAAAAACAACCTGCGAGCCGCTCTTTTCGGAGAACTATAAATTTGCGGGAAGCCAGGCGCGGCGAATAATTATCGCTTTAAATTATCGCTCCGGAGGTGCAATTGTAACATTTCTCCCAAGAGCAGTAATTGCAAACATCTCGAGTACTCGAGAGAGGTCGAACGGCTTTTTTCGAAACGGCTCGGCGTTCCGCTCGGAGGCTGTTAAGAGCGCGCGATTAAAAGTTGACAGCGCGACTAAAAAGGCTATTATTGGGTCAGCAGCCGGAAGAATTTGTATTTAGGGCCGGATCGGGATTCGGAGAGCGCGTGCTCGGGGTGTCCTCGAAGGGTCGGGAAATTCGAAGGATCCTTGGCTTCCCGAGCAGTCTCGAGGATTTATTCGGGCGGCTCCCCGCGACCGTAAAGCCAATAGTTAATGTTGTTTATTGCGGCGGTCAAACCTCTTGTTCCGGCGCGGCGCGAAAGGGCAGCCGCAGCGCGGCTCCGAACCGCGAGCGCTCGTAAAAATATACGACCGCGGGCTCGGGGGACGAGGGGACGCGGGCCTGCGGGTGTCGCGGCGCGCGGTCCGACTGTAAAGAGAGCCGAGGAGGACGCGTTCGAACTCGAGGCGGTACTCGAAGGAGCCCCCGATCGAAGGGGGCCGAGGCTGCCACGCACGGGGGCTGTAAATCAACTATTTTAAAGGCCCTCATTGAATTAGAACATTACTTTTTCCCCTGTCATTAGTTTGCGTTTACAATTGTTCCGAGTTGGCCTGCGGAATGCCGCGGAGCTGCTCCGGACGCCTCCGACGGTTATTAAAGCCAAAAAGAGAGATTAATCGTTTCGACGGATTTACGAAGATCCGAGAGGCCGAGAGGCTGTTTTTATCTTGCGCGAACTCGGGATTACTCGGGCCGAGCAACCACCGCTCTGAAATATCGCGATAACTTGGCCTGATAATTTCGATTGTATTTCGTCGAACGGCTGCGCAAGGGCCTGCAACGAATGTGCACGCGCGAGTGCAACGAAAAACTTGGGTGAAAAATAGGTCGATTAATTTCGTCGTTGTCGATGACAGCGTCAGTTCTCGAGGGCGCGACAACTTCGCACCAGGCGCATTAATAAATTGTTATTAAACTCGAGGCGGTCCTAGAATTGCCAACTCCCGGCCGCGGCCGCCGAGCAGCGTCGAACAAGTGACGAAAAATAATCCGCCGCTGTAATTTGACTGGATGCGAGGTGCGGGGGAGAAGAGCCGCCGAGTCATCGACCTTCCCCGGAAAATAAAGGCGCGCGACTCGCAAAACGTCGCGATTATGGTTAATTTATCCGGGCGTCGCTTGAAATTTGAATATCTCCGGGCGAAAAGTGCACCTCTGGCAGTATTCAAAGTGGATTCGATAAACATGGAGAGCAGATGTAAAGCACAGGAAGTAGTAGTGCTGCGGCCGCAGGGCCAAAAGGAGCGGAGCTCCAGCCGGTTTCGGACGATATTTAGCGAGATTCTCTCCGGCTTTATCGAGCGTGAAAGTATCGCTCGCCCCGGGTGCATGCCTAAAGATAATAGGCTGTAAGCCAGGGCTGTCGTTGACAGTGTCGGTTGGTCCCTCCGAGGGTGGCGCTCGTATTTCTTGCGAGGGACAATTTTTCTTACCCGACTTCTCCATTCGGCCATTTCCGCGAATGTTTTCACAACTAATGGATTTAAATGTGCGCTTCCTTATCGATTGGGAGCGAGCCGTAAAAGTGTGTTTAGCTTTTCACGGGACGATATTGCCGCCGCTCTGTGTCTGCTCGTCTGCTTTCATTTGGTCTTTGCGTCTGCCCGTCGTCCATCGAATGCGACGCTTTCTTATCGCATCTTGAGATTTCAAACGGCAAATATTTTTCGGCCCCCCGATTTCCTTCGTTTAAGAAGCGAGTGCTGTTTCAGCGCATTCTCGGCAACCGTTGCTGCTAATTGATACGAGACGTTAACAAGAATAATAACTCGATTTTATCTAAAGTAAAATTATCCTTGAAAGAGTGGGACTCGTTCGCGCTCATCCTTGGATCTAAATTACGAATAAAATGACGAAGAAAAAGTTATTATTTTCTTTGCGCGTTTGCTCGTAAGCAGTATTCGAAGAGGCCTTCCAAGTGCGCGAGCGAAATCTCTCCTCGTTCGATCATTGAACGCTGCAATGTAAATGTAATTTAAAAATACCACACGGAAATTCATTTCCAATCAGTTTCTTGCTCGACGGTTTCGAATGTTACTCGAAGCTTTGCCCTCGTTGGCGTAGCGTCAAAATCACGTGGAAAACGCAAGTTTGCAATTATTTCGCTTTTGAACTGCGCGACAATGCAGTTTGTGGTAAGCGAACAGTCGAGTCCGAAGTTCTTGCGCGTAGTTTTCACGCGAAAAGAAACGGGGGCGGAGGAATAGTCGAAGCCACGTGTATCGTCGCTCGTCCTTCACTCGTCAAGTGGCAAGGTCAGGCGGTGCCTTGAACGCTGCGATCGATCGCATTGACACACACGTTGATTCGCCGAGTCATTCAACTCGCAGGGGGCAGAGCAGAAAATTTTGAGGCCGATCTTTCCAGCTACACTTCCCCTTTAAGATTAAAGCCCAGAGCTGCCGCCGACAACGGAAAAGGAAAATGCCTCGATTTTCACCGATGCCCCAATTATGAGTTATCCCATGGGCGTTGGACCGTTTTTCCAGCGTTGTTGCAACTTTTTCACTGTTTAGTTTGGAAAATGTTTTTCAACGGCGCAACAACGCGAGCAGCAGCCATCGCTTTATAATCTCGGGCAAATAAATTACGTTGCGAAATAACGCGGCAGGAGGGGAACCACTTGTATCGTCGTGCGCTTTTAATTACTTCTCCGTTAATATTCCTGCGAAGCCCGTTTATAACTCGCGAATTAAAGAGGCGATGTTTTAAGAGAGCAACGAGCCCGGTTAACGGGGAAAGCAGGAAACGTCGAGCGAGGCGAACGAACGACTGACGACGGTTCGATGAAGAATTAAGATAATCTATAAAATTTTCCGAGCCGGAGGAAAGGGGATCGAGAATTTCGCGAGTCCTAAAAGCCATCATAAATAAAGTCAAT
This sequence comes from Platyscapa corneri, assembly GCA_018907185.1. Taxonomy (NCBI): domain Eukaryota; kingdom Metazoa; phylum Arthropoda; class Insecta; order Hymenoptera; family Agaonidae; genus Platyscapa; species Platyscapa corneri. The sequence goes on along the minus strand of JACCHW010000024.1, from coordinate 5,592,893 downwards.
GGTGGCCGAGGTACGGTTCTTAAGGGCAGCGCGAGCGGCGAGTAACGAGCGCAAAGCTACAGATGCGCGAGAAAGCGGCGGCGAGGGGACGAGCGAAAAAATCGAGCGAAGTAAAAACCAGGTCGGGAGCGTACGCCTCTCGCATTTTTCACGGTGTCGCGTCCACGGGGAAGGAAGAATAAGAAGACGAGGAAAAAGCCGGAATAAGTCCGCCCCACGAGAGATAGAAGGAGGAAGCGAGCGAGAGCGCTAAAGTGAACGAGAGACGATTTAGGAGAGTCCTAAGGCGATGCTTCGAACGTCGAATCCCCCAGCCTCCCACGCAACCACCGTCCACAAGTTCGAAGACGACGTGTCTCGACTCCTCGAAATTAAGTTATTTTAATATCTCCCCGATATTTTCGAGGCCGCGGTAATCCCTTTGTTTGGATGGAGTCTATAGCGAGGGACTGCACTGCCAGCGACAGGCCGCACTTTACAATTCAGCCGATATTTTAGCTCAAATTTACTCGAGCTGCGAGGCTCCTTCGCGAGTCGCTCAAATAATTAAGTGCATTACGAGCATAAAAGGCTCGCGCTCTTAAACGCGCAGCTCCGTTCGGCGCGGTTCGATAAATTTTCAGGAGCCGATGCTTCGCGACTGCGAGCAAACGCGCGCCGCTCGGCTTTTTCCAACCGCGTTTTGCTCAATAATCGCTGATTCGTAGAAATGCGATGCGCCCGCGAGTGCTTATTAATTGCTAGACTCGGCGTCTCGCGATGAAACGAAGCGCCGCTGCTGCTCCAAGAGCTTATAGGCGACTCGGATTTGAGTTTCCATCGCGATCGACGAGCGACGAGATGCACTCGCAGTTAAGCCAGAGACGAAAGTAGTCGTCACTTCGAAGAAGCTGCGGTTCGCATCGAAAACAGGAAACCGCTCGTAACGGCTAATCCGAATTACCACCCGTTTGCTTATCAGCTTTCTGTTTTTCGACGGAGGGACTATCGCCGATAATTCGCGGTAGGCAGTTGACAATAATGATAAGCTCGCGGTTGGTCGGTCCTGCGCTTTCGCGGAATCTTCGCCAACAGATTCCAGGCGCCTCTTTTCGCACACGGGCCACGCGATCGACGGGAGGAAGAAGCCGGGATCAAAAAGATAAAGAGACGCGTCTTTTCCGCCGTATTTCTTGCTAATTAGCCCAGAGTTGTTTTTTAACGACCCCTCGAACCACTGACTCTGGCTCGCGCGTTCACGGAAACGACGTGAAATATTCAAGCATCCGCCGACTTTACGGCGCAGGACGTCCTATCCTCTCCTCGCCAGGTCCGTATATCTTCAATCTTACGCGGAGGCCCTCCTTGTCCGTTTCCCCTTCTCGCTGCACGCTTTCCTCGCTCCGAAAATCCTGTACTCGGTGGGGGTTTACACGAGCTCGGCCGGCGCTTGCATTCCGATGGGCGTAGGTAAGCTTCGTGACGTAACTACTGGCCGCACCGCTTAACTCCCGGCTAACGAGGGCAATACTTTTTTTCCAATAGTCGCTCTCTGCGTTTCGCGTCGAAAATATCAGCGTCACACGCGCACCCGCGTTTTTCATTTGAGACACGTCGAATGTTCGCACTCGCGGTATAAGCGCAATTTTAAGTCAACCTCACCCAACATCGACTTGGCAATTTTCAATTTTCGTGACATTTACCACGCGAACGTTGCACTGCACCTCTTAAAGATTTGAAATAAGCAATTGCTGATTCGCGCCTATTTTCCCCCGTCGTTCGATAAATGAAAAAATTACATCTCTTTGTCGGAATGCATCTTTTAAACAACGAGACGAATCGTGGAAAATTTACGCTTACCGAGTGACCTTACATCGTTCGCTAATACTTTCGTCTTCGTCGTTACACTCGCAAGCGCCTCAGCACGTAATCGATTTAAGCTTAAAGTTTACAATTGTTTTTTTCTTATATCTTTATTTCCTATGTCCCGATAAAATCCTTTCATTTGCAACACATAGGAGAATGTGTGTTGGGTATCGTCCATTTTTTTATAGCACGGTTCCGACCATTTCCATCGATTTATTCGATTCGATAAAAATGACGCGGCGAATTACAATAATACAGCGCGGGTGGAAGAAGATTGAGTGCCACCGGCGACCCTCCTGAAATTATCGTTAACAAACGTAAAAGTTGTCGAAGCTATCTTCCAATATTAGTTTGCCAAAGTTCGCTCGGTACCACGATTAGCCACGAACTAAAAATTACCGGCCTCGGCTGGCTTTTCCATTTGTAAACTCGAAACGGAAGCAATTAAACGTGCGTTTATTCGCAGCTGAAAAACAACTCTCGATCATCGCGAAAACGCAAGCAAATTCGAGAAAACAGACTCGAAACCACGTGCTCTCGAATAAAAGTTTTTACCAGCGCGCGTTTCGTTTCATTGCGAGGATCTGCGTTGGCTCCACTCGCCTCCTTCTAGGAAGCCTTCATCCATGCGATATCGAGACTTTCTCTTCCTTTTTCAACGTGGCCTCGTTTTACTTTTCGTAAATTTGTATTTTTACGATTGCACTCGCGCTTTTTGCACTGTGATTGTCCGTCGAACGAATTTAAGTAAGAAAGATTTGTCGCGACTTCTTCTTTCGGGGTTGCAACGGCTTCCTGTAAAACTCTCGCTCTGATTTTTTAAAGTTTCAATTTGACGATTGTGCGCACCGCGGCCAGGAGGTAACTCTAAGTACATCGCACTTTTCGGAGTAAGCTTTTGAGTCGGAGTGAGATTATTATTCGGATAATGGAGGTTTTTTCGCTCGGCTCGATAATTGTATAAGTGGTTTTTCTCGTTGGAGGGCTAGAAAAATGTATTAACTAAATTACGTCTCGGGCCAAGTCCTCCCATCTGTACGTACGAAGAAAGGTGAATAAACTGGAGAGTACGCACACGTGGAAATGTGTGCGCGCGCGTGCGGTTGCGGGAAGGCAGGGGAGGTGTATGCATGCGTATAGGAGGCGTACAAAGGACGCGAGATGTGCTGAATTAAATGGGAAATCCTCTTGAATTCTCAATTCAGTCGTAGGACGAAATCGTCGAGTAACGCGGCAGTAGTATTAGTGGTAGTAGATGCATTCAAGAAGACGCGAATAATGGCGCGATTTCGGTATGCTTTCTCTCTCTCTCTCTCTCTCTCGTTGCGTCTATTTTTTTTTCTTCCGACGGAGACGCGCCGCCACTCTCTCGTGCGCTTTTCCTCTCATCGTATTTCCAGCTACTACGATTTTTCCACCCTCCCCGCGCGTGATTACGTCCATTTTTCCCCTTACATCTTTATTTTATTTTTTCGGCATTACGATTCGCATTCGCAAATACGAGTGGAGCTTGTCTTTTAAATACGATTGGCTCGAGTGTGAAATAGGCGAGAAAAATTGCCAAACCCGACTTTAATCAGATTATTGTTTTATTATTGTCTTAATTAATATTGTAATAAAAGAGTAGGGGAGACTCGCATAGATTTACAATTATTTTATGGAAGTTTAGTAATCAGCAGATAATTTCGATAATTAAAGTTAACGAGGCTATTAATCTAATTCGATTCGCGAATGAAATATGTGAAATTCAGTTTCCGGTTTTTTCCAAGACTGGGCTCTTTTGCGCGCCTTTTTACGGCTACTTAAATAGAGGGCAACTGCAAGAAGGAAAGCGGACACCCACCTTGATAAAACGCTTGGCCTTGGTCAGGAGGCCGAGCGTCGTGTGCCTCGACGTCTCTGGACCTAAGGGTACCAGCACTTTCAGCTTCTCGAGACAGTTCCTGAGATGGGCTCTCCTGCAACACAAATAACAGAGGTGTGGGGTTAGACGTTTGTGCGTCCAAATTGCATCTCGTTGGAGTTGTTCTTGCAGGCGTGTCACTTGCGCAGACGCGCGAGTGATAGAGGGCCAGAGCTGATTTTATTTTTTCCTTTTAATTTAGCCGGCAATTTATTGGGGCTCCGCGAAATAGAATTTGGCGAATGATAAAAAAAGCACAAAATTGAAAGTTATTTTGCAAGGGGAGCTTTCAAAAGGAGATTCGCTCGCTTTCAAAAGTCTCGATTAATAGCGTGTGCCGACGCTTCCGGATCGCTATTTCATCGGGCGCGCTTGCTAAGTCCGAGCTTCCGATTGACGGACGCCGAGCTTTCGCGATGAAAGCTTCCGCTCGGATCTCGCGTCGACAGTGTCAATTAAAGCGCCGAAATATTAGCGCTTTATCTTTATTGAAAATAAAAAGCCGCGGACGAAGGGCTTTGGAGGCGGTCGCGATGCGTCGGAAAACGCGCCTCGATATCTCATTGTCCATTATCAAATTAGCCGCGCGCCCCGACATTATTGTACTCGTAATTCCAATTATCCTTCATCCCTCTCGGCAACTGCGATCGGCCGGTCGACACCGAGCAAAAAAAAATGGGGAAATAAATAAGTGAATACATGAATAGATGGAGGCTTGGCTTCGTCGTCGCGTCGATAAAGCCTGGCCGCGCAGCTTTACGAGCCGGAGAGAAAACCTCGTATTACAGGTTGCGGTCGATGTCGGTAAGGCATTTCGAGCAAAAAGGTGCCGTCCGCGAAAAGCCCGAAAGCCCGAAAGGTCATCGATACCGGGTCCCGCGCGCGGCGCATTGTCCGCCCTAATGAAAAAGATAAACTGCATTGTTCGCCACGCTCCTTGATAAATAACGCCCGAGCAAACTTTTGCGATCGAACTTTCCCTAACAATAGTTCTTCGGGGGATGCACGCCTGAATTATTTCGGCCGGCGCAATCTATTTCCCGGCCGGGGGCAGGCGCGGTATCAGCGCAACAACGCGCGCAACCCGCAGGAATAATTTCCGAATGATTCGCGCGCGGCAGCTCGGCTCGGCTCGTATTTCACGGGTATTTATCGTTAGCGGCGGCGGCGGCGGCGCATTCACGCGCCTAATGGCCCGTGATCGCGTCGATAACTTGAATGGCAAGCGCTTTTTTACGCGCGCGTCCCCTCCCCCCGCCCCGCCTCGAGCCCTTTTTCCCGCCCGACCAAATGAATAAATAGACCGTTTCCGTTCTGCTCCTCGAGGCCGACGGGAAAAATGGAAAAGTGGAAACGCCGGCGCAAATTAGCTCCCACTTCGCTCTAAACCCATCGCCCCGCCAAAACGCAGCCAAGTACGCGGAGAGGCTTTATTTCGTCGTCGATGCTATTATCGTCATTGTTATCGTTGACTGCGACAGCGCTTTTTCGCCTCGGAGTCTCGCTTTCTCATCATCGCCATTGTCAGCCGGTTTATTTATCAATCGCTTTTGAAACTGGACCAACGATTTTAATCGAAATTATTTATTTCGGCTCGCGATGCTGCGCAAGGCTCGATAAATCGAAAACGCGCGTTTACCAGAGAATTGGCCGAATGTGTGATCGAGTGCCGGGGGATGGACAATTCACGTATGAAAAAGCGAGATTCATCGATACGTTTTTAATGTGAATTCCCTAATTTGCACGAGGCGTCCACGCGTTTTTGTAATTGCGGAACAATTAAAATACTTAAATGCAGCAGAGTTGCTGAGTTGCATTAGTGCCGACGAGCGTCGACGCACTCGCCGATCAAAATAAAGCTGAAAACAAAAATTGTCGACTTCGGGAAATTGCTGGAGAAATTCTGAAAAAGGCGTCTCTCCTCTTCCCTTGGAAGCGCACGAGGAACGAATAAAAATTGTACGAGAGCAGCGGGAGTTTGAACGAAAATTTGTTTATTGTAAATGTTTTTATTAGACAAAAGGACGATGCGCATGCAGTGAAAATTTCTATGCCATCCGACTTATACGACTGAACACTAAAATCGGAATACTCCTTTATCCTTTATTTTCAGCGCTATTCGAGAGCAATCTTTGCCAAAATACGACACGATATCGAATTCTTTTTATTGGACTTTTATCTCACTTCTTTTCCTGCTATTTAGCCAATTTCCGGCGAATCTCCGAGTTCAGAGATTGCGGAAGTGGAAAATCTACATTTATGACAGCCCCAATAAAGATTTTAAGCTTTTTTACTTTACTCCCATTCGATTGGCCACTTTCGAGGAATATATTTGAAATATGATTCCAACACTTATCGGGGAACTATCCGAGACGTTTCCCCGCGAACCGTCGCCAAGTTGTAGTTCTCTCCAGCAGTTGCCCCTTCCCCCCCCCCCAACCACTAGTTCAACCAACCAGCACCAACGCGATATTCTATTTTGTCGATCCTCGTCATCGACGATCCCGATTATAATTTACAACGGATTTCGCCCCTTTCGAGCCCGAGCATCCGAGTAAAACCCGTACAGCCACCCGGACAATGCGATTACGTCTCATTCGGCGACGGCTCGTTGAATTTTTCGTCCTGCCGCCGCCGCCGCCGCTGCCGCCGCTGCCGCCGAGTGATCCTTTCAAACATTAATTTCTCGCAATGTTAGCATCGTGCGCAGCAGGACTAATTTGCACGTCAAAGGGATTTCATTGGTTTAATTTATATTTGACGAGCCGTCGATTCCCGATGTCAGAGCAGAGGATCTCGATTACCAGTGCAATGTACGCGTCCACGCGAAAATAGAAAATGTTTTCATAATTGCCGATGACAGTGCGCGCGGATACAGAAGGAAGGAAAGAGATCGGGAAAATCAATCCGATGGGGGGAAGCGCCAAGCTGCGACTAAAAAAATGGACGCGCCGAAGCAAAAACGGGCGAAAAGGGGAACGGGGGGAGGGGCAAGCGCTTAGTGCCCCCAAAACAAAGAAAATTCCATAGTCGTCCGTCGTTCCAGGTGTTTAATTATACGTTTATGCGCAGTTTATAGCTGCGGAGGTGCAGTAGCGTTCAGCCCCGGTTCGGGGATGAAATTGCAAATTCGTTGTCCTCAACGCACGCGCGCCATCTCCGAACGACAGCTGCACGAGAGGAAGCGACCACCGCGTCGGCGCTTTACGAGAACCGGCAAGTTAATGACGTCATCAAACGGCGCGAATCCTCATATCCCATTTAATATTAATTTTTCTCGCCGCTCCAGAACGCAAATGTTCGGGAAGATTGATCGCGAAGGCGGCGGACGGGGGGAGGGGGTAATCGACTCGCGACTGCTTAGTAGCTAAACGGCTCGGGAAGAGTGCGGCGATTACGAGCGTGCGACGGCAATCCAACCGAATTGCACAGATTTTACGTAATTGCGTCGCGTTTCAGATTCCGGGGCGCGAGAAACGTCTGGGCCGTCGTAACTGAATCGTAAAAGTTTGGGCGATCCGGCTTGCGAGAAACGCGCGCACCATCACCCACGACCAACCCAACACAAACAAAATGTTACCGTTGATTGTTGGGACGGCCGTTTAAGAAACTGCTGTTTCCAACGGAGCGCGGCGAACGCGAAGTTTTAAATTATCATGACCAGTGGATTAAATTTTTGCATCTATTTCCCGTCTCTTTAATTTGACAGCTCGAACAAATTTCCTCGAATAAGGTCTTAATAGTTCTTTAAAATATGAATGGAAAAAGCACGAGTCAGCATCCCCCTCAGCTTTAACGTCGGCCGCCTTACCTTTAAGCCGCTGAAAAACTGCGAGTCTCCTATCCCCGGGATGATAACTGTTTTTCCCCTTCGCCCTCGTTACGTGCAATAAGATGATGGTTGCAGAGTACATCCAGCAACGTGCACAATTGCTTATCGCGAAACGCTATTTCCAGCAGCGAGCGGAGCGCGTATGGGCGAAAAATAAAAATTTGGCTGGTTTGAACGCAACCGATAAATTTTCGCATTAACTTGTCATCGGGCGATGGAGCCGTAAGTGTGTTGGAGTTGGTTAAAAGCGCGAACCGATCCGAAAAAATGGAGCCAGCGGCCGTAAAAGTGTATTGAAAGCTGACGTTCGAATTGGGAAACGGATATGATATTGAGAGAACGCGTATTTAATAAAGCAAATCAAATTCTGAAAGTTGAATTGACGCGGACATTTCCGGGGCGAGATATCGTTTAGTTTAACGCGGGGATACGGTGGATTATCCAATGCCCGAGCGCCCCTGCGATGGCTATTTTTCCATTAACCTTAAAACGCGTTCATAAAAGCTCATAATAGGAAGTAAAATTACAATCTTGTGTGCGAGCGACACTAATTGGATGCTCGCTACTCGATACGTATAATAACTAAAGGGATAATAGTTGCACTGGAACGCGTTAAGAGTGCGAAGCGCAAAAGGGGCGATTATTATTCGGCGGAATTATTACAAATTTAGCAATTACGTATCGCGTAAGAGCTGAGGTTGAAACGGCGACTGAACCAAGTTGGGCGACACTGCCGCGGTCTAATAAAGACCAGCAGACATCGCGGCGTCTGCCCACGACGTCAATGTCAGGACGACTTAATTATTTGTCGTTAAAAAGTTCATTAAGCCCCGTCCCCCGGCCACTTTAATAAGGATAAAAAATAATGCTCTTTTCCAACTTCATAAAGTAGCGCAAGACGAAATATCTTACATCCGGATAATATTTCAATCATCGTTTACCGTAGCTCCCGGTGAAACTCAAAGTGCCCGCGAGAAGAGCGCCGAGGAGGATAAACGTCGAAGGAGGAAAAAGGAAGAAAAGGGAACACGCCTTCCGACACAAAGGACCAACTTGCCGGCAGCGCCCAGGAGGAGTAAGCAGCTTAAGATCGCGTCCGTATTTAAAACTCCAACTCTTTAATAATCAGTTGCTCGTTAAGGAAGCCCCCAACGAAATAAAGAGGACGTTCCTACGGCGGGGGGGGCAAGAGAGGCGGTTAGAAACTCAGCCGCTTGAATTATTGAACGAGCACTAGGAGATCCACTGGTCCAGGCGCAGCCGCGGCTCCTCGTCTTCGCTCGCTCTTTTTGCACCTCGTAAATCCGCGCGTGTTCCGGGAACACGCGCGAGCAGAGCCGAGCTCGAAGGTGTGCGTGGGTGGGTGCGGGCACCCAGTCGCAAATGCAACGCATCCTTACTAATTCCGGAACGCGCGTGCAGACACTGTTTTGGTGGTGGTAGCCCGTTAAAACTTTCCGTCGCCCTCTCTTTCGCTTCCCTCCGTTATGTTTCGTCGTGCCTCGTAAACGCGCCGCGCGAGTTTACACATTTTCCAGCAATACAAATCGATCCTAAACGCGGCTCACTTTTGAGTCGAGAGTTAATTCCCGAGTTGTTTGATGCTCTTGCGACTACACGCACTCGCGCGCGCTTCTCTTTTTTGATCGACGCTGCATTTGAAACTTGTAACGAGTTTCGGAGCCGGAAAATTGAAAATATATTCAAGAATTCGTTCCGCCGGTGCTCGGACGTTAATTGTCCGCAAATTTATGTTAATGGCAATTCTCGGATCATAAGCTAATGACGAAAATTTTCGCAATCCCTTTGCGGGAAATCCTCCTCGACCAACGTCCGCGAAACTCTTGGAAAACCAAATTGCAGAAGTCGCTCGTTACTCCGAAACTGAGAGCTGGAACTGGAAAATGACTTTATTATCACGACTCTGGTTCGACATTTGCTCTCTTCGACGCAATAATATTGGCGCTGTGCGCTTGAAGGCACATAATTCACAAATGCATTTGCAGCTCGTATTTTGAGTTGCGGTTAGGTATAACTTATGTCTCCGCGTCTGCAAAATAGTTCCTCATTAAGGAAAATACTTTGTAGCGGAGCGCGAGGCAAGTTTCTATCCCCAGCCGCGTCTCAAATTTATATCGAAACAAAGATAATCAAACTACAGAAGGCAATTTGTAGTCTCTCTCGCGCTCTCTCCCGGGCGGCCTCGGCCTCGGTCTTCGTCTCGCCGAACGGATGTGACTCCTGGCGCAGTAACGTAGCAAGGCGCCGCCGAGGCCCTCGAGCATCATAAATTCATGTCGAGCTAGAAGCCATTCTCCTCCTTTACTTCACTGAAGGACGAGAGCAACGTAAGGGACTAACTAAACCGTATACACATAGACGGCGGAGACGCGCACAAGTGCTTCGGCGCGCTAAAAACGGAGCCAAAGTCAATAGGAAGGAAAAGTCGACCTCGATGTCGACGTTGACGGCACAAACGGGAAAACAAAATGCGTGTTTGCGCATGAGTTTAGAGCGTCGCTCTAAACGTTTCCATAGTAACACGACTAAATCTCGGACAAGTTCTCGATAGGTTGCGACCCGAGCCAAAGGTGAGCCAAAGGTGAGCCAAAGGTGAGCCAAAGGTGAGCCAAAGCTCAGGCAGAGCTGAGGTAGAGCTAAGCACAGTGCAAAGTGCAAGCGAGAATGATATATCTATATTACAGAGAGAGAGAGAGAGAGGCGCTGCAGCCGAGGCACGAAAATTACTCGCTAATTCTCTAACAAGTTTCTACCGGCTCGCATAATACTCTCTACTGTCTTTGGACGAACTTGCAAGGTCACGCCTCTGGCCCTGGGCCGACTGTGCATTACGTTATACTCGTACGTGCGCACACGTAGGCGTGAATTATGACGTACGCGGACCGAGTAAATTTAAATTACTAAAATACAAACCACGCGACCGAGCTTTTCTTTCTCACGTGGTGGTAGCCGCTGGGAACGTTTTCTGGCTTGACTAAAATTCCAAAATTCAGGGGCGCGCCTTGTGCAGAGTCGAGTTTCGGCGACTATCGTTAGACCGTACGCCGATGCATTATGTTTTTTAAAGGCCTGCTTCGGCGAGCCTCTTTACGCATTGTTCGCGTTAACCGCTGGGGAAAGGTTCGCTCGTGAACGACAAACGATTAATTATCGAACAAAGTTCGCGTGGAGTCGCAACCGAGGCTAAACGGCCCTGGTAGACTCGCAATAAATTCCAATCAAGAACTCAAAAATAGCAATTCCGGCAGTTGGCTATGAAATTAGAGTGGAACGGGGCGTTGCCGAAGACGATGAGGGGCCGAAAATACACACGGTGCAGTGGCCGTGAATCGGGCAAAGACACGTCGAGTCCGCGGCACAAAGGACCCGTAGTCGAGGAGTGTAACTCGTCGCGTTTATGCTTAGAGGTGGTTGCGCTAACTACATCCCCTACGTACATACGTAAGCGGAACGGTGGGAACTGGAAGGGCATTCCGGGAGCTTCCAACGCCAAGATTCCTCTCTCAAGACGTTCGCGACAACAAAGTGAACGCGGGCCGAGGCCAGAGACAGAAGGAGGGGACAGACAACGCGGATTCCTCCGACAGTCCCCCTCGTCGCTCGTGAGAGATTGAACAGGAGGCGGTTTTTCGGCAAGGGCGAAGCCTTCCCTTTCAAAATTAACCCGATAACCACCGCTGCACGGATACTTTTCAATCTAAAATCTTTATAAAAATTGACTGCTAAGGGCTTTTCAGCTTCATTCCGCGATTAAGAGTTAATCGAAAGGACGCGGCGCTGCGGGGGAGAGTCAAACGGTTAATGGAGAACTTGCTTTTGCATACGAGGGGGGGGGCGAGGGTAACGCGCGACTTTGATGGGCATACACGTAAATCGGCACACAAAATTTGTCCGGCAGTCGGTCGCTTTTCCCCGAGCCCTTGAGAATTCCCCCGAATCCCATAAGGCGCGGCTAGTGGAATAGCGAGGCCAGGACGAAACGGTTTGCAAATACTCGCCTCGATTCTTAGTAACTTCAAAACGAAGGCTTGGAACATTTATGTTCAATTATACGCCGCTGCGCGCGAGTCGAGGAGTGCAGGGACCTAAGAAGAAAAGCCTCGGGGGGCAGCGGGGGTGCATTTGATCGATTTAACGAGCGCCCGATTCCCGCGAACAGTGACGACGCGAAAATTTTAATTGGGACGAGCGATGCGCGCTCTTTGGCTCGTATCGCAAATGGGGGGGGGGATTAACCGGGTTGGACACGTAGATCGGCGCCGGCGCCGGCGAGTCTCTCCGAATGCACCGCAACGGCCCTCGACGCCGAAAATAATCAGAGTTTTAAGCGCGGGATAAATGTTTTAGCCATTAAAACGCGCTTTTACGGGAGGCGAGTGTAATTTAAGGAGCGAACCGCGTCGCGGAGAGGCAGAGGAGCGAATGCTTATTGGAGTTGTTCATCCTATCCTAGCGTCTACCGTCTTCCGATTGTGTACACGCTGCCTCTCTCTCCCTCCTTCTTTATCTCGGCACTCCCGGCTCGGGGAGCTTTACTCCGTTTCAATCTTCCCAGCCTCGCCTCTTGTGCATTGTAAGTCGATTCCAGATCAAAGGCAAGAGCGATTTTTACGATTGCGAGGAACTCGAGGTGGAGTTGTATACCGATTTCATCGCATGTTCCTTAGAACACTATGATACCCACTGCAGCTAGAATTTCTTTTTACATTTCTTTGTTGGCCGTGTTTCTCATCTCTTCCTCCTCCTCCTCCTCCTCCTCTTCGACTCGTCAATTTCTCGTTCCCGTGCAAGCCCGTATGACTTAACGATACAGCGATTTTCATTTCGAGTTACTGAAATCTCCGCATTTATCTATTGTATTGGTCGCAAAGAGCCCATCGCAGCTTCTCATATGTCAATGTTTTTATAATTGCGGCGAGATGTTCGAGAAAACGAAGATAAGCTAGAGAAATGTTTGCATTTTCTGCCCTCCTGGTATAAAATTCTCGCGTGCTTGATTAATTCAAATAATGAAAAGAACCTTCAAGGACGCAAATACATTTGCTACTCGAATATTCAATATAGTAATAGTTGTTGTTATTATTATTATCATTATTATAGCGATACAAACATATCGTAAAAGTGTATGGAAGAATTGAAAAAATTGTACATTATCACGTTTGGCGTGAATTAAAAGAAACATCGACAAATTTTTACTCGGTGCTTATCTTTTCATTGTTTTTCCAACTTGTCGTTTCAGCTTCATTTCCCCCACCCCCTGTTCTCCTTACGTTTTATCAATACGTCTTTATCTTCCTTTATCTTCATTTTTTTTCTCGTTATCTCTAACCCACTATCGCATAATCGTACTCTCTTTCTGTTTCCTCCCCTCGCTTCGAGTCAACCGATTCCTTCCTCTCCCTCTCTCCAGGTTTTCCCTGGCCTTTTTATACGGCGATGTAATATTCCAGCAGATGCACGATCTGCCTTCGCCGCAAATACTCCAACGGAGATTCGAGTCCCGGCAAAAGCCTCCGAGGGGTTGGAATCCACAGCAACACTGAAAGATGATGAAGGAGATGGCAAAACTTTTATCGATAATACTGTCGCTGATATATATGCTGCGTCAAGTTCCCTCCTCTCCTCTGCCTTCGCACGCTTCTCGCCCCAAATATTTAGGAGTGCTGACGTGTTAATTTTTGTCCCTTAAATATTAGCAAATGGCTCGACAACGGAGCTCAAATTTTTTAATCCGAACGATATTGCTCTCTTGTATTTTTCTTCTTTCCAATCGTCTTCTTCCTTTTTGTCCCGGACAATGTACAAGAATCACACTAGTATCCCTTAATCGGTTACACGGCTAAATTGTTTTTTTAGTTTCATTCGTGCGCCTGTATTGCCCGTGAGAAAAGTCTTGGAACAGTAAATAATGGTAGGGACTATTTGGCGCTTGATTTGTCCCGACACGAGCTACTAATCGAGAAATTTGCAAAACCTTGTACTTCGAAATGTTGTCGTCCGCAATTATCGCCTTCGTTAGTTCATTAATAATAGCTGCAACGTACAATAGTAGGCGAAAAAGGCCAAGTACGTTCGTCTCTGGTTAAGTCGACGGCGAATAACCATTAGGCCGAAAAAAATGCAACAATATCGACGAGCGGCCAGTAGTTTTGACGCTAGAAACATAGGATGCGCTTATAAACTCGACGCAAACAACAAAACCACTCTGCACTGTAAGCCTTTCAGTTTAGAATTTCACTCTAAAACGTTTAAACCGCGGCGAAAGATAATAAAGCAGCAGTCCGAGCAAGAGCAAAGAAAAAACGACTCAACGAAACAAATTCGAAAACTGGCAGGGTCAGCCCAACTTGCCACTTACAAAATACAGCTTATGCAATCTTATTTTCGCGAAGGCTCAACGTTATATTACACGCCCGGGTTCGCGTGTGTGCGCGCGCGCGCCCAAACGCGTGTATCTAGGTCGGAGCGAGCGTTTGATCGCGCGGGAGACTTCGCCGGCATTACGCACGACGTCGAAGCGGAAAAGAATAAGGACGAGCGCGAGCTAAATGAAAAATGAAAAATTCGCTTTAAGCTTCTTTGCAAATACCACGTCACGATTACCACTTGATTCTGCGCCGATAGACGAAAAAAAGGCCACGCAGCCTGACTTTCTCTCTCTCTCTCTCTCTCTCTCTCTCCACGTTCGACGTTTGCGCAAGCCAAAGACTATCGCGGCGCGTCGATTTTAAAGAGCAGATCTCTTAATAATTGAAAAGTAAAAATGGCCGTCGGAAATTACGAAGTGCATTGTGGACGGTGAGGGTTACACGCGTGGCAGGTGTTCGGCTCACGCACCTCCCTGACAACTATCCCCTTTCCACTAATTTATATGCAAATGTACTTTCCGATCATTTCGTTAATTTTTATTGCACTTGTCTCAATTTCCTCATTTGCCTAAAAAATGACATTTGCGCTAATTGGCATTTTTCCTATCCTCGAGATTAATGTCCCGAAGTGCAAAAGAGTAAACGAGTAAATAAATAAATAAATAAATAAATAAATAAATAAATAAATAAATAAACATAAACCGATGCCAAAGTAAAATGCGCCGAAAGATTACGTGCTCGGGCGTTTGTAACGGCTTTTAAAAAAAAATATTAAACTGCAGGCGCTACAACGCGATTCACCACCACTGGCAGAAGCCGTTTGGCGCTGTTGCGTAACGTTCAATTACATCGCGTCCTCCTTTCGCGAGATGAAACGAGTCGCGTGAAACGAGCGACTTCGTTTTAACGGAAAAAAGTGCTCGACAGTCTGCCAAAAGGCTGGACCACGTTAGATCACCAGGAGGAGAAGTAAGAAAGACTGGGCGCTCCCTCCGCCTCCTCGGGGGTCGCTCCTGACGCCGCTTTCACCACCGAAAAAAACCTTCTCGGCTCGCAAAAGGAGAGACCCCGACCGCAACCGCGGCCCCGACTCGACAATCCTCGTAATAAAGGTAAATGAAAGGAAAGCGCGCCGGGAACAAGAGGTGGGTGGATTCCACGAGGGAGCGGCTCGACCATGGGTTAGATCGCTGGTTAACAGCCTCGTAACTTTCGGCCGTCTCTCTCCTCGGTGGCGCTTTGGTGTCGCCTCCTTTCTCGTCTCGTCGCTCGCTCGCCTCAAGTGATCGATTAACATTCGCGGCATCGCGAAAATCAATAGCGCAGCTGGAAATTACGGCCGCCGCGTGTCTGGGCCAGCGATCATGGAAGCTCGAGAAGGCGCTCGAGTGCAAAATCGTCCGCGGACTCGTATTTTGCACGCGTCTGAAATTGACGCCACCACTCGCCGAGAGATAAATCTCCCGGTTCGAAATTCATTCTCTCCGACGCGCTCCGATGATGCTGAATTGCTAATAATTTTCGCGTACTTTGCAAACAAGGAGTGCAGCTCCAGGGTGGTTTTTCGCCTCCTCGTTAACGACTGCGATTCTCGTAATTTTCCAGGTGCAACTGAAATTGCATCTTGCGCCAAGGCCTGGACTGGAGGAGATCAATTTGCCTCGAGCCAGATCTGGTCCCGCGTTCCACATTCGAACCACTTTCCTCCTGCGCCACGATTATCTCAATTTCCCTTTTTCTCTTTGTCTGAGCAAGCGCCTGTACTCGTCGTCACTTTAGCCTCCAGCATTATGACGTTTTAAAATCGGTCGAGGAGTTTTTAAATAGGATTTTAGAAATGTCTGCTCTTGTCGCGCGATTCAAATAGTCGAGATGGAATCTTTTGCCACCGGATCGTTATGGCTCTGCTAGACTTTTATTTAACAGATCCTTCTGCTCCATCTCTCTCGCTTCTCGTTCGTCGCCCTGTACTACCGGATGGCCCTTCTTCGCGTCCCCCCCCTCTCTCTCTCCCTCGATCTTATCCTCCAGCTTCTTTACTTGGTTTCCCCTCTCCGACGTCGAGCTCGTGTTTGTGTTTTACTCGATTTTCTCGAGCTCTTTTGTTCGCGTACGTGCAATCAGTTTCCACGCCTATCTACTCGACTGCTCCTCGGCTGGCCGAGCGCTGCAAAAACTTTTTACGCTACGCACTTGACTTTATTGTGATTTAGAATTCGATGTTTTGTGATTGGCACGTTCAGCAAAAAATAATCGAAATATTAATCCGACTCGATGTCGATTACATTTGCTACCTCCACTCGTTACTAGCAAAATTAATTAAATTTATTAAATTAATTGCAATGGACATTAAAGCTCTAAGTGACCTTTGGCGTTAATAAATATTTGTGTCGCGTTAGTCGAGTCATAATTGGATGGATACGTGACGATAATTTTCATCGGAGGCGATGAAAAACACGTGCAATACAAGGCAATAAAAGGATCGGATACTGTTGCATTTACATATTAGATATTAATAATCGGACTCGAGCGGCGAAATTTCATTAAATTAATTCGTGGAGCAACGAACGCGCGCACTTGCGCGGAAAACAAAAATTACTCGAGCACTTTTCGGAGATACAATTAGCGTCTGGACGTAAAACCAGAAATAAACGCAAGTGTGCGCCATTTGCGTACGAAAGCCAGTGCCCCGCGCGGGGGCTTTATTCCTAATGCAGAATTTAAAAGTATAAACAACTTGGGCCGAATATTTCACGGCTATTGATTGTTGATCGGTTGAAAAAAAGTTGGATTCTTGCAAGTTAACAAGTTGCGAACCGAGTCATGGGTTTGAAAAACTTTTCTTTGGATCGGAATGCTGTCCACGAGCGCGCGCGTGTGTGCGTGCACGGTGAATTGATATTCATTCGAGAATTCGCAATTTCGCGTTCCCTATTAATAATTACTCCGCCATGGCTTCTCCTCCGGAGCATCTTCCACGGCCTAACGATTCGCGCAAAAGTACCGACGAAAATGCGAATTCGCAAAGTTCAAGGTTTCTTCTCCTAACGATAATAATAAAACTCGGCACTGTATAAATTTTAAGGATTAGCACGGCGCTGCTTACGATGCAGCCCTGATGATAAAGTTGAGTCGCGCTTTACTTGGTTTATTAAAAACAACAACAACAACAAAACGCCCCGCTGCCCCCGTAACTCAAGAGCCCGGGCGGTACGCTTTTCGATGTTTGCGTGCAAAAAACTAGAAAAAGGCGCCTGGGAACTTTCACCGACTGCTCGAAGTTGACGCGCTCGGGCTCTCAAGAAAGTGCCCGTTGCAATTCCGCCGCGATCCGATCGTACGGGTCCTTTTCCAGGAGTCGATCGCGCAATTATCACCTAGTGGCGCTGCGACTTCCAGCGCACCTGGCCCCGGGCGGTCGTCGGCGCATTCCCCTCGTACGCGCGAGTGCACTTTATGCGTCTATTGTCGGGGCGGGGGGAAGAAGGTAGGGAGAAGGGAGACGCGACTCGGCTTATAAAGCCTGGCACCGCGGATTCTTGGGAAAATCGCATTGTATAACCGCATTTTTCTTCATCGTAATTATGCGGGTGCGTGGGTCGGTAATAAGGCGATGCGCTGTGCCGCGGAGCTCCGAGTACGCGGGTGTGTGTGACACACATGATAATGAAGCCGCGCGGCACTAACGAACGCGGCACGTCGTCCGATTGTTTTACAATTATGGCGCGCGGGGGAGGGGATATTTTCCTCCAGCGTCGCCGCTCGCTTATCTAATTTAGCAGTGCGCCGCCGCGGAGGCTCTTCCCCCCTCCTCCCATCCGAATGCCATTAACGATTTTTAAGAGTCGCTAAAACTTAATCGCGCATTCTTGTCTCGCTTCCGCCTCGGCTCTACAATATAAATATGAGCCGAATGCGCAAGCTTGGAAAGTTTATTTAAAATAATGTTTATTGCGCCTCGTTCGCGGCGGAGAGCCCAGAGTCGAGAGAATACTGGTTTCCATTCGCAATGTATTACAGGCAATTTACTTTTACTGCGCTATTCGTAACCTCAAAACTAAATTCTATAAAAAAGTGCCAGTAAACCGAAAAGTATTAGAAAGTCCAACAATCGAGTAAATTAACGCAGAGCGAGGCTCGAACAATACTAAACATAACCTGTCTCAGGCCATTGAGAAAATGCGGACGGAATCGCTGCCAAGTTAAACTTTCTCGAGTTAAAAAGGCAGGATAACGCCGCGCACTGCTACCAAAGTGGGCAGTCTGAAAACTTTTCAGCGGATCGCGTAGGAGAAGGAAGAGGCTTCCCCGTTCGTATGCTCAGCCCAACTGAGGTGAGGGCCAAACTGGAAGCTCGAGCAATCGATTACGAATGGCGAACACCCTCCTGAATAACGGACGCGTTGTCTTATCGCGTCGTCGCACCCGCGCGTGTCCTTCCAAAAATACGCGTTGGACGACCGCGGACCGTTAGCTGCAACTCCACAATTGCGCTCGTTGCTTCGCTTCGGCAGCTGCGACCAACACTGATTAGTCGGCGCTTTCGATTTTTAACGGCGGGATAAAAAAGGAGTCTTGTAAATTCCCGGCTCCTCCAGGATCGCGTGCGAGAGATCACGGCTAGACGCGCGTTGAACGAGGAGGGAAAGACAGGCGAAAGCGCGTAACCGAAGCCCAGGGCGAACAAACTGCAAGAGAGACACGAGCGACCGACCGACCGACCGACCTTGCCTTTACGGCTCTGAATTTACGTAATTGCATATTTTAGCCTGTGTGCGTATGTGCGTTGCTCATTCGCTGCCCGGTGGGAGGAATATTATTTTTTGCCCGCGTCGCTGTGCGCTTTTTGCCGGACTTTTTACACCGGGCTGTTTTTCATCGCGGTTTACCGCGGAAAATTTGCATTCTTTGTGCGCGCCGCCGCCGCCGCCGCTCGACCCGTTAATTCATCGGAACATAATTATAAAGCGTTTGCGCCGAAAAACAATTACAGCCTCGAAATTTACGAAAAATTAATACAGAGCGCGTCCCGATAAGTTTTAACGCGACTTTGGCCAACGTTTCGGATTCAAACTGCGGCTTTTGGTGGTTATCAAATGTTATTTACGTCGATAATTATGGATCGGGTCGTAAATAATGGCCGTTCAATGGCCCAAATCTTATCGCCACTGTTGCTGTGATATAAGCATTTATTCGTGTCCAGCTGAATGCGCAAACTAGCGGCTTATGTGGAGCAATGCTGCAAGCGGCTGCGATCGCCGACATTTTTCAGCGCTAATCCACAGACGCAATGAACGCTGATACAAATACCGGAGATACAATCCGGGGCCTATTACCGCTATTACCGATTCATTCCTTCCCGACTTCTGCCGCGTGACAGTCCTCCGCATTTTAAAACAGTAATACTCGGCGCTCCGTCTCTCTCTCTCTCTCTCTCCCTTCGGATGCGTACGGTCGCAGCCAAGCGCAGCCTCGCCAGAATAATGGCGCACGCGGCCGAGTAGTGCATCGACGAAAATTTTTAATCGCTCGTCCTTCGAATGCGATGATGCGCTTCGGCGTGAGTCGGAAACGATTCGCGTGTGCGGCGTAAAAGTGCAACTCGGCCGAAGCTCGGACGTCGACGAGCACGAGTTCGCGGAAGGAGCGCAGGAAATGCGACGAGGTGTTGGCCGAATCGCGCGATAATTAAACTACCGCAGCCGGTAAATTCTCGTTCGCGCCTAAAGGAAAAAGCCCGGGTGAACATGGCTGGGGCTGACGAGCGACCGCTGAAAAGCAAATTTCCCGGAACGGATGAAGTTGGAAATTCGCTAAAACAGCTCCTTATTTATTTATTTATTTAATAAGGACGCCGGTTGCACCGCACTGGCAAACTAATGGAATAAAGTACTCGTGCAGCTCTAGTCGTCGTTTGTCGAAAGTTGGCAAAACGGAGTGTAAGGCCGCGTTGCTCGTGTGTCACCGGTAATTAACCGAGTAATCAACGAAAGCACCCGCGCGGCCCAGTTATGACGAACTTTTAATAAAACGAGCGATAAATAGCGTAATATAAGTTACACGAGGAGCCAAACGAATAAAGCGCGCTGATGCAAGCGCACGGGCGGACGGCCGTATTTTATTATTATAATTATTATTCCAGTGTGTGCGAACTACGAACAAGCTCGTATATTACAATACATTTGTAGCTCCGGTTGTTGGTTCGGCGCATTTTTACTCGCTCGCGCCGCTCCTTCTTTTGTGCTCGCGTCATTCCGCCCTCTATCTCATTTTATCCCTCGGTGTGATTCGCCGCGTGGGGCACGATGCACCTTTTTGCATTCCGCAACTACTGCGGAACAGCCAGACTTTTGTTTTATGGATGCTGCGCATCTTCTTGCGCGGACCGAGAGAGAGAGAGAGAGAGACAGAGAGAGCGATGGGAGGGCGGGGGCTACCTCGGCTCCTTCTCCCACCCCTCCCAATGCAGCCGTCGGCAGTAATAAAATTGCGGGGCTTCTTCTTTTTCCTCCTCCTTCCTCCTTTTCTCCATTTTTCTTAACTTGCTTATGCCGTATCGCGTAGCCTCTCGTGCCGCTCTTTTTCCGTCGCCCTCATCGTTCAACCTACATTTTTGGTTGTTTTTTAACGAAGGGAGTAAATCACGAATTTTACGAGTACTCGTTAAGTTTGGTTGTCCGAGTCGATTTAATTAGCACGATTATTATTCGCTCCATGTCGATGATTTTTATGACATTTTAAACAGCATTTTTCAAACTTTGATTATAAAACATTGGATCTCTTAACTTTTCCTTTTCAGCAATCATCCTTCCGTTTCTTTGCGCAAAAAAACTCATTGTTCGTCGGCTTCTCTTTACGTTGTTGTTGTTGTTGTTGTTGTTGTTGTTGTTGTTATGATTATTCATATTACTACTACTACTACTACTTTTATCATTGTTGCTGTCACTTATTATTTTATCGAATATGCGTAACTTAGACAGTGACGTTTTTGTGTCCCGATCTAATTATACCCTTTTTTGCTCTGCACTCGTCTCCCGCTTATCGAATTATTCCCTCATTTTCAGTTTTTCCGCCGTTGTTCATCAAGCCACTTTTCGTTTAAATGGCTAAACTACTTTACGGGCCGCAGCTTACTGATTCGACTTTCTATACGCACTTTTCCTCGTATTTTGTCGAAAGCTTTGCAAAGTTTTACACCGAATAGTTTCTTATTTAATTGACTGTAAATTCATTCCTCGAGTTTTGAAAAGTCACCGGATCCGCGTTGTAGTTTGCTGGATCAGTCAGCAGCACTTTTTTCATTTGCATTTATCAACGCAACACTATGTCCTCCGCGCCCTTTTACATCAACGATTCAGCCTGTGCAGAGGAGATCCGCCTAGAAAGCTCTAATTTCCATTCAGTTGCGAACGAATAAACACTTTGGTGCACTGGTTCGTCTCTGGTCTCCTCTCGATAAATCAAGCAATAAGAATGTAATTTAATAAACGAGTTTCATTGGCTACTCGTCCAGTTTATTTGGCAAACCAACCTCGACGTTGCCGTTACATAATTGGTTCACGAGAAACGAAGAATTATCTTTACGAGATTATTGATCATTTCCGATGTAGGATTCATTATACCAATCAGATTTATATAATGAAATGTTCTTATTATTCAGGAATTTTCCTGTCGGTTACCACCGAATTAATTAAGAACGAACCAAGTTCTCTCGCATATTCGTGCACTGTGCAACTTCTTCGCGACGACGATGATTTACAAGATTATCTTATCCGCTGCAGTAACGCGCAAAAATAAATTGCATTATTTATAGGCAGCTATCGAGGACGATGATCAATAAACACTCGGTATTTATAAAAACAACGAGATGGAAGCGAATATAAAGTTGTCGCGAGATCAGCGAGAAATATCCGCGAAAGGTATTCCGTTCGAGTGTTTTTCGCGCAATTCCCGTGTAATTGTTAATTTGTCGCGTTACTCGAGTCTTTAAAATAACGAAACTCGAAGAAATTCATGGCACCGGAAGCTCGGCTTCGATTACAAAACTCTCGGGAAACTAATTAATCGTTAAATTGGTGCACATTACCGTCTTAAAAACCTCCAAGAGAACCATTCTCTGTGTAAATTTTTCAATACAAGCGAACCAACTTCCAACGTCAACCATCCCGCATACCGGGAACTGGATAACGCTCGCGCGGACAAATAGGCATTCGAGCATCGACGCGGCCACCTGCGCACACTCGGAGGATGTACGCGCTCCCCGGGACGCGTATCTTGTCTCTTGTCTCTTTCGGATTTATAGGACGGAAAAACGGATTCCGAGAAAAGGAGCGAGAGATCGTGCGTGCGCTCGTGCACAATTTATGCGTGCGAGGCAGTCGCGTCGCACCCTCTTTATTGGACAGATTTACCTTTATTATTATCCCGGCGCATCAGGCCGAGAGCTGGAATTCGACTTTTTGCGTTACTTTCTCCATCCCATTTCTCTGGCTCCTCGCGGACACCAGCGCCAACACGAGTGTTTGCGAAATTCACGAGCTGGCGAGAGACGCGAGGGATTCGAGGACAAACGAGCTTCTGCCTTCGCGAAAGCGTTCGCGTCGATACCGAGCAACTGCTCGAGTAGTTACGCGACCGGCCCTCGTCCCTCCTTTCTTGCCAAGTTAAGCGGCGAATAAATTGGTACCGGATGCCACTTGAGCCGTATTTATATGCGCCCCCGCCTGCAACTTTTTACTTAGCAAGGCTTAACTTTTTCACTCGGAATCAATGGACTCGATAGCGAAGTTACGGAATTGCGCCGCACGTGACTTTTACAAATTACGACGACACCACGTGGTACCACCTCGCGCGCCATTTCGCAAGAATGCGCAACGCGCCATTGTTG
Organism: Platyscapa corneri; assembly: GCA_018907185.1. Lineage (NCBI taxonomy): Eukaryota > Metazoa > Arthropoda > Insecta > Hymenoptera > Agaonidae > Platyscapa > Platyscapa corneri. The sequence continues at coordinate 5,570,037 of JACCHW010000024.1, read as the reverse complement.
CATCGACGTCACGTGTAACGGTCTCGGGTCTCGGGTCTCCACCCGGACAGGAGCTTGTATATTATTAGGGATCGAGTGTGCGCGCGCGCGCGGGGGAACTTTTAACCCAGATTGCCGCCGTTGGCCGAAAAGATGGTCGCGCCGAGCGCCGCCGACCCTCGTTTCGGACAATCGTTGTTTGCCATTTGGGCAACGAAGCCGTGCAAAGGCCAATGACTTCCTCGCTCCGAATTAAGCAAAGTTTCGCAACGCTGCAGCGTTGACAAATGCCTTGCGTGTGTACGAGTTTCGATTTTGCGGTCCGTTTGAAAGGGCTTCCCGGGAACAGTCGTCGCGGCGCTTGCCAAACTTGCGCAATTTCACAAAACTTTGGAGAACTTTCCATTAGGCCAAGTGGGAAATCAGGAACGGGAATAAGGATTAACGACGAGGCGCGGTTACTAGTCGTCCGATCGTGTTTTTCAATGATCCGTGGCTCGCGTCCGAACGATCGATCGATCCAAGCACGCGTGCACGGCTCGAGCTGACCCGAGCCGATTTCATACTGGACGGATTCGAAAATCGTGAATTCGAACGCGAGATCTCGGCAGTCGGAAACCGACCTAAACTTGTTCCGAGATTCGAGATTCGTTCGAGCGAGCATTAAAGCTGTTGCTCGTTCGCCAAATACTGCGGACGTAAATTCCGTCACACGCACGTGTTTTGCAAATTAAACAGATCCGAAATTGATCGCCGCGCAAAGACTGATTCATAACCAAGAAAATCTTTGCGGAGCGCGCACGCGAGGGCCGATTTGCAACGCGAAGCTACGATGAATAGATCGGGGATTGCCCTGCGCAATGGGCGCGCTCTCCCCTTTCCACGTTAATTAATTAATTGAATAAATAAATAAATAAATAGATAAACACGGTACGATGGCTGGGATGTTGGCGTGGAGAGTAGCGTGACAAATGACAAAGTCATGAGACGTCGGCGAATGACGAGCACGAACTTCGCTCTCCTTCACCGTATAGAGCAAACTCGTTCGCTCTAATTCATTCGAAAATAGAGACGAAAAATAAAACCTTACGAGTGGACGTCATTGTCGTCAGGGACACTTGGCGCGCAAGGGCAAGGCGAGAGCGACACGAACGAGCGAAAGGAAGCAAAAAGACACGGTGCAGAGGAAACAGAAATAGAGTGCAAACAAAAGAGACGCAGACATCCTGTGCGCGTTAGTCACCACGGAGATTCGCACGCGCGCACGTCTACCCGAGAGACGACAAAAAGAAGAAAGTTTCAAGGTCGGCAATTAAAAAAGAGACGACAGACCCGAGAGCAAAACCGTTCTATTCCGTTGCATCATTAACCGCTCGTGGTGGTGGTGGTGGTTGCGTATCGAACCTCCGGTCGCAGTCGCGAAGCGCCTTGCAAATTAATAAGGCTGGCCAAATATTTGATAGAGCCCTCCTTCCTCCCCCTACGGCGTCGTTTAAGGTACCCCCCCCCCCAGGTAAATGATAATTAAGCAACTCGCCTTCCGAACGGCACTCCCAATCTTTATTGCAATCATATAATTGTCTTACCAATTTGCGCGATCTATTTGCTTTACCAAATAAATGCGCAATTATTCTCGGAACATAATATTCTGACCTGAATTTCGCTCGAGTATCCCTCACACCTGTATACGTTGACTTATATAAATTAGCGCACGAGCAAACTCTATCCATCGTGTTTAAACGAAGACCTAATTTTGTCGAAAGCAAACGACGAATGTTGTCGGCGCGTGAATTCAAACGAGATAAGCCAAGCGAAAACTGTTTTTAATCGACGTTGTTGCCGATTCGCGGAGAGTGTCTCTTTCGAATGTTTTTATTAACCTATCGACTATCCCCCCGCCCGAGCAGTTATTCGGAAAAGCGCGTTACCCATACCCCCTAATTATTTGAAAAGGTAATTTTCCTCTTGCCGTTGTATCGTCGGCCGCCGGAAGCGAACAGCCGCTGCAATTTAATAAATTGAAAACTGACGCAAGATGATGCGCGATGTCGCGTATTTTGTTCCGTCCAATTGGAGCAGAATTTTTTCGAGAATGCGCGAAAATTTTGAAGAAAAATGTCGCTATAAATTAGGAGAGCGAGCCCGTCGATATTTTAATGGCTTTATCGCGAGTTGAGGCGAGAGGAGGTTGTCGCTCGCTTCGACTCGGACGGGAATCGTTACGCGCCGCGTGGCTTCTAATTTACCAAATACACACGAAGCCTTTCAACCGTTTCAGTGACAGCAGCAAAATAGTTGGCGCGCCCGCATGCGCGAGCAAACAGGGAAAGGCGAAGAGAGTAAATAGAAAACGGCGAGGGAACAGAGGCGCCAGCATGAGATTATTAGAAACAACGAATAGGAGAAAAGAGATTGCTTTGTACGGTGTCGCTAAAACGTATATAATGCCGAGTAATTATTAAATTGCTAAAGTAATGCCCGAAGTAGAGGGAGGGGAAGGGGCTGGGCGTGAGCGAGAGGGGAGGGTAGCCTTGAATACACAGGGCCAGCAGCGACGCTTTCGCTTAATTAAACTATGTCTAGCCCTGGCCTGTGCTTAGCGGACGACGACAAGGAAACGGAAGAAAATGAGAGGCAGACTGAGACGCAGCGGGGGAGTAAGCGCAATGACAAAGGTACGCCGGGATGAGCGCGTGCCTTCATTAGGACTCGACTCGCTATATACACTTGGCCGAGTTGAGTTGCCACTGTTTCTGCGCCGCCGCCGCCGCTGCTGTTACTCGCTGTCAACGACGCCAGTGCCATTAATACCGCTGCTACGTAATCCGAAACAAGAGAGCGAGGCTAATTTCGTTCGTCACCGGCTATACCTCGCCCTGCTTGCGCGCGCGCGCGCGCCTTTTTTCCATTTGGCGCACCAACGACGAGGGACGCGCCCCTGCCGCTGACGAGTCCGTCGCACGGACCTCGGCGTTTGGAGAAATCGCTCAAGACCTCGCGAGTCTTGGCTCGAAGCGAGACGACGCACTCGCCTAATTCGCAGCCAGACGTCGAGTTTTCAAACTGTCAAACTGTTTGCGTATAATTAGAAGAGCCCCTTTGTGTCACGAGACTCGATCCGAACGCGAACATCAAACTCCGGCTGCTGGATTATCTTATCAAAATACGTAATTGGACTTGGCACGTCTCCCCCTCGAATCGTCGAATTGTGAACGCGCGAAACTTTAACCTCTCATTAGTTCCTTTTTCCGTCCTGCCAGCCGCTTGCTCCCCGCTCCAATGTCGAGGCTAAGAAAACGTTGCATCGGCAACGATTGCGAGCAATCGAGCCCATATTTTTGCGGGAAAAGCTCGTGAAAAGGAAATTCACGGGACGTGCCCCATTAATGAGAGTGGATAAAGCCAAACAAGTGCCAATAAAGGCCAATAAAGGCTACGGCTTGGGTAAAAACTTCGGGGAAAGCGGGCCTGGGCGGCCTGGAATCGAGTTCATTCGGAAAAGGCTGCACGAGTGCGAGGCCGAATCGTGTCGCGTCCCCTGTACACGTGTGCAGCAACGTACAGCGCGCAACTTTTCCCGTTTCCGACGTTCGTGCTCGCCAAATTTTCCCCTCCCCCGTTGCCGCGCGAGACGTGCGCCCCCGCCCAAGCAGGCCAAAGTGACCGCACTTTTAGCACCAGTTCCACTTATTTACGGGTTCGATATTTGTACATCCGCGCGCCGCTACGGCAAACTCGCGTACGCAGCCGCGTCTCCAGGTCTTTCCGGAGCCTTCTCCTCGAGTGTCTCTGGACTTTTCAAGCCCTCGCGTCTCGTCGCGGCAGCTCGGCTCCGAGAACTGGAGTTTGAAGTTAGCACGCGAGGACTGTTTCGGTTCTCGCTCGGAAAACAGTTTCCCACTCGCGGCGATTGACGCGGTGAAAAGCCGGTGCAGAGCTAAAACAGAGACGCGATGCGCTCGAAGATGGGAAGTTGGTTGCGCAACGGGTGTACGCAAGCGTCCGCAAACTCTCCTCGCTCCGAATTAGCAATCGGCGTCGGCTCGATATTACTTTGTCCAAAGAAACAATCGATTTTCCGTTCCAAAAACAAGCCAGCGGCGGTAATTCTCATTCCCATTGTGCTAATTATCAAGCGAAGCCAGTCGCTTATAACTTGTAATTGACGACGATCCTCTTACGCAACTATAAATTACACTTATTTGCCGAAACGAAAAGGAATCGCGAGTAAACAATGGAGCGAAATGGCCGAGCGCGCGTTTAATATTAACGTGGCGCAGTTAAGTATATATTTAGCGGACGTATGATTTTAAATAAACTCGGAGAGTAGGTAAACAAGTGCAGGGCGAGCAGCCGCACGAACAACGCAAAGGACGTGGGGGAGGGGGGGAATTGCATGCGGCACGCAACTGAAACTAGTCAAAGTCGCGTATTTCCAGCACCAGACAGGTTCGCGGCCTTTGTACCGGTTGCCGCTCAATTATGGAATCTTGGCATTAAAGCGGAGGCTCGCCGGGGCGCGGGGGTGGACGCGCGGCAATAATCAAATTTGTCGAACCCGTATCGCGCCGCTGACATCCGGAACAAGAACCAGTCATGCGACAACTCCAGTCGCGAATGGAAAATTCATTAGTGGCGAATTACTACCGTAGAACCTATTTTCGCACACGACGACGACGACGACGACGACGACGATGGTTTCAGCTTAAGCAGCTCTCCAACTGAACTCGCGCGTCTCGTTCTTAAAAAGCCAGAAACGCGGATGAGACGAAATCAACGAGCGAGCCCAGAATTATTATTTTGAACTTAAGATAGATGGGTGCAACCGCCCAAGCGTCCGTCGAACGATCGAGCTTCGCGCGATTTCGGAGGCTTCTGTAGATGCTCCCACTCGCTCGCAATTATAAAAATTAACGAACGTAGCTGCGCGCGGTGCGGCGTCGAAGGTCGCCAGTGCGAAACTGGTTATTCAATTCCTCTTTGTCAATTACGGCCAAAAAACGAACGGCAAAACAAAGCAATCAAGCGCGTAATTTGTCGACGCTCTGATTAGGTAATTTAAATACAGTGTACAGTCTATACCCGAGTGCATAAAAGTCTAATGGTTGGAATGAAATGTAAATTATCCGAGGATCTGATTCCATCGCTTTCCTCGAGCGTTTCTCTCGATCTACGATTGATCCAAGAATGCATTTTAGGAATAATAAAGGTCGCGATCGCCGAAACAATGGAGCAGCTCCGGTGGATTTCATAGACAAAACAAAGATAATCGGATGACTTGATAAGAGCGCAAAAGAGTAACATAACCGAAAAACGAGGCCTTTTTTGCGGACATTTATCGCGGAATTATAGGGAGGGAAGCGTCGGTCTTGCAGCTGATCCATCCTCGTTTGGTACTCGAAATAATTTCATTGAAATTTTTGGATTATAAAATTCTGAAGTAAAACTCAGCTAATCGATTTTTCATTTATCCCTGAATTAGGCTTAGGAAAACGTTCGTGTCGCGGAAAATCCATTCTTTCGCTTATTTGTTAAACGATGGAAAGTTTCATTTTCGAAAATGAAAAGTCTTGATTCAATTTTCGAAAGTATTATTAGCCGCGTAAAATTGTACCCAAACGAATTCATCACCAGAGCCGAGATTAACAATTTTAATGGAAATCTAAAAATTTCCTCTTTTGCAAAATAATCGAGTCGATAAACTGTAATTTAATCTACTGTTCATCGATTACCAGAAATAGACGTATTCTCTTCAATATCCTTATTTTCAGTTACGTCTGGATTTATTTACAAATTTGTACAATACTGGTAAATTTAGCGTTGAAGCGATAAAATTAGACGCCGTATTATATTTCCATTAAATATCCAATTAGTTTGAACATCGTTGCTTTAGAAGTTTTTAATACATACCGCGTAAAAATAAAGCCTAGAACTTTTCCTCGTTGATTCCCTAAATTAATAATAATAAACGATCGATGTAATTAAATTCGTATGTATTAGGTCGTGCACAATACAAGTGTGTACGATGCTTTCCAATTCTTAACGTTTATAAATTAGAAAATGTATGGTTTTGTAAAAAAATTTTTTTATTTAACAAATAGCATGGGACATTTGAGGGATTGGATTTAAAAAAGTACGATTACTGTCACTTGTGAAAATATTAAAGGGTTACCTTATTTCATCGCAAACGCATTCGATAAATTTCATTGAAAAAATTGTCGCAAAGAATTTTCATATTTCAAATTAAACAAAGTTCAAATTTCAAATTAAACAAATAATAAATTTTTAATATTAAAAATACATTTGTCTTTGTGTACGCGAGCGAACGTTTGTTTCGCATTAGTTTGCTGCTACTCGTTATCGATCACCGACTTTGCCCGTTTATTTTATCAATCCTCGCGCGCCATTAATTGTACGCATCTAAATAGTACAAGATAATTCGGATTTTAACGAATATGAGTTATTAAAATAAAATTCGTCCCGGGTGCTGTTTTTATTATAAGATTACAGCGGCGTTTCTACAGATCCATTATCTAATTCGTGCACCGCAATAGTTTTCCAAAGACTATTTCTATCGGTCGTTTCGCCAACTTTATCAATACGAAACCGATGAATTGAAAATTGTGATCGTAATTGAAAAGAATGGCGAACAAAATGATAGGAGCATATCGATGTCGTGAGTTTCGGACAGCTTTGATCTCGCGGGAAAAGTTTGAAATCTTACGCCGCCCGACGAGATATTAAGTTTCGGATCAAGGTGGAACGGCAAACACCACTCCAAGTTTTTTTTTTAAGAAACTCTGGAAAACTAGAGAAATCGGTTATTGTTTTGAAATTTTAATAATTTCCAAGGCGTCGATATAAAATTGACAATTAATATTTCGATAATAAGCTCAAACAAGCTCTCCGAAGCTAAATTAGCGAGTAAATGAATTAGAAACGACATTATATCGGACAAGTTAAATTAAAATATCGAACAATAAGGCTTACATTATATATGTATATTCGAGACTAGAAAAAGAGGGACAATTGCGAGAAATGCGAGCCGAATATAGTAAATTCAATTACTGCATTCGTCCAGAATCTCGATTGTTAGTCGAACTGCGCTTACAAGTTTTCACCGACGCCGTACTTTTGGTCGCCACGTTAAAATCTTATAAAATTCAAAAGCACAGCATTTCGTCGGAAATTCAAAGACGAAATAAGACGAATAAAACCGAGTTTTCTGTTGAAAAGTCAATTTTCAAAAAATGCGAACGTTATCTATGCGTAAAAGCCGTTGAATGGAACGATTTCTATAAATCTCGATTTTATTAGTTTAAAGTATAATATATCATAAGGAAGCCCTATCTAAGACATACAGTTTTTTAATTCAAATTTTATACGAGCGCCTATCAAGTGATTATACTTTGAATACAATTCATTCTCAATAACGTTGAAGGGCTCGAGCGATTGTATTCGAGATTTATAACTTAAAGAGCTTATTCGTATAATGTTCCGGAGGTTATTTTAGAAGCTTTGGCTTTTTTAAATTTGGCATCCGGCTCGTTGAAAAAATTGTTTAGCAACGCAGCGACGACGACGACGACGACGACGACTGCACCACGAATAGAAACAGACTCTAATTTCTAGATTTACGCGATTCGCTCGACTCGCCTGGTCCAACAGTTTCAAAAATACCTTTTATTAAAGTCGAGTTTACGATCGATAAGATTTGAGACCGGAAAGCCGGAATTCGGCAACAACCAGTAACGCGCCGTTTAATAACGATTCGCCAGCCACTCGATACTCGACACGACGTTTGCAGCTGTACTTTCTCCTCCGAGCGGAAGGAGGAGCGAAACAAAACCGGAGAAGGGGCAACAGCCGCGATGAATAACGCGAGAGTGAAAAAGGACATCGGAATCGACGAGAGAGGACCGACTCTGATTAATTGCCACGCGGTCTTTAATTACGTTTAAGTACAAGTAGTCCACACCCCCACCTACGGCTCTCCGCGCCTACGAGCGCCAATATATATTTTAGGATTAGCCAAGTCCGCTATTCGGAACGCGTCGCGCAGTTCGATAGCTCGTAGGCACGTTTCGACCATTTTCCTCCTCGCGAGCCCATCGCTGCTTAATTTTATCATTTTTATCGGCTCCGACCGCCTCGCTCACCGCCGAATGCAGGACTGGGGGGGGGGGGTCGGGCTCAAGGACCCGATTTGACCCGTCGATGGAATTATTCATCGACTCGGGCAATACGAGTTGCCAGCGACGCACTTATCAGCTGCAGTTCTTCTTCGCTAGTTTCGAGACCACGAAACGCGGCTCCTCGGAAAATGCTCGCGGCGTCTTAGCTCGCAATCCCGGCTGTTTAGGGTCATCGTCGCTCGGTCGCGAAGCTTTCGTTGTTCCTGCTTTTCGAGCGCGGAATAAAGTTTTTCGCATACTTTTCCGCATACTCGGGTCCCGATCCGCGGAATTTCAAGCGACTTATTTGCGCAACATTCCTGGGCAAATCTAAAATTTAAGAATGTGTGATAAGCGCGGACGATAAAAATCCTCTCGACGTCCAGAAACAATGTCATTAGCGGGACTGAGAAAATAGCTTGCGCAAATATTTCGCTCGTCGGGACGAAATTCACTCGCGCCTTCGCTAAAATAACGAACAATTTAATAAAGCTTTAATTAAAAGCCAGATAGGGAGGCGAATCGAGGCGCAATCCGCGACTAAAAAATGAATCGTAAAATGATATTACTATCGTAGACGATGTTTATCGATAAAACCATACTAGCGACGGTGCGCGGGCGAACGAGCGCGATTTTTAAAAGCAATTTGAGCGAGTAAAAGCCCCGACGTTCGAACAAAAAATGTCAATTACTCAGCAATTACTCGACAATAATAGCGCAAGCTCCGAGCCGGAGGAGCTTTATTCGACTTTTCAATCAGCGGCCACGTCGGTAGCAGACGCAGTACGAAAATAAAGGTGAAGGCGGGGGGCGCACGTATGCGAAGGCGCCGCTCGCGAAAACCCAAGGCGCCAAAGCGTCGAACGCGTTGTTGTTTCGGCCGTGCGCCGATGAACGTGCGCGGGAGAGGGGAACCGCTTGGACCGCGCCACGTGATACTGCGACAGCCGCGGGGTCAGCAACCTTGCAGAAATTAACCGCTACTGTCGTTCGATACTATCTCGATTCGTAAGGGCGACTCTCTTTGAACAGCGCTCGGCTCTTTTGCATTCTCCCCCCACCCTATTCATCCGCCACTTTATTTTCGTTTTATTCGGCGCGCGATTCCAATCGATTGTTCCGCTTCGCAAGGCTGACTCGCGGGGCGAGTAAGTCGAATGCACACGCGATACGCGGGCATTTTGCCTCTTTGTCGAAATATCCGACGATCGCGGCTTAACTTCTGTTTTGCCGCCCAAAGATTAACGAAAACACGGCGTCTGACGCATAAAGGAACCTCGACGTCCTTTTCATCGCAACTTAAAACGTTACGTGCAAGCTTGGGTCTCTTCGAAAAATCACGAGCATGTGCATGCTCTCTTTCTGCTGTTGTGTGTGTGTGTGTGTGTGCTTCTTCGCGAGGTTCACGCGCGGAGAAAACCGAAGCGATACTTTGATGCGAGGCTGTTGCAAATTTCATTGCTGCTCGCCTCCGTCGGAGATTGCACGACTAATTTGGAAGCTGGGAATTATAAGTAAATCGACGGAACCGATAATCGCGGCCATCGTTAAAACCTAAAAACTCTTTAAAAAAGATTACGCGCAATTACGAGTTACCTTAAACCCGATACGACACCTTTCACGAAATACAAGCGCTAGAGGCAGTAAAAGCTTGCTTAATGCCTATTAACATATAAAGCAACCAAAATCAATACCGTGGCAACGAAGTTTCAGTCAAAGGTCGTAAAAAGTAATCACGAACGAGAGCATTAAACGAGTCGAGCCTGAAAAAATAACATATCCAATCTCTCGCCTCGGAAAACAACCGAGATACAGGAGCGCTTTCACCTGCTTCGACGCAAAGTTCGACGTACTCTTGGCTCGGAGCGGCGGTAAGCCACTGGGAGCGTAAACAACTTATTCTGCAAAAATAAATTCGCTCTCGGCGCGCACTTAGGGGCCGCGGAGGCGAGCGCCTGGTTCGGGAAAAAACAAAGAATCGAGGATGCCGATTACAATAAGAACTTTATCGAATAATGCCAGTTTAATTGTGCGGAAAATTGTAGCGGCAGGTGCGCCTGTGCCTGCGACGGCAACACCTCGGCCGCGTTTTCGTCTTCGCCGCTGCCTCTCGTAAATCGTTGCGACAAACTCGACTTTTCGAATGACAAGCTTGCGCAAAGCTTCCCAACTCGACCGATCATAAATGCTCCAAATATTTTGCAACGGCCGCCTCTTAAGCATCAAAGTTAAGAGTTTTTAGCGCGGCGATCAAGTCCGAGTTGCACCCGTTTTTATCGCGCCTCCCTGCCATTAAAGCCTCGCGCGAACCCTCCAAGACACGAAACAAGCGCGACGTAATTTATAGCCGAAATTCGCAATTGCTTCGCGTCGCGAAATGGCGCGCAACGAATAACTGAACTGGAAATAAGAAAAACAAAAACCGGGGCTGAGCATCTCCGAGCCGACGGCCGGAGTTGCGACTCGAGCTTTTCCCGTGTCGACGCGTTTAATTGACGCCCCCCCCTCTCGCGGCACTCATCAATCTCTCCTCAGCAGCCGAATACCCCCACCCGCGCCTTCCGAACTTCCAAACGGGGCTGCTCGTTCGCATTTTGCGCCTCGACTCGCTCACCGTATCCCCCGTCCTTGGCCAAAAGAGCTTTCCAGATTATCGGAGAACTCGCTCGAGCTCGGCACAGTTGGTGCTGCCTGAATTGTTTAAAAAATGGGGAAAGAGTTCGCGCGAAGAATTTGGGCGATCGGCTCGAATCGTAAAAACGTCCGCGCTCGGCTTTTGGGGCCCGAGGTTTGCTCTCCTCCAATTTGCCGAAAGCACCAAGGAATCTCGGAGATGCGCGCGTTCGTCCACGAGCCTCGGCTCGCTCTATTAAAACGCCGCTAAAGAGCGCATCCAGAAAATACCGAAGCTCTTCCTGCGCTCGTTGCAGTCGGCGACAAGTTGCTCGCCGGGGCTTACGATTGCATCGCGTGCATAGTTGCTAGACACGAAAGCTGCGCTCGACGCCGAGCGGACATTTTTGCCTCCTGTCGAAGCAAACAACGCGGCAGCGCTTAAAGTGGCCTTTGAGCCAAGTTTCTTTCGTGTCGAGAGAATTAAAATTTTTGCCTTAAACGGCCAGAGCGAATGGGAATGTGAGACAAATTAGTTGATTGCAATCGTAAATATGAAATTGCGCTCTCCGCCAAGATCTTATGCGTAATGAAATAAATTCGCAATTATGTGGCATTTTGCAATTGTCTTTTAAGAACGGATAACACGGCGAATAAATTCTACGTTACTTCGAACGCTATCCCCGAGTCTGCCCCGCACCACCACCACCACGGCATTTCATCGAATTAATAAGTCTTTTTATACGGCGAATCATTTTTATAAAATAAACTTTATGGATAATAAAAAATCCTTAATGACCGGGATGGTCTTGGTGCTGTAACAGATGGTACCGAGCCCGGCTGTAAAATAAACTGGTTTTTAACATTTTCAGCAGTTCCGAGGCGTTATTATGATATTTTTAGTTATTGTAAGCGATACTTTTAATTTCAGGCTTCGCGGCGTAAGAGTTTGGCGATTAGATCGAGGATTCGAGAGCCGAAGCGTAGATAAGTGCATTTGCGTTATTTCCCAAAGCCGCGGACACGAGTCGAGGTCGCATCCCTTGATTTTGTTTGCGCATCCGAGCGGAGGAAGTCGAGCGGCAATCAATCGCCAGTGGCTCTCGAGCACGAGCTGATTACTCGAGCCTTGCTTCAAAAAGCTCATTAACGAGGGACGGCGAGGCGAGTTTTCCTCATAACTGGGCCTGCAGGCCCTTAAAAAAGGATTTCAATTCCCGAGGAGGTCCTCCGACGTCTCCGAATGTGTAATCGTTTGACATAAATCTCATTTCGCAGCGTTAAATCGGGGCCGCGGTCGGCGCTCTCCTTCGGTCCGTCTCTCTCTCTCTCTCTCTCGCTCGCTCGCTCGTGCGCGGCTAACAGGTGAAATTACCGAGGCGCGCGCGTCCTCGAACCCGAGAACCGGATAGTCGGGCAGCGGAGGAGACGACGCCTCCGGGATCCCCGAGACGGACACCGCGACGCGGCGTAGCTGAAACAATCACCGGGACCAATGAAAAATAATCATTTGCATGATTATACGGTGGGCAAGGGCGAGCGAAAAGGGAAAAATTGTAAATCATTTCTGGTGCCCCTCCTCGGCCCGCTTCCACAGACCGCCAACGCTATTTACGCGGACAAATTGAGTTGTAAATTTAACGACGCCAGGCTGTTTCCTTCAATTATGTAAACTTTATGGCGCGCTCGTAGAGACGTCCGGTGCGCGATCCGCGTATAAATATTTTACTCTCGTCGAATTTTTCGAGGTTCGGCCTTCGATCGGAGCGTAGTTGCGGGTGGAGTAGGAATTAGCCGGGGCCCGAGCGAATTAAGAGACGATAGCGAAAATTATTAAGCTTGTAACTGATTTTAATGCTCGGGTAATTTATTCGAGCGGAGAGCGAGTTTCCCGTGCCAATTAGTTGTTTCCCTCTCGCTCTCTTAATAAGTCGACGGGTTGTTGCTCAAACTCGCGTTTTCCCAGTGCCTCGACTTTATTTGCCGAGCGCCAAGGACTGCGCAACATTTTTAAACCGGACAACAAGCCAATATATAACGGACCCGCTACGTGCTAAATTTCAAATATATTATTACCTCTCAAACTTTTCCCTCGCAACTTTAGCCGTAATATTTTCATACGCGCGCGCGCCTTTTTGCATCTCGCGCCTTTTACATTTTACATTTAACATTTCTGCGTCTCGGAGTTAGATTTCGATTCTATCGCAGTAATCGCCGAGTATTGCCTTTCAGCCGAGTTTAGTGGCTTACTTTAACGAAGGCAAATTACCCTTTAATTCGGTGTACTTGTTTATCCGCTGCTCCGTTATAAATAGCCGTTGCGCGGGAACATATTCATCGGGACTGCCTATGAGCCATTTTACTTCTTACTTAAATGGACACGCGCTAAATAATAATGCGTGTCCAGGCATTCGCGTGCAACGATAATTAGCTCTGACTGCGGAGGGAATTCGCGCATTCTTCGTTAAATAATTTAGAGAATACTAGTTATTTGTTAATCGATGCTCGACTTACGGCCAAGTTCTCTACTTCGCTGCTTGGACTCACCTGGAACAAAAAAGAGACATTTCGTTTCACAAAGGAGGCCGAATGAGAACATTTAAATACTAGAACAACTGGAAAAGCAACTTTCAATAATTGAAATACTGCGCTCCCACCATTCGTCGTTATCTTCGGCTCAAATGTAAATTATAAATATTTCTTATTTAGACAGGAATAATCGAGCAATTTATTTCACTCGAAATCGGAAAACGAGGTAACGACGAATGGATCGTGGGACACGCGACGCGTACACGTCTGCATCGACGCTTCGACGCTTAAAATGTTGTCCCTGATAATTGGAAATTGACACAATTACAATTGCAATGGGAAGGCAGAAACAGTAAAATATGATAAATCTCTCGGATTGAGGAAATTTTAATCGCTGGCAAAATCTGGCAATTTCCTTCTGGCCGGCCGGTGCTGCTCCCTCCCTTCCACTCCCGGCAAAAAGCCGTACACTCTGGAAAACTATTCTCCCGTTGAAAGTGACCGTCTCGAGTTGCCTCTTCTCCCGACTGGGAAAAGCTCGCTTTTCTCACGGAGTCGCGGGGGAAAGCTCATTCTTGACCCAAGACGGGGGCTTCCTTAACGGCGAGCGAAGAGCCGCGCGAGAGCTCGACTCCTCGGATGGACGTATCGACCAAGAGAGCAAAATAAAATAAGAGACGCCGAGTCCTCCTCCTTTTTCATCGCCTCGTATTTTTACAAAGTTTATCGAACTTTATTCGGAAGCAGCTGCTACTAAATACTAATGCCCGTTTGCTGTTTTTTGCATCGTCTCCGCGAGCGCTGACGAAAGTGCGAAAAAGTGTGGGAAAAGCGCGAAGAGTTCTGCAGAATTTTGCAGTCGCGCTCATTTTCGAAGCTAAAGCTCCGTTGACGCTGACGCATCCCTTCCTTTCGAGGGAATACAAGGGCCGTTTTTGGCTCCTCGCTTGATAACATCGTTACCCTCGCTCTCCGTAACGTCATCGGGCATCTGCGCGTTCAATCTCATCAGCTGCCGGGATAAGAGGACGAGAGAAGAGCTCGAGCTCGTCCCGGCCGTGCCCCTCCGTCTCGAGCCAACCCGCTGCCGTCCTCGAACGTGGAATACAATGCAAATTGAGCAAATCAGCCGAAAGCAACTGCCCTCTTGGCGCTACCAGAGAGAGAGCGGCGTTAAATTCTTCCACCGAAACATCCACGTCGAAAAATAAAGAGGCGAGGCGAGCCGAGCCAAGAGTAGAGGGGAGAAATAGAGTCGCGAACAATAACGACCAAAAGCTATTCTCGCTTTCTTTCTCCGTGGATGCACTTGTGCCGTACCATTTCCACTTGTGCGCTGCATCCGAGTTGAAGATCTGTCTGTGTGTGTGTGTGCGTTCCGGCGTGGTCCCTTCTCATCATTGCCGTCGCCCTGTCCCTGCGGTAACGTACCTTAATTTATGTTTTACTTTATTGGGTGCTGTTTTATTCATAAGAGCTCCTCTCGGCGCGTTTCTTCCTTTTTCACCGCAACTCCTTCCGCTGTTGGCGCTTATTTCCGCGCAGTCGTCGCCATTGTCGTCTTTTTTCTGCAAAAGCCTATTTTCCTCTAACCCCCCGGCAGCCCCCGCGCGCTCGCTCTCTCTCTCTCTCTCTCTCTCTCTCTCTCTCTTGCTCGTTCGTTCTCGCTGTTCCTTCCGTCGTTTCAAGCTGTCTGGCTCCGTCTAGATCTGAAGTGTAATTGACTCCTGAGGGACTCGTTGTCCCGGGTTAACAATCTACGACTTATTCTCTTGCCTCTCGCGCTCCCTCTACTTTTCTTATTAGCTCGGTCTTCTTTTCTTTCTCTTTTTTTCTCGTCTGCTTCTTTTCGCTCTATTTTTCTCCTACTCGACCTGCGTTTCGTCTTCTTAGGAATACCTGCCCTCTCCTTCTCAGTCACTCATCACCGTTGGAGATAATTTTACTTCTAGGAATAAACGCGGCGCAATTTTCGTTCGGCAGACCTGCCGAGGAAATAAGTTCATTTTCCGAGAGCAGAATCGAGCAAATTGTTAATTACGTTAAAAATGAGCGATAAATTTAATCAGCTCTGAAAGATTATAACTCCATTAAACGTTATAAAGAAATATTAAATCCTCTGCATAGTTCAGACTTAATCCAATAAAAGCAAGCACCAGATTGTGCTCCGCGAAATTGGGAAACTTCAATATGTGTTGAAATAATAATTCCTGTGGAATTAAAGGAGCGATCGCGCGATAATCCAGTTGCTCCCGTTAATGCTGGTAAGTCTTGTAAACGCGATGTCTTTGAACCGCCCAAAAGACCGGAAAAACGTCCGCAAGCGCTTAAGAGCTGGCGACGGCTGTGCAAGTGAACGCATACTCTTACACGGCGATACACAGGATCTTTCCAACGCTTGTGCGCAAAGAGGTCCTTCGTAAATTAAGACAAATGGGCGAGTCAGCGATCTTGAACGCGTGTTTTTCTGCTCGCGCGCTATTTGTTTCAAAACATAGCAACTGTGCAAACTCCATATTATCGAGCCAATTTGAAATATATTTGCGTGCGCGTGCCTTCGGTTAACTCTTCGTATCACGCTTATTTATCTTCGATAATTTATCGGTTAAATAGTAGCGTCTTTCGAACGAAACAAAACTCCTGCTCGACAATAACAATACTTTACTTGACATTTGCAGAAGTGCGTCTTTGGTTATCCACTGCGATAGGCGTGTCACGCTTCAGTTTGCAACATCTCGTGCAATTCAATTCGTATATTCCACGCGACTCGAAAACGCGAATTGATCGATCGCCAACAAAACAGCACGCGCGACTAAAGGCTTCGCTCGCTCTTTCTCTGTTTATCCGCAGTTTTTGCGAACTTTGCCAAGACAACAGCAGCGGGTTTATTTTATAAGTTCGTAAAAAAGAGGCGCGCGTATCGAGCCGTGAACAATGGTTTTTTTCAATTTTATCGGGAATGTTTTCGCCCCCACCCTCTGTTGCGAGATGCGACCCGAGCGAATCGACATTTCCTATATCCAGTTAAATTTAAAAATCCAAAATAGTATTGTAATTTTGTTTTACGCTACGATCCTGGCGTTTCTACGTGTCGCCTGTATTGCAAACGAGTATAGCGCGTTATCGCGTACGTCGCATCGATGGTAAATTTTTTGCGAAAAGACAACATTGGTCACCGGAGAGGGGGAATTGTTTAGCCTTGCAAAATCTTCCATTGAACTTCCTCGCGATTTCGGATCGACCGCCACTCGCTCCACAATTAGGCCACTCGTTCGAGCAGCCGCGAGTTAATCGGTGCAAAGCCCGTACGAGAGAAACGCTTAAGCGGAAAACGTGATTTTGATTTTTCCAACTGTTTCGCGCGAACATCGAATAATGTTAGCTCTCGGACGCAACGCTCGTGGAGTGCGGAAATCGCAGACACGGGGGCGGAGAGGGTAAACGAGAAAAGCAGGGAAGAAGATTTGGAAAACTGCTTATTTAACGAGTGCGAGTAGCGAGCAAGCTACGGTGGTGTGCGTGCGATACGTGTTACACGTGGACGTGGCAAATATCGCGTCGCCGTTGGCTGAGCTTAAGAGCGAAGAAACCCAAGCCGACAAAAAGAAAGAAGCACGTCGAAGCGTAAAAAGCAGCGGAGATCCCGAGAAATTCAATTTAGTCGGAAGCGGGAAAAATAAGCCCCTAAAAAGTGATCATCTGGCCTAAGATCGATCCGCGGCGACAGAAATTTCATTTTAAAAATCGAAGATCGCGTGACGGCGGACAGTAGCACTCGAAGCGCCTCGAGCTGCAAAAAAAGCCGAGTGCGAGTCGCCGGCAGCTGTCAGCTGGAGTTCCGAACAAAATTGTAAGCATCGGAGTCGCGAAGCGTATTATTTTTGGCCATCAATTTTTAGATTTATAGGCGAAAGTCCTGGAAAAAGCGGGAAAAGTCCTCGCGCTGGGCTCGGCGAACGGCTGGCGGTGTTTTCATAATAAGCAATTAGCGACGCGGTGCCGGGGAGTTCGGCCAGCAGGCCTTTCGTTTTTCGCGTTTTCGGCCGCTCGAGTCGAACGCCCCCGATTATAAACTCGTCTCGATCCCTCGGCCGATCGCGGCCGCCGCACCAGAACCTGCATTGTGTTTTAATTGAATCTTTTGGAAAAGCTCGGCGCACAATGGGTCGCTATGCCCCTAGCGGTTGTTCCGCGAAATCAAAGCAAATTGTTGCTGTTGGGACCGAATCCGGCGAATGGGGAGGGAGAAAAAAGAGAGGCCGAGGACATTCCCGGACTACTTAAAGTCCAAAAAGTTCTGATTATTTACGGAGAATAATTAGGATGTTGGCTTTTTGGCGATAGGAGAAATAATTAGGAGGGAGGCGGGGAGCGAGTGAACGGGCGATCGTAAGCCACGTGCGATTTACGATCGAGCCAAGACGACTAGTGCATAAACAGCGTCGGAATAAGACTTTTAACGCCTGAATGTTACAAATTAATTTTTTCTCAAGTTCGTTTTAAAGCGAAAATATATAATCGAGTCTCGTCGTCGTCGTCATCGTCGCTCCATGGAGGCCCATGAAAGCGATCGCTTTTAAGCCGCTCTTCTAATTTGCAGCTGAATAATGCCTCTTTCCTTCCCCCGCCCCCCTCTCTATTATACGCGTAAGAGATATTTAAAACCGAAAAATTATTATTACAAGACGGTTTTACGCATTGCCCCCTGTTGTGCACTTTTGCGAAAATTCTTCTCGCGTCTTAAAAATGTTCGTTCGCAATCGTCGGTTGGCTCTTTGGCATTTTCGCTCCATCAACGAGGCCCGAGCTGCACGCGCTTTTTCATTATGCCCTTGGCATAGCGGAGTTATAACGAATCCGGTATCACTGGGACGGATACAATTACGCGGATGCAATCGTTATCATTTTGCAAACAATCGCGTTCGTTTGACAAACGGAAAACTTCACGAACACTGACATAACTGGCCGCGTAGCTACTGCGCATTGAGTAAGTAAGCGTATAATTAAACGCAAAGGCGCGTTCGATCCTGCCAATATCATCGAGCTTCAATTATTTAGTTAAAAAAAAGCGACAAACACTCGTCGATAAACAATTCGGCTGATTTACGCGCGAGCGGATTTTTATTTTCTGGACGTCTAAAGTGGCTGATTAATTTATCGATCGGCGCGCGTTTAAGATGCAACAACAACACTTGCACTTTCAGGTAATGATAAAGAAAGGAGAAAGAGAGTGTGGAAAATTGGTTTATCGCGGGGAAATGAAAAAGTGCGCACATGCTACGCGAATAACAGGCGCGCCTAACGAAAAAAGCGTCGAGCTCGAGCTGAGAAAAGCGGAAAAAGTACACGCATCCGAAGGCTGATGATGGGTTTGCGCACATCTCGGCTAATGACTAATGCGTGCGCGTTTTTGCAGGCGCGCAACTGCGCGTACTCGGGCTATTTGCTAATTAACAAACTTAATAGCCCAAACAGCGGATAAAGGAAATTAAGAGACCGATAAATTTTCATATTTTTCACGCGCTCTTAATCGAATTACGTCGCTTTTCAGACTCGCGACTGCGCGATTAGCCGTCGCCACTCGCAACCCAACGTCTTAATAAAACGAGGACTCTTGTTCCGAGTTTGAGGCGCGGCGACGACGATTAACGACGAGGTAGTTAAACTTGCCCCTTCGTCCAAATTATAGATTGACTTATTATTATTACTACCACTGCTATTTTGCGCTTAAAAACTGGTTAATCGCAAATTTGGGAAAGTGCAAGCGGGCTGTAACGTTGAATCAACGCTTTTTATTGCCCACATGTGGCATTTATCGCACAACTATCGTCGAGATCGAGTCCGACTGCATCTTCTTCAAATAAAACATATCCCGATGCATTTCAAAAGCACCACGGCGATCCCTCTTCTTATCTATCTACTTTGGACACGTCGCTCGAAAAAATATCCAATCTGGTGGTTTTTAGCTTGGATAAACAGAAGGTTTGCATCCGTAGTTTCCAGACCGATCGCTAATCCCCCATCACCCGCTCTGTGCTCTAAACTCTCGGTTCAACGATAGCTTATTAACGGCTCTCTTCTAATGACAATAATATCCATTCGGGCGCTCTCTCTTACGTCGTTGCAGCTCGCGAGAGGTGCAGCAGGCAGTCGAGATTAGAGCGCAGCGAACACTGCGGGGGTGGCGTTAAAGCGACCGAATAATTTAATATCGCCAAGCCCCGTTGAGGCTGATAAAATTACTCGCGGTCGTTGTTTTGCGAGAATCTCCGATCGCGAGTTGGCGATGAAACTGTTTGGCGGCTAAGATCGAGCACCGGCTGCCTCCTAATTAAAGCCCGAGCGACCTTTTCGGCGAACAATTTTAATCGGACAAATAGCCTCGCTCGACTTGGAAATGAAGCAGAGCCTCGGAGACGCCGGGGACTCGGTTACGTTGGCAATCGATTGGCGCGTTCCCGTCGGGGCTGGAGGGATGGGGAGGCCCACGGCGCACGCATGGTCGGTCGCACCCTAATGAAAGTCATTGGAAGCACGGGCTCGATCTCTTTGTTTCGATCGGCCAGCTCGCTTTTTCCCGACTGACGCGGGGGTGAATGGGATGATGATGCCTTTGCTCCCCGGCCGGCTCTGACAGCCGCATCCACGCTCGGGTATTTGCACTCGACGCGCCTGCAATTTTTTCCGCTTGTCATGATCGTTGGCGGGGGTTGCGTCGCGACGCGGTTCCAAGGCTTCGTTTTTCGAGCGGTCCGAGGTGCGCTGCTGCTGACTTTCCCCGACCCTTATCCTCCAGTTTGATTGAACTAACCAAGATTTTCGGAGTTTCACGGCCGTCGGTGGTGGCTGCACGTGCAACCGGAGTCGCTCCGATTAAAACTGATCCCCGCCCCCCCCCACTGCCTCGGTGACGCGGTCCTTGGTTTCGTTCGCAGTTGGCATTTTTGATGGAAAGTCTACTCTTGTTTGACGAAATGAAATACTGCATTTTGCGGGAACTTTTTCTCTACCCGAGCTGTTATTTATATCGGTATAAAATTACGGTCCGCTGTTGGCTGCTCGCTGCGAGTGAAGGGAGGAAAAAAATTGTGTCGTCGAGCAGCTTTACGTTTCGTCCTCGTCCAGCTTTCCCGAGTTGTCGGAATAAAATCTCGCGCGTTATTAGACGACAATTTTTTCGCGCTTTCACCTTCGGGCAAACAAAGGGGGAGACGCGTGGCTCTGACTGTTGGTTGGCAGCGACGTACGGCGCGAATCGATCAGGAGGGCCGTCCGCCGCTTTCCTTCTCGGATGAATCATCGACTTTGCTAAGTTTTCGCGAAAGCTTATCACGAGTAAATAACCCGAAGAATAAATTACCCGTGTAAAATTGCTATATTGTGCGCGTCGTTCCGGCTCAGGGCTCTAAGTACACGCGAGAAAAAGAAGGCGAAAGAAGATTACTACGAGAGCGGGCCGCCGTTTTTCACGCGCGCAGCCGCAACCCAGGAAGCGAGCTTGAGTTACCCCGAGGAGTTTCCGTGCCCGCGGATACCGGAAGAAATAGAGAGTTTGGCCAGTCAAAAGAGACGCGATTTATTCCCGTCGAAGCCCAGAATCGTGGAGCGCACAATACCGGGCAAGGACGTCGCCCGGACCAGGACAACCGCCGAGAAACCCGAGTAGATAATGGAATAATGCACAAGGTGCTTGAAAAATTTGGCAAATCTCGCGAAATCTGGGCCTTGGCAGCGGCAAATGCTCCAGATACCCGCCGAGTCCAGCATCTCCCGATTAAAATTCTTACGAAAATAAGGAGATAAAGCATTGGCTCGCCCCATCCTTATCAACCGCTGCAATAGATTGCAGGAAATTTTGTTCGAGCGATCAACAACTTTGCCATACCGCGCGGTAAACTTAACGGCAGCATCGTGTTTCCCAAGAATTGAGATAAAAAATGCCCACGCGCATTGTGTGCATTTTTACCGCATAAATTTTACATTATAAATTTTAGCCCGTAGTCAGCTGAATCCGAGTCGAAAAACTTCCGAAAGGGTCCATAAGGGCGGCCCTCCCAGTTATGTACGCAGACATTTGCAAGACCGTTTAATGCTGAAACTTGTATTGTAAAGCGCCGACGTTGATGTTTGTACTTGGATGCGTATGCGAAGGTAGCGCTGATCGGTTTCGTTTGTTTTTCCGGAAAAAGAGCTTCTGATGATTAGCAACGATATCAGCAGCGATGCGCCCCAGCACTTTTTAAAAAGCTAAAGAGAAACAACGTGCAATCGCGTCGATTCGGGTAGGTTAGTTCTTACGATGCTTGAGATAACGAATAAAGTATTGTACATCGGATGATAAATATGTTTATCATATAAACTACAGTCGATAATACTGGACGATGAAATTTTAAGCAAACCTCCCCTTTTTTTTAAAATATTTTACTAATAATCTTGTGTTGCGGCGAAAATTCGTAAAAGAAAATTCTATCAGAGTTTCCACCTGACGTATCGAGTACATACACGCGTCATCTTTCCCACATGCTGCTGCAGTTCAAAGTATTGTAAGAGGTATCTCGTTGTGTGCGTCCAACAACTATAGTACATCGATAAAATTATTCGTCGATGTAAAAAATGCGAAATTTACGAAACTTGTTTTCTGCGATCGCTAAAACACGTTTTCTTAAAGCATATCGTTTATATTTTACGCAAAATTACCTAAAATTCCACACTATTTTCGCCAAAAATGGGGCGATACATTTTACTATTTGCTTAATTTTACTCGGGTGCACGTGCATATGTTCATCGACTCAAAGCGCAATATTCAGCTGTTAACCGATAAATTAAAGAAGTAGCATTTTATGTAATAATTCTATTATCTTAATACCGAGTAGTTCGTGGGCTTCGCAAATCTTATATTCCACTGATTATCACAATTAATTAACCAAATTAAAAAGACCAAGAGTGGTACTTTTGAAATTGTTATTTAGTCGACAACAGCTGGTAACAATATGAAAACCGCTATTTTAGTTAAATAATTTGTGCACGATGTAATTAAAGTATATGTCTATTTTATACGTTGAGACGATAACGAGGAAAATTTTAATTTCTGCTTCTGCTCTTTATGACATTTAAAAATGAAATGTTTTCAGCGCGCAGCCGATGAAAAACAAACTGTATTAATAACTCTTTCTCGTTGCCGGGACACTTTTTAATTAAAAAATTCCTCCTAAATGGCCCGTTTAACACGTGTGACATAATCGTTTTCCGAAAATTCACGGTAATGGTATTGGTGTCCGATGCTCGAACACGTCAAAGCTTTCGGAGAACAATCGAACTCTGAAAAATGCACGAAGGAGGCGCTCGCGAAACGCGTGAAATTTTAAGAAAAATCAGCCCGTCATTGCTGGAAAATAAATGTAAGAAATGTCGGGTATAAAGGGAAGGGACGATGATCGGGAAAAATCCACGAGTGTCAGAGCGACTTTTAAACAAATACTTTTAATTTTCGAGGCCGTCTCGTGCGATTGCAAATTCTCTTGGAATACAAATTGCAAATAAAGCGATTGATCAAACTGCCGCCGGTACCGGAGGGCTTTTTGTTTATCTAAATCTCTCTTATTCTCTCCATCATTCGAGGTCTATTTTTCTTATTCAGGCTCGTCGGCGGAAAAGCTTCCACCCCGGCATCATCCAATATATCTTAAACTCGGGCCATCTTTTATCGGCGCTTGTTTTCCGTTACGTACTTCCGTGCTGCTCTTCTCGGACTTTCATAGTTCCGCTCTGAGTTTATGGGTCGGGAGCGGGGAGTCGCGGGGGGGGGGGGGGGGCGAGGAAAAGGCGGATTCCTTAAAAACAAAGACCACGTGCGGCTCCTTGCGCCGAGGTTCGAGGTGAAGACTTGTTTTCCCTCTTTTCCGTGTGAGGCGGCGACTTTTCTTCTCGTTTCTCTCTCGGCGGCAGCGCGATACTTTATCTTCCTGGAATCGACTGGTCCGCCGTAAGAATAAATATCTCCTCGATGGAGGTTGGTATTTTTAAATGCGCGCGCAACTGCCAAACGGAGCAGCGCCGTCGAGGTCTAACATTAATCTAACGAGCCAACATCCACATGGGCGTTCGAAGATGTGGAGGCGAGAAATTAAAGCCGAGAGCGCCCGCGAGTGCTACCAACTTTGTAAAGCATTACCTTTTTAATAGCGCCGAGACGGTTTTTAGGTCAGACGGCGTTTTTTGCATTTCGTGCATTTTTTGCCAGTTGCCAAAGTCACGCGAAGGATAATTTATATAGAACAAACAGATCTCGTTTATCTTTCGAGTTTGTAGCTTCTTCATAATTTGTCCAAAAGTTTCGGGTCGACTGCGTCAACTAAAAAGCGCGATCGTAAATTATCATAATCCCTTTCCCGAGGAAACTTAGATTCGCAGCATTTCGCTCGAGATCTGTTATTCGTGTATTAGCAAATTTAAGCACTTTGTTGGCATCTCGGGTTGATAGCCCGCGCGTTAATTATTCACGCGCGCCCGCAATAGTTTTATAATAATAAATAATTTAAGAGAACCGTGGGCTGGATGAGCCCTGCTAATCAGCGTTGAACGACGACCCTTGGTGCGGCTCTTCCCCCGAAATTTGCCGATCGCAGACCATTGGCTGGGTTTGTTTAGTTTAGACAAACCCGCAGAACCAGCGCCCAACTGCCGCTC
Source organism: Platyscapa corneri (assembly GCA_018907185.1). NCBI lineage: Eukaryota > Metazoa > Arthropoda > Insecta > Hymenoptera > Agaonidae > Platyscapa > Platyscapa corneri. Next base: position 5,546,056 of record JACCHW010000024.1, on the reverse strand, counting down.
TCGTTTGCTCCCGAAAAATGCAGGCCGACGCTATCGTTTCTCGAATCCGAGCAAAGGCGCCCCAAGCGAGATTTTAAGGGAAGAAAAGCATGGAATTTTCTCCTTTCCGTTCGAGAAATTCGCTCCACGAACTGCCAATCTCGGCGCTGATTAAGCCCTCGCTCTTTAAGGAACTAAATTTTGGAGCGCGGAAGGGGCCTTTGTCGGCTTAATTCGACGGATTCGTCGGGTTCGCGATGGGGATATCACAAAAGGACGCGAGTACGAATGCAGCGGCGGCGGGAACTCGAGCATTCGGCGTCTGCTTAGACGTCGAGATCCGAACAAAAGCCCGAACGCAAACGGATACAGGAGCGGAGAGCGTCGCGTTTACTCCAAGACGAGAGCCAACCTCCCCCCCCCCGACCTCGATCCGGGCAGGTCCGTCCGTCGAGCAGAAATCGCTACGCTTTACGGACAATTTCACGGAGCATCCCCCGAAATTCTGGGCTTCGCGGCCGCGCGAAGTTTCGATTATACACGAAGTGAGCAGCAGCCCTGCCTTAAAGGGGAGGCCGACGTGCACGAGATATAAGGGCGCGGGCGAAAAGAGGCGGCACAAGCTTACATAAAATATTCGCGACGCACAGCCCAGTGACATTCGATATCAGCGAAGCCAGTCACGCGAGCCGAACGTGCCTAGGATCGACATTGCGAATCAAAGAGAGGTTAGGCTCGTGCCTGAGCGAGCGTCGGAAGTTCGATCGAAATTACGCGACGACGCCACCCACTCTCCTCTCGCGCTTAATAGTTTCTCCGCGTTACTCCCCCACCTTCCCCGACAACGACGATTGCAAATTTACTTTTTCGCCGATCGCTGAAATTGCAGCTATTACGGAATTAGCCGCCGCTCGAGCGGGCGAAATTTTCCTCGGGGATGAAACGAACCGTTACCGCCCCCCTTAAAAAAGCTTGTTCTCGTTCGGTGTTCGAGTTGGACCTTAATTAACCCCCGTCTATGCTTCACAACGCGCGACTAATATTAAAGTGGTTTTGCGCGCTGACACGCTGAAACACAGCGACAAAGTGGCTTCCCCAACTCGTCGGATGAATTAACGGCCTGGCGCACTCGGCGAGGAAGACGTTCGCCAACTTCTCGGGAGCGGGTTTTCGTTGAGCTTTCCAAATCGCAGCGCCGAAAGATGCCCTCGAAATGCTCGTTAACTAGACCCTGACCCGCGCAACACAGTTCGGTTAACGAATCTTCGATCGGATGAATTCCTGCTCGGATTTACTCCTCGATTACGAATTCGGCGAAAGTGGCTCGGAGGCTGATGAATACGAGTCCATAGGCAGCGGGTGAACTGGAAACGCGCGGAGTCGCGAGGCCGTCGCTGATGCGGGCAAAATTGAATTTAGATGCGCGCGTAACGTTCGTGGGTGAATACAAGCACCTCTCTGTTGGTCGCACGAGCGTAAGCCATCCCGACGCTAAGGAGAGACGATTCCGCGACGAGCAGTGCGGTTAAGGTGAAATATTGGCTCCTTGCGATAACCGGAAAGAGGGAATGGTAAGACCTTAAGTCGGGAATCCTGACCGTAGGCGCGCGCGTCTATACAGATTCGGCGGCAGTTCGATTACTCGGTGCGAAATTCGCGAGTCGCGTGGCTCTTCCACCAAAGTGTCGTTCGCGATTATTAAAGCGCTTTGACGCCTCGGCGTGTCTCGGTGGCTTAGCGTTGCGAAATCGGCCTCGATAACGCCTTTCGTAGTCTCTCGAGCAGAGGGAGGAGCCTTTCTTTGCGAATTCCGTCAAACTCGAGTCCGAGATCTGCAATTAAAATTTAACGTAAATTGAATAGCGATGGAAACAAACACAAAAATTTCCTCGGAAAATCCGGTGAATTTTTTAAGGCATCGTTAAATTATTCATGGACCGTAATGTTCCTCCGTAATCTCCATATTTTATGGTAAAGGTACTCCATCGTAAATTTCGCCTCGGCAGAACACTGGAAACGCTCTTCCTGATCACACGGGCTAAACGGAAAAACATTATCGAGATGACACCGGCGCGACGAGGACGCGTCGATGAATTCGCCGTCCCGTCCGGGGAGGCGGGGACGCGAACCTCGCCGAGGAAAAATGTAAGGGAAAATGATCGACGTAAGATGTGAATTTTGGAATGTTGAGGCAGGCGATGCGGAAGAAGCGGCGCCTACTTGGATCTCGGAAAACGGGAAATTGCTGCTTCCGACGCGAGTTTCCGTCAAGAGTTCGCCACTCGACCCTCGCCGTATCACCCCTTTAATTAATGCTGATGCTGGTCGGCTGGGCCGCGCCGACGGTAGTTATTTTCAGAAGCTTGCGAGTCGCGAAGAGTCGCCAAAGGCCGCCGAGTGGTAAATGCGATGGCGCGAACGAAGAGTTCAAAGCACAGCTTCGCCTTTAGCGGCGTTTAAGAGAAAAACAAGAGAAACTCGCGTCGCTTGTACTGCAAATTTATCGGTTGACCTTTTCGTCGCGCCGACACGCAGGTGTGCGGAGTTGAATAAACCGCAACGGTCGCTCGAGAGTGTGGCAGCGCATTTTATTAGGGATTGAATAGCAGTTAATGGAATCGCCGAATAGTCACTAATTAATCACTCGAAATAAGATTATTTTCTAATAAGGGCCCACCTTCCCAAAGAAGCAATTAAGTTTGTTAAATCCCAGCAGCGTAATCATCAATCTTTCAAAGCATCCGAACTCGTCCTTCGGTCCCTTTAAAACTCTCGGGCAAAACCTTCATTTTTCTCGATCTATCCACGCCTCCGATTTACCATCCACCGTTTTTCCCGCCACTTCATCATTTCGCTCCTATTCTCGCACTCTCTCTCTCTCTCTCGCTCCCGTGTCCGTGCGGGAGTTTTCTCTTGCCAGCTACTCGTCTTGCCGCCTATTCTCGGCATTTTCTCATCCATCAAACGCAAAAGTGTGTATCCGCGCTGCTTTCGCGGTAATTTGCAAAGTTACAACGAGTAGTCGCTCTAGTAATACAACGTAACGGACCGTAAAGCTTTCACGCTCCGCACTGCCCCCGAGCGAAATTATTTGCGTCAAGTATTTCCCCCATCTCGCTCTCTCTCTCTCTCTCTCTCTCTCTCTCTCTCTCTCTCTCTCTCTCCCGTGCCTCGGTTCACTCCGAACGTGTTGGGATAACGATAATACGAACCATACGCGACGTATTGGTGGTCAAATGTAAAACGAGCAAATATTTGTCGCTGCCTCTATTCGGATCGTTTGTTATTTTTACGACGAAATTCAAGTCTCCAGTCGGAGAGAAGTGAGTTTAATAAGCAAATAATTTACGTCCAAGAAATATAGTGCGCCGAAGCCACGTTATTATCGAGGAGAGTCTAGAAGAGTTCATTGGAAGCGCTTAAAAAGCATGTGCAACGAATAAATTTCATATTCTACGCGATAAATTTTGCGCATTTCCATATTAGTCGCGCAACTTTTCGCAAATTAATCAATCGCGAAATAAGTTGTGCTTCCTCGAAACGAATACTCGATACTCGAGCGACTTTGAACTCTGAATTGTTGGTGAATTATTAGTTTTTTCACACTCCCGATGCCCTGTGAGCGTCGATTTTTCGTTTGTAATCACGAGATCGCTAATTTATCAATTAACTGGCCAATTTATTAACTTGCGCGATGTGTATTCGCGATGCACAGCATAGTTGACCAAGACTTGCAATGCGTGTCGTGACCATCGTCTCGATTTAAATCTCGATGCGATTAAAATAATATTTAACGAGATAAATAACTTTGACAAATCGACTCTCAACGCTGACTGCACTTTTCATAATTTGCAACGTTAATTTATTTGACTCCCGGCAGTGATCGTATTTTTCATTGGAAATACATAACTACGGGTGTCAAAACCAAGTCTTACGATTTATAAACGAATGTTACGATATAAATTTCAACGCGCTCATACTTCTTGATAAAAGCTTGATAAAACATTTTTGAAATATCGAGCTGCAGTTCAATGATAAACTATGAATACAATAGACTCTTAAATCTTATAAAACTTGAAAATGTAATAAAGAAGAATAGGGAACATTTTTATGTTTTTACAATTTTCCAACCTTGCAACGTTATATAAAAATATATTTATAAAACAATGAATGAAAGTGGTAAGTGGTACAATTTGACACAAAGTCGAAATTTCAAATCGAGTTTTCTACAATCTTCTCTCTCTTTCTCTCTCTCTCTCTCTCTCAATCTCAATCTACACTAATAAGCGCATTCAAATTTGTGAAAGCCTGGTAATTGAATTTATTCATTTGAAGAAACGACATTTGTTATTCGTAACCACTATACAATATCTTTGCACGCGTACACGAATAAGGAAAATCAAATCAAGAATAAAATGCTTTGTTTATTTATACAACGAAATACCAAACAGTAAATAAGGATTCGTGTGTCCACCTTAGTCGATAAATAATTATAAAATTATAACTACTGTTCAAACAATCTTGCGTTAGTCGTGTGCTTTTTTAGCATAATAATAATATGCAGTAAAAAGAAACACGAAGAAGGTTGATTCAAATAAAAACTCGAACTGTTTTAGGCCAAAAATGAAGAAACGTTCGCGTGAAAGAGCATCAAACGTAAAAACTTGCATTTAGGAGTAGAAGAAGTCCCAGACGCACCTCATGTTTAATTGTGGCACTAAGATCTCGTTAAAAATACGTCATACCGATAAATGACCTTAATTGACTTTGGATTCCTGGTCGAGAAGACGAAAAAAGCGCCCAGAAAACAGAGCAAAAAAAAAAACGGAGATAATAGTGAGAAACCAAGAACCACCGCGAAGGCTGGTGGTGGACGATGGTAAATTCGCCGAGCAAAAATTTCAAGTGGATACGCGACGTTCCTTAAATCATTAAGGATTAAAGTGGCCGCGAGCTTGCATTCGCTCGAAAGCTTTTCGCTTCACTCGCTCTGTCCCCGCTCTTCCCCTCTCGCTCGTTTGCTCGGTAACCTCGATTCTCTGGGTCCGCTTTCCTTAAATCCCAAGTCCTCCTTTTATCCTTTCTTTATTTTCACTCTCGCATGCTCGGTAATCGAGAAACGCGTCGGGGGTTTCGAAAAAAGCCTCTCATGCCCTCGTTCGGTTCAGCTCGCCTAAAGAAAGACATGGAAGCAGGCAAAGTGGCACTGGTACGGAGAAAATGGAAAATGGAGATGAACGAAATCAAGGCACACGGATCTCGAGTAATTGTATAGGTAAGTGGGGCCAAACAAACAGTAACGTGCTTTTCCTCTTTGAATTACTCTTTTTTCACCCATTCGTTTCATTCCAGTTTCATTTTTAAGAATTTCGCGACGAACGCGTGATAAAATTTGTTCGACTTTCAGGCTTTTATTTACATTCGAGTTCGAGCTTGGCAAAAAAAATTTCAATCCTCGTCAAATTTGCGTGCAATAATACCCAACAATAACAACAATATATAGGCTAATGCGTAATTTGCAGGGTTACAGATTTTTAAATTACCGTAAGAACTGCGCGGTTCAATGGACTGATTAATACTAAATTAATCGCATCAATACGCCCCGCCTAACTAATCGGATAACATTTTTGGGAAGCTTAACACGCAGTCGTGGCAGCAGTAATTAAATCTAGATATTAACACTTAAAAGTTGTGCCTTTTAGCACAGCAGCTTGACTCCGCTGTTTCGGTTCGCAAATTAGTAGAAATTTCTGCTCGTCGGCACAAATAACGCCCCCGTCTATTTTCCGATCGCGCGAGACACGTTTGTATCATTGCCGCGCGATAGAAGGAGAAAAATTATAATTATAAGCTAGCGTCGGTAATGGAATAACGAGGAGCGGCGAAGTAGCCGAGTTTCTTGGCCGCTCGATGAAATTATCCGAGCAATTTTGGCCATAAACACGTGAGCGGGGGAGGGGGGTCGACGCGACGTCGGTCCTGCGCGTATGTGCACGCGCGCGTCCGTTTATCTGCCATCTTTGGCGCGCTCGCGAGCCTCGGCTATGCGAGTCAAGGTGCGTTTACAACCAAATTAGCTATAAACGTGATCGTTACGCTAAGGCACGGCATCCCCTTTGCCGGGGGTACTGGCCGCGACGGCACCCGGACGCACCGACCGCGGGCTGCGGCTTATCAAAGCACACCTGCACGAACGTTAACCTAATTGCGATAGAAATTCGAGGGCTTATCAAAACTGCTCTTACGGTTATTATTATGGTGCTCGGGCCGCTCTAAGCCAGCGCCTAACGTCATCGACGTTATTTTAGCTCGAATAATCCCCCGCCCCCCCTCCTGGCATGGGATTTCGGGGAAAAACCGAAAAATACCGGCTCCGATGTCTGCGGACATGGCGGTGTTCGGGACCTGACCGATCGACGAAGAAACGCTTTAGTCGCGTTGCCGGCGTAAACAACGACTGCGCGACTCGCGATAAGGAGAAGCGCAGACGTTACACGAGGAATTGACGAATTGACCGAGGCGAACTCTCGTATTTATCTCGTGGGACGCTGAAACTTTTATCATTCGAATTAGGAATCTTCGCTCGGGCCGGGGCGCGTAACAAATCCGAGGACTGGAAAAACGCACGCCCTGATCCAACCGCGTTGTCCCGAGATATAATCCGAATCGTCAGATCTCTGAATAAAATTTAGCGGTCCGACGCAACGTTCGATAAATATTTAAAATTCGCCGGATATAAGATTCGAGGCAGTCGCGCACACGCGCGTATCAACGTTACTCGCGCGAGCCACGCACCGACAACCCGAGCCGGGACTCTTGCCTCGCACCGGAGCCCGTCGGGCGAAATAAAAATCTGGAACTTGTGCATTCGAGATTAATCCGCTTATATCGCGTAGGACGTGCGCGGCACCTGTGCGTACGTGTGTGCGGACCTGTATAAAGTAGTGGTACGCGCTTGATAGAACAAAAGAATTATGTTTTGCCAGTGAGGCTTGAAAATCGAAAATGGAAATTATAAAAGTTGCGACGTGGAATATCAAATCAACTGCTTTTATTGCTTTTCCCGATCTACGAACCAAAGTCACGTATTCCGTGATTTTATCGGCGCAATCCTCTGCGTTGTAAAATGGAAATTTTTTAAAATTCGTTGCTCCGTTTAAATTATCGCACTTGTGCTTACATCGAACTTACGCGGGCGTCACCTTAACGAAGACATTTATTTCCTCTGCTCCGGTCTTTTTGTCTCGTTCGTTACTTCAAATTTTCATTGGCGACAATTTCAACCGACACTTGTCGCCTGAAATTAAAAAAAGTCTTTCTAAATAATTCTCTTCCAGCTATCTACGCTAATATTGTTCAAGTTGTATAATTTTTTCGAAAATTCAAATCAATAAAGAGGCGCTAGTTTTCACGTATCATCGTGCCCATCTGTTTGTTCGGCGAACTGCTTTAGAAAAACTTTTATGGACTTACGTTTTCGATCGACCTTAAAATTAGGCGTGACAATGTAACGTTTCCGTACCTGCAACAAAAAAAGAGAGAGTAATTTAGAAGTGACGCGTTGAGCAAAATTCGATCGGAAATTTAATTGGTTAAGCAAATTTTGTCGATTACAAAAATTATGATAAACGCTTGACTGTATTAAATGAAAAAGTGACGATACAGTATGATTCGCATTTCTTGGTCCTTATTTTGAATAGAAAGAGAAAGACTTTTTATTACGCTTGAAACGCGTGTAAAACATTTGAATTGCCGTGTTCGAGAAAAAGTGTCATTGGTCAAATTATTGTTTTGGACTGCACAATTAATTATAAGATTCAACGTTGTATTTCGTATGATTTTAAATTTTATTCGTAACTACATCCCGAGTTTCTTTGTGCTTCCTGACGAGAAATGCCATTTAATAACTCGTCGACTGCGTTTGCGGCTCGGTACGGAAATTAGAAATTTCCCCGCCCCAGGGTTAGTTGGTGTTTGTGTCTTCTACGCTCAGAATGAAGAGTTCAAACTTTCTCGAGAGACACTCGTGCGCGCATAAGCGTCTGCATTGTCCCGCCGGAAAACTCACTCGCGTCACTCTTCGGTCACCCTGGGAGTCTTTGGTTCTTGGAGGCGCACCACCAGGGCGACCTCGTAAACCCCCAGGCGAACAGAAGCTTCCTCGTACCTCGCGCGTCATATAGCTTCAAGCATCCCTTGCAAAGAGCTCGCCCTTGAGGAACGAGCTCGGGGATCGAGCGTCGGTACCGTTTCGCAATGATTGTCGCGATTGTTTCTGAAACCAAGGTCAAAGCAAACGAAGAGGTTGGTCGAGGGCTTTTTTATTATCTCTAGCAGGTTAAACTGGAACCGCGTGTGGAGGTAAAAAATGGCTGAAAACGGGAAAAATACAAGCTCCGCAGGCCCCGTTAATACGTCCCTAACGAAATATCCTCCTCGACGTTCTAAACCCCTTACAATGGCGGACTAAAAAGCCTAAGCACCAACAATATCTGCTCACTCTTGAACATACGGTAATCGGCTGCTGCTGCTGCCACCGCCACTGCTGTATATATCTTATCGCATTTCGGTCGATTCACAAGCTCGCAACCTCGCAACCTCGTCCCCCTCGAATCGTTTTACACGCGCCAAGTCGCTCTCAAAACGGAACCGCATTGTTTGCCCTCCCCCCGCCGGAGCGCTACACACGCACAGCCGAAGGGAGTAGTCGAAAGAGGATCTTGGTCTCTTCGCGGAATTGCTTGCCAGCCGCGCGAGGAGGCATCTATTGTTACTCCCGGCCATTGTCGAGATTCAAACGCCTCGTCCTTTTTGCCTCTCGTCGTATCCAGTGCCCTGCCCTGCGCATCTCTTGTGACGTCGGCGGCGACTTAGAGTCTTCTTTTCTTCGGCGACGCGCGTTACTTTATTAATACCCGTTCCGCGTCCCCGATCCTTAGCTGGCACGCGAGCATTTTCAATTTTCCTGGCGCTCGTCTGCTGTTTTGGCTGCTCATCTCCTTCTGTTCCCCCTGACGCGCCCCTCTTATGCTTCGTACGAGTCCCTTGATGTCCGAACAAGCATAATTAGCTATTTCTGCACCGCGGTTAATTTATTTCGGAAAATTTAAAGATCGAAATTCGCGAAAATGAATTGAACTGAATTCGGCTCGTAATGTAATAAAGCCTGCTTTGATGCTTTGAAAAGAATTAAACCGGCGACGGATACCTTTATCTACTTATTCCATTAGATGTGCGCTGTTCGCTTAAAAAACCTTCTTTATCGTTGATTCCATTGAGTGATTAAACGAATCGGCAAAAAAAGCTCTTGGTGAACAGGTGACGATTTTCCATTTAAATATATTGCAAAGTGATGGACCTGCGTTACACGCTGGATTATTTATTCGACAATTTCCAGGCCAGCCTTACAAAGGTAAGCTATTTCTTTCAAAAAATTCCCCTACACCCTCGTATCTTCAAGATTACACCCTAAGGGTTTTGAAGATTTTATGGATATTGCCCCAAATTAATTAGCTGCATCGGTTATTACTTCATCGTACCATGCGACAATTGATAAGAGGGCATAAATCAAATAGAGACACGCGATTCTGCGGTTCGTCAAAAGGGAGCAGCGGAGACATACATTGTTGAAAACACGTTTAAAAATAACTCTGCGTGTGAGATAACGAGATAAAGATGGGGAGAAAAAGGAGAAGATCAAGAGAATGAGAAAGAAAGATGCTGATGGTGGGAGGCGAGGCAAAACAGAGAGTTAAAGCACAAACGAACAATCTCAAACATTAATCACGGTAATAGAATTTCTCGGGTTCGTTCGCTTAATCCTCTTGCGCGCATCGATCGATTGCCACAGAAACGCTTTCTCTCTCTCTCTCTCTCTCTCTTGATGCTCAAACAACGATGCAATCGCGAGTGTTTACACACGCACGCGCTACGCGGCCGAGTGTGAAAAGCAAGGAAGAGAAGAAAAAACGGCAAATGCAAAAACGAAATTATGTCACCGAGGCGTAATGAGCGAGGAACCGTGAAAGAGAACGATTCGATATATTTTTGCCTGCCAGAAGAATAACGTAATGCAAGACAAAATTCGCTTAAAAAGGCTCGATGCTTTGTATAATTGTCTAATATCTAATGCTATAAATAAGCATCGACGTTGATAAAACGCGGCGAACAATGGAGTGGGTGCGCGGGAAAAGGAAAGGGGGATGGAGGATAGGAGAGTATTGCCGAGTTTGATTTAACAACAAAAAATGTGCGCGTAAACGGCCGGCTTGGCAACGCAAAGCGAGAAGCAGCGAAGAGTTGCGAAAGGAGGAGACAAGAATGAAGGGGTAAAACGAAAGTTAAAAGGTGAATCGATCCGTATTGCTTAAATCGTTTTTATGGCTTGGGTTAATTTCGGCGAGTGGAAATATTAGAGAGTAAACGACTGAGTACCGAGCGGTTAATGTATTCGTAGCAACTTGGAGAAAATCGATTTTAAAATTGTAAGTCACGTGTTAAAGGTGAGGCGTGTTTCGGTAGTTCAAGTCCAATATCTTTCTATCCGGAATAACTTTCGGAACAATTAAATCGAAAAAGGGGCCAAATTAAACTCGGGAGTAAATTGGATTTAGAATTAGAAATCTGGGCTTCGCGCTTTCGCGCCTCTAAAGCGCCGAAATTAAAATTTTACAAAACAGCGGACGCGATCCGAAAACTTTCGCTCGACAGTTAATGTTGGATAGGTCCCCGATAATAAAACGCAATCCGTCCTTGTTCTCCTAAGATCCCGGCCGGCACCTTTCGTAGAAATGCCTTTGCGTACATTTTTTCGTCGGCGTTGAAGCGCCATATTCCAAAAATACGACTCGAGTAAGAAGGAGCTCGGATACGACGTTTACTTTGCGAACAACTTAATCAAAATGTACGGAAAACTCGGTCTCGAAAACTATGCGATCCGCACTACTGGCGACTGTTTGCCGGCCGAAGGTTGGAGGGAGGCGGGAGGAAGGGAACAAGGCTCCGATTGCCCGATCGTAAAAGTCCGCAACCTCGTTATCGAATGCAGTTGAAAGCTCCGGGGATAGGCTACGCACGGCTCCGAGGATGACGACGACTTCTCGCGGTTAAAAGGACGAGACGAACGACGCACGCGCTAGAGATAAAGAAACGTTAACTTACAAAGCGAGCGCGACACTCCCCTCCATCTCACCACGATCCGTGGAAAATGCGAACGAAATATTATTATTTCGAAATGCCCTTATTTAGCGGCCGAACGAAGCTCGCGTTCCGTGCATCGAATGCAATTTACTATAGAGAGTGCAGCGGCGAATGTTCCTGAACGTCGCGGTTACGTTCCGGAAGCTTTATTAGACGTTGGACGAAAGACGCCTGGTGCACTGCAACGAACGCGGCTTTATTTAAGCCTTAAAATTTGCCCGATAAAAAAGATTACGTATCAGATGTAATTCGAGTCTAGTTTTGTCGACAAACAACACTTTGGAAATTTCACGAATATTAAGTTGGAATTAACGCAACGCAGCAAGAGAGCGTAAACACATTTGTTTCCATTACACGAAGAATTAGCGGAGGTTGAAATTTCGTGCTCGTGGCCAATGCCACGAACGAATCAAAATTAAGAGATTGCGAATTATTTCCCGTTCCCTTTCGCAATGAACTGGCAATAAACTCTAACGAGGGGCTTTGTTGCGAAGCGATATAATAGAGACGCCGGTATTCCATCGTGAAAAAAGTCGCGTCGCGTTTGCGGCGCACGCGATGCAAAAACTAATAGCGCTGGAGAAAACGCCAAGTCTAAGTAAATAAATAACGAGGAGATAAAAGAAAAGACGGAATTGAAGAAGGGCAATAAGAGAGAGAGAGAGAGAGACGAGTCGTAGACGTCGGGGAAGGCATTCGAGAGAAGGAGGCCCCTTCCTCTTTCGTCGACAAATTTCAACCATATACCCCGGGCACACGCCGCGAACAATTGGCAACATCTGTTACATTCGATTCTCCGCTCGACTATGCGCTTCCCATCTTCCCATCTTCCATTAGCCCGGTTCGCGCTTCGGCACACGGAGCCTTTTTACCTAATTTCTTTGCGCGATCAAAAGTTTTTTACTGTTCCGCGTCCCGGGCATTCCTGGTGCCGCCCACGCCTCGTTTTAAAACCTAGCGAAGCCCCACTCGACGGATTTCAGGTATATTGCAGTTTTTATGATGGAAGTCCGCCGATACCCATAATCTTAAAATTGTTTCCCCACGCTATACGTTTTTTAGGACGCAATGCAAATAAATAATAAAAGCGAATTAGCTTTCCAAACGTTTTATTGCTCGAGAGTACTTCAAACTTTGGATGCAATCACCGTCCAAATTTGGAATCTGGAATTTGGATTTCAGCGGCGAATTCGCTTCGAATTTGCAAATTTCTTTCGTCTACCACTTTGCCAAGTGCCGGCGCATCCGAGCAACTTGCGCGCACTCGCAAGCCGAGCCCTCATTTTTTCTCTTTTTCTCCTTACGACGCTTCCGCTCGCCCTCCCACCTGTGCACGAGCACACGCACGCACAGTTTCGGCTGTGCCTCCCCCGCTCCCTCCCCCCCTACAGGACAGACGCGAACGGCTTTAGCCCAAATCAGAACTCACAACTTGGCTCTCCCCAACTACTGTATTTTTCCTACGCGAGTCGTGAGCCACCAGAGACACCTCCAAGGCCTTCCTCGAGGACGCCCATCGACGTTCGCCTAATCTTCTCCGCGAATCGACAAAGGCTTATTCGATTCCGCGAGGCGTTTGATTAAAAAAAAAAAGAAAAAAGAAAAAAATGAAATTTCCGCAAAGCGTTCGGTCGAGTGCCGCCGCGACGAAATTGCTCGCGTGTGCGCACACGGTAATGGTTACGTCACGTTGGAGAATTTAAACGAGTTCGTCTGAATTTTCCCATCGAGTGCCGGCAGCAGCTTATCTAATGTAAGCATTTGAAACTGTGACGAGCAGCGGCTCTTGGTAACTCGTATCCAAGTGCTAAGACGACGATCGGAATTTTTACAAGAGCATTACTGCGAGTAAAATCTTTAATTTCGGATAAATCGAAATTGATATTGCGATCGGCGATATAAAGAAATTCAACTTCTCCTCGGAAATACAAATGTAGCTGCTGTTCTGCAATAATAAACTTATTCGTTAAATAAGATGGCAGTTGTTGGGTAAGTCAGTGGTTCGAGGAAAAAGCAGAGATAAACGCATTCCGTGCATTTAGCATCGATTAAAGATTACTACCGACGTAATAAACTAATACTCCTCTCGGGCGTTTTCGTTTTTGCGTTCAATGCACCGAATATCGACTGAGTCATTTTGCCGAGCTTACGCCCACGGCCCGATAACATTAAAAGCATTCGTGCGTTATTGTTGTTAAGCTCCTCCGACTGCTCATTAAACGGATATTTTTATTTCGCACGAAGGAGAGCGTCGCCGAGCTTCCTACTTTAATCCCCCGCGCATTTTATCAGTCGGCTCGCTTATTATAAACCCACGAAATTTTGGCTTGTTTTCAAAGCAGCCCCCGTCCGTTATTAGGCAACTGCATCTTATTGAACTTTAATAGTTAGCGGCAGAGCGCCGATAAATTACATCGCGCGAACGAGCGCAAAGTATAAATAGGCGAGTCAACGCACGCGCAGTCGCGACGAGGCCGAGATTTAACAACATCTATTTGGAGAAATGGCGAGGTAAATTCTCGGGAATATTATTTGGGCGTCGCTCTCGAGGCCGTCCTTTTATTACACAACGTACAAAAGGAGGGAGGAATCGTCAAGGATCCGTTTTGGAAGTGTGTAAGTGGGATGCCGGTGATTTCTCAATTGCACTAAGTACACACTTTCTTTCTGGCTCGTAAACTCGTTGCAATCGCATTGAATGAAGGATTGGCTCGTAAATGGAAAAGAAGTAAAAGCGAGTTGCCTGAAAATATCAATAATCGGCACCGAGTTAAAACCTTTACGGCCATTCTTAACGACACGTTGGTTAATGCGAATAATATTAGCGCCTCGTCCCACTTCTATTTTCTCTATTGCTTTCCTTCGTCGTGACCCCAGCGCCTACGTGACGACGCGCGTTTGTTTTTTCCTCGTTCACCGGCGTTTATCGATATCACACACACACACACACACGCACGAACATGCCCGACTCTCGATGCTCCTGTGTAAGAGCGAGCTCTCATTTTTTTCCCGCTCGGCAGCTGGAGGAACGCATCGCAATTTTAAAGCCCCGGGAGAATGAAGAGGGAAATGGATCGTCGCCGTTCGCTTTACCACCACCAAGACCAGTGATTCCGATTATTTCTTTATTTTATTAACTCGGAAAAGCGCTAAGTATTCCGTTATCGCGACAAACATTCACCAGTTGACTAAATGCACTTTGCACTTTGCTGCTAATAACTCGGCAATCTGGTCTAGTTTTCTAAATTGTTAAACGCCCGCTCGTCTTTGTATTAAAATGCACTCCTCGGCGATCAAAGTGACATTCCGTACATTAAACTAACTAATGCTAACGCCAAAGATGAAATTTAAATTCGATCTGATTTGTTTAGGGTGCCTCGTTTTTTTTTTTTTTTTTTTATTTACTTTCAAGACTTTTGCGCGCTAAACTTGAAATTCTCGACGAATTAAAAAATGGCTACGGGACGTGCAACAACGACTTTGTTCTATCCAGAGCAACGACTATAGTTCAGTCGCTCCTTTCGACCGATATTTATAAAAATAAAAAACAAAAATGAATTTAAGGACGACCTGTTTCTTTGCATCCGTTGCAATTCTTCCGCGATGCATCAACATGTTTTCGACACTCGTCTGTCTCGAGCGCAAGACGCATCGAATTTTTTGTTAATCATAAACCAAAGCTCGGAATGTCTTCGAAGAGACTGTCTTTTTTTGGACTTCTCTTCGTTTATAATATCCAAGTTGTAGAAAATCGCGGTCACTTCCAAAAGCGCAACACTTCAATAAAATGTTAAAAGTACAAAAAGAGAGATAAACGTTAGATACGCGTTCGATGTTTTGAATCGTGTTATTCGAACATTCCGATATTTTAACGAGGAATCAATTACTTTTAACTCGGGATGTCGAATAATTTATTCCACCCGTTAAAGGAGTAGGCAGAGCATTTGTACTCGATAATAAATATTGCTTGCGCTTATCGCTATTTAACTCTGTCAAAAAGTTTATAAAGAAATTCGACTAATGCTAATGTATTCGATTACCGCGGCACACGTGTTTTTCACCAAATGTATATTTTTCGGACGAAAATTAAGATGAAGTTGTGTCACTGTAATTAGATTATTAAAAACCAAAAAACTTGCAATTATTTCGAAAAAAGGAAAACAACTGTTTCATAAACTAAAATATTACCATCTTAATACTAATGGTTACTCGAGATAAAGAAATAATGTCGAATTGATGTTATTCAAACAGACAACGTTAAATATCTTACACAAAACTGCGAAACTGGTGATGCATTTTCATTAATGTTAAATACTCGAGGTATTTTAATCGGAAGTTACGCACCGCTTGGCTTTCAAGTTGAAAGAAGAGCGGGCAAATAAACATATGGTTAGTTAGAGAGAGAGAGAGAGAGAGAGAGGGGGGGGAATGATAGAAAAGAGAAAAGTTGAGCGAAACTTTGCAACGCGAATGAGCGCCCGAACCTGTCATACGCGCACAAGGTGACAGCAAAAAATATCGAGTGGCCAAATGCGATTTGTCAAAAGAATTTCTCGATTCAAATTTCACAGGAGCGAAAAAACAGTAACGGCACGTCTGCCAGCAGAAAAGAACGAGGGCGAGTGTAAGCGGACCAACAAATTCTATACTTCTGATTGACAAACGCATATTTCTGCTCGCGCTTTGTTAAAATTTCAATGCCATAAATAATATCGGTGCTTTCCGAAGCTTAGCTATTAATAAATATAAATTTTCCAGTCCAGGAGCTTTGGACGAGTATTAGAAAACGCTGCGCTCGAGCACGAGGACGGCAAACGGAGTTGACAAAGCGCAAAAACGCGCTCGCCGGATCAGATGCAAAAAATAATGCAACGAGGTTAAATTCGGTTACAACTCGGTCACGACGTTAGACGATGAATGATTAATTCGCTGGAGGGGAAATTTGAGTTTCGAAGAGGGCACCAAACGATATTTCATAATTTTTGCAGATATTTGCCGCAAAGTTGAGCTCGATTTCGAGATCGAGCGGCGTAAAGTGAATTATAAAAAAATTGCAGAGCCCGGTGTCGATTTTAAACCAAACACTCGTTAACGCGACGACGAATGAAAATGCAGTCGAGGAAAAGCGAAACGCGTGGAATCCCATCGCACACTCGTGCCCGGCTAAATGCCTCGCAAAGTCGGAGCGACGAACAGAAATTACAAATCTCGCCCGGAGTAATCTTCTTCGGTAGACTGCGGGAAAGCGGGAGGAAAGCGGAACGAAAGAGGAAAAGCGAGTCCTTTTTTCCAACAAAAAAGAGCGAGCACTCGCGTATACGTGTAGAGGCTTTTCCAAGGGGGCGCCGCTCTTGGAACGAGGCCAACCGAACTATCGTATTTATTTATTTTAATTTGCAAAGTGGACGGCAATATTACCAGATTGCACTTATTCCGGCAGACTGCAGCCATTGGTGCGATCGCGGTCCCGGCCAGGGGGAGGGGGAGGCCGTGCCTGTGAAACGGGAATTCGAATTAGACTGTATTTTCAAAGCCAATATTCCCCGCTCATTGGTACGGAATACGGAGCTTAATTCGGCTCGTCTCTATTTTTCCGGATATTTCGAGGCGAGCGAGAAGGACTTTGAGGATTACGAGTCCGAGGCTATTGCGAGGAGAAGAAGAAAAGGAAGATTACATCATTATTGCTTAATAAAAGGAATCGTTCGAGATTTCGAAGATTAATTGCGAAGGTTTATAAATCATCGGTAGGCGCCCGCCGCCGACTAAGCGAACTCGGCTTCGCACCGCGTTTAAATGCTCGTTAATTACAGTCGTAAAATATTTCCAAATCGTCGAGTCGTCGAGTCGTCGAGTCGTCGAGTCGCATCGACGACGTCATTCCAAACGTGTACTGCGCCGACGATTAAGGGCCGCCGCCGCCGCCGCCGCGGATCAACGAAATATCAAAGCGATAAAATTTTTATTTCGCCTCTAACTGGTACTAGTGTAATTTATTTGATAAGCTAACTCTAAATCATGCGCGCTCGTGATAAAACCCTTGGAGAACTCGCCTCGTGTCCCGGCGGTTACGCGTTTTCATTGATTTACAATAAAGTGTCAGCGCCGTTGTAAATTATTCCCACTGTACGAAAAACTAATAAAGCCACACTTAAATCCGCGTAAAAGCCGAGCAGCCAATTTCGTTTAATAAAAACCTTTTCGATAAATAATGTCGCTCGATAGCAGCAAAGTCGCTGCTGCTGCTGCTGCTGCTGCTGCTGCTCTCGAAGCTTATCCTCGCGCGATCTTTTGCACGGCGAGCCATTCGAGCTCGCTAATAACTTTAATCGAATACAATGCAACTTGGGCATTATCGGAGACGTGCGAATCGATAATAAAGTTCGAAAGGTCGAGTCGGAGCCTCGTTTTCGCGGCAAGCGTTAAAATGCGCCGTAAAAATCCCACCGCGCCGCCGGAGATAAATTGTAAACAATGATGCGTTCGCTCGAATGTTTAAGGAATTCTTACCGAATGACAAAATTACGCAACGCTGAGTGTACGATATTACTCGCGGCTAAGTTAATTATCTTGGCAACTCGCCGGACGAATGCAACTGCTCGACGCGGCTCCACTCGCTTTATCAAACTGGTAATGCGCGCGAATCGAAATGGCGCGGATTTATTGCAATTCGTTAAACGCGCCAGCCCATAAACGAGGAGCAATTTTATATTAGATTATTTTTATGTAAAATTTTACAATAATGCTGATAAAAGTATTGGGAAAAGCGTAACTGTAACCGCAACCGTTTCGCAATGTTGATGAATATCAAGCATGCACGTAGCATACAAAATGTAACGTTACTCTGCACAAACAGACCTGAGTAATACTGAATAATAATAACTCTGAAAAATCGCCTCTCGAGACAATTATTAAATTGCTAATATTAACGGCAGAAAAACGCTAAAACGTGTACTGTTGCATTTGCATTCGGCGATCCTGTAGAAACATGCGACGGTGCATTTTTAAAAGTGCGAAATTGCATTCCCATTCCATTAGTCACGACCGACCACGCGACACTCGTTAAATCCGACCTTTTGTAGGGAAAGAGGGTAAAGGGAGATTAACGCGTCGTTAGTCTTTGGACGAGACTTTATAATTCTTGGGGCAATTCTTGAAAGTTAAATCGCAATATCGTTGTTATTATTATTAAGATGTAAGTCATTGGAAAGCGAGCTAATTAAAACTCGTACTAATGGCGGATCTGTATCGCGTGCAAAGGGACAAAATTCGCGCCGGACTCGAGCAATAATGCGCGATGTTTCTTCGAATTAACCGTCTAAAGCACCAGTTCTGTCTTCTCGACAAAACTTGACACTACACACACACACACACTGTCTCGGCACGAAAGAAGGGACGCAAAAATTTTCCAACACTCCTGCAGAATCTAATAAACATTACTGGAAATTATTTTTCCGAGCGAGAAAAATATATCAAAAGGAAAGACGACGATTCGATTTACCTTCAATTGTTCCGTAACAAGACGTCGAGGGACGACGAATCCTAAATATTTAAAATGTTACTTGCAACTTAATGTGCTACCGAAGCTACGCGATGTAAGCGGAGAATCAATTGTCACGGGGAAAAACGAAGGGAATGGAAGGAAAGCAAGGATCGCGACGATCAACGCGATTCGTAAGTTCTACGATTGCACAGACGAGAGGAAATAGTTGTTCCGAGACATAATTACAGACTGCGTGATTGTTATCGCTTTTTACACAGGCTGCGCGTTTTCATCGCAATTGCACTCTGATATTCCGCGGATGCGCTCGCGTCGAGCTTTAAAAGTATTGGGATGCGAGCGTCTTTGTCGAATCCCATGCCCCTGTTTTAGAAAAAACTGACTTTAATCGATACTGAAAAAATGTATCGCACAACGATTGGACACTGCGATATTTTAAAAATGCTTTTGCATTTAATGCCATTCTAACGTTCCGATCGCATAACTCGCTAACGAAATTCGTAAGCGACCGATGGTTAATGAAACAGACGTTTTTATTTAAAATTCGCTCGTTTGCTCTAATTTCGATAGCCTGTGCTTTATTAAACGCGTGTAAAAGCAATTCTTCGTAAACTTTATGTTTTTTAAGCGTAGCCTCGTAGCCATGGGAACAAAACAAAAAACACGCCCAACGAACACTCGCACGCGCGTTTTACGCGTCAAATTTATCGATCGCAGTATTGCAAAATACTTTTCTAAACGCAAACAATACTTGCAAAATGTGCGGTATTTATTGGTAAAATGATCAGTGGTAAATGGGGGGTGTGCGAGCGAGCGCGCGTATTCAAATTCAGATTCGCGAAATATTAAATGTTTTTTTATATTTGGCGTCGGCAATTGCAAAGTTCCCCTCCAAGTTGAGAATTCGCACGAACTTGTTAGGCGCGTTAAATAGCATTTCTCGTAAATTAAATTTCTAAACGCATAACTGCGAGCATCGTAATGCTTTCATAAATTATTAATGTTAAGTATAATGCAGAGATACAAGCAGTTGTATGCTAAATAAAAAATTACAAAGAAAGATGTATGGCTTTAGCGTGCGCTGTTAAGTGGCTAGCAAATGATTTTAATCGTTTCTTTGTACTTGTTTGAAGAAGATCCGCATAAAATCGTATGTATGAAAATATAATTTTTAAGTCCTTATTTTACATCCTCGACTCGTTCGCTCGTTAGATCTACCGGTTGACTACTCCTTTATAAACTTATAAACTGAAACTCTAACGACTTCCATTCCAGAAAGTTCTCTTAATTATTAATTTGTACCAGACCAGAATTTCAGAATATCCAAAATTTAAAAGCGTTCGAGGCGGAAGTTGCCAAGTTCAGAATAAGATGTTTTGAATTTCGAATAGAATATTAAACCGGCAGTTAGTATTTAGCAATGCTCCCGAGTTTCCCAACTTTGATACCGTATCAGAGGCGGCGAGGGAGAGTAATAATTTTTAAACGCGCGAAAAGGCGCCTCACCTTTGACCTCGACTCCGCGAATTTTATTCGATCGCTGACGCGTGCGTGCGCTCCCAAGTTCTAGCACCGCCGCCCTTAATTCCTTTTGTAGCTCTGATTTGTCCGGGAGGCGAATAACGAGCTTCCAAATAATTGCGAAACCTTCGTCTCGCTTAAGCAGCACTGGCACGTAAACTGCGAACTTATTTCCGAATCTTTAAACGTTTGCTCGTCGAATCATCGGACGAATCGCGGCGAATAGCCCGCGGTGAGTTGGAGTCGGAGCTCCGGCCTCGAACGCAGTCGTCAAATTGGCTCGGCCGGGCCGCCATTTACGAGCCATTTAATTAGGACCCCAAATCCGAGCGAACGCAAATAATTACGCGGTGAAAATATGATAACAGCCGGGTAATTCGAGAGCCGCGGCGGTGGCGCTATTGCGTCGTCCGTCGCGCAGCAGAATTTTGCTGCCAAAACGAGTTGCCGACAAATTGAGCCGTCGCCCGAGTGTTTATCTTTTATTCAAAACCACCGACTCAACAACGGCCGATACCGAGGGGAATGCTGCGCGACTCGAAGCTCGGGGGGCTGTTTTTCGAAGGAGCGGCTGCAGCCGTCGTTATCTGCGAATCCCGCACTCGCCGACGCGAGTGCGTTGCGAAATGTGCTCCCGCATTAATGCCCTCGGAGGTAGGAGGAAGAAGCAACAAGCGTGTCCCCTTCGGTTCGGTCAGCGCGATAACATCTTCCTAGATCTCCGAGCAACTCTACCTCGGGGCCTTCGCCTAATAATAAACAAGTTTGCCAACGAGTATGCGAGAGATTAAGCAAAGATTAGGACGAGCATTTATCAGCGGTTCCGTTGGGCGAGGCGGCGCGAGCAGCTGGCGAACAATAACCTCGCGTCCTGAAATTTTGCCGAGCACCAGTTGGCATTTCGAGTATTCGCAATTAGCCGCACTTCGCGGTCGTTTCCTCTCCCGAGTTCGCTTCGAGCCCGCGAGTGAGTTCGCGCGCGCGCACGCAACAACGCCACTGTGGGCCAACAACAGCCGAGGAGTCGCTCGCACGGGCGCTCATCCCTTGGCTACGAGCTCCGACGGGTTTAATGGCTTACGACCAACTTGTCCGCCGCCGCTTTCCCGCTCCTTTTTTCGACTCTTCAATTATCCACACTTAACGTTCGGCCGCGATCTTCATTTCGCACGAGGAGCCGACCGAATCGCTTATTTCGTATTCCTTCCTAATTAGCCGAGTCTCGGCTCTTCTTATTTCCCACAGTGCCACTATCGCTTCTCAAATTCGATGCAACCTTTCACTTGCGTTTGACGGCTCGCGCAACTTCAAACTTCCTCGCTCCCTCCGGAAAATGACGTTCCAATGTCCCGCCGAGCTCAAATTCATTTTCAACGAAATACGTATCGTTCAAAAATTGACATGATCGCAAAATTTAACGGTGAAACTCTTTTTGCGAAACACTTGGTCGTCGCTATGGCGTGCGAGTAACGCGTGCATACGAAACACTTGCATTTTTAACGCGAGCGAACGAGGAGTATTTGCTGAATTGCGCGAATTTCCCATTAGGCTAATTACCAGGAGAGATAGCGCATCGCTCGAGATCGCCTCGGTTCGCGCACGAGCCTCCGCCATTATATTCCTTGCACTACGCGATTACATCTGCTTCTCTGAATTATTTTCCAATTAGGACAAATGTGAAAATCCTCCTCTTGGTTGAGCGAAACGTCGATTAAATCATCGCGCAGTCCGGAGGGCCCTTGCACTTTTTTACACGTATATAAGCGCATAGCGCGAAAACTGCATAATTTAAGGGCGCGTGTAAGGAACGAGCGAAAAGTGGTCAATGACGCCAAGATTAATTGAGAATCTCGATTGAAAATAGGTAAAATACGCGAAAGCGATAGCGTTTGCAGGCGTCGAACAATGCGCAGGCACCGGAGAAAAGCCGAGCTCCGAGGAAAATAGATAAGTGGAGAAGAGAAAAAGAGCAGAGCGATAGTAGCCTTCGGTCTCCTGTGATGCTCGAACGAGAGAGACGCCAATGGCGAGGGCAAAGACGAGACAAAAAGGAAGAAAGAAGGAGGAGGGAAGAAAGCAGATACAGAAGAGGAAAAGAGGAAATGTCGCGAGTTCGCGGTCAATGGGAGACGGTGGCAACTTGAGTCGAGCAGTTGCGATGACAACGCCGATGAGACAAGAGAGGAAGACGGAAACTTTAATTGGATTCGAAACAAGGAGAACGAGAGGAAGAAAATGAGGAGGTCGATGAAAAGCTCGCGGTCGCAGAACCAATTTGGAAAGCACGAAGAAGACTGATGCTGTGACAACCGGTGACATACGGCGACAACCGGAAAGAGGGGGGGGGACACCCGAGCTGGAACCGAGCGAGAATATTTTGTGAACGAGTGGCGGATCGCGAGCTAGAGAGGGGGGGGGGTAGCTAAGAAAAAGAAAAGGATGGATTCGATCGACTTTATTTAGGCGATGGTTGAATTGGACGCCGCGGAAGCTGCTGGACTTAATTGTCGACGAAAAAGTTGCGAGTGTGATGGACGAGAGGGGAGAGGAAGAGGGCGGTGTTTCCGAAACTGGGCAAATTGTTCGTAGGCCAGCAAGGGGACTAGTTTTCCATACTTTGCGGCGGACAATCCATGTGCCAGGAATCGATAATTACAGCTGCTGTTTATCGATTGATTCAGCAGTCGCCATCCAGAAGCTGAACTCGAGCTTTTCATATCTATTCGCAGACCTCGTGGACCTCCTAATCGTAAACAGCACGATGGGCACGAGCAATCGAATTCAAGGCGCGATTAGAATGATACGGCACTTTTAGCGCACCAACTCGAGGCGTCTCGTGTAATTGCGAGGTCAAACTCGGCGTGTCGCTTATCAAACGAGCTTACTACTAGTAGCTCAAGCGTTTCCATGTGTGTCGAGTTAATTTCCATAACCCACGGTGTGTACGTAGCCATACGTTTGTTTTGCAATAATGCAATTCGCGAATTATTGCGAATAAAAAGGAAACGTCGACAAAACAATAACGAGGCTAGTAACTTTCCAACGATGTCACACGCGTTTCAAGAGCATCGTAACCTGGAAGCACCTCGACTCGAACGAAATTATAATAACGTGTCCGTTAAATTTCTAGGCTCGGACGTCGATGCGTTGCTAAAGTATCGATTAAACTAAAAATCGCAAGTTTCGTAGTAAGCGAAAAGTTATCTTATAATTTAGCCGACAATTCGTTGCCTCGCAAAATTGCCTCTTGCTTTGTATTCGCGAACGAGTTACTCGCGGTTGTTCAAAGTAAAGGTAACGAACTTCTTCTTCGATCGAAAGGCAGTCGAAAGTGCGACACGAGCAAGTCGCGCTATTTCGAAATTACGAAGTTAAAAAGTCTAGCGGTTAAGAGCGCAGCAACAGGGGAGAGGATAAGTGCGGAACATTAACGGAGAAAAGGGACGAGAGCGAGAAGTGAGCGAGTGAAATAAGAAACCGATCGGCTGCTGTGGACCGGGTGTGGAGGGGGAGGCTGAGGAGGGCCATCGAACTCAGTTATAGCGTCGCATATTGAAATTGGAAGTTGCTCGTTGGTGTTAAAAGGCTGAGTGACATAAACGTAGCAAAGTGCGAGCCACACGCCCCATCTGTCTGATATAAGAATAAAGAGTTTCCCTCGTCGCCCGGTCGCCCCTCACCGCCCCCCCCCTTTTGGATGCGATCTATTTTTACTCGCTTCGTTTCGCCAAAGCGACGCGGCGACGTCGCCTCGATGCTGGAATTCGTTAGTTAAAAACGGATCTGCAGATTCGCGAAAAAGATAGTCGAGGCCTTGATTGAAATTTAAATTAAACTGCACGAACGTCGCGGCAAACACTTGTTATCTTAGATTTTCGCGTTAAAGGACAATAGGGTGTTGCTGTTCCGATGCTTCCGACGCTGAAAATCGAACGGCGAAACGGGCAGCCTCGCCAAAATACGATCGGAGCTGCGTAAGTTTTATTGTCCTGCGATTCGAGGACGGATAAGACCTTCTTTTAGTCTTAGCTGCGCTTCGAATCTAATCTGCTGCCTTATCGAATCGTGTTCGGGGAGACGTGCGAATAACGGCCCCTTCTTCGCTTGTGCAATACGCGAAAACGAAACGAGAGACGGGAAATCCCCTTTTCCGAAGGCAGAAATGCGCTCTCGTTCTCTCCGATTGCCAAAACCACGCGAACCATTTAAACCATTTGCTCGCCGAGCAGTTTTTTAAACAAACGAGCAATGCTCGTAATTACTGTAATTAACGCGAAACTGGTCGAGAACGGCGATAAAGCAGTTGCGAAATTTAAATACTCGTATGCTGGAGAGGATAGAACAAAGGGGCGACTTACATCTCGCGAGAAGAATGAAAACGACGGCGTTTCGATAGTCCAACGGGGAGTCGACGATATCGCGAACAACGAAGGCTCTTTCGATCAAAGCAAATGATCCGATTAAAATTTTAGGTCGAAGCAGACACGTGTTCTGGTGTGTGTATTTGAAGCTGTCTTCTCATGCGTGAGTTCATAAAAACACGTGTGCGTTTTAAAAGCTCGATGCGGCGCAGGCGTAGTGTGTAGTGATTTACAAGTTATTTTGTTTATGAAATTTTTATGAATCACTTTTTTTACTCAAGGCGTGTATTGCTTCCTTATTAATATTGATAAAGTAAATTCAATAATGCATCCGCTGCAACGTTGATTGCGATATAATTTTAACGAGAACGCGCGCGTAGCAAAATGTTGAATGAAAATAATTATTACTACGATTGTAAATAAATCTCCTTCGCGCGAGAATCGCAAATTTGTTCTTGGAGTGAAATTTAAGTGAATAAGGAAATTCGATTAGCGAAGACATTTTGTCGACGGTGAAACAATATTTTGATTAAAAGTATCGATTGAAACGGGGAATAATTTATCAGCTTCGAGGAGTTTGTAATTTTAGAAGTCGAAGACGTTGAAAAATCTGGAGAAACGAGTAGCTGCTTTCCGCAAAGTTCGCGAATTATAATAAATTATTTTCTCGTGCATAATTAATATTTAGGAGACACCGAGAAATGCGTCGGACGTTTTAGGTTTATCCGGACACTGTTGTTCCCTGGTTAAGAAAAGAGGAAAGCTGCTGCAATGGCGATCGCAAGCGCGAATATTTCCCAGAGGTGGATCTCGGTTACGCGCAAATATTCGAACGCGATGCTGAATTGGAAAATTGGAATTTCGCGCCGGTTGGACGAAGATATAAAGTTTCTTCGATTCGCGGCGCCCAACTGCGCTGGCCCTGGACGTTTCCAAGACGCGACACAACGCGACACAACGCGACAGAAATGCGACATGCCGGAACGATTGGTAGACTCGCGCACCTTCCGGCGATCGTTGGACTAAAAAACCAGAAAGAGGGCGGCGTGAATCAGTCGTCGAAGCGAACTGGAGCTCCTTCTCTGGATGGCACGATGCGCGCTTTGATTTGGAACTGAAGATCCTTTTCGTTGGATAATCCTCGAATCAAGCCAATTAAAATTTAATTTCAGCGCTTCGAACGATTTGAAGTCGCGTTTTTTATCGCATGGGAACAAGAGTCTTTCTTGCGGTTAAAGGACATAATAACGTCGCTGCGATCGAAGCGAATCCTTTCGCTTTTTCGAGAGATGGAGCGGGGGGCTAGGGGGGGGGGGGACTTGTTCAGTAAATTGCACGAGCGAGGCGGAAAAAAGGCGAACTTTTCAAATTAAGAAATGCCGGTGCACAACGTCAGACTGGACAAAGGATGCCTGTGCCGTTTAATTATTTAATTATTCACTTGGAAATAATAACGTTTAGCTCAAGAGCAGCCCGAGCGGTAAAAGTTCTTTACGCGTCGAGTCGAGCAGAGAAAGAGAGAGAGAGAGAGAGAGAGAGAGAGAGAGAGAGCAAGAGAGCAGCTTCTTCACTGGACGTCGAGTGCGTCTCCACCGTGAATTTCTCAGTCTCGAAAAGCGTCGCAGCAGCGCCTCGTGACTCGAAGGAAACGAACGGCCTGGAGGACGAGACGAGGAAGGGGGAAAGAGCGGAAGGTGTCAGGAAGGCAAAATAGGCACGACGGTCACGAGTCACGATTATAGCGGCGGCGGCGGCGGCGACGGTGGTTGAACGGCATGCCGAGGTGGTTGAACAGTCACGAGTCTTCGCCACAGCTGGAACTACGTGAAAGGGGCACGAGGAGTTGAGTTCGTGCTGTTGCTGCCTTTTCCTTTTCCCCTTTCCCCCCTTTTTCGTCTCACCGACTCCAATTTTTTCAATTCTGTTTCCTTGCTGGCTTTTAGATTTTCTCAATTTCAACGGCGTGCGCGCGCTCCTCGACTTTTTGACGTTTTAATAACCAAATCGACGTGCCCGACTTTAACGAAGAGGACTCCTCGTTTAAGTCGCGATAATTTATTACGCGACGTGTCCTCTTCTTTCCTAACCGACGAGTCCAACAAACAAAGATTATTTACGGACGTGCGCTGCTGATGCCAAATATTCGAGTCCCAATACAACTGGGCAGAATTTGCTCGACGAGCTTCCTCGAGTTCGACGGCCTTCGAACGGCAATTCGTAAAAAAAGAGCGCGCCTCCGAGAGAGAATGTGAACAGCGCGCTTTTAATTTTTAATTTTAATTTTCAAAATAAAGCACGCGATTCACAATTCGGCCGCCGTTCGTTCCTTCGAATGGTTGGTCGCGTCACGCCGAGACAATTATTCAACGAAACGCTCCTTTTACCTCGCCTATTTAGTCTTGTAGATGTGTTGTAGCTGCGCTCAACGCCGAGATCGAATTATCATATTTATGACGTAAATAACCCCGATTTCTCGGACACGTTTACACGGGACAGAGGGAGCAGATCGAGTGCATAATTGTCCTCGAACAGGATTCCTGCCTCGGCCGCTTAAAAAACTCAACGTCAAAAAGGTTGCGCGCGTTTAATAATTTCACCAAAGTACAACTAAATATAAGAAGGCAAGGAGTTGCAGAGATAAATAATAAAATGTGTCCGCTGCTCGACGTCGTTAAAACGCATCGAGAGTCGCTTCTCGCCACACATCAACGGCATTCCCAGCTTAAGCTCCGCTACACTCTTACAACACTGATTTACGCGCGCAAGTTTTCTTAATTCAATCGAAAGAGCAACGACTGTTCGGACAAATTGCAACTGCCTGCGCTTTTTTCGCCAAAATTATCGCCATCTTTTCGAAAATGTAGGGACTGGCAAACATCTCGTTGTCTATTCCCTTCTATCCACGTACGCTGGCCAACTCGTTCGTATTACCAAAGAGACCGTAAACACGTGGATCACCAAAATATATGGTAATGCATTTCTGTCAAGCCGATGGATTTCCTCCAGTTTCGCGATAAGATTGCAAATTTAATTCAATTATCCCTCCCTTCGTGCCCTCGGTCTCGCCGCAAGAGCTGACCCTCGGCAACTCGACATCTATTTGTCAGTCGCCGTGGTAAAAAGACAACACCGGAGAGGAAAGTCGAGTCCTGACAGTTTCGAGAAACGAAAAACGAGGCGATTGCGTCGCGTCGCGCTTTCGTCCACTTCGACGTTGACGTCCCCCCCCCAGGAGGTCGGCAAGCTCGAGCATCGAATGTTGACTCCACGAGTTTCTTAACCTCGCCGAAGCTCATTTCTCGGAAAACAACATGAGATACAACGCGATAAGCGCGACCCGGCGAAGGGCCGATATTTTAAAAACGAACTCCTGAAATTGAGTTAGTGCGAGCGGCGACAGGAGCAGCGAAGGACTATTTTCGCTGTCCACGCGAAGGTGAAACAGCTTTAGCAGTTAGTCCGATAATTTGACCGATAGGGCCGCGATTTCCAAACCAAATCCGCGAGCTAAGCTTTATTAAGCTCTCGCGCGCACTGCAGCGATAAACGTGTCGCGATAAGAG
Organism: Platyscapa corneri; assembly: GCA_018907185.1. Taxonomy (NCBI): domain Eukaryota; kingdom Metazoa; phylum Arthropoda; class Insecta; order Hymenoptera; family Agaonidae; genus Platyscapa; species Platyscapa corneri. The sequence goes on along the minus strand of JACCHW010000024.1, from coordinate 5,517,932 downwards.
TTTACGGCGGCAATTAGCGCGCCATTAGACTCCTGCGTTTTTCGGCGTTTCGCGAATTCGCAGATTGGCTTCGTTTCGCTCGGGACGCGCCGCCTGGGAAGGGCCCGGATGGAACAGTTGCGCGAGAAGGGCGCTCCGGCAGTTCGCCCTTTGGCTTTAACACGTCCGCCGTTGCGCCAGCCAGGGCCTTTATTAGCCCCGGGTTGTATTACGCAACGCGAAGAGCGAATTATGAATTTAAAATTATAGTCCAATTTGCGCATTGATCTATCGCCAAGTGTAATATCAGCGTTACTCCGATTAATAATAATATCTCCTTGTTCTTACGCGAGCCGCTCCTTTTGTAATAAATTACGCGACTATGCGTCCGCGCGCAGCCGCCGTGGAAATCGACGCGGACTGCTGGCTTATGGCGCGGGCTCACATTAATTACGGGCTGAAAAAACTTTACGAGAATCAATTCTCCAGAAATGCAAATTGCAAATTGGCGCTGACACACTGATTAACAAGCGTCCTTTTGTTATCCCTTGAATTATCGCGGAGCCAATTAAATCAATTCAAAGGCTCGGCTGTCTTTTTAGATTTTCGCGTTATTACACGGCGCTAACGAAGCTCGTAAACAGTTATAAATGCGCGAGGGCCTTGCGCTAATTTAGCGTCATTCACAGCCAAAGGAGCGAGAGAGCGAGGGAGCTCCTAAACTAACTCGGACGTGATTCGAACTCTCAACTTTCATTCTTATCTCCGCTCGTACATATCCAATTCTAAAGATCATACGTGCGGTCTAATTCCGCAGCGCCGAGCCAAAGAAAATCAAGAAAGTCAGTCGCGGGCTGCCGGAAACTCGGCCGGCGGCGGGGACAAGCCGATGCCGATGATGGAGCGTGCGACGGACGCCGATTAAATTAATCTCGCGCGCAGCCGCGACAAAACGAAGATTGAACGATCCTCCTCTCAGGGAAACGGGGGTGTGCGCGCGCGCGCGCGCCCCTCCCATTGGCGTAAACCATTTTTTCCCCGTTAGCCCCATTATCCTGTTTATCACGACTGAAAAGAAAATCCCGAGGTGATTTGCGGTTACGTGTGCGGACTCGTTATGTTGCGCACGCGTCTCATGATTATTCATGAGTCGCGTCGAGGCGCTGTGCTTTAATTAAATTTCGCGTTGGTGGTTTGAGGTTTTCTTTCCTCGTTCTCTTCTTTCTTTCTTTCTTTCTTTCCTTTTTTCTTTTTTCTTTCGTTCCCCTTTCTCTTGCGTCCCCTCTCCATTGTTATTATTATATTTCGCCTCGTCCAGGGTCCCTGCTTCTGGTGTCGCTCCTCGCGAGGAGCTTTGGTGCCGACCGATCGATCCTCGATCCTCGGATCGACTCGCCTAAAACACGAGCCCCGATCGGTGCGGAATCAATTTTGAAATGTCGCGGATCGCGTCGAATCGCGTCGATGCGCTTAACTACGCGTAAGCGCGATAATGAAATAATTTATGCGAAACGGCGCGTCCGTGGCTTTGGTCACTCGCAGTTACGTAACTCGAGTTATCGATTCCATTATGGTCGAGAGCTCCCAGCAACTGCGTTATCGAACAATATTTGTCGCAGGCGCTTCTCCTTCCCTCGCTAATTGCACCTTCGGTCGACCGGGTGCTCGAGGAGTCGCTTCTCCGGGAGTCGACCTTGAGCGCGCGAGTAGAGGGGCGGCGGGAGTCACATCTCGACAGCAATAACTCGTTTATCGCAGCCACGATTCCGGTAAAAAGTTTCTTACCCGGAATGCAGCTTTTTTCGGTCCATCCGCCGGGGCGATTCCGATAGCTGCCCCCTGCCCCCTGCCCCCAGCACTCGTAATTCATAGGATCTCGGCCTTTTCCACGCCTCCGTGCCCGTTCGATCGACGAAGAGTATCGCTTTTTGCGTCGCTCTCCCCCTCCGAGCGAGAAAAGCGAGACTCGGAATGCCGCGCTGTTGCTGGTAATTCAAATTCTGCGCGTGGGAAGCTGCATTTGCTCTCCTTCGAAATAGCTTTATATTTTCCGCTTTTCCTGGACGGCAACTTCTCTCGCTCGGCCCCAGTTTGCGTTTCGACTAATGCTGCCGCGATCTTTATTAATAATTTCATCGATCGGGGCAAAGCCGTATACGTGTTTTTCGAGAATTCCTCCGAAATGCAGTTCTTCGGCGGCTATAAATATTTTCCGAGACCGAAGCTCGGTACTCGAAAAATCGATGCTTCAAAGCACTCGAAACTCCAATTGCGAAGCGTGCGTTTTACAATTCCAGCAATTACGCGCATTATGTTACGCGGGCTACGCTCCTAAATGAGAAGCCACTTTTATTCGACTGCCGAGGAGGTCTGTGTTAGCGCACCCACGCTATATCATGATCTTACATTCGCAAGTGTATTCATGATCCAGCATTAATCCCGGGATTACTCGAGTACAATTCATCACAATGATTAGGAAGGGAACTGCTCCTGTTGCTGCTGCTGCTGCTGCTGTCAAATCCATCCCATATGTGCATGAACTAAGTTGGCAATTTGCATTCCGGCCTCAAAGTTTCGAGATAAATTATCTCTATCGCTGAAAATTCCTCACTGTCGGAATCTTCTCACGTGACGTCATTCTTCGCGCGCTCCCGGGCTTATTCGAAAGCGATTATATTTATTAAGTCGATTTTTCCTTTCCCGAGAATATCTTTCCGTGCGATGATTGAAAATTGTATGCTAATCAACTTTCGGAATTTCGCAATGCGCCTCGACGTTTTCATAAAATTTCCAAATGCTCATGAATATTTAAAATCGATCGAGCCGTTCGCTTCCACGCGATCGGGGCTCTGCACTTTGCGTCGTTCGAGCGAACCTTCCCTTTGTCTACTTTCGCTCGTAATGTGCGCGCGTATAATAATACGACGCTGCATATGCGCAATGAAACGCGCGGCTCCTCGATATCGCCGAGCGCCTAAAATGTTCCTTCGGCGGACCTTCGCCGGCTCCAGGAGAGTTCGACGAGAGGATTTGCAAAACTCCTGGCTCTCGGCGCGAGTCGCGCCAAAATCAACCGTCGCTTCTTATCTCGCCAAAACTCTTCATCCGAGCAAAAAGCCGCTCGACGCTCCGATGAAATCCGAAAAAAGTGGTGCAGCTGCGCGAGAGGCAATTTGTCAGAGAATTCGAAAATTGATTTTAGCGCGTCACGTCTGTTGGGTCGACGGGACTAGCGAGCACGAGAGACAAAAAGGACAAGACTCTCGGCAATTTTCAAGCATAATCCGAGAAAATCGGGTAGCGCGCGCTTTGCGAAAGAGAAAGAGGGCAGGGAGAGCGATAGTGACCTTTCACGTTGACAGGGGCGCGCAGAGGGAGACCAAGAGCTCTTCGTTTCACCTATGGCTTACACGGGCGAAGGCATTTTTCTCACCGGGACTTGACGTATTGCCAGGCGTATCTTGGCTGCGGATCAGCGTATACATGCATTCCTAATGCCACCGGCTTAAGCTTACGTCCCCCCCTCCTCCCCATCCCCCGGCGGCCAGATCTCTCTGGCTCTCTTTCGCTCCTACATTGATGAATCGCTACGAGGCGCACCAGCTCCAATCGAAATACCTAAATACAGAGCGAATTTGTGCTCGGCTCTCGCTTTCAATACAAAATGAAAGCGGCGAGCAAAATGGGAGCGAGAGGAGCTTGTAATTCTCTAAAACGTTATCGCCTTGATGAATCGCGAAAAAAGGAAAATTTCGAAAAGACCTGCGCTTTCAGTTTTCGCCTCCGACGTACTTTTTGCCAGTCGAATGCTCGAATAATGCGAGGAAAAACATTTTCTCTGCGCCTTATTGCCAGCCGGGGGGAGGGGGGGGGGGAAATTTACGCTGAAATAATTAATCTTATTTACAAACGCTTGGCAATTCTAATGGATTTTTGCAAATCGGCAAAACGCATTTAACGAGCTTCTCCGCAGTTTTTGAATAAACACGAACGCGCTTTATTCATCGTCAAATATTCATTGAATATCTTATATCGACGTCGACTTGAAATAAAGCGAATGTCTTCCAAAGAGTAAAAGCATCGAGCCCTTGGAGCTAAGTTTCAACGGTTTCGCTGCGTAACTCGACGATAATAATGATAATAATAATAATAGTAAACGGCAATATTCCATTGTGACGTATTGTTTCAGTCGTGCGAGAAAAGCATTTTATATTTGAAACTTGAATCGCAGGTGCGAGCAACCGAGAACCTAATTAGTAACCCTCCTCCCCCCCTGCACGAGCACTAAATCCTAAGCTTGCGCACTTAAAGGTATTTACTGGAGAACACAAGATTTAATTATGTCGAAACACTCGTACGAACATTTGTCAGCATTGTTAATTGCACGTGATCGGTTGCAGCTCAACCGACGTCCTTGAAAACTATAATTATTTGGTGAAATGCAGAAGCTCTCGAGAAAGCAAAGACTCGGAAAGGATTTGCGTGGCTAAATCAAAGAGGAGATCCGGCAGTTGGTCGAAGGCATCGACTGCCTGCCAACGCAACCCCCTCGACAACTATAACCTTTTATAGATCAAAAAGTAACAAAGCACGCTTTTGTGTCAGTTTCTGCGAAAGAAGACGTGCGTCGGAACAACGACGAGGCCCAAAAAACCAGTCGGCGAATTATCGTTGGATACGCGAGCGACGCAGTCGATCATCGGGGCGAAGCGTTGCTCGTCGACGATCGCGTATCGCCGGAGCGCCCGAGTCGCGAATAGACTCGCAAAAAGCGCGAACGCGCAACCTGAAAATAAAGAGGATCGGCAGGAGCGACGGCGTGGAACAACCAGAGAAGCACAGAGCGGCTGAGAGTCCATTGAAAGACTCGGGGGGAGCGATAAGATCACTAGGAGCTTAACTCGACAGCCGCACTGCACTCGTGGACTAATCGCGAAACGCATGCCAGACAGACGGACACATTACACTTCCGAAAGTGCCAGCGGAGTGAAATTCACTAGCACCCGATACGATTAGCCGAGTCCAAGTGACTTTTTCCACTTTAAGCCTCTCCCTCCTCCTCCTCCTCCTCCACTCCCTCTCGCAGAGCCAGGGAGGTTGCGTCACTCGCCTGTCCGAGCCTCGAGGCGGCGGTGCGTTAGCGCCGACAACTCGATACGAGCGAATCCAATCGAATTTATTTAAATTGCTCTCGAATCGCTCGGGCATCTCGTCGAAAGCTAAACTTACACAAGGAATTATGGCGTTTTAATTATTAAGACCGAGAGAGAGAGAGAGAACGTCAGTATTTACGTTCGCTTATTTCTGGCCGTTTTCGCATCGCTTTCGAGCAAACTTCGCCTCTCTCGATCTTTTTTAAACAAACACGTCTACGCAGCCGAGGCTCTGAATAAAAATGAGGGCAAGGGTTGCGTTAAATGGCATAAAAAATTTATCGACACTCTGCGAATCAAGAAATAATGGCCGACAGGAAAGTCGTTTACCCCCTTTTACCAGTATTGCCCCTTCAACCTATACCGGCACCACTGCCACCACTACTTGGACACTACCAAACACAACAGAAACTACAGGCCGATAAACTATAAAGACAGTTTATTTTTTCAATTACAAACTGAAATTTCCAATTAAAACTTTACGACTTTTCCTCGACAAATCTTGTCCCCCCCCCCCCCGTTTAGCAATATCTGCTCCTCTTTATCGCGCTATTGCTAGCTTTTACTTATAATATTCATTCGGACTCGAGTTGCATCAATCGTTTACGCAGACCGCGATTTAACTTTTACTCGACAAAAATGTCCTCGTGTTTCTCTCGCGCTTTTTCTCCTGTATTATTGTTCGATTGCGATGCACAGCGAAATAGGAATCAATAACGGAACTATTAACGATCGAGTACGCAACTGTATTTTCAACATATTTGAAATTTATTGGCACGCACGAGTTAAATGTCCTCGTTGCGAAAGGGCAAACAGCGACTCGACTCAACCTTTTGATTCGAATCGGATTAGCGAAAAACGCTATAAACCAAGTTTTATCTCCAGCTAATAATTGTAGTTAGCGATAAACGCTGAATCGTCCAGGACCGCGAATTAAATAGTAAATGAGAAGCTAATGCCAAATACGAGGCTCTAAAACCATAAATATTTGCAAGAATGATCATTTAAATACAATGGGTTAGCATGCGACTCTATTAGGGCAAAAATTTCAACGAAATATAAAATAAAACAGTTAAAAAGGATTGATTTACATTTTTATAAACTTTTATAAAGTCAGATATGTCCGGTTCGGTTCAAAGGCCTACGGGCTATCGTCTTGCCTACAGTTGTGTCCTTTTCTGCTTATTTCCCCCTCCTTCTCTCTTTCTGCTGGTTCATCCAGCCACGCAAGGGACGACATATCATACTATTGTTTACAAATGCGGAGTTTCGAGTCGCCAGTCTCTTGCGTTTTTTACGCCGTTCCGTTTCACCCCAAGTAGTCCGTTTGCTACTGTTCCTGCCAATATTCTTCCCAAACACAAGTTGAGTTCCCCTCTCCCTTCTATCACTTTTCGTTTCTTTTCAACGAGAATCTTGTTGCGTTTCGGGGCGTTATTAAGTAGACGTTCTCACTCGAAGATAAAGTGCGTAATTTAAACTTGGCTGGTGCAACTTGGCGCCGATATCACTCGAGAGTTACCGCATATTAGATGATAATTAATAAATGCAATCACAATTTCTTCGCGATATCGATGCACCGCCGGCCCATGTAGTTGCTTAATTGCTAATTTTCATTATTATATCTCGATAATTTATCGCTCCTGATAATTTTAAACGCAATATCGTTTATAGACGTCAGGCAGATTAATTAGATGCTTTCGCGTACCTAAAATCACGCGCAATCAACGACAAATAAACTCGATTATTTGCGTTCGGGGGCTAATTTATCGCATTCGCGCCAAAGCGTCGGGGAATTAAAAACCATAACGACGACGCATTGAACCGATATTAACTAAGCGTCGCTGTTCCCGGACCAGCGCTACCGAAAAAGCACCGACGCGTTTTCGTCTTGGCAGCAATTGATAAATCAGAGCCACGAATTTAATAGTTGCACAAAGAAAAGAGTTGCTCTGCAATAGGAAATCGCGTTATCGTCGGGAAGGAATAATAGCCCTCAGCCCTCGCAAAGGGCTTGTTAAAAAAGCGTGTTTCCGAAGAAGGGGGAGGAACAAGCTCCGACACCGATGCGGTGGTCCTCCGCGACTCCTACCGATAGTCGCGCGAATCGATATCCACGCATATGGACGTGTGTGGGTCAGGATTGTTCGATGCACACGCCCATGACTCGCATCCCATGGTTCGCGTAGAGCTGCGCGGGTGCAGGCGCACGTAGAGCTGCTCGCGCCTTTTGCGGTCTCGCGACTCTGCGCGTGTGTGGTTGGACACGCACAGACACGTACGAGGAACGCCGGGAGTGGACGAATCGATACGTCATGCGGCCGTGTCACACGCAGCGCTCCTCACCCCCTGACCCCTGCTGCCCTTTGCCCGCTCCACGCCGCCTGGCTTTACGACTCCTTCAGGCGCGTGAAAATAAACTCGGGTAATGATTTTTGAAGATTATAGTCTGAGAAATAGAGCGGCGGCCCGCGAGATATTGAAACTTGGCTTCAATTTCGAAAGTTTTATCAGTTTTGTCAGCGCTAGTAAAAGTAAATGCAGTTTTGAAAAAAAAAAAGGTAAGGGACCCCACCGTAAATTCGAAGAGCAGACAACCGCGGCCATGAATTCACGAAACAACGGAAATTAAACGCGTCTCTCGCACGTGGAAATGAGATAATGTTTTAATCGCGCGCCGCGATAAGAAAATAAAGTAATAAAAAGAAGTAATTAAAACGCGAATTAAAAACGAAAACGACTGTAAAAATTAATGTAATGTACTTTAGCGTCTCTTGCCTTCCTTTTCTCTCCTTTTATTTTTCTTCGCGCTCTTTAGCGCAAAAGATGAACAAGACTATTCTCGTCGCGCGCGTATCGGTCTTAAGCATCGATCGCGAACACGAATTAGAAAAGAAATTGGCCCGGTTTCCTACTTTTTTTATTTCACCCACTTTCTCAGCCATTGTTCCCGCCCCTCGAAATTAACCGTATTATCTCGAGTTGTTCTCTCGGCAGTTGCAGAATTCAATAAATATTCACGTATACGAGCGAACTGTGCAGTGTGCGTGGCTCCCTTCGGAAAACAAGGAAAAGAAATGTGTCCGAAGCAGCAATCACTTACTTTGGTTTTACGATTAGTTTACTACTGTCTCGAAATGGCCGAGGAGGCGAAGTCGACGAAAGAGAGAGAGAGAGAGAGAGGAAAGGGCCAGGAAGTGAAAAGACCGGCGTCTCGGATAGAAGAGACGAAAAGACAGAAAAAAGAAAAAGCAGAGCGAACGAGTGAAAGAGGGAAGGGACATCGTTAAAGTCAGCGTCCTTTAACTCGACAGACGACGACAAAGACTGCGACTGGATCTTACGTGGCCTTCCTCGAACTAATTGCCACTGAATATCAGATGCTTGATTTATACAAATTAAACGACAAATGTCGATGAAAATAAACAAAGGCTTCTGGATGATGTTTAGATCGTGCGAAATGCAAATGGGGCCCCATTTGGCTTCTTTTCTACACTTTCTTTACCGTTAACTACTCCCGAATTATGGCAAATCTCTAAGCTGGAGTGCCGCAGCGAACAAACGGTATGGTCTAACTTATTTTAGAATACGATTTGGCTCGCTGCGACGCGAAATCCGTAGATCCGTCATCCGTACAATCGAACAAAGCAATAACATCGATGCACAGTCTTGGAAGTTAAACACGAATAGCTTGAAATTATTGCTCGCTAGTCGATCGCCGAGATCTACCGTTAATTCTGCTTTCGAGCTCGGGACAGCCTAAAGCCAAACTCGGGCTCGTGAAACGAAAAGCAAGCGAATTTTGAAGGCGAGGAGCGCAAGAGCCTCTCTACGGCTGTGCGCGCGAAACAGAAGCAGTTAGCTGCTTTGTACAAGTCAATCGATCAAGCTGTCATTAAACACCGCGTGCATTGATAAATGCGCTGCCGGTACGAGCGAAGCTCTTGAAACGGCAACTCGATACTTAGTAGCAGCGATAGATCTTTTCGCGTTTCACTCCGCGTCCCGTGGTTGCGGTGGAGGAGGCTCTTCTCGGGTTGCGCAAAAACGCGCAGCAGCCCAATGACGACCGTTTCGAGCGAAAGCAGCGCCGGAGCAAAAGAAAAGCTCGCATCGCCGAAGCTTAATTCCGAATAGACGGGAAAAGCGAAATTCGCCGCTCGCTGCTGATACTCGAGCTCGTGGGAAGAGGCGATACCCCGGCCTCCGAGCGAAATCCCGCCGCCTCCCATACGCGCGCTCCCATTCCCATCACGCGAGTCGAGCTTTCACGTGCACACCGAGTCACTACTCCACGCGCATTTATGCCCCGCGGTATCCTGCATTGAATAAGTCATGAACGACGCTCTGATAGACGCACGATTTTATCGCGCGTGTGTGTCGCTGTGCGTGGAATATACACCGACGCCTGCAGGGATCGACTCGAGGGTTCGACGAACTCCAGGCGCAACATCCGAATCCTTCGTTTGCGTTGCGGGCCAAAAGCCCAATTCCGGAGCTTCTCTTCGAGAAATAATTAGCAAAGGCCTCCTTTCAAAACAATCGAGCTTCCGTTCGATTTACCGGCCGAGTTCTCTCGTCGCACGCGACATTTACCGACCCGACGTATTTATTTCGACAAGCGTCGCGAGATAATTGATTGCCGCCTCTTGAATCTCCAAGTGAGACATTGACTGTTTTTGGGGTCGAGTGTCCGGAACCTCGAGACCCGCAAACGATCAACTAATTTTGTCCTTCAGCCTCGTACGTTGAAGATGCCTTTTAAGCTTTGAAGCATCAAAACGTTGCACTGCTCAAATGTTTGTGCGAAACAGCATTTAAAAACACGGAGAGTAATTTTTTACTCGGAGCTCGGTTTATTTATTATTTAGGGCTTATCTGGGCGAGATTCAATAGCGTCGGTCCATTATTCGAGATTATTTTTTAAAAATGAAAAGACCGTGGCAGGGGCTTCTGTTCGAATCAGTATTTCCGCGAGTAACGCCAGCCAGCCAGCCAGCAGTCGATGTAACAATCGGAAAACTCCTCTGGCTGTCGAGTGAAATTCGTACATTATTGTTGCATGCACGAGGAGATGCAGCATTGAAAAGAATAAAAAATGAATGCGTCTATTTGGAAGAAAGAGGCAGGAGGAGAAAACAGGAGCAGAAAATGATATAAAAACACACGTTTCCTGAAACGCAGTCGTGCATCAACGAAAAAGCTTCATCTTATCGAGATACCACATCCTCGGACATATGAGATAAATACATCTTTTCTTTCTCCCGAGGCACGTATTTCATTCGTGTCGTCATTTCGTTCCATCTTCATCCCATCTGCCGAGTCTCGTTGCGCGAAACACCTCTTTCCGAGCGACTCTTCCTTCGGGCTCTCGCTCCAGAGAGAGAGAGAGAGAGAGAGAGGAGAGAGAGAGAGAGAGACTTTGCTCATTACTCGCCTCTCCGTACGTATATTCCCCCTCATCCCAGTCCCTCCTATTCCGCTGCTGCCGTTGCTGCCGCCTCATCTGCTCCAGGTCGATTACAAAACACTACCCACCCCGTACGGAGAATCGCAGTGGTATCATTCCGTCTTGTCCCAGTGCGTTATAATTCTCCTCCGTCAAGAGGGAGAGCGGGAGTGCGATAACTCCTCGTAAATTGTGCAAATCTAGTATCGAGCCGCCACGTGTACAGTCTGCCGGCCCTTTATTTTCCGAACATGTTTAGACCCGAGAGGAGACGAAGACAAAGAGATTCGTATCTTACATTTTATAAAGTCGAGCATAGACTGCAGCAGCAGCAGCAGCAGCAGCAGCAGCGACGGGGAGCGGAATTTTGATTAGCATTGTTAACGAGCGATTCAAGCGTGCCAACGCTAAAAATTAAGTGAAAAGTCATTTCGTACTTTAACCAGAAATTACCTTGCGCCGCTTTCTTCCCTATACGGCGGCCGGATGGGCGCGCGTGCGCGGACTTTTAAAAATTCATAACTCAATTATGGTTATGAGATTTCGTGCACCGAGATGAAGATTAAGGATTTCGGTTTTCAACTCCCCAGGCAGTTGGTACGCCTATGCTCTTTTGTTCGACCTCGACCGTGCACGGCCTCGGAGCTCGAAAAGTGCATTCGTCGTTCCCCGCCTCACGACAATCGCTCCTTTCATTAAATAATATATGCTAATTGATACTCTCGTTTTGGAGGTACACGAGATCTGCATTCCCGTCCTCCTCGGACTCGCAGCAACGCCGGATGCCACGAGTGCAACGCGGGCAGCACTAACAAGGGCTGCTTCCCGGATATTTCCTTTTTATTTACAACGCTAACACTCGCTGAGCTTACGATCTATCGATCGCAAATTTCAATACGTTACCACCGCCTACGAGCAACTTTTGCATTTATCCTCGCGAAATCTTCTCCTGCTTAACATTTGCACGTTTCGAAACATGTTTTAACTGCAATCGTTACAACCGTATTCTCGCGTAATGCACCGCGAGTTTTTATAAGTTTCTGCAAGTTTTTACAAGTTTTGCACGTTCGCCATTGCCGCGAAATCGCGTTCCTCTGTCAGATTAAGGTTGAAAAGCCAAGGAGGCGCTCCTTAAGCTGCGAAACGTTCGAATTCCACGGACTTGGAAAACTTGCGCGTTATTTTCCGCCTTAATTTGGAAATTCGAGAAAAAATTGCCGTTGGCTGGAGAACATCGAACGAAAATCCTCCTCGATGTGCACCGTGCGAAACGCACGTGCGCACTTCGGGGCTCGAACAACAACGCGGGAGTTTTTTAAAACCAACGATAACAACAACAACACAGAGCGCGATTCGGCAGAGTGCAATAATGGAAAGCTCCTAGAAGCCTGAATCGCGCCCGAATTCTCCATCGAAATTCACTCGGTGCTTTTTTTATCGCGCCAATTGCCATCCAAACGGATTTTTATCGAACCGAAACTAAAAGGGATGGGCACGTGAACAGGTCGTGGAAATTGTCGATGTTATGCGACCATTACTTATTTTCTCCCGTTGCCTCGCGAGCGGAAGCTCGTCGACGAAAAATGCCGCTACATCTGCATACGTCTCCTTGGGCCAGGCTGTTTTCGCCGCTAATACTTGTATTTTCTCGGTACTTTGGTTGTCGTTGGTGTTGTTCGAGGGCGCTGAGATGGACTGCGAAGCCTAGATTTTAAACAACATCTCGTGTCTCGATATTCGATTGACTACTCGGCGGCTGAACGACGCTGTTGGCCATTGGCAGCGCGTTCGGGTGTGCGAAACTGGGCTTATTTTGAAAAATTAGGCCTCGATCGGCTCTTTTAACGTATAATCGCTTACACTGGGCGAGTAAGAAGCAGAGGTGGGGGAGACACTGGGGCGCAACACACGTTCAATGACGAGAGCACAGCTTCTGCCCTGTACAAGTGTACATGCAAATGTGTATCATTTATGGTAGGAAGATCGCCGCAGCAGCCCCATTGAGAAACTATGCTGGGTTTGGTGCCGCCGCCGCCCCCGCCTGTGTAAGCGAGTCGAGTTTACGATGACGGGCAGGACGATGTCGACCGACAGTCATATAAGTGTATTTATGGAGAAAAATTATTGTTTTTCCAGTTGCCGACGGTAAAGTATTGCAAAAGAAAATATAGTACGACTTGATCGCGAACCGAAACGCTCGTAAGTAAGTAAAATAAGTTTGCAACGTTTCTTTAGCCTTTTATGGCTGATGCACCCAGCGAATTCTCCAATAAATATTGGTGTAAAGGTCGTAATAACCCCGGAGCCGCTAGACGTTTCGTGCAATCCAGCTTGACAACCTCGTAAAAACTAACTCGAATCTTGATAAGGGCATGTATTGGTAATTACAAGGATCTTCGTTTCGGTGTTAGAAAAGTCGATGCTCCGTCGTGCGTCAAAATACGTGCGGCTAAGGTACCGAGTTACTCACACGAGCTCGGCATAGCGAATTCGCCCTTTCGCAGACCGAATGTCGCACGAGCTCTTCGCGCGCTCTCCCGCCCAGTAATGCGATTTTACAATGATCGCGTCATCGTCGTCCTCCGATATTCGCGACTTGCCTTACTACACCTATTCCGCGGTACTTTTAGTAATCTATGACGAAAACTTTCACGCGCACAAGGATTACCTAATTGATCGCGATAAACTCGCGTCCGCTTATGTTTCTTCCTTCGCTCTCTTCGCCTTCTTTATCTCACCAACGTTACGAAAAAACTCATTCGCTCGCTCGATTTAATAATAATTTAACGATCATCGTCCGGACAAGTATTTCGATAAATTCCAGCCGTGAGCTACGGATTAACTCGGCCCTAAGAGAAACTCGGGTGACGCGTGAAAAATTGCGCAAACTGCATTAGATCGCACTTGTACGCGGATAGTAATTAGGACGATGTCCGTTATATTGTCGAAATATACCAAAGTTCGAGAGAGGAAACTGTAAGAATTGGACGAGTCTTTGATCGAACGGTCGATCGACGCGCGCAACACGATTATTGACAATTGCGCGATAAAGATAAATGGCCGAAAGGATCGGATGGTCAATTATGCCGTGTGGTAGCGACATTTATCGATCCGCACGAGACAACTGCGGTATGAAATTTAATTAGAAAATGGTTACTCGCCTATTTCGAAGGTTCTAATTAAAACGAAACCTAATTCTTCGAACATCGTATCGGTGGCGGACAGAAACGGTAGCGCGCGCTGCCCAAATATTAGGTTCTAAACTGAATATAAGCCGAAATTGTAAAGGTTTAAAGTTGGGACAAAATTTGGAGTGTCAGGAACGTCGGTTGATTAGTTGGCTTAGTTTTGTTCCAGCAATCGCTCGTGAAATTTTAGCTCGAGCGAGATTTTTCAAATAGATGTCGCGCGATATTAGATTTAAATAATGCAGGAAGCACCAATTGTAAGGCAGACGAGAGCAGAGGACGGAAGCAGGAGAAAGATTTGAAGAGGCGAGAGGCTTTTCAAAGGTACGAGACAAGACAAAGACGGCAAGAAACTAGAGGACGTCTGCGGCAAAAAAACGAAGGAAGACTCCGAGGGAGGAGGGGCTGAAAATGTTAAGAGAAAATGCACATAGTTGGTGGTGAACTTGCAAAGGGCATATGATTTTATGAAGATTTTATGAAGATTAAGCGTTTCTTCTCTCGCGCGACTTGGCGCCTCCAGCTTCACGATGAATAAATTAACGGTTAAACAATGCCTGCACGTATTTTCATTCCCTGTTTTTCGCTCTCCGCAGCTTCTTTTGCCTCTGTTTTACTGCCGCTTCCACCTGGGCTTTGCGCCTTTCTTACATTATGCAGTGTCTCGATCTTTCTTCTCTTCCGCGCATCCAGATAATTTTGCAGCTCCTGGACGCTCGCGGAATTTACACTGGAATAGACCCCGGCATTTTTGTCAAATTTCCTGGCTCGACAAACTGCGGAGTCACGTCGCAGAAATGCGGCTCCTCTTTGACTTGCAGCCATTTTTCAAAGCCGGAGCTCAAATCTCGCAACGATAAGAGACAGTTTTTCGAGCGAGTGCTAATTTCGTGCTTCATTCTCAAGGCGACTCCTTCCCCTTTACCCGAGTAAGTACCCACCGCCAGCTCCCGACACTTTAAGCCACAGGAATAGCGTCTTGGTGACACGCAACTTCCGCCGTCCGCCGCTGGCTTCGGAATTTTTCTAAAAATCGAGCGAATTTCACCCCGTCGCGGCGGCACAGGCTTGGCAGGTGCACAAACGATAACGAGAGAGCGAGGAAGAGTTCGCGCAGGAGCAATTCTTCGATTATTTTCAATCCCTCCAAGAGAGCCCCTTTATTAAAAAAAAAAAAAATCTCGCCACCTCGTGCCAGGCACGATAAAAAGTATCGAGTGGAATTCGCAATAAAAATATCAGCTCCGACTACTACTGGGCTTTAATTGGATTTTTGTTGCTTAAAAGCCGAATTAAAAAACTGACTTTTAACCAAGGGGGGCTTTAATTGAAAATAGTTGCGGATCAATAGCCAAGTTATATTGGGATATAAGGAGAGCGATTGTGCAAAAGAACGAGCGGTTTTATCAATCGAATCACGTTGCCTCCGCCGACATGTTTGACGCATTTTCCGCCTATCGGTGCACCGGTGCATCGGTTATAAAGCCAACGCAATCCTTTGAAGAGTTACGATTATGCTGCGACGCGGGCGATTGGATCGTTCGACTAAAAGCTTTTTATCGCCTCGCGCTCCCAATAACTTTTAAAAAGGGACGAAAAATTAAATAAATACGCGTTGCCTCGGTCGTCGCCAATTCGATTCAGAATCGATTTCCAGAATCTGAGCAGTTACAGCGCGACTCGTCCTCCGCATAAATATGTATCCGCGAAATTGTCACTTATTCCAATACTCCTCCTCGTCTGGGAAATTTCGAGACGAAGTTGCGCCGGGAGCAGCGAAGCAATTCCTCTTCTTCGATCGTTATTCGGGGCGAATATCAAAACTTCAAAGAGACCATTCGGGGGGGCAGAATCCCATAAGCGAGCCATTGGTGCCGGTGGCGGTGCCGGTGCCGGTGCCGGGCGTCCATTACCCTTTAGCGGCGCACTCGCTTAAAATTCAAGCGGCGCAGGAGCCGAACCCGTGCGAGGATCGTTCGCTCGGATCATCGTCTTCCAAAAGCCAATGGCGCAAGCCTTCGTCGATAAATAACGAGAGACCGGCTCTCTCTTTCTCGCCAAGGTTTCACGTACTCGGCAGAACCTTTATGATTAGCAAGGCACTCGCGCGAAATTCGACATTTTTTTATGGTACGGAGGCTGTTACTACGCACGCGAAGGACTCGCTCGGCTGTTTCAATGCTACGACGAATGGGGAGCGACTTAATAAGGGCTGCCGTAACTCTCGAATCTCCAGGTGCGCGCGGGCAAATTATTTGCGCGTCGCGAGTTTGGCGAGTTTGGCAAGACCTTGGAACGGAACGGAACACGGCGGACCGTACCGACTGGAAGTTGGCAAGGCGAAAAACACGGTCGGTCCGCAATTTCGACTCTTATTCGCCATAATAGGCTCAGAAATTGCGTTAATCTAAAGCTCTCTCTTGGTAATTTACATAATTACTGTAAAAGCTTTCAAACTAATTATTTCGACAGCTACGAGAGTCGTGCCGCTTTTAGTTCGGAAAAGTTTAACTTATTTTTCATCAACTTGACGATGTATCATTAAGCGAATGAACATCGCTGAAATATTAGAAAGCAGCCCCTGTAAAGCTACACTCGTTAAAATTACAACCTCGATTACAATATTAGCTCCGCATATTACGCGAAAAGTGCTTTTAATCGACAACCCGACTAATGAGTTGTAACCCAAACTTTTGCTTTACTTGCTCTGTTCGATGCTTCGAGCACAACTGCGACCTACTCTTGCCACTACTCCTTTTCCTTTTATAAAATATTAGCTGCTAATTAAATTGGCCGAAGACGGGAATTGCGCCGCGCAGCTGAGACTCGTCAATGCCAATATTCCTTCGGCTAATCAATCGCCAATCCCGAGTAAGGAATGCTCGCGAAACAATTTCGCCAAAACACAAAAGCGCGATATAAGGCAGCTGTCAAAATTTGAGGGGATCGTGGAGGGGCCCTCAAATTGAAAGGGACGAGACTAGAGAAGCGTTCGCGAGGTTTGCAGTGCTACCAACGCGTTGGTACACTCGGACCAGCGCAAGAGCGAGAAGAAAATTTCACGAAGCGTCTAATGCAAAATAAGAAACTCCTCGATTTACTTTTGTTTGAATTTTGAATAAGCCGGGATAGGATGCGATGCTAAACGATTCCAAGTGATGTTTCCCACTTCGGGCTCGGCAACGTTCCGATGACGTACAAGTTAAAAGCAGAAAAGGCAGTGTCGAGTCGAAGTGAAAAGCTCGTGTTTGGCTTAGGCGGCGGCGGCGGCGGCGAGTCGAGAGCGAGTGTCGTGCAATTTACGGCTCGCCGCTTAAAACCTGAATGATATTGTTTCGCGTTTGTTAAGAGGAAAAGGAAAATAAAATAAAATAACTCCAAAAGTGGATTTTAGCGCGACAACTGGGTTGCGTTTCCCGACCTGGGAGGCGCACGTACGTTGATACGTACGAGGTACGTAGCGCGCAGAAGAGAGAGGAGAGAGAGAGAGAGAGAGAGAGAAAGCGAGAGGGGCACGAGTCTACAACAGTTTGCCCCGTAAAAAGTCTGACACTGTTCTTCTTTTTCCACTTCTCCACTTCTCTACTTCCCTCCCGCCGACTCTAAGTCTTCTTTTACGGCTTATTTTTATTTGCTCTCCTTTTATCTCGCCATTGTTGGCTTCTTTTCCTTTTTTCCTTTCCCCTGCCGTGCGCCGGCATTCGCTTAACGGGTTTGTAAATTTGTAATTTGTTCGTTCGTTACGTTATAACCGCTTAATCCGTAAAAGGCGCGTCGCTTTAATATTTTAAATAAATAAGTGAATATAATAGTTAGTCAAGGTTATTTAATTTCATCGCGGGCGCGACTCGAAAATCGTTCCAAATCCCACTTTCTATTTTGCTTTTGCCGGTGCCGTTATTCTGGATTACGAGGAAAATGAGCGTCAAAGCAGTTTATTGATATATTTCCATTAAGGCGCGATAAACAACGCGCATAACAGGCCGTTTCGAACAAAGCCAAACAAAAGCCGATAAACAATATTAAAAAACTTTCTAAACCTTTGGTCGGGGGCTCTGGGTGCCGTTAATTTATACCGGTGTACGCATGCGCGCCCTGCACATCCCGTGCGCCTTCTTCGAATCTACAACGCTTTAATGCCTTAATAAATATGACTTTCGTTCGCAATTGCAATTGATTTCTCGCTGTCGAATGACAAGTGCACGGGAACATTAGGGACGTCGCATCAAGATGAAATAGACGCGCCGAGTTCGATGTGCAGTGTCGACGGGGCTACAACTCGAAACCCATTTCACTAACCTACATTTTTTGCTTTTTGCGATTGCTCGAGTAGAAATTCGGCCCTCTGTTCGGCGCCGGAGTTTTGGGGTCCGCATTGCCAATCGGTCGCCAACAATTTTTACCTCTCCAACGCTCGATTAATTGTGAACATACAGTAGAAATCAAAAGATTTAATCGAAAATTCACTTCGTCGTATCTGTTTTCCGTTTTCCGGGAAAACTGTGCTTTGCATTGCAATTCGGATATTTACATCGATTACTCTTTTTTCGCGTCTGTTTGATCGTTACATAATATGGAATTATAAGATCACCAAAGGTGCTCGGAATTCGATAAGAAATTCCACTGGATAAACGCACTCGAGGCCCTTTTCAGGTAAACTCGTAAGCAAACTGTTCGTTAAGGCGGAAATTCTAATTTTCATTCGATCAAGTGCACTGCCTCGCTGTAGACAACAATACAATCACCTTCGCCGTCTTTATTGCCGCTACGTTTATCGTTTATTGAATTTAATTCATATTTTTACAAGTGTTCTCGATAAGTGCGGAACTGACTCCAAGGAAAATTAATTTCAGAATTGAAAAACGCAACGGAAAATGTAGCGGTGCATGGCATCGCCGCGTTCCTTCGCGAGTTATCGAATAAGTCACGTAACGAAAAAGAGAAACAACTTTGACGGAAAGGCGGATGCCCTCGAATCGAAGAAATGCAAGTGCAGGTTAAATTAGGTGGAGGCCGCAGTTGGTTTTTGTTGTAAATTTTTTAGCCCCTAGAATAGCCGGCTGTCAGTTTTCCTTAAAGCATCGACGCTTTCCTCGACGCGAACCTTCCGCACTCTGATGCAATTTTGAGAAAAGACGATCCCGGCGTCTCGTATATCGGGAAAGTCGGCGATTCGTTGACTCGGCGCTTCGAATAGCATTCGGCTGAGTTCGCCGGACATCGACAATTATTATCGACTTGGGAACTTTTCGTCGGAACTGTTTTTCCCAAACGAACTCGCCGATCGCCTCTTAAGATTTTCTCCCCTCGCTGGTCTGCTCCGAGGGCGTGTTTTTTTCCTCCTATTTCCTTCTTTTTGGGCTAAAAGACGGGGACCGGACATTTCATTTTCCAAGCTTTCCATCAGACTAATGTTTCCGGAGCGAAGTTCACGTGTCGCGCAGCCGCCGCTAAGCAAACATACTAGTGATTCTTTTAATCAGCCACGACACTCGATAAAGTACTAGGCGAGAACTCGTAATTATAAATAATAAATATCAAGAATTTGACGGGGGTGAAAAGGCCGAGTGGGTTTTTCCAGACGAATTCAGGAGGCTGGAGCATTTTTTAAATTACAACAAAGCGAGCATGACGTTTTAAACTTACGTGTTTGGACAAGAATTTTAAGGAAACGGCAACTCGTCTCGGAAACATACCTGCAACAACAACAAAATGTCCGATTACAAAATTATTCGTAAAATGTAATTTGCGGAATGAAATAATGGGAGAAGGTGGTGCATAAATTTAAGGAAAGGTAAGAGTATAGGCAGTTGGTGACGTTGTACTGGCGCATTCCATAATATACCAATAACATCCTTGGAACGAGAAAAATGAAAAGGCAGTGATTCAAGTTCCAAGTTCCACGAGAATTTCCATATACACAATAAGTTGCGAAAGCGATGAAATTCGAATACACATACGCGGCGGCACATGTTCAAGAACAAAGAGCATCGCTCGCCTCGATAAGGTCAACAATGGAATAATTCCCTCGCATCGATTCGGTTCTCTTTTGCCATGCATGACCTTGTTACAACACATGTATCGCTGAATCTTTTATTCATCGTTACCTTTTTCCTTATTAAATAATTTGCTGCGCGCGCTTCGATCGGTTAAAAGTCTCGTTTTACTTCCGCTTCGTTTCCGGAAAGCGAGAGCTAGTGAAATTGGCGAAAGCGAACATTCCCCGGGTCAATAAGTGAACCGTCGCGAGAGGGAAAATGAGAAAAAACGTAGGCAAGGTGGCGTAATCGGTCTCTGGTATAGCCCGAGTAAAAACATTCCAAGAATACGCGTATAAAAAGCACTCGTAACTTAATCTCGCCGGCAATTACCAATCAGCCACGTGCCTAATAACCCCGTTGCCTCTTTCCTTATTTTTTTTCTTTATCCTTTAATTCCTTTTAAACAAAAAAGAACAAAAAACCAGGCAAAGCTCACGCGTGCTTTGAGAATTGGAGATGAAGCATAAATACGCATTCCCGAAATTAAAAGTCACTTTATTCCTTTATTCGAAGAAGGCGGCTCTCGCACGCGTATTTAGCGGTAATGAGTTCATTAGGCAATCGTTAACATTCGTGCCACTCAATTGCCTTTTCCTTTATCCTCGTTGAAAAAGAAAGAAAGAGAGACAGAGGCGGACGCGCGTCCTCGGTTGCAATTTTCTCCTCTCCCGGCGCTCGCTGCTCCCGTGCTTTTCCCCGGTCTCTTGGCTCTGCCGCGCGTAGATTTGTCTTCCGAGCCTTTCGCAGCCCCTCGAATATTTATACAAACAGGCTCCGCGCCGCTGAAGAAGGAGAGGAGACTCGGAGAAACGAGAAATGCATAAAGAGAGGCACTACGATCTTCACCGGGATAAACTTGTGGCGATACGATCCCAGCCTTGTGTATCCTGCCCACACATTCGACTTTTTTTATCTCTCCTGTTGGACCTTTTGGTCCTCTCGCTCCCTCGGCCGCAATCCTCCTCTACTCCCGCGCAACGGTAGCCGCTTCGTGTTGTTGTTGTTGTTGTTGTTGTTGTTGTTGTTGCGCTGTGCAACGCGGAGAGCATCGCCAGTGGTAAATGCATAAATACATAAATAACCGAGCGACCGCTTCGAGCTGCTGACCCTCTCGTTTCCTCTCGACGCGCCTCCGCCACCGCTGCGTACGATTCGCATAGAAATCTCACCCCGGGGATGGATTTCGCGGTCCTCTGCTCCTCGAGCAAAACTCCTGCTCGCCTTCGTTTGCGGATAATCGTTTCTTCGTTACCGCTCGTTACGGCCAATTATACGGCCTTTATTCGCGTTTTAAGGAGCCGCCGCCGAATCAAGCGTGTCGCTCGCTTTATTCGCTTTGCCGGCCGAGAGCGAAAAGTGAGTCGCGGGAAATTAGTATCGCGGACCAAAGTGCCGGGAGCGTTTCGATGACGTTCGCGCGCCCTTTGATCGAGAAGCCATAGCGAGCAGCGGAATGGAAACAAAACCGCGTCAACTTTCCGCTTTCCTCTGCGAATTGTCGACAGCGAGCCGATTGTTTCTGTTAATTATACGCGCGTAGAGCAGCGCGAAGCCGGACGGAATAAATTAATTTGGAAATAAATGGAAAAAGAGCAGCTGCCGAGAGAACCGAGAACGCGACAACACCTGCACGTATGCTCGCGTTTGCCATTCGCTCGTTCGCTTTCCGTTTTAACGGCTCTTGCCTTCATTTTTCCAAGAATGTTATCGCGGCAGGGGAGGGGAAGAGACGCTCGGCGCGTTTGCTTTCAGCAGCGACGCGTGAGGGAGACCGGGAGAGGGGCTGCCTTGGCTTCCGGAGTTACTCGAAATGCGCGCGGAAAATAAAGTTTCCCGCATTTCGGAGCAGAGCCGGTGCGCCCTGAGAGGACTGCCGCTTTCTTTTTTAATAGAGTACAGGATGAAAGTTTCGTCGGCACTCGCTCGGGATTTTCTCCTCCTCCTCCTCGCGAATGATGAGGAATGTGTTTGGCTAGAGAAGTACATCTTACGGTTGAATTTCCTCCCGCTCTGTTATATAATCTTAAAAGGTTTCGTAAATATTGCGCGCAGGCGTCTGAGCCCCGCGAGCGAGTGAAAACGAGGAAAACGAGGAAAACGCATCACGAGCGCCACCGAAGAGGATGGAAGCGGCAAGCGGCGGCGAATAATGGCCGAGCGGACGACGTCGGCTCGCGAGCACCGGCGAAATATAACATTAGCCGCTTTAAAAATTAATCCGCGAGCCAGGCAGCGCGGCACGCGTCGATTAAATAAAAGAAAGGAGGCGGCCGCGCCGTAAATTTTTCGCACTTTCGGTAAAGAGTAATCGCTCGAATCGGCGGCACGCGATTGCCGGAAGAGTTGAACGATCCATTTTTATTCCAACAATATTATTATTATCCCAGCCGAGAAAGGAATCTTTGTGTTTTTAAATTAAAATTCAAGACAAATCATCGGCGTTTCCGAGAGCGAGTGACTCGTGTTCTGGCGTTTTTATTTTCCCTCCAATTCCTCTCGAGGCTCTCCCCAGTTTTGTCCCACTTTTGGCGGCGCACGAGTAACGAGAGAAAATACGTTTGCTTTTCAAAAATTTTATCGGGAAAAATGGCTCTCGAGGTGGATCGAGTGCAGCTTGTTAAAACTGCGCCATCCCCCCGTCGAAATCCAAGAATCTCCGTTTCCACCCTCCAATGTGGCGACGAGACCAAAGTTTCAAATTTTCTTGTCGAATTCCTTTGACATTTTTAGTCGGATATTTATCCCGAGAGCCGTATTTTCGCGTGTCGTCGGTTTAATATTTGAGTTTATAATTTTTCTACATTAAACATTTCTTCCTTTATCTGTCTGCCTCGGCGCGTCCCGCTCACAAAAGACTTTGAACTCGGTGACGTGCACGGCGCACACTTTTCCAAGGATTTCCATCGGGAAAAGGAAAAGCGTCACGCGTTACAGAATCGCTGCACCTGAAGGCATTTGCGCGCGAGACGGGGCAAATGTAAAAATCCGATGCGCCTGCATCGAGAGCTTCAAGAGAGACTTTTAAATTCAAAGTTTCCGCTCCGAACTTTCCGCTTCTTCCTCGCTTGAATAAATTACGACGAAATAAGATTTTATTCTTCGACTGAAAAATTTTTATCCGACTAATTGATAATTTTCGATCGCGAGCCTCGGAGCTCGTGTAAACTGAATAATCGATGAAACGCGAAACGCGTCTAATTAATACACTTTGAATAATCATTGCAATTTGAGGCAAATTTACGAGACATAATTGAGAGCAGAATACAACGAATAAATTGATACTTTGGAGACGCTTTTAGCCAACTTGGTATTACACATTTATAACCTGATAAACTCGTCGAAAAAAAAGCTAATAGAGCGCCAATCCTCCATCTTTTATACCACAGCCACCCTCGGCGCATAAACCTCCTGCGCTGCATTCGAATCTAATAATGTATTTGGCTTCCTTCTCTAAAACATCCTCTGCTAAAGCACGAGATCGTTTCAAGTCTTGCTTATTACTTAAATTCTTTTATCCACTTTGCGCATATTCGTATTTTAATCTAAATACATCCCTAAGCGCTTTATCAGTTGATTCTATAAATTTTTTGCTTTATATTTTTTAACAACTCCATCATTTTCATCTAAAAAACTGTGCTGGCAAAATGAAAATTGGACCTTTGCTACGTTAGATTTATTTATATTTGTTATTTCGAGCTCATTTTGCTATATATTTTATAAATTCACATCATTAATTGATGCAATATTTAGTCTGTACTTGCAACAATAAGAGTTAAATTTGCCCCTCGTTTGCATACGAATATACCAGACTTTTGCATTTTAATCAAATTTATTTTTCTTTATTTCTTCAATAAAATAAAAAACCTGTATTATTTATTTTTTAAAGAAAACATGTATTATTCGTCGAATATATGTTTACATTTTGTGTGTATATGTACATAGTGCAGGCGTGGCATAATCAATAACTGTCGAAATTTTAAGCAATTATTTACTGATGTACAAAAGAAAATTCCCTTTTAAAATAATTTTCCCGCATGGCGACAAAAAATTGGTTTTGATATTTACCAATTGTAAAATTTATAATTATAAAATTTCAAATCATAAAATTCTAATTACAAAATAGTATCGTTAGTTTTTCCGATGGAAAAAAAATTTTTGAAACTTTTCAAGCGGAATTTTATTTTTACAATACCAATTTGGATCGTGAAAGCAGCTTTGGAACTAAAATTACAAAACTATAATAAAGATAAATACAGTAATTTGATTTTCGAAAATTTCAACGTTCAAATTTATAAAAATAAAGATTTATGAGATAAAGTAATTGTTTTAGGCGAACAAAAACTTCACTCTTTAAAAAAACGTTAAAATTTACGTCACAGTAAACGGAAGTTTTGCCTACGTTTTTTACAACCGTCGGAACTAAAAATTTCCACGCGCATCAAAATGTTATCCTTTCGAACGATGAAATAATGAGAAATTTCAATCTACACTGAGAAATGTAAACGATAAAAAAGATGTTACGGTGAAATCTGATCCCAACTGTATAGATGAACAGATGAACAATGACGGAATCGTAGCGTTAACGTGATTTAAATTTGAAAAAATATCGCTCGCCTCGTCTAAATTTTCCCGTTTTGATATACATTATTTTAGTGGTTATGTTTTTAACGGGCGAAATAAAATCAATAAAGTGCGAATATAAAAATTAGCAAGGGGAAAGGAAAGGATGGCTACCAAAGCGAATAAAGGCGATCGCGAAATAAATCCAGCAGTCGGATGAAGCAAAATGAAAAGAAAATAAGTAAGAAAATGAAGACGGGAGAGCTGCGAAGAGAAAGAAGAGAAGTTGGAGGAAGAAATGAAGGAGGCGAATAGCTGTCTGATCGCTTTACGAGGTGCTTCGCAAAGTTTCGATTCTTCAAGGCGTGAGCAGCAACAATCCTGAGAGTACGATTGACTCTCTCTCTCCCTCCCTCTCTTTGTCTTTTGAAGTAAAGATAAAAAAAGAGAGATAATGAAGAACGAACCAATCGCTCTTCTATGTCATTCAATACAAAACACGCAGACAGGGAGAAGAGAGGATCGCCAGTGACTTCTATCAGATAGCGATAAAACTCTTTCTACCGTCCTTTACTTATTTATCGTTCTCACTCCTGCGAAGCTTTGTAAATTAAAATACAATCGAGGAGAAAACGAGGCATCGAAGTAAAAAAGGGAAAACAAGCCGGGTTGGCCAACGTTGCGCGGATTTGCTCTTTTAGCGATAACTGCATATTATTTTCAACGTAGTCGAGCTTTTGTTGAAATTCCAACGGTTTGTAAATAAAGCGAACGAAAACATGCAGCATTTGGTTGTTGGTGGGGGGATCGAAAGTGCCGGCTAAAGTATGCGTGGAAAAGAGCAACTAGGATAATAAGCTCAATCGGCGCGATATCGAGCCACCACCAGTCAATGTTTTCACCAAAGTCGGCGGCGCGCGCGTCATCATTAAGACTTTATAATTAAGCTTTGGACGCGTGCCGTTAATAAAATTCGAGATTCAGCCGGAAAGGAGACGATTTTGTTTACGACTCGAAGCTTATTCGTTGCTTCGAGGCAAGTGCAACGCGAAGACTCGCCGGCAGAACTCGAACCAAACTCGTCGGCTAACTCTCGGACAAAACTTTTCAATAAGATGACTGCGCGCACAAATAAGAGTAAAAACTTGTGGCCGACGGTAGAGGCGATGCGCCTCGGCCTCCCCTCGACGTTCGATGCGAATTCGCTGTAATTGAGACGTGAGCGAGCGAGCAAGAAGTCGAGGAAGCGCGAGTCCTCGAGCTCCTTAACTGCTGTCCATCACTTTTCATTGATTTATCGACTTTTTCATTATTATCCATGATACTCTGCTTTATAGTCCATTATTCGATTTTGCTCAACAGCGGTCTATTAATTACGTCTTCTTAGTAAATCTGACATGTTTATTTCGCAATAAATCCCATTGGGAATTAATACTTATCGAGTATTCGTTTCTTTTATTCGCGCTGCTCGATATTCCGAGCTCGAATTAATCATCAAACGGATTTCGTTGTCGCTCGCTTTCCCCTCGCTTCTCTTCGACCAACTCCATAAATATATCGAAATATATCGAGTTCCTCTCCGGACACATCAGCCGATATTTCTGACGTTTTATGGACTCGGAGTAAAGATGATGGGCGAGCGACACGTTGCGCCGCACGGGAAAGAAGTTGAATTAACTCGCCCGAGAGTCCTCCTTATAAATCATTGATTATGTTTCAGTTGCGAGAATTCGCGTTGTTCTGTGGTTTCGTTAACTAATAATTTCACGTTTCGCTCTAGAATCATAGACGAGCATCCGACTTTTATTATATTTTGCGAAATCGTAAGACACAACAGACGCGTCGTTCGTCGTCCGCCAAAATCGCTTCGATTCTTTGCCCTTGATAATCCAAAGGTGACGACTCCGTTCGCGCGAATAATGTTTCTAAAAGCCTTCGCAGATTCCGCGACAAATATTACCGTTTCTTCTGTGTAGTTTGCAACAACAATAACTCGCGCTACAAACTCACTCGATGAAGTATCACCTACGAAATTGCAATAATAATAATTGAATATCTCGACCGCGATTACTTTGAGATATTTTGTATTAAAAAAAAGGGGGGGGGGGCAATTAATATCAATAATGGAGAACAATGCTGATCGTTAGGTTATAAAGTTGCGATTGTAAAATTACGATTAATTTTACGAAGACTGCTCTCGAGTTATTTTTATCGCTAACCAATGTGAATAAGCGCTCGGGTCTGTCTCAATTTCCATCCCCCGAATTTTGTTTATAATTTACATTCCTCGTTTATTATTGGTTTCGTAAAATGCTTTGAACGTTAAAATTAATATTTCTTTGCGAAGTACCGTAACTTTCTTGATAAGACGTAAATAGTCCTGATTGGTTGTGTTCGGCTTTAGGCATCGCAGTTGCGTTACTCGGCTGCTTTTGAATAAAAGGTATGAGAAATATTATCCGCCCGCCCCATAAATAAGCTCGTATCCCAGTATTGGTGCTGGAGCAGAGGCTCCGAGCTTCTCAAAAACTATTTTATTCGATCGTTAATTCAACTAATCTCCGGAGCAGGTAATTCCTTAAATTGCTGTTCGAACTTCGCGTCGGCGTCTCGAAGAGCTGCAACGATTCCGCGTGCGACTGCAGTTGCGCTCGCGTCCGAAGAGAAGCAGCGGCTCTTCGTTTGCGCGAATTTTAGCTCCGTCCGAACACGCGTACGCGCCCCCACACCCTCGCCTCGATCAGAGATGCAGGTGCACGATCGCACAAACTTGAAATTTCGTTTCGCCGCATAAGTTGCGCGAGAGAGGGAGAGATGAGGGAGAGGAAGCTCGGCCATGCACAGGAGAATTCGTTTTACGAGAAAGGGTAGCAGAGGAGCAGGATGAAAACTTATTACAAGCGCAAATAAGAAACTTTTGAGGTGGAAATGTCGGTTTATTTCGGCGAGTACGATGAAAGGCTTACGAATTTCATTACCTTCATCGTGTGTAGATGCTCCGACTTTTTAAGAGCAACTTTCTCTAAGCCTGGGCTCTCCCCACCCCCACTCCCCGTAACTTTCGACGTATTACTTCAATATTTAATCGCGAAATCCTTATGAAATGCTGATTGATGAAAAATAGATATAAGCTCGTGGCTTTTAATACCGGGCCTTTGAAAAATTTCTGGCAGCTCCTCCTGCGCGAGTAATTCGCGAAATTCGAGCAACGCGCCCCAGACATTTGCAATGTAAAACGCGAGGCAATCTCGTGGAATATGTAAATATTTGCGAGTTTAATCCATCGGCGTGAGCAAATGTTTGTACGTTTACGCGTAAAAAACCAATTTGCAAGTACAGCGCGAAATACCGGAGCTCGAAATGCGCAAAGGAAACAAAAAACAGAGATCAATTGTCATTTCACGATATATGACTTGCGAAGAAATAGCCGCTTGATCGACGAATACCGAGGGTAGGAGAGGGGCATCGCGGAGCACGTGTCGCGAGCTCCGGAGGAAGAAGAGGAGCGCAAGGTCGAGAGGGACAGACAGTTGGACGGGTGGACAATCGCCAGCTCCCCACCCCTAAGGTCTGTACCATATTGTTGCTACCCTCCGCTGCGCCATATTGCAACTCGAGACTAGAGTTATTTTAAAGTGCCTCTGCGGACTTAATTATTATCATTGGTTACAGCCAATAATACGGAGACTCCGGTTCATTGCGCAATCTCGGAATTTAAACGCCGTCCTTTTGGCACATCGAGCCCCCCCCCCAAACTGGAAATTGCGGTAATATTTATAACTCCAAACGAAACGAACGAATGAAGAAGCGAAAAACGACTCTATGATTTTAATTCTTGGGACGATCGGAACAACGACAAAAGCTGCCTCACCATTAACCTGCGAACAGCAATCGTAGCGCTAGTTTTCTACTTGTTCGCCAACTTTTTGACGTTGATGATGATAATAGTGATAATAATAATAATAATAATAATACAGCGCGCTCGAGCTTAAGAGCGGAAAAATTGCAAAGGTCCGAGTGCAACGAAAACTGAAAAGCTCGCGGAAACATTTACATTATTTATGAAATGTGCCACTTTGCTTTAATACAAGATAAATATACGGGTGGACGGAACGGTAACCGCGTTACGAGTGAGTTGTCAGTCCTACAGGTAAAGGCACTTAGATAAGAGAAATCCCTAAGCATTTCTGTCCCCCTCCCCCGCTGTGTCTTTGGATGTCTCACTCTCGCCACGCGCTCCTGCCATTTTTCATCACGACTCCTACGTGATTCCCAACCCCTTTTGCGTACTCTGGCTTTTGATTTATTTATAAATCAATCTTCCGTCCGCGCTGAAAACATCGGCTCGTCGCTAACCTCGATTAGCCGCTCCTGCTCGAAAAAGCATTTAGTTGCATCTTAAAGCACCGAGCTGATAAATCGCTCGACCGTTCGACCGCTTTCGCGAAAAATCGACTTTTCGCCAACTCCCTTTAAAGGCCGATAACACCCGAATTGAATAAATCAACATCGACTCGATTTTATTGGTCGATCGCAAAATTAACGGCAGCAATTTTTCGACGATTCGTCGCGATGGCGCCGATAACGACACTCGCCGCCAACCTACCGTATTATTAACACCCTAATTATTCAAAACTTGGACGGTTGAAAGATTGGCCTCGACACCTGTAATGCGATACAACGCAGCGCGGCGAATCGATTATATTATAATTCGACGAAACGCGATATCAGCGTCAAAGCATCGATGCTATCGGCGCAAACTTTAACCAACGGACCTCGTAATTACAATGCTCTAATTGGCTATCGAGCGCTGGCTATTGAATAAAATAACGCGACACTTTGAACGCTCGCGTCGTCGTCCATCGAGGATGCGACTACTCGCAGGGCCAATTCCAAAGCCGGAGGCGTTTATAAATAAAGACGCAGCTCTGCTCGCATTAAACAATACGGGCCCAATTGAGTTTACTCGAAATCATCTATTTTCCCAACCAAGACAACGGAAAAGATCGCTCGATTTCCTCCATAAATGGTGCACATGTTTTGCAGCTCCTAAGCCGAGCGCGATTATTGCAAAATGCACTTGTACATCGCGGACGTTTAAACTTTATCACACCTCTCGTTAATCGGGGCGTCGTTGATTTATTCGCTAATACTCTGGATTGGCTATTATAGGTGCGGTTGCGACTGCCCGACCAACGAGCGCAAGAACATTCGAACGATCCGATTGTCGACGCATTCGAATCTTTCCGTTAAAAACAAACGTAATATGCGTTTGTGCGAGGTGCGCCGAAATCTGTACACCGACGCCCACCTCGAGAAACCAGTTATCTTGTAAAATAAAACGCGCGCGAAAAGATAAAAGAGGGGAGGCGCTAACGCTGCGCGCGGTCCACCGATCAGAACTGGCAGCCGAGAGAAAGAGAAAAGGCAGCGAGACGCGCAAGCGGAAGAACGAAGCTTAAAAAAGCCCCCACCGCTCCACCCTCGCTGCGCTGGCCGAAAAATTGAAAGAAAAGGGCAAAGTTCGGAGGGACATTGGTGTGCTAGCGGATAAAATTCGAAGCCCCGAGGGCCCGAAAACGAATTAGAAATGTCCGTGTCGCTGAATCGAATCGCTGCGTCGATAAAATTTGAATAATCAAAGCGCGGAGTGTGGATCGGGGCCCGGAGGGAGGAGAAACCCTTTTAAACGCGCGTCCAGCTCGATGGTTGGGTAAACTCGGGGAGGGGGAAAAATACTTTGAGTAAAATGAATTCCCGAATAATGCTGTGCAGTCATCAATCTGCTGACGGCAAAGAAATGGGTTTCTCGGTGCAAACACGCGCGGACAGCAGAAGAACGGGGAATGGAAAAAGTACGGGAGACGGAGAGCGCTAATGCTGTTCTGAAAAATGCACGCTTGCCCCCGCTTTACCCTACCCCCTCCAGTAGCGCGCGCGCGTAATAACGTGGAAACACCGAGAACTTTATGCCCCTAGACGAGCATCGACCCTTTCGCTTCTCTCCTTCTCTCACCTTGGCGGCGATCGGGGGCGAAAGCCGCGCTGCTGCTGCTGCTCGTGTCCTCGGGAAATAAAGGAAAGAATAAACCGCAGACAGGTACACCTGACACATACACACGCGTGTCTCGGGTACTTAACAAAAGTTGAAAAATTGCACGCTACCCAAGAGAGGCTTTTCGGTATTTTGCAACTATTTTCGCGCTACTTTATTGGCCGCGCCTCACTTTTGCGAACTTGCAATTATTGGGAGGAGCTCGACGACGGGGACGAGAGCGAATTGCTTTTCCTCTCGGATGCCTGAGCAGCGCAAAACCTTTATCTCGCGAGTGGAAAAATCTATACCGCTCCGTTACAGGCTGCATTACTCGCGAGTTTTAATCCGATGGGGTGGGGCAGCACTCGTGATTCGCGCCAAAACCCCGCGAGAGGACTTGGATCGCGCAAAAATCATCACAATGTAACGCCGACGATGGGGATAGAATCGAACGCAGCGAGAACAATATAACGGGGCGGAACGAACGAGCGAGCCTGCACACGCACACACGCGAGCCGTCAAAGCTGTCCGACGTTAATACGGAGCTCCGAAAGCCATACATACTCGTCGAGCGGTACTCGGACGAAAGTTCGAGCTCGAATATAAATCGTGGCGCTGTTTACAAGCGCAAATCTTGTAAACAGCGCAAGAAAGCCGGGCTGAGAGGTGGAAGGGGGAGGAGAGGAGAGGGGAGTCGACGCGCCGTACACACACGAACGAGCCGATTCAGCCAAAGTAAGCATCGCGCCGAGCGGGGGACGAGCAGCGACTCGACGTGGCGCAACTCAGGTGTGCAAACTGTGCACGGAGCCGCGGACGTCGACACAACAGCAGCCTGTCACGTCCGTGACGCGTCCCTGTGTGCGCGGACGATTTTTGCAGGCACGCGGAGCCGCTCGAGCCAACATCGACGAGGGGGCGGGCACGTCCGAGCATTATAATGGAAATAAGGACACGCGATAAAAAAGCGCCGCGAGAGACGGAGATAGATGCCGATAAGTAGGATATAAAGGGCACAAAGGAAGAGCGACGGAGGCTGGATGTGCATTAACGCTCCCACAAAGAAGGAGATAAGCAGAAAATACTCGCGCGAATAAATAAGAATATAGGACGAGCAAATTTATACTGGATACATATGTTTGTAATACAGGGAAGGAAGGAAGAAGCCGAGCCCGGCCTCGACAAAGGCGGCACGGGAGGG
Source organism: Platyscapa corneri (assembly GCA_018907185.1). Classification (NCBI taxonomy): domain Eukaryota; kingdom Metazoa; phylum Arthropoda; class Insecta; order Hymenoptera; family Agaonidae; genus Platyscapa; species Platyscapa corneri. Next base: position 5,486,324 of record JACCHW010000024.1, on the reverse strand, counting down.
GGGGATGGGGGAAGGAGGGGGAGACCCGATACGTGAAGATGTAGAAAAGTGCCGGAATATGCAAAAAGCCGCGAACGTATCTCCGCGCGCGCGCCATTCAAAGAGGCACTAAAGGACACAAAAAGGAGAGGAATTGCCTGAAAGACACGTCACGGAGAAATGAAGAGAGATAATGATAGGAAGAAAAGTCGTAAAAGATAAGGTGGAGGAACGCGAGCAGAACCAAGCCAATGATTCAAAGAAAAGTGGAGAAGGTAGATCGAGAGGAAAGGCAGATTGCGGGGGTGGGCGCGTGAGAAAGTAGAGTCTGGGCCAACGGGGCTGATGCTGCTTTCCACGAAAAATCTCAAAAGTATACGCATAATGCAGCCAAGGCTTTTCTCGGCCGGCGATCGCCTCCTCTTTTATCGTATCGACTTCCACCCTCCTCCTCCTCGCCTGCCCCGTGAATGCGAGTGAGTGGGCCTTAAAAAGGGTTATCGTTCGATTCGCGGATTCCGTAAATTGGGAAACGTCGCTCTCTGTCTCTCCTGCGACCAGCCTAAGGTTACCAAAGTGCAGTCCGCCAAATCAATACTTTCATCATCCTTTGCTGCGTTAACGAGGCGTCTCCGCCGAATTTGAAATCCCCGAGTGCGCACATCGGGGCGCAAAAACAAAATAACTCGCGCACAAATCTAGGCATCGGAGACAAAAGCACATTTTCCAATTTTTGCTTCGTTTCCACGCTTCTTTCAGCCTCGCGACCCCCCGCCCCCCCCCCCGCCTCCGCCGCCACATCCACGCATTGTTGCTCTTATTTCTTTTGCCGTTAATTAGCCCCTGCACTCGGAATCGCGCTCCGCTGCCGGTGAGGCACAAAAGCTAAAGAGCGGGAGAACGAGATGGAAATAAAAGACGAGAAAGATAACGGGGACAGGCAATGTTACGATAAAGAGAGATAAAGTCGACGGACAACTAAATGCGTTTGATCGGAATGAAAAATCTGCATATCAATAGGCCTGGAATTATTGGATAGTGTCTGACGCGGATGAAAATGTTTTTTATTTGTAGGATGTATTTATTAGCGCGCGCGCGTCTGTGTGCTGTTTTCAATTGCCAACCTTTCCGACATTCGTAAAAAGGTTCGCTAACGCAGCACAATGTGCTGGCTAAACGTAGCGTAGTTATTTATGAAATTAACTTTATCTTTTCAAGAAAACACTTTCCATAGGCCGTTGGTGTGCAGTTTCATCGCATCGATGTATTACCAAGTGATAATTTAATCTTTGGTGAAATTTTTTATCGTCGTCGATAAATATACGACTTTAGAAAAAATGCGCGGTCATCGGAGCTTCGTGCCAAGAACAGCTAAGGTAGATCGAGCACTCGATCAAATTCCTATAAATTAATCCACGATTATTCTCGCGATTATGGTGTGTAAAAAAGATATGCCAGGCCTTTCGGTGCAAAAGTTAAGGAACGAACGAAAGAGAATTATGTTTTTAGCGATGCATGACACGGATAAAAGATAAAAATAGTGCAAAAAGAGTCGCTGCTCTGTCACACACACATTCGCTCGTGAACGAAAGTGCTAATCCGTCGCGAACGCGGATTAAATGTAATTTTTTTCCACTCCAAGCCACTCTCGCTTCGACGATGTACAGACCAAGATACTAAAAATAACAAAAACCACGGGAAAGCCGTCGCTTTTAACGAAAATCTTCGAATTAAAAGAGGCGAACTTTCGTTCGGACTTCCTAAGAAGTCTGATTATCAGAAATACAAATTGGACTTTGGCGAGCTTTCGTTGGAAAAGCTTACGTAGAAAGCAAAATTCCTCGCAACGAACGAAAAGACAAAAAATGGCCGAATCAAAGATGTTTGGGCTGTTGAACCAAGAGAAAAGGGCAGCTCCTTATTTTGTAGACTTACCCCTGTCACAAAGAGAATCCGAGTGGATGCGCTTAAGAAATTTTGGTGGAATAAGCGAAGTTGTGTCCGCGTCACGGATTACTAGTGCTTCTGCAGACGTACGGATAAATAAAATGAAAGGCGCGATTCGGCGCCTTTTAAAAAATTTGGGGCGAATCCGCGAATTCTGAGAGCAACGAACACAATGAATCAGACAGAAATTGGAAGCGCGATAATTTGCGGAAAACATCGTTTGCCTTCAGCGCCAGCAAGACTCGAGTTCCTCGGAGACAATCCGAGCTCTGGACGCAAATACACGTTCGGGTCCACGTACCTTATATCATTCCCTTTGGATAAATTACTTTGAAACTTTTTTCTCCTTCTCTTTTTTGCCCTTTCCTCTTGCCCGTAACCGCACGATAAAACGCGTTGCAGTGCGTGCAGTGCGTGCAGTGCCAGCAGCACAGCTTTTGAAAAGCCTCGCAAGAATCCTGATTTTATTTATGCTCGCCGCTCGTAAAACTTTTCGCGGACTCAACCGTTAGAGCCAAACTTCTTCTTTCTCGATTATTCCGAAAATTACTTTCCTCCTTTTCACATTGGAATTTTATAACGCGCGTCCCTTGATTATCTTTGCTCTGCGTTCGAGGCGACAAAATATCATTTACAAGGTTGAAAACTGGAAATATTCAGGGTCGCGCGCCGAATCTAAATCACTTTTATAGTCGCGCGAGATGCAACGAATGCATTTCCAAAGCCGTCCTAAACGTGTTATCGAATTTTGCAATACATCAGGTAGTTGAAAGGCGAAAAGAGTGCCGGAGGTCCGCCTCTCAAATAAATTCCAAGCCGAGTGGCTCTTACAAATGCAAATACAAAAGTTGCGCTCGGTTCCGCAAAAGGTTATCGGGTTATAAAACCCGGGGAAAAGTAGTAACGCACGCGCCGGAGATGCCACGTGCGCGTGGCCGCCAATGTTTTCAGAGCGAAACAACTAGTTGTAGCTGCGTACGGCGGTTGCGTCTGGTTGCCTCCTATCGAATAGAAGGAATCTTTAACGGCCATTAATGTGCGGCTCGTTACGGCCCAACCATCCAAGATCGAGACTTGGCCGTAACTGCACAAGTATGTCGAATGCAAAGGGTCGTGCTGTGGCGCGAGATAACGTGGATTTAACGACTCGGGGCGTGCGGCGAAGGCGCGAGCTACGAGCTTCGAAACAATAAGTCAAAGGGTGACAGACGTTAAACGCCCGTCGCCTCGATCCTGCGAAAGAATTCCAAGATCGCATTCCGGCCGACACGGTGCCTCCCCTCCTCTTACACAACCGCCCGCCCCCGCTTGGCTCTTGTTCGCGGCGCGAGGGCTTCCTTGTTTTCCTCTTTACATCCGGTTGTCGCCGGTCCGGGGCCGCGCGACTTTTTTCGCTTTTTCGACACGAGTTTCCGCGAAAAGCTGCCTGCGCGTCGCGTAGCAGCCCGGACATTCCGCTGGCACCTTTTTCGTCGAGTCCAATCAATTCGCGTCGCAAATCGTTTCGCTTCACTTTCGCCGAGAAACCATCGGTGCTGTCCTAGGCTTGGTTCGCGCCAACGACCTCTAGTTTGGGGTGACGCGCCGCCGACTCGCTTTCGCGTATCATATTGTTGGAAGCTCCCGACGAATAGCCTGCGATGCTACGGGCTGAATGCAAATGACGTCGGCGCTAGAGGGTTTGAGTCAACTGGAACAATTCGCGCGGATCCTTTGGCGATTCCAACAGACCGCCGCTCGGCGCCTTTTTCCCAGCTGAGTGGCGAGTTGGCGGCAGTCGCAGCTCGCGATCTTCTCCGGCGGGTGCAAAGTTAGCTGGACGCAATCGAGATAAACTACGGCCGCGACAGGGCGAACTCGCGGGCCCGAAACTGGTGCGAGGGGAGGTTTAGCCGCCGCTGTGGGCTAAACAGTCGCAAAGACGGAGTCTGCGCTCTCGATAAATGAAGTCGTCGTATCGTGTGCGAGGCGCGAAACTTGCTGCGAGTTTCGCGAAATAAAAATCCCCGAGGTATCGTCGCGAAACTCGTCGTCGCCTTATTTCGCTTTGTGCTCGCGAGCAGTTCGCTAAACCTCTCCGCGGCGCGTCGATTTCAAGAAAAACATTAGAAAACGCGAGCGCCAGAAAGTCGAGTGAATAAATTACTGTTCGAGCTGGAAGTTGAGCTCGGGCTCGGGCACTAAATACGCAGCTATAAAGATAACGCCTGTTGACTTTCCTTCGAGGCGAGTTGCCGAGTTAAAAGAGCAACTACCTTAGAACTTAACGACGCATTTATCGGGAATTCCGCGATTCCATTTAATATTTAATCGACATTTATCAATTAAATTCGAGCTTCCAAAGCGCTTAGTCTAGCTAGCGGTGAAGATTTAATTTTTCTCACCAAGAAAGGAAGAGGGGAAAGGTCGACTCGGCAGCGTAATCCAGCGTTAGCCTATAAATCAACTTTCCCTCGTGTACTTGAAATCTCCATCGGGGGAAACGAGGCGCAATTTCGAATTGCACCGCGTGCACGAGGTGAAAAGCGCCCGCGAATGTCGTCGAGTGAGTTTTGAACTCGCGAAACATTCCGCGAGGATCATTGATCCAAAGAAGGATATTTCTTTCAAATTTGAATCTTGTGTTGGAGAGATTTAAAAAATGTCGACTACTTGTGCGAAATCTCTTTTGAACTAATCGCTCCTGGATGCTGGATGGTGAAGGGTCAAGGGTGGCTTCTTACTCGCGAGACCGGGGATGAAAAATTGCCGTTAACGCGCATCTGGAAAAAACGAGCTTCCGCAAGACACCTGATCCACGTCCCCCGAGCGCAACCCAGTTTTCTGTCACGGTGAATTTTTCAGCTCCCGCTTGACTTAGTTTCAATCGGCGAGCGAATAACTCAAAAGGGCGACAATCGCTGCAAAAGCTCTCGGTCCTCGTCTCGGGGCTAAGGTCGCGTAACGAGGTCAGCGGGAAATTAATTTCTAAGGCGCGCGAAGGGAAACGAAGAGCCCGAAGAGCCGAAGATTGATCGGAGAAGGCTTCCTCTTGACGCTTAGAAATTCCCCCTTCGTGAAACTCAACTTTTCTCCTCGCGGATGACGACAACGGGACGGGGGATGGGGCGAGGAAAAATCTGCGCCTCCTTCCCTTCGAGTTTCGAATAACGCAATAGATGCGCTGTAATTTCTTTCAGGATTCGCATTGTGTGCATCTCGCGCAGTTCGTTCCTTATTTATAACAGCAGCTCTCGTTCCACTTCTTATCTCATTATCTACTGTTAATTTCGCGAAACAATCGACTCGGGTAAGTTGAGCAAAGTTGCCCAGCGTCGAAAATCACGAGCATCGATGATTCGCGCGGGAAGCAAAATCAGGTCTATACGCTTTTAAATTGAAAACTTGTCCAATTTTCCAAATTATCTGTTATTTCTCTACTTTTGCAATATCGAGTATTGCATTTCGCGGTATTGAAATATTTAAATTTCAAAGCTTTCGACAAATTAGAAAATAAATGGGTTATCGCGGAGATTCTAAGTTTAACTAAAACGAGGAATATTGCAAATTATGTGCACGCGTAAACAAAGTGCAGACACGTATCTGGTTACGTTACAACTCAAAATATTGTCAAGCATGAATATGTATTGTTCGCGACTAAATAATAACGTCGGTATTTTACTTTATTTTAATTAAAAATCATATCTGATGCATCGAATTACAGAATCGCAATTATTTTAAACTTTGGGATCTCGAGTCGAAGCGAATTGTTTAAAATTACGAATTCAGAAATTGAAGATTTTTTTGCGGTTTCTTCTAATTCAAAGTGTCTCTAAAAAAAAATTTTTAAATTAATTTTAATATCCGAGTATTCAAAGGCTATTAATAACGTGTACGCGCGTGTGTACCCGTGAAGGTATTGCACCAAAAATATCCTACTACCAATAGTATAATTAATCTTTTTGGGAATATCGAAGAGACCAGATTCTGTGTCAATCGGATCATTAATTTTAAAGAGGCACTTTAAATATACTTGATAAATGTAGTCGCGGAACAAATTGTTTTCGTTTCAAAAACAAAGCAAAAAAACGATGCGCGCGGATGTTTCAATGAGAAAGTAAAATTCAAGTCTCGAGTTGCACATTTGATAAATTTTTACGTAAACGGAACGTAGCAACTGGAACGCAATTCGCTTAAGTATATATACTCACACGTGAACGAGCGATCGGGGCCTGAAAAGAGGAGTCCCATGCTTACCTGAAACAAAAAAAAAAGTAGAATATAATATTTTTCCAACCACTCGCGTGCGAATTAAAAAAATTATTTACGAATTTTCATAAAGGCCAATTCATGTTTCGTAACATTTAGTAAGCCTACAATTAATCAAACTCTTATATTTATATGTCAATTTAACGTCAACGCTGCTTCTAATCTTATCGCTAATCTATATTATTACATTGCCCGATGCATTATCTAAGCGAAATATCGATCTTTGCTGCATTTACCGTTACGCAGACAAACGATTATAAAATAGAGTGCATTTATCGTGGCTCCAGTTTTATTAATTCTTTATACTTGAGTTAAAAGCAGTTTTATCGAACGTTTTTCCACGATTAGTTCCGACGCAGACGGCGAAGACTATGATTATCCGAAATAGGGGTAAATTTGAGCCGAGTACGCGCAACGCCTGCGCGCGGCTGAAAGTTTTTCAAATTTCATAAAATATTCAAAATAAATTACATATTTATCGCGACAGTGCACAGAAGCAAGGGAAATCAATAAAATAATAACTCGTTATTTTTGGAGTTCAGCCGGAATAGAAATAAAAGCTATAAAGCGGAGAAAAAGTTTATCTTAAAAAAAACTAAACAAAACTGTTTCGCGGAGTGCCAAGCTTATTGCAGAAGAAAGTAAAAAGCATTCGAGCGGCATAATACGCAGATAAAAGAATCGACGTCGTGGTCAAAAGCGACAGACGGAGAGAAAGAGGAAAAGGAGCGGGGGAGACGCGGGGCGAACGAGGAAGATAAAGTGAGAAAATGTGAAAAAGTGGGCGATGGACAGCGAGTGGCCGATAAGAACTCCAGTGTATTAGGTGAGAACCGGGGAGAGGGCCATGACAAAATGATGAATGTTTGCGAATGCGAAAAAAAAAAAAAGAATAAGAGTAAAGGGCGGCCAGAAGACGGGGAAGAAAAAAGTTTAGGTATCAGTTATAGAGGTGTCGTGAAATGTAAAACTGATACGGAATGCGAACGGCCCCAGTCTCGAGCGGAAATAATATTGGAAAAAATCGATGCGCAGCGCTGAAAATAATTCGGCCCCTTCGCGCTGCAGCCGCCGCCGACTCGCGATCGTATTCTCTTACCAAAGAGCAGCTAATTACGCAGCTGACGCCTCGTCTCTAATGCAATATCCTATTTTTACAAAGCCAACTCCGACTTTGTTTAAACTCGGAAATCGTCTGTTTTCTCAAATCCAAAATGCTCCATTTATCGCAGAGTGGGGGCGGGGGGGGGGGGGGTAGAGGGGATAATATGCGGATAGCCGAAGCCTTTCCCGTCATCTGTGCAAACATTCGCCCGAGTGCGATGCGCGAACAGTGAAAATATCCGCCTGTATTTTCAAGAGGAGATCGTCGAATTCATATTTTTCAAGCTCTTCTGCAACGACTAGCCGCGCTTTCGTTTGCAATTCGGAAAGCTCTCCGGGAAAATTTTCGATCGGCGTTTAACGCGACGAATCGCAGTTCTCGCTAAAAGGGCCGCCTGAATCGAGCCGAATTTGCCAACGTTTCCCGTCATCGCCGCAGCTCCGCGGCTTCGGATCGAAAATTCCAGACGATCGCAACAGTTGTTGGTCGAGTAACACGCGACGCGTCCTCAGCCGCCAAGGAGCCAACACCGATTTAAAGAATGCAACAGCTTTAATTACAGGCTGATAATTCGGACGGCATGAAAGAGCGTAAACGCAGCTGCGTTGTTACGAGCGGGACACGGAGCGCGAGTTCATCGGACTTTTCTTCCGCGTTCCAAAATATCAGCCGAATAGCCCCCCCCCCGGACAATGAGACAGGGTGTATTTTTCAGCCGAGCGCGACTAAAAAGTCCGATAGGAGCGATTCTCCATCAGCCGTGCCGATTTATCCAGTGGGTGGATTGTTGGCCTGTCGGTGCGACGAGCGTAAGCACGTCCGAGGTCGACGTTTGGCTGGCGAACGCAGTTGGATCCAGCGACTCTTGGATAGAACGCAGGCACCTCGAACGGGTGCGACAAACGGAAACGAGCCTGCCAATTTATCGACGCAGCTGGAGCACAGCTGAGCCAAAGTTGCTCGCGCGTATTTACGAATGTTCGGGGGGATGCTTCTGCGCTCGGGTGCCATCATTTCCACGTGCCCGCGCCGACCTTAAATTGGAGAGGAACGCCCAAGCGTCGCGTGTCTACCACTCGGGGAATAGTAATCGTTGCTAATTTTCATTTTCTCCTGAGCAATCGCGATCGTTAAATGCCATCTTGTGCAAAGCAAGTTCATTGCGAAGGTCGACAATTGGCAACGTGCGTTGCGCCGTTGTATCCGCCAGATCCGCTGCGACGGAGTGCAGACGCGATCGCTCGAGCGACGTTTCTCTCTGCTCTCTCGATAAGATCGCGAGGCGGCATTCCAATATTTCCGACTACTTGTTTACCGGTGCGCGTGGGCGAGGCCGCTGTTATCGGTTGACGACGTTTGCGGCTGAACCAACTTGTACGACTCGAATTGTTCGCGCGCGCTTAGCCTCGAGTGACGCTAAACGCGGAACTCGCCTTCCTTCTGCGCCGTTCTCTTCTAAAGCTAAATCGTGACGGTTCTGTTGAATTAGTTTTCAAGCTGATTACCGTCGCTCCGACGACTCGTTTTTGCTTGCTACGATAGCGATGCCGATCGCTCGGCGGCGGCCGACCTTGAGCGAGCGATTCGTTAAAATTCAATCGGTTCTCGAACCGACGAGAAATCGGCGTTTCCCATTGTTTAGCGAGACTGCGCTCGATGACACGTAACTCGACTCGAGCGAATTATTGCACAAGTTATTCGAATGAAATTTGCCGGCCTTTGTCAGGAATGAACAATGTTTTAAGTGGAGGGAGGGAAGGGGCTCCCGGTCCCGGTCCCGACCAACAGTTCCCAATGCTGATTTCCCTCGTGCGTCGCTCTTTTTCACCGAAGCGATTCGCGCGCGATTCGTGACCGATCGGCCAAACGCGAACGTTGCGTAGGCGTCAGCCTTTCAGCCTTTGAGCTCTCGGCCCGCAACGTCGAACAGCATTCAAGGTCGGACTGTAGTTATTAACTGTGTTACGATGTTGTTCGAGCGTTTACGATCCATAAAAACAATGCGGCGACTGTCTCTGTAAACAAGTAATTTATGGTAAATACGCCGTAAATCGAAGGAGCGCCGATACACGGGTAACTGGTGCGCGCCTGTCGGGTCTCGCGACTCCAGCGACCGTCGCCTTCGGCTCCGAAGAGCGACAGGAACGCAAGGGACGCGCGAAGGACCAACAGCCGAGCGCTCCACGGCTAATAAATGTTCGATAAAGGACTCGCGCGTTCGATCCGTATTTGTCCGAGTTTTCTCGTTACGCGGAAGCAAATGCGATGGCCAGCGAGTACCACTGCACTTTGTAAACAGTGTAATAGAAAAACATCTCGTGGTAATTTCTGCACTGGTTATCGCAGTCGTTCATAATCGCGCGGATTGCGAGTTTCTAATTTCACTCTCGAAAACATTCGTTAAAAAACTTCTCCCGATAATTAGTTTGGCAAGCAGAAACAGCTGTAAAGCCGAGAGGTAAAAAGTAAAAGTTGGTAACGGGCAAACAACATCGGTCCCGATGAACATCTAAGAGCATTTTAAATTAATTATTTATGAAATTACGTTTCCTAATCGCAGCGCGACAAAGCCCTCGTCGAGCAAAAAGAGAAGGGATGAGGAGAATGGGGGGAAATGGGCTGGTAACAGCGCGGATACCCATTTTCGACGGGACTCGTTTCGACAATTCTCTAGGCTACAGCTTTCGTTTCTCTCTCGTTCCTTTTCTCGCGTATGCTCGGGACAATTTTTTGTCGCGCGTGTATCGGAGCGACTACTCGTGCATCGGCTACACCGGTTACTACCAGTTCATCTCGCTCTTTCGACGTCATCTTTGGCACGAATTTGAGCGTAATTAATTCGACAGTGGGACGCCGGAACACGATGTTTTGTCCAATTGTCTCTGCGTCGCGGCGTCCAACTCGACTCATCGTCGTCGCAGTGTTTCCATCGATCGGGATAATTTTGAAGATTCGTTAACGACTAGTCGCGCGAGGCATCGCATCAATCAAGCCACTCGACAAGTGCCCCCCCCCACCTCCAGCAGCTAAATGAAAGTTTTGCCAAATAATTGAGCTCCGTTTAACAAAAGCACTGACTGTGGTAAACTGAATTCACCAGCTTACGCTCGGCTGCGTATTTTGCATTTTCCAAGCCCTTGCCCTGGATTAAGGTGCGATAAAAAAATGTCTCCGGCACGAGCGTGTAATATTCTATAGTCGGCGTTTGTTTTTCATTCGCTGTTCCCGGTTCATCCGGATAAAGCTGCTACACGCGTGCGACCTGCACTAATAAAACAAAAACTCCGACGGTCGCTGCAGCAAATTTCCAATCCACTCTAATTTTTCTATAAATATTGGCCTTTTTAATTAGCACGCGGGTCCGAAAGTAAGGGCACGTTTTTTCGTCAAACTTTTAATTGCCAGTGGAAAAGAATTTTCTTCCAGCCCCCTTTAATATTACGTATTACGCGTGAAAACTACTTTTCTCTTAATCGATTGCTTTTAATCATTGTAAAAGTCGCAGTAGTGCAAAAGTTTTTCTATCGTTGTCAACGATCGAGTCCCTGTGCGTCCCCAAAGTCCTTTTAAAATCTCCCTCTTTATTAAAATAAATCCAATTTTTTACCGGAACTAGAAGAGAAAATTCGGTGTTTACAATGAAATCGACGTAATACGCTGTCGAGTTGGTGGTGGCCTTTCAAATTCATTAGTCTAAATTGTTTTAGGCTACGAAAAGCGGAGGTTTCGAGTAGAATATTCGTCGACTGCATTCGCGAATATTTGTATAACGAGTATTTTATGAATCTGTGGGATTAAAGGTGATGCAGACCAAAGGCCGGAAATTGCAACGAGAAATGCAGAGGTCGCCGAAAAAGCAATATTTTAATATTTTAACGTTTCGATGTTAAAGGAGAATACGGAGTCTATCGCAATACCTTGTGAACGTCATTGAGCGATTATCGACGACAGCGCACCTGTGGGCATTTCGCTCTTTTGCTCGAGGGGAAGGAGCCGCCGACACCCGAAAGCCACTGGAAACAATAGAAGCATCGCGAGAGAAGGGCAAAGGGAAAAAAGTCGGGATAAGCTGGTCCGTCTCTCCGTTTTCACAGCGAAGCCGAGGATTGGCAAGGGTGTCGTCGACGTGCTCTCCGAAGATGTTACACGCCACATTTGCAAAACCCAAGGACGGCGAGGGCCGCCGCGGGAAATTCGCGCGAATTTGCCGAGGCAAATTTTAATCAGTGCCAACAATGCGAATCTGGAAGTGCCGAGAAGGAGGTGAAAATCAGCGCGGGCCGAACAAATTTTGAAGCAGCGGAACGTAACTTTACTCGTTAAGCGATTATAAAAACGCCAAAACGATTCGACGCAATTTTATGATAATTCACAAATTTACTTTGTCGTGCAAATCCCAACGAAAGTATTCCAATTGGAATTTTTTCGAGCAATTTTTAGCAGTCATCGCTCCTGATAAGGATATTTTTCGCGCGGCTTCCGCGAGCGACTGGACAGATTCGCAAGAGGCGCGGCTCTGTTATAAATTTTTGCTCAACCCTCGGCGCATTTTATCTCGAGGGATGAAACGAGTTCCGAGCTCCCGTGTTCGATCTCGTGGACGCGATAATCGACGATCGGCGTTGAACATCCAATAACAGAGGCGAAGCTTAAACTGCATCATCGAAATGAGAATCGACCCTTGCGTTTAGTACGCAGTTGGAATAATCGAACGCCGATTGATAAAGTTCTTAATCAACGTCGCTTTTTCCTCCCGGAATAAAAATAAAAACCCTATCCATTGCCCGAGTAATGGCGTCATAATTTCAGGAATAGAACCGAAGCTGGCCTTGGGAGCGCGCGATACGAAAAGCCTTTGCTCTGCACGAGCAAAAATTAATCGATTGCTTTATCTTGACAAATTATCAAGAGTTTAAGGGGACGAGGCAGTCGGGCGATCAATTTTTTCTCGCATCTTACGAAAGCGGCACTCGGCCCGAGTCTAATGCCGTTAATTGCAACTTATAAATAAATTCCCGATATTTACGAAGCGGCGGTTGGGAAAATGAAGAGGCGCGTGGGTTTAAAAACGCGCGTGCGAAACTCGAGACTTGGAACGCGTGTCTCTCGATACGTTTTTTCCAAGCGCTCCTTTCTAAACGCTCGCTTGTGCAGGGGAAGGCCGGATCGTCGACTCGGACCAGATACACATTTGCTCGGGCCGCGCAACAACACGCGTTGTTATCTCGCCCCGAGTCGTTGGAAAACTCTAAGAATTCGCGCTCTTTCGAATTGAATTAATTTGCGAGCAGCCGCGCCCGTGGAATTTAATTTTCCAACGGATTTCGTTCCTCTGACGACAGTTTTATAATTCATCCTCTGCCTTTGGGATTAAGCAACTTTACGGCAAAACAGCTAGCGATAATTGTACCAATCGCGTTCTGCAAAGTCACGGGACCACAAAAGACACCGCGTCATTTACCTGCGCGTAAAAATTATGAAATTTATTTTGAACGCGTATGCGAGCCCAGCAGGTGTAACGCGCGACAAGACGCTTCTGAATTCGCTTGTAGTTATTGCTAAATTAATTATACGAAAAGTGGATGTTTTCGAGCAAAGGACCGTGCCGTTGCCTCGAGCAACGAGCGGCTGAAAATGCTGAATTTCCCAACGCGCAATCGTGTAAAATGCACCGAGTGTCACTAACCTTTAATATGCACCTGAAATGCCTTTCGAAGTAGACGTTTGAAAATCGTTTTAAAATTTATCGTTTCTCGCACTGGCGGGTAAGCGTCGAATGGAAAAAACCTTTGGCTGCTCCCCCACTCTCTGTCTCTGTCTCTCTGCCGTATAAATACGAAGCCTTAAGTAACTCCAAGCAATTCGCGAAAAGTCGCAAGTTTGAATTTCATAATGGACGCGATAAAGAGGAGCTGCTTCAAATGAATGAGAACCTTTCGAATGTCGCCTCGAAGCCATATTTGTTTCGAGAACGTGCGTCGCTCAACAAAGACCATATTTCTACAAATAGCCATAAAACTACAAATCTATTGATAAACTCGGCTTCAAAGCTGTTTATTTAAATGCTAATCAAATTCTAGAGGCGCGATTTTCTCTCCTAATAAATTGCCCGTCCTCGCGCCTACGTTGACGGAACGTTTCTTCGGTCCAGAAGTAGCGTAAAGCGGCATTTTGTCACGCAGTGGTTAATTAAGCGAATACGAACTTGGACGCACGCTGTTTTTTACAGTGGAACGGTGCCATTGCAAATAAAGTTTATGATTGCCGATGCCGGTATAATTATTCCGGACAGATTTTCCGCGCGTCCGTCGAAGACTGTGCCCCGAAACCGGCGACCAACTTTCGAATCGACACTAACGAAAGACGACAGATGGGCGCTCCCAAGTGTCCACGCGACGCTCGCAACAGCGTAATTCGGGGAGAGCGCCGAACTCCCGGTGGACGGGCCATTACTCGAAATTAGCGCGCGACGCTACGGGGACTCGCGCTCGCGGTCAGAGTTTGTCAAGGGGGGGGGGGGTGTGTGATTTGGAAAAGTTTAGATCTTCCCGCGATAGACGTAAAATATGGCTTCGCGTCGAAACTGAAATAAGTTTCCCCTCCCCCCAACCTTCACTCAGAATTTACTCGCCTAGTCTCGACGTAAAAAAGCGCCAACTCATTCCGGCGTTATTATTGTTACTTTAAAAGAACTTCCTCTTGTGCCGCTGGAATCGAAAAATATTCGCCGTCGCGAGAAAACGCAGTTGCGGCTCCAGCCGACGTCTTAAATAAAAGCTGAACAGATTTGTGCCCGACCAACGTTATTGTCGCAATGCATCCGCCTGAGCCGCGACGCGAATCCACCAGCTGAGAGGAGGGAACTGCGACAAAAGATGCGGAGGACAAAATGATCGGTATGAGGGCATTTTGATAACGGAGCCGCTGCCGAGATAAAAAGTACCTCGATCGGCTCGAGGCAGAGCAAACGCTCGTCCAACAGTTGTGCACCGCTAAAGTCAGTTTTTAAAGTATTTGTTGGCGTTGACACCGAAACTAATAGGATTTCGCATTATTGAGCGATCCGCGCTAATCCAGGTGCAGCAGCAACACCAGCCACCGACTCGAAGTTTCTCCGCAGACGTGGCGAGGAATTCATCAGCCTCGGAAATTCCGTTACGTTTTCGTAATCGCCGAGACTTTTGCGATCGCGTTCGCTTCCGAAACTAATGAAACAATTACGACGCGTGCGTCACGCGGTAATTGGATCTCTAAATACCCGTCCTGGCGTCCCCTTTTCCGCCTATTAATTGCGTACAGACGCGTCGCGAGAGAAGAAATTTTGAGAAAACTCGAGAAAGTTCGGCCGTTTACGCGCACTCGGGCGGTCGAAAAAGCAGCATTTCGTTAATGAATCTTTTCGCGAAAGAAGAGTCGAAATTATCTCATCGCATAGATTAGCTTTGACGACTCGGCCGAGCGCAGGGGAGAGAGAGAGAGAGATAATTGCGAGTTGTTTTCTCGAGCGGCGCCTCGCCTCGATCAATCTCAGGACGCGGATCGACGCGGCTTATCCCGCAATACGCACTTCTATTCGCTACTCGTTATTGTGGCGCGATATCACGCGCACGCGTGTGGGTGTGTGATTCAAAAACGGCTTGGCAAGGAAGTAGAAAAACAAGACGAGGCTGCCGCGACAACTTCTTCGTCCACTCCTCCCGTAATTTCTATTATTTGCTCGTGTGCGCTGCGCAAAGACGCAGGGCCCGAGTTTATTTAAACGACTTCAGTAGAGAAAGAAGTAGGCGGCGCGACTCTCGTAATGTGCCGATGAAACCGATAAACGTGGAAAACGTGTCATAAATACGAATCGTGCAATTATGTTCTTTAAAATAATATTAAGATACGAAGGAATAACGTTGAGTTAATTTTATTTATAAAGAGCGTATTTCACTATTTTTTTTATCACATCTTCTTAATTTTATTTTCTTCTCGCCTTAATCAACTAACAAATAAGTCACTATTTCCTTCAATGGTTCGCCATCCTTTCTCTCTCCGGCTCTTTCCTTTATTATGAAATTCGCTGATCCTTGAATTCGGTAATTCGGTTCAGTGAATTAAATCTTCCCCGACTTTTTCTTTCGTCAACTTGATCCTGTCCTTCTCGCTCTCTCCTTCTTTCATTCTCTTAAACTCTTTCATTTTTACAATTTCTCTGATGACGGAGAAAAAGGAAAGTCAACGACGTCTACCGGGGCTGTAGAGGCAATTAAGGAAAAGGGAATGAAACAAAGGATTGCAAGAATAGATTAAAAAAAGGTCAGGAGGACAATTAACGAATGTGAAAGGGAGATGAAAAGATAGGGTCTAAACCCGAGTTCGAGGTTGTTTAGTAATTAAAATGAATTAGAAATGACAAATGAACGCGCGTTACGCGTAATACAAGATGTTGAAAATACATTGCTCTACAAAAGAGATGGAGAAACCAGCGGAAAATAAATTACCTTTTAATCCGTGATACAGATTTTCATAAAAGTTGCCTGTCAAGCATTGCCAATGCTCCACACACACACACACACACACACTCGTTGGAAAAAATTTAATTACGAAAATTGAGATAATGCTCGTTGGAAAATTACACCCGACAACATTTTTAATCCATACGAATATTCACACTATTTCAATCATCGCACGCGCTTTGACTGCTTTTTCAAAGAAACTCTAATCGTTTAGCCTCCATTGCCTATTTATTATTAACTATCCCGAATCGGTCTTGTAGCTCTTGCGAAGCGATTCTCGTTTCCGATAGAAAGAATATTTCTAATCTGTCTCCATAAGCAATTAAAATGGATTTCTAAAGTTTCATCCTCGTTTTTCATTTTTGCACAATACAGGGAAAAAATTGCAAGCGCCGATTCGATGAGATCGAAGAAAGGGATTAAGCGCGCGGCATAATTTACCGACAGCCAATCTCAAGCTAATAATGCCCGCAGTTGGGAGCCTAAACGCATTGCGACTCCTCGAGGACGATTCCCTTAACACGATGACGAGACTGATGCATAGACTCCGGGGCTCCGTTCCGTCAGATTCGAGGTGTGACGCGATCACGATTTAATGCGCCATCGCTCATCGTACCACCGCGAATCCCAAGATCGAAATAACGGCTGCTCGAGTGTAACATTCGCAGCAGTCGTCCTGGGCTGCGGAGGAAAGAGGAAGGAAGGACGGGAGGCGCTCGCGTAATTTGGTTAGAAAGGCGCATATGTCTGGCTTCCTCCGTCTAATTATGAGTTGACGAAACTGATTGATATTCGGAAATGCCAAGGCGACATTCCTCTAATACTCCTCTAATTGCAAGGGGAAGCGGGGAAGCGGGGTGGTGCCCGTCCTCCTCTACCTCGATCAATACATACGTCGGATATCACGATCCAGGATCCGCGCGTTCCGCCCCCTCGTCGATCTACGGGCCTTAATTTTTCCCTCTCGAACGTTGCCTGCCACTTTCCTCGTTGTTACGCGCAGCCTCACCCACGCACTTATGGACTGGCAGCTCCTTAAAACCCCTTCGAGCACGAATAGGTCGAAAGCCCAGCGGATCTGAATAGCTCACGGGTGTTGCCGAAAATTTGCGAGCGAAAGGTGACGGCCAGTTTCTTACCCGACAACCCGATAACCCACCAACTTGCGATTCGGACGGGTCTCGCCGCGTGAACCCTAAGAAGAAGTCGAGAAACGACTGGAATACTCGAAAAATGCTCGGATACTTAATCCGTATGCCTGTGTCTGTGCTCCATTAATGAATTCGCGCGCGCGCGCGCGCACAGCGCGACTTGTTTTCAATTCTCCCTCCTTTCTCGCTGATTATCCACCTTATAGAGATCCTTTTGAAAATCTGGAAAATTGTCGAGTACAGCATTGTTAAGCGAAATCGTCGACTACGGAGGAGACTCGTTTAGAGCTACAATATGACGCGCCTACTGCTATAAATTGCTTTTTAAACGACGAAATAAATGCTTCGTCCGCTCTACGCATAAATTTACTCTGCCTCGATTAGAGGCAAAATTAAATGCTCCGCGATCGAACGCATTTTCGCGTATTTTTAAAAGAGTCGAGCAATTGTTAAAGGCTGCCTTAAACGTGTTAGCGCAAGGGTAAGTGTGTTTCGTTGGTTATGTTGCGCGTACGTATGGATAACGCGGTTCGCGATGCAAGCACGAATCGGAGAAGGAGATGCACAGCTGGAAAACCAAGTACCCGTTGCACAAACACAAACACGCGCACTCATTGCAACAAGATTACGAGTAACGAGTAACGAGTAACGTATGCGCGAACTGTCCGGCAGCTGCCAAAAATACGTTTTATTCGCTAATCCAACTAATAAGGAAAATCTCGTGCATTTGTGCGGTAGTCGGATGGCGGAGGATTCCACGCGAAGATACGAATTTCCCGCCGTCCCGCTCCTGGCCCGAACGAAATACAACGCAGCCCTTAGCGATGAACGTCGCCTCCGATAGTTAAAGAGCGTTTTTTATAATTTAAAACTGCGTTAGCGAGGAGCGTAAATTAAGAAGAACAAATTACCGCTGGTCCGTGTGTATCGAGTATTGCTCGTGACCGTCGCTCCTCGACCCTCCGCGACTGTCCGAACGATAACAATTTCAATAAATCTTGACACGAGCTGTTATCTGGTTGTCAAAAGTGACCGAAGGCATCATTAAAAGCTGCGCTACGAATTCGGTTATTTATCGTTTTCTCGAGCTACAAATTACGCAACGACGCGCATGCGTCCAAGGAATATTGCTTCTCCTCTGTCCGCGTTTAACAATGCACGCCTCGAAAAATACGTTCGCTCGCAAAACGACGCGTTTTCGCACTTTACGATGGGCTTACGGCAGCGCTGGCCCAACCTGGCCAGCTGATTAGATTTAATTTCGCAGACGTCGAATAAGTCAGTCGACGAAGCGACGACGCCAATCGGAGAAATTCGCAAATCAACGGAACAGACGTTTCGGGTACTGACTGTTGTTCAAAGCTGAGAGTTCGATGTCGCTGCTCCCGCTTCTATCTTGGCGGACTATACCAGGTACGCTCTGTACATTATTAGGAGCACAAACACCGAGGAATCTTGTTCCCTCTCTCTCTCCGGAGGTATACCGATTTTAATTTAACGACCGCGCGGCTTTACCGTAGATTCCCGAAACTCTTTTCGATCCGTGTCCGCGGATTTCTTAGACGTGACAAAATGAGATTTGGGAGGTGCGCGAGTGAGACGGCGCTACCAACATCTACTCGAAGCGAACACGCACTTCCATTAGCGGGAGCTCGTATCGTTTCCAGGCACGAATAATCTCAACTCGCCGTCATCGGAGGAGGTTAGTTTTTAACGCAGATTCTACAGGGGCAAGGGGCGCATTCTTGGCGCTAACGAGGCAGATCGTTTACCGGAACGTCGGACTCGACGATCGATCGAAATTTTCCCATTCGAGCGGCGAGCAGAACCGAGTCCTCCGCAAAAGTAATAAAAGTATGGGAGCTGGTTAAGAGGCATCCGTCGCAGCCGGGGGAATCAATTGGGCCGAGATAACGATTGCGACGCGATCGTTTGCCTTACGTAAGGGGGGCATTGACAAATGCTCGGGGTTTCCGCGGCGAAGGGCACGCGAGTGTCGCCAAGACGGGGTGGGAACGGACGCGCGCGCCGAACAAATCTCAATTAAGTAAACATAATTTGGTGCACCCGTAGAATGCCCCTTGATACACAATAGAAGCCCGTCAAGGGCGCATTAGCATCTGACGCCCTTTTATAAAGCTCGCAAGCCTATCGCGCTCCTCCTCTCCGTCCGCCAAACGTCCTTCCGACCTCGCCGTTCGAAATTTATTAAGCTTTCGTCGAGTCTCGTCGCGGCGGCAATGCGAAAGGAACGGTGTCGCTATCCGCGCAAACAACCGCCTCTCCCGATAAAAACAATGTAATTTGTAGCCTTTATTAATTGCCGCTCGGACATGATAATGCTAATGCACGTGTAATTGGAGTACGAGCAGCGAGTAATTGCGCCGTGCGGAGTGTAACTGCACTCGTACGTACGTCGTCGAACGCTACAATGGCTCCGGCGCGCACACACGTGTTAAGCCTTATTTATTTAGAAGAAGTATGACAACGCAGATTTATTGCAGCAGTTACGCGATAATTGCCGCAGCCCGGGGCTCCGCCGTCGCTTCCGAGAAATAAGAATTTATCAAGACTCGCTTCGCGGTTCCCGTACTTAGGCACCGGCTGCCTCGGCTCTGCTCGGCGTTTTGCGCGGGCCTCCTCCCTGCATTCGTAACGGGGCATCACCAAGCGAGGAAGAGCGGCTCGACTCGCGAGTCCTGTGGCTCCATCGATTTTTATCCGACGAATAATTTCCCCCCGACCCGGGGGGACGTCAGCTTGTGCTGTTACGGCGAGTCTTTCTAGCCGACGACGCGTCCTGGTGCAGGTGGCAAACGAATAATGCCGAGCGTTTGCTCGCCTACGATATCTGTGCCCGGGGCTAAACAATTTCTTAGGTTTAGATCCCGCCGACTCTATTCGGGTTATTCCACGAATTCAATTTCTAGCTCTTAACGCGCCGCTGATTAAAAAGAGGCTCCGCGTCGTTTTCACGAACTAAAGCCTGCGGTGCGAGTGTTTCGCAATCCCGAAGGACATTGGGAAAAGCCTCGAATAAAAACTACTGCGTAAGCCACTGAGACTCGTCGTAGTCGTCTTTGTGCTCCTCCTCCTCCTCCTCCTCCTCGTTCTAGGGTGGAGGAAAACTCGGCTCTGGTCTCGCGGCATTTGGTAGGACGAAGGGACGACTAGAGTAATCGAACATAACTCAGGGAGCTTAGTCATGTGCGAGCGGGCGATATATTCTCTTGGCCCGCCTCGGATAATTCGCCGTGTTTCCATCCAAAGACACTCGCCCCCTTCTCTTTCGCGCACGTTCATTATGTAAATCTCGGTGGCGACGACGATGACGACGGCGACCGAAATTACCTCGCGCTTTACGTTCCGCTTCATCCCGCCTCTCGCACCTCCGTCTAATTTTGCCCCCGCTGAATTTCTACAAATAAACGACCTTAACAAAGTTTAAGGGCGGCAAGGAGGAACTTTCCTAAAGTTGGAAAATGAAGAGGAACGCTCTTTGCGCTTTTTCCCTTTTCCAGTTTTCTTTGCCAACTCCCTTTTGGCGCGACTTCCGAGTGTTAGGCTCCCGTTCCGGAGGAAAGCCGATTTGCTGATTCGCTCCTAACTTGTATCGCACCTTCTCCCGGTACTCTTTTTACCCCGGAAGCATCGAATCACGACTCTCGGTCTTTCTAATTTCGCAATAATCGATTAGGACTCGCGAATGGGCCTTTTTTCCCCGACGCGAATCTCGAGTCACCGGAACGCTCGAAAAAGACTCGAGTGCAAAAATATGAAAGGGCCGATATCGATCTTTGGGTCGGGTGAGGAGGGCTGGGGCATTAAAATATTCGCCATCCGCCTCTCGAAACGAAACAAAGCGGCGATGGCGAATTCCCGGTGACGCTCGTGCGAGCTACGCGACTTTCAAACGACTACTGTCACACCCCCCCCGCTCTCCAGGAATCCGAAAGCAATTCAAAGCGTATCCCCGGAGGAGATTGATTCGCCACATATACATGCGCAGCTCCGCTGGAGTCGCAACCAAGCCAGGCGCATAAGAAAATAGCTGGATGCGATGTCCGAGGATGGGGCGCCTCGCCCGGGAGGGGAGCCAAGCAAAGGACAATGGCAGCGAGAAGACGAGGAAGCCCCAGGCGCTGGTGCTGATTGTCGCTACAAGAGCTCGACGTCGCACGAGGTGACAAAACGACGAAAAAAGGAGGACGAAGAGGAGAGAGCAGGGACCGGATGAAACTAAAAAAGGAAGCCCGACTTTTTCTAAATCTATCTCGAGGACGGAGGCAGTGGGCGAGTCGGTCTAACAAAGAAGCGGTCAGGACTCTCGTGTTGTTGATCTGCGCCAAGTCGCATCGACCAAAGTGGCTCGCAAAATCGTCGCGCTCCGTTTTACTGTTTCTCTCCCTCGGTTGGTTGTAAAATTCGTTGGCTTGGCCAAACGATCAAACACCAAAGCTCTCCCAACCTTATCGATAAGCGGCGCGCGACTTCCTGTCCTCGCTACCGATCCAGTGTCCGCCCGCGACAGTCGATGCATCAAAGAGCAAAATTCATAAAAATTCGCGCAGTTCGAATACCGAGGGGAAGGGGGCAGGCACGATACTAGAGTCCAGGTGTGCACTCGATGCAGCAAAGACACGAGGAAGGAGAGAAGCAGCGACTGAAAGAATAAAGCCGCTCGGAGCGAAACTCGATGTCTGCCCAATCTCGAGCATTTCACACAACAGTGGCTCGCGGGGGAGGAGAAAAACGTCGAAAGTCTATCCGGGAAAGCGTTCGGCCCGTCTTATTTGGCTAATGATGCAGTAGCGCCGCCAGTCGATGGGATGGAATTTCAAAAACAGACTCAAACTATGTGATAAAGGACGAGACGTGTTGCACGAATACGTGCGACGTCGGCTCGCGAACCTTCGCCCCCGCCATCGCTGGTCATGACGTCGTTCTTTGCGCGAGACGTCTCCGCCCCCCCCCGGCCCCTCTCGGCCCAATCGCTCACGGACTTACAATGAGGCTGCCTTGCACCAGTCTTGCGTCGACTCGATTTTTCTCCTCGTGCACCAGGATTGTCGAACGCTTTCGGAATACCATCCCCGCGGAACGAGGAATCGGATATTCCGCACATTCCGGCTAATTTAATTTCTATCGAATTATAAGACATTTATTTTGTCGAATCATTACGACTCGGGCGCGTTTTCTTCTTCTTCATCTTCTTTTTTCAAACAATTATTATTTGATAACCGTTGCAAATTTCAGCGATCAGAGGGATTTTCTTTTTAATTCCAACGTAGTCACGATCTTAAATCTTACGAATCTCGTCGCACATCGCCGAAAGATGTCCGTTACTTCGATCGCGCAAAAGTTTACGCGTCTTTGAATATTTACGGCGCGAATAATCCAAATATCTATGTTCATTAGTAAATTCATCTCGTAAAATAAAAGAACGCGCGGCTCGACCCATCCGTATAACACTGTATATACGCAGGCGCGCGCGCGCACACACACTTGAAAACGTCCGTTAAAATGGATAAATAACAATAAAATATTTTAAAAAAGAAGCAGGAGAACGGCGCAGACGTCTTATAAAAAACCGGAAATAATTAAACGCGCGATGCTAAAAATACAGTTCGACATAAAATGCTCGGCATTTTATTTCCACCTTTTTATACCGAATTTCATAGCAACAACTTCAATTTATAATTACCTACTTTGCCGACGTGCGCCAATGCGAAAAGTAATAGTTATTTATCAAGACTCTTATAAAAAATACCGTTTCTTTAATAAGAGACGCGTTGTCCGTGTCTTCGTTAGTCGCGTATCGAGTAACAATTTTTACAGATCGAATATTTTTCAATCCGCGAGGTTAAGTATTTCTCGATTAAGTCTCTCGCGTCTCCTGTGAAATCTCAAACTATTAGCGTTGAAATTAACAAGCCCGTATTTTTATTTAAAAATTCGATATTGAACGTTACTTTGTAATTCGTAGGCTGCCGATACTCGAACGGGGACGCACTGCGATATAAGAAAATAATCGTAAAGATTAACGACGGCGACTGGACTACCCAAGTGCTGTTATTTAAACGTTACAACTATTTTCGTTGGGAATAAAATTAGCGTTACGTTTTCAAATGCAACGCGTACGAATTGCGAGGAAAACTTGGAAGTGAATATTTGAAAGTCAATAAAATCCATTGCGCGATGCATAATAAATGCGCGTGAAAAGTTTCGGTGCCTCAAATTGGAATCTGAAACAGAGTTGTTAAAAACGATGAATGAGCTACTGAATCGAATCGAACAAATATTTACCGCTAGGGTCGTTTGAAATTAAGAAAAACAAAGTGGAATAAAATAGGGTAAAAGGGAGCAAAACGAGAGTCGAATAAAGCTAAGTAATAATGCGAATCGAACGATCGGGTGGTAAAATCAAATGCAAAATTCAAAATACATCCGGTTCGAGTGGAGATTGTCTTCTAACGGCAACTGGCTCAACGCGAGCAACAAATACAAACTGCAAAATAATAACGACAGAATTGTGCTTTGGACAAATACAATGTAATTATTTCGATCGCTTACTTCGATTTATTCGTAAATGCACGACGCGGCGCTCGACTATCCGTTACCGCGCACTGCCTTTCCTCCAGGAACGTGCCGAGGAACAAATAAGCTCTTAACAACTCTATGCTCTTAACTTTTTCGCTCGGCGCGCAAGAACAAACGAATCAGCTCGCGGAACGGAAGATGAAAATTAGTTTGGGCGGCCTCTTCCGTTTATTTAGGTATTGCCAATTCCATAAGCAGCTCTGCAAACTCTCCTCCTTCTTTTATGCTCGATTCGCTCGCTTTTCCCACGACAATGGGACGCGGGTGCGCGGGCGCTCAGACGGAAGGAAAAGCGACGACGACGACGACTACGTGCTTGAGAGAAAATCTCGTAAACCGTTAAAAATATACAGACGAGAGGAGGAAAAGCGAGAACCGAAGCAAGTTAGCGAGTGCCGGACATAAAGGAGCCTTGATACGCGTTTTAATGAAAGATAATTCAAACGAGATTCGCGCCTCGTATACGTGGATTGCGCGCGACAAAGCGAAGCTCCGACGAGCTGACGACCGACGCGGAATAATCGAAGCTAACGACAGCGCAATTACCGCGACGCCCGAGAATTTCATCGGTGGATGCTCCCCGAGCTCCTCCTCCTTCTTTTCAAAAGTGCGTCAGTCACGGCAGTAGCAGCACCTCTTTACGATTCGGCAAAAAATTCACTTCGGCTGCGAATTCGCAAGTTGAACACCCCGGACTCGAAATAATTGCCGAGCTTTCAAAGCATTTACCGGGTGTGGAAAAGAGAGCCTCCAAGAATTCGGCTATTTCGCCGAGCTCGAGCTCGGGAGATCGGCGGCATCGATGGTGGGTAACGCGCAGGCGCCCCGGACCGAATATTTCGAATTTTAATATTCCATTCGCGGAGGAGGCGCGCCGATGTTGATAAAAATTGTAACGTAATTCTCAAATTGAACATTCCGTACATAAATCGAAAAATTTCATTATAAATTCCATCGGCCCGCTAGATCAGATCCGCAAAATAGAAAAATGAAGAGTTTTAGTCCCGGTTGCGCAAATTCCGCGTTAACAGCGAGCATCTCAAGCGTTCCGATGCTAAATCGCAAAGGCTCCGATCCATCCGCCAGAGCCGCATGGACGATAAATCCAAGATTGCCGCGGAATTATTCCGATTTTGCAAAAACTCGCGCGTGATTCGCTAGTTTCAAACGTAGTTTCAACGTACTCGTGCTCTCTGGCCCATCGCAAACGTTATTCCCAGCCCTCGCATCTCACCTCCCCCGAGCTCTTTAAACGCTACGGAATAGCAGCAGTAGTGTGTTGGAGCTTTTATTAAATTTCGTGCCGCTCGGGCCCAAAGTCTCGAGAAGGTCTCGGACACGGCCAAGTTGCCGCTTAGATTTTCGCCGGACAAGTGCGCAACGTTATTATATATACGTATAGGCGACGCGAGAGCTTTGAGAAAATGATAATTGCTTAAAAAGTCTTGGTATTTTCTTATTTTCTTACATTTTCTGGATTGAGCAATTGGAGAAACGTGAAGGGAGAGCTGCCCAGGACTCGAGCTACACGGCAAACGATTTCGAAAATTCCAATATCCCTTCGTCCGGAGTGAAAAAATCCCCCTCGGGTTTTCCGGAAAAGTAGGGGCTAGTCCTGCGTTCCTCTCACTCGTTTCGTTAAGGCAATCGCCGTGGCGGCAACGAATTCAGGGTAGATGTGGCGCGAGGAGGAGACGTAATGGAAAGGGAAAGAAAAATACGACGTATGACGGTGGCAGTGCCAGATGCCGGCCAAGAGAAAGGGACGGAGGCTGTCCCTCTTATAGCCCTCGTGGAAAATACTCTGGTGAATTTTCGCCAACCGAGCACCGTTGCAGTTTTTCTTGTTTTTTTTCTTGTTTTTTTTAGTTTTTAGTTTTTCTCTTTCTGCGCCCGAGCCAAGGGCTTCCACCTATTCGGTCAAAAATTTCACCGCTACTTCTGTTTTGACTTTTTATCCTCTTGCACTCGAGCTAAAGAAAAAGTGCTTCGAGACTACATTACATTGCTTCGCGTCCTAATCGAGTTGGCCACTTGGCTGAATTTGGTAGTCCCCCCTTCACCTGGTCCCTGGCATCCTCGGGAGACTTTTAATCAGGCTTTTTCAAATCCTCGGATCGTAGAGTTTTTCGTTTCTAAACGGCCGCTGGAAACTATTTGCCATCGAATCTCTTCGAATTCATTGCCCTTCCGAGGAAAATTCACTCGAATTGCGGTGACTTAGTCGAGTTGCCGACTAATCAACGATACGCGCCTACGAATAAACCCGTTAAAGACGATTACAACGATTTTAATTAAAAAAAAAAAAAAGGCACAGCCGTGTTTAACGCGCACAAGTATTAAAATATTATCATCTTTCCGGAAGTTCATAACTATTGGTTTTCATCAATAAGTTTATAAACTTTTTTCATTAAATTTTGTTTCTCCTCTCCCCTTCGCTCTTTGCTCTCTCCGCTCCATTCGTTCCATTGCAGTCTTCCAAAAAATATACTAAAATAATCCAGGGCATATTTCTTTTAGCATAAGCGTCTCTTGATTCATGCCGTCCTCTTCACCGCGAATAAGTCCTCGAAAATGCCCTCGGAAAATGCCATGAATCCACTTTCTAGGGACGTGCCCTTGTAATTCCCTACTACATCTGTACAAGTATTGACAAGTTAATTGTCGGCTCGCGGAAAAGAGTATTAGCAAGGGAGAGGGGGGGGGGAGAGAGGTGGTGCGCGGTTCACTCTGCGAACACTGAACAAAGTTGATTGAAGTCACGGGAAAGAGAGTGTCAATTTCAAGGCCCTCGAATGAAAATTTAGTGGACGTTTAAAAAACTTATCGAGAATTTCGTGAGTCCGAAACAGATTCTTCAACCCGATACACACACATACACACACACACACAACACACACACACACACACACACATAGGGCGACACAGTCTCGTGCTCATCTACGCTCCCCTTCACTCGCTCTTCTTTTTCGCCATTCCTCTTTTTTTTTTAATACGCGAACAAACTACTGTATATTTTTTAAATATCAAAACTCGATTTCGACAGTATTTATCGATACCTTTGCGCAACGAGTGCTGCTGTTTAATTTATCAAAAAATTCCTAAAAAATACAGGGCTTGATACAATTGATCGCGGCGGTACTTTAAAAAAATTGTTCAAACTGTAACATTTTAACGTCGGCGGCATATTCTTCCAACGATGTATCGATTCTTTCTCGCGCGCGGGTTAATTCTATGCAACGACTGAAATTCAAGAGAGACGGAGAGAGTCAAGCGAGTTGATTTCGATGAAACCGACTAATTATTAAAAGTAAATAGATTAAGATATTTATGCTCTCGACTAGTTTTGAATGAAAAATTGAATAATTAAAAGTATTGAAAATAGTATGGCTGTATGCACATACAGACCCGCCGGGGTATAAACTAGGGTAGACTCGAACGGACGATGCTAAATCTTTAATTAATTCATTAATAAGAGCGACTCGAGTGCCTTGTTGTACATAATTAATAATAATGAGAGGCGCAAAATTGTTTCCCTAATGAATCGTTAATGTCTAATTAATGCATTTTTCGACTCCAACTCAACTAATGCAGAAACACGTACGAACTCGAGGTAAAACAATATCCGTCGTCGGTCGCTGCTCGAACTGCAAATTATTTTCCGAGCCACGAATGAACTCGATGCGAAAGATTAAACTTTTGTTTAAGGCGCAGCAACGAACCGAATACACGCGGCGGTTCAAATAATTCGGCCGGCGAACCTATCGAGCTATGCGAAACGAAGGGAAAATCGCGAACTCCCTGATTTTTCCAAATTGAACGGCTAATTTCCGGGGCATAAAAAGCAGGCGAGGCCGCGTTTAAGGGAAGCCTTGAGGGAGGGTATTTCACTACCCCAAGCGATTCAAAAACGATTACAAGCGAATTTAATTTCCTCGCAAATTGAAAAAACGCGAGCGCAAAAAATATTTATTCCCTCGATAATGACGGGTAACTACTCGAGGCCCAAAGAAATCCAGTATAATAGTCGCCAATTAAAATATCGAATGTCGAGGGAAATGCTAATATTCGAGGATTCCGCCCGGAGTCGGTTCACGCCTCAGAAGCCAAGGATCCGGAAAAGCAATGGACCACAATGGGCGGGACGAGGGGCAGGGGCACGCTATCGAGCTATCGAATTCGGCTCATTTACCCGAGAGCCCTGGAGGAGCGACGATCCGAACGACTCGTGACTTCTACTGCTACGTTTTGGCAGTGACGGCCTCGTGATCGTAAAAGTACTCCGGCTCGTTTAGCTCGATAACCCCCGGGGCTCGCTTCTGCCTTCGCAACCCTTGTTTTGCATTTTCAGCGCTTTCGGGAAACCAGAATCGAAGCAGAAGACGTGGCGTGGCGCAGCTTTTCCTCGTCTTCGCTCGGCTTGCCGCGGTTCGCGAGCTTTCGGCAGAACTCGAGCCTCGGCGCCAAATCTTTCCCAGTTATCGAATAATTCAAACCGAAGGGGCATTAGCTTACGTCCGAATGTGAGCTTCGGCGCGCAAAACCGATAAATACGCGTGGAAAATTTTGCGCTCACGGCCGCAGTCACGCTCGACGTCTAAACAAGAACCGCGCCTGACTTGAAAAAGAACTGGAACTCGGAACTGGCTTCTTAAATGGTGCAGTTTTTTCCACGGACTTTTTCCGCGCAGTTGCGCGAGCGAGACGAAAGCGCATCATTCGGTAAATTAGACGCGAGGAGCTTCTCGGTTCGACGTCGACTTCGAACGTTTCTAAGCTGACGTGTGACGTCGAAACTTCAATGACTATCAAGCCTATTCCGAATGGTCCTACTTCTTTTGAGAAACTCCTTTCCCGATTACGACGGACTTACCTGGAAAGGACAAGAAAATTGACGAGTTATACAACGACCTCAACGCGTACGACTGATAAACATCAATTGTTGCCGCTATGATATTCGCGGCTTCGAATTGCAGTTGGCGACAAGAGAAGACGCTTGCTTGTTTTCCATTCTCGGACTCCGTGGCATCGCGTACGCGCTGAATGTTTGCTTCGAATTGCAGCAATCGCCATTTTTATTAAAACGCAATTGCATTTGAACAGTTGCGCTCGACGGAATTATCTCGAACGATACCACAACTCTGAGAATCACTCGCGTATAATTTTTTTTTCCAGCTCGGGCATTAATATGCGCGCAACGCTGCACCGCCGTTTGCCTTATTAATACTGCGTAGCGAACGACGAATGGACGTGTGCCTTAGGATAATAATTATGTGGCGATAAAATTTTTGCTCAATATAAATCCCGAGCGATATCAATAACACTGGAACTTTCTCATCGAGTCGGACTTTTTACAACTTTCTAAAATTTTTACTTCTTAGCCGAGTTGGCGCGATTAATTAAAACTCCGCTTCGAGGCGAATCGAATGTTCGGGGGATTCGACGGGTAATTTACACAAGTTCGAAATGATAAATAAACTCGGACCGCGGGCTGTTGGTTAAAGTTAAATAATAAATCTCGCGAAATCCTCGTTTGTCGGGGGCGCGATATTTTATTTCTATTTATTTCGGGCCGCGCTCGACGCGTCTCCTTCAACTGCACCTTAAAACGAAACTTCACTGGGCTGCAGCAGCGTTTGCAACCCCTATTCTCGGAAAAACGGCTTTTCGCGACTTTTCTCAAACAAAGTTCGAGATTACGATGATTCCGCGACTCTTCACCAAACCGTTGCGAGTCGACTTGAAAAATCTATTTTCTCAGCGCAACGCGAATGGAAATTAGTCCCGGCGATAAGACGCGCCGTAGAAATTTTACGGACACCAGTAATGAAGTCGTTTATGCGATTGCGATCGTGAAAATTGGGTTTGCAAGCGTGCGACGCGAAAATTGTCAGATTTAAAAAGCGTTTGAGCTTTCTTTGCTCGGGACCGGACGCCAAAGGTTGACCGGCCGCAGACCTCGAGGTCGAATATTAACGTCACGTATTGCATTAACCGCCGCTTATCTACAAATAAGGGTGGCTCCCATACACACGAGCGGAACCTCACCCTCGCCTCTCTAGCGATTTCTCTTCCGAATAATGCGGCCGATCTTGTAAAGGTCGAAGGTTGTGCACCGAGCAGTTGTTACTGTCCGAATAAGTTGAGAGATGTTGGCGAGCCTACGGGTACTTTTGCAAATCCAAGCGCGTTTGTTCCCTTTGTAAAATATCCGTCTTTACGACGTTCTCTTCCTCTCTCTCTCTCTCTCTCTCGTCACGTATCGAATTAGTCGCTGGAAAACGCACGCGCGCACTCCATTAAAATTATCAGGAACTGATAAACACATTTTTAATTCGTCGAGCGACGCATTCTCTTGTTGCGTTTACGATACGCGACCACGAGTACACATCGAATGCACAATAATTTTTGAAGGATCGACTTCTGTCCCCGTAAGGTAATAGCCAACCTCGAGGTCACGTCCAACACTACCCGTACCTTCTAACACAGTGATTGTGTTGCAGTCGTTTATCGCGTTCGCGCTCTCCTCCTCGTCGACGTCTCGTCTCGAATATATTAACTCGCTGCAGAACTAACGAAATAAGTTAAAAAGCTTAAAGCGACGTTAGCGACTTGACGCGCATTCGCTATACTCGGTGCGTGTATTTGCATTTCGAGACGTCGCTAATTGCCTCGTAATTCATAACAATGAGCTCGAGAAAGAGGCGAAATTTTTCTTTCCGGTTGATTTTATTCGCACGATTATCAGGTGCTGGCGCACAACAATTTCTAAATATTTTCCTGTCGCGAGATTAGAGCATGAGAATTGATTCTATTTGAAAATAAGCTATTCCAAAGTTCACTTAAATATTAATTGGGGCCGAGTTACTTCGAAGGATAATTAGGATCACAAAGCGTAATTGAAGCCGAATATGGCATTAGGTTTTAAAGAACTTTTCATTCGTCGAACGACAATGAAATAGTCTTTAAAAAATCGATGCCAATTAAGGCCGTAGGCAATTACACACTGTGTTTCTGCAACAACTGCGTCGCAATGCAATAATTATTATTAAATAAGAATTTTGCCGATACTTTGACAGAAATTGAACCAAGATCGTAGTTTAACTATAATTTTGCTTTCGTTAATTGCACACTTGACGAGGTTCGTTCGCAATTCTGCTCTTGTGCAAAGTCAAATAAAGCAATCAATTTAATTTGACTTTGAATTGGTCTGCGTTACGACAGATAAATAATTAACGTACGATTCATTTCTGCTCTTTCGAAATAGTCCGAATGATTTTTAAGTGTAATCGAGAGACTTTAACGCAACTTTGACTCGTTGCGCACTCGTTGTTTTAGTCTTATTAATAAAGGGTGTACGACGTCTCTCTTAGAATATACTTGTGACCCCTACCTCCGACTGCATAAAGCTCAACGTTACAAACTGCAACGCCGATAAAATCAAAAGGCCCTTTTCCAATCTCAACTGTGACGACATTTTAATTTCCTAACAAGAGAGATTCGAGAACTTGCGATCGGAGTCGACGTACAATTGACCCGAAATTATATTCGGCATAAGCCACGTTGACAAATGTGGACGCGTCGATTAAGAAGCCGATAGTCAGACTCAATGTCCGCGAGGGTTTCACAGCTGTGCACATCCTTTTAAATTAACAGGGCCATTTAGAAAGAGATAACGTTGAAAACCAAAGGCCCGCGCGAGACTTTAATCGAAAATCGAATAAATATTTTGCACCGGTCAATCGACCGATAAGAACATTATCAGCAGCTCCGATGCGTGGGATCTATTGCTGGTCGGACGTTGATCAAGGGTAAGGAATTTTTCAAAGCGGCCCAACCATTTTGCCGCTTTAACAAGAACAAGCCGGTAAAAAGCATTTGCACTGGCCCGATATTTAATCGCGCGCTCTTTGGTGCATCGAGAAATCAATTTCCTCGTAATTTATAATTCGATTGTCGCGGCGCGCGATGGAAAAATGTCCGGCTGCTATTTCCCGCCTTTCGGTTCTGCGGTGGGGGACTCGGTGACTTTTTTTGGCGCGCATTTAGAAACGCGGTCGATAACAATTTTCGTCGGTATCGTCGCGGATGCACATTCGAGAGCAATAAATTCTACTTATTGCAAGCAACGGAGATAAAAGCACGAGAGAGCTCGAAGTAAACGAAAAACAAAAATGGCGCTCGTTTTTGCAGTTGCGACTTTACAATTAAAATCAAAACTCGCGCCACGAGAATAAATATCTTCAGCGAGTCGACGAGCAAGACAATTACAGTTGGCCCGGTTTTTCGGACGGGAGGAGGAGCAGCGGCAGGGACCGGGAAGAGCTTTACAGCTGAGATTAATAAAAATTTAAGGAACGGTCGCTCGGTATTTATCATTCCCATTTTAGCCCGTTTCAGAGCACCGGCGCGACCGTATCCTGGTCTTGTCCATCACCAAAAGCAAATTTACTCGATCATTAGCAAGCTGCTCGTGGATTCTGGAATTTCACGGAGGAGGAGGAGCTTTTGCGCGAGACGTCGAATGCCTGACGAAAGGTTTATCGCGAAAATAGGCGCGAGATCGGAGAGGAGCAGCAGCCGCGTGTCGTCGCGCTCGTCCACTCGCACGTCATTAGTCACGACGAAACGTATAGCCAAAATGGCTGAATTTCGGCCGATCGAGCTAAGCTCGTGCGCAATAAGCTCTGCGACGTTGACGCCCGCAAGCCCCTGGGCTCGAGCGCAAAAATGCGCAAACGATTGACACGCCTGAAAGGTGCGAGCTGGGGGAGAAAGAGCGATAACGATAACGACGACGACGACGACAGCGCAACGAGTCCCGCTCGAATTAAAACTAAATCCATAATTAAACAGGATAATTGTAGTGGTTGCAGCAGGCGTTTGAGCTCTTCCGCTCCGAGCGACGACGAGGCTTCGCTTTTTAAAATCTATTTCAGAATAATCGCAACGCTCGGCTGGAAAATCAATAAGCGAGTTTGCAACGCGACACGTGTCTCGCGACCTTCACCTTCTCCGCGCTGGGAAAAGCAATCGTTAAAGGGTAGCGCGACGGCAGCGGCGGCCACTACATTTCGCCGGAAACTATACAAAGAGAAGGAAAGGGAGAAGCAGAGAGAGAGAGAGAGAGAAAGAATCGCAGAAATGTCGAAAAGGTCAAGAGCAAATCGTGGCGACGAGCTTGGCATAGGCAGAGCAGCTCAAGATAAGAAGAGGAAAAAAGAAGGCAGAAGGGAGAAGATGTAAGAACAGAAGATGCGATTGGGATCTGGTGCGAAGTCAACACAAAGAAACCAAGAGGCAATAACCGTTTCCAGACTCCACACGCTAAGGCTTCGGTTTGCGCTCCCAACTCTGTCTATATACACGTCGCGCGTAAAAGTACACAAACTCAAATGGATTACGACGAGATTTCGGGCGGTACTTCTGCGAAATACAAAAGTATCGTTAAAAATGTTTTCGATCACGAGTAATGTATTCTGAAAGTTTATTATAAAAGCGGTACTGATTCGAGTACCGAAATAAAAACTGGCGCATCACTTTAAGCACGCACGCGTTTACACCAATGCGCGTATTTTTTGAGGAAATTTTTTACCACGACCTCGTATACAATTTTAAATTACGGCAGGTTCGACGATTTTTATTCAATTGTTTTACGAACTAACATATTGTAAACAAATTGTATAGTTTCTTTCTTTTTCTCATATCGTTTATAGTCCATAAAATTGACCGTTAAACGTATCGAAGCGTTCGTTTCGCTTAATCACTATTCGCGTCGTTAAAAAAAGAGCGAACGGTGAACTTATGAATTCGCGGAACGATATATTTAAAACGCTACTTGCTATTTGCACAATTCGAATCGCGAGTGCTAACGACGAGGTGCATCGCAATAAGATCATCGAGCCGAAATCTAAAACATAGCACTAATGTCGCGATCTCTTTTAACGAAGTAAAACGCACTGGACATTTTGTGAAATATAAAATTCATTAAATCTTGCAATGATTACGAGCAAATATATGCAATACAAATGTAATCGGGCATTCGTTACATATTTAGAGTATCGAACCAACAACCACGACGAGGTACTTTTTTTCGCGGCAACTCGTGCGAGTCACTCGCAACTTCGAGTCCTGCAATATTTATGAAGTTATAACTTAAACGCATTCAATGACGGGTAGTTTGCAACTATATACTTTGTATAGACGGAAAGTTATTGCGAAAAGTTGGACGTTACAATCTTGGACGGCGCAGCTGAAGAATAACAAAGTGTTGATGTTCATAAATTCATAATCCGTTAGGTTGTTAAATAATCAAAACTAATCGGTCGGCGAATATTTCTTGTTTCAAAAAAAAAAAGTTGCGGTAATCAAATAGCACGACGCTCGAATTTAGTTTGTCCATTTTTATCCAAATCAGTTATCGAAGACGTGTGTTGCATTTAATAATGAATTAAAGGAGCTGTCATAACACGCGCTTTGCTAGTTATAAATCCGTACTGTTAATAGATGAATAAATTTTCATCCGGAAAAGAGAAATTAATATTTCCTCAAACGAGTCTAAAGTTGCGACGAAGAAGTTTAGTTTAAAAAGAAATTTCTTTGCGAGTCGCTCGACGTACGATTATCAAGCGCAACTTATGAAGCGTTTTTTCGTATCAACTTCTTGCAAATTTGCACACTCGCCGAAAAAACACGACCTTGGAGCTGATCTTGGAGCAAAAAACGAAGACGCGATATCGAGCCACCGTTTTTTGTAATTCGCCCAAGAGTAATTGAAAAATGCTACGTACTTGTGCAACACGACGACGATAAAGTATCGCGTTCAATTCGCTCGTGAGAGGCTTAAACGTGTTCTCGGCCCAATCGTGAACAACACGTCTTGGTAGATTCGGCGGCGAATTGCTCAAAACAACAACGACAACAACGACTGACGCGCGGCTACTTTTAACGCAATGTGGGCCGATTAGCATTCAACGCTGCTTTGCAATAAGGAATTAATTTTATCGACGGACTTGAGCGTCGGCCGGCCAGCTGTTTTCATTAGGTTCGTTAATGTATTTATAAAAGAAGACTTGACACCCTGAAAAAGTGACTCGCAACGAGCGCCAGCGTTAAACTTTGCGCCCGTAAAAATTTTTTACAGTCAAGAAAAATGAGAATATCTGCTTGTCTTGAAGCGGCGAATAAAAAAGCTCGTAAATCCCAAAAGTTGCACGAACCGGGATGGAACAAAAAGCGCGAGGCGAGTCGAGTAGAAAAAGGACGGGTTTGAGGGCCGGGGCTCGGAGAGAGGGATGAGACAGACGGTCTGCTCCCGGAGTCCAACAAAATCAATCAAAACGCCGCCGACTCGGGAGTCCGGCCGAGGAAATCGCGCGAGTCGCGAGGCGATTCGGGATCTCCAAATCCAGGCTGGACGCGAGCAACGACGACAGCAGGTGAAGACGAATACCTCGCGAATTGCTGTTTTCGCAAGCGCTCGATCTTGGAGCAGATGCCGGATGCCAGGATTTCTGGACTCCGCCGTGGGAAAGTATCGGATTTCCTCGACGGATCCTTAACTCTTGCCACGATCGAACTCACCCCCGGCCCAGTTACGCACGACGACAATGCGCCGAAATATTCGCGCTCGTCCAACCTTTCCGCAACTGCCG
The DNA here is from genome assembly GCA_018907185.1 of Platyscapa corneri. Classification (NCBI taxonomy): domain Eukaryota; kingdom Metazoa; phylum Arthropoda; class Insecta; order Hymenoptera; family Agaonidae; genus Platyscapa; species Platyscapa corneri. The sequence goes on along the minus strand of JACCHW010000024.1, from coordinate 5,451,142 downwards.
CTACTTGGAGTTTAAATTCGCAGGGTAATTAGGGCAGATGGAAAAACACTCGCCTCGGTCCTCCAATACCAATTGCAGCCTTGGAAGTGAGTGCGACGGCCTGAAGAAGGAAAGGCGAGCATCCAAGCTGGCTTAGGGGCTCCACGTTGTGGGAGGCACCGGAAGGCACGAGCTATCGAGCAATCCACTCCCCGCGCAGCCCCTCGCGAACCGAGCTTTTTTACAATTTTTTTAGCGGCTTTTGGCACGTCGTCAGACGAGAAAAGCGCTCGTTTCCATAGGAGAGCAAGCGACTGAGCCAGCGAGAGGGACAACTTGCAAGTACAGGCCTGCGCGTGCTCGACCGAATCCTAAGATAAAGCTAACGAGCGAATTACTCGCGCGAGCTGTTATATCCGTGCAGTTACCGACGGAGCAGCGCTAAGCCGTCTCGCCTTTTGCTTCGGCACTCGTAGATTTTCTTGACGGTCACGTGCTCGCAAGACAGATTCGCGTCGCAAACTTTTTCGTTCGGAGGATTCGCGTACAATGTGACGGAAAGAGGGCGATGACGTTCGCACCAGCGAATTTCAGCTCATAATTTTAACATAATTGTGCTCGATTACTCGTGTCAACTTTGTTACGAAACGAGATCAACCTTTTCCCCGTTTCCGTTTATTTAACAGCCGCACTCATTTCCTATTACGCGAATCATAACTGTTGGCACAAAAGTTGTTTGGTTCGCCCGAATAAAAGCAGCTTTTATCGACGAGTTAAGGAATATTTCCAACAAACGTGTTTCAGAAAAATGTAGGCAAACTTCACTTTATCGTCGGATTAGATCGATTCCAATTGTCATTGAAAACCAAAAAGTAAAAAATGTTAATGTTTGTAGGCCGAATGTCGAAAATTTAAAGTCCCGAGGCCGCAAACGTAAACTGGGTTTATGGTTTGGCTCCATAATGTAACGCTGGCCTTTGGACGCTTATTTGAATAAAAGAACGCGATCGGATCTATCGAAAGAGCGAAACGAGCGGACGGGGAACGTCCGAAAAATTAGGTGTCGCGCGTACGCGACTGTTAAAACGTCGAAACTCTACGGTCAAATGTTTATCGCGTGATCGCGTCGGCATTGAAAAGCCGTCGTCACGGGGTGAAATGCGAAATGAAACATTCAGAGGACAGAGGATGTGGCAATATCAGGGCAATCGGCCAATAATAAAGTGGCCTTGAATTTTTCGAATAACCCCCCCCGCCCCTTACGAAATCTTAAAACAAAGTTTATTGGCAATTTTGGACTCGGTTACGGGCGCTCGAATTTATATTTCCGCTTCGAGAAGAAAGGAAACGACTACTCGGTCTAAGGTGTCGGGCGCTCGATTTGTGCGCGCAAAAACGGAAAATGTTGGAAACTCGGTGGCGGCGAAACTGTCAAGTTGTAAAGACAACGCGCCAAAGTGGCTTTTTCCTCGTTTAAAGCGACGCGAGCGGCGCACCGCCTTCGTCGTAACTCTTCCGCCGCCGATCGCTTCTCTTCGCGATAAAATTTATTAAAAAGTTATGCCGCCAGCTGTAGATTTTTATCCTTCAACATCGCAGCTCCGAGCAAATAGCACCTGTCGAGCGTTGGCTCGCGGAGCGAAAAACGCGTGCCCGCAGTTTCTATCGCGATGAGCGAGGAGAGGCGTCGGTCGAGCCATTCCGAGAATCGGTTTCGTCTCTTTTTTCCGAATTCGGGGCGTCGGGCGGGACGTAATTGCGAAACGACTAATGGCGCTCCGCGAGTTGGCATTACTGCGAGGACAAAAATTATTTCACGAGTTTCATCGTCGCGCCGCCCCAACGGGGCGAGATTAGGCGGCGCAATCTGCTGCAAGACTCGGAGTCGAGTCTTTTGCAACAAAAAAAAAAAACAGCTCCAGTCACGTGCTACCCCCCGGATGAGCCAAGTGCCTCGGAGCTGTCCCCATTTGTCAAAAACTACCTGTCGAGGCGAGGCGCGTCGCCGCGTCTTTGCGCCCACCAACGCGAGTAACTAACGGCTCGCGTAACAACGATCGTCGCAACGATGTCGAATGCAGCGGAGTAATAAACATCCAAAGCAGTCGAACCACTATTCGTCATAAAGTCGAGGCGGAACAGGAACGGAGGAGAAAAAATGACGAGTCCTCGGCAGTTGGCTTTCTCCTTCCGCCCCGGTCACGCACGCGCGCTTCGCTCCGATGATTCGAAAAATTTCCCAAGCGAGCCAGGCTCCCCCAGCAAGGCAGAAAACTACCTTACCCGTGAGCGCGATTAAAAGCGCGTAAATCTTTGTGTCGGCGCGGGCCCAGGGGCTGGGCATCTTCGGGGCCCGCTGAGCCAGCAGCGACTGTAATTATCGCTGTGGCGCCGCTCGAGCGCGGACTGCGCTTGTTTAGCCGAGTGCCACGAGTGCTGCTTCCGAATTAGGAACTAGAGCCGTTGAGAATTACCTTTACGGCACTTTCGAGGGAGCGAATTTCGTAGCACCTGTGTATTTTCCACCCTGCCGCCTAATCCTTGCCAATTCCAATAATTTGCTGCGCAACACCCAAGCGTAGAGACGAAACGCCTTTTAAGCTCTGCTGGACGAGCAATTTTTGGCTGTCGGATGGTTTCGCGCGGAGCAGCACTCGATTACAGCGCGGCTCCAAGTGCAGTGGGCGATCGATTTCCGCAACGAGTCTCCTCGAAACCGACGCCCCCTCCCCCATTTCGTAAGGTTTCGCGCGGGCAAGTCGGTCGATGTCGAAAGACGAAGCGAGGCTCTTTATTACCCGTCTACCATTTTGCTCTTGGACGCGATTCTTGATAAAGTTGCCCAAAGTGCAACGACGATTTTTCCAGCGGAATCGGATCGAGTGATTCGAGCCTTCGCGCTATCGATTAACGTCTCGGTCTTCGAAAATAGCACTCGACCAAACGCATTCAAAAAGGGCATTTAAAGTGTAACCTCGACTCGACGACAGCAGCAACTATTGCATTAATAATTAAGTTTATTAATTAATTAAAATTAGTCCCCCCGTCCTTCAAATCAAATTCAATTAAGAATATAATTGAACGAGATGCGTCACGAACTTAATAGGGAACTGCGATCGATTTTTTAATTTGCATTCGGTAAAATGAAATTAACGAAGTTCTCGTTAAAAATTGCAGAGCCCGCCTCCCCCCCCCCTAATATTGTGAAAGGAAACGCTTCTTCCCAGCTTTCAACTCCACGTTCTAGCACTTTTCTAGCAATTTTCTCATCGGAGTGACGTTCGACGTTTCACGTTTAGCCGGACTTGATTTTAAGTTCGACAAACGAGGAGCGCGAACGAGCGTTTGAAAGGCCAAGGACGTCGAGCGCATCGATCGCGGCAAAGCCAACGCATTTCGCAAGCACGATAAGCGAAATGTAAATTGAAAAACAGATTTTGATATTGCAGATATTGCGTCGTCGATATGCAGCGCGAGGCAGCGCCGCCAGGAAATAGCTGTGGGGTGATGGTGGGGGGGGGGCAGCGGAGGTGACGGGCTCCCCGTAAATAAACAGTTCGCCTCCTCGAGCGCCAAGCGGTGAAAAATCCGCGCAATAAAACAGGAGAAAGAGAGGCACATCAGCTGTCGCCGCGAACGAGGCCGAGATTTATCCGGCTTTGCTTCTGCCGCTGCACGCGGAAAGAGCGCGGACGCGATAAAAAACGGAAGTGAAGGGGAGGGAGGAGCGCCGCGATTCCACGGGGGATGCGCGCGAGGAATCGTCGATGCCGGCGCCGATAGCGAGGCGGGAAACGGGGAGAGGAGTAGCAACAAAGGAGAAACACGTCGGGGAGGGCTGTCGAGGAGATCGGCCCACGCGCCCTGGGAGGGAGAACCGGCCGGGCGGGGGAGGGGGGGGGACTAAACGGTAAGACACGTGAACGAGGCGGCAAATTAAGAGGGGACTTGGACCGAATTAGAGATTCGAGTCTCTCCCCTTGGGAATATTAGAAAAGAAGGAAAAGGCATCGGCTTTTTACGTAATTAAGGAAGCGAAAAGGCTGTTTAAGGATTTTTAACGATTTAGCGCGAAACGAAGCTGCCGTGTGTAATTTACAAAAGATTACGGACCAAACTCTACTTCCTCTTTTATTCGAGTTTACCCCAAAGTCTTACCCACTCGAAATTTCTCCGGGAAATTACGAGAGATTACAAGATAAACTCTCTCAACTTCCAATCGATTAAAGATGACGGATCAGCTTTAACGCTTTAGATGCCAAAACTCGAATAATATTATCAGAAAGGGCTGCTGCGCATAAAATAAAATTAAACGATTAATTATTAATTGACTAATTAGCGAGAATAAATACCGCGCGATTTACCAGAAAAAGTAAAAAAGTCAGTTAAGTTGGTACTAAAGTTCGGCAGCGACGGCAGCGACGCACCGAGCGAATTAACGAAAATTAACGGCAGTGCCAGCGGTATTGATATGATTATTGCCAACTTAACTCAACTCAGAATATCAGACTCACGGCTGGCGCTCCAGTTTGGTGAAAAATTTTCAACGATTATGCCGTATCGAGGTTACAATCAAGAGCCCCATACTTGATGCAATTAAAATAACGTGCCTGACCGAATCAACGCAGATGTTCGCAGCTGCAATCCGCGGTGCATTGAAATAAATTCAAGTTGAACACCTTCCTACGCGGAATTAGAAAAGTATCGGAAAAATGCGAGAAGCTTCGTGCTCTCGATCGGTTTAACTTTAGGGCCTTGCTTGACTGCGATTAAGCTAAAGAGAGCTTCGCTGAAACATGTCCGTCGCGAGAGCTTAATATTGGCATCGCCAGGTTGGAAATAAAAATCCCCCCTCCACGTGATGCATATTTGCATTTTTAGCGTTAGCGTTAGCAGCTCGATAACAGTGATGAAAAGCAACTTGGCAACTCGACCTGTCTGACGCTAATTATGCGAAAGCTGCTCTCTTCGCGAGAACGAAGGGGACGGAAAGAAAAGGAGGTGGCGACGTTTCGTGGATTCTCCCGAGGATTTGAGATACGGGAAAGAGAAACGAGCTACACTTTGGGGATTTTTTCCTTTTCCCAGCAAATTTCGAGATTCTTTCCGCGTCCACGAAACCAGCAGAGGCGTAATCGCGATCGATCGCGGCCGATCCGTGGCAGCTGAGCAGCCCTCGCGATTCCGGGAGACGACGTCGACGAGGAGAATCGCCGGAGAAGAGGTAGAAGCCCTTTTATCGACGAATTCGCGCGCGTTGGTGGACAACCCAGATTATAATTCCGTCGTATCGATTTTCTCTTAGTAAACAAGGAATTGCGAAAAAATTGCTTTCCAAATCGAGCATCGTTAACGCGCACGGAAGGAAATCATTGGAAAATCGTAGCAAAATACGGACGTTCGATTCGTTTTTGTACACCGCATTATTATCACGCGCTTATTATGCATTTGCGAGAGATAAATTATAAAAAATAACGAGTATAGCGAATATCTCGTAGCTCCGTCCAATATTATATCAAACTCAGATGCGGTTTCTTCGCAATTATTAAAGCGCGCCAAGCGATAGATCGTTTTTCGCGCGATGAGTCGTTGCGAAATCTACGAGGACGATATTCGCATCCGCGAAAATAATCCGCTGTAATTGGATTGATAGAGCAAGAGTCTCGCGATAAAATTAAACTCCTTTTAAAAGACTCGCGAAATAAGCTTCCAAACAAAGTCTACAAACTAATTTACGTTTCATGCGCGCGCGCCAAATTAGGCGTCCATTTTCCAGGGCAGGAGGCGGAATTTAATCGTATGCACTCGCGCGCATTTGGCAGATTAAGCAACACGCAAAGCTCTCGCTAATAATGCTCGATGCCGCTTTTTAAAAGCATTTCCCTAAAATGTGCGGGAGCACGGCTTTTTGTAAATACACGTGACGCGGCCTGCGATGTAATTAATTTGGAAAAACGATTATGACTCGGATAAGCGAGAGGCGAGCGCGCAATTATTTTAAAAGTATAGCTCCATAAATAAGCTTCTCCTCTCTCTTGTCTATTTCGTTATTTCAACTTTTGCCAACTTGGACTAGCGCAAGATATGGAATCCCAGATACAACCTACCGATTTCCCTTAACTGCAACTTTCATTAAATCATCTAAGAATAATGGCTCTGGTTTTCCGAAGCCCGTGCAAATCAATTTAGACCGGAAGAGAGTCCCATTAGCCAATACAGGGGGAAACGTATAATAAGCGAAGCTATCGGACGTGATGAAGAGATTCGTAAATGCAGCCAGGAATGCGTTATAAAATTGTATTAAATAAAATTGCTGTTGTTGGAAATGGCAGCGAGTCGTGGTAAAATCCGGAAAAAGGATGATTTATCGGTGCATCGTCGGTTTATCCCAATTCATTTGCAACTATCTGGCCGTCTTTGATAAATTATTAGTTGGCATTGATCGCTCCCGCACCCCTAACGATCCTAATACAGTATTGCCAACCTAACAATTCCCGGACGCAGGTTATCGGCTCCTCTGAAGTGCGCCGCGGCATCCAATAATCTTCGAGCGGTCCGGGTCATCTTTGTTTAAAATTAAAATGGCTCGACTGCGTCGGGGGAGGGAAAATCCGAAACTGGATTGCGGATGTAATTCCTTCGTATCTGGCGTCATTATCAATCAACGGAATGCAATAAATTACCAATAACCAATGGTATCTTGCCTCGGATCGTAAATCACCGTTCGAATTAAGACAGACGAACAAACCCACCCACCACGAACACGAGTTTGATAATGAAAAGAGCGCCGGAGAAGAAATTTCTAGGAGTTCTTGACCCACCCAACCCCTTCCCCCACTTCCCGTCCGCCCACAGTCGAAGAAACGTAAACACGCCTGCGATGATGAGACGGATAATCGGAGTATAAAACGGGAGAAAAATGCGACGGCGTCTGCCGGCACATCTCAGCAATAAAGGTCACGAGTCCCGCCGAGTCGTCGGACAAAAATACGTCCTAATGCCGGAGCACCGGAGAGCGCGGACATCATCGACTCGAATCTAATTCCAAAATCACTCGGGGGTACCGTTCGAGGGGTTTTTAAGGAGGTTGCGGCGGCAACAGTATCGGCAGCTCGAGCTCCAGCTGCCCGTGCACTCTAACTCGAGTCAAGAGTTGTGGAGAAATGTCGTTCAGAGGTCGCTCTTGGACGAAACCGAACCAACGGGGAGAGCAGAGTACAGGGCAAAAACGAAAACAAGAGAATGACAACGGCAACGAAGAGGGAGGGAGGGAACGAATTATAGTCTAAGGCGTCGACGCCACTTTTTGGGCTTTCGCGAGCAGCGAGGCGCGACGCGCGCGAACGAATTTGTCATCGGGGACACCTATCGACATGTGCCATTTTTCCCGTCCCTCTGCCCAGCTTTTATCTCCCGCGGCGCACACCCACACACGCGCACACCTACAAATAAATATACACATCCCACGGGAAGAAGCAAATACGCCGACGGTGGCGGAGGACGCGATACGCTTAAGCGGAAGCGCAGCCGCTATTTATTGTCACGGGACCGTCTGCCGCGTTCCCCTTATCTCTTTCTTTCGTTTTGCCTGCTCGCGCCACACTAGCTTTCTCCCTTTTTCACTTTCGACGCGTGGCGCTTCACTCGCACCACCCGCTTGCCGATGGATTTCCACGCGAAATTGGACTTTAGCCGACATTGCTTGGAGTGAAATTTTAATTCGACTCCGACTCTCTGCCCCGTCTCCCGCTCCCGAGCCTCCTTTATCGAGAGTTACATTAGCCGCGCGCGCTCCTGTTCGTACACTCACCAACACAGGGAATTGCTTATAAAACGCTCCGCGCCGCGCGATTCGACCGGCACGCGGTTTTCAACTCGAGCAGAATTTCAAATTTACTCTTTGGCTTGGGAAAATTGAAATTATTTTTCACTCGCCGACGGCTAATATCGGAAATTAGCATTTAACATTAACGACTACGAGCTCTCCTCGGACTTTCTCCGTAACAACACGCGTTTACTAGCTGTTGCGTCATTCGCTTAGAAAACCTTCCACCCTCGGCTCGCAAGCTTCTTGTTCACTCTTAGTCGCGAGTTTGTTTTTACCGTTTAAAAAGTGAAGTCGTCCGTAGGCGCGTTTATTCGGCGATTTTCGCTCGACGAAAACAAATACTCGAGGACATATTGTGTTTGAATTATACGTTTCGCAAAACTGAGCCACGCGGCTAATAAGTATTCGTCCGCCTAAGAGATAGTTAAGCGAAAATTGCGCGACGACGAATCGACATTTCTGCATATTTTGCGATGCGCGAAAATTTATTTATCGAGGAGTCGCCGCGGAGTTGAAAGCCCTGGGAACCATAAAAATGGCTACATTTTGCGAACAGCACTTGGAAATATCGCGAATATTATAAATCTGCTCGCACGCTAAATTACTTCCTCGAGATTTGGTATTAAAAATATATTCTCGTACTATCAAATGCTGACAGCTGCCTTTCATCGTCTTCGTCTTTTTTCTATTAAAATCTGTCTCTAATATCTTTCGAGCGAATGGGGCTGATCCCGAAAAAATGTCACTCGAGAAAATAAAGGAGGAAACGTAGCACGTGTAGCCTTAAAAGGCAATTAAAGCAAACGTCAAAATTCGTATAATAAATATTTATCCGGAAAAATCTGATAAAAAATACACTCGTGAACAACGCCGATAATAAACATAATAATTATCTTTTTGCAGATGCATTTGCAGTTTTAGGGATAAAGCAAGGAACGAACAGCGTTAAATCAGTACGGGCTCGTTAAAAGATTCGCGAGTGCGCGAAATACCGCGCTTGTAACAATGCGATCCAGTTTATAAGGGGCATTTACCTAAAATTACCATCGCTCGTTAAAACTGCGCGTTGCCCAAATTGCTAGAGGTTGAAAATCATCGAAGGCAATTATCTCTGCGCAACGAATTGCCTTAAAGGTGAAAAATAGCGCGTTTAGCCGAGCGAAGCGAAAAGGCAAAAAACGTCGATAGTCTCCTCTTCATATTCGTGCTCTCAGTGTTTGATCTTTTTAACATCTCCTTGGTTCTCGGTTCCGATTCTTTATCTGGACTGTCTTCCGTTGTACAAGACAGCAGTGACGCGTCGAAAGAGACGACGACACGCAATTCCCTTTTACGCTTTGCGACTTCTCGGAGAAAGTGAATCAGAGGCAGATGGAACGGAGAAAGCGTCGTTCCAAGACTTTCCTCGGTTCTTCTCCTGATTTGATATGGAAAAAAGGAATATTGCACTTCCGTATCTTCATCGACATTCCCTTCGTTCCAAAAGACTTTTAAAGTAGTTTTTCAAATTGAAAGAGATCAATAATACAAAGTTGCAGAATGTAACGAACGAAGGTGTCTCGTCTCGTCTCGTCTCCGGGTCTCCTCTCATCAACCTCTGCAGCTCCTCTCCGTCTTAGCGAACTGGTTGCTCGGGAAAAAGATGAAATTAAGGAATTCGCCCGTCGATTTGGCTTTTATTACATCGGAGGGAAGCACCTCCTCTCCGTCCGGTGCTCCGATACGATATTACATTGTTACACGAGCACGCGTTTAATTCCCAAAGATCGGGGAAGCCCGCGACTGACGATCGCCGGCGCCCGCGAAACTGTTTCGTTAAATTGTAAATTCGAGCCCAGCGGAAAATCCTCCGGCGGTATTGAAAAAGCCATTCGACCGTACCACGAGCGGAGAAGGAATATTCGCAAAATCGTTAAACTGCATCGCGAGTCGCTAACATAGCGCGATAACGCGTACATTATTGACTCGCGAGTCCGAGTCCGATGTGGATTATCCGTTACTCCTTTAACGTGGCAGTCCGAGAAGCGATTTTTGTTCCTCGTTAAAATTATTCGGCGACAGCAGCAGAGGCTCCATAAGGGATAATCAATTATAAATAGCCGGACTGACAAAAAATCACGATAAACGTCGGGATGGAAAAGGCCGCCCCCGCCGCCGTAAGCGCCTCCCGGAGCAGTTTCCCGTGTAATTTAAATAGAATCTCCCACGTCTCGAACTATCCGGGGAGAGCTGGGGCTCGGCGTAAAAGTCCCGTCTCGCCGAGGTGGCAGGCGCGAGCGGAAAATCCCTCAGATTCACTTTTCACGCGCCGTTGTCGTCGTCGTCGTCGTTGTACATACACATGCAGGCGGTTTAGAGGCGCGCGCGCACGTGTGGGGGTGGCAGAAAGACGCGACGGCTGATGTAACCTTACGAGGCTTGCGTAGCCGAGAGGACGAAACACATAAAACGACGTCCGAGACGCCGGGAAAGGGAAAAGTATCCACCGAATAAAGAGCTTCATTGGAAAAACTGGCAGACGCGGAAATTATTACTAGCGAGGACTGCGCGCCAAGTATACACGCACGTACACAGTCGGACGAACCTTTTTCCCTCTAAATATATTATCGGTATGAAAAGTCGAGGCGCGTTTCCTCCCCCGCCTCGGTCGAGTTGCTCAACGCTCCTTGCTTTTCGCGCGCGAGCGATTTACTTTTCTGTTTTCTCGACTACTCCTCCGTCGCTCGAGGGACACGATTATGTCAGGCTTACCGCGGACGACTGCAATTAGCGGCCTCGAGGAAAATGGGAAATTTGTTAATCGGTTAGCGGTGAGAGAGACGCGACGTACTTCCTTAGTCATCTTCGTCAACGTCCACGTCACGTTCGCCGAGCATAATACACCAGCAGCAGCAGCAGCAGCATCGCAAAACCAGTAGGCGTCTGACCCGACGGAGTATCGAAGTCACGTGAAACGCTCTCTCAGCTCGTGTATCGATTACAACTCCTCTCCTGCGCAGACCTGCACATGCCCAGCCTCGACAAAGTTCAACTCCCCACTCCCGGCGGCGATTCTCTTTTACCTTTCTTCCACCGACGACGACCCTTGCCGTCTCTCCGTCGATCCCTTGATCCACCAGCAGCAGCAGCAGCAGCACCGCCTCCTCGTTCTCTCGGCTCCGTTATACGCCGAGCGAGACTCTCTGTGCGCGTCCGTGTGTGCGTCGCGTCGAGACACGCGAGGGGGCGCGTGCACGTGAGCCGGCGCCGCGACCACTAAAGCAGCGGAGGAGTTAGCAGTGACGCGATAACCGTGTTAAACTTTTTTGCTTATACTCGCGTCGACTCGTGTGGGTGTCCGAGCTTGCCAATACAGTCCGGTTCGCTTGATAAAGCGCGCACCGACGCCTGCGCCGTTGCGTTGTTTCATTCCGGCGCTGCCAGACGTTTTTTGGCGCCGATGGTGCGAAAGATCGTTATCATCTTTCCTCCCCCCCCTCTCTCTCTCTCTCTCTCTCTCGCTCTCTCGCTTCCGCTGCTCGGTGGTGAAACTTTCTTAAAAGTATGCTAACGATGGATGCGCTGTAAAATACTACAAGTGCTTCGCGTCAGCCAATTGTCCAAAGTTTAGAGAAGGGAAGCTCCGGTAATCAATTCCCGAATGTCCCTTGCAACTCGTTTCTGAAAGGCAAGAGTTTTTCAGGTGCATTCTTTCGTCAGAGCCATAATTGTTCGTTCGATTTGAGTAAACAGTATCGAACCTTTGTTGTTGTTAAGCAGCACTTTACAAAGACTTGATTTATCCCGTGCGTTTTATCTCAATACCGGCGTCTATGGGATGCTTTGTCTTTGTTTTACCTTTTAGATATCGACTACATCGGTTCTGCTTTACCAGCGCAACCTAAGACCAGAATTAATAGTCGACTGCGTTCCCTTGCAAATTTAAGGGGCTCCTGCGTTGCTTTATAAATAAAACCGACTCGCACTTGTCCACAGAAGCTGTTGCTCGCACACGTTCGATCGCAGGGCAAGAGGAAAATGCGCGTCCTTTATTTTTCACAATTGCATCTTGCCCCAAAATTATTCAATACTCAAACGCCTGCGACTTCGCTTCTACAGCAGGCATCCACACGCGTGCGTTTGGTCCGAGCAATTTATCAAAATTCAATACGAAATATAAGAAACGTAAGCGGACGCTTTGAATTTTTGTCCGATGCTAGAATTCGAGGGCACGAGGTTCGCAACAACTCGCTGTTGTAGTTTGCGTGCAAATCTTGTCAGAGGCGGGGGGAATGAAAGGGCGCGTATTTGTTCGTGCAGTTTCGACAAGTTTTCGCAGCATCGAGCTCCGAGTGATTAATAAAGCATAAAGTTCAGGAGCGTTTCGCGAAGCGAGGACGACGAGGTTGTTCGACTGGGCTCTTGCTTGCAATGCGCATTTATTAACTAATCGGCTGGAAAGGAGCTGGAGTATCGACGTCCAAACTTCTCTCGCCATATTTTCTCGAAGATCTCGGAGATCGACGCGCGTTGCATTTGGTCTCGGTGTGCCGATAACGAGAGAATAATAGGCGTCCGCGAAATCGTAAGCCAAATTTAAAGGTGAAAAGCGGGTCGTGGCTCGACCGTTTCACAAGTGCTTCCTCCGCAGGAGTCGTCGACGCGTCGCGTCTGCGCAATTAGCCGCAGTTGGTAACGAGACGGAATACTCACGTGCGCCAAATGCAGCAATACTCTTTTGATACGCACCTGAAACAAGCGAAGAACAAACATTAGTTACTTTTGCCAAATAAAGAGACGCGATCGTTAGCAGTCGTTATATTATGCTCTCTCCTCTTAATGCCAGCGAGTGCGTGTACTCGAATATAAAAATTAACTTGGAGATTAGCGGTCTGCGCATTATCTTTGCGCGCGTGCAACAATGGGAACCTCGGCGGGAGTTTTTGCGCGAATGGGAAACGCTTCCGTTTAAGCGCAACAGCACACGCTATTGTTAGATTATGGCGATGGACGGAGTTGTGGAGGGGGAGGGGCCATCTTGTTTAGGACTGAACGTTAGCCATGATTATTCCGTTGTTAAAACAATCGCGTCGAAAGCGGTCCGCGGCGGTTCGACTCTAACGCGTGTCGCGAAAATTGCTTTTCCAGCGTTCCCGCGACGAACCAGGTCGCGCTGCTGCTCCTGCGCTCGAGTGAAAACGCCACTCGCTTGCTCGTGTTCGGCCGAGGTCTTCTTGCGCCACTGATAAAACTGTCGATCTCGAGGACTCGCGCGCGATACGCGTTTGCGACACGAGAGAAAAACCACTGGCCGTTATCAGGCGAGCATCCTCTCCCTCCCCCAACGGCTCGATCCGAGTATAAGAAATGATTGAAAAGTCTGCGGTCGGAGTTTGCTGGAGACGAGTGTCGGGAAATGGAAGGAAAACTCCGGCCCGATCACCGAGGAGGCATCGGCGGCAATAATAAGAAAGCAATTTCACCGGCCAGAGTTAAAGACAAAATAAATAATTCGAGTGTGCCAAGCAGATTAAACTCGAGTCCAATCTGCAAGAATACACAATGGGCGCGCATAAAACGGGCGGGCGCTTGGTTCCATTGGTCGGAGGAGAGCCGGCCGGCAAACACTGAAAGGCTCCGAGCGGCGTATGCAAAGTGGAGAGCCGAGTGGTGCGGTGCGGTTAAGTGCCGATGAATAAACAATGCTAAAGTTTCAGCCACATCGGGGGGAGTCGCCGTCGTCGTTACCTCGACTATGTGCTCCTTTGAAATTGTCAGCGCGAGGAGGAGAGACGGCAGCGGCATCTCCTACTCCCACGTGCGGACGCGGACATCGGCTCGCTCAAGGACGAATCCAAGGGTTTTTACGAGACTGGCTCGCGGAGCCGCTAGGTGTCGCCCCGCTGTCCGACAAAGCTCGCCTAATGATAAATTATTTATCTCGGCGCAAGGGGGCTTTTGGTACCGCGAGCCTATTACCCGAAGCTCGTTCGGTTGGTCCTCGTTCGCGCGGCAATAGTTGGTATTGTTGCAACGGCGAAACGAGTCGCGATTACGCTCGCGGGTGCCAACTAAGCGGGGCAACAAGTATCGCTGTTATCGAGAGCAAAAGAAATAATTACGAGCGGTTATTTTAGCGCGAACGGCTAAGCTGTCCGTTAAGAGCGCGAAAACTTGGCTTTAGCCGCCATCGGTAGCAGAATTAGTGGAATTAGTTGCAGATATGTTTAAGCCGACGGAAGAGAGCGTGTGTGGGTGTGTCAGTCGGCACGTGTGCAACGCTCGGGTCCTTCGAGAGCGAAAAACCGAAGTGCTCGGTCGGTCGCGTGCATCACCCCCCGCCCGGCCCCCGCCCGGCTAGTGCAATGCACACACACACACACACACACATTGGCTTAACGGATCAATCGGACAATGGCAGCTCCGCGAAAATAGAACGTTCAGCACAATAGCGCGCGCGGCTATAACTTTTGACATCGTCGTCTGTATCTTCCAGATCTCCTCCCTCTCGTCGGTAAAGACATTAACCGACACTCTGAGTATATAAAGTTCGACGAGCTACGATTTACGTTACGCAATGCGCTATTATTGAGGATGAGAAGAAGCGTAGCGGCGCTATCGAGCGACTTCGCTCTCGTCTCCTTTTTGTCTTATTCTCTCGCCTGGGCTTCCGGGGAAGGGAGTCCCGGCGGGGACTTGAATTCGTTGCGTTTTGTTGCTACTCGAATTCGAGTATTGGCGAATTGGAAAAGCCCCGGAAAAGCCTCGGAATAGCATTGACTTATTTACGGAAAATGGAGTTTGCCGAGCAACGTTTATCGCTTGTTTCATTCTTATTTTATAGGCCACTGACTCACTCGGTTGGCGCGGTTGACTCGCTGCGTGGGCGAGCATTCAAAAATTAAATGGCCCCACGGTATCAAGACTAGACGACTCTGCTTAATTAATACAGTCGCTTTTTCTGGAATACAATAAAGTCCGCTGCTTCGCCGACTCCTCGCAGCTCGTAATAAACTGCAACTGCGCTTAAACGCGCTGCGTTTTCAGCGAAAAGGCGAAATTAAACGATCCCGAGGAAGGTATCGGCAATAACTGTAACGTTATTATTGTGTGTTGCGTTTTCGTTAAAGACTCGCAGCGGTGCTGTAGTCTGCGCGAAATTGTGCGTCAGACAATTACAGAGAGGGACATTAACCTAAATTCTAAATTATTCGCCATTGGTTTTTGCACAACTAAATCACAGCGAGCCCCGAGTCACTTAAAAAAATTACATTTAAATAAAGTAACGGCCAGAGCTAACTTTCGCAATAAACTAAGACACGGGCGTGAAATATGCAACTCGGAATAGAAAAACACAAAATTTTCAGCTATTTCCAACTGTTTGCTGGCCTGGCGGACGAGGCGCGCCAAGTGTTGCTGATAATTCGTTGCTGAACAATTGCGCGTGCTCCCGAGGCTCGCAAAATTATTGCTCCAAGCCCGCGATTAGACGTCGCCGAAACACGATCGGCGAATTCGTATCGAATAATCGTCGGCCAATTCGGAGAATCTCCTTTTTTCGCTCACAAGCTCGATGATAAAAGTCTCGCCTCGTCCAAATTTAACGAATATCGGCGCGATCGCCATTTATATTATTAACTCGCGGCCAACTTATCGGTTGCTGTTAAAGGAAGGCCAATAATTAGTCGAAAAAAGCATAATTGAAACGTCCGTCGCGTTCGCTCGAACGAGCGTTTGGAATAATGTAAAACTGCAATCCGAGAAAAGCGCTATTTTCAATGACTCGATAAAAGTATCGTCGCCTCGAATACAAAGTAACAATAAAGCATAGATTGCTGATGTCGATTAATTAATTTGCAGATACGGCGCGAGATAAAAAAAATCGCATTTATTGTAACTCTCCGTTTCTCCGTTTATCTAATCGAATAGAGCGCGTAACGAGTGCGAGTTCTGTTATCCACGATAACAATGTATATCCATCATGAGCTCGCTGCACTTAAATAATATCGCGTAATCAAAAGCAGTCGTGGCTCCTTTCGTTTTCGCCAGAGAAATAAAAATGCGAATGAGAATGAAAATGAGAATACAACTAAATATATCATCCTCGCTAAATTATAAATCACTCGTGATGTATGCTGCTGCAATAAAATATTTACATTAAGTGGATTAAACCCAATAAAATAAAACGAGTCTGTGTTTCTTACATCCATAAATAATTTATCACGATTATACGAGTAATAGAGAGTCGCGTTAAAAAATCTCTTATTTTTAATACAAAGTCGGCGATGACGATGTACGTGGGGCGGCCAATGGGCCCTCGAAACGTAATATCCGAAAATCTCGAAAATCCGGCTCAGGACGGCGGAGGTCGAGTCCGAATTCCCAAGAAAGTGTCGCTGCATTCGTCGCGGCTCGGAAGCAATGACAGTTTCGCGCGTTCAATTTTTTTATCCCCGCTCCTAAATATATATATATAATTGCGCAACACACGCCCACGCGCTGCGCCTGCTATTCATCGAAGGCTCGATACGGTTTTTACGCGCGTTAGGATCGCGGGCAGTACGAGTCTATTTATCGGTCCGCGTAACGTGGCAATTTTTTATTCGCAGTTTTAAAGGGGCGAGAGAGAGAGAGAGAGAGAGAGAGAGAGAGCGAGGGTACGACAAGCGGGAAGGAGAGCGAAATATAATTTTTGAATAGTCGGGAGCGGAAGGCAGCGCGTGGCTCGAGGTTGGAGTCGCTGGTGAAGGCATCGATTACCCGAGTCACGTGACGCGGCGATAATGCGTTCTCACGCAGCGACAAGCAATTAGCAACGATCGCCCGGCCAAGCGGAAAATATCACGGCAGCCGTGGGATTAGAGATTTAGAGCGACGCTAAATCACCTCCATTCCAACAGCGCGGCGAGAAGGAGTCAAGCGGGAACTCCCCCGTGTGTTTACACAACTCGGCGCTTGATACGCCGCTTCCTACGCGGGGCTCCGCTTCTCTCTCTCTCTCTCTCTTTTCAACTCCTTCTACTCCTCCGCAGCCGATGTAACTCGCGCTAACGTGATTTCTGCCGCCTTTGTCTGCCGACGCGCGATTTACGGCTCCGGCCTTCCGTTCGAGCCTCGCGACTTTTTCCCTCGGACTCTAATGTCGCTGCCGCCGACGTGCGCGACGACTCCCAGACTCAGGAATTGGCACATCTGTGCTCGCGCGCCGTGGGCCCCTTTCCCGAACCCCGGGCGGACTCTCTCGCAATTAAATAGACGAGCCTCCGCCGACTCGGATAAATCATTTTTCCCGTCGGCTCCCGCTGGAGGAGGAGATGTTCCGATAAGTGTTTTGGAGATGCTGTTCGCTGAAAGCAAGCCAGGGCTTTGAAGTGAACTTGCGTCGCTCCTGTAGCGACGAATGTTGTTTCCATGTAAATTCAATATTATCCGCCGAAACTAAATCAGTCAGCCACTCGACGAGTCAATACTTTAGTCAGCTCTTTGCAATCATTAGCGTAACGTAACGTAATATTTTTTTACCAAATCAATGAACCAACGAACCAATGCATCGTTGGCCATTCCGGCGTCTATTCTAAATCTCCAACTGCACTCGATATAAAACTTTACCACTGATGGAAAGAACCTGCTCGTTATTATTATTATCATTATTAATATTATTATTATTATTATTATTATTATTATTATTATTATTAGCGACGAATTTTATTTTAAACATCGTCTTTGTTGTAAATTGACGGAATTAAATTTGAAGGTTAGTTGATTTATTTACGGTAACTTCCCAGCTGCGAAACAATGCCGACTTTTTTAACACGCTGAGAATGTTTTTTCAGAAGACGTATGTTTCGCATTAACCGCGAGTAAAGTTTCGAGCAAAAATTAAGATGATTTAAGGCAAAGAAATTACAGACTCGAGAAATTGTACGCACTATTAACGCCGAGAAAATATCCAGAAATGACTGTGATGCAACCGTTAAAGAATTATATACTCGTTATGTCACAATGATACAAGCATTACCGCAATGACATCGCAATCTGGTTAAAGTTATTCGTCATTTTCGTCACACTTCGTTGAGCCAGCGAGAAAAGACAAACACTTAAACTCAGCTAATCTCGTTAAATTGAGAAGCAGCTCGCTTTTATAAATCTCGAGAGAGAGAGAGAGAAAAGGAGAGCTGCTCTCGTAAGTTGTCAAAGACTCGTGTACCTCCGAAAGGGAGACCTCCTAAACGAAAATTACGGTAAAAATACAGGAGAGTGACGGGAATGACGACGATAACGAATCAACCACGCCTAACGCGAATCACTAAAAAAGGACATCATCGGCACACAGAAAATAGTTTGCGATAAAACCTATTTGATTTACAACGAATGCACCGCTGGTGCAGTAGGAAACACTTGACTGCGTAAGTGTTTGACGCAAATAAAGGTACATATAGATGAATTACGTGAAAGATTGAAACGGCGAGGAGAGCAGGGGGCAGCGAGAGAGAGAGAGAGAGAGAGAGCGCTGGAAGTGTAATCATTGACCTCGCGGCACATTTTATCCGCGAGGTCGACGGCCTCGGACTGTCGAGGTTGCGCTCTCGCGTCGTGTCGTGTCGTGTCGCGCGAGGCAGAGAGAGAGAGAACGAGAGAGAGAATGGCGGAACGAGAAACAAAGAGATATTTTGCCTGCTTTCGTTTATAAGGAGACGGAGGATTAACGTAGGATGATCTCCGCTTGTTCCGAGGCTTTTCATCGTGTCACAAAACCGACGTCTGATCTCCTCTCGAATAGATAATGATATTAAACAGGCGTTAATGAAATTTGCAGTGAAAATAAACTCCGAGCTCGAGATGAAAATTAGCACACGCGTGATTTTTATAGCCGACACATGCTCCCAAAACATTTGACGCGCCCGAGTCGAAATAAAACAAAATTTTCCCAAAACTAGATTCCCAGACGATTACCTTCGCCAGATAGAGCCCCGCCCGATCAAAGCGTTGAATAATTATCGGCGCCAAACTTCCGTCTCCCCCCCCTCCCAACGGCTGGAATAATCAGTTGCAAATTCGGAAGACGATTCGAGGAGAAATCGGAGCAGTCAGTCGTCGCTCAAGGTAATATTTAACGAGCAATTCTATACGAGGGCCAACGAAAACTACGTAAACGAGGAGGGCGCGGAATCTTCGAGTTGCTTTGGTGAATTTTAATGAATTTTAACGACGACACCTGGTGGTGGTCGGCCACTAGCGAGGAGAAAATTCCCGACAAGCGCAAAAAGTAGAGTCGCTCAGCCCCGAGGAGGTCCGTCGGTGTTTTGCGAAGGAAAAGCTTCGCGAAGGAAGGGGCCCGCGGAGACAAAGGGAAGAAGACGCGTTCGGAGCCGCATCGAGGCGAATGAAAAGGAGAGCGAGTTGCAACGTTTGCTTCTTACTCGTTTCGCCTTCTTACTCGTGTTTGTGCGTCCTGTTTTTCATGATTGCTCATTTCCTCCTGGTCGTCAGTCTTTTAGCCTCTTCAGAGGAAATGAGATAAAGTTTATTCTGGCGGCGCTCGAACGCTTCTCGCGGGCTTTAAAAAACGGCCGAGGGCTTAGGCCACTAATCGCTCGTTGCTGCTTCTGCAAAGTCCGCGGGCTCCACACACTCTCACGCGGCCGATAGAGAAAACGCGTTTTCACGACCACCGCTCGAGACAACCCGGCTAGAGCCTTTTTGCGCGCGAGTTGCCCCTCCCCCGAGCGCTGGTCGCGTTTTCGACGTTCAACGCGCGAGATGACGGGGTCCAGCCGCGCATCGCGAGCACTTGTGTTTGTGCGAATAAAAGTGCCTGCCCTTGCTAAATACCGAAAACCTATTACGAAGTAAAACGCTGAATCGCCCACGCCCCTCTTCCTCCTTATTTTTAGTCCAGTGCTATTGTGTAGCGAGAACTCGAGTTTCTCGAAGAATAATCGTTTCGCGTAATTGAATTCTCAAGACAAAAATCCGATATAATCGTACGGAAATATCTAAATATGCCCTTCTGCGTCTCGCGTAGCTCCTCGGTTCCTTATTAAATTCCCTATTATTTTTATTCAGCGTTTTGTATATCTCTTTCAATAATATTGCCGATAAGATGAGTCCGCGAGAGAGAGAGAGAGAGAGAGAGAGAGAGCGCCGAACAAGCAAAATAAGCGTGTATTGTAATAATATTCACATGAAAATCTTACTCGACTACGTGCATTTGAATTGCAAATGCGATGCTTGTCTTATCAGTATTTTGCAAATATTTCTTCATGCGCTACGGTATGACTTATCGCCATATAAAAATGCAGTTGTAACTCATACATGTAATAACGATATTACGGTAAATGCCTTTGTATCTTTTAAATATTACATTTATTTTGTACGTGGTGCTTTAATATTTATCAATTACAGATAACCTACTTAATGAACGAATCGCGGATATTTCGTCCCTGACGATCTTCGACAATTGCCGATCGTCTTTTTTCCACATGATGCGACGAGGTTTCGTTGCGGGCGAAAGCGCGAAAAAGCCGCCGGTTTATCGCAATAAAAAAGAGGTTTAATTCGACTCGAACTCTTATCGCTTGTATTCGCTCGATACCGTTCAGAAAGTTATCTAAAGGAAGTCTCGGGGCGCTCGAGAAAATTGCAAAAATCAGCGCGCTAATTACCAATTATTTATGGTCAAACTCGTTTCCGAATCGCGTAATTGAACAAAACAGCGCTAAAAATGCAGACGAGTAACGCTGGAGCGCCGCGAAAGCGTTAGATATATACTTGGAATAGAAGAAAGGAAAAGAAGCGAAAAGAAACTGGAGCTTAATTTATAATTGAGAGGCGAATTCGATCCGAATTGAAAAATGCCTGAAATATATTACATCTGGGGATCTGGAAGCGAATCGAGACCTGAAATGAGGCGCGAATTATTAGAAAATTTCGCACTTTGAATATTCTTTTAATGCCATCTCCTATTGGAATAGTGAAATACTATTCTAAGCGCGAGCGAGCGAACGCCGCTATACATTATTTAGCATCGGCATCGGTAGAAATTAAAACGCCCGAGTTATCTAGCCGAGGCTCCTCCTCCACCTTAACTTTCCGATCTATGCGAAATACTTTGGGGGCTCGGGGGCATTGGAAAAGGCCAAAACGCGCATTAATGCTCCCGTGAATTCCCGGAAAATTTATCGTCGCATTAACGTACAGTGTGCGCTTTATTAACGATACCTTTCAATTATACTTGTGCAACTCTTGTCTCGGAGCCAAGCCAATATTTCCCATCGAATTATACTAGCGACGTCTCGGGAGCTCGATGGCTTCGTTTTAACGTCCGGGCAAATGACTCGACTCGTTAAATCGCGCGCTACACGTGTTCGACTTCGTATTTTGCACACAGTCGTGCCCCCCCCCCTTCGAGAGCGAATGACAAAGTTTAGCAAAGGTCGATCGATGGGCGAGAAAGAGCACGGGCGTCACGGATGATGAATTAACTTGTCGAGAAAGCGTCCGAGCGCCTCGTGCGTGCGTGCGTGCGTGCGTGCGGAGCCAAAGGGCAGGCAATTTTACGAAAGACAAAGATCCGCGGGCAGAGTTGGGTAAGGTCGGACGATTTTGCGGTGACCGCGTGACTCCGGAATGGCTCGGGTAACGAGAAAGCCAGAGAGAGAGAGAGAGAGAGAGAATGGGAGTCTTCGGATCCCTTGTAATCGTAATCGAGAAACGGCTCGATCGTTGCCAACTTGCGAATCGCAATGTTGACTCAGGTGCGCATTTTACCATTTAACAACAACTTTATGCGCAACTCGCGGAATCGAGTCCCAGTGGAACGGCATTTGCGAATAATTCACAAATATTAATCGTAAGGCGCATTAATTAAAAAACCCCAAAATTCCGTTCCATTTTGTCTACCAGAAAAGTTGACGCTCGTCATCGTAAAAGTACGAGACGAGGAAATTAATTAGGCGGCGGAGTAGATGTAATTTTCTTGGATAATTTAGAGCTGCGAACACGTTGCAAAAATGTTTGATGAATATCCCTCGCAATCGATCCTCGATCGAGTCCTTCGCTAATCGTTACGATTATTGCCAGGCAATCGAGTCGCCGAAAGGCGACTTCGTTGCAAGATGAAAAAATGACGCGGCTCTGGCTCGTCTCCCGTTATAAAATTACGCTCCGCAAGCTCCAGTCGGCTTTTCCGCTTTTTTCGAGCCGTCTCTCTCTGTCCCTCCTCCAGTGAGTCTAGCTCTCGCGCTCCCCTCCTCGGTCCCAGACAAACTTTATACTTTCGCTCTCGTCTCCGACGACCTTGAATGAGAATCTCGTCCGATCCAAGGCACGTACTTGCACGCATTCTATGCGCCTCTGCCGCTCTCCGTCTTGTTTATTTTCTTTGCCTCGCTTTTATTCCCCTTTTTCTGCATTTATCTTCGCTTCTTCCTACCCTCGCGTTTGTTTACCACCAATGTCGAGGAGAGGCGGCGGCTGTCGCGTTTCGTTGCACGATACTCGCCGCTCCTATTGCCATCGACGCGATCATTTCGGGCTTTTTATCTTATTAGCGCATTCCCGGCTTTTCTTTCGCGCTCGGAACAATAACGAGGCGCATTTTTGCCAAAAAGTCGCGCCGGAGGCTGACGACGGATGACGTCTAAGCGCAACGAAGCCATTGTTCGCGCCTCCCACCCCCAGCCCCAGCCTCTTGCAAACTGCTCGCTCGCTTGATAAATACATCTATAAGCGGCTGGTGGTAAGTAGATAAATACACATTTAGCAAGACGAGGGCGGATGGGCGAGCGCTCCCGTGCCGCAAAATTATTCAACGGAAAATGATGCAAGGAGCTCAGGGTACGTACGTGCTTACATACAATTACTCGATGTACGAGTACGAGCAAGCTTTTAACGATGAGAATAATGGCAAAGCAAAGGCCTTGCCCGCCTCGAGACGAAGACAAAAGGCGAAAGGAGGCGAAAGGAGGCGAAAGGAGGCGAAAGGAGGCAAGAGCGGCGGACTCGAGCCGAGCCGAGACTTTACTTTTTGAAAGGAATAAATAAGGGGCTGAACGGGGGGGAAAAGATCGGCTTGAAAAATCGAGCTCCACCTTTGCTTGGCCTCTTCTCGTTTTTCTCTCTTCCTTTTCCTTTTTTTCCTTCTTTTCCCCTCATTTCCCTTTTTTCGTTTTTCTTTCTTCGTTTACCCGAGCCGGTGTATCGGAGGCGCGCGCGGCTTTCCTCCTCTCGCAGTTACTCTCCGCGATCTCCTCGATAATTCTCTCCTCCATATATCTCGCTTGTACCTCGCTTGTACTATATATGTACGGTACACGTAGCCGAGAGCCGCAGCGGCTTGCGAATCCACATTTCGATGCCTCCTCCCCGACTCCCCCTATCAAGAACAAACCTTTCTCTGCGCAGTAGCGCGCACTTAGTTTATCTATCTGGCAGCCAAGTATACCACCACCGCCGCCGCCGCCGCCGCTGCTCCGCTCCGCCCCCTGCCCGTTCGCCTTACTCCACCTTGTTCGAGTCTTATCCTCGCTCCGCGGCTATCAATCGCCGCCACATCGCACCTCCACTCGACTTTGAAGGGGAACCAGGAGACAGGGAAGCAAAGGTTAGCTACCTTTCTTTCTGCCTACTCTCGCTCGCGCTCGCAAGATTTGTCGACAATTAAAAGTAATTGCCAGGAACGAGCCGAGCCCCGCTCGGATGGCATTGAGTCGATTATTCCCTTGTTTTATCGAGGAATTCACCGCTGCACTCGCCGGCGCCTAGCGCTTCCTGGCATTTTCCTCGGTCTCCTCCTGGAGACGCCGAGACGCGAGCCGCCCCTCCCTTTCCCCCCGGCGAACTATCGCCGAGCACTTAATTCTAGAAATAAATCAATGGCGCTCGTACGAGAAGATGACGCGCGTCGCACGAGTGCAGTCCGTGGAATTGACGACTTTTTGCCAATTTTCAATTGGCCCCTCGCGGTCCATCCGCGGGCAACGGCGAACACAGGCGCGCGGGCCCTTTTTTATCTGGCGGGATCAAAATTAGATTTATTGTTCTAAGCTGCTGCCGGCGTTACGAATGAAACATTAACGAGGAAAAGCACACACATCTCTCCCTCGCGTCGGCCCATTTTCGCCTCACCCGCCTTAATTGCCAATTTCAAATTATAGCTTATTATTTCAATTCCCGAGCGCCGCGGCGCATTTAAATTTAAATTCGAATTTAAATTTAAATTTCAATTTCAATTTCAATTTAAATATCGGGCCGATAATTGCGATTTAACGCTCGCAGCTGACCAGAGCAGATCGGCCCGAAAACTCCGAAACTCTCGGAAAGCACCGATAGCGCGCGCGCGCCTGCGCACTCCCCATTACAAAATATCGTCGAAAGCGTTTGTTATTCGAGCGGCTCGGGTTATTCTTGCGAAAGAGGCGCCTTTTTTAAAAAATACCACAACCGATTGTTGCGCGAATTTCTGGCCGTGCGCCTGCAAAAATAAACCTTCTGTTAACGCGACGGCGGCGGCGGCGGCGGCGGCACAGGCACTTGGCTAAGCGATCGCTACAACGTGTCTGTTTAACTAGCCGTGAAAAAAGCCGGAGGACCCTGTTTATTTTGCTACATTATAAAATTAGCATAATCCGGATAACTACTTCCTTATTTCATTTATAAATTTACAAAGTTGTCGAAACGCGTACCAACGTCGTTGTAACTGATTTCAACAACAGCCTATAGCTCGAGCGAACAAGCCTACTTTTTATTCTCGTGCTTCGTTAGCTATTCGCAGCCTTTTTCTTCCTTTCTTCCTCGGCTGCTGCTCTCTCTCTCTCTCTCTCTCGCTTTATCATCGGATCGTGTTTCGTCCCGCGTGACACGAGAAACTGCAATATTTTCGGACTTGGCTCGATAAAAACAATAACAACGATTCGTGCTCCGAAGCTTATCGTTAATTTAGGCTTGTTTAAAGGCACGAGACGCGGATGCGTGGCTGCACGTTTGTCGGTATCTCTCGAGATCTTTGAAGCTCGGCAAAGTTTATCAGACTTGGCAAACGTCGATCAGGATGCCTGTCGTTTGTTTGCTCCGTCCTGCTCGTCTTATAGTTCGATTCGGTCCAGCGCGAAAAAGCTGCCCCCCGCCTCGCTTCGGCTCGTAGTTCCATCGTGCATTTCCACGGAAGGGGCATTAATCGCGATCAGCTGTCGCACGCACGTCTTGTTTATCCGACTCGGCCTCGATGAATGTCGTCCAAAGTCAGAAACTGCAATGGCGGCGGCGGCGAGCGAAAGCGATCACACCGACGCGCTTGGAGTAAGACTATTGAACGCGAGTCACGAGATTCGGCGATTACCGAAGCCTCGACCGACGCTCCCCCCCCCCCAAGCTGGCACAAGCTGCGCTCGAATATTTATGTTCTTTTAAGGTCAGCCGTTGTTCCGACACGAGCCCAAACGTATCCTCGAAGCGAGCGTCCATTTGGAGAACTCGAGCCGGTGCCTGTGAATGCCTGCGGAGCCAAATTATTCTTAATTTATCGGTCGGCGGGATGAGGTTAACGAGGAAAAGCACGCATGGGCCTCGCGCACGACCATTTTCGCGCAACCAGCGTTAATTGGCAATTTCCGAATGTTAATGCGCGCGCGCGCGGCTGATAAAAATTCACCTGATTGCATATTTTAGTAAACTTTGCGAAAACAAGGAAAGTGAAGAATTTCGAGTGGCCGGACTCCATTGCCGTTCGCGCCAAAAAGAACTCGGAAGAAACTTTTTCGCGCAGTGGATTAATCTATTATTCGTCCGGCGCGATTGATTCGAGCTCTGGAGGCTCGCGCTGCTCTAAGCGTTTCACATTTTCCATACAACTTTTGTCCCCGGCAGTCTTGCAGTCGGCGGAGTATTAACGTTTTTTTCACACGAGTCCGGCTTTCGTTCTCCCCGAATCCCTCGGGTTTTTTGCGAGATATGGATTGAGGCGGGGGCGCGCAACGGCGGTTATTAAATCGTAACGCGAACCGCAAAAGGCGGCGGGAGCACGAGCAGACGAGGAGACGAGAAACCCACCCCAATATAACGTTCTATTTTCACTGCGGCGCTGGCGCTGCTCAACTATCAAAGGCAATATTTATTTTCGTCTATTTATAGCTCCTCTGCATCAAATAAGTCCGCTGCTATGACTTTGTCAGGCTGTGCGAGGTGCGAGTCTTGAAAAATAATTATATCGCGAGACATCCTCGGGCGCAGGTACGTCTTTGTTGGAAGATTGGAAATTAAAGCAGATGAAGTGACGCGGAATGTTGGGTATAGTTTCGCATTTGGCAAGGGAGGAGCGATTTTTGCAAAAGCCACGATATCTCGCGAAATCGCGCTGAGGAAATTTTCGGTTTTCCGAGCAATCGGAAACTTGGGATTGAACTGATTTTTATTTAAACACATTTGGAATGAGACGAGCCTTGGAGAGAAGCAGCGGATTTGACGTATAAAAATGCTCGCGTTGCTACGTAGACGGAAAGTCCGATAAGAATACAAATACTTTTACTACCGACTAATGCTTCGTTGCACCCGAGGATGACCCTCAGTCGGGATTACCCGAGACTAAACCGCAGCTAAGGCACAATTCGGAAAAGCGCTGATAATTTTGAGTAAACAATTGGAGTTTGCCGCGAAAAATGTCCAATTGGAAAATAAGCAGCTACCGGATAAACGAAGCTAATCGATCAAAGCAAACAACCGAAATCTTGGAGTTATATTGGAGTGAACGGGCAGCAACTCCTCGCTTCCTCTCCACTGATGCATTCGCTCGGTTGCAGTTGACGAGAGTCTCGATCTGCGCGAGTTTAAAGGTTGATAAGAACGAAACGGCCTCGCGCTCGGTTGGATTGGCCGGCATTGCTCGCTTTAGCGCGAAACAAGTCCCCCTTTTCATCTTTCGTCGTAATTACAATTGGCGGTGTGCGGCTGCTGAAAGAGTGAAAAAATTCCGCGGGAGCTCGGGGTTTCGAGCGTCAATTCGAAACGCATCTTAATTCAACGAAGAAAACTCTCTCCTATTGAGAGTAAACTCGCAAAGTATCCAAAGAGACTGTCCTTCACGAGCGATGCAACTCTTGCATCCTAATTATCCAGAAAGTCAGGAGCGGTGCGGCCGGAGGAGTCCTTGAAACTTTCGATCCCGGCGACGTTGTAATGTAAGGGAGTAAAAAGTGCCAAGGCAAAGCGAAGGGAAAGGCACGGCGTATCCGTGAGGAGGAAGGAGGTCGAGTCTGTGGGTCTGCAAATAGTTGGCTTGCTCGATAAATAAAAATCGCGGCTCGACTCGGTTGCCAAACTCAAGGATTCCATATTTTTTCGCTGGTCGCGCGCTTCCAGGCCAAAACCGAGCGAGAGTCGCGCTGCTGTCCATCATCGGGGCATCGGCGGGAGCGAGGCCGAGTCTACAGTCTCTAATTGGAGGCTGTTAATGCATAATTAAGGCGACGTTATTCCACTCCTGCTCCGCTAAGGGCTCGTCGTCGTCTCTCCCCCTCTCTCTCTCGATCCGTCTGCACGTTTCCCGCTCGCCATTTGCAAGGGGTTCGGGGTCCCATCCACTTACAGCGCCTCTGGGTTACGGCCTCGGGAAAATTACGCGGATCCAGTAATCGCCGCAACGAACGCTCCCCCGATGTGCATTGTTCCGAGGGCCGGGTTTCGACTCCAACAGGTGCGTCTGTGCGAGTGCGTGCGTACGTGCGTGCATCCGTGCGCACACAATCCGCCACTATTCCTCTGGGCTCCTCCTGGCTACGCTTCCGCAGACGATGTGGTTCAGCGTCGACCCTGCCCCCCCCGGTTCCCTCGTAGCCGCTTATAAATAATTAGTATTGCATAATTTTGGAGCCGCGAAACAATGGCGGATAGGATGGCAGGGAGTCCGCGTTAAAACCTTCCAAATTTCATTATGTAGCGCCGAAAACTCGACTCGTAACGCGTCGGAATGTCGCGTAGATCTCAATGCAACGGCGATGTAACCGCAGCTATTAGCGTTGACAAACGTTAAAATATTGCTTCGTTCGTTCGGAGATTAGACGAGTTGCGGCACTCTCCCGTTTAATTATTAATTTCAAGCATTTGCTGCCACTGCACATCAGCGCATCGGATCCACTACCCGAGTCCTGCCTGTAGAAATAATTGCGCGATGTAAAAATAATCGTCAAATGCTAATTTTCACTACTTCCAATGCGCTTCCTCGTCCCGCGAACAGGCGCTATTTTTGACAATCGGTTGCGAAATTTCAAAGCGCAGTCGTTTTATTATTCCGTGCATCTTACGTGCATTCTTCCCTTAAAAAATATGCAGGCAGGAGAGAATTACGTAGAAGCGCGTAAAGAAGGACACATAATCGCAGTAGAGACTGTCTTTATGCGTTCGTTTAACTGCTACAATTCGAAAAGACGCCCTTTCCATTTCGTAAATTAATCGAAAAGCAGAACAGAAGCGCGTTTAATCGGATCGAGCGAAGGGATTTTTAAGATTGTAAAAGGAACGAGGCGAGAGAGTGAACGTTGTCTAGGAGCTGTGCTTCGAAGTTGCGTCAAGGTAACCGAGAGAGACATGGAAAGAGAAAAATTCGAAATAATAAAAATAAATTATAGGAGCGTTTTGCGATTGGGGCGAGCGCCTCGGAGGAGTGAAAAATGTCGGAGGGGAAATTAAAAAAAGTGGATTAGCGAGGGTCGGAGAAATGCATTATCAGGCAACGTCACTGGTTTAGAGAAATAATTCAGTTTAATTATAACGAGGCGTCGATTCCGCAAAGGGAATTCCGAGCTTAGAAAGCTCACTTGAGCAGCGGTAAAAGCTCAGGGTGAATAATTGAGAAAATAATCAATAGACACGCGAAGGAAATTAAATTTAGCCGGTTGACCTTTCATAAATAAATTCGATTAATCAAGGACCGCGAGTACGGCCTCGAGTCGAATCGCGCGTCCGGAGATGCACAAGAGCTCCGCTAGTTCCACTCGGTAATGCTTTTACAGCTCCTGCGTCGGACAGGCGGTTCTCTCTTTATACACCTACATACAAAGGAAAAATTCAAAGACTGTTTTATCGACCCGTTCGCGAGATATTGCCGTCGCCCTCCACAAAGGCTGCCACCGCTTTCTTCGTCCCTTTGCCGAGACCGGCCCGAACAGCGCGAGCGAGCGAGAGAGAGAGAGAGAGAGACGGACGGATACAAGGACTCGTGCTCGCTGCGACCACTCGATGTCCCTTTAGACTTTTCGTCTTTTTCTCCGCCGCAGTTTCTCGCTTCGCTCCCGGACTTCAAAGTCGCTACGCGCGACTGCGGCTATGGATTTCTATTTTTAGGTAGATAGATGGAGTGAGAGTGAGATGGGCAACATCATTATTTACGTTGAGAATTCCCTTTAACGAGGCCCTCCCCGTCTCGAGTGTATAATGCAGGTGGTCGCGCCGCTACGCCAAGATTGGCTCTACGGAGACCGAAGGGAACTTCTGATAAGGAAGTCGATGCTCCGGCCTCTGCCCGGTGGTCTTCCTTTATGGGAAATTTTCTTTTATTAATCCTCCGGAGCACGTGTTTTTGCTGACTTTTCTCTTTGATTCTCCTGGAAATGCACCAACGTCGATTTCCCAACAGAGCGATTCAAAATTTCATCCTCTATTTGACTTGCCTTCGTTTAATTTTAACCATCGTTCTCGAGCCGCACCAGCGTTAGTTATCAAAACTCGACGGCGAAATCGCTTTAAAATCACTGGCGCGTTTGTTAATGGAACACCGAGCGATAATTAAAGATTTGCCTCCTGCCCTCGTCCAATAATAAATTCGACGACATTTTTCAAATCAGTCCGAGCCCCGGAGAAACTTTGCCAATTCTTTATCGTCCATCGTTTAGCGATGATTAATCGACGACGAATCAATCCATTTCTTTTGTCGCGCGTCGAAAATTTCATCGACAATGGAGAAATGTAAATTTTACTCCTGCGAATAAAGTTTTAATGTTCCACTGAAAGCTGCATTACAGTACCATCGTTTATTTTCACATTTATTTAACGAACTGTCGCAACGAAAATCCGAGCAAGCAATGTCCGACGATTACGTGCAACGAGAGAAATAAAGGGCACGACGACTCGTAACCTGGGACACCAAATTCGCGCGCGTTTTCGCACGAATTTCTCTCGCGTGGCTTTTTACTTTCGCAAACGCAACTCGCACTTGTCGTCGCACCTCAACGCTACGGCGAGTGTATTTTTCCGATTAACGACGTAAATCCAAATAAAGTCGTTTGGAAAAACTTGTTGGAATTTCGAGGAAAAGCTCGTGAACACTTAGCAAGGCCGCGCAACAATCGCAAAGGAAAAAAGGAGAGAATTTTCCGCGCCCTTTGATCGGAGTTGATATTTGATAAATCTCGTGATCAGGGAAATCGATTTGCCGCTCCCAAAAGCAGCGGGAGCCGCGCGGAACAACCCGAGGGTCGCACACTGCACTCGCCTTATGTAATTGGGCTGCTAAAGATTCAGAACTAATTGCGCCGCGCGGAACCGATCACGAACGCTCGGCGGTCTTCCTTAATCCGTCGGTTGCTTCGGCTGCCTCTTCGATCGTAGGCTCGCGGGTGTCGGGCAAGCGGTGCCTCTTTGATGAGTTGGATTAGTCGCGTAGACGACGCTAATGGCGCTGCAACAATGCAGCTTTTTCATGGCCGCTCGCTTCGTCCAAAAGGAGGAAATTAAATCGTAGGCTTGGCTGCGCACGCGCACGCTCCAACTCAATCTTTTGGAAGAGCCGATTTTTTAAATCATGCAAATGTCTTTTAGCGGCAGCAGCGGCAGATTCCGACGACGCAAAAAGCGAGGATAAAGAACAGCGTCACGATTGCGGAGTGGAATTTTCAGGAATCACGGACACAGGAACGTTGGTTAAGGATGCGAGTTGCAACGCGTCTGGTACTCCAAAGTCGTTGTCGGTAGGACTCTGCCTTATACGCCTAAGAGAGAGAGAGAGAAGAGAGAGAGAGAGAACTCGCTCAAATAATGATCTTATGTTACAGCAGCAGTCGCTTTCGCAATACAAGGGAAGGTTCGGAGGCGTAGCCATCTGGCAGACAATCCTCGCACTGTTCTTCCTTGGTTGCGTGCAATTTCTGTCTGCCGTGCACGCGCCTCAGACTCGGAAAGCGCGTGCGAAATTAGAAGGGAAATCCAGCGAGCGAATTTTGATATTTACAGTAACGATAACGAGGTCGATTACCTGCAGCTCGTAAGCCGCACGAGGCGAGGCAGAAGGCGGCAAAATCTTGGCTGCCTATCGTCGAGGACTCGAGGTCGCGACACTCGCAGCTCGCGTTATTAGCTCTGATGCACACTCAGGCGCATCTAAATAATTTCTAAGGCGCTTGCCGTGGCATCCTTTCTAACGGAAATGCGACTCGAGTCTTTTCCACTCAAAACTAATCTCCTCCGCCGCCGCCGCCGCCGCCTTTTACTCGCTCAGCCTCTGAAAAAGCACCGATAATTAATGGCGCGGTGCAATTTGCATAAATAACAATCCGTTGTAATAATTTTAACGCGCGCTACACAGAATTGATCAATAACGTTCGATGCAACAATGCCTCGCTCGTTTGCATTTCGACAACATCAGTCGAATACGCTTAAATTAAAGCGGCAAACATTTACAATAAAATATTTGAATAAACGCACAAGAACGATTCGTTACGTTGGTAATTCATTTTCATCCTTTTCGTTTGGCCGCTGCTACTTTTTTCCACAGAACGAAGTGCATTTAGCTTTCAAGGCGCATTTGCGCGCGCGCGCGCGCGCATTATTTATCGAATCATCGGCTGAAATGTATTTTCGTACGAAAATACCCACGTGTGTAACGAGCGTTTGACACACACTCGTCGAGTTTTCAAAGCCAATCGAAAGGAAAAACACTTGATCCGCAAAACTTTAAGCGGCAACTTGGGCGATACTTTCTCGAGACGCCCTTGACGATGGACAGTGGGAAAGGGCTCGTAAAAAGGGAAGCTCGTTTTTCAAAGCAGCCAATTTAATTACCAAAATTCGCGCCTCTTCGTCGCGGAGCGTGACTTTTAAATATTTATGGTTACATTTAGCCTGGCGATTAATATTTTAAATGCAATTCGCAAATTCCAACTTTCCGCCGAAAGTATCGATCGAGTGCTGCGCTGAATGCGGATGCGAACTGTTTCGAGTGTGCGAATCCCCGAGCAATAGCTGTAAAATAATTAGCGAACGAGACAAAATCCGCAAAAGCACAATTTTTTCGTGACTATTACCGAAAAGCAAAACGAAAGATAATCGATAACTTTTACTTTCCATCAAAAAAAAAAAAAACTGTTGATTTCGCAATACTTGGATACTCGGGATAAAACTCGCAGGTTTTCTCGTTCCATCGGCCTTGCGTGGAGTCTTTTAGGTATGAGTTCTTGGAAACCATTTTAACAGGGCCTTAATTATTGTTCAAAAATAAAAATCGCACGTTCAAAGTACATTTGATGGCTCGTTACGATCGTCGCGAGTCCAAGACTAACGGTTGAAAACGCGAAATTTGGTCGAAGGAAATTGGCGTTCGACCGAAAGCACCGAAGCCGCGGCAACGTGCCATTACGACGAAGGGGTGGTTTAAACTTTGAACGCGAAATTATCGGAGAATTAATCGGCGAGCGTTTGGTTATTCCAATTATTAATCCGCTATTTATCTTGGAACGTGCGTGCAACGGAGCGGCCCTCGAGTTTGCATCGCAAAAGAGCGAATAAATAAATAAATAAATAAAACCCGAGAGAGAAGAAGAGCAGTTGGAAGTTGAAAATCGGGCGACGTCAGCTTGCGAGTCCGAACACCGGCTAATGCAACGCTAAAAATAAAACGGGTCCTCCGAGGGAAGGGGCGCGACTTGGAGCAAAAGCTTCGAGTTCGGTAAACGTCGCGTCGTCGCTCGGCAGTCGCTCGTTTCATCAGCGATGCGACAGACTTAATTGCAACTTAACACTCGATTCAAGTTCATGCGCGCGCGCGCGCGCTGGAATTGAGTTTCGATGGCGGCCGGCGTGTGCGGAGCGATTCTAGAGTGAACTAAATTTGAGCGATCGATGTCTGCGGAGCGATCGAGCGAAAGCAGCGCCGCGTCGCGCTTTATTTTCAACCAAATATAACTTTTTACTACAGTCAGGCGCGCGCGCGCGCGCGACGCGTATATCGGCTTTAGAGGGTCAGGGAGCTGTACTCGCCCATCGAGGCGAGAGGGGGGAGGGAGGAAGGGCCACGCTTTCGTTAAAAATAAAAATTCGCTCGCTGGTCCGATGTTTATATCGCAAGACTCCGCAGACTCGTGCTCGCGCGCGTGGCACCATGCCATTTGTGCTAGTTTGCATTGAATTTAATTTTAAATGACTTCTCTCTTGCTCCCGACAAGCGCTCGCTCGCACCGTTTACGCGCAGTTCGCTTTATGCACCGCGAATTCGAGGTCGAGCGATAAAAATTCTGGACGCGGATCATTTTTAACGAAGTCGATGCCCGATGGCTCGCCGCCGCCTTCTTCTCATCGTGCCGCGTCACCCGGAAAATTGGACCGCGGCCGTCTCCCCCCCCCCTCACCTGCCACGGTGTTTCTGAGATCAGCCGATTTTTATCCGCATGCACCAATCTTCGATTGCCCCGCGTGGCTTTTACCTCTGGAAACTGCATTTTAATAAACGCTACCTCCTCTCCTCCAAAATTCACATAAAGTGGACTAATTTTTGTCGTTGACTTCGTACCCACCGACCTTTTCTCGAGTGCAACAAATACCAGAAAAACGCTCGTTTTTTAAATATCGAGACCGCGATTTTCTCGTTAAAAAACGGAGCAGAAAGCGAGTAGGCGAGCACCAAGAGTGAGATAAACGTCGAGCAAAGAATTAGCGTTCGGACGCACGTCGAAGAGGCGATTGGAACGTGTATCGTTTCAGGTGCAGTTGTTTCAGCAGCGCCAGCCGAGATTGAATCTTCGCTCGAAAGCTTTCGCCTCGTTTCCAGCGCCTGTCGCGAGCCCCGCTAAAGTATGAAATCTTCGAGTTGCCAGTCTCGATCGTTCGTCCATCTCGAGTGAGCAGAGTCGGTTTGCTTCGTTCGTGGAAAATCATGCCCAGCGTTTTCCTCCTGTTTATCCGGAACAAGCTCTCGAGCCGCGATTCGCTGCAGTTGGTTAACAACGCGGATCCGATCGACCGGTAAGAGCGGGAGGCAAAGAAGAGCCGGCTGAATCGGATATTAGAGAACGCCGATAACGTAAACAACGTTCCCCAACTCTTGTAAGCGCGCGAGCCAATCACTTCGGGTGAACAACCGGAATAAGCGCTAACAACGACGGCGACGAGGAGCTGCACTCGTCGAGTATCGGCCCCCGAGCAACACCGATCTGCCGCGGTGCGTCCGGCCACTGAGGATAACGAGCGACGCGTCACCTGTGCATCCGAGGCACGGCATTAAGATTACGCCAGAGTCCGCGCAACGTCGTCCACGACACACGACACGGGGGCAGGTTGTCGCCGGCGCAGGCGCAGTCGGAGTCGCGCCGGGCGCCCACACCGAGCCTCGGGGACCCACCGCTTTTTCTCGCCCTCGCGCGCGACTCTTATTATGGACACGAGCGCGCAATTGGACAAATCGATAAGAGCGAGAGCCGGGAGATTGTTCCTCCGGTCGTTCACTCGCTCTTCGCCTCTCCTATTTCAACCATTTTTAAGGCCTCCTATTATCCGCCTCTTACTCGTACTTTCACCGGAGAGGCGGCGGCAGCTCTCGATTCGCAATTTTGATTCGCAAATTTGACCCTGGCCCTGGATATCGTCCCTCCGCTTAGCCCGGCGTTCGCTAATCAAGAGCGTCGATCAGCCCGCGCCGCTGCTCCTTTAAACGACGCCAGGAGTCGGTCACGCGCCGAAAATATCGAATAGTGCCCCCGAAGCGCAGCGTTGCACTTTTGTAAGCTGCGATTCGTGCGAATGGAGACGTAAATTATTGCCATCGAGGCTAAATACGAAAATAAAGTGACGTGCGCGTTCGACTGGAGGAGTCGGCGCGAATCGGCGAAAATAATGAAACCTCACTCCGATTTAAAACGGCCCTAATTTTAGGGTGGCCGCCGTCGAGCTGCGGCAACAACAGCTTCGTCGAGGAATTCAACTGGACAACTCGACTGGCGCTGAGCTTAGCTAGGTGTGCGCGTGCGAGCGAGCGAAATAAGCTTTCTCCGTCTCTCCTTACCCCTCCTACCTCGCGCGGCTTGCGTGGCTGGAGCAATGACGCCACGTAATACGCGTTTCGCGTACAATCGATACGGCGACATCTGGCCTGTTTTTCGACGTACTCAGCCACACACACACGAGCGCGCCCCCGTGGGTGTATGCGAGTGCTCGATCGAGCCATCAGAAGCCCGTAGTAACGACGTCGGCTTCGGCTTTTATATCATCGATGTAAATGACGAGTACCGAGTGCGAGTTTGCGTTAACTTTGGCGACGACGACGCTGTTGTTTGTTTCCTCGCACTTGGCAGCTTCTGGAGAGTCGCGAGTTCCGTATTCCGGTCATTTACATTATTTAGCTCGTGAAAAGCATTTTAAATAATATCCCTAATATCCCCCGAGTTTTCCTGGACTCGCTCCATTAGAAAGGCCCGTAAGTTATTTCCGCGTCGCGCGCTAGACGCTTCACGACCTGCACTTGTTGCCAACGATTCAATTACTCTTTCGAATAATGTTCCCGAGCTGCTATTTATTCTCTCTTTGAAAATTCTTTCCAAAGCGCGATAAAAGCGCCTCTGCTTGGTTGGGATGCTTTGACAAAAATGTCAAAGAAATCGAGAATTGCAACGGGCACGCTGTGACAAAGCAGCAACGTGTACATTTGACGTCGGCGATTCTGGCTGTGGGAATAATTTTACTCGTTCCGAAATTTAGGTCTCGAGCTTTTTTCTCCGCCAAGTGACAAAAGCGCAAGGGGCCCCTTTCGAAAGCTGGGCGATCGACTGCCGCTGGAACAGTCGTTGCGCGCAACACGCCCTAAAAAGTGCCGATCGAATATTATCATTAATTCGAGGCGTGTTTCGAAAGCTCGAAAGCTCGAAAGCCATAATTGCGATAGCGCCCGCCGAATTTTGGCAGCACTCGGGCGAAAAGTGTTACAATTTTTCATATTTAATAAATTGCCCTCGGGCCGCATCTGGGATAAATAGGGAAGGCAACTTTACATTTCTCATTAATATCCACTAATTATTTTCGCCTCGTTGCTCGTCTCCGACTCTACATCGACTTCCGCCTCTTAAATTAGACAAGGAAAAGGGAAAGGAACAGCAGATGCTTCCGCGAAGACGCAGAGAGAGAGAGAGAGAGAGAGGAGCTCGAAGCGAGGCAACGGGAATGGAAAAGGAAGAAGAAAATCGCGATTACTCGGCGGCGAGCTGGAGGTGGTGGTCAGGTCGTTGCGTCAGGAAGGAAGGGACAGGAGTTAGGAAGCGAAGAACAAGAGTAGGAGGAAGAGCGAAGACCAAGTGGATATCATTTTCAGACGCGTTGAAAGACGATACGTGAGACGAGGTCTCTCGAGATACTCTCGATTTAATTACCATTTTTGTTCTCTTCTCTGATTTCCCCTTCGCCTCTTCACCTACGTTTCTTCGGAGACCTTTATTTTTGAAACTTTGCACCGCTGCAATCCTGTCCGAGATACTCCGCATCCAATGCAATTCGAAAAGATACAGCGCACCGTTTTTTTTTTTTTTTATTATGCTTGATGCGTCGCATAGTTTAGCTTTGCACACTTGTGTATTTCTCTCGTGTCGTTGGCGGCTGCAGCCCCGATAAAGCAAATATTACTCGAAATCTTTAAAATTAGAACAGCCCGAGGGGCTTCGTTTGTATTTTCCGGGCGCGTGCGTGTGCGAACTGGCATTCACTCGGTGTATTCTTGACCGAGATGATTCCAATCGAATTAATTTATAAATATCGGCGAGCATTATTCGGGCAGTCGGCCGACCGTAATTAAGGTTGATTAAACGGATTATAAAATAAAGTTCGCAATCAACAATAATAGTTTTGTTGGGCTGCGAACGTTTCCCCGCATTAATTAGCGTTAGCTGATTCCAGATTGTGGGTTATCAATTATGAAGGCTGGATTACACAACAGATGATTCACAGATTCAATTAAATATTAACGGTAATTCCGGCATCGCGTTTCTACCTACTCCCGTTTCCCCTACCAAGATTTATCCGACTACCTTGTATAAATTAATACTTGTTTTCGGCGCGAAAGCCGGGCTCGTCTTGTTGGAGTGCCGAAATAAGAATTTTATTAATGGCGCTGGGCCGCGTCGCAAGATGGATTATTTTCGTTCGACAGAGGCGCGAATGAAAAATCCATCATGGGCGATGCGCGACGCTCCGACGAAATCGACGAGCTCCAATCGAATTTACCGTAAGTCGTTAAATAGTAACGTTCGAAGGAATAATTAAATCAGGCCGAAAAGCTCTTGAATTTAAAAAGCGAGTTTTCGCATCCTCGTGGCTCGTAAATTTACAGCGGCGAATTAATATTGAACGTTCGCCTCCGAAATTACCAGAAATTCGTTTAAATACGCGCAGTTAATGGAGGATCACTCGTCGAAACGCGTAAATAAATCGAAATACATTGGAAATATAATCGCGGGATGGGCAACTGCAACTGCAACTGCAGCTGCAGCCGGTCTAGAATATTCGGCAGAAGAGCCGGTAATCTCCTTGCCCGCCCTCGCTAGGATCTCGCGGCCACCCAACGACCATAGTTTCATTATGCAGCAAACCTCGAATCGTCGGTCCTTTTATTATAAATAAAGATGGCCACGGGTGTGACACAGGGGCGCAACTCGAAATTCGCAACCGCGAATCGCGAGCGAGTTTTGGCTCATCGCGACTCGTCACCGAGATGTTTCGCTTGGAAAAATGAGCGAGAGAGGGCCAAAATGACGTTTCGGGGCGTCCGATACACAAGCAAGCGCAAATAGGTCGAAACGGGAAAAAGCAGGAAAAGCAAAAAGGAAGCGAGGAGAGAGAGAGTTTAAAAGGGTATACAAAACGTACGGAGGGATTTCCGAGGGTTGTAAGTTGGCGAATACTTGCGAATTATTTGATGCGTATCGCTACTTCTCCCCGAGCGAAACTCGTCACGAATCCTCAAGTCTTTCAAATTCTATTTACATTAAAGATAGGCGATACCAGGCGGGGCGCAAGAGGGGGAATACTCGATTTGGCAAACCGCGCATAGATTAAAGCTCCGACTAAATATCTAGTTGCGGGCCTCGACAACGTCAACGGTGTGAATACGGCTAAACAGGGAAGCTTGAAATGCGAGACGCGAAATGCACGGGAAAAAAGTTGATCCAGACGAAACTCTCGATAGTTATCTTGATAAAATCGCGAAGCATAAATCCGCAAAAAGCCGCACTTTCCAGTCGCTTATCGAGCCCAAATCTAAGAGAAGCGTCTACGAGGTCTAATACGCTTCCAAGCCCTAAAGATATTAGAAAAATATTTGCGTTCGCGACTTAAAGGTGACGAACGGGGTAGGCGCTGCCCCCTGAGCGCCTCCAATTCCCAGCCCCAATTTTAAACGCAGTAATGCACCGCATTGTCGCTCGCAAACAAACCCGCAGTGCCGACTAATTCCTATCCGCCGATTTTTTTATTTACACTCGGCCGGCAAAAATGCGGAATCTAATTTACGGGCGAAACCGGCTGGATGTTTTACGGGACAAAAATGGCGGCGCCGAGCGACACTCGAATTCCCAGTTCGAGACGAGTTTCCGACTCCGAATTACACAGGGAGCGCCGGAAATAATTAACAGTCGCGGCGCGTGCGAACCGCGAAAAAGTCAGCGAACGACCAACGGAAAAATAAAGCTCCCGTGCAATTAATAATTTCAAGCTCGAAAACGAATCGCCATTTCAAAATTTGCGATGGACCTTTTGTTAGCGAATTCGCAACACCGTTTCAAAAGACTCGCTTGCCGGCTTGCAAAATGAATCATTAAATGCCGCTTCTCGAACTTAACTCTCCTCCGTAATCGATTCCTCCCACCTCGAATCACGCGCGCACACGTATGCGGGCTAACAGACACGCGCGCGCGCGCGCACACACGGTGCACGTAAAAGAAGAGAGAGACTCGTGAGAGAACGGGAACGCAGAAATCCACGAGTTGCAAATAGCCGAGGAGCAGTAATGCTCTCGACCACTGGAATAATTACACGTCGATAAAATGGAAATTAATAATATCGCAGTAAAATATAATCTACCGTTTTCAGTTCCCATATACCGCCGCAGCCGTTCCCAGTCGAATCAATTCGCGTTTGGCCAAATTACGTACTCGACGCTTATTTATAAGTTTGCAACACGAGGAACGTGCGTGCGTACGTGCGTGCGTGCGTGCGTGCGAGCGGGTTAAACATTCCCGTAGCGCAAAAACGTCCTGCAACGCTCGACCTGCAAATTTCACACACAGTTTTACTCCCGATTCGCGAATAATCCAAGTTTATCGCGCCCCAGCGATAAAAGATCCCTCGTCTTTTGGAGGCGCCCCGAGTGACTTTCGGATTTTTGGCTCGAGCTTTGCAATTACAAAGTCATTGTTTTACATCGAAAGGCTCTACGATTCATTATCCCGGTTTCGCGGACTCCTTTGCGGCCTGCACTGCACCGTCCGGACTTGCATTATAATTCAATTTCGAGCCACGACCTTGCCTTTCACTTGCACTCGAACGGACACGAGCATTTTTAAAAATTGCAGC
This sequence comes from Platyscapa corneri, assembly GCA_018907185.1. NCBI lineage: Eukaryota > Metazoa > Arthropoda > Insecta > Hymenoptera > Agaonidae > Platyscapa > Platyscapa corneri. The sequence continues at coordinate 5,411,550 of JACCHW010000024.1, read as the reverse complement.
AGACTCCAATTTACGTAAAAATCTAGTTACGATATTTTAATGGAAGCCATAATAATTCGTATAATTCGCACAATGAATGCGCAAAATAACGAGAAACGATGATGGACGGAGAGCGAGGGCTGGGGCAAAAGAGAAATTTGATTACCAGAAAATATTGACGTGCAAATAACGCGAATGGGTTGGAGCGAGCGAGCGAGAGAGAGAGAGAGAGAAAGAGGAGCTGGACGGCGTGGCTTTATCGCCGAGCCTCAAATTAGTCAGTCTTAAAATCGAATCGAACGCGATCGAAAATTTCATACACGAGTACTCGCGAGAAAGTGAGCGAGTGGAAAACCGATGCAGCCGGGCTATCGACGTTTTGTCGAGCCGCTGAATCGCAGCCCCCCCCCCCCCACGAACTGTATATTTAGAACAGCGACGTTGCTGCTTATTAGCTAAATCGGGGCCGCGCGTTCACCATCTCGTCAGTTTTTATCATCGGGTGCGCATTAATGCACTTTTAGGCCGGTGCAACGTGCCATTATCGCTGCTCCCGTAGCCGCTCTCGGTGCGGTTAATCCGCTCCAACACGTCTTTCCTCCTATTCCCGGCGGTTCTGCGTTTGCCTTTCCGTTTGAGGTCGGTTATGCATACCGCACAACGAGACACGCACACATTTTTGCGGTTTATCGACTGCGAGGAGTCGCGGGGACAACCCGTGTGCGCCCGTTGGTATTTGCAGTGCCGAGAATAAATCGCGCGACGAGATGATTCCGGCGATAACCAGGAGCGCGACTGTCTCGCTTTTTATTTCGAATTTGAAACGCGCCGTTCGACGATAACGAACTACAGTGTCGCTCCGGCTCCGACGAATAAATAAGTCGGCGCTGTCAATATTTACGCATCGCGCGGCTTAATCTACGCGCGATAAATCAATCGTTGGCGCATCGATGGCTCGGTGGTAATCGAATCCTTGCGCAACGCCTCAGAGATTTGGCTCTCGGAATTTCTCGAACGCGTTTATTCCGCGGCAAGTATCAACTCCAACTTGTCACTCGTGAAGCGCCGAAAAACTTGGCCCCTCGCGCATCGCGGTTACTTTCCTCCGTCAGCTCCAAACGCCCGACGAACGGGCGAGTATTTATCATCGGCAGAATTAGAAAAGCCCGATGGGGACAAAATGCGTAAAGGTCGCTTTAATCGGTTCGTTCGACGATCGCGAAAATGCAGACTCGACGAATATTCCAGGGCGCGCGGTTCCCTGGGGAGGGGGAATAGTTGTCCCCCTCTCCCAGTAGCGAAGTTCCCGATCAATTGGCACGAATCTCCAGGTCGACTCGGCCGTGGTATTGTTGTCACTCGCTGTTCCAGAATCTAGGACTGCGAGAAGTGACGGTGGCAATCTTGGCGCGTTGGTCGCGCGTCGCCGAGGGACGGGGCCCGAGCGGTAACAAGCCGCAGTAGCTCTATCCGTTTATTCGCTCCTCGATTTCGCAGCTCGTCGGTGCGCGGATGCAACAGCTAAAAATTCGCCCTCCCCTCTGTCTCTCCCCTGGAACGCTTGGAGACGCGGACCCCTCGCAAACGCACGAGAATCGTGAGGCGCGATACAGGGGAGTTCCTCTAGGGGAGGAAAAAACCCTTGTGCGCGCGCGTGTGTGCGCGTGTGGTAATGGAGAAATAGACGCACTTGCGTTGCTAGCAGCCGCGTCTGCTAATGCCGAGCTAAACTTGGCTCCGCGCGCTTTTCCTCAACCTCAGCCCACGTACGCGCGACTCTTTCCTCGCGACGGAATAACAACTACCGCCGCACTGATAAAATGAACGAGTGGACAAATACCGTCGAGGAAGAGGCGCGGCAGAGACTAACGGCGAATACTCCTGTCTTGCTTTCTCGCGCCCAACGTGCTTCTTAATCGCTATTAATTAGCGCCTCAACGCGAAGGTCTACGCGAGACTTGGACTAAGCGATTCGCCCTTACTTTTATTTTAATTTTATATTTTGAATTGTAGAATGCGCTGCCTAGAAGGTGTTGCCTCTCGCTCGTCGTCACATCCAAACGATTTTATTTATTGTCTTCGCTTTCTAATGCGCCAACGACACCCGCCACGACGAATACAATTTCTGTCTCCAAACGGTATTTTTTGCAGATAAATCTTAAATGCGGATTAATTTGCAAAGTTACGGCCGATTAGTTTGAAAAAAGCGAAGCTGAGGTCGCGGAAAAACGCGTTCAACGTTAATTGATATTTTTTGCTTTATGTGGCGGAGCATCTCTGCGTTATCTCGACGGACTGATGCGAAACCAAGTGCTTTCGTTGCGTAGAGCGCATTATGGAAAATGTCAACGACGTCGTTTTCGCATTTGTGTACAAGCCGGGCTGAAATAATGAAAATTGCAACGACAAAGCTAATGCTAATGCGACGATTCGTTTTCCGATGAAACAATTTGGCTGCTCGATAAAACTCGCGCAACCAACTAATTCGCTGAAAATACGCGAAAACTTTGTCGAGTCGAATTTCAAATTTATAAAAATAGCACTTGGCGTACTTGGCCTAATGCGTTCTCCACGAATAAAAGGGAAAAAATGAGCTCGATTAAAAATTGCTATTGCCTCTAAAAACAGCAATCGGATAATAGTGCAATTTAAAATAATCTAGTTTATCGAAGTAAAGTTTTTCAACGACGGAAAATAGACGGTCGGTACGGATATTGACAGAGAGGAGAAACCAAGTGCTGAAAAGGGAGAGAGAGAGAGAGAGAGACGAGAAGACGTACCGCAATGATGAATATTTGAAACCGTGCAAAACGAAGCCTAGATATAAGAGACAGGAGGGGGAAAATACGAGAGATGAAAGAGAGAGGTCAATTAGGTCAATTTCTCGCCTCAGCTGTGATTATTTTTTATGAAATATAACGAGTTTGCGGTAACGAAGAGAACCTGACAATAACGAATTTGCCAAAATTTATGGGCCTGTCGCTTAAAACACAAAATAAAACCGACACCGACTCAAAGTATCGGCCAGCAAAACAAATCCGTCAAGTCGTACAGTTCTATTTATTTACTTTACAAATTAGATTTTTTAGTTTCGTGGAATCCCACAAGAAATACGATCTTCGGGAATTTTTTTTCACTTAAACGTCAACAATAAGAATTCGTAGCTTTGTATTCATAGCAGGACGACGGGTTTCACGAAGCCAAGAGTCTGAAAATTACAGGAAATCGTTTTAGGGGAAAAACTTAAAAAATTACGCCAGTGATTAACGACGGCGCACTCGACGAAAAAATCTCTCGCGATTAAACTCGTGCTCGGCTCTTGTCTGTGATTGTACACACACAAAGAGAGAGAGAGAGAGAGAGAGAGACGAATTACTCGCGATGTTGTCGGCTGAAAATCAAAATAGTTTTGTAAAGCAGTTTGCAGTTGCTGAATAAGTTTATTTTTAGACGACAAATACTCGTCTTACAATATTTCATTTTTAGGCAGAAGAAAAATTAGAACGCAATCATCATATCTCCGGAGTCTTTAAATTAACGGTGGAATGCGAGTTTTGACAGGCGCAACACGAATCCGAAAATAAAGCAAAAAAGATATTTTTTCAAATTTCATCGTTTGGCCGAGACTAAGAGTCGAACGCGCAAAGTTGGCGGCCGCTTGGCGTTCGGCGATGCAACTCTTGGACGGATCGATCGACGAAACGAAGCGACGAGACCGCGCGACCGGATAATTTCTAGTTGCGCGCGTAAATATTTTAATCCCGGAACAACAGTCGGGGGCAAAAAAGCCGGGCTCGAAGAATTTACGCGCGTCTTCGCAAGTTTCGCCTAACCGCAATTGCGAGCCTGGCATACGTAATACGCGAAAGCGCCATACGAGTTTCATTAAAGCCAACAACAGCAACGAGGCGAGAGAAAAATGATAAAGCCGCGTTGGAAAACAAGCGAGCCAAAGTTTTCGCGAAGCTACCGAGGACGACACATTGAGAACCGCTGCCTCCGAGAGCTCAAGGTGAACGAGCTTCGTGCATCGAGCTCGGCTCGCTCTGCTGTTACCGGCCAGAGCGAGAGAGAGAGAGAGAGAGAGAGGAATAGAGAAGGGTCCATCGTCCCTAATGTCATGCGTCTGCAGCATCAGCACCAGCACCAGCAGCGCTCGTGAAGAAAACTACATTTTGCTTTTTAAGGCCTTGGTGCATCGATTTTTTGCCGCTGAATCGCTTCCACCGAACTCGTCTGATTTTATTTCGCCTCATCCTGACGACGTCACCGATTTGCGTTTTAATAAGCCGGAAATACATTCGTCTCTCTCTCTCTCTCTCTCTGGCTATGCGCGCGTATCGTGGATTGCTGCATTTTTCCCTGCAACGCCGCCGATGCCCGACGCTCGATTTCGCTGAAATAAATAAAATCCTATTCAGCCCACGACACGCGGGCAATTAATGCAGCACGACCAGCAGTTGCTCGCAAGTTTTTAAGAAAAATATAGGGATGGGCGGTCGGGTCGCGGCTCCCCTCCGCCCCCAGATTTGCCAATAAAGTTCATATTCGCTTTATTTTACGGAGACGAGAAAATTACTCGCGCTCGCAACGTAACGGCTGATAATAAAATAAAATATCGCGTTTATTATTGATAGCGCGCATCGGGCGCCGAGCTCGGACCGATTGATATTTAGGATGCGATTATTGAATAATTAAAATGACGGATACAACTCCAAGAAAATAATAAACTGCGCGCGCGCGCGCACGGACAGAGCAAATCTGTTTCAACGAGGAGCCGTGCTGATCGTGTTTGTCCGAACCGAAATTATTGGATCTCCTCCGATTCTCGGAATTCAAAAGCTTCATCAACGCAATGCGATTTTGCATCGCGATGCGTTTGAATAGGCCAACTTTTAATCGTCTTCAAGTGGCGAGCGTTTCGCGCTTAATCCACTCGTAAAATGGCTCTTCTTTCCCTTTTTCTCATCAGCACCTGCGATATTTGTAAGGCGTTCGTTATCACCACCATTCGGAATTCGTCTCCCTGCCTTTCGGAGGAATCGCCCCCCCCCCGGCTGCGGACTATTTTTACGAGCCGCCCCTCTCTAGCACATCACGCGTTGCAGCCTCGAGCTAGGCTACGATGCACTATACGCTGTACACAGTGCAGACGACGCGCGTATCGTCGTCGTCGTACGCAGGATCGAAAAACGGAGAAGCTCCTAAGCCGGATAACGAGTGTAAGGCAGACAAAACTAATAAACAGATGTGTAGGTGAGCCTCGAACTGGCAGTCCCGAAGATTAATAGAGAGATACGAGGCAGAGACGACGCGCGTACCGCCAAAGTGGAGGCATATAACCGACGAAGAGAGCGAAAAAGCGATACTCGCTCTCTCGATAGGTGAACGCTAGACAAGTGGGGCGGTTCGAAAAATTTTTTGCAAACTGCCGAAGCTCCCTTGGCTTCGTCGTCGTCATGGTCGCACCGATTCACCGGTGAAGGAAGCCTCGGCTCGGATGTTGCGAAAATAACAACTCGCTCCTAATCTCGAGGCGCTGTTTGCTATCACTTTAACGTTCGCTTCGCTAAACTTTTCAACTAAATCTTTATCGCTAATTGCGCAAAAAATCGAGTCTCTGGCTTCCACTCTAGGCGGAAATTACGTGATCTAAATCTAAAAGCAAACGGCCGTTAAGGGGAAGAGCCGCGGCGTTCTATTTAATTTGATAATTAGAGTAAATAGCGGAGGAGCGCCGACTCGCTATTACGCGACGCGCGAGTATTAGACTCGTACAACTTAGCCGCGCGCAACAATATTTAGCCAATGCACTTTTTATAGCCGCGTCTCGGCGCTGGAATCGACTGCGGTCTCCGACGCACACGGGGGGAATGCCGTTGTTTGTTCGCGCGCTACAGCAACACTCGCTCGCACGCCTGTGTTTGGCTTTTCAATATTTCAATATTTACCGCCGTCCGTACAATGAATGACATGCATTAGTTGTACGGCTTTTGTGTGCACGCGCGCCCGCACGGCTGCGTGTGCGTACGTGTAAAAGCCTTGTGCTTCTTTCTGCCGGGAGACTTATCTATTTCCGGACTCGAGTGCGGCCGTAATTGCAATGTCGCGTTCCTAATTTCTCGTTACACATTAATAATCGCTCGCTGGAAAATAATCGCGAAATACCGATTCGAACGCCAAATCGACTCGAGCACTGTTACGTTAACGACTGGACTCTTTTCGCTGCTTACTTCGTATCGCGAGACCCTCCGATTTCGCGTTTATTTATTCTCAAGAGCTTTCGGCAGTCGCGTTACGTCGCACGAGCCCTTCGGCTAATTAGCAAAATTGCGACATCCATTGTCGCTGAACGAACGAGTGAACGTTACGCGGTGCGAGGACAAATTAAGTTTGGAAAAATTGCTGCCAATGTCGCGAATGCCCAATTGCTTCGTCCAATTGGTCGATCTTTTATTTATTTATCAGGCGACTGTTGCGCCAACTGCAGCAACGTTATATCCGAGTACTGGTCGCAGCAGTCGGTCACGATGCCGACAAATCGCGGCGCCCCTTTGAAGGACCGGCTCGCGAATGCAGAAGAGACGAGTCGAGCTGGAGAAGGTCCGCGTTCTCGTGGCGCGCGATCAAGAGCAAAAGGGAGGAGTCTCTGGCTGCCGAGGGAAAGGTCGGGTAGAATTAAGAGCAAAGAAAGGCAACGGCAGGGAGGAGGAGGTCTGCATTATAATAAGTAAATTACCGAAGGTCGAGCGCCTTCGCGCGTCTTGTGTAACCTACTATCCGAACCGCGTTCGAGATGAATAAAATTACGAGTAATTGCAAATGCGTTTCAATATTTGTGTATTATTAAGGAATAAATTGTCGAAAGCCGAGCGGCGCTACTTCAGCTGGAGCGATCGCCTTTATCGAACTCTTGTAAAATCGTAACGAGCCGATAAAAATCTTACCAAAAACATTATTCCACTTGCATACATTTGCGAGATGTGGGCTAATAAAATTATAGTAACATGCTGCTTAAACGGCCGTTATTTAATTTGTTTCTTTAGAAGCTTATTTGGCGAGCAAACAAGTTCGTCGAATCGCCGCGTTTTGCGCTCTTTTTTATCATTAAACCTGTTAGCGTGTACGCGTAGGTCGAGCACCCCTTTATGGCCTATATAATTTTTATACGTCACCGTCCCGCTCCCCGAATCGTCAAAATCGTCAAAATCGTCGGCTTTAATAACAAATAAGTCTCGATGGTAAAATAAAAACTATCGCTGATATTTTACGAGTGTGTAACTTTGAGAAATAAATCTTTTTATATTTATACGGAACGTGATTTAAAGCTGGAATATTTCAATTGTTCGGAAGAATGTGATTATTTGCTGTTCGTTCTCCATCCCAAATCCGAACACCGACGCCGGAAAAGTGCACAGCGAATGAGCGAATATTTCAAATTCAAATTTCGAATCGCCGGCGAATCTATGTAAATACGAAAGTAAAAGCGAGCGATAATCAACGCGAAGGAATCTATTTTTATCTCCGGCTTTCGATTTAACGGCTCCCAGTGTTCCCAGCCCAAACAATATCATTACGACCTCATTTTGCCGAAATATTATCCGAAACTTAATTTTTATACCGTTGGGAGAGGGTAAAAATAAAAAGGCGCAGCTGAAAGATGGAGAGCGAGAGAAAGATTGCGCGCTTGCGTGCGTTGGGCCAACGCGCAAAAAGCGACCAAACAAACAACCGGCAAAACGAAAGGAAAACAAAAAGGGGAAAAAGCAGAGGAGATAGAAAGTAGGAAACACGGAAGGGGCGTGGATCGCGCGCAAGGGCCCAGCAGCGCGATAAATTACTGGATCGCGAACTCCAGGCTCCGGCGTGTATCGTCGTCGTGCCTACGTCCTCACACCCTCGCACCCGACGCATGCTAATGATTCGCGTCGAATTTTCCCGGATAATAGTGCGAGGCGCGACACCTGCTCGGTTAGCTCGGCAACGTAAAAGCCGCGCTTTTTAAATCAAAGCTCGAGGGGACCTAATCTTCCGACTGCATCCAAACGGTCAGCGACCTCCAACACCAAAACAGGTGTTCTTAAAGGAGCGACTGGCTCGCCATCTGACCGCCGCAACCCGCGAGAGAGTCCCGATGGAGTCGCGAGTTTGGGAAGTTTTTTGGGTCGGGAAGAGCCGACGACCTCGACGACTGTTCCCCGCTCGCTCGGCTCAACGAGTCGACGAGGTTTCAAATTCACTTTTACCCCCTCCTAGTGCGAATAGTTGTTTTTTGTAGATTTCAGCGATACGGAGCAGCGAATGTAGAGTTGGAAAAGGGAGGCCCCCCGCCAAATATTACTGTATCGCGCATTTACGGACGGTAAAATGAAAACGCACAATAATAATAATAATAATAATAATAAGATTAAAAGCAACGGAAACGAAGATTCGCGCGAGCAGCGGCAAATAAAACAACGACGGCGCCTTTATCGCGTAGTTTTTCATTCGTTCGAAGATGCCGGCCGGAATTAGATACGTTGAGAGCACCACTGCACAGGGGCGGGGGTAAATTAATCGGCCTTATTTTCGATTAATTTCTCGAGCCGCGGCCGCGGAAATTCAGAGACGACGTGGCGTTATTATGCGGAACTGCGATATCGAATGATTTAAAAATACGAGGCGATTCTTTTAATTATTATTGTAGGAAATTATGCTGGAGAATTGAAAACGGTCGGCACGTACGCACAACATTAAATAACGAATGCGTTTCAATTCGCGCATTAAATTACGTAACGCGCGAGGAATATTGTTAGCTAAACATTCTTTGCGCCATTACAGAAGATAATTTTAAACTTAATTTATGTCAGCCAATTTATATTTAAAACGCGAGATGTTAAATAAATAATAAGCGTAAGACCATAAAAATTACGAAGAAATAAATTTAACGTGTTTAAGTTAAGATTTCAAAGACGGGATTTATCGTAAGAGGAAAAAGTGATTTATGTATTGGTATTTGCATACGTTTGCAAACTTTTTTCCAATTTAAGAGGCCATTGTTGTTGGCGCGCCGGTGCAAACGGAAAACCGTCCCGCCGTCGAGTAGTGCACAGGTTGTTACGCTCGCAGTAATTGGAATGTCGCGAGTATTCGGCGGCAGCCGAAAGCTTAAAGCTGAAAATTCGGCGGGGCGCGGGGGTGTGCGGGACGCCAATTATCCGACGTCGAATCGCGGTGCTCGCTGATTAAACGAAGCTGCTCGGTTGCGCGCGTCCAGAAATACTTGACGAAGATGCCTCGGCGCCGTTCGATCGCCTAATGAAAATCATTTATAGCCGCGGCGCGCACGAGCTCTTACGTAAACGCAGAGTCGTAAAGAGGGTCGGAAGAATCGCGCGCATACCGTAATCCCCGAAAAGTCCATAAATATGCTTAAAAAGGAGGAATCGCGTGTGCGGCCGCGGCAATCGATAGCAGCCAAACGAACGCGAACAACCGGACCCGAGCATATTTAGTGAGCCTTTTACGCCCGGGCTTTTTATCTGCCTTTAAAATCCTCTTACATAAATTCCTCCGCGAAACGAGGAAAGGAGAGAGAAGGAAAGGCGCGGTCGTCGCTGGACTCGGACTCGGCACCATGACCACCGGTCCACTTAATATCTTATTTATTTTATAAATCAATCGCCCCGCCCGCGTTTATAAATAATTTCGGATGCAGATTTTAATAGCGGCCCGGGCCGGTTCACGACTTTCGACATGTAGTTTTACTGGGTCCCTCGGACGCAGTTAAACGCCAGCGCCGCACGAGAAATATTTATTTTCCTTCGCTGCCTCCTCGCGTTCGCCAGACGCAATAAATACGTTTTCTTATTGTCGGCGTGATTTAGGACTCGATGCGTTTACACTCGCTCCCCCCCCCCCACCTCACCTCAAACCACTGCCCAGGCTTATTTACTTTAAACGCTCGAATTTACCAACTCGCAACGCGGTAAATATTTAAGTTAATGCCCAAAAGTTGGAGTTTTCATTTTCGATTTTCTTCGACTGCATTCGTTTATTCGCAAGACGCGCCAAAGTAAATGTCGGCTTCGAGCTATTTATCGGCTCCAGTCTTTTTACATTAGTTTTATTATAAAATTTCTCCGAGCAGCAGTGAATTACAGCTGCAATACGGCAACTATTTAATCGAGCGAAAAACAACAACAACAATAACGCGTTTCTTAATTTAGTAACGTTACTCGCTGGCACGAAATAAACGATCGAGATTTCCACGCACTCGACGTAATGTATTCGTATATTATTTTATCTGCTCGTTGAATAATCGTTAATCGAGTTTGCTAGGATTCCTTCGATAAAAAGTTTCCCAAGTTTAAATTGAATAATTAGCGGGTAGATTGAACTCTGCCTCGAAGCTTAAACGCAGATCGCGTTAATAAATTGTATTATAAATGAATCTTATTAAATATGAGGGCGAGTTTGGGAGGGCTAGAGAAGGAGAGAGAGAGAGAGAAGGAAGATTTTCGAAGGACCGGAGTTGGATAAATTTGCCGCGTCTCCAACAAATTCGGCGCAAACCCGGGAATTTCCGAAATTTCGGAAATCATTTCGCGGATTCTTCAAAGTTAGTCGAGTTATCGCATTCCGAGTACAATTGGAGAAACGCGCTAAAATTTGAATTAGGTTCTGCTCCAATTTAAGTTTAATTCCCGGCGCCTGACAACACCAGAATCTAACTCTAATTACAGAAGTCGCGCGGCCAACCGACGAGCTCGTGTATACTTAAACCAAAAATATAAGTGCGAAACTTTTGACAACAAGGACTTTTATGAAATCGAGCCTCCATTATGGAAATCCTTCTGGCCATTAAGTTAACGAGTCTCGAAAGTGACATCATAGACAAGCGAGCGGCTGACTGCGTCTAACAGTTTTTCCCTCGCGCGGTCGAGCAGCGAATATCGCGTCGTCCATTCCAACCTCATTGTTCGCCGTGGGTTCGCCGTTTGTTCACCGTTTGTTCACCGTTCGTTCGCCTTCGTCGAATTTCGGATTGGCAATTATTCGAGCAATTTCCTCGGGACGCCGACGAGTGGACGGAGACGCGCACCGGCGTTGAGGTAGGTCATAATTTCGGAATGCGCGTCGCTCACCAGTGCCACAATTATTTTTTTTCTCTCCTTTAAATTCTCTCTCTCTCTCTCTCTCTCTCTCTCTCTCTCTCTCTCGTGCACGCGCCCCTCCTCCGAGTCTGTTTACAAAATCTCGCTCCGCGCAACAGATGCCGTAGTTTTGCTGCTCGTGCCTTTTTCTCTTGAAGTCGGAGCTTTAAATCGAACCGCCAGACGAATCGTCCGCCACGGCTAATGATAAAGATAAAAAAGGCCAAGCGGAGCTGCGGCGCGTAGCGGCGATAAAAGTCGACGCGCAATAATATTGTCGGAAAGAACTTATTCGAGAGGCAATATTGTACGTGTGTGTGTGTGTGTGTGTGTATGAAATTTCGCGACCGTGGACACAATGAGGAAGGAGGAAAGCGAGATAATGGGCCGCTTAGATAAAGCCGGAGCGAAAAAATAAAAAGCGAGATAGCGGACAAGGTGCTCGAGTTGCGCGCCAACGAGACTCGGGATTTGTGTACAAATTTTTTGCGAATGCGCTCGACTCCTCGATGCTTTTCGCCTCTTGTTCTCGCGAGATTAGAATTGGCACAAAAGGTCTGTTATTAGTTTCGGTGCGGATGGCCGATCCGAGGAGGTGCGCGAGTGATAGCGAGTTTCCATAAGTCTGCTGTGCGCGAACAGCGCGAGAGTTGATTTTGCCCCGTGCGAATTCGTTAATCTATCAAAACCAGTCGAACGCCTCAAGAGCTGCAATCTGAAGGCGAACGTTCGGCCAGCAACGAAGCCTGCAGTAAAATAAATAAACGGCCGGAAGTAAACTATCAGAGATGAATAGTTCCGTTTAAAACTCGAGCTATTCGTAATTACTCGCGATTATTGCAACAGCGGCGGTCGACTCCGCTTTTTCGTCCGTCGATTTCGTTAAACTTTTATCGAGCCACTGTTGTTACCATTACCGAGGTATTGAAAGCCGTTCGATTCGCGAATTATTATTCGTCGGCGAATGATTTACGTCGAAACGCAACACAAGCAGCAATAACATTATCTACTCCGAGTGAATTAAAAATCACATTATTCGCATGTTGTTCGAGGTAATAAAAACAGCGACACCTTGTTAGACGAACGCTTTCTCCTGAGATTTATTAATGGAATTATTATCAACTACGATTACCGGGATTCATTGGAAAATTTTTTTGGTGCATTATCGCGATGAAAAAAAGAAGTAAATACGTGGCAAGGAGCAATATTGTGAACCGACCAAACGAATCAATAATTTAATATCGCTTAATCTATCGCTTTCTTATTTTGTTATTTTTATAATCCGCGCAATAAACTGTAGCTATTTCGGCCAAGTACAATCATCCGAATACTCGAACACGTTGGTTGGTTCAAAAATTTCCATACGCGGAGAGCAACAGTTGCCGGTTGCCCGTCTCTGCAAAACTAGAATAATATGCGCTTTGTATTATATTGGAATGTCGAAACAATAAACGAAAAAGAAAGAGGCAAAGAAAGAAGGAAAGAGAGAAAGGGAGGGAGGGAGGAAGGGAGGGAGGGAGAGAGAGAGAGAGTGAGGAAGAACGCGTGTGTACAGGTTCTGTTCTGTCGAGTGACCTTGACCTTGTGGTTGGCCAGCTGCAGCTGCATTCTTCACGTATTCCGTGACCGAAGGCTCTGTGCACTTGCACTTGCATCTCCCTCTTTCACTCGCTCTTTCTCCTGCTTCATCTACCGCCGCGCCGCCTCCTACTTGCGCCTTATTTCTTTCTTCCCTTTTTATCACTCAACCTGGCTCCGCTTTCTCTTTTCAATTTACCGCCCCTCCTTTCTCTTCTCCATCCTCTCTCCTTATTATTATATATATATATATATATATATATATATCTTATATCTTATATCTACATTTCTCTCGATTGTCTTTACAACGTTATTTCTAACTTTTACGCGCGTCTTCTCGAGCGATCGTAGATAAATATTTTAAATATAGAAAGGAGGCCACTCAAGGCCTTTTAATTCGTTTATAGCGCGTATAAATTTCCAATAATAATATTTTAGAAATATATACGTCGCCCTGACTACGCGTTGCGGATCGGAAAGCCTCTGACGGGCGCGCACAGCATTTATAATTAAAGGCAGTCGCTGTTAATGATGAGGTCGCGCGACTCACACGTGCTTATCCGTAATAATAGGACGTGCAGAATAACGATTGATGCACCCCTGACTTGGTTTCAAGCCGAAAATAATTCTCGTCTCAGAGGTGAGACTATAAGTTTGCCGATGCACGGATTTAAGTCTTCTCCCGAAAATAAACGAAACGGAGCGGAACGCACGAGCGTATAACTATTGTAATTTTGCTAATAAACCCCAATCGCTCCGCAATAACACTCACGCATAATAATGTCCACGTTCTATTTTCGGACAAAAATGATCGAATTAACCTATACACGCGTTTCATTAACCTCTTCTAGCAGTAGCAACATCAGCTTCCTCTCCTGACCGACGCCTTCTCGAAGATAAGCGCAACTGCCACCCTTCCTCTTAATAAGATAAATTAACATCTTCATAGAGAGTTGCAATTAACAAATCTCTCGGGCGCAGCGCTCGAGTTTGCTCGAAGAAACGCAAGCCTCGCAAGCCTTTTAATAATTTATCAATAAAACTCGAGCACTGGTTTTTTTTATAATACCGACATCCATTACTGGTAATCGTTCCCTGCAAAAGAGGCAAAAGGAGCAACCGCGCACACCTTCGCCGAGGCAGACAGACACATCGATCGCTATAAAGCAATTAAATCCTTCCAGCTCTCTCGGAGACGAAGGAGCGAAAGAGCCACAAGGAGCCCTCGATCCTCTATTATTCCCCCTCTCCCGAGCTTCATCCACTTGTCTCTCGTGTCTCGAATTTTCTCCTCGTCACTCCCTAGCCCTTCCAATCTTTTCTCCGGGTTTTTACATTCCCTTTTATTCGCGTCGCGTCCCGGAAAAGCTCTCAGCGTCCGCGAGGCGACGACGCGGCTAAAAGTGCAACGACTTCTGCGGCCGAACGAAAATTAACCCCCCAGCCCGTGAACTTTTGAATTCATCAAAACATGGAAATAGTCGCTCGGATGCTGTTCGTTTCACAGCGGCACCAGCGCTGCTCGATCGACGCACCACGATTACCAAGATTAATCGCGCGCTTTTTTCGCAATTCGTAATTGGAAAGTAAGCCGGCGCCGTGCGGCGAACCTAAAAATTTGACGGCTCGAAACGTTAAATTTATAGGGTAAATAAATAAGCGCGAGGATGGCCGTCCACCTGCTTGACAAACTGCGCTCTTCGTCGCGAACAAGCACACGAGCGGGAGTGAGAGGAGGCAGAGGAGGAAAGGGTGCGCCACTCGCGATCGCAAAAATGCCGCCGCCAACATTGGTCGGGGCTCTAGGAGTCGGACGGGGACAGGGAGAGGGGGAGAAAAAGAAGGAGACGCGCGAGCAAGACTTACCGCGCGAATTTCCAGGCCGACACTGACAAGCAACGCGAGCTTTGCTCTTTTATCATTGCGTGCATTAAAATATACCGTCGTCGTCGTCGGCTCTCTCTCTCTCTCTCTCGCTCTCGCGCGCCCGCCGAGAAAGAAGCGGAGCTCCCCTTTTTGCAGCGCGACGCTACAACGAGACCGCCGAGATAAAAAGTATCAAGGGCCGGGGTTTCTATAAATTTTTGTTATCTCCGCTGACTCCTGGAGCCCCTTCTGCTTATTTGTTCTTTACAAGGCTAAAGCTTCCGCGGCCAGGACTGTTTTCAGTTTAGCTCCTTACTTTTAATGGGATATCGAGTGAGCGTAGACCGGGTCGCGCGAGCAGGGGGCGAGAGTCTATTCGTGCCCAGGTTTTTCCAATTAGTCGAATCCGCGCTGTCGAGCAATTGCGAGCAACCGAGTCCAACTTCTTCGGCCCCGGAGCTCCGACGAGTCCCCAGGCCTTGGGTTTGTAAGAAGCTGCGGATCGCAGCGGTGGAAACTGTCGATCCTTGCGTACGCAGGCGCACAGTCGAGAACCCAGCACCAAGGCTGTTATTTTAACGGTACGAAATTAGCCTGCTGGTGCAGACGCCGACGAAATGACAAAAGCCCCCCACCCCCGAAACTTATGCTGGAAAACGAGAAATGTGCGACGCGCCGACGGCTGCTTAAACATAACTGCCGTAATAAAATAAACAGTCTCGTTGTATAAAAGCTCGCGATTACGTCGAATAGAGTATTCCCCGATCCCGTTCTCCCTTATTACCATATTATTTATATCCGTTTACGTATTGTAAATGGAGTCTCCTCGAGCGGACTAAAGATGCTTCTGTTTTCGCAATTCCCCCGCGGTTTCGCTCGCTCGCTCTACAGAACAAACACACACGCACCCGCGCAAACACACGGGAGCCCCCAACAAAAGACTTTCTTACGTCGCTCCTACCGAGAATAAAAACTTTTCAAAGGATTTAATTTTCCGAGATAGCGTAAGCGGCTTTCGGACTCCTAGCTTTTGCTTCCATTATGGAATAACATGGAAACACGTTGGGTTAAACGCGCCTCGTACTCCGGCTCGCTTAAAGATTAATTTCCCGCTAAAAGAATTCCGGCAGTTGGAGTGAAAATTCCGCCTCGGAGAAATTCCCGGCTCGCGTAGATTAGCCCGAAAATATTTGAGTCGCGCGACGAGGTTCGAGCGTCAATGGGGTTCGTTTAAATCCTTGCGCTCTTTTTTGGCACTTCGCGCGGCATTACCACCCCCCCCGTGATTTTAACGTCTCCTCCTGGTGCGCGCCACACGAACGAGAATCGCAACAAAAGCGAGAACGCCTCGGGGATCGTTGGTCGATTTAAATTAGGAATACGAAATTGACGCGAAAGACACATTTGTCGGTTTAGAATTTCAACGGCGGCTTCCTTTCCTCCTCTCTTTTAGCGGCCGGCGGTGGTTTCTCTAGTTTCGCGCGAGTAGTTATTCTCGAGTGTATCTGGAGTTGGTCCAGAAGCCGACGAAACTACGTGTACGAACATTGACAACCTGTAGATGCTCGAGTCCACGCGAAAGTCTCGTCTCGCTCGTGGCGCGAGTATTCGGTTGCTAATGACGGCTCCAACGCTCGCCGCGAGCCAATTTTCACCTCCGCTCCTCTCTCCGCAACTTCTTCCTTGTCTACTCGTTTTTACGCCGAAAAGAAGAAATCTCCTTTCACGTTTATCGGGACTAATTTTTGTCCGTTACAAGCTCTCCTCGCGTACACCCCAAGCGTGGGCTGCGCTTATGATCACCAATTTTTAAATTAAAGCAAACCATCCACTCGCTTTTTCGTCAAATGCGTCTGCTTCGAAAACAATCTGCTCGCGAACGCAACTGCGCTTCAAGAATCGGCGTATTTGTTTAATCGAGCGTCATCGCGAGCTAAGACAAGATTTCATTTCGCCTCGTCGAATGAGACGTCGACTGGATTCGTAGGACTAAGATTAAGTTGAATAACGATATTATTGCTTTTAACGAATACGCGAGTGCCAATAATAATAATAATAATACAATTGCCGAACGGGCTTATAAAGAATTGAAAATTACGAAGGGTATGAGAAAAGTTTAATCGAACAAAACTTATTTCCAAGTAAAATTAAACGTTCCTCTCGCTGTTGTTTTAAAAACGAAATTAAAGTTATAGCGGATAGCGAGTTTACGAATTAAAAAGCCGAGCGCCGAAGCGAAAAAATTAATAACAAAACAGAGCCAACGAGTGTTGGAGGGGATTCTTTTTAATCTTACAACGGCGTTTCCATAACTTTAAATTGTGGAAAGTTGATCCGGATTTACGAGATTATTAAAAAGCAAAATCTTAGTTGCAACCTCGGAGGCGAACCTTTGCTCTACAAGTGCTTGGTTTAATTTAAAAATTGTTCATTAATAAGCGCAGCCGCGACTAAGCAAGCACGCGCTCGCAAAAAAACGATCCGAGCCGAAACAAGCGGCTTTTCTTAAAATTATCTTCGTACGCGAGTGAAATTTAAAATACGCTCGCCACTCGCTAACTGTTTGCGCGCGTCCTTCGCTCCTTCGAAGCGAATTCGATTCGGCGTCGGACCAAGCGATTAACGGGGCTGATCTGATTCTTGGGCTCTGACCCTTGAAAGAGACTCCGCCGCCGCAATTCGATAATTATGAAACGAGGCGGCCATTTGTCTCCTCCATTTAGACTGGAGACATCTTTTCCGCTAGCAGTTCGAACGCTCAACCGAGCCCGGCTGGCGATTAAAATCGGCACCCCTGCGCACGCGCGCTACGCGGCTCGGCTACTTTATGACGCGGAACAATCCCTGGCGGACGGAAACGACTCTCCTCGGGAATCCACCTGACCAAGATTAAGCTCTCGAGCGGAAGGGGCCAGAGCCCCGCCGTTTCATGTTTATACACGACTACTTCCTGCCTGACGCGCTTCCTCACCTCCTCTCCCTTGCACTTCTGACTCTTCTTCCTCGCGTCCATCTCTCTCGCACTCGGCTTGATTTTTTCCCCAAGATATTCGCGTCGTAAGGGGTACCAGGTTTTGGTCGGCCTCCGCCATTCGTGCATAGTAAAACCTTCATTTTCTTTTATTGCTCGCTTATCCGTTTGAAATTACGTTTGCAGCCAATTGTAATACTAAACAAGACACCGCGTCGGATTTTTTTTATCTTCCAACGGTAACTAACTTACCTTCCCTCCCGAAACGGCGTCGTTCGAAAGACTCGCGCTCGTGAGAATTTTGCGAAGCGTCGCGGTGCATTGCAAATTATTCTCTCGCAATCGCAAATATTACAATTAGCTGACTCGAGCTGGCCCTTTTCGCGACTGAATTTATTCAATTTTTCTTCAAAGCCGAATTCGATTCTGGTTTAAACCGACGATTTCTAACGGGCCGCTATCAACTCCTCGGAGGACGCCTGAATAAATTCAGTGCCGAGAACAACGAGAGAGAGAGAGAGAGAAGAAAAATGAAAAACATCGGACGACTGTGTTTTTACAAGCCTCGTGGCCGTTATTTTTGCACATTTGCATTGATAAAATTACTCGCCGAGATATTTCGAATCGGTCCTCGCGAAAAAGAGCCATTCCCGAGCTGTAAATTTATAAAAATGCTAATTGACGCGGGTAAGCACTTAAAATTAAAATTTTCGACGTCAACATTTCGCATCGAAGCCAATAATCATACAAAGTTTCACCTCGTCGAGATTAAAATAGTTTTTAACTTTGGTGCTTATAGCTTTTGTAAAAAGCGAAAATTCCCCGCAACTTTCCGGAACCATCTCCTCTATGCTGCTCTAGATAAGTAAATCGCATCGGAGTGCAGCGTAACACGGAGGAGGTATGCGCGGCTGCATAACTAAATGGAAATTTATGCACTGATTCGAGGCTCGCGGAGCGGGACCGGGAGCGGGAGCGCGCGCTTGAGTTCATTGACGTCTAAGGGATGGAATTAAGGGTGGGGCGCTCGAAATTTCGCAATTCCCGACGTATAATCCGGGCTCGAGTCGGAAAATTCGTTAGGTAATCGGGCGCCCGTGCCTTTCCCGCCAATCGAAATCTTTCGAGGTCCGAGAGAGACCTTTGGGCCATCGAGACGAGGCGAGGGTCTTCCCCCCACCCGGCTCCGTCTCACCTGCGACTGCCGACTGGGGAAAACGAGAACGCGTCACCGTTAAAAAGCCGAGGACAAAAAATGGCAAGCTCCGGCTAAATTAACGCGATGCGAATAAATATTCATAAGAATAACTTTGCTAAGCGGTCGTTTGGAATTTGTTCCAAGCCGGTGTGTTTCTTCAAAACGCATTCTTCCATCGGATAAACGATTCGTAATGGAGTGAAAGAGTATTTAACTGCACTAACAAATACAAATGTACGAGTAAATGCAGTTTTGCAATGTTGTTTCGCTTTCGTCGCGCTTGTTTATTTTAACGATCGCCAACATCTTCGTTCAGTCAATATCTTTATCTTCACGCTCGTCGGGGTGCGCGCGAGTCGAAAAGCTCGTTGCATCCGTGCAACTATTTTGCAAATGCATCATCCGCAGCCCGCGTTCAGAATCGTTCCAATGAAATGATCGTATCGATGTGTGCGTGTCAAATGAAAATTTTAGGAGAGCGAAAGATATCGGTTGGCGCTGGCTAAACTGCGCCGAGAACTCTCGTTATTTGTAGTCAATATTTTCCAGACGTATTCCGTATGCATCCGCTACTGCATTCGACAACTCAAGACCTTAGGAAAATAGATTGGAATTAGAAAGGGAAAAAGACGCATCCCCCCTTTCGAGCCGCCGCAACGATACCACATCATGCGAAGAAGGGAAAATGAAGCAATGGGGAACAGTAATAAAAATCGAAGAGCATGAAAATGAGATTTTCCACGGAAATTATTTCCGCTCGGAGAAGGGGGTTCGAGTTGAAAGTCCATGCGAAGGTAGACACGTCCGTCCCGGTCTTGTAGCTTATCCGATACAAAGTTCAGTGGCACAATAACGTCGAGAGCAAAAGGAAAAGTCGTTTCTAGGGGCTTATGCCGAAAGTGGGCTGGGGGGTAAACAGTGCCGTCGCGAGATTTTCGGTGCCCGACGACGGCTAACGATACGCCTGCTTTTGCACTTTACCCTCCCGCGCCACGCTTCCGCAAATATTCCAGCGTTTTACCCTTAGTTCTTCTACGAGCGCGGACGGACGGAGGAAGGCAGAGTCACACCTGACAAAGGATCCTTTCCGGGAGCGACTTATTAACCTCGACCTAATGCATTTCGAAGGAGAGATCTTGCGAGGAGTGCAATTTTAAAAGCGTACACGCGCCGGCAAAAGAATCGGGGCCAATCCGTTTGGGAGTCTGCGAAAGCTTCCCGCGGCCAGCAGCGCGCAAAGAAAAGCTGTTGTAACGAATTTCCACGAGAGGCTGAAAATCGACGAGAAAAGCAATTGTCTAATGGGCCTCCGATGCAACTGCTTTCGCAAGAAGTCTGCATATACGAAATTGGACATTTCCAAATAACCGGGAACACCTTACAAAGAAATAACAAACGTCGGGCATTAGCATAAAGATAGTGAAAATGGTAAAAAGAACAGACAGGGAGGGGGAGGGGCGTCGGCGGCTACGCAAAGCGCGACCGGCTCGCTGCTTAAAAATTCAATGCATTTCAAATGGGCCGGAGAGTCGTCTTGGTGCCCTCGGGCCAGTTACCCGGCGCCCCCGATCAAGCTATTCGCGCTGCAGCTCCGCAGCCGCTTCCGCATAGCCTAGCCTCTTTCGGGGCCGTGACCCGGTGATGCCGCGGCATTGCTAGTGTCATGCGCCTCCTCCTCCTCTCCTCGATGGAGCCGCGGCTAATCGCTTTCTTTTTTCTCTCCGCCGCGGACGAGACGATCATCCGGTGCTTTTAAAGGGCATCGATTGTTTCCTCGGCATTATTTTTCCGAGTGTCTCGCGGTTCTTCGGATGCGGGGGCAGCCAGGCGAGACCCTATCGAAGCAAAGCCCCTCCCGAGGGGACGGCGAATGCTACACGTCGGAGGGCCAACTTGTCCGGGAGCCTCTTATTTATCAATCATTTTTCCAAGCCTCGGCGATTGCTTTTCATTCGTCCAGAGTCGTCGCGTCTCTTACGTGTGCTTATGCTTTCGTGACGTGCAAAGTGGGGGGAGGATTTTCCGCACTCGCGTGTATCTAATTTAACAACTTTAATTTAAAATCCAGGTGGACGTGCCGCGCGCATTCGGAATACAATTAAACAGAAGTTTAACGTAGGAATAACATTCTTTGGTTAATTCGTTGGAATCGGAATCGGAATTGGAACTCAGTCAGGTGGATCGCGTGGGCGTACACCAATATTGAAATGTTATTTTTCAATTGCATAGAATCGCTCTTCTTTTCGGGAATGTTTATTTGCCTCTACAGCAAATAATATTTCGAAATTAAAGCTCGCTTTAATGATTTGAACAAATTATTGTTGAACTCGTCGTCGTTGTAATCGTTGCTTTCAAAAGCCTTGCTATCGATTGCGACGGTGCGAGTGTCGCGTACAATTATCCCCGAGAACGTCGATCGAGAGATTAATTCAAAACGAACGTTCGAGTCGACACAGGCGCTCGCTCGGATAGAATCAACAGCTTGAGAATTAAGGATTTTTCTAACTTACGTATTTCATAATTAAAGCAGTTTCTCGCGCATACCTGAAACAAAGGTAAAAACGTACGCCGTTAATAATGCATAATCATTTTTAGAGTGTTTTTAATTAATTCTTAAAAATATCAATGGCCTTGCTTTGTAAAACGGATAAAACGCTCTTGTTCGACTTACCGCCTTGGCGTTCGCGCGCGCGCCCAAACACACACAAACACACACAGATAATCCAGTGACGTTTAAGCAAGTAGTAATATTCGTTACCGATATCTCGCTAAAGTAATGCACATTGCTAGGAGGAAGTATTTTCGATCCGTCGGGTATTAGTCGCGGAATAGTAATTCCTCTCGATTACCGAAGCTTCGAAAAATAATGTTTGCGGAAGATCAACAACCTTCCAACCTTTTGCATCTGTCCGCGAGAGTCAGTTTTTACTAGGTGGAAGACGAAGTAACCCGAAATGGATGCAGCTATCCGAGCGGAAAAAAGACTCGATTTCCCGTGGTTTTAGCTTCATCTCCGACTCCGAGGTTCGTAATCAGATCCGCGATCGCAGCGACCAATCCATGTCTGCCCTCCGGTCCCAATGCCCTTTGCAGCTCGAGATTTTATTCCATTCCTCGGGGCAAGGGGAATATTTTATGCGCGGATGCTACTTTATTAAAAGTTACGCTCAAAATTATGCCTGATTTTTGGGGAAACGAGTCAACGACCAAATGGCGCAACTTCTGAATCCCAGTTAATGCGTCGATGATCGAAAGAAATGCTTGCGATTCGAGAGAGAGAAATTCCCGAAAAGAGAAACGCGCTATTTGAGTTTTGTAAAAAACTGTGCGCGGGACGATGTGCGCGAGATCTTACGATACGCGAGACATCTGCACAACAAAATATTTACCCGCAATTTGAATAAAAATTACTCGGTGTTCAAGCTGCTTTTAATAACGTCAAAAACGTTATTAGTGAGGTTATCTATCGTTTGCACTCACACTCTTAAAATATGATAATTAAGAAAACGCTCGAGCAAGCCTAACGAGGACGAGAAGAGTTGAAATTTCAGATTATCAAGTAAAATTTTATGCAAATCGTATTTTCATCTTCGTATTAAATTGTCGATATTAATTTATTAATAAAAAATTTCAAAACACCGTGCCCCACGCATACTAGGAAGACCGTGAGCGTCGAGATGTAGCATTTTCAAGAGAGTGGAAACTAAATTCGTACTAAATTTTAATCTTACTTGTAGCGTCGTTATTATTTATGCACCAACAACGCGTACATTGATATTTATAATTGCAAAAAGCTACACGTGCATTTTAATTTTAAAACTTAATTTATAATATTCCTTTTTGTCTCTCCTTGAAAAGCTATTTATTACTGCTTTCCATTATCTACATTCTCTAATTACTACTAGTCCTTAGACTTCCATTTGAATTGAAATTATCTATATCATATTGTTAATAGTATAATTGTTATTATTATTTGTTTGTTATTTTGCTAGTAGGATTCGCGTTAGGTCTGCTTTGACAATGTTTGCAGTCTTTTGCTTAAAAAACCTCAAAGATTTTTATAAAATAATTTTCTACGCGTCACGCGGCCTAAAATTAATATAGATAAACTATAGCCGCCATTAATATAATATCGAGATTTATACTTCCGATTATTTGGCAATAATAAAACGCTATAAATAAGGTACACCCTTGGTAAAAAAGGAACCACGATTTTGTCTCTCTCTCTCTCTCCGATAAAAAAAAGAAATCCTGAGCGATGACCAATGACGATGGAAAATAAAACGATAAAAGGCACGGGACGATATAATATTGGAAAGGGAGGTAAGGAGGGCTGCGTTCGTTACATAGCAAAAAAAGGCAGAAATACGGGGCTATAAGTCAAGAATAAAATGAGAAGGAAGAATTAATAACGAGAGCGAGATGACGAAGAAATTCAGAAACAAATAGGATAAGACTAAAAGACAGAGAGAGAGAGAGAGAGAGAATGAAATGGAGATAAAGAAAAACAACGGAGCCAACTGGAGCCGTAGATTGTGCGACGCGAGTGGCCAAATCGATGGTTTATCTCTCTATTTTATGCATTATTATATTTTATTGTTCATCCGCTCGTTCCTGTTTTCACCGCCGCGTCAAATTTATTTCAATTTTTCGAAAATATCTCTCTTTTCCTAATTCGACGATATAACAAGATTCGTTAGAATGCAGCTTGCGGTGAATGGAAGCTCAACATCCATCAAGCGCATCCCCCGCGTACACTTTCTAAATGGCAGTTTGGCAACTTATATTACCTGTCTAATAATTCACCGGAATAACTTAACTTAAATTTGACATTAATCTACTCGAACGAAGAGCGAAGAACGAACGAACGAACGAACGAACGAACGAACGAACGAAATGGGTGCCACGATGGCTCGGATTGATTGAAAATTCTGCGACCGAGGCGCCGGCTTTCCTTTTTCCATCTTCGGCTCCTCCTTTCGGAATTTTAATTGCTCGCTCGGGAAATTAATCGCTCCTATTTTTCTGAAATTTCAATCGAAATATCGTCTTCGCGACGCTGCGCCTACACTTTACTACACTCTCGACCAGCTTTAATATTTGCTGCCGTTTTATTTCGAGTCCAACTGCTGAGCCGCGACCGTTTACTTTGGAGTCTCGAAGCTGCGAGCAATACTCGACACCTGAACGCATTAACGTTATTGACGATAAATTTGCGATAGATTAGATCGAAGCTTGATTCATTGTGGCAGTATCTTAGATTCGAACCTTCAAGGAATTCGATTAATTGATTCTTTGTTAGGCGATCAAGTGTTTTGTCGCGACAGGATCATCGCTGTCGGCAAAAAGTTTAAAAGTTTTAAATTGAACGCGGGACGTTTTAAACGGCCGTTAACAGCAGTCACTCTCTCTCTCTCTCTCTCTCTCTCTCTCTCTCTCTCTCTCTCTCTCTCTCTCTCTCTCGAGGGCAGAACGACGAAAGATTCGCTTCGATTCGTACAACGGATAGTAAAAGTAGAAAAACAAAAGGGACGAGTTGCCGTTTTGATGGGAGCAGTGGGTTGGCTCTCGTGGCCGAGCGAGAAAAACCCAAGGAGGAAACAAAGAGGCTGTGTAAAAGGAAAGTGGACAGTCCGAAGGGTTGCCGAGTCGAACGTACGTGGAGAGAAGAGAGAAAAGGAGAGAGGAGTCCCTCGATAGCCCTGGGCTATCGCTTCCGCATCGTGAACACGCCTCGAAAATACCTATCTACCGGAAGTGCTTGTGTAGTATAATCCGTGGCGGGGGGAGCAAAACCAGATGCTTCGATCACGGGTGGTTGTGCCCAGCAAAACGTGCCAGATATATTATTGGGCCGGCACGGGGAAGATCGGGGAGGGACTGGCTGCACGAGCTACAGCTGCTGCTTGTGCAGTGCAGAGGTAACCGAGCGAGCCGATGCGCCTCGAAACAGACTCCCCCTAAGACAAGTGAACGGATTTACTTTCGAAAAAGAAAAGAAGATCGGCAAATTCGACGAAGGAAGGAAAATAACCTACTCTTGAGAAACATTTTATAAATTGCTCGCCAACATTGTCGGTTTTATCCTCGACTGCAGAAGCGCGCGATCGCGTCACGAGAAACATTCGTAATACCAAACCGTGACCTTTGTGCAACCCCACCACCGAGCTGCTGGCAATTACGCAAAACTGCCTAAATCCAAAGGCTTAAAATTCACCCTCGAGAATTTTAACGTTTATTGTGCTCCCCCGCTTGATTTTCGGCTGCTTGCCTTATTTGCACCTGAATTATGAATAATACCGCCGCGCAACCTCGCGATTCGATTGGACCTACGTTCGCAACTGCGAGTTGCGTTTGCATTTGCCAATTGTAACTTCGACTGCACTCCCTGCTAAATTAAAATTAGCAAATCAACGCGGGCCAAGCGCTGCTCGAAAAAACAAAACGAAACCGCATTGCAAACCTTATATTTTAAAAAGGGTCTTCGGGAATCACAAGTATCACACCGGCGCCTATTGTTCGCGAGTGTTCGCTTAAGAATTTATGACGCAGACGCGCCGAACGTGAAATTTTGCGTCGATAAATTTTAAAAATTCCCAGTTCGCGCGAGTTACTTTTTAAGTAATGCTGAAATTATCTCGAGGAATTTTGTTAAAACGGTAACTCCGCTAAATGCAAAATATTGCGATGCGCAGGCTTCGATCGTAAAGACGCGTTGTTGCTCTTGCAAGCCTCGCGCGGCGAATAGTGAAAATATTCGCGTAATCTAAGAGCCTGCGAGGCTGCGTTAGACAAATAAGAGAAAGGTGAAGAGGTCAGGGTAAATTGGATGCACGGATCAAAGTGAAAACATAAGTCTCGAAACGACAAAGAGTTCTAGATCGATCGAGATGATCGGAGAAGGAGGAGGGGGGCTGGCTGACTTACTTGTTCTAAAGTCAAGGAGAGGCAGGGGAGAGAAAAAGAGAAGACACCAGTCGGCGTCTTTCTCGGGAAACGAAGATAAAAAGCTCTTTGAATGGCAGTCAATTTCGAGCCGTAGCACGTATAAAATTGATCGCGCGTAATTCCGACTGCGAAAGCGAACGATTTTGCGCGAAACGCGACTTAACAACGATGAAAGAGATCCGAAGAAGTGCATCTATTTGTATTTGCTACCGAGATTCCTTTCAGCATTGGTAACAAAAAAAGAACCGAGGAATTTTCTTTCGCATAAATTCAATTGTCGCTAATTAATTTTTGCCGACCACAAAACCTTGGCAGCGCAAGAAGCGTCGACAGCGAATACCGCGAAACTCCATATTGTCTGAGATAATATAGGAAATGAGAAGTAAGAGCAGCTCCGAGATCCGAAATCCACCTCTGAAATAACATAGCGGCACAAGTTTCCGAGAGTCGCGGCAAGTGCGAGTGAAAACGGAAACAACCAACGCTATCGTCGCCGCTGCTCGGAACAAGGATATACAACTCGACCACGGAATTCGGAACTCGCAACTCGGAACAAGGAACTCGGATCTCGGATCTCGGATCTCGACTTGGACGACTCGAGAAACAGAGAGGAGAAACCAAACGAAGATGGAGAGCGAAGAGACCAAAAGGAGCGCGGGCTCTTGCAAGATGTGCTTGAAAATCTCCGCGATTTGTCATCTCGTATTCGATGACAATACCGTAATTACGTCAATATTGATGAGGTTCTCGACGTCACTCGGAGGAAATGCTCGCGAGACAAGCCTCGGAGATGCGTTCGGTTAGCATTTTCAGCTACGCCTTCCATCTAAAATTATTGCGCGTCGCGACGATTTTATTATTTCAATGAAAAATTAATTAAATCGCTAGGGAATAATTGCCAGGGAGAGCCTGTCGCGAGGAAAACACGAACCGCACGTGACAAATCTGGGCGCACGTGCTATTCCGGCGCTCGGTCTCGAGAATTTACGCAATTTGATAAAAATTTGTTTTTCGGTAGCGGCGTTAATCTTTTCTCGGAAATATTTGTCGCGACTCAAGGAAGCGATAGCCGACTTTTTTGCGCGCCTGATAAAAAGCGAGAAACTCGCGCGAGCGCGGTTTAACGAACGCACCAACACAAACGACGCACGAGTACGCGAGCGTAATTATACGTTATGAAAATATTTGTGACCGAATCGTGTAGTTTGGCGTCCGTCTTTTTGCAGAGGACAACATCAAAGTCTGCGAATGTTGTTGATACTCCGAGCTTAAGGAGTCGCTCTCCTGGCCTCGTCGCTAATGCTGTCGTCGCGATACGTATAACTTTGAGGATCGTCGAAGCGAGCGACAGGAAGGAGTTGCTGCTGCTGCTGTTTGTTTGCCAAATTATGCATAAATCGCGTGATTTGCGAGCTGCGTGTCTCGGCGAATTTGATTCATTCCGGGTGGGGCTTTCCGACATCTTTGACGCGACCAAATAACGTATTCCAGCCGTGACGAAATTTGACGGCAAACTAGCGTCGAAAATTCAGGAGGACCGACTGCTTTCGTTGCAAAAGGTCTGCCAATTTTATTCCGATTTAGCATTCGGCGAAACGTCCAACGAGATAACCCGAGGCCGAGTTGAATTAACTCGCAGCATT
Organism: Platyscapa corneri; assembly: GCA_018907185.1. Classification (NCBI taxonomy): domain Eukaryota; kingdom Metazoa; phylum Arthropoda; class Insecta; order Hymenoptera; family Agaonidae; genus Platyscapa; species Platyscapa corneri. Next base: position 5,384,232 of record JACCHW010000024.1, on the reverse strand, counting down.
ATTAAGGTTAAGGTTATAGGTTAAGGAGAAACGACGCCCACGAGTAACTGCCTCTGGTGGACGTTGGCTCGGTCCAATCGGCTCGAATGTTATTCCAACGAAATCGCCTACGAGGAATAAAGCCGAGATAGCCGCGGAATAATTATTCCATTTATAAAAGAATTTACGGCCGAGGCTGGCGATTATCAGCAGCCTTCGAGTTTTACGGCGTTCCGAGCGAAACGAACTCCAGTTTAACGGAACAATCGCCGAGTCCGAGCCCCGGTTCTCCCGGAAACGGGTGCCGGTTCTGTTCGCCAATTACTCGGGCGCTGATAAGCAGCGTTGCACGTGCCAAGTGCTGCTCGAGGTCCCAAAAATTCCTCGAGGACCTTCCGAAAAGAGCCTCGAGCGGAAGCAGCGACGGCGCCGGCACGCAACGATGGACAGGTACGTGTACGTGGACGAGGGTTCGTTATTCGGGCGGAACGGCCAGACCAGTGGCGCTTCCTCGGTCATAAATACGCGCCCCGCCGATGCAAATGCAAGACCGGGCCAACGGATTTTCGCGCACCGCTGCAATTAGCCGGCCGCGGGAGATTCGCCCCCACGCGGCGAATGCGCGTAATCTTGAAGCGTAGCAACAGTGTGACGCAGCCCTCCAGCGTGGGCGGGAGCTCGCGTTAAGGCTCGCGTCTCCGATGAGCCGTAATGAGAAACCGTCGTCGTCGTCGTCGTCGTCGTCGTCGTCGTCGTCGTCGTCGTCGTCGTCGTCGTCTAGTGATACGCAGATGCGTGCTGCGCGCTCTAAAGAGAGCTCCTCCGTCCAATGTCGACTACTCGATCGATCCATTATTTTTGACATCGAGCAGCAAAACGTCCTTTGTCTCGCCCAAAAGGACGAATGCGGCGAAACTTGTTTACAGTCCTTTTCACCAGGACTGTCGTCATGCTTCGGGAGATGAACGAAAAGAAGGAAACTAGGAAATCTCGATCGACTCTGCGTTCGGTGCTCGTCGCTCGAAACTCGGAAAATTACAGTAGCAATTTAGCCAACGAACACGGGTTCGCCGCAACCACCGGCTTTTATTTATAATCGAAATAATTAAATGTCAGAGCCGCGTGTTAGCATTTGGGGAGGAGAAACGAGAAACGAGAAACGAGAAACGAGAAACGAGAAACGAGAAACGTCTTGACTGCTGGCCAAAACCGAACCGAACCTATAAATTATATTCTATGGTCGATAGATCGCGACGCGCGTTTTCTCTATTTATCGAGTACAAAGACTCGAACGAACCTGTTTCTCGCTCGGAGATAAGCGTGAAGCGCTGAAATTGTTATGAAATTCGAGTTGCAAATTTAAACAAATGCACTCGACGCTCAAATTCTGATGGCGACCTCGCTGATGCTCCTGCTCAACCGGATGTTTTATTTTGCAGATTTTCGCAGTTGAACGAGGGGTTGGGTAAGCGTTGGGAGCGAATTTGGAATCGCGAGTGTCTATTAAGCTGCAGCGGCGTCTTAATTTTTAAGTCTCTCGAGACGATCTGCTCTGGGAAAGCCATCCACACACGCACGCACGCACGCACGCACGCACGCACACAGCTCGCGGGTTCGAATTGTCCGCTAATTTGATTCATTTTTAAGTGTCGGCGCCGTAAAGGCGCAACTAAACTGAGTATCGCCGTAACCGCTCGCTTGAAATTTACGCCCGGTTTTACGCTTTTGGAGCTACCGGCGCTCGAATCGATTGTAAACGCGGCTTTAACAGACGTAGAACGCGAAATGAAGGATAATAGACGCACGCCTGCGTGCGTGCGTGCGTGCGTGCGTACTTGCATCTCCCCCGTGCGCCGCGGGGCTATAAAAAGCGGCTCCTCGAGCAGACGCCGCCAACAGCACGTGGCTCTTCTCCTTATTCTCGCGCACCATCTTCAGTATCGCGGACCTCATCCTCTTCCTTCGACGCGAGACGATTTCGAGGCTTTCGGCACCTGAACGGAACGAGTCGAACGCACCGAATCTGTCGCGCCGGCGGTTCGCTTTTCGAGCTCGAATCCTCTCCTCCTTAGACTTCGATTTGATCCTCGGGATATGTTAATCAAAAAATTATTGTCATAGGTTAAAATCGCGTGTCAGTCACTAATTGCGAACGCGCGATAATAGACGCCACCTTTCTTTTACTGAATTCGATAAAATCGAGAATTTACTCGTCGTCGTGGAGGGAAAACATCTGCAACGCGACCTTCTCTGCCGAGGGCTGAAAACCATCCGATTCCACCAAATATTTACCTCATTCCTAAATCCTTTTTAAAGGCACAGGTCCTATTATTTTCACATTTTTCAACGTCGCGAAAAAATATTTCGACTCGTATATTCGGAAAATCAGGCGCTAATCAATGCGATTTTGGAAAAAAACTAAGTCGAGCAATTTGCGAAAAAGTAAGAAAATTCTCCGTTAAATCGGTGGCATTATTTGTCGTTTAATTCAAATTATTTAAATTATTCGCTTTAGCGGTATTTATGAATATTTAAGTGGGAAAGAGTCCGATGCGCCGACGAGCGGCAAATTATTTTAATAAACCATTAGGGTTAACGAAAGCTTCCATTAAGAAAAATACTCGAGCTTAATCTCGTTTTCAATGCTTAACCGAGTGTTGCAAAACTTTAGCGACTCGTTCATTTTTATTTAAATGCGTAAAAACGGGACCGAACTTACAAAAGGAGGATTTCCTTTGTGTTCCTTTTTTAATTATTACATCACTTTATTTCTTGCCATTCAATTTCCGCAGCTTTCCCTTGAAAACTCGAGTAAACTTTTATAATTTAGTAAATAGCAGAAATTAAAAGAGGGCAAACGGCATTCCAACTTGGCGAGCATAAATTCCATCGTAATTTCACGAATTTACGTAACACTGCGAAATTCTCGAGCTTATTTATGCGAATGTGGCTTTCGGGGGAACGAGTGCGTCTCGCACGTACGGGTCAGCTGGCGAAATTCCGAGATAAGACGAGATAATATTTCCAGAATAAATATCTCGAGCTCTTCGCTATTGCGCATCGACGAAATATTTCAGCGGCAATTATCGCGTTTTCCTTTCGCAGCTGCAGTACCAAACCAAACACACGAGCTCTTCGATTAAAGCGAAAACGCGAGCTGAAAAATAGAGCTAAAGACTCAACCAATCGCGCAAATATTTGCAAACGGGAAATATTATTGAGGCCGTGAAAAGGGCGAGGCCGGCAATAGGTTTCCGGACCACTCGTTAATAAAAGCTCGGGACATCGACGGGCTTATCCCTTCGTTCCCCGAGAAATCCCGAGCATGTGCCGAGAGGAGCTTGCGGTAGGTAAGGGTTGTTCAATCAAAGGGGAAAAGCGACGAACCGCGCGCGAAGAAGGATTTGCCGGCTGAAAGGCCCTTAGGACTATTGTCGGGCCACGGGCGGAAGTGAAAAATTAGAGCTTGCGCACGCGCACGCGAACAGTTGCGGTGGCCCGCGGCGAAGTCGGAGAAAGTTATTAGCGCAGAAGGGAAGGGGAAAATAAAAGGGAACGGAAAAAAGCGGATCGGATCGCGACTCGTCGCGACGGACCGCTCGAGAGGCGCCCCTCGGCCCTCGCCCCTCTCCCCGTGCCAAAATCTTATTCGCTTATTATACGGAAAGGCGCGATCGAACACTCAAACTTTCTTTTATTTCGCGCGAATAACTTTCTCGCAGATCCTCGGCGACGACGACGAAAATCCGAATTGCCGAAATCTCAAAAAAAGTAGCGCCAAAAACGGTCGGCTCTCGTCGATTGGGCTGCTCCGCTTTATTAGCATCCCCGATAGCGCGAGGCAGCGTTTTCGCTTAAAAATATTTTACTTCCCGGCGAACGCAAATGGCTCTAGTCGTCAAAATCTCAAAATAAAAACTCGTGTTGGGCTCCGTCGGCTTCTTTCGGATCTCGGCTCGCTCTTTAGTCGGCGACGAAAGTAATTCAAAACGAATTCCCGCAAATACGTGTCATATATTTTATCCCCGAGTTGGATCGATCGATCGGGGAGAATAAAACGAAATCCGTTGGGCGACGCGTAAACAGCACAGGCTAGTTTAGTTGTAGCATCGATGGAAGCATCATCGCTCATTCGTACGCCGGTAATAAACTCGTCATTACGATGAAGAACATCGAACGAGATTTATTCGTCGCGCGCGCGCGCGCGAGAGCAAATAAAATAAGCCAGTAAAGTCTGAGAGTCAATATTGACTTATATCCGAAGGCCGCGTCTGCAGCCGTCAGCCGACATCCGCCGCCGCCGCCGCCGCCGTCCCCAGGTGGATTTCGGTTCGACGCTGCGGAATCATCAAATTTCTCGAAAATCCGGTCATTAAAAGAAAATCTCGAGCGCTGATCCGCGCCAAGGGGTCGCGCCCAGACGCCAAGAGCCCTGTAAAAAATTTATGCTCATTCGACGGCGGCGGTTGTATTATCAGGGGCATAAACTATCCGCGAGGGCAGATGCGGCGGCAAGCAAATCTTCCCTTGGCTTCCCTTTCCCATTTTCATTGGCACCGTTTCTTTTATACTTAAATATATATATATATATATATATATATATATGTATATGTATGGATTTTCCTTAGGAGCCCTTCTCTTTTTTACAGGTTTGCCTATTGTCGCCCTCGCCGCAGAGCGAAATCGTCGAGCTTTCTAAAGAGTCGCGCCCCGCGCGCGATAGAAATCATTCGCCGTGCGATTTTAAAGACGTCAACGCACGCGCACTCGGTGCTGCTGAAATACGGTTCCGGCGCTTCTTTTGGAAGAGCGACTGCTGGTGCGCCGAGTCGAGCGCAACTCGTTCGGGTTCGCGCGAGCGACGTCTCTATGAAAATTAAGGCTCGATAAGTCGCTTGAAGAGCTTCGATTAAAGCTACGCCTCGGCTCTGGGAAAAGCGGCGCTGGATCGGCTAAACTCGGAGGCTATTTTCGGGAGCAGCTATTTTCAAAAGCCGACTATTACAGTCGAGGATTTCGGTAGGTATTCCGCTGGCAATGGTGACAATAACGATCTTTAATTGTTTAAACGTACGCAGCGGCATTGTAGGCGAGCGGATGACATTTACGTCACGCGCTACAGCTAAGAGTGTGGGCTCGTTAATAACGCGCGATTAAATATATTTGTTCTCTAATTATAATCTCGGCTCGTTTAACGAGATCTAAATTCATTCAAACGCTTGGACAATTCCAGTTGCGTAACGTTTCCTTATAAACGGCAATAGAGCTTCGGCATCGGGGCCGTGCGCCTCGTTTCGAGTCGCAAAACGTAGGTAACTCTAATTCAGCTGAGCGCCGCCGCGATATTCACTCGCGGAAAAAGTGCCTTGAATCCGCCAGAGCACTAACTCGTGCCTGAAACTCCAATTCAGGAGAGGAACAGGTTTAAGCGTCAAGTAGTCCTTACGCGGTTCGCAGGAGACGCTGCCGACGTAAAAAAGTGGCCAACAAATCTTCTCTCGCTCGGTTAATATTAACGGATCACACGAGGATCGCGGAACGACGTTAATCATACCGCGAAATAATCAAACTCAAACCCGTGGCTTTATTATTTTTGGATTATTTTAAATTGCCAAAGGGGGAATTCGGGCTTAGCGGAGTAAGTGACGGTTGCCTAATACCTCGCGATTACACGTCGCGCTCCGATCAAATTCCGCCTCGAGTTCAACGAAAAATTTACTTAGGATTTGCCGTCGGACGCGACGAAGCCACGCAAGTCCCCAGAGGAGCGCGAAAATCAGCGCCGACGCTCCTCCTCGCCTCGCGCGCACCACGTGTAAAGCACATGCTTCTGCTCTTCTTGCGCTTTTTGCGCGCGAACTCGGAGTATTTATATCGCGTTTCGACTTATATTCGTGCATTGTATTAATAGCGCGTGTAACGCCGTATTAATATATCCGAGGTTGGGAGGTACACGTGTGTGAATCGAGGAATTCGAGAAATTTCCATTTCCAAGCGGCGACTTCTATTATGCTCCTCCCTTTCCATATCGCGTACTCTCTTCCCTGCCCCGGTATCGTCGCATTACTTGGAAATTACAAAAAGATCGCGCTCGCTTTGCCCTTATTGCGACGCATACTTACTCGCGCGCGAGTTGCGAGTAAAAGTTCTGCCTGAGGATATTAGGTGACGGGCTCCCCCCTCGCGCCCCTTTCGCCGTCTACCGGGCATCAAAAATTCCTGTTCTAATCTGATTTTTCCGCAACGAACGCAGCGCACCCGTGCTTACCGAAATGCTCTTGTTTATTAAGTAATGGTAGTGTCATCGATGCATCGACGACCTCAATAATCAATTTTATTTTTAAACGACCCAATTGCACAAGTTGAACAACGCGCACAAAACGCGCAAGCGTCGCTCGCTCGCGAGTCGCAGAATTTATTTTCTCGAAAAGTAAGTGTCCCGGTCAGCTGATGGAATCGGTCTGACCCCCGTAGCCCAGAGTTGGAGCGCGACACTCTCGAGTCGGGAGCGAACTTAGCCGTGACTTAGGCGATATTTATTTAAATTGGATCGGTCGAGTCGAGGCAGTCGCTCCCACGCGTAAAGGTGAACGACAAACCATCGGCGTTGCTCGTGACGCAATTACAAAGGGTAAGCAAGGATAAGAGTATTGATGCGCGATCAATGTTACAGCCTTACTGCCGCCGTTCTTTATTTTTATTATATTCGCTTGATTTCGTTTGGAGAGTTCAAGGCCGCCCCGACACTCGCCATCACCTTTTTTCTCAGTTATTTTTAAACGCCGCTAATAATGTCGCTTATAATAAGGCACGGCTCAACTAGAGCAGTACTTTAAAGTATCAGTTTAGCAGAATAAATTGTCTTTAAATAAGCCTAAGCCTCGCGGCTTAATATCGTAATCTAAAATTAAGAGCGACTCCAACAGACTTGGGCGCGATCGAACGTCAAATTGGAGGCGTCGGACGTCCTCGCGCGTTTTTCGCCGTCGTCGCACTCGGGCAAATTAGGCGGCGAAGCTCGAGATCGATTAATTAATGACTCGCGAGGCGACGACGTCCAACTCCAGCTCGACAGCATCAGTTTTTGGAGGCAGCCAGTGCCGGACTTTTGCAGCGCGTGCGGACAAACTTTACGAGCGCGACCGCGAGTGCGTCGAATGACCGACGACGAAGCCCAGGTAGACCGGCGGCACCTGCTTTACGAGCCGAGCATCAAACCCAGCCGGATACCTAGACTCGTAAAAGGAGGGGGGCGCTCTCTACCTGGAGCTCGTAATCGTCGGCCGGACACCGCATCTCGACTCGTAAAACAGCGTAATGTCGTATCTACCTGAGCCTCGTTCACGTCCTCGTCACCGTCGTCCGCCGAGATGACTCTAAACTTTACAATCGGAAACGCGGCTTGCCATATTTTCAAATTCGCGCTCTTTCCGAGCACTTGAAGAGCGTCGAGGAGGTCGTTGCGCCCCCAAGGGATGCCGGACCGGCGCTAATCCGCGGAAAGTGACGCAAAAACCTCGTCGGCTGGAGCAATAAAAAATGGCTCGCGGCACGCGTTCGCGATACTCCGAGCCGCTGCAGCGCCGACGACGACGACGACGACGAGCGAGGTGTGTCGTCGGCACTCCACCCGGCCGAGTCTGGCGATTTAAGGATCTTTGTGCCGCACACGCCCGAACAGCAAATTCCAGAATTGCAGGTGTAAGATGCCCTCGGAATACCGGGAGGCGCGTTCGCAACCTCTTACGCGCTCTGCCCACCTCCTCCGCGTGCTTATTATTGCGGGCAGGATGTTATTACAGAATAATAATTCGAGGGCCGTTTTCTCGGGACGCATTAACGGCGCTTTACGACGAATAATACGCTCGCGTTTTCGTGGGCGTTACTCCCGCGCCGATCCTGATTCCCGGATCCGTCGACGGGCGCGAGTCGCGTTTTCTCGGAATTTCCCTCGACTGTTATCGAGAGGACGACGATTCGGGAGAAAAAAGCCGCAGCTGCAAAACTCGCGTCTCGGCGGCGCGCGTTATTGTAAAATAGGCGAGACTCGTCCCGATCAAATTGCCAAGTCGCCTGCGTCTCGATTCTCTCCCATTTTTAAGCGGCTGTCGCGTCGGCTCGACGATCCTCCGGGGGGAGGGAGACAAGAAATTACAACGTTCCCAGCTCTCGCTCGCTCGGCCCAGAACGGAAAAGCTCTCACAAATTCCGTGCGACGGTTATCTGTTCCGCTTTATCCCACGAGTGCGTGTCAAGCCGAGAAAGAGAAAGAGAGTCGAGAGCGACAGTAGGGCACGCAACCCCTCTTCGATGTGGAAAAAATCAATAGTCCGCACGACCAAGTTCCTCCAAGTGCAGGAGAGCCGGGCGCGCGTTGCATTTCTGTCGCCCCTCGCTTTTTTCGCCACTTGCATCGATCCTCTACATCTCTCTTGACGCTTTATGCATGTGTTTTGTAGCGCATCTTCTCGGGGCTCGCAGCTATAGACTGCACTTGCGTTTTTGCTCGCTCGGCTTTATTAGCCGGCGGGAACGAGCAGTTGACGGACGTTATTTTCCAACGGCTTTTCTTCCGTTTTCGTTGGGCCTCCTCCGTCTTTCCTCGCACAGCAGCGCCGCTCGGAGGAGACAACAAAGCCAGTTTTACGGGCTTGATACGACGCTTCGAGCGTTCGATTATCCTCGGATCGCCGCCGGGACTGTTGCTGTTTACGTTTATCGCTTACCGTTGTTTATCCGCGTTCTCCAAACTAGGAGAACAACGGGGAAAGAAGAGGCGCGACTCGTGTTTTTCAAAATTCTCCGAGCACAGGCTCTTTGGGAATAGGCGTCGAAAGTCGAGGATAACGATGTCGCGCCAAAGGGGGAGTATTCATCCCCTACCAACGAACGGAGCTCGTTCCTCGACAATTTCACAGATTCGGATATTCGGCAAGAAAAACTTGTTGGTTCTTTGGCTGCGGACAATGAATCTTTGTCGTTTTCCACGTCAGACTCGACGCGAGAACGACGGGACGCGAGTTAATTTCCTCGTGCGCCGCGACGCTCCGATAAACGCACGAGCGAACGGAACCGCCGCTTGAATAAATCGCGGAAAGGGATTCGATTTCGAATAGTCTCCCTTCTCCTTCTTATTAAATATCCTCTGTGTTCGCTGGATACATTTTTATTCGGGGGCGCGTACCTGGTTAATTTGTTTGGCCAAGTCGAGCTCGAGACACGGAACTCGTGATTACTCGTCCCGAGCGAAGATTATAAACTCGAAATCGCGGTCGTCGACAATGCAGCGCCGAAATTTTGTCATTGATTAATCGTATTTTTGAAACGATCTATCATTCGAATAACTATAAATCACGTGCTGTTTAATGAATGTATAAGCGCCAGAGCTCGGAGCGACGGAGAGTTCGGTTCTTTAGTTCCTCTACGTCTATTATGCATCATAGGTTGCATCGAAATTTGGCCGCCGCCGCCGCCGCCGCCGCCGCTGCTCCACCTGGAATGATTACTCGTGATATTTTTTTATTTTCGGCACGATACAGATGATCGACGATACGAGAGTCCACCGACTTTAACGAATGCATCTGCGATTCTCCCTTATTCGTTCGGGGAGAGGGGGAGTCGCGGGAAAACGGCGAAAATACCTTGTTTTTCTCCGGGACACGCGCGTTTAATGCGCAGCGCAAAATAATAAACTCGAAAAGGAGCTTTAACGAGCGCACGAGAAGGAGGCGGCGGCGAGCCTGCGCCCCGATAAAATCGCAGGACGTTTACATTTATCGATACTTGGGCGGCCAAAAATTACCTGCTTCCTAGCTTCGAGCGAGCTTTTAACGACGACGACAACGACGATAACGACCAAGAGTGCAGATTTGAGGGAGAAGCTCGAAAAGGAAGTTAAAGAGCGGATATTTCAATATCAGCCGATGTAAACGTTTGTACCTCATTACCCCGGCATGAATTTGACAATGCGGCCTTGCAGCCTCTGTATTACCTATTTTTGCAGCGACGTCGGGGTCGCGTCGACGTGGCTTCGGCTCAGCTCCGTCGTTTATGACAGCGTAATTTTTAACGAGGTAATTTCCTGGCTTCTCCGAGAGTTATAGACCCTAAATGGCCGTTGGTTCTACATAATGCATTTCTCTGAAAAACAACAACCCAGCATCTGGCTTTCGCCCGCATTAATTCTCGGGAGTTGACTGCGGAGGAACTGGACGAAAAATTTCTAGTCCATCGAGACGCGCGATATTGAAAATTGAAAGTCGCCGAGAACAAATGGTCGTTACAAGTTTGCCGCGAGAGCATTTCTCAAATCCAGCGATCCATACGCATGCGACCGATGCAAAATTCAAAGCTGACCTTAGAGTAATTGCAGCCCTAATTTTCCCTTACTAAAGCGTGTGACTGACTCGTTACAAGGTCATAATTGCTAATTTCCCGTTTTATCGGCCGAACCGAGGCACGAAGCCGCAATCTCGGGACACGCGGAGATGCTAATTTTCCCGCCGAGTCGTTCTTCCAAAAAACGTGCGCCTTCTCGCCGATCGCTCCGACTGGCTAGAGCCATTTTTAGGGATATTATTTAGCGGCGATTGGCCACTTTTCGCGAAATTGACGACAATTAACGCATTACGCGGCCGTTTCCCAACTCGGCCGTGCGCGCGAGCGAATTTCACTTGGTTCGGGGATAGGAAATCGTTACGAGAGACGGTTTTTGCGATCGCTCTCCAGCATTTAATAATACACGTGCACGCGTTCGCAGCAGCATGTGCACCTTATCTTTTCCATTAACTTAGCGCGGGCCGCTCGATGCTCTTCGGGCATAAGTGGCAAGTTCCAGCCAAGATCCCCCTGGGCCCGTAATCAGAAAATTAAAATGGCGGACGCTCGGCAAATATTGGCTCTCGAAAATAACGATCCCGATCGCCGTTTGACTCGCCGTATAATTCAGCCTCCGAAACTACAAGAAGACTGTCTCTCGTTAGCCGGCTAAGGCGAGTAAACTACTCCCGGGTGAGATTTTTTAGGCGGCCCCCCGCGCTAAATCTCTCGGCTGCGACGATAGACACGTTCCCGGCCAAGTAAGTTCTGGCTAAGCGAGAGAGGGAGAGAGGGCGCGCCGACACTTCTCGAAGGAAGACGGAAATCCGAGGGGCGCGTCGTCCTTTGGCCCGCTGTCGACATCGATCGCAATTAGAAGCGGCAGGGGGAGGGAGGGGGCCGGAGCGCGCGCGAGATGTAGACAGACGGAAAGGTGAGGCGTGCAGGTTATATAGCATTCAGGGAAGGGAAGGGGGAGGCTAGGGCGGCAAGGGAGGCGAGCGCGCCGGTTTACCGGCCGCCCCCTCCCTACCCGCGATCGATCGATTTGACCCAACTTCGTTTTGACGCTCCGCGTACGTATACAAGGAGGGCCGAGGGGAGGCTAGTCGGCGAGTTTTGCGGCTGACTTTTGAAGTTGCAGTTCTGTCGGTTGTACTTTCCGAGGCTTGTTTAACATTTCCCGGGCGCTCGGACTTTAGGAATGTTGCTTTCATTCGATAGGCGGCGACGGCCAACCAAACCACGTTAAAAGTTAATCTTCTTCTTTCGGCTCAAACGAATTGGAATTTATTTAGACGTTTACCGGTGTACGGAGTCGCGCTCGCTCGATTCGCTGTGGAATATTAAAAAATTTTTAGCTGCGCGGCTAAACTTTTTCCCGCCGACCGACACCAGCACTCGAGCGGAATGCCGACCTTAGCGAGCGTCAGCGACACAAATGAAAAGTAAATTTTCAAATTTGGGACGCGTAATGTTTCGAGTCGTCCGACGGAATTAAATAAATTTACGCCCCATTTATCGACGTAAAATTCGTCCCTCGCTATTCGCGCGCGCGCGCGCGCGAGCAGATGTTAATCGTTCGTACAATTTTACTCCAGCTGTTTCCTAATTTCGAATCTGTTTAATCATCCGCGCAGCGAAATCGCGATAAATCTTCAAGGAGTTGGAATAAGTTGCAAAAAACAGAGGGGGAGAGAGCGGACGGCCATTGAGAGTTCGTTCACATTTGGTGGAAAACGGTGATAAAATTGACGAGCCGGTAAAGTAGGGATCCCGGGTAGGAGCGGTCTCGAGCATCCTTATTAATCGACTCCGAACGAGGATTCACTTAGACGGGGACTAAGAAATCACTCTAAATATCCAAGTACGTCACCCTATTATTAGCAGGAGATGCTCCGAGAGCGTAGCTTATACATACAAATCACGTCGTCGAATCGAGGTCATGAAAAGGGCGTCGGCGTTGGCGTCGCCGAGCCAGCGAATGTCCTTGGAACATATCAGGTTTGCCGCTCTGACTAACCACTATTGTCCGAGTTTTCTTCCCAAGTTTTCTGACCTCCCGCGTCCACACATACGTGCCGCGCTGCGTAACTCGAGGGTCCACCAGCGAATAAAGACGCATTATGTTCGACGGCGTACCGACGTCGCTGCAATTGTTTCCGCGCCGCGAGTCACGAATCAAAGTCCTTGACGAGGACTAATTTGTTTCCATCTCCGTTACGAACTCGAACATTGCCAATATTGGCCGGCGGCGCTGCTGCCGCGACGTCTGATTAGCGAATTTTATCGCACGATGCTGTTGTAAGATAACGAGTTGGGTTAAAAACTTGGTCCCCCCCCCCCGCATCGATGGACTCGATCGTTCGCTCGTTCGCTTATAAGTAGATTAAGTAGCGCGACTTATTTACGCGCGCTGCAATGAATATCAATGCGATAAAATGGAACGAGATTCGGGAAAGAAAAGCGCCGAGTTTCCAGAAATGTTTGTTGAAGCCCGGATGACGTTGGCGAAGTAAGCGACGCTGGAGGAAAGTACGACACTCGCTTAAAGCCAAAGCTGCTGTGATCAAAATTTTGATCGACGAGACGGTAGTATTGCCCCGTTCAAAAGTGACGCGCGCACGCACGCGCACGCGTTAACACACATATTGTACTGTTATTACGCGGTGATTTCCGAATTTTATCTCCAATAGCTGGCGAAACATCCTAAATTACACTCTCGATAATTAATTCGAGGGAAAAAAAGTGACGTCAGTCTCTGCTCTGCGGCGTTGCAGGTGCCGAGGGCTCGGTAGTCGGTGGATAAACAACCACCCGCAGCACAGACGGGGAATTTAGCGAACGATTAGCCCCCCTTTGGGAGGCGAAAAGAATAGTCGCGGCGCTCGCTAAGCACTTTCTCGGGCGGATCGTCGATTACAGTTTCACTCGATTCTGGGTCCGCCCCCGCGTCCCAGCGCGTAATTTTCGTTTCCGAAGTCGGAGGGTAGCAGCGGTGGAGCAGAGAGACATTTTCCTTGTCTAAAAGCCTCTCGACTCCGCATATGTGCGTGGGTTAACTTTGCAAAGCATTGAGCCGTTGAAGGGTGTGTTTTTACGCGCGTTTGATCCTTTGAACAGAAAGTTTATATTCAGTTTAAATGTAAATACTAAGGAGTAATCTACGTAAAAAGTTTTATTGCGCTTTTCTCTATTTTGTCCTCTTTATTTTGTTAAGATAAAACTCGTGTAACTTATATAATATTATCGGGAATTTCCCTATTTTGAAGCTCTAATATTTTTGTTTAATCCAATTTAGGTATACCGACGCGAAAAACGGAAAATACAGTAAAAACGTATACGTCTGAAAGAATAAAGTTTTATGCGCGTCGGAAAAATTGTTTCCACAAGTTTTTGGGTCACAGATTGCGAATTTAAAGTTGAAAATTTAAAAATATGAAACAGTTGATTCAATGTAATGAAATGAATTGCGAAACGTAACGTTTCGTACGAGCAGTACTTTTAAGAAAGTAATTTCGTCCGGTAATACCTTAAATATTATAAGCGTTAATCCGCGGATGGAAATTTTCATCTTCTCGTAACTCGCGTGCCGCCGTTTCTGCCTCAAACGCCGCCACAAATACACATATCCAGCTTCACGGTAAAAACGAGCCCAACGTCGCTTTTCCAAGCTTCTCTCTCCTCGGTATTTAACAAAGTTTTCATCTTCCATCCGCGAGTTCGAAAATGGGCAATTTAAGGGGCAAAACACAAGCGCGCGAGCAAAATAATCGAGAGCCGTTCGGCGCACCGATTGCGAAAAAGTGCCCAACGATCGAGTAAATTAGCATCTTTATAAATAATTTAAACGCCGGCACTTGTCCGCCGATCCGCGCGTGTCTCGTTACCGAATTCCAAAAGCAATTACCAATTTTTTATCGTAGCACTTAAAAAGTTACATATCCTATTAATAACGATACTTTGCTTCTGTTATGCAAGTGGAAGTTGCGAAACGTTCGGTGCACCACCGCCATTCATCGACTTCCACTCAAAACTGCCATTATCCAATTTGCAAGACAATTATTCCATAAACATTTCAATTATGCATGATTCGAGCGAAGATAATAAACATTGTCGGATAAAACCTATCAATGACGAAGCGTGTCTTTGCGCTCGGGATTCGCGAGCGAGGCGAATGCAATCTTTTATTACAAAATGCAGCTGCAATGGCGAAATGATAACGATTAAACTACGGTAAAGCGTAGTTTAATGTATTTGATTTTTGGTCGAGGCAATATCATCGACTCGCGAATTTCAGGCAAATGCTCGCTCGCGAAATGTCTTCCGTAACTCGCCGCGACTAAGAAATAACGAGAGATTTTTAAGAAAGTTTTTAAGTACTTGTATAAGCACCAAAGTTTTCCATAAAAACTATATGGCTTCTGAAAGTTAAAATAATAATTTGCAGTAGCTTTGTATTAGCGAGTTGCAGTCGCGAGTGACCGATTTTTATATCAAAATTCAAACCCGTGTTTATTATTTACACGCGTTCGCAAAAACATTTAATGGCTTGATAACGACGCGGACGTCCGTCGCGAAAGGATGTAATAACAACAACAACGACAATTATTGTTGTCAAACAATTTGTATTTACATGGCGTCGCTCCGCGCTGACCTTTTCGTCGATTTTTTATTCTGCGCTGCCTTCGTCGTCTCGCGAGCGCAAAAAGCCTCCGAAGATTAAGTTTTCGCGACGCCAACCTGGAAGCGAGTAAAAGCGCGCCGACGCGTCTCTATCTCGCGACCTTTGCATTTCAGGACTCGCGCGAATAAATTTTATTGAAATTAAGCAGCGAGTGAAATTTATCAAAACTGGACGACGATTGAATTCCGCGGCGTAACTCATTAGATTGCAAATTTAAAAAGAGGCAACATCGTTCGTTATTCCTCCTCGGCTTTTCAACTCTTGCAAATGAATAATTCATGTCGAATATATTTAAAAGTTTTTTAATTAGGTTTTTCTCGAAACCACAAATAAACTTTTTATCGAGTGTTGCTCAATTATCTTTAGCATTCCAAGTAGTTGGGAAAAGCTTTTTAATTTTTCAACGCGAGCAATGCTGCGAGCGAACGAGCCAAGCGCGCGATAGTCGACATCGGCCCACGCGTTCCACCACTTTTGCCCATCGGTAATTAATCGCTGCTACTCGCGCGCACTTTTTTCGATTCGCGTATTCGGCGAGCGGAGAGGAAAAGCCTCGACGGGCTCCGCGAGCGAACATCGCGAAAAATTAACCGCGTAGATACTCGAGAGGAAAGTCGACCCAATTCCTTAATTATCCTCGACGAAATAGCGCGTAAGTGAGTGGCTTTACGCTCAAGTTCGGCGCGAGGCCCGTGGAAAGCGACGAAAGAATCCGCGATTAAATTAATTAATAAATCGGAGTTGCGAGGAGGAAAATAAGGAGGCGAGCCGCCGAGCAGCAGCAACCAGTCGGTCGAGAACGAACCTACAAAAGAAACGTCGATCTCTGCGGCGTCTGCAGCTGCGGAAGAATAAACGCCGCCGCCGCCTCCGCCGCTGCCACGTAAATACGGGCAGCAGCGCTCGCGTCGGATTCGCTTAAGCGTCTCGAACAATAAAGGCTTAATTTACAGCATTTTTGCCGTTCCTGAGTCAATTAAAAGTTTCGCAAAACGCGGGCGCCGGCCGAAAGAAAGGCAAAAGTAACGCGAGACACTTGAACTCGAGGAAGTAATAAAGGAAGTTTTCTCTCTCCCTCCTTCTATCTGTGTGGCTGCCTGCCCCCTCGCCCCCAATAACCCTCTTCCGCCGGCACCTCTCCTCCTCGCTGCCACTTTTCGACTCTTTAATTTAAATAAAGTCAGTCAGTTAGAATTCTAGGAAAAGGAAGTCACGGAAAGTGCAGTTGCGGCCGTCGGCGCAAAAAAGGAGGGAGGAAGGAGGAGGAGGAGGAGGAGGAGGAAAACCGAGCATACGTTGCTAAAGAAAGCTAGAGAGTTGGTATTTCTATGGGCATACCCGGTAAGGAGTGCGACTTTCAGTGCGTTTGTTCCGTCCTTCTTTTTTTGTTGTGTCTAGATATGATTCGTACACCGTAGACGCCAGAACAGTAAAAATTTCCCTCCATAAACGGCAGAAATATTGACGCGCTCATTTCTACTGATTTCTCATTTCTTACTTCCCTCTGCGACTCATTATGCACCGCGTAAAAATAATGCGTTTGCGACGGCGACTCCGATGATTTCAACGATAACAACAGCAGCAGCAGCAGCAGCGATGCTTTACGCGAAGCGCAACTACGAGTTACGGAGTCACTTGAAACTCAAATGCGCACAAGTGCATTCAAATTCTGACGCAATTAAAACTTTCTCCACTTATCGAAAGAGGCTCCAGTTATTTTTCGATATTTGCGAATCGAACGCTACACGCGGGGCCCGTTCCTCGTTAACCGCGAGCTCCTCTCCTGGAAGTCGCTCTTTTTTCCTGGATTGGGAATATTTCGCCGCTCCTCGCGCTTCCATTGTTCCGCAAAAATAACCCGAGCCTTTCTATCTGCCAAAGCGGCGCGTTACTCGTCGCCCAAACGGAAGCCTATTTTAGATTTCTGATTAAAACGCCGTTTCTTAGGTGAGAAAAGCGAAGAAACTTCTTTTAGCGGGCAGATTGGGTTCGACTCGGGCTGCAAAGAAACAATATCGCCGACTCGAATCTTATCTTAAACGAGTAAAGAAAGGCAAGTTTCGCCAGCTTTTGGGTTGTTAAAGTGCGAGGAGCGCGTCAGCGGGACAAAAAAGCAATTTTCGCGCGCATATTTTAATGGCTCCCTATCGACGTAGACAATAGACAAATCACACACGTCGAACGTTACAAATTTAAGTGCCACACTGACGGTAAACTTTGCTCCCATTCGCGTTCCTGTTCTCTTCCCGCTCTCGCTCTTGCAGCGAGTGTAAAAATTTAGCGCCGACGCGACTCCCGATGATAATAATAGGCTTCGCGCACCTGGAATACAAGATGCACCTAATGCAATGTCCCAGTGTATTTTACGTCTGTTTGGATAAACGAGCGCCGCTTGCGTTGGCGAAACGAAGTTTCATAAATTGCATCGCGATAAGCTTCGCGTCCTGCTCTCAACGCTTTAGCGTTGCCTGTTGATATTAATGCTCCGTTTTATCGGCGATGTTCCGAGCAGCAAAGCGACTTTCGCACCTTCTTTTCGGTGCCTTTAAGCCCCGACGCGTTCTAGTCTGGAGCGTTTTGTAAAATCGCGCGCAGTCCACCAGGCGGCAATTAATCCTTTTACGCTTCGGCGAATTCGAGCGGGAAATTTCGCTTTCCCGCGAAAACGATCTGCGTCGAGCTTAGCGACGCGCAAACGCCGATGGCCCTA
The DNA here is from genome assembly GCA_018907185.1 of Platyscapa corneri. Classification (NCBI taxonomy): domain Eukaryota; kingdom Metazoa; phylum Arthropoda; class Insecta; order Hymenoptera; family Agaonidae; genus Platyscapa; species Platyscapa corneri. Next base: position 5,366,539 of record JACCHW010000024.1, on the reverse strand, counting down.
AAAAGTTTTTAAAAATCGCTATGAAAACAGGAGCTCGAGACGTCCGCGATTCTCGGTAAAGAAAAGAAATCTAGAGCTGCGCGTGAACCCTAATGGGCATAAAGCGAGACGACGCCCGTGGATTCTCGGGGGAAAAGAGCGTCGCGGGCACGGGGGGAGGGTGTTATGTACTCCTATAATCGCTTACCCGCAATTACTCGGAAAGGCATTACGGAATCGCCGCCACAGTTCGTATCGACGGCGTGCGTCCCCCGCCCGCCAAGGCCTTCGTGTTTCTTCCCCTTGTTTCGCCGCCTCTCGAGGAGCGCGAGGTGTATCGCGTAAGACTATCGACACTCGACTATCCGGGCGGGGAAGGGAAAGTGGCACTGGCTTGCGTCTACGCAAACAGCCCCGGGGGTCGGGGTCGATAACAGCGGTCTCGAAGAGGAGGCGAGGTGCTCAATGCTAATGACTGAAACGATTATCCTCGTGCTACTTGTTCTTTTCTCAGCCTCCCCCGCATCCTCCCCCCCCGTTGTTCGGCCGACCCTCGCCCTTACGACTTTACGTAAGAAGCAGTCCTCTAAGCTCGAACACGTGCACCTCTTTTTAAGCGCTAGAGTTGCGCTCATTGACGAAAGAAGAGTTGTACGGATTCCCACGCGAGAGCGAAGCTTTTTCTACATATTGGCTCGAGTAATGGAGCTAATGAATAAACTTGGTCTCGGGGAAAAGGGAAAAAATCGTTGCATCTGCTACTGCAATGTGGCGGTGCTTCGTTGACTCTGGAACGCATAGGTGAAAACACTTGCATTCCTGTGCCGTAAGCCTAATTTAGGAGCAGCATAAGCGTAGGGTGCGAGGGAAAAGCACGAATTCAGGTGACACGACGTTTCTTAACCTAACTTTACGTGTCAGCTGTGCTTAAGTAAATTACAACCCTCACCTTCCCAACTGAAATTTCAACTCGCAGGCGTACAAAAGCTTGTTGTCTGTCTCGCGTTCTAATTATTTCATTCGGTCGCGAGGAAAAATTAATCGAAGGAACTCGCAGCAATTCCTTGGAGGGTAAATGCACAGCGGCTTCGTACGTGTGCAACTCGGAATTATCGATTTATTTACAAACACTAATAAGAGGGAGCACGTTTAACGCTGTGCCACATAATCGAGTTAAAGAAAGAACGTCGAGCGCAACACTTACCTATTTTTTTCCAGCTCATTATGCGTCGTCCTGTGAACAATTAAAGAACAGTATATTAAAATTTTAAATTAGAATTCCGAGCAAATCTTAATCGTTAAAGTCTGTATAATTTTACTACTAATTTTACTACTAATTTTACTACAGTCCAATACAGTTTAATCCTCGTCGAAAATGCCGAGACGGAGAAAATACGAATTATTTCAATGCGATAAAATGAGAAATATATTTGCGGAGTTACTAATCTCCTCTAAAAGTGTTGGAGTCAATATTAAAACTACAAAGCATTTCCATCGTTCAACTTTTCTCCGTGACGAATGCTCTTAATACTTTGCAATCCTAAATAATTTTATTGATTTTCACAATTTATTCGTAAAATTTACCGTTCGCAACTATTCTCTCCGTCCTTCCATTATTGTGTTCTTCTTTTCGCAAATTTATAAATCATTCGCTTCGAACATGCACGTGCATTTGATTGAAATTGATCTACACTTCTTCGAAGGTCGCATTATTCATAAATTGTAAAAAAAAAAAAACCTTGTATAATTTATGACATTTTTGACGCGGACGTACAGGACGTATGATCGAATAAATTGGTCCGAATCTCAAGATTTACAACGTAGACTTGTATTTTTGACAAACGAACCAACGTGTCACCTATCAAGTTTAAAAGTAGAATTTTACGTTGAATGCATTCATCGGCCGTTCCACATTTCCTGCGACGATATTTAATTGACAACCAACAAGCTTACAACTGTTTCAACTATAAACTGTACAATTTCTATTGATCGAATAACGTCTACGTTGGGGCTAAGTTGAAAAACAAACATCAACGTACAGACGAAGCAATTGGGAAGCACTAAATGTTTGATGACCCGGCAATCATATTTGAATTTCTCTAGGTCTATCGGCGTCACGTGGGCACGAGGAGTCGACGCCGTTCCGAATAACAATTCATTTTCCATTACGAATCGTAAAAGTTCATCAATGCAAATGCGCGCTTTTCTCATTCAACGCTGAGAAATGGATCGAAGCGCGAGTTGAAACGTAGAAACTCGTTTAAATATTTAGGCGAAATAACGTCGCCGCCGTAAAGTTTTAACGCTGAACGGGAATCGTTTTGAAAAACGACGGCTCGCATTACGCGACTCAAGTGTTAACGGGTCGTTAGCCAAATGGAAAACGGCCGCGAGGCAGCATCGGACGCGTATATTTAACAAGCAACAACAGCAAGGGGCAACTTTTAATCCTGAGCTCTCGGGAAATATGAGATAATTTTATAAAATCTCGCTCGATCCACGAGTCAGATCTGCGATTCGGCGAAAATCGTCGGCTCGCGTTCAAAAACACTCGGAGCGATGCACTCGAGCGTCGGACTAGATTCCGGCCGACAGTTTCATAAGCTTAACCAGCGATTGTTCCAATGGCAGTTGGAAGAAACGCGTCGCCCCCGCCAGCGGCCCGTAAACGAAGGAAAGCCCATCCGTGGGTCCGCCAGCAGCGCCGCCGTTACGCGAAATCGAAAACTTCCGCCTCGAAGGATTTCCAATTCGGTAACGCGCGGCGAGCGATTCCCAAAGCGGAATCGATTATAATTGCCCACCCCCGCAATCGCTATCGACGCAACGCTGGCTCGGCGCGCGCACTCTCAGGGCCGCTGCTGCTGACCAGCTGCACGTGACTATCAACGGGTGACGGTAATCGCTCGTCGGTCAGCCGGCGACAAAGAGAAATTGGATACAGAAACGCTATAGAGTCTCGGGCGAACACAGCGGGAGGCGGGGCAGGGGCAGGGACAGAGGCTGCCTTCCCTTCTACTACTCTGTCTCCTACCGAACGGATTGCGATCTTCGCTCTCCCGAGGCTTTGAGCGTCGCGGCGCTTCTGCTTCCCGCGCATTTTCTGCCCTCGAAAATAGCTTCACGCTGACGCGTCGCTAGGAATCTCATTAGAGGAACAAGGAACGCCGCGACTTCTCCGATAAAATGCTGCTGCATCCGATAATCTTTTGGCCGGCAGTCGATGAATTTCGGAGGCCGTGCAGGGCTGAAAACTAGCGACGCGGACGAACGAACGATCGTCTCTTCTTGCCTTTCGATCCTTACGGAGAGATAAGATGAAAGGATCGAGAAAGAGCCTCGGGATCGGTTGGCTTTTGTCGAGTCAGCGCCAAGAGATGCCCCACCTAGAAGCGGCAGCTTTTATTTACGTATTTAACGAAAGCAAGACTGCGGAAATTTTCCAGCGTAATCCCTGTAAAACAGTCGAAGCTTGAAGGTTCGAGCGTTCGCTGTCTTATTTTCGCTACGCAGAGCGAACGGGGGGATCGATAAATATGTTGTGAATGTTTCATAAAGCAGCAGAGTCGCTCGCACCAACTATCATTACTATTGCTATTTATCTGCGAATAATCCATACATTGTGTTTGCGTTTCCGTTCATTTATTCAGTCCAAATTGCAGGTTGCACGTGTTTGTATTGCATAATACTGCATGCACGCGTACTGTAATACATGTGTGTAATTTCTTCATTCGCATCTTCTTGCGCTCTTCGAGAACTGGCAGCCGTTGCTTATTTTTGCTCGCAGCATCGGAATGCGATCTCGCGTGTTTTTCTCTAGATTCAACCTACATTTTACGCACTTTTCGCGCAACTCCTCGATTTACGGGCAATCCTTCGAGCCCTTGCAACGGCTCATTTTCACACGTTCCACCAACGCATCGGATATTTTCATTTTCGCTCGCGCGTCCCTCACTTCCATACTGCCCCCAAAGCCGTATTCGTTCTTTCGACCATAAATTCGGGCTGTTCCTCGCTGCATCTGTATCCTAAACACGCGAGTCGCTCGACAGTTTATATTTCGACGTTACCTTTTCAGCAGAAGGTCACCCGTTAGTTTTTTTCTTTCTCGCTTTCTCTCTTTCCTCTGTGTTTCTCGAGTTCGTTATTTTTGTCCGTCGTTCGACCTTTCGCTCCACCAGCCCTTTTATTTGCAAGTGGTTTCCGAAAATTTTTAACGCAACTGCTTTAATTGCCCCTCGGGCTCTGCCAAAATGGCCACGTCCTCCGCGCGCGTTAAAAGTTTCGACGATCTTTTTTCCCGCCTGATTTTCCCAGTTCCTCTTCCGGATGGGCACATTGTTAAGCAGCGTGGGGGGCTCACTCTTGTTGTCTCGGTTTCCATTTCCGCAATTATCTCACCTTTAATTTTTATTTTCAGCCTCGTTTTAGCCGCGAACCTCCGCAGATTCCCTCGGTGCAATCGATCGAGAGTACCTTTTCGTCCTCCTTTCTTCGTGCTCGTCCAAATCTCCTCTCTTTCTAGTAAATCGAGTGCCGCTTTTACGTCCGTCTTCCTGCGCCTTTTTTTAACCGTTCATCTGTTGCCGGCATTTTCAGCGCGTGGATCGCATCGACTGCGCCTCTTTTTCCTCCAAAGCCAAACCCCGAGTATCTTTACGTTTTCCAGTTTCTTCCACGTGTTCTCCTACTCCGCTTTGCCGTTGTTATTATTATCCCGTATAAATTTTGCAGACCGCGTCTCGGACGCATAAGGCGCAACAACAACACCTCGCGCGTGTTTTGTTCTTTCTTCGCGTTCTTCGTTACGAGACGTATGAAAGGCATAGATAGGGAGGTATAGTCTTGGCTTTAAGCGCGACAGACGATAGACAATGGCAAACAACGTATCAGAGTCGGAGCTGCAATTTTTTTCATACGCGCGTATTATGTAGGTACGAAGTGTGCGGGGATCAATAGTCAGAAGTGGAGCGTAAGCCATAATTATTCAAATGGCCGAGGCAATGTAATTTATTTTGAAAAACGTTTCGTTTCTCGTGCCCCTTTAATCAGAGGTGTAATGCGTTCGCGTGAGCAGCTGTTGGTTGCTGCTGCTACAACTGATGATGATGATGATGATGGCGATGGCGATGGCGATGGCGCGAGAATGCGATTTCCCGACGACACGAGCGAATGCACGCGTGTGCGTGCGAGCCGAGCCGAGAAGCTTCCGCGTCAGGGGAGGGGGAAAGTACGCCCTCTCCACCTCCTCGAGCGAGCCATAAATTAACGCATTCTAGCGTTAACATTCGAGAGTAACAGCCGAGCTACTGCCGACTGCGGACGCGAGCTACGCACTTTTATTTCTTTCCGTTTCATTCAAATGCGAAAAAGGAGAGCCTTTCATCGCGCCGGAGGCACACAGAGGTTCATTAATCCGCGCAAGCACTCCAGCTATTCAAGAGCGCACTGTTTCATTACGGTTCCGCGAAAAGATTCTCAGAGAATTATATCGAGAGGGGCGCGTTGCATTTAGCGCTATAAAACTGATACGCGCTCGGGAGATTATTCGCGAAATATCGGGAGGTCGTTATTTCCGTGGCGCCGATACGCGCCAATTTGCGCTCGACGCTCCCGCCCGACTCGTTTAATTTTCTCCTCGGAATGAAATTGCCGACTCGGAGAAGCGCCGGCGAATTTTGAAAATCGCCTCGAAGATAAGAACTTTTTAAAACGCCTCCGTCCAGTCGTTGCGCAGCCGTCCCCTCGCGCGAGTATTGTCTTGAAGGGCGGGGGCGGGGGTGGGTAAGCACCTACAGCATTCAGCGAAGGAATGCTCTCCTATGTTTTTCACGCGTGTAGTTATCGCGGGGCAAAAAAGTAAGCGCCGCGCGCGCTTTTAAATTTTAAAAGCCGAGCTGCGAACTTTGAAAGTGTTCATCGCGCGCGCGTGTGCGGCGAGTCTCCTAATGCAAAGCCTATAAAATATCGGCCGAGTTTTAAGCAATTATGCAAATATTTTCTCGCATGCGGGATCCGTAATTTTCGCGGCTTTCTGAACACGCTCGAGCTGCGCACGGCTATCGGACTCGTTTCGCGCCTCCAAAAGCGCTAAATGCTCGGACGACAATACGAAGCCGATACTTTTATTTCTTACTTCGATCCCAAAACCCGTGCGCGAGTCGCCGACGCTAAATTGATAAAAGATAAATCTTGCACAATCGAATTAAATGAAATAGAATTGCTGCCGAGCGACGCGGCAATGGTATAATCTGTCGCGCTGCTGCTCTCTTCTTACTTTTAATCTGCGCTGCTACTTATTAATTCTACGTATAGATCGTAACGAGCTGCCTCGAGTCCCCGTTATGCGAAAAGAATATAATCCATTGCTTCGCCTTAGCTTCTTTCTGCCTCGGCAAAGTAATTGCGTTAGAAGCGGCGCGCAAAGACGAAGATTACACGGGAAAGGAAAACAGAATTAAGGAATCTAGCGAACAGTTCGCTCGGGTTATTTGATATTTAAAGCGTAGCAAAGTCAATGTAAATTACACGATCGAATTACACCAAAGTATCGCTCCTACAGTCATACATAAATAAATGTGTGTGTGTGTGTGTGTGTGCGCGCGCGACTGGGTTGCGCCACCTCTCGCATCCCATTACAGAGCTGTAACATTTTTCGCTATTAATATCCGTGTTCGAAAGGTCGATATAGAATTCGCTCGTTCTATTATCTCGTCAACGCGTTTTTCTGTTATTTCTTTTGCGTTGCGCGGAAAAGCCGTGAAAAAAAATTAAATCAGCGAGCAAGTTGATACTACGCAACGAGAAGTTGTGATTGTAATTTGGCACAAGCTCCTCGATAATCTACTTTTGCACCTCGATTGGCTTATTTCGATACGTTCTTACATTAAAGTTGAAGCTCGCAATCCCGTATTCGAGCCAAATATTCAAACCTAATAATGTAAATATGCTATAACTTTTAACGTGAAATTTCAAAATTTCATCGGATGCCTTTATTCGGCTTAACTGCTCGACTTCCAAGTATTGGGCTGTTCTTTGCTACAATCGACTTGGCGAATCGCTTGCAAGTGACTAATTGTTTCTAAGCAAAAATAAGAAAAGCACCAACTCACCTGCTTCCTTGGGATTTTTTCGTCTTTGGCCTCTTGGTGATCGTCCGCATGTCGTCCGGTATCGGCATTGTTGAAGCATATCCATGTTCGGCTTCTGCAACGGAACAACAAACGAATTCGAATGAGCAACTGAATCAACTCCAAAATATTTGCTTTGACCTTGGACGCGTTTATTATTTCAAAGCAATGCAAAATTTATCGAAAAGTGACTTTTTTCGACGCCTGCTGCGCAAATTTTTTAAAATATTCGTTAAATTATCGCAACAGCGGAACGAGGTCGAGGATAGAAATTAACGTTTTAATACCCTTCGAGTTATTTGAGAAAATTTTTTAATTCCCCGAGCATTAAAAAGAGTCTTAAGCAACCAAACAAAGGTTGGAAGCTAACTTTTTCGGTAAAGCAGCTGCTCGTCTACAATTTTTTAAACTTATCCTCGAAGAGTGATAATAATAATGTGGGCGTGTAATTTTAATAATTTTTAGCTGATCCGCGAAGATAAGCCGTAACAATGCGAGTAGGGAAAAAGTGCGACTCGGAACACGTAAAAATATCCATCCAAATTATTAATCGCGCCATCCGCGCTACAGGACTAAAGACCAGTGCATTTTTTCATAAAATGCAGTCCCTGGACTGGGTAATTTACTTAAGCTGTTAATTTATAATAGCGTATGCCGCGAAGAAGAGTCTTACGAGACACAAGGGAGCTTTGCTTATGAGAACCTAGAAATAAGTAGATTGCACATCGTGAAAATTATTCGAGTTTACGTGGTATTCTTAAATTATGCCAGCGCGTGCAGTGTATTAATTTAATCAAGTAATCAATGGCTCGAATAGCTTCTTCTAGCGAAAATAAACCTTGATGAATATTAAGTTTTACTTTAATTCTATAATTAACGAATTTTGCGCGCAGAACTGTTGGCTCGTTAAAAATGCAATAAATAAAGTTCAGTTCCGCGTGCGAAACGTTCGATTATTTACTTAGCAGCACACGCGCGCGCGCACACGCGGGAGGGGGCGAGCAAATTGCTCGATACGAATGTTAAGATAACATTTAAAAAAGTGAAAAGTAAAATTGTTGTCGGCGCTCCGGCGCGGTACGAGAGTTTCCTTTATCGGGTGCAATTCGCGTGCCGAAAGTTGTAAAAGTACCGGCAGTTAAAACGACATTGGTAAATTCGGCGAGCGACTCGTGCGCTCGTAACGAGCGCGCGTGTGTCTGTGTACGAGCGGAGCGGATGAAACGGCAGAATACGAAAATAACAAAATAATTGCAGCCAAAGTGGGTCAAAGGAAAGGAAATCGAACTTGACGATTATCGACGAGGAATGGTGTTTTCGCATCCCTCCCTGCACGCGACTCGCCGACGACCGACGACCAGCAGTCGGAGAACAAATATAAATTCGAGCAAAAAGCAAGCAAGGAGCCACCGAGGAGGAGACTCGCTTTTGGATACGCGTTATCGGCTGCGGCTCGTAAATCGCGAAACGCAGATACCGAACAGTCGAGGGTGCGAGCGGACCTGAAAAATGCGCGCCGAGGGAGCAGTTCGCAGCAAACTAATAACACAACAATAATCATACGAGGAGGAGGAGGAGGCGTGTGTCGGATTATCAAAGAAGGAATTATAGTGTATTGGAGTGTAGCCGAATTAATCGTCTTCCTAGGCTCCGCCGAGTCTCCGAGGCACGAGTCGAAGTTGGAGTTGTTTCCGTTTCGCGATAATAACGATCGAAACCGGACGCCTCGCGGGGGCGCGGCTCTTCGAATTAATCGAACGATCGAAATTTTCCTCGAGCGCACCAACAAGTCTCTTCGCCTACTGCACGCGCAGATTTAACGAAATGCTCTTTCGCAGCATCCGAGCGGACCAACTTATCCAACGAGAAGCGCAAAAACTTTGAATGATTACGTTTTGAAAATCGCGTTGCTCGCCGCGCCTTTAATTGCAAAAAGTTCGAATCGCTCGTTAATTACAACTCTCGATGTACCGATTTAATTCAATCGCTGGCTGGGAGACGACGAAAATTTTAATGCCTTCGACGGGCACAACTTTAAACGCGAGATGTTTCACTTTGATAAAAACTAGGCTGCACTTCTTATTGAAAATTAATGCGCTGCTTCGGCCGATAATTATTCGTAAGTCACTGCCGTCGAATCAAGGCTTCCAACTTAATAAGCTACATCATTAGTTTTCGCTCGAGTATGCGAATCCTCCTGCGGGCGCTCGATTGCCTTTGTGCACCGATGTTCAAAGTATTCTTTTATTTTTTCCCAGCTGTTGGCTCGCGACAGGAAAGTCGATTCTGTATTTTCCGCGTTATTTTCCTGTTGCGTGCGTAAATAATATTTACGATACGTCGACGAGTCGCGATTTCACTCGGATCCTACATCTGTATTAATAATAATAAACGACGAGGCTTTACTATTTCTCGTCCCAACGCAATAACGCAATGCAGAAAATAATTACGGAGTTAAGCCGAGCCAAAGATTTACCAAAGTTTTTTAGCCTTTCGCTAAAAACGATGTTTAAGCGGCGCAACGGTCAAAAGCTCGAAACATTTATTTTGCTAATATCGCCACGAGTGTGTTGGTTCGTTATCCGTCTGTGCAAATCGAACCCACCTCCGGCGCACGTAAAAAGGGCATGAAATCGCTCGGAAAATTAAAAATAAAATAACTATTTGGATCGCGTTGGGAGGATAGATGGGCGCCGGTTCGGGTGCTTGAATTCTCCTTCGAGAAATTAGTCGTTAAAATAAGAGATCGGCAAAATGCAAAGTGCAAAATGCAAAGTACGGAATATCGCTTAAAATAGGCTGTAGCGACCAGATATAAATTACATTTCCCTTACAGCGGAATACAAAATTTAAGAGCAACATTCTTCAAAAGCGTGTATTTATGCGTCGTATAAATTCGAGAGAGAAAATAATTCTTATTGTTAGCGGCTTAAGTTAAGATGTATAAAGTTCGAGGAGCGAGAAAAACAAACACATCAATTTCACACGCGAAACGTATTAGAAAAAATACAGGGAAAACCTGTTGTTTGGCTTTACGAATCTAATTAGATATAAATAAGTAACTCGCAACTATAAAAATAGTCCAGAGAAATAAAAATAACAAAGCCGAGGAGGGGAATAAAAACAAATGCTTAAAGACGAATAGAATAGAATGGAATGGTAAGTTTTGTGAATTAACGTCGGGAGCGAAGATTAGTTTCATTTATTTTACGCACGCGCGAACCTCCGCTGCCGAAATGCCCCCGAGATTTTTACCAAATTAATCTTTAGCTTTTATCGAGTTTGCTGTAGGTTTTTCCTTTTTTTAATAAATAATAAAATCGTAAAATCGTAAAATCAGTCGTTGCAGAGCTGCTTTTGAACGCTCGAAAATTACACCTAATGCTTAATTGTGGAATTAAAAAAAGATCCAGAGGACAGGGGCGTATTTTACAGATTTTACTTAAATAGCAATTAGCCCGTAGCTCTCTGAGCTTATTATAACAAGCCCCGATTTATGGGCTGGAAAATTTAAAAGCAAGAAACGGCTCTTGGAAATTTATGAAAATCTATACTCGGCTGCTCCGGACTAATGGTCTTGTTAACGGTGTCAGCGTCAAAGCTTTGAATTAACATTCCGCATTTTTCCAAGTTGATCGAGGGACAAATCTTCGTTGTCGCGTTGTTAAAAGATACCAGCCATGGGAGGGGTGAAGCGCAAAATACACCGCAGGGGTCGTCGTTTATCCTCGACCACTTGGACGAGCCTCGGCTCTTGATTAAAAAATATCCCAATCATTATGCCGAATGCGAATTCGTTTTATTCAATTGCAACTCTCGTTGCTCGCTCCTTAAATGTGCAGTGATAAAATAGTTGCATTTTTAGTTTTTTGCGTCTTACCCCCCACCCCCCCCCACTCCAATCAGCGATTTTTTCTTCAAGCTTCGCGATAGTAAACGAATAATTGTGCGGAGTTGCAAGCTGTGCGTTAAAATTTATCCAACTTTTGCCGTAGAAAATACGGAGATAAAGCAAATAGTTTTATCCGACGAGGCTCGGGATCATTTTACTGCGTTACGTTTACGCGCTTACTTTGCTGCGAGCGAAAATTTAGGAGAAACTCTCGAATGATTTCACGAAACGAGACCTCGCAATTTTAATATGTAGCTTTTATTTTAGCGGTGCAAATTCAATGGCGTAAAAAATGTTCCCCTATTGGCTTTGTTAAAAATACTCGGAAGATCGGCAAAAATTTGGATTCGTTCAATGGTAAATGGACGATTTTTGTCATTAATCCATAATTTGACGAGGCAGGCGCTGCTTAAAAGTGGAGGAGCGACGAGGAAGGCTACCCTTGGCCTCCTATCAAAAAATGAAATTTTTCATCCTTCTAAATAGCGTATTGTACGTTAAGGAATACAAAGTAAAGCGGAACCAAAGCTTCATTTTATGTCTGAGAAAACTCGGTGTAACTACTCTAGCAGTTGGGAAAATTTGACCTTAAGTGTAAAAAGTTGTTTCTACAGCGACTCGAGAAGATTTTTCAGTCTCAATAATTGAAATTTATTTTGAAAGGAAAATCGTAATTCATATTAAACAGCCTGTCACTTAAATACCGATCTCACTTATAATAGTCATGAAAGGTCAAGTGTGTAGTCACAATACCTCCGCGTTTTGGCACTAATTCAAAGATTTCGCGCGATATTTCAATCCGTTCGTTCTAATCGATAATTTTCTTTAAATTTAATTATTGCATAAATCTAGTGGCTTCGAAATTTACAATCGGACGGCAATCCGCTTCTTCATTTTGCGCCTCGTCCGATTTCGAATTTTAATTCGCGTGATTCACGATGTTAAATCCATCCTCGAGCCCAAGAACAGCACCGCTACTAAAGGAAAGGACTAATGATAGTAACAACTTTATCTCGTCTCGGTTGTAGTTACTACATCTTGAAACAGTAGCCTTAGCCAGTCAGTATTGTAATGTAAAATAATACAAAGTACCGTATTCCTCGATCAGAAGTGCAAACGCACACGATCCATATACGTACATAGGTGAGCGCGCACGTGCGCGTGCACGTATACGTGCCCGAGTGTAGAGCAGAGAACAAGACGTAGGAACAAATGAGAATACGGCGACTCGATTCCAGAGCAACGAAACAAGAAGAGAAAGGAAGGAAGGGAACACATTATCACTGTCGCACATGCATACGGCCATATACGCTTGCATCGATTAGACGTACAGCAGTTGCATGTGTAGATGCGATTGCGAAATAAGCGCCAGGCGGTGCGACTCGTCGCTGATCGTCGCTGTCACTGTCGGTACGTACATTCGAGTAACCCCGAGACTTCCCAAGAGCAACCGACACCTCGGCTTTTATTAATTAAGATTTCGCGTCGAGTCCATTGCCACCACTGCCCGTACGTGTGCGTGCTTGTGTGCCAGGCGGAAAGCACCAGAGGGAGGGCCGCGTGTTAGCATCGGGAAGTTTTGTCTTTATTCGTCGACTTGACGAAACGCGCCGACTCCGGCGGCTCGGACAGACCGGTTTTTTGTATTTTTACGTCCGCTTATTCTCGCCAAATATTCTTCCTCCGCGCTCTTTTTCGACGAACTTTAATGCTTGAGAGGCGCGTGCGCGATTTAGCGAAGTCGACTGGCGTAAGGGCAAAAGCTGCTTATAAATTTTAATCAGATGTAAACAAATTTCGCTCGAATAATAACACGCGCGCGCACGTTTAACGAATATTAAATAAGTTACGCGATTAATTATAACGAGCTTGGCGAATTCCGAATATGCAAATGCGCGCGGTGCAAAAATTTAAACTCCTCGCCGGCGTGGACTAGAGTGTGTTTGGTCCCGTGGGGTGAACACGATGTTGATACAACCGTAAAAATCCCAAAAACACTTGTGTCTCTTTCTTGCGGATTTCGCGAGGAGAGCCGATTTATTTTTATTAAAACCAAATTCGCCGCCGGCACAAGTATTGGAAAGTTTGAAAGATAAAATTTCCCGATACTCGAATAAACAAGCCGCTTCTAAGAATCGCGATGCACGTAAAAATAGTATACGCCTAATCCTCTCTGTCTCTTGAACGATTTTTATTTTATTCGCAAAACCGCCTCGCGAATGAAAATTATATAAAACTCGAAAAACACCATTTAGCGAGATGTAAACAAATAAATATAACATCGGGCCCGGTTTTCTTGCTCGTCGCTTTTGTCTTTCGCGCGACACACGTATCGCGTACACCTTGGCGTGTATTGGGCGCACGCGGGCGCTCAAACTAAAAATAAACGCGCGATACGAGATAAACAAAATTCGTTGCATAAAAGGATCGGGTAAATTTAGAAGCCCAATTTCAGGCGAAACAATTGATTGTCCCGTCGCTGCAAGTGGAGCGGCTGATCGAAATCGTGGATCGCCTTCCTCTTAGACTTCAACGGCGACACTACGGGTCGGCAATTTTAAAAAGCCCGAACTAACGCCGAGATTTTCGACGAATATCGCGCTTTGACGCGTTCCAATTTGAATTAGCAGGCAGCGACGGCCGGTAAAGGCGGTGCGCTTTTAAAATGCATCCCCAAATGTCACTATCGCCTCTTACTCGGCGAGTGGATAGCCACTATCGGGCGAGGAAAACTCCCCGAGGCAGCGCGGCTTTTCACCCAGACTGACCCTCGGGGACCAGACCCTAACCTCCTCGAGAAGGAAATGAAAAAAGGCTCTCCTGGCCTTTAAAGTGGATTTCTCGCGAAGAGGAGCCACGCGTTCGAATTAAGCACCGGGCCACCAGGACTAGCAGTGTTCGGTTCTTTTAAAATAACACCCCTTTTCCGATGATCGCTGCGATTCGCTACAAAAGTTCAAGGTCGCATTGGCATTCGGACGCGCTTCGCGTCGTCCATGAGATTATCCCCGACATCTATTCCTTCTCTTTGTCCACGGATACCTGCAATTCGATACTCCACCTGTAATTCCAATCGATTCAATTGTGCCCCGTAAGAGGTTATTTGCATTGCTGGTTCAACGCGACAACAAGCAATTACATTAATACTGTGAACGCAATTAATTTTTAGACGTTGATTGATATTTTACTTATAAAATTACGGCGGAACAACCGTAATTTCGATTCCTTAGGAGGCCAATTTCAACTCGAGAGTACAAGCCAATGCGCCTAATGCAAGAAAGGGATAAGGGACGAGGAAAAAGGGCAGTGACGTTCGAAAAACTTGGACCGCGTATTTTTCGAAACTCATTTTTTCTTCATTCTTACGCCTGAACTCTTAAACAGAACCTCTGATCGACTTTAAAAAAATTAGGAAATGCATAAAGCGTGTGCCGTTACATGCTGAAACTTTAACAAACCCATAAAAATTCGTATATTTTCGTGAAATATTCACAAATCACGAGTTTTTAAAACTACATTCTTAACGAATAAAGTCGCCGCTTTATAGCAATAATTTAAGAATTTTTATTTATTATTTTTTTGCGTCTCAAAAATAACATTATATTTCGACTTTTCGACTTTATAAAATTTTCAATTTAAAAATCTTGCTGCAATGCTTAGTATCAATAGCTTTCTACGTGTATATATATATATATATATATAAAACTAACGTGAATTTGCTCCATAATGCATGATAACGATAAGTATTACGTAAACGTGTATTATAATTTGCTCGTTTAAGAAAAACGAAATTGAAAATAATTAGCTAATTTTAATCGATAAATCTCTCAGAGGAAATATTTAGGATGTACAAACTGCTTTTGGAAATAAAAATTTCTGCAAATTACTTAAATGTATAAAACTTAACTTTGTTATTGAACCGATATAGTATAAACAAGTCTCAAAATTGTTCGCAAAATTTTTCCACCTGATAATACAAAAAATATGCGGAATTGATAAACGCAGGACAAGAAAGAAACATAAATTAAAAATTTAATTACATTTTTAATCTTGTAATTATATCAATGTTACATTATTATTAATTATTCGTTCTATAAACATTTAATATAAAAATCTTTATGGCCTATTTATTTTTTGCTTAAAGGTACAGATTATTTATCGATGTAAAGCACACGATTAATT
The DNA here is from genome assembly GCA_018907185.1 of Platyscapa corneri. Taxonomy (NCBI): domain Eukaryota; kingdom Metazoa; phylum Arthropoda; class Insecta; order Hymenoptera; family Agaonidae; genus Platyscapa; species Platyscapa corneri. Next base: position 5,351,356 of record JACCHW010000024.1, on the reverse strand, counting down.
TATATTTATAATTATAATATTTATATCTAATCCTCGAATATAACCTACATTTGCATTCGCGAATCGCGCTTTCGTTTTAGTTATTGATAAACAGTTCACTGCACAAGAAAATATTAGCTAACTTCAACATTAAATTAAGCATTAATTATTACGAGCATTTTTCGATCGCAAATGTTAATATCACATTTTCACGAATAGGCAACTCGACTTTACACACGTGCTTTCGATACTTGCAACATTCGCAAAGATGAGAATCCTTTCTTACCGACCGACTTTTCGCACTTTTTTACAGTCAACTTCTAGCCGATGTCGAAGCAACATTAGCAACGACCGCGCTATTCGCGTTTACCGTTTACCGTCTCTCCTTTATTTCACGTCTTTGCTAAATTTGTTGCTCGGTATGGTAAAGTCGAAGTGAAAAGCTTAGAGAAAAAGACGCGTCTCAATTTATTGAAAATTTATTAAAAATTTAAAATCATAAATTACCGGGTTATTAAACTATAAAATTATACAATCTCGTGACTGCAACGAGCGATGCACAGCTATACATTTAATTATAGATTACGCATATTTCGAGGATAAAGTAATTGATGTTTAATAATTTTATCTTTGTCCCCTACTTCTAGCGTAGCCCGGCATTAGTTCTACAGAAGTGGTATTGTCGTTTATTTCTTATCGAACTTCCGAGTACCGTTGACCGTTCGAAAATAACGTTTGTGCCATTGCTGACGACACGTAAAACAAATTCAATAGTTAATTGTTGTAAAAAGTTTAATAAGACTCTGACAGTTTTCGTTTTTGTCCGGGCACGAAAAGTGCTGCAATTAATTCAGAGATACGAGAATAATATCCAACTTCCACCTGAAAAAATTCGTCGTTGTTACGCAGCTTTATATTCCTTGTGTGTACACGTGTGCGTGCGCGCGCGCGCGTTTCCTTTTGCAAGTGTTGGAAAGGTCGAAAATGAAAAGTAACAAAGGAGGAAGCGTTTACATATCGTACGATAATTGTTTTGCGAAAGAATCGTTACGACAAATGTTTCGAAACGCTGTCAAAATAAAATGACTCAGAGCCATTACGCGAAAAGTTTTCTTTTTTCAAGATTAAGAGAGGAAAAACATATAATAAATCTCAGAGTCGGTTTTCTAAATATTATGGATGCGGATTGGTCATCGACACTTGACCGGAGCGAGCAAAAACCGCCGCAAATAAAAAACAAATATCAATAATTAACGGCGGCGAAATAAAAAGAAAAATCGGCGTCTCGATTTAGCGCTGGAGTTTTCGAAAAAACAAGTCTTTAAAACAAATGGTGATAAAATTTTATTAAGAGCGAGCGGAGAGGAAGGCGCTCTCGGAGGATAAATCGAGAGACAAAGGAGGTCCTGTTCTCACGTGCAAATGCGCGTGACTCGGGGCCCTTGTTCGCGTCATCAAACGGCAGCATCATTTGGAGTTTAATCGAAATCAGCGGTGCGCGCCGGATAAAAGAATCGTCGTCCTTGCTTTTTTCTCGGCTTTGGGTTCGCGCCTCTCGCCTCTTATTTTGTACGGATGATGCGCGATTTCCTCGAAACTTTATTTACGTAACGGGAAGCCAAGCAGCTGCACCGTTGCTGTCTCGATGCCGGTAGTGCCACGCGCGCAGAATGCACACCGAGAGTCAAGTCATCGCTTCGACAATGCACCTTTTTTCTCCTCTCGCGATCTGAATAAATTTTCGAGAGCCGCGCGCTTCGGCTCCGAAGACTCTCTTCTTCCTTCTGGGGCCCGTTGCGAAGCCCGTGCTATTTCCGTCGGTCTGTTTGTTATCGTACGTGCGCGCAAGATGTTTGGGGATCGCTACCCGTTATGTGATTTAACGGTGGCTGCTCCTCGGGACTGGGACGGCGCGCGTAACAAAACATTGCACTCGGGAAAACGAAAACACTTTAGCAGGAGAGCAGAAAAACACGAAAACGGGAAAAATCGAATCTCGAAGATTAAAGGCCCGAAGAGGGAGGAAGAGAAGTCGTCAACGCCCGAGATTCGAGAGAGAAATTCTTGGCAGCAGCGCGAAAGTCCTCGAGTTTGACGTTCGATCGGCCCACTTTCTTTTCGCGCGCACATCTATCCCAGCGATCTGCAGGATTCCCGAAATTATTGTTACCCCTCCGCCGCCGCCGCCCCCGACCGTAATGGCGCGCATCCCGCCTCGCCCAAGAGCCAATCTCAACAGCCTAGTTTTCGGACTAATTGAAAATGTCCATCTCGACTCGGCTCATGGCGAAAACAGCATCGGCATCAACAGCGCCGCGAGCAGCGGGGAAAGGGGCGAAAAGCATCGTGGTGTAAGTAAACACAGACACACGCACGAGCCGAGAGCCTGACGCGCGGCGCAGCAAGTGGAGTGATAAAATGAGATCATCGCGCGCGCACTTTCTCGCACGCACAGCCGGGCAGATGCACGTGTGTGAGCAGATCGAAAAAAGGTACTTGACGTTTGGAAAGACGTTTGAAGATCACCACCAATATGACGAGCCCGTACACCATATATCCTTTTCATTTTTCTTTTCGCCTTTTTCTTCTTTTTTTCTTTTTTTCCTTTTCGTGGCTTCACGACCATCATTACTTCAACGTTTGCTTATAAATAATCACTTTCGAGCTTCTGCGCGCTCTTTGCTCGCTCTCGGCTGTGATTCCGAGAAATGCATTTGAATTTGCATAATTTATCTCCGCGCGGTACAAATACGTTGGACTCGTAATTTCTTGGTTAAGCAGCACCAAGTGGAGAACGAATGCTCGCGAAACGAACGTTGCAGCTTTCGAGTGGGCATTTTTATTAATAAGCCGAAATATTTCTCAATTCTCAACGAACCCCGCGAGTGCTTTTGTGGAACAAGAAAGGAAATCGTAAAAAAACGCGATGCATTCGCTTTGAGAAATAAATTTTTGCCAATAGAATTAGTGACAATTGTTCCCTTTAACGGTACTTTCTTTTGTAAAATATTGCATAAAGTTAGTACACAATTTGTTATTCCAAAGTATTAAAAGATATTTTTTACAGTCTTATCTTATCAACGCCAGTCTGGCGCGTTAATTGCTTATACATTCGATGCATTAGGATTTAATTGAATTTTAAGCCTTTATTATCGAAATGGAAAACGGCGAAAAACTTCTCTCCCCTTGCTCCCCTCCAAGTTTGGTCTGTGCAAAGACTGGGATTTGAAAACAGCGCGTAACAACGTCGATTGCACTGCCATGTATATAGTAATCTTGCACGATTGGCTATGAACATATTGTGCTCCATTTATTCACTGTCTTTTCAAATAACTGTATATGATTAAGCTTTTTCGACTCACGCTTTTATTTTACGATATGATTGAAGCTCATAATGGAGATTTAACATGCGCCTCGCGCTCCGAATGATTTGAAAACTTATATTTAATTATATTAAGCTGCCTGCAGTGGTGGTTGTGCGTAAAACGCCGAGCTTAGCTTTTAACACGCGTTCAAGACCGATTGAATAAAAAAACCTTTTAAATCCACCGATTTTACTCGAATCTAAATGAACTGGCTACGAGTACTCGAGAAGCCGAGGAGCGTTTGCGAACTCTCGTGCGGAGTTTCAAAATTGTCACCTCGCGCGAACGAATAAAAAACCACGCGAGATACCCGAAATTCCACGCATTACGCATTACAGGCGGGCGTGAAAAAAACATGCCACTATTTAAAGCAATAAATCCAAGCGCAATGGCACAGTAAGTAGACGAAAAAAGAAGAGACGCAGTCAATGAAGGGGGCGAACGAAAGAGAGAGAGAGAGAGAGAGAGAGAAAGAGCAAGAGACCTGGAAGGGGAAACAATTAAGGGATAAAAAATAAACACGGATACAAGACACAGGAAAGAAGCAGTCGCTTAGACGGTCATTTGATTGGGAACTGAGCGTAAGTAAAAAAAAATAAATCCCCATTTTTTTATCGCTGAATAAGATTTTGTTTTTCTACACCGTCGAATTGGAAAAAAAACTTAATTCGACGTGTATTTTGTTATCGATCCGTCTCACTGCAATACGCTGTTTCGTCGCTTTGGATTACGAATTGTTTTTTCGAATCGCTATTGTCGCGCAGTTTCGACTCCGTCCGCCGTTTTTATTTTTCTCGACTTATTTTTTATGTCCATGTTTTTGATAAAGCCGAGGGAAATTTTTTGAGTATTGATATCGGCTCGAGCACTATTAATATATTTAACGTGTGTAGGATGCAGATTTGCAGATTCTTCGTCAACAGTAGTAAATTCAGTCGATATGGATCGACCTCGTAGAATTCGAGTTCGAAAAAAATAACGGTTAAGCGAACTTGTCACGCGACGACAATCGAATTCTATTTTCTTTTCGCGTTGACGACGACGACGACGACAACCGCGGCGACGGCGGCGGGGACGATGACAACGACGACAGACGTTATTTAAAGAAGAGGTTTTAGCGTGAATTTTTTGATAATACAGAATCTTGACCTTTAGGGAGGAGACAAAGGTCCAACGAGAAATTTGAAAAACAAAAGATGGCTCGAGAGAACCGAGAGTGGCTTGTGTTGCAACATTGTGCAATAATTTAGTAATCGCCGGAGTCAAATTTTATGCGCAGAGAATTGCTTTTGGAAGTCGTCGTCTGGCCGATCGCGCAAACAATATGAAATTGGCTCCAACAGCAGAGCGAAGCGATTTTATTTTCAAAAATCTCTTTCAACCGCAACTCGAGCAGTTAGTGGACTGTACACTTTTATTTTTAAATACAATTATCGTCAGTTATGGTATTTATCTTTTCGAACGTCAGGTACTTTTTAATTGTGTATTCAATCCGAGTTCCCGATAAGTTTACAGGAAAAAAGTGAATTTAATTCAATTTGGCCTAACTGTTATTAGAATTAAAATTCAAATATGATTACGAAAACACGAAAAAAGTGAATACGTTTCTTATAGTCACAATCAGCATGCTTTTGACAAAAAAATTACTTCATATTAAGTATTTATATAATCAGCTTGGAGCGAGCGAATATTCAGCGATTGTTTTCAACGCGCAATTAAGAATATATCCATCTATTGTGTTTTACAACGAACATTTAAAGATTGCACGCTTGTATTTTCCCAACGAGAGAGAGAGAGAAAGAGAGAGAGAGAGAGAGAGAGAGCGCGTTTTATAGGGGATTTTATTCAAATCCAAATTATCATTAGGCAAAGCGAATCCATAAATAAATGTACTATTTTGAAGCCTAATAAATTCGCGCGATCTTTTGTGGTGATACGGCGACAATAATATTCGAGCAAAAGTATGCATCGCTTTAAATGAATGCAACGAAACACTTCGACACCTGAACTAGTTTGCAAAACTCTTTTAATGCTTTCCTTTCGAAACCTTAAAACTCAAATCCGTGGGTAGGATAGGAAGAGAGAAGAAAGAGGAGAGCTAAAGAAAAAAGCAGCAATTGTAGCTCTAGAGTTTCTATACAGAGATAGAGAGAGAGAGAGAGAGAGAGAGAGAGAGAGAGAGAATGAGGAGAGGAAGTGAGGAGCGGAGAGGGGCGGCCCAGCCCGGGATGGGAAGGAGGAAGGGAGAGAGGTTAGGTATTTACTTCCAAATTTAAAAGTCCGCGCTTATTAAGAAACAAGAATTCAGCGCAAAAATACCTGTGTGACGTTTTGTTTTAAAGGCGAGCACGCGATCGTTATATTGTCCCGGATCATCGTCGGCGAAAGAAAGCGTTTAACGGGGTATTTTGCACCACCAGAGCCATTAGAACCGTCGGTTGTCCAGCCCGCACGATTTTTTACGGCAAAAAAAAAGTCAAGGGGGACGACTCTTCTAATAAAAACGACAAGCATCTCGCAATGCCAGGGCGAGGAACAGCGCGCCGCTAATATAAATTTGAAAGATTTCTCGGTTAGAACGGCGGCGGGGGGGCGAGGCGCGGACCCGCAACTGCCACATCACATCTCCGTGGCGCGACACATTCTTCGCGGAAACTCGGATATTCCCCGCGCGACTCCTCGTGACCGACAGCCGCTCCCCCGTCACCGGCACGATCAGCTGCACATTATTAGCGCGTGTGTTGCCCGATCGAAAGCAGCCGGACCGTCACCCATCGTCGGGAGTATTCAACACATGTCTGCGCGCCTAAAAAGGTTATGTGCGTGCGTACGAGTAGCGATGCGGAGGCCTTGGCTGGCGTCAAGCGAAATCTAGCAACTCGAATCGAATAATCATCGAAAGGAAGGCGCAGCAGGACTACTAATGCTAAGCGAGTGCCGAGCGGGCGCTCGGTCCGCTGCCTCGTCTCGGGAAAGGGCCAACATCCTTACCTCTATCTCTTCGTTCGATATACTCAGCGGCCTGCAGAAGGGCAGCAATGCTCATATTTCCCCAGTTTGGCGTGTTCCCCCGCTGTTCCCACCACCGCTCCTGCTCGTGCACTCTGCCTCTGTCTCCAACGAGGGCGCAAAACACCAGATACAAACACTTCTGCCGTCGACGATCGGACACAAAGCACTCGACGATGCGCGATTATGCGGTCGAGAGCGAGATCTCGGAGATCGGAAAGCCGTGGCTCGCTTTGTTATTCTCTGCTCCGATTATCTCACTCGCCTCGAAAATATGACACGTACTGATGCAGTCGCTGCTGCTGCTGCTGCTGTTGCTGCTGCCGCTGCTGCTGCTCACTGCTGCTTTCTCTCCTCTTTGCGGATCCCCGCAACTCCCGGCCCTTTTATTTGCGATTATCGTTATTGTATAAATATCCTGTGAACGAGAGGAAGAACGGGCGGTGAACTTCGCGCGTGTTACACGGCGAGGCGAAAGCGAATCGCGCGGCGCGCACGAGGCGAATCGCGATGGATGATAAAAAAAAGAGAGAACGATAATCGTGAACACAAGGAACGGCACGAGCGCGCACAGAAACAGGCGCACAGGCACACGCACACGCAGTCGGCGAGCGAGCGCGAGCGCGGACGCACGCACACCGTTCACGAAAAAAACAACAGCGACCGACGATTGGCTGTTGCACTCGCGGCGCTCGGAGAAGGAATAGCCCCTTTAACGCGGAAAGGAAAAAAACAACGGGAGGGAACTGCGCTGCCGTACACGTGTGCATTTGCGACGAGAGCCAGAAGTGAGAAAGTAAGATGCAGAGAATGAAAATTCCACGTCCGCGTCCGCTCTTTCCTCCTCGTCCGTCGGACGGATAGCGGCGGACTCCTTTTATCACGACGCTTATTCACTTCGCACAATGTATTATTATTGTATAACGTCCGCGGATCGACGTTTCATCTATCTTTCTTTCTTTCTTTCTTTCTTTCTTTCGTCATTTCAAGAAACTCGCGCACGCACACTCGGACTCTCCTCTCGTTGCGCTGCCCGTGAAATCCGGAGCAGCTGAAGGCGAAAATTGCCTCCCTCTCCCGATCTCCGCGACCCACCCTCGTCTTCCCTCCTCACTCTCTCTCTCTGTACGTGCCGCTCTTCCGATCGCTCTCTCTCTCTCTCTCTCTCTCTCTCATTCTCCCTCCCTCTCAAACGTGCTTGCTGGACCTCTCACTTTTATCGCTAGGATGTACCCAAGGCACGCGGGTGCAACGAGACTTTATCGAAAACTGGGCTTTTCAGCACCACAATGACACGAAATCCTACTCAAGAACACAAATAAACACACCCCACCACCCACCGAACTTAAACAAAAGTGTGCAAAAAGGACACGTTGTTTCGGTGTCGTTGTTACACACCAACCGTTTCGATGCAAGTGCGAGCTCGACAAAGACAGATTGATAGCGAGCGGGAGAGCGTGTGTGTGGAGAGAGAGAGAGAGAGAGAGAGAGAGAGAGTTAGAGCGGCAAGAACTACATTAACGATGATGATGCACTGGCACACACCGCGTTCGTTAAAAACCTCGATTGACGCGTGCCGATATATACAAATGCACACCCACAACTACGCACACGCGCCTCGATATACGCTTACACACGCTTAGGTGTGCGCGCGTACATAGCTATAGACAGATAGACAGATAGGCAGATAGACAGATAAAGAGAGAGAAATTATGTGTACCTGTATGCGGGATGCGTGCGAACGTAAGTACGTGCGCCGTCGAGTGTCGGTAGTTGCTTTGTGTGTGTGTTTGTGTCGTTAGGTGGTGGGTGGGTGGGTTGGTTGGTTGGTTGGATGGTCGATGTGTCTGTGTCCTGTGTTTGTGCGTGCGCGTGTGCGGTGTGGTAGGTGAGAGAGCTCGAGCGAGCGAGCTGTGCCTGTGTCGGTGTCGTCGGTCGGTCGGTCGGTCGGTCGGTATATCGGTAAGTGTTAGCACGCACTACGTACGTATCGTTAAATATAAATGTGATAATGGGGACTGTGTGCGTGTGCGCGTGTGTGTGGTGTGGTGTGGTGCGGTACGCGGAGCCGACGATACTACACGTGAGGAAAAAACGCACGCACGCACGCAACGGGGAACGAGAAGCGACTGAGGAGCCACTCAGCCACAAGCCACACAGTCGTCGCTCATAGCTCGTGTGTAGCAGCAGCAGCAGCAGCAGCGGCGGCGGCGACGACGACGACGGGAGAAACGCGCGCGCGCCGAGTCCGTTCTCGGGCTTTAAGGTGGGGATGACGAGGCATGAGCAGCCCCGCGGGGGAGGGGCCGCCGCGGCGACGGTATAGCGTCGGTAAGTTACAACATAAAAAATTTCCTACGCCGCTGCACTGAGCGTAGGTAATAAAGGAAACTGCACTCGATTGCAGAGGAGTCGCGAGTCGAGCGCAACGCCCCCCCCCCCCGCGGCTCGGACTGGCCATCGCCCCTCGCTCTCTTGCCCTTCTCCGATCGCCGTAACGGCTCGAGAGCTTTTCAAGACCTCGGGCACGTCTCCTTTGGACTTTGTCCAGGCCTTATGATTTTTTACCGACGTCTAAACATCGCCTTTATTTCGCGAACACTCTGCGCTCGCGGCATCCAGGAAGCAATTTTCGATACCGAAAATAGACCGGAGTTTTAACGAAAAACCCCGAAGAATTTTCGCCGTGGAATAAGCAGAGTCTGTAGTGGCCCATTATTGACCTTTAGAAGTTGCGAGCTGCTGAACAAAGTTCGGAAAATCACGATAACCTCCCGAAGATCATTTGACATTGAACGTTCTCGAAGAACGCTTTTACCACGTCTGAGCGCAACAACGAGAAAACAACGAGAAAATGCAGTAAACAAGCAGCAAGCCGAGGAGCTTGGAAATAATTTCTGAAAAATGCAGCGAAATTGATTTTACTAATGAAGTCGAGAGATCGAGGAAAAACGAGTTCAGCCGCGACCTGCGTAATAATTTTATATCCGCGAGCGGCGCGTGCATTTGCAACTGTCGATCGCGTATAAAGCGTAAACGCGTATTCTTGGAAACGTTGTAGCGCCGCGTTGCAATGCGCCTCGTTCAAAAGCCTAATGATAATTTTAGACTTTTTACAATGTATAGGTGGTGGCTGCGCTCGTGCCTCCTCGTCCGTACGATTCATTCGGTTGACGCACGTGACACGCGAGTGCCGCGGACTATTGCTATTACGCGGTTATGACCACTAAAAATATTCCGGCGACGTGCGCGCACGCACTTTTAAATCGCCTTGCACGAATCTCCGAAGCTTCGATCGGCGCGGGCTGCCCCATTTTAGCGTAATTGTAAAATAGACGCAATCTTACGTGACACCGGGATACGCGCCGACGGAGCGAAAATCTTGAGATGCGTTGATGATGCGTAAGAACGAAGCCTCTCGTGCGCCTCACTGCGTTCGTTGACATCTTTCGATTTTTTGTACGAAAACTTGGCAAATACTAAATGCGGTCTTTTCGATCGATGATTTAACGCGTTTTGCTTTTATTAACTTTTGCCTTGAATACAAGCCCGAACGGTGCTTTTTTAAATTTATCTTCTTATAATCTAATTAACCGAATAGCAATAAAAATCTGTTTTCGAGACTCGCGACGAAGATAAGAATAATTTACCGCTCGTTATTTTAGTTTATTCATCATCATCATCATCATCATCATCATTATGATTATTGTTGTTGTTGCTGTTATTTTGTTATCATTTAAAACGTCTTAGGACTTTTTGCGTCAACACTTGATCTACTCGAGAACACGAATATCTTCTTTTCAACGCAAAACTGATTCAGGAAACGCGTTTACATTTTGCTTCTACCAATTTAATGTTATTTTTTCGCCCTTATACTGCTTCAGTTTCCCTATTGAATCTCTGAATGCATTCAAATTTATTGAGCTACAAACAGCATTACGTTTGAAGTTATTTTTAATAAAATATGTTCTTTCTTCGTTTGGTGTTTGTATAATTTCGTATATTATTGTTTCCCGATCTATTATTGTCCCCAATCTCTTCAAGTTTATTAACAATTATTAGCGATAAATAATTAATTTACGATTATTATCTTTCAGTTTCTGAGATACCCAACAAACCCACTAATCGAGGCTGTAAGAATTTTTAACAAAGGGGGGAATGCACATTACGGAATATAATTTTTTCTTTCGTATCATTGCGCTGTTTATGATTGTACCAGTGTGTTTAGACTTTTTCTTTACCTATTGAACTTTTACCGTCGCCTCTGGGGTTACTAAATTTTCATTATTTAATTCTCAAAGCCCTAAAACTACTCGATTAGATATTTTCAGCGAATTTTAAATTTTGCCATTTGCATTTTTGGCAATAGTCTTTTATATTATCGAGTATGAATTGAGCGCGTATACGATGTAACTGTGTAAATGATACAGTCATCTATTGTAAACGCGCATGTGTGTGCGCGCATCTGCATTTGCAATATTGGAATTCCTGCAATAACCCGCCGATTTAATTTTATTATATCGACTCAAGGTTACACGGTACATTACAAAAAGTGAAAAAGGAGGAAAAATTAACAATTTAGCACAATTTCAGGATTTAGTATTTCTTTTACAAGAATCACAAAAAGCGAACGAAGAACATTTTTCAACTACTATATATAATTATTATTGCCATAAGAATATTCTCGAGATAAATTCCCCTTCCGTTTATTTATCATTGGTCAAATCTTATAAAAAATATCGTTTTATAATTCGTTTAATGGAAGAATCGACATAAAAAAACCTTCTCTATTTATTCGATAAGGAAATCGACAAACTGCGCGTAATTTCGTGTAGTTTGAACGATTTATTCATTTTTCAATCGCTTTTTAAAGCAATAATTGCACGCCATCACCAAAAAATGCCGAAAAGGCTAAAAGAAAATGCTTTAAAGTAACAACGCATTTATGAAAAAAGCTGCGCGAGGTGAAATATTTTAAAAGCACGAGGTTCGAGCATCGAGTAATCGGTCGATAGTCGTCCACATCGGGGATTCGAGCCCCAAATTCGAAATTGCACAAACGTACGGAGTTTACAAAAGAGCTACATTTTTAACGAGCTTTTCTTATTTTCCCGTTGGATCACAAGCGAATCCATTGCATCCCGGCAGTAATAGCAATAACAATAATAATCAAATAAGAGTCGATGGAAATATTTGAATGAATCGAGGAGCGGAACAATACGAGCTAAAAGCCATCGAATCCCGAGTTTATAGGAAACGCGTACCAAGTGCTCAGCGACGTGGCCAACAGCCGAAAATTTCAAGCCCAGGCTCGCGCGCCCTGTTCCTAATAGGAGCTCCATAATAAGCCCCATAAATAATGGGGCGAAGGCCAATGAGGACGAAGTCGGGGCCCTGAAAAGCCGAAGAAAGCGCACACCCGTCACGAACTTCACCTGGATCCTGCAGATGTGACAGACGGGCCCTGAAAAGCGCGCGAACCGAGTCCGAGGCGCCGGCCAATCGCGTGGGCGCACGCGCACGCTCGGGAGTTTCCACTTACGGAGGGAGCCCTTGGTTTCCCTTCGCTTTTTATCCGAGCGGTCGACTAATTTCCCATCGACTCATCGAGCTCGATTTTCTAATTGGTTTCCAAACTTTTTTAATTAGACGAAATTGGGAAAGCGAGGCTCTCTTTTCGGGTTCGCTTTTTCACGCGCTGCTGCCCGAGCGGAGCCGAGTCGCCCCGAGCCGACCTTTGTTCCCTTGCGTTGGCTTTAATAAAACGCTACTTCCTTGTTAACGAACGCACGCGGCTTTTGTCTTTTTCATTTTTCAAAATCAAGGAAACGCGAGAAACTGAATTTCGTCGTTGAAGGCAGGAGGAGGAGACGCGGAGGCCCCGGATTTCCCGCAGCAGAACCCCGATTCCGGGAGCAACGTCGGCTCTAAGCGGCAGCGGCGAATTCCTTCTCCACTCGGTCTTTGCGCGCAAAAGGATGATCGCGAGCTTTCCCAACCAGTATTATGCACGTGTGCGCAAACTCATTTGAATCCGCGGGCGTGAGCCTCGTTAGGAGAGCTGCGGGAACGAGACAAGGAAGTAAATTTTCGCGTCTACAAACGAAAGATTAGCGAGTGTCTTTGCAAAGGGTAGTTTATCGCATTCTTTCCGGTAAATTGGGACTCGAAGTTGGGACGTTTGAAGCTCGACGCTTTATTCGCGCGTCCGTGGTGCCTTGGATCCATTGCACGGGGGGGGGGGAAGCCAACCACCATTCGATACGTCGCGTCCCCGGCTGAAGCAGACTGTCGAGGTCGAGGTCGAGCGAAAGGTCGAAAAGCGCGTCGGGTTCGTTCGGGCGTCGTTAGTGCGCGCATCCTTCGATAATTAGAGCCGAGACAAAAATGATCCGAAATCAGGGTAATTGCTATAATTAAGTCGAGTTGTCGCAAAGGAAAGTAAGGGATAAAGAAACTCCTCTTGCGTGCGTTTGCTTGGCTTTAATTAAGCTCATTACTCGGGAATACTGGTGAAGCATGTTAACATAATGGCATGCGCAGCAAAATGGGAGCGCCGGAGGAGATCGCAGACGCACTCTCGGTGTCTCCGATGGAAGAGCAAGAGCGAGAGTCGACCTTTATTCTAAAGTGTTTAGCTGCTGACGCGAGCTTTGGTGGCGAGAGCCTAAACGGAGATGGGGGAATAAGAGCTCGAGGTACGTATCCAATCTCGAGAGCCAAGTTACGAGGCCCAACTTACATTCGTTTGTACAGGTTAACTCTACAAAGTGTTAATTATATCAGCAGCGGCAATTGAATCCTTCGATTTAATGCGCCGGGGGGTAATTGCCTGAGCAGCGGTACTCGTGACGACGTCGTGGGAGGAGACGAAAATTGGAAGCGCACACGTGGACGCGGATACGCGAGAAGGATATTTTTAATTCAGTCGCCGTTTCTCACGACCCGCATTAGTACGAGGGAACAACTTCGGTGTCCATTACTCTCGGATCGCCGTCATAATTTTTCCTTTCCACTCGCCACGATTCTTATCTCCGGCAATTGAGAGTTTATACGCTGTTTCTCTAATTTTATTCGTAAATTTTACGGTTCTTTTAATCGCACTGCCGGCATTCGTTGCACGCGTATTACACGTATTTCGTACTATCATTGTGTCGCATTACGTACACTCGAAATGGTCTTGTTCCGCGCTCGTTCCCTTATTTTACACTTTTACATAAATTAGCTTCATCGAGAGCCGAAATCAACCTGTCCCCGGCGCTCGAATTGCGATTCGTTGCACTTGTCTAAATTTTGCGATTCCCACTTTAGCGCTTGGAAATTAAACGACAAGATCCCCTTTTTCCGTAAAGCATCGATATCCAATTGGTTGCAATCGACATCCGAGCGACCCTAGACGCAGCAATTAACGATACAAACACGAGTGCAGCCTGCAAATGCGCAGCTCGCGCATCTTTTTAATATTAAAGAAGAGCTCTTAACTTATTTATAGGATAGAGTGTAATCGCGCGATTAATTACGCACCGGATCTTACGAGAGATCTCGTTAACATTGGCTATTTTCGGCTGGTCTTATAAATAAATCGCAACTCTTTTATCCTGGCGAAGTTCGCGGTAGTTACCGTCGAGTCAACGCGTTACGATAAAAACTTGTATTTCCAATGGCGACGCGAGAACACAGACCACAGTTGTTGTCCCACCAGCATCAACACCAACACCAACACCCCACCCGTGTTTCCCGGTCTCGCGAGTTTGAAATCTTACATAAATTACGAAGGAGCAAAACACGAAATTGTGATGCTTTTTATTAAAATTCGAAACGTCCGCTACGTTTTATCGCGAACGCATTTTTCCATGCCAATGAAAAATATTTAAATGGGTTATTTTTCTGGATTCAGTTGTATAACGTAACGGGGTCCGTATGTAAATTGAATAAAATTTTTTACATATTTCTTTTTCAATTTCATATTATACGTATTCCTCTAACACAATATTCGCTCCAAATTTTATTCCCAGCGCCTCTGTCGGGCACGAATGCGCAAAAGTGCATTATTTTTATTTCTAAAGGTCGAATAATAACAACAATAACAGCGACGACCATTGACGCCGATGGCCAATAATAATTTGAAATAAAATATCTAAATTTATTGAGATAAATCAAGTGTCATGCTGGTAGAATAAATTTAAATTCGTAATTTCGTTACGACTGCGGCTGTAATTATTGCCGGCAGTGCATTTTCATACAACTAAATAGTAATTCTAAAATACGACAAAAGCCTCGTAAAAACGTCAAGCGGATGATTTGTAATTTTTGCGCTCGACGCACTGATATATAAGATAAAAGTAGCAGAACGGAGGAGCAGATGCTCGTATCGCGGCCGGCGACTAAGAATATTTCGAATCCGCGTTCCAGTATTTCAGCGCGACTCTCGCCTTCGGCAAAAGAAATAGGCCCTGCGTTCGTACCTTTCGGATCGTCGCTCTCTCTCTCGCGCTCGGCTGCGCTTCTTTTATTTATAAAACGCAATTATGCAGAAACGCGCCTACGTAATTGGAGATTATCGAAGCGGACGCGTAGGGAGCGCGCGGAGCATCGATAATCGAGCGCTCACTTCTCAGCGATTCGCGCCGCAATTAGACAACCATCCGAAAGACGCTCCTCTTTTTGCGCTGCGCCGCGACGCGACACGCGAGTGACAATCGCCGCGGACGGCGATGGCGTCGCTCCCGCAAAATATGATAATAATCCAGCGCCCGCTAACCAGCAGGCGAGTCGAGTGGAGGAGCCCCACTCCGGGCGTCGAGCGTCGCGGCGGCGGTGAATTTGTCGTCGGCGTCCTACGCGCCGCGGATGCAACTGGTTTCGTTCTGGAAAAGTTTCCTCCCCCGGAAACACGCCCTTCGCTCGCCGACAATGGCCCGGGCGCTTGCGCAGAAAGTGGGTCAGTAACCCTGGCCCGGTGGCAGTCGAATTTTCGCGAGACACGCGCTCCGGAGCCCGTAGCAACCGCGGCGTGTCTCTCTGCAACGTGTGCGCCGCCGCGGCCGGAGATCGCGGATTTGGCTGTTGCCACGCGCGCGACCGGAGCTCACCTGTGCGTCTTTCCGCCTCGACAATAGCCGCCGCCAAAGAGGGCGGGGGGGGGGAGGGGGACGACGACAGACGGCGGAAAGCCTCGGTTGTAAATGCTCTCTCGCTCCTCGCGACCAACCCAGTCTCCCTCTAATATTTGTATTCTGGGCTCCTCCGGTTTATCGGCTCGAAGCTTCGATGCGCTTAACGACGAGCCCGAGCGCCGGAAAAGATGCCGCCGACTGGGACGCGTCGCAGCTTCGTTTAAAATTGAAAAAACGAGCCGGTCTCGTTTCTTTTTAAAGCGGATTGTATCGAGGCCCTTGGCTCTTGTGTTTGCGCCTGTGTTTCGAGCGGACAATTTAGCCAGCGCGTGAACGAGGCAACTCGAGCATTCCAGAAGGCTCGGTTAAGTAATTTTGCAATTGCAAATGATAAATATTGAAACCCCACTTGTGCGCAAATTTATGGGCGCTTAATCATTATTGCGGATGACCCGCTGAACGGGATTATCTCTCTTTTACCATATCTCGAGACTTTTGCAAAATTACTCCGGCGTTCGAACTTCTCTTAAATAGATTTAGCGATGTGGTGCTCGACGAAATTCCTCGTTTTCGAAAGAGAACTGGATAAATTATTATCCATTATAAATTGATCGCGCGTTGTGCATTGTACTCGGAGCCGCCGCACAATCAGATTACGGGTTCACGAGGATTCGCAAAAATAATATTTATCTGCGAAAACAGTTGGAAGAACCAGCGCCAATCTGTCCTCGGCAAAGCCCTTTAATAAGCGGATTTTTTTATTTTAATTTTTAATTTTTAATCAGCGGATTTTTCAATTGGCCGAGCGCGGGGTTCGCGCAACATTTGCAACGTCTGCCGATCTCGCGCGCGACGTTAAGCCTGGAAATTGAAAAGCTTCGCTGTTCCTCACGAGGATGCGCTCGCGCGGGTTAATCGAAAAATGGGCTGAAAGGCCGTTTGCCGCGGTCGTTTTCTAAATTTACGCGGCGGTTTTAAACAACGATCGTATCGATGAAAACGGCGCCCGAGCAACCATTACTATTTCCAGCTCATCCAGTTTAAAAGCTGAAGCGCTTAATTACGCCCCGCAAGCGCGCGCGAAGAGAAGTTTTGTTCGACGGAAAGAAATGTCGTCGTGGAGGAGCAGATTGTTATTGAAAGAGCAACGAGTGATCGGTCGCTCCCAGCCGAATCCCCGCGAGAGAAACTTTGCAGAAATTATGTTGTCGCTATTATCTAATCGTCGTTTAAAATTCGTAATCTCGCGAGATTTGTAATTCTTGTTTAGTTTAAACTTAAACACGTTGAACAAACAAGGCAAAAATACGTTTCTTCAAAATGTAAATCAGCGTATCGTGTACACTTGTGCATCTGGTTTTATAAGCAATAAAAGTTACGACATTTACAACTAAAAAATAAGTTTACGCTTGCTGTTCGCATTATTAGCAAACTAGGATTACCTATTTTTGTTTTATTATTCATTCCTGGTATTGAACGAGGTTTAAGCGCCTAGTTTTCTCGCAGACCATTATTCATTTAAAAGCTTCGGTCGTATTATTGTAACTATAAATTTGTAAATTAGAAGCGACGGCAATTTTTTAAATGCACTTTCAAAGCGTAAGTACCGCTTATCTTGTAATATCTTGCTTTTTCGTATTTTTTATCATAAATTTTGTCGACTACGGTCTCGGTGCTTAGAAGCTGAGTACCATACTTTGGAGCATTCGTCGTTTATCGCAGTTGTATTTCAATGTTATTTCAGGTATAGGAAATTTTGTTTCTGTAAAAGGACAAAAAGTTCGCTTTCAGGTGTGCGATCGTCGGAATTACAGCCTTTGGACGATAATTACACACATTTCGTCACAATTCCTTTTATTCCGTAACGTCGTTGGCTTCGCTTTGGAAAAAAATAAAAAATTCGACGGCTTGCCAAGTATAAAACCAATATTAATGCATTTTACAACGAACCTGGAATACGCGGCAAATAAAAAGTTTTTCCTTTTTTTTCCGAATAAAGAGAAAAAGGTATTTTCTATTAAGAATTGCGCTGCGCCGGAGAAGAAAAAACGGCGAGCCTTGAAATTAATTTGAGTATGACGCACACAGCGCACAAAACGCCATTCTTTACCTCTTGCATTGTTCTTAATAAATTAAATGTATATTCCGCGAGAGACGATCTGAGAAAAAGTGCGTTCGGTCTCATCGAGTATCGCTGCTCCCGGCCGGGCGGGAGTTTTACAATCTTTCGGCCGGTGCTCGCGTTAATTATTCAAATATTCGTTCCTAGGGCAACGACTTGGGCCAGCATCGCGAGGATAGTTATTTGATCGATTTCGAAGCTGTTGCTGTCGCAGCGCAGCGAAACGCTCGGGGAAAAGACTCGACGAGATGCGTGCAAAAATCAGGGAAAGGGCATTTAATCAGGATTGGGGGAGGGAGAAGCGAAGAACAGCAGTCGGATGAAGTTCGGAACTATGTCTGGGCGATGCAACGCTCGGACACTGCGAGAGCAAAGGAAGTCCGTAGTTTATTACGAAATAACGACGTGAAAGTCAGCGAGGCGAGAAAAAACTTGAAATTTCGATCGACACTCGCAGCCGCGTGCGGTTTTCTCGGCAAAAACCGAGCGCTCGGCCTCTTTGTTCGCTCGGCTTTGCGCTCGTGTGCTGCAGGCGAGGAAAAAGCGCGATCGAGAAGCCGAAGAGCGTATTTTCGTGAAAAATTAGAGGAGGATCCCGGTTAGGCGCACCGCCAGAGTCGTGGACGAGTCCCTCGGAGGTTTGCTTGCCTTTGTCTCTTCGCTGCTCTTCGGCCGATTACTCTGCTTTACGCACACTATCTCGTGTTTTTTTACGCAACAGCTGTGTTTCCCGAGGTGACCGCGTCTCTCTCGCGTGGAAACCCCTTTTTTGTATCGCGAAGCCCGGCCGGAAAATATTTATTCCGATTTTATCAAATGCACAAACACGTCCTTACTCGGGTTCAATCTATTGCCCCGCTTCCTTTGCGCGACTGCCGAAGGAGACGTTGCTTAAGCTCGAGCTCCGAACAGCGACATTTTCCTCGGCTAAGAAGCATTTGTTCGTTTGTTCGATGCTCGCCACCGGCCCCCAAAATATTTACCGAATTTCCACGAGTCCTCTCGTGCTCTGTCTTTCATTTTTATCGCTCGATCATTGGAGATTTATCAATCTGCTTACATCTGTGTTTAATTAATGGAGTCTTATCACAGCAACGGGCGCACACAGCAATTCAGACACGAAAATCGAGTCGGCGTCTCTCTCTCTCTCTCCGTTCCCCGGTTTACATTTAGAATTTTTTCTCGAAATAATTGGCCGACCTTTATACATTTCTCCTCCACGCGCACGCTTTTGATAGCCGGAC
Organism: Platyscapa corneri; assembly: GCA_018907185.1. NCBI lineage: Eukaryota > Metazoa > Arthropoda > Insecta > Hymenoptera > Agaonidae > Platyscapa > Platyscapa corneri. The sequence goes on along the minus strand of JACCHW010000024.1, from coordinate 5,332,521 downwards.
AATTGCACTATTTTTGCGCTTCTTCTTCCAGACGTCCAAAAATAATTTCAACTGCGAGGAGGACCGTAGTATCGGTAATCATTCTATTGTCCTCCTTTTCAACCGCGAGTGCCGACTTTTTTCTCGCACGGCATGTACGATGTAGACGTGACTCTGTAATTTTCCCGCGCAATTGAAAATTTTGTCTTCCGAGCGTAATTTTCGCTTAGATTTGAGATTCTCGAGAAAATTAAGATCTGATTTTTGCATCGCTTCGAGCATTCCAAACGTTCCCTCTGTTCGATTCGCTTTAGTCTCCGTCGAGTTAAAAGCCAGGGAGTGTTTCGATGAGGTCGTCAATTGTTACCATCAACAGCAACAATAACAACAACAACAACAACTCTAATCGCGCTAAACACACAAATAAGGCGATTGAGTTATTTTTAATTTCCATTTGCATTGACTTTTGAAAAAACAATCCCAAACGCGCGCTATCGAGCCTTAACCTTAAATCACGCTTTTTTAAGGACGCGTTACGCACGCACACACTTTTCCAGTGAGTCGTATAAAAAATTCCATGTGCCGCCGTGGAGTTTAAGCGCAACTTTTATACTCGTATATAACAGAAGCAAAAGTTTTTACAACAGAGTGTAGCAGTCGACATACCTAAACGTAAAACGCTCGGCACATTTTGCGCGGAATTACCTTCTCCGATACAATCTAAATATTTTAATACATTTTTGCATTCGCAACTATTTCGCGCCGCCGTAACAATGTCTGCAATACCTTTTTTTTTTTATCAACGTTAATACCGAGCGATTGCTTTCCCACACGTTGTAAACGCGTTATCGAGTCCTTTTCTCGCGTCTTATACGCCCTTGAATTGGTTATTAGTTTCCCGTGAGAAAAATCCCTCGGACGCGATCGAGCTTTAAACATTACTTAGGCCGCACTCCTTGGGGAAGGGGGTGGCTCGATAAATTTAAGTTTAAACATTAAATCCGTTCCTTTAGAAAAAACATTGCCGCGTCGCGTACGTCAGCGCTCGCCTGGAATATCGCGACGAACAAACACTCGCTGGAAAGCTAAGCCCGCGGATGAGTCGCTCGCGTAGAAAGCAACGGACACTTTGTACGTTCAAGAGACCTCGATTTACTTGGTTGATTCAGGCAGCGGCAGTCGGTCTACTTGGACGCGACAGCAGCCAACTGTCGCGAAGAGCCAGTGCAATTCTAATAATCTCCGACTCGCGCGTCTGGCGGCGTGAAACTGAGAGCTGCGACGGCCAAGGGAAAGAGATTCGCGTTATCGGCAACCGCGACCTTCGCCACTCTCTCTCTCTCTCTCTCTCTCTCTAATTAGCTTAGCAAAGTCTGAAGTAAGACGCGCAGTAGCGCTCGGTTTCCACCCACGCACACGGCTGTTCGCGACGGATCGAACAGACGCTCTCTCTCTCTCTCTCTCACGCACACGAAGACGCGAGTGCGCCGCGCAAGCCTTTATCGATGGGAAACGTCCCTTGCGAGACCTGCAGCCGCGGTACGTAGCGCCCCATTGGTCGGCCAGCCGAACTACCGCATTCGGAGAACCAATCGGAGGCTCCGTTGCTGCGTTCCTCTCGCTCGTTACCGGCGAGCGAACGCGCGAACCTCCGTCCGTCACGTCCGAATCTCGTGCTCTCAAGCGCGCGAGGACGAACAGCTGGTCGGGGGCGAATCCGAATCGGTCAGGTGGGTTCCTGCACTTATCAGCTGATCGGGTCCGAACACGTGTCGCCGAGTCGCTCTCGACTGCAGCTCCGATCGATGCAATTAAAATCGCCGAGTCATGATTAGCGAATGTCGAAGCTCGAGCTCCCAAAGGGGAAACCGGGATTCCTAATTTTTTTCCTCACTCGCACGAGGCCCGAGGCTCCTAATCGAGCGCCTATAAATAATAATCCGGCTCTCGCGCAAACATCCATAATTACGCGGCACACGTTCGTTCACCCGCAGCCGCCCGACTCGTTATAACAATATGATATAACGCGTAATTGAAATGTGCATCGAATATTAAGTTTCGTCATTAGTTTTAAATCATTATAAGCAATTACTCAAAAGCGCCAGCGCCGAATATACATTGATTGCGTTGACCCAAAAACGTCTGCTAAAATTTCATCCCCGCGACGTTGCAGCGATCTGCAAATATTTTTTAATTTTCGTGCTAATTTTTATCTTCTCGGCTCTGCCGAACCTACGAGATAATTTACAAAAATTGATAAATAATTGAGCTTGGACGAGTAAAACATATCGGCGGGCCCTTGTTTTTACGATGGAGCATTATTGTTATCGTTTTAATTGAAATTGATCGCGTATTTCCAAACGTTCTAAACAAAACGTATTTTAAAGATTAAGCAAAGTGAATCGACAAAAAGATAGGCAACGAGATGAAGGTATGACTTCGTTCGCCTTTGCGATTCCACCCTAATGAGCTTAAAGGCGTGAACTTGAAAATGTACTCTAAAACTAGAAACGTTAATAGTCGATAGTGTGAGCTTTGCGACTAAAAATTAGATTAGAAGTCATTAAAAATGTAACACCTGAGCGGGTGATAACAGTCATCGGATCATCAAAACAATAATTTTGCCGCGAAGGGCAGAACAACTTTTGTCTGCTAAACGAGTCAAATTTACGGAGTATCGCATTTGCTTCGTGTGTGTAATACGTACTTATTGGGTTGTCTCAAACACCGTTCGAGTGAAAAATCGACGTCTAAAATGAATTCTGATTATTGTTGACGCGTCGAGAGGAAATTGCCCTTTCAGCTCAAAAATACGCTATTCATTTCGCACCCCGCGGCCGAAATGAAAACGAGAATTTGCTAAAATGTTACAAGCACCTTAGAGTGATCGAAAAATGTAGTAAAACGCTGCTTTTGATGAAATTCTGGAGACGCGTGTGCACTGCATTCAATGTACGTCAAGCAGATGTTTAAAAGGAATGTTGCAACAACATTAGCGAGCAATTGTCGAGCTCCTCCGTATTTTTTACTTTGCCCCTCGTCCGAAATCGCGCAAAGCGAGTTTACTAAAATGTTAACGGTAAAATAATCATAAATCGAACAATTTCAATACCGCGAGCGTTAATTGTTGACGCGATTATAAACTGCGAAAATAGAAGGTGATGGCGTGCGTAGCGTGACGCACAACACCGTGACTCTTGTTTCCGTTGCATCAGTTTTGTTCGACGGATAAAAGAAGCCGCGTAATCGAAATAAACGTCGCGATGTAGCAGCGCTTTACAGGATCGAACTCGGCATATTCATCGGAGACATCGTCAGCGACGAAGTCGCGCCATTTTCAACGTTTTACGAGCTTAGGTGTTGCATCTGGTTGTTGGGCTGTTCGCAACCTCGAACCGATGGCTGATTTTCCTGATTTCGCCGCCAGTTATGCGGCGCTCGCGCGTCAGTGAATCACTACCGTCGTCGACTAGAGCATCTGCTTCTGTGAAGTTGAAAACCGGGAACGCACCAAACGCCACGTGAATTCGCGAATATATGATTAAACAAACATTCAGCCAGCGATTACCAGTGACTCGCAACAGCTAGACTTTGTCGCTACCAAGTTCGTTGAGGCGGAAATTTCCTGTTTTTTTCAGCAAAGCTTAAGGTCGCATTACATTGGTTAAAAGTTAATAAGAAGTGTTGGAGATTACAGATCGTCGCGCTCGCTTTTCGTTGCATAGCTTGAATTATTTCCAGCCGTTGGTTCGTGATTGAGTGATTAAAAATTCATAAAACTACCGACAGCACTTGGTCGAGTTCGATCGACGTGTGGTGTGTGTGTGTGTTCTTCCGGGGTGTGAAATCGTTGTTTTCAGACGCAAACCGAAAATGCAAGAAAGCGATTTTCATTGAAAACACAAATCGGAATTCGAAAAGCGAAAATAAATCAGACTCGATGTATTATTAAATGGGATAAGCCGCTTGCGGTAATTCGTGATTGACACCTATACGCACTCACGTACAGGCGCGCGCTCGCGCTAGTCACTCATGCACGTGCTAAAAATAGTGTATTATGAGCTCTAGAGTCTCAAAACATATTCATTATTACAAATAAGAACTGTCGGTTTTACAACCTTAAACGTAATTTATCAAGCATTACTGTTTATTTCTAAACAAAAAGTCGATTCATCTATTGTGATTCTACTGTTATTTTAAAAAATAATCAAAATTCGTAAACAGAAGTTTATTGACGCGTCACGAGCGAATTTTACGATCCATGATTAATACAAAATCATAGGAATTAAAGTTAATGCATCACGTCTACGTAATCCAAAAACAGCGTTATGGCGTTTTACGAGATAAAAAATAAGTGACTTCATTATACATTGTGTAAGAAAAATTAATTCCATACAATAATTTTATTAAGCCAATAGCAAACCTGAAAGATGAAACAAATACCTATTAGAGAAAACTAAATTTTTTTTTTTTATTTCAATTTAAGTAACTTCAAATGCAATAAACGTTGAATTTATTTAGATTTAAACGTCAAAATTTTACAATCATAATGATGTTTTTATCACATATTAGCGTACAGATATGTTTTATATTTTGTAAATTCAAATATATTCTTTTAAAAAATCTTATATATATTTATAAACATTTATTTATTTATTTACTTTACAACTGCTATTGCAAGAAACTTGAAGAAAATTTTTATAAAGTCATAAAACTCGTGTTTATTAAACGTTTATACTGTTATTCGATTAAAAAAAATACAAGAAATAAAGGTTTTCATGTTAATTAATATACAGCGAATAAAATCATAGTAAATATATATATATATATATTGTTAGAAGTATGTGAAATAGTGTGCATGCGTACATTTTTATTTTTGTGTACGCATGAATGCGTGTCTATCTGCACGTGCAATTGATCCAGGTGTGTTGCATTATAATTTTATATGTAAATACTCGACAAAACCTAATAAAAATGTTTGAATCTTTGATAATTAGAAGGATCCAATTGTTCAAAATATTACCAACTTATTTAATGAGTTTTCAACAGAAATAGGGAAATGGTAAAGAAAACGGATGTACTTAAAATAGTAGATATTTCAACACCTAATTTAAAAAATATCATGATATATCTCAGATCAAAATCAGTTATGCAAACGACAACGTCACTTTTCATTTCTCACCTTTAAAAGTCTTCTCTGCTTAACCTTTTTATACTCTCTATTCATTTTAATGCTTCCTACGAGCAATTTATGACGATTATTTGGATGAATCTAAAATCATTAATTTTAAATACTGAACGCTAGAATATTAAATATTTAAGTCTTATTACATTAAAATTAGAAATTATTATTAATTTCATCGATAAAAATATATTCATTAAAGTTCAAAGCGTATTACCTTATTTTATATTATTAAAATATTAAATTGAAAACTTTGTGAAATATTATACGATAATATTACGTGGGTAAAACATATATATTACATAAATTGAAGTAAATTAAAAAACTGATAAAGTATCGAAATAATAAAATATTTTCACAAAATTTTAAAAATTAATACAAACTTTATGTACAAATATATTACGATAACTACATATTTAGATTTTTTAGGAAACGAAAATTTATTTAAAGCATCATTAATTTATACCGTATAAATTTCGTATTTTTAATTTTTGTTTATCAATTATTGTCTAAAAAAATGGTTTCAAATAAAAATTCTGTTTAACAAAAGAAATAAATCTTTTTTATTTAAGTAATATATGCAATAAACGGTTAACGACTTAAAATTATAGTTTGCGCTGAAAAAATAATTACCGAATATTTGTAATCAAATTTATTTATTAAATCCTTCTGATATTTATAAGATTTCTATACACTTAAGAAATTTAAATTTGCCAAATAATTGAAGTTGGAATTTCAAGCAACAAGTGAACATTTTTGATTACCTAAATTATAATACATTTATTATATCTAACAAAGCTTTCTTAATTGCGACTGAAATTTATTAGTTAAAATATTCGTACTTATTTTAAGGATTAAAAATTTTAGATAATAAGTTGCATTTATAACTATTTTTATACTTACAAAAGTATATTGCTTATAATACATATTATAATAGATTATATACATATAATTTTTTATTTAAAAAAATATAGTATTTAAACATGTAATAATTATATTTCTACACATGTAATTTTCTTAATATTCAATAAAGATAAGTACATAAAACTTTCTGTATACACTTACTACTTACAACGTAAATTGATGATAACTAGTTGCGTATTGATTTTATAATATTGTAAAGCAGTAAAATGTAATAAAATATTAAGTAATAGATCCGAAAAAATTTCTATGCGTTGGTTTCTAATTCTGGTATTATTAATAAAGTATTGCAATATTAAATTCAAAATAAAAATGATAGGAAAATCAGTTCAATTAGCTTTCATTATTGGAATAAGTACGCCTTTATATATCCTTGAAGGAAACTTCTAGATCAATATAAAATGATACGCAATAAAATTGATTATATACAGTTTGTTCTATAAAGAATTTTTAATTTATTAAATATAGCTAAAACAAAAGAAGGTCGACAACAAATCGATCAAAACTAGAACAACATTATTAAATTTGATCTATTTTCTTTTCAGGTGTTCATGCCTACAATTACATGTAGAATACAAATTCTATTTATTCGATACAACAAAATCATAAGAATCTGTATTTTTAATTATCGAACATTAATCTAATGGAAAATACTAGAAACATCGTTATATTTACACTGTATGTTCGTTTACTTTCACACGTCCAACAAACACATCGCATTGATCTATAGGCTGCAAAACTAACTAAACGATTATGTAAATACTGCAAACGTATAGTTTTATAGATATAAAATAATCAACTTTCAAAGTAGTTTTTCAATCACTGGTAATTAATTTTTTTTTATACGATTGCTATCTATTGTGTAGTAGACAAAACCTTTTCCTATTATATTTTAAATTATTTATGATCCGATTTCAATTTGAAATAATTTCATATTATATAAAATAATATTTCTCGAATAAATGTACATTCATAGAAATCTATATTTGTTCTCATATTTTATAACTAATAAATATTTTTTCGAATTTTGAAAACAAAGCAAAAAACTTAATTGAAAAAAATCAAAAAAGTTTGTGTCATACAAATTTTATCTAATGAAAAATTAAATCTAATAGAAAAATAAAAAGAAAAACAAAATGAATACAACGTGTATTGTTACTAATAGTATTGCACATATTAAAAATTATTAAAAATTAATAATTATTTAATGCTAATAGAATAAGAATTTCCTCTATAACTGCATAAAAATGTTTGGAATTACAATTGCAATAGATGTTTAACCCATTACAATTGTAATTATCATAATAGTTTATTAAAAATATTTTATTTTTATAGAAAAATATATTTTGCAATGCTTCTAGACTGATTAAAACAAATGTCTTATGTAATATAAATTTCTGTTTTCTTCATGACAAATAGGTAATTTGAGCTATATTTTCTTACGATTCTAAAATGCTTCGATAAAAAACTCACTATCATTATTTTTGTTTTGATAGTATTTCGATAACATATATATTTTATAAAATAATATTTAATGTTTTTTAATAAAGATTTCCATTAGACTGGCATATTTTTTACAACAATGGTAACTTTTATATTCATCTTTACAATTATAGCGAGTCGATCAAATCCATTAACATTATACATTACATTCAATATCTAGATGTATAGAAACATGAATCATGTAACCATTTTTATCAAGTACGAATGCCACTTTATCATAAAATCCAAAATATTAACATGTATAAGATGCACTTCGAAATATTAAACGACTTCCTAAAAAAATTCAATTTATATTAAATATTATTAAGATATACGAACTGTTTCATAGATAATTATATAAAATCAATATACATTTAATATATTAAATACATACGTTATTTCCAGCTCTAACAATAATCTGAATTTTTTGAATGAGAAAAATTGCAGAAATTCATATTTGAATATTGATTTCGCTTATTTGTCTAATATAACAACGATTGCAATGTAATAAAAAATTGATAATTCGTGTATACATGTTATATACAAAATAACAAAATAAACATACCAATGATTACATGGATTTTAATTCATCAATGTCTAATAAAGATAACGAGTTTCGCAAAACGATTTGCAGTGCTTTAAGCATGTACAATCGTTCCGTTGTTAAATTTATAATTTGATCATTAGCAGGGCCTCCTATCTATAGTTAAATTTAAAAAAATATATAAGATTTTCCAAAAAATTATTACTATAGAATCCAACAAATTAGTATTTCTTACAATCAAAATTTTATTTTTTCGGTAATACTTGCTAAAATCATGGCATAAATTACAAATAAATGACCATAATAATTGAATATTTATGTCGAATTTAGGCTCAATTTTGACCACAGTTTTGAGGACATCTGGATATTTTATTATATAATTATAAATAAGTGACCATGAATCCTAAAACAAATTTGGATAAATTATGTTGCTACTAAAAAAATTAAATCCAAATTAAAACGTACTTCATCTGTAAGTTTATGAAAAGATTCAAATTTCTCAATTGAGATGATTTCTGGAAGGTTATTCTCTTCCACCGACTTAATGTATTTGTTTAATATGGCACTAATTCTTACATTATTATACAATATAAATGCTGCTTCTATATTAAAGAAAGATTTGGCTGATTTTAGTAAGACTTTATAATTTATTTTTGAATTACCAAAAAATGTAAATACCTTTAATAGAATTATCTAATTTTTCAGAATTTTCAATAATTACAGGACTAGAGTGCTTGACTGACAGTAACTCATAAGCAATTGAAGCATTTGTAAGCTTTTGAGCATCTTTTTCAATGCTATTTTTATCCATAAATGCATCAGAGTATTTTTGTGCATTCAATTCTTCAATTTTCTTAAGTTTTCTTTGAAAATACACATCTTGTGTCCAAATTCTTTCCTTTTTTTTATTACTATTTAAGACAGCTCCACATAAATATCGATTATAACTTGCATCAATGTTGCCTTCTGATCTTATAGTAAAAATATAATTATTGTTACATTCTTCTTTATTAATATTATGATTCTGAAATTTTAATAGATTTGAAGACACCTTTTTAAGTAAATTTAATCTCATATTTGTAAGTTCTGATTCATCATCAAATTCTACTTTTAAGAAGAAATCGTTTTTGCAGTTTTGCTGCTTTCCAAATTGGAAATCTTGATGTACAGCAGTTTTAATTGCAATATAAGATACTATTGATCTATTGAAGTTTATTAATACAAAATTATTTGTAATATTAAATAATAGCTGAGTGTTTAAATTTCTTGTATTATAAATCTGTTCAAGTTTTTCTATTATCTGTAATATTTTCATAAATCATTATATTTGAAATGTATTAATGCTGATTTTATATTATTAATTTCTGTCTCACTATTCACTATGACAATTAAGATTATTTAAATAAAAAAGAACTATACTACATTTAAATCTATAAAATTATAAAATTTTTAATTCATTAACTAATATCATAAAGTTTTTCATAGGAAGGAAGTTTTACGTAAATCTTAGTTTACTTCACAACTTACAATAATTAAAAAATTTACTAAAAAATAAATAAATTATAGATTTATTTTGTGAAGTATAGTCGTATCAAATGTTTTGATAACAAAAAAATAAACAGTATTTAAATTGAACAGTAAACTGTTTTTTATAAATAAATAATTAAAAAATAAAAAATATTAATTATTAAAAAATTAGAATATTAGAAATTTTATTTACCTGTTTTTTTAACATTTCTAGCAGAATAAGATTATTGTTTTCATAATTTAAAGCTGAATCTTGATTATTCAAACATCTATGCATAAAATAATATAAAATATTTTTTGAATTTTTGAACCATTTTGATTCAGTATTAATATAACCTCTCCAGTAATTAAGCCCTAATTGAAATGACAAATCTCCTCTTTTAGACAAATCTTTATTGTTAACATTAATAACTTTTGAATTACGAGCTTCATGATTCACAACAAGTTTAATTATTGTTTCTGATAATTGATTAGGAGTAATCATTGTGATTTCCGGCTTTTAAAATAATCTACCCTACAAATAGTATATAGATATATAGTTATGCAAATAATACATTTGCATTTATAGGAGAATGTTTACTGCACTATAAAAATAAAATGCTCGCAAATAAACATAGCCTACACTTTAAGTACAATTGGATTTTATTTACAAACACAATATATGTATTGATGAACCTGTGTCATTAAGTCCGCTACGCATATGGTATTAACGCATGCGCATACCCGTAAACCACGTGACACCAATGAAAGCGTGGTACGGGCCACAAACACGAGTCCGTAAAATCTTCAACTCCTTTTAAGATTACACTCTTTTATTACATTAATTAAATATAAAAATTAAATGAAGTATTAATTATATTAAAATAATATTGTAATAAAATAATAAAAATAATATTAATAACGATATTGTAAATCAATTATTTAGTATACATTAAATGAAAATGGTACAAGAAAAAAATTAAATAAGAATCCTTTAAATAAATGTCCGGAATATATGATTATTCATGGTAAACCATGACATCGATAATACATCTTCTCTTTTTTCGTGAAATATTGATTTTGGTTTATTATTATTTGTTAATTTAAGTTTTTTAAATTGACACACTAATACATATTGTGATATGTTGTTATTTGGCATTGCGGTAGTAGGTAAATTATTTTCATACTATAAACGTATACCACTTATGAACAGTAACCAATTTAAATTTCAGTTATTTATCTAAGAAAGTTAAATATAATTATTTTTTATATATTTTATTTAAATTAAATATTTAATGTATATTATTTATCGTGAAATAGAGATACCACCATCAGTAAATGATGATTTACCTATTCTAAGATGAAAGACTATACCTCTTGACAACTCTGACGTTAGCTGTTAACATTTATTAATTATAGCAAATATATTTACTTTACAAATTTACGGAAATAAAAATATATTCCGTTTCTTTAAAGACAATTTAACAAAATTTGAATGTTCAAAAACGGATGAAAAATTTTTAATGATTAACATTACTGTTTATACCATACGCGTCGAAAAGGATTCTTGTCGATTAAATTCTTATTTGATAAATATTAATTAAAAGTAAATAATGATAGAATAATATCAACAACAATATTAAAAATAACTAATACTATCTTGTCTGTATAAAAAAATAAATCAATGAACTTTATCTAATTTTAGTTAAGAATAAATGGATAAAATTATTTTTATTTATTTTTTAAGGTAAACATAAATATTTAAAAATAAAGATATATTTTTTATCAAGTAAAGCTGTAATAAAAAAATACTGCATGGATATTGTTTATTGCACGGATTGGGTCATCGTGTTTTATCTTTTCCATTTTCAATTCATTTACATCACTTTTCTATACTGTTCGGTATAAATTAGAATTATTTGCATATATACATAAAATGAAATAACAAAGAAAATTTTTTTAAAATATTTATTGATAACAAATAAAGCTATTGTGCATAAAAATCGCTGTAAAATTTACAGATGATTTTTTTTTTTTTATAAGAAAATGACTATTTCCTTTATATACATATATATTTTTGTAAAAAAAATTTCAAAACTTTTAATCCATGATTAAATTATTAACAAAAAAAGTCCTTAAATATATATATTTAAAAATATGTATGTCACAATAATATCTTATATTGTAAGAATTTTTTATAAATTAGGCTTTATGTTTAAATTAAATATTTGTGTGTAGCGGAAGTTTATTCTTTGTTCAACTTTTATCTTTGACGTTCTATAAAATCGAAATTACTATATACACCGCTAAATTTACAAATTTTTTAAAGTAATTATAACTGTTATGTAGAGTGATGATACTTAACATATGCAATTGCTGCTAATTCTTTGCAAAATTCTTCTGTGACTATCGCACTTTCGAGTAACATATCTTCTTCCCTTGATCTAAAAATAAATATACTTTTATTAATATATTGTTACATAGTTACATGACAAATATTTGGAGTAATTTCATCACTGTATTTATTTTATAATATTTAAACTTTTAAATCAAAAATTCTTTTTAATGACAATAAAAACGCAAATGAAAAAAAATTAATAAAAAATATCGATTACTTTACGATTCGGTATTACTGATGATAACTTTGATTACAATAACGTTAAAATAAATTGCCTTTTTATGTAAATAATTTTAAAAGATTCAAATCAATCAACAAAGTTATACGGAAATAATAAAATCGCAGAATTTTCTTTCACAAAAAACATATTTTTAGATAATGTTTTTTAAATAAAAATGATCATACTTAGCAGTAGTTTCGGCAGCTGACAATTCCTTTGAACAACAATCGTTAAATATTCGTAATCTTGTTTCTTTGAGAAGTTGTTTATAGTTCTTTATTTTAGGAACTTCGTTTACAAGTTGCTTGACAACTCGCTGTAAGCAAATAAATAGACTTTTCTTTCCAGGTGTTAATGGAATTAAGGGATTCAATAGAAATTCGTGAAGATAAGGGTGGGGCAATAATGCCAGCTTTGAAATTAAAATCGTCAATTGCAAACTGATTTCATAATTCTGCTTCGGAATAATACTGACTTTTTCTAGAATCATTGATAGGAAAGGTCCGGAGTAAAATCTGTTTGAACAATTATCAACCTCAGGCCGTGAGTCAGAACTGGCACAGTCATCCAAGGTAACGGCTTCCAAAGGCCAAGCAAGGAGAGCACAGTTTTTTACGACCGTTGAATACTGTTTTTCCCAGTCTCCCATGTATCGTCCGTAATTATTCTCTGACTCTGTTTGCAATTGTCTGGGTACCAATGACAAAAAACTGCAATCCAAAAATATTTTATTTATAAAAAAATCAAAAAAGTATATTGTAAAAAATTGCATCGTAAAAGTTGATGTTATTTTATTTGCAGTTTAAAGAATTTCAAAATAGCTTTACGATATGTTGGTATTAATTTAATTAATTTTATTCTATTTATCTTACCAATTTAAAATTCTATGTATATTACTGGGAGCCAAAGTTCTACTGTAACTTCTTCCTGGTGAAATATCCATAGAGCCTTTTTTCTCTCGCTCTCTTTCATCTTCTTCGTCGCTCCAAGATGCAATTGCACTATCTGCTGCACTATTGTCATAGTAGCCGCGGGTATTTAAGTACGTTAAAACTAAACAGTGTAGTATATGTTCATCTTTTTTCTCAATCATTGCTTCAAATAATTTTAATGTCTCTATAATTAAATCATCACTTTCCGTGAAACAATTTTCAATAAGCCTGTGCACAATAGGACAACACCAAACATCTGGAATGTCGGGATCCCTTTGGTGACCAACCAACCAACGACCCATTTCTAAAAAAAATTTATATAATTACCTTTTATAATACTTGAGTAATTTTAACAAATAATTTTAATATAGCATTTTTTTATTCATAACTTTAAAATTTGTAGAAAATTCTAAGTATGCCGACAGTCGGTAATATACTGAATTATTTTGTTACAAATGTAAATAATAAGAATCATTTCCATAATTTAATCAAAATAACGAAATGAATTAAGAAACAATCATAGATTAAAATTTACCAATACTTAATGGAGAAGATGGAATACTTTTAAAACACTTTGTAATCAATGCCGTAATTAAAACAGCATGATGAGCTGAAAGTGCAGGAGTCAATACTTTCTCAAAGAAAGAAATCCTAATAGTTTGAGCTAAAGTCTGCGCAACATCTGGATGAGCTTCTTTCGAAAGTTGAGCACAAAAATCGATCCACATAAAAAAAGCAGCTACTCTCCGACACCCAGGAAATTTCTTCTCATTCACAAGAGTAGGTGAGTCGAGTCCCCAGGTAACTTCAATTTCTTCTATATCATTAGGTTCAACTTGCGCTGGAATCAAATTGAAGAGATTTTCCAATCGTTTTGCTAAGATAATGGATAGATCACTTTTGGCAACAATTTCAACAAAAAAGGGATCGTCCAAAGAAGCTAAAACCATTATTCCTTCACACGCTCGTATCCTTATCATATTATCCTAGAATAAACAAAAATTTATAAAAATATAATACGACAATTTAATTAAGTAATCAAAATTTTAACAATTAACATTATTCAAAATTTAAAAACTTACTGCACTGTTTACATAGCTTTTTAACGAATCTAAAAGTAGGCTTTTGGAATGTTCAGGACTTTTCGAACCAATAAACGTAATATCATGTTTACTATTTTTTGATTTTATGTCGTCGTTATTAGATGAATACTTCTCATCTATCTTTAAATTATTAATGTCATCAAGTGCAGCTACTACTGGGTCATATGCTGAAGACTTTATTTCTTCGGATACTTTGTATAAATTTTCGTTTTCTTGAATAATATCCACAGTATTAGAAACTAAATTTGGAATATTTTCATTTGGCTTTTGTGTACAAGGACTCGATGATTCAGAAGCAGCTTCTACATCCCTTGATGATCTACTGGATTGTGAAGAGGAATTCGATCTTGTGCAGGTGTTGTGCACATTTTTTAGTTGTTTATTATCTTGAGATACTTCTGACTGAGAACTCGATTTATTGGCAGAATCATTATGAAATGGTCGGTGTTTACTGTTTAAAAGTGTTGAATTAATAAATTTAAAATGCACTAGACAAGATCATTGAAAAGTTGAGACTCTAATGCATTTTACTTAATTTAATTTTCAAGCATTGAATAAACAGATTGATGCATAATTTGTTGTAAATAAATTAATTGTTAATTATAATTAAAAACACTTATCTTACTTACGCAGTCTTAAATAAATCAGGATTCACCAAACTAATGGCTTGTGTATTTAAAGGCTTAAATAAAGGATTTACATTCTTCATCTTTTTAGCAGGTATGTAAGTGACTTTGTCAATTTCTGACTTTTCAAAATCACAGTGCAAAACTGCACTTTCTTGCGGTATATTACTAGAATCATTGACTATATTTGTAACATGTGGATACTTGCAAACTAAAAAACAAAGACACAAAAGAAACTGTATTTCTTCGTTCTCTATGGGAGAGGCAAGATTTCCATTGCACATAGCTATGAGTCTTTGGACAGAGCCATAGATAGCAGCATGATGTAAAAGGGGATGTTTAGATCTCGTTAGTAATTTTCTCAAAAATGACAGGCAAATTAGTCTCATCCCAGGAGGTGTTTCAGCACTGGCCAGAGTCGCCAGTAAATCCAATAACCTATGTTGCAGCATATATTCCAAGCATGGTCCTGGCTCGTCTCCATTTTTTTCCTCCTCGAGCAAAAGCCTCAACAAATGATCCAAATGTCTTGGTATATTTGTTCTTTCTACAGATACTTTAGAATCATTTAAATGATTAACATAAAAGTTCATAAGCTGCTTCCAATGATAAGTGAAATCTTGTAAAGGCGTTGCTGGAGGAGCTATCTATAAGAATAAATAATTATTTATTTAAAAACATTTACAATATGCTTTAAATAAATAAAACAATTAATCTACGTGAAAATACTTTATAGAATATAGAGGTAATATTTATATTTTATTTAATATAATACAGTTATAATAAGATGTATGATCATAAATGTAAGTTATAATTTAATCATTTATCCAGTGATATTTATTATTTTATAATTTGAAAAAGAACTGATATCAAAATTCTTTAATTTCCATGTTGACTCATATTATTTTCCAAAGAGTTGTACAGAACATAAGAAAGAATACACTTTGGGTTTGATGCAAACAAAAACACAAGCATTGATGGAATGCATTTGCTCAAAATACAATAATTCATTATTCACGGAATAAAAATACACAAATCTGAAGGAAACAAATGAAGGATGCCACATTCAATAAAATATTTAAGCAAAATAAAGCAACTATAATAAAACAATTTTTGTTTTGCGATGATTAAATAGGGCAAAATGATAAAAACCATTTAAAAAATAATATAGTGTTTACAAAAGTGTGGTACTAATTATAAACTCTTATTATGCAATTGCCAAATGGATAACGTGGAATTCAACTACCACTCACCACGTCAATGGCATTTTTCAAAGCAATCTGCAGACCGCTGATCATGTTTTTGTCGCTTAAAAATTTTGGTTTGTAAATTTTACGCTACTTTCTCTTAACTCTGAAGTGGTTACGAGCATTATGTCTTAATGGAATCACCAAGTCGATCCGCATTTTCGATGTGTTTTCAAAGAAAAGAAAAATCACCTGTATGGAAAAATCAATGATTTGACAAATGTCAATAAAACCAAAATGTGTGATTCAACCGCAAAAGCAGAATGTATATTATCTTTTACACTTCCTTGAAACGTACCACTACAGCGATGCGTATGAAACTACAATAGTTTGGATTTACGCTCTTTAGGGAGCAGCACCTCCGCATCATTGATGTGGTGGTTCGTCACTAGGTGGCTATCCATGATAGTTTCGTTTTGACAATCACTGTTACGAGATTCAATTTCAACGTTAGATAGGCAGCTCCCGATGCGAAAACCTTTTTTACATTCCACAGGAATTTATGTAGCTGTGTGGTTATTCAAATATACTGCTATGATTACTATTAAATAATTAACCGTTTAGAAATATTATCTTGGAGAAAAATGAACGCTACAAGTCTTATTTATTCTCGGAAAGTTAAATTAATAAAATCATAGAGTAACAAGTATTTTTTACGATTAATTATGAAACCCGTTAAACGTCGAATAAACATCGAATACGTCTTTTTCCAACTACTTATCGCCTCGTATTAAACTTTGAACAAGTGGTTTAATTTCGTTTATTAAAAAACTAGTTATACACAAATAAAAAATTGTCGTATTATTTTTCATTTCGTTTAAACATTTATAAAAATGGCGTCATTGAAATTTAAATGCGTTTCGCGAATTCCACGTGCCTTTGCTATATTACAGTTGAGAGTACTACTTTTGTGCATTAAAAATATGTCAAAGAAAATGTGCCTTCATTTATATTCTTACGTTTCTTCGTACGCGATATTGATAAGGTCATGGCAAGGATTCTGGTGTTTTCTCGATTCTGAGTGAAAGGTAACGATAAATATAAAATGCAACGCTGCTGGTACTCTTGGAGGTATTCGATAATAGGTGCAACATTGCGTCGCACTTACGATATGCGGGTGTGTCACGAGTATTAAAAGTGTTACCTGCTGCGTGCGCTATCGATTTCAATGTCTATGCTTGCTAAATCGGATCGACGAATGGTTAATAAAACCGGTATCAAAAACAGTATACGTTACTTCATTCTCGACAACCTTGCACGTGCACAGATCAAATTAAAGATATAATTTACTCAAAACGATCGCGAAACTGTATATGTATTTCAGTGCGTGTGGTTTTGCACGATCGCACGAGATATTGAACTGAAAAAATAAGCCGATAAATACCAGTAAATGTATATTTCAACGTAATACTTAGTAAATACTTTCTTCGGTTAAAACCCTCGATATGATTTTGTGTTCTTTAAAAATACAATACTCAAATACTGCAACACACTCTTACACTTAAATTTGACTAAGGGAAGAGGTAGGAATAATATTTACAAAAATACTTTGTTATTTTCTCATTTTAATCTGATTAATTTAAATAAATGACGTAAAGTAAAATGATTTTACTTAAGGAAACCGTTTTTCTTAATTGCATTCCTCGTAAAAAGGATAATATTTCTACATTATTATGCACTTTTAACTGATTTTATAAGCATAGGTTGAAAGATTCTATGTTATTCATTTAATAAATCTTTCACACATTTTATTATTATTAATGAATTGTTCAAACGTTTAGTTTATTTCAAAATTACAAATATGCAATTTGCGTAATTATAAATAATTATACACGCCGATGTACGTAAAATTTTAATGTCGTATTTTAGATTGAATATTATTTTTTAATAATCAATATTTTCTACTAAAATTACACGCATAAATATATGGATTCCGAAAACTATAAATTAATTATCGAGTTTTTTTAAAAATCAAATTACATTCGAATGTGCGCGTATGTTAGTTTGTAAATTTCTTTAAAAACTTTATTGGATATTTTGCTTAAACGGTTAATATTAGTTTTTAAGAAATGATTTTATACTTTCAAAAATTGTACAACTTTCATAAATTACTTTTTATTCTTACAAATTATATAAAAAAAAGAACATGGCTTAATAAAAATCGCAGAAATGATCAAATTACTAAAAACAAAATAATCGGTCGAGGGTGTGTGTATAAAATCTTTGTGCATGGTTCAAAAATATTACGACAAAATAAAAATAAATTATTACAAAATTTATAATTATAACACATGACTATTCAAATTTTTTTTTGAATATTTTATACACATAAAATATTACAATAATGTTTCATCACAATAGACGTTCGTACATAGATGACATATAAAAATAAAAATATAATTTAAAAACATAATCTAGGAATAAAATGCTTTTAGGCAAGTGTATCTATTAATAATGATAAATTAATCTGCCGAAGATATTAATTTGTTCTGATATATAAAAAAAGATGTATTTTTAATAAAAGTAAAGTAAAATTTAAAAATAATATAGAATTTCAATTTTTATTTTGCAATTTCAACGTGTACATATTCAACAACATTTATTCTTGGATGTAAAAAAATTGGAGGATAAATCGAAATTTAATTTACATATTTATTTTGCATTTTAATATTTCATTTTAATAATCTTGAAAATTAGGTATTCATTAATTAGCCTCATAAAGGCTTTTTTTATAACGCTTCTTTTGTTTCTTACATTGTAGCACCTGCACACATTTAGTGTGTATTTCTACTCCGTCTGGCTTGTTTTATTAATTTATAAGCAAGATTAACATTCAAATAAATATATGCATTCTACAATCTTGTATTGAAATTATTTGAATCAGCCAATTGTAGCCTTTTCTTTTGAAAATTAAAAATTTTATTATTACAAATATTTGCGTTTCGTGTTTTTAAAACAAAGTTTTCTATATATCGTGCAGGTGACAACAAATTTTCCTTTTCTTCAGGATGACAATCAAAGAATTTATTTTGTATTAAAGTCTATCTTATTTCCCTCTTAAAATTAATCGCGTTTTGAAAATATAATTACAAACATTTTATATTATCGCTCAAAAATTCAATTGAAAACTCAGAAAATTAATTGGCTATTTTACATTTATTATCGTTAATTATTTGTAAATTTATACATATGTATATAAATTAATGCACACACGCACATATATATATGCATGTATACATATACACACATGCGAATAGTAATTTGGATTCATATATTTGTATTACTTTCGAGATTTCAAAATTTTATTCAAAGTTATAAGCTTATTATTTTTTATACATAGTGTTATCTAGTATTTGAAAACATTAAACAGAATTTAAAAAGTGAATTTTAAAAACGACACACATAGAGGTAAGTCTTGGTTGCTCGATCGAGTATTATAATGTAATAAAATTCTTTTGACTTGAATCTAATTTTCGTTTTCGTATAGAATAAACTAAATAAATTATAAAGAATAAACTTATTCTTTCCGAGTACATAAAAATACCGCACGTTGTATTCGTGGAAAATAAAAAATAACCTCTTTTTAACCTTTAAATTAATTGCTTCAAACGTGGTCAATGGCACGGAATATTATTTTCTCGAATAATTTTCAATTGAATTCACAAGCGACTGCAAGCCGATATTCTACTCACCGACTTAAGTTTGCGCAAATGACGAAGCATTTCGCATCTACAAACCGAAAAAACAAGACACCAAACGTTCTCAAGTTTTTAAGTCGAAACTGAAAGAAAAAAAAACAGAAACAAGAAAATGCGGTTAAATTCCGTATAACTTGCGCCCGCATATGTTCTTAAAAACACTACACGCTACTTATCGCAAGCGGAAAGATAACGATCGTGTGTTCGCGCTTATATTACAATATGCTATCATCGTCATCATCATCGGGGAGAGGGAGTCTCGTATTAATTTACGTTTGCAGTGAGTCACATTCCAAAAGAAAATGATTTGATTCTAATTGCCAGACTCCAGTTTGCTTATTGTTATTACATTATTTATGCCTTTACAAACTCGCGACTCCCTTGCAACAGATTCACGCACGCACGCACTCACGCGCGCTCTCAAAAATACAATTTTACACACATACACACACCCACCCACCCACACACACACAAACACGCACACGTTTAATTCAAGAATATAACCGACCGACATGATCGTTTTTGTTTTCTTTTCCATTGTAAATATCTTGTATTGTGCCAAGGATAAGATTTTGTGCTTGTGAAAAGCGTGAAAATTAAACACGACTGTACCTCGACGTGGATCCACAGACTATGTACGTATGCATACAATCGACTATCGCGGTAGAATTTCCACGCTGACTTTTCAAAGCAGGCATCTTTTCCTTTTTACTTGGCTCGCGTCTCGATAAAGAAATCGTGAGGCACATGCTTTCGAGGACAACTTGGTGGAGTATTTTTCAACGACACGTCGTTCCTTTACCGATCGAGCAGAATTCACTTTTCGCACTTTTTTCTAAAATAGTTTATGCAATCTTTATTTTAGTTGTATCTGTAATCTGCAACGCGGTGGTTGTGTCATTCGCATAAAAGTGAAACGATCCTAGACTTGAGATCCGAGCAAAGAATTCACGGTTTTCTCCTCTTCACAGGCGAATAAAGTTCACGAGCCTCTGTAAAATCAAGCGCTTAACGGTAGTCTTCTGAAGAAACAACTCACATTTCGCGCGACGTGATCCAGGGGATAAGCTGGTTTGATTACATCAAAGGTCCTCTTAACATTATCGCATTAGCAGTAGTAGTAGTAGTAGTAATATTTATAGTAATGATAATAAAATAATAATAACATCTTCTTTTGAGTCCGTGTCTAAAACATATCCTCGATAGTCATTCGGTAGCTTTTCTAAAAGTATAAAACGCCGGACCACGACGTACGCAATCTGCAATATATGTTGTTCTCGTCGACGACGCAGAGCTCTTTAGCTTTCTTGCACTAGAAAGTAGATTTCAATAGCCTTGATAATGCGTAACAAAATAGTTAATTACAATAAATTTACAGATAAAATGTTATCCGTCGAACGTTGGTGGAGTCGCAGCTAAGCTTCCATTTGTTATGCCGGTGTGCTCGAGCTCCCGACGACGTCAAATTCTTAAAACGAATTCGGAAACTAACGACGATAAAATTGATATAATAATAGTAATAAAAAAAATAATAATAATCAAAAATAAAAATTAAGATAAAAATTAAGATAAAAAGAAGGTCGATCTCCATTGAGTCGCGCTAAATCTTTTCATTCATTTTTTTTAGAATTTGCTCATTTATATATTAAAAATACGTTAGCGATGCGAGGCTTTTTATGTATCAAAATATATGGCGCAGCTTCGTGTACTTTCTTGTGATTTTGTTTTTCGCAACATCCGGTAAATATTCCTTCGAAGAGCCAATCGATAGAAAAAAATGTGTGCGCGCGCGTATTTCTGTATTGTGCACACGTACATATACATATACATATGCATATACATATATATATATGCGTGCATATAAATTTGTTTTGTGTGTTGTGTGTTGCATTTCTATCGAAAAATCGACGAATAATCAGTAAAACCAACCGAAAAACAATCGTTCGGCACGTAACTTCCCGACGAGGAACAATCGTCGCAATCACACACGCATTTCTCTCCGAAGATCAGGGTAACAATATAATAATAAAATCCAAGTCCACGCGTTGGACGTTAAAATAATAGCGTTGATACAAACTCTTTTTTATCGTTTGACAGTTCGTTTGATTTAGTCTCGCGCGAGGATCACGATCAGGGGGGGGGGGGGCTCCCAAGGGCCGTGATCTTGCGCCTACAATCAACAAATCCGCGTGTCCGTTAATTTACCAATTTCGCTGAATTTCGCTGTTGTCTCGTGTGTTGTCTCGGTCTTCGTCTAGACTACGCTCTTTGTGCTCTTTGTGCTCTATGTACAGAAGTGTATCAATCTGTCGGTAGTTGTTTGTAAAATTCATCATGTATATATAGCGTATATGTATATTTAAGTCTAAAAGTTTTGTTTTTAAATAAGTTGCAAGCGGCCCTGCCGCTCATCTTCACATCTTCTGCGAAGCCACCGCAGCGACTAACGCCGCGCCGCGTCCACTGCCGTCCTCGGAGAGCATCAGGTCGAACTGCAACCAAAAGAACGTTTTTTCTAATAATCTGCCACCATCGCTGGCTTATTAGCAGTGTGTTGTTTGTGCGCGCGCGCGCGTGCTTTTGTCAATATCAGGCATTTGTCTGCGGAAAAGGATGTTGTTCTCGTTGCGCAATTTTTACAAGCGTCAGCGAGCCAACCCTTTTCCGGACGTCTGGGCTTCGCAATGTTTGGCGTTTGCCTCGGTGAAATTTTAACGATAAATAAGTGAGAGGTGTCGCGAGTTGACAACCGTCGGAGGTGTGTGTGTGTGTGTGTGTGTGTGTGTGTGTGTGTGTTGGTGTACGTTAACAAGAGTCACCTTGTACTGTTGCAACGAGCTGATCTTCTCTACCATCAGGTCGTGGAAGTGTGGATGAAATCTGTAGACGGAACCGTCGACTCCGACGGTCACGTTGTTTTCGCCCATCTTGACGAGGAGAGTCGCTATGCCGGCCGAGGCCAAGTGAGCCGCCCGCCTCGAGACCACGGAACAGACGTATCGCACGTTCTCGCAGTCCTGGTCCGTTGCATTCCTGATGCCCAGCTCGGCAAGGATTTCCCGGCAGTTGCTGTACTTGCCCTTCGGATCACTGAAACCGTAAAAGCGCGACTCTTTTTCAAATCATCGACTTTTTTATCGACTCGCTGCTCGCGTCACAACAGCTGCACCTTTCGCAAAACTCAGCTTTAAGCGAAACGATTTTGCTAATTCGAGTTCGGTGTTCTCTTTAGATTTAAAGGCTCGAATACGTTGATTGGAAAAGTGTCGAAATATTAAAATTTATACGCGTGTGTTGCGTTAAAAAGTGTCATTCTCAGCGAGAAGGCGAATCTTAGAATAGCGCACGGTCTTGGTTCTCGTCGATAAAACGCGTTAAACAAAATCTAATTTACCAACGAGACGCGGAGTCGCCGATAAGACGGAGAGGATCGTCGAGGTACTTACGACTCGATTTCGGATACGTATTTCGTGAAGAACTTGCCCCGCTTCCTCAGGTCGCAGGAGCATTTGCCGTTGAAGAGGAGTCCGGCGTTGGTGAGCTTCTCCAGTACCAGCCTGGCGAGCTCGCCCATGTACATCCCCGATATCATCTTCTCGAATATCTGCTTCTTCGGATTGATCGAGTTTTCGTCGATGTCGCGGTCGAACTCCGTCAGGACGAAGTCCAGGGTGCCCAATTCGCCGAAAGCCCCCCACTCGGTGTTTATGAGCATGTGTGGCTTGTGCGCCGCGTACTGCCCTGGGATCGCACAGTCCACGTTGTCGGTTTTTTCCACGTAGCAGGCATTGCTGCCCGTTCCTGGAGAGGTTAAGGAGGAGGCGTGAGCTTTTTTCTCGATTCGGTTGTTCCTTCGGTTGCTCGCGCACTCGCAGGTGTGAAAGTTTCTACGTTATAGCGAGATTGAGTAGAAAATGCAGTGCCGTCTTGAGACTGAGCTTTCGGTCGCTCGTCGCGTCCGTTGCAAGGCAAAATTACTTTCTAGTCGAGTGATTTTATCCATCGTAGCTAAATTTTTGCGAACCTTCCCACGGACTTTCCATTATCTCAACGCGTGAATTATATAAACGCGATTAATTCATTAAATGCACTTTGTAAATGCTGGGCTTTTATTTTCCACGGTGATCGTTTTGATCGATAATTAACAACTTTTTTTACTTTATCATTGAAATAAATTAACGACTAAAGGCTGATATTTAATAAACGGACGCTCCTTTAGCAATTGCATTGTAATATTTGACCCATCGGATACAAACGTGAAATTAGGCTCGTTGTAAGTAGTGAAAGAAAAAGTAATATCGCGCGATTACACGACCAAGATTAGAGGTACCATTTAAAAGTTGTTCCGCCCTCGTTTTCCTGTTTGCGTTCAATACAAAACCCGCAAGAGCATCGGTGTTCAAATACAATAATGCCTATCGTAAGTGCGCGATAAAAGTAGGTAAATACAAAATAGTCGGAGGTTCGCGCGTGTCTCGATCCAAATGCGGGTCTTAAAAAACTTTTGATTCAAATAACCGCGCAAAGGCGGCGATCTGTATTATGGGGCAAATGGTCGGAAAAGCAGAAGCGATCGGTGGACGAAAGCAAATCGAGGCTCCAAACATTGTTCAAAGCAAATAGGCTAATAATGTTCGCAAGAGCTGGAACAAGAGACGGACGTATTTGTCGTTAATTTAGTGGAGCGCGATCACGTACAGCTGCGATATCGATTGTGAACTTACCGACAATGAGGCCAATGCGACAGTTCTTGTTCTTCCAAGCGCAGGACATGAGCGTTCCAGTGGTGTCGTTTAAGATTGCGCACACGTCGATTTTAACGTCCTGTTGATTCACAAATGCACGTTACATTTTTTAAAAGTACTAGTTAAAAAGTAGGCGAACCCCTTGCCAGATTCTATTCTAAAATCTTCGCGTTCGAGCAGTTGTACGTTGCAATTGTTCAATTTACATTTGATACTGAGCGTTGAAACGACCGAGACAATTCGATATTAAATTATTACTCGCGTTATTAACAAAGTAAAGGCGCGAATTTCCCAACGACGACGACGACGACGACGACAATTATCGACTCGTTAAAGCGTTAAAGTTAAATTAGTCGGGCGATATTATTTCAAATCAACCACTCGATTCAATTGATCGGAAAAGCAACTGAGTTTTGCGTTAACGCGAATGCGCAGTCCTCAAAAATTTGAATTTGCGAATTCGCAATTACCTCGAGCGTCGGAATGTTCGCTCGTTTGCTCGTATAAAACAATTAAACTAGAACACTTTCTTATGTCACTCGACGATATGGATTATAATACAACCTTCAGCGTGGAAAAGCCGTACGAAAAGCATTTTTCTATGCAGTCGTTGATATTAAGAAAGTAAAGAGCGTTAATAACTCGATTCGCAATGCATCTGCTCGCGTTATGCAATTCTAGTAAAGAAACGAAACAATAGTTTGTGGCATACTCCGAAAATAGTACCGCGCAAAGCTCGTTGAGCGCTTTTCATCAGCCGAGAGTTTTCCGACCAACTCCATTCGTCTAATTTGGGCTATCGACAATTTTTTCGAAATCTTACTTTTTTCATACAAATTCCATCGCACGTTTCTGCTCCGTTCGCATACGAAGGAGGAAAGTTATACTTTAGACTGCCCATGTTTTCGTAATCTTCGTCATTTTCGCGAAGTTTTTCATTTAACTAAAACAGGGTTAACGATTCGTGAAAACACCGCTATTTTAATCGGTGTTTAAAAGTGAAGCGAGCTTACTTTTATTGCTCTCATTGCTCGTTTTATCTCTGCAAATATTGCGTTGGCGATCGTAAAATATTTTTAGGCCGGTGGAAAGTTGAGAGTTTGTTCCGGCATTAGGACGAAAGAAACGCGCGCGAGTCCGTGAAACCGAGGAACGGCAGGAGCATCGGCTGCCGCTGACTCCCCGACGCCTCCCTTCGGCCAGGATTAATTTTCCATTTTCTGCGCCGAGTCGCCCGTAAACGACTGCCTAAATTTGCAAGGGCAATAAAGAATGGGGCTCACGTTTCTCCTAGCAATGGCCTCCTCCAGTAGAGCAACCACGTCCTCGTCGACGACGCCGCTGCAATTGAAGCCCTTGGTCCACCTGACGAGCAAACCCTTGGTAAGGCCCTGCTGCATCAAGGGGAAGCTGAAGGTGAAGCCCAGGGGCAGGACCTCGTTCTCGAGTTTGAGGTCCTTGACGAAAAGCGCGAGGCACTGGGCGATGTGATCGAACAGCTGCTTTCCAGTCCCCAGCATCAGGCTCTGCGGTATGGCGTATATTTTGCTCTTCATGTCGAAACTCTGGCCGTCCAAGGTTATCAGGAGAACCCGAAAGTTGGTGCCGCCCAAATCCAATGCCAGGAAGTTTCCCTTTTCTGAAGCAGAGCGCGTCTCTTCTGTTATTCGCGTCGGGACGTGGAAAGATTTTCGGTACGAGTTCCGGTTGCGCTCGAGCAAGTTTCGAATCGAGGTTCGAATTAAAATTTTGCTGATGAAATAGTGTCGTTTGCGTGTGACGTAAACGCGGGGCTCGATTCGATTATTCAGTGATGCATTGGGCAATAAAGCAAAATTGTCGGCAATGCCGATGAATTATTATTCCATTTGGTTGGCAAAGCAGCGACAGCTCGTTGCTACTTTCGTTGGTCGTAAACATTGGCTTTTAACCGCGAAAAAAGAGACTCTGGAAGCGTGGAAAAAATCCTGGCTTCCGTATCTGCTAACCGTTAAAATGGAACAAATTCCGTTGCTTTTTTCGGTAAAACAAGGTTAAAATTTCGTTAAAATTTCGTTAAAATCACGATCAACTCGAACGAGTTTGTAATTTTTATGGTAAAGCGGACGATGATTGTCGAGGTTAACACCGAGACGCTGATAATTGTCTGGCAACTGCATCCGAGAGTTCAAGACTTACCGAGGCCTTGGGGTAGATCCTGAACGTAGGTTGTGTAGCATCTAACGATGGCCTCGTTGTGAGTTTCTTTGCTCAATCCCCTTTGAATTTCGTGTGTGAGTCTGTCCATGACGAGCCGGAGCTGCTCGTCCGTAAGGACCAGATCCTTGCAAACATCTCGAATCTGTAGCCGAAAAGTGGGAAAGATTAGAGTCGGCTAATGTTATTGTCACGGCTTTCACGCGATCCATAATTAACGGCGCCCAGACGTTTCTTATCTGAACACATCGCGCGTTTCGGATATCGAAATTAGTACCGAGCTGCTTATTTTTGGTACCGAGGTGCGCCTAATTTCGACGGAATACTTTAAAATTCAAATGAGCTTCGACACAATGTTCCGAAAATACTTGGGGAATGTACAGGAACTCTTTTTTAACGAGTCGACGTGGAGTTTTAATTTTGACACTCGGCACAATGTCTCGTGACGTTTTATTTTCGTCAGTAGTATCCGTGTTTTGCACGGCAGACTTTAAATTAAATTTATTGAGTTTTTGCTTTATTCATTAACCAGTGAGGAGAAGAGCCTTGGGCATTTAAAACTACGTGCAAATGCTCTAGGCGCGTTTAATAAAATAACGGCGGCGACTCGCTACGTTCAATACATAAGAACATTTTCTTCTCGTACGTTTATAAATTTTTATCGTATTTTCTCCCATTTTCTAACTGAACAAGGATAAGATAGTCAAATATCGTGTCAAATACTGTTTGATCAGTTTTAATAAACAAAAAATTTGATATACGATACGAGAAAATTTCAAATAGCGTTCAGATTCTTTTTTTACTTCTTTATGTAAAAACTCTAGTCTAAGCGTCGACGATAACGCGGATAACCTAATTTGGATGCTAATAATTCACACTGAGAATTTTACGCAATTTAAAATTCGCCGAGTCTAACGATTCGTCGCGCTCGACGCTCCTATTCTCGATCGCTTTTCAAATCGAACGTAAAATGCAAGAAGAAGCAAAGGGGCTAAGAGTAGAAAGAAAAGGGTTATTTTCGTGGATGAAAATGACTAGTTGCTGGATACTACAAAACAAGTTTCATGGGTTTCATATCGTTCATTCACTATCGCTCGCACAGATAATTCGGGCTTAAAAATATGCTCCACATCTTTATCTGGCTAATGACGAATACGTAATTAAATTTTCTTACGAAATTCACTAATGGTCTTTAAAGTCAATAAAGATCCGACTCGCCATGGTCTTGCGCTCTTATCAATTAATTTGTCTACTCGTGCGTCACCTAACGTCCGAAAAATGCGGGCAAATGTGCCGAGCGTCGAACGCGTCTGACCTCTTGGCGTCCTTGGTTGACCTTCAGCGCTCGCTACATTCACCGATCGGTCCCGCGTTATCGCGTAACGTCGCCGACAACCACCGAATGAAACTGCACTGGTAAACATCCGTTGATTACACGAGTAAACACAAGCTTATTTGTGCAGTTCCATCGCTCTCGAGCTACTCCAAGCTCTTCGAAATTTTCCGAATAATCATTTCGCATTGCAACATCACTACTTCTGCTTTGGAATAGAGTAACTTTTTTTTAATTTTGTTGTTTTTTTTTTTTTATTTCAGACTCGCGACGCATAATCTGAATTTCTCAAGTTCGTTACAAATATGTTTAAGCTTATTTTCGTTTAATTGCGCTATAAATGTGGGCTCGATTGTCTAAAGCTGTAAATAGGTTACGAAAAAAATGGCCAATTCTCCATTGAAAATTGAAAGTCTTTACGAGCGCCTCTGGAAAATTACAACTCTGTACTTAAAACTTGGCTTGACATTTTTAAGTGTAAAAGAATGTTAATTGGGTCATATGAGAGAAAAAATACATTCCAAGCTTGGAATGTCATTTCTCGAGTATTTGACCCACGAGTGACGCGGATACGCATTTTCTTTCGTTTCTCTGCCGTTTACCGATAAAGATTATAATAATAAGATAGAAACCATTGGTGTGAAGCTGCGAAGCTACACCGAATCTTGTTTGCGATTATTTTTTTTCGAACTTCTTGAAAATATCGTAAGACATGTTTAAATCCGATGAATTTTTTAAAATTATTTAAAAGAAACCACGTGAGTTTATTTTAATGAAATATATCGATCGAACGTTGTACAAAGTTAAAATATTATTTGAAAAATAAAGCAACTTAAACGTACACATTTTACTTAGATTATATAATCGTTTGAGATATTCAGGAAATTCGCTTGTGCATTGAGTTTAAGCTGAACTCAGCATTAAGCTTCACACTAAACTAAGAACAGAACCGCTACGCCATTAGGAATTGAAAAAATCCCAAGAAAGTATAAAGAAAAGCGACTTTAAATACAATTTACAGCTTTACGTGTTCGATAAATGTACTGCTTATTATAATTGCGCGAGTATTAGTTTGTTTTAAATTTTATAATTCCGCGTAACGCAAAAGTGAACGCAACGAATAAACAATGAATTTACAAGCTTTTACGGTCGCTTTAAAAAATAATGCGCATAATTTGGAAATTTGATTTCGTCAAAAAGTCTCGACCGTCGAAGTTCAAACGCAAATCGATATAATAAATACATAGTTGCTTAGCTAATCGGCAACTCGAAGAGGCAATGATTCAAAGCAAAATTCAATGGATGAGCGTGAGGCACGAAATAAGATGATAAAAGATGTCTCGTCGATACAATGTCCGAGTTAAGTAAAAGCTTTACCATTATGGTGATGGCTAATAGTGCGCGATAAGATCACGAGATAAATGGGTGACTGTGCTAGCGCCCATCAAAGGAAAGAAAAGCGGATACTCGTCCGACAGATGTATTTGGTGTGACGCGTCAAAGACAATGGCAGAAAAGCGGGAGAAGTGAGCAATTCATTCGGGTAACAGTCGTTATAACTAGTATTCGTAATTATTGTAAATAAAAGCTTTTTTGAAACAAGAAACCTTCGAAAGCATAGCGCGTGAATTTTTATTTTTAACGAGTTTCGTATATTCCAATCGAAACTTCCAAGTATTTGCGAATTTTACCGTTTTTCCATTAAAAATTAATCTCGGCGCAACTTATGAGTTAGGATCGGCAACGATCAGCTTCGTTTCTTCTCAATAATAATTCGCAAAAATTGAATTTCATTCGAGGTGGTTATTCTCTCGCGGCATGAACCAAGTGTCATTACAATCGAGATTCGTGTTTTTTCCTTTTAATTAAATCAAAAGACTTCTTCTCCGTTGCGACGCGTGCAAAGCGGTCGACATTTTTATGCTCGAAAAATCGATAAGCTCGCTTATGGAAGTTGACGGAAATGAAAATAAATCGAAGCTGAAAATTAAGAGCAACGGTTAATTATTATTGGTCCTCCGGATGTTAGTCGTCGAATCATCGAGATCCATATTAGAGAGCGACACGCTGCTAAGAGTTTGGATATTACGATGCTAAGAGGAAAAACAAAACGAAAGGAAGTCGATATTAACAAAACTCGTAATCTAGATTATCGAGTGCAGCAGATCGCATCGACTGGCGAAGATAACCGTTTCGGCAACTTGACCCTCGAAGCACTCGGAGATTGTTTTTGAGCGTCGATCGCGTCGATCTGGCCCAGCCGAAACGGCGAAACGGACAGACACAGCAGTTGTGCGCCGCTCCAAAGTTCGTTACACGCCCTCCACGACTCTACGATTGCGCACGCGATCCCGCCATATCGGATCAAGTTCAAGGAGCAATAAAAGCAATTTACGAGAATCCGTCTGACAGTGATTTGCCCGAGTGACGGCCGCGAGCAAAGATGCTGATCGATGATGAAATAATCAATGGCTTGTTATGGCAGTTGGAGTCCATTAATAAGAATTTATCGCTCGTCCAACCACCGTAACTTTTAATATTGGATGCAACGCTTTTTCCGAAGCCCGTGATTCAACTTCATTCCCAACGGACGCTCGATTTGCGGATGATCCGTTGCACTTTCTTTGCGCGAGTCTGTGGAAATTCGCCACTGGGAAATCTGGAAAGCCTTTTTAATGCGTGCGTGTCGTTCTCATTCGACTTACAGTCGAGTTAAAATTTTAAAAATACACGCTCGTGATGAAAATGAGAAACGAGCAATTTTTCTCCGCGAATTAAGAATTGCAAATTACGAGTCGCGGGCTTATTATCGTTATTCCAATGCGAATAATTGGCATTGTTACCGTCCTTTAAAATTACTTCGAACTTTTTATTTTGAATAACCTTGGCAGCTGACGTCACGGGAGCTTTAGGAAAAGTAGTTTTTAAGCGCTTCGACAAGCAGTTTTTGATTATTAATAGGATTTATATTCTTATAAAAATAATAGACGTAAACTTGAAGATAAGATAATCGATGAAAATAAATTTCAGCTTGATTTTTGACTCTCGAACCGATCGAATCTTTTCAAAAGCCCGATATAATTGAATTTTACTGGTAATTGCTAAATTGCCGCTTAATTGGTGCTACAAAGGATGTGTCATTTTTTTCTAAGAATGAAATTTTGCAAATTACACATATCCTTGTTCGATTAATAACATCTTTCCTACGTTTAAAAAAAAAACTTGTAAAAAGTTTATTTCATTACGAAAATCGTTATAGTGTACTAGTTAAATCAATAAATTCCAAGTATAGACGCTTGATATTATTATTAATATACGATGTATTTAAATCGAAATTAAGCGAAGTATAATGTTATTTTGAAAAGTTTCGATCAATTTTACGGTTTCGAGTCGACATTTCGTAACTTCTAAATTGTTCGATTATTTTCAATGCTAAATATTAAGATTCTTGGCGAACGAAATTAAGTTAACGTTCGTTAACAAAAAAAGAAAGAAAGAAGCACCGCGAGAGTTGAAAAATAAAACGAGCAATAGCACACGAAATGAAAAGATTGTAATTGGTATCGATGTAATCGCAACTTTAATAGCATCAATTTGTCCCTCCTATGTAATTTATGATACAAGAGTTCGCAACTTAATTCGCAATACGAAGATTTCGTCGTAATCGCGACGATAATAAGCATCGGCTTGAAAGTACTACCTAAAATAAAAATATATCTTCTTCCGAGAAACTTATTATTAAAAGTCAAAGACAATCGAGCCGAAAGATCGAAGAGTCGAATTGTGCCATTTGTGTTTATCATATCTAATCAGTACCGCATTACGATCGTACACTCGAGGTTTAAATTAGCTTCGATTACATGCAAATTTGATTTAAAAAAGAAGAAAAGAAAACCAAACCCGAAAGCCTTATCTAACAGCTTTGGAGCCAAAGATCTTACGATACAAGTGCCAAACTCCGGCATAACGCCAAGTACAGAGAGATAAAGAGAAGGAAAGGAAAGATATGGTTCTAATTAAAATATCGAAGGCCGCCCGTAATTTATTTCATCCGATGCTTTCTACACGCTCGCACGCACGCACGCACACATCCGAAAGTCATTTGTCGAGCCAGCGTTTAATTATTGTACTTTATGCGTCACTTGTTTGCCCGGCATCTCAGCGGCTGGTTTTTAAAACACCGCCGTCAGGTCTGCCTTATCTGTGGAACATTTCGAGCCGTGAAGCTAATTTCCAATTGGGCTTTGATAATATTGAAATTGAAACACACACTGTCGCTTACTCTAGTTAGAAAACGCATTTGAATTTAATCGTAACCGTGGCGTTACGCTTGCAGAGACTCCCAGGTGAGCTCTTAGGAGAGAACCACATCATGACGATACCGAGCGAACGCGACACAGCATGCACTTAAACCTGCAAGTGTGCGTCGCGTACTTTTACAAACGTAATTATTACTGTCAGCGCGGAGCACCGAGCGTCACGTAAATTAATTACGAGTCCTCCGTTTCATCTTGCGAACGAAGCCGCTTTCTGAAGTTTTATTAACTGCCTCGATCTCGAGACAGGCGCACACACTTACGCAGTGCGTATTTGTCGCGCACGCACCAGAAGCTCTACTAGTCCTAGACGATTAGTCGTCCCGGCGCTCGTACGGATTCACGGAAAATTAAACCTATCGACTCCTCTTGCGACTCTTTCGTTCGACTAATGCAATCGAACGAAATAGGAACGGGGGGTGCGAAATTGATTTTTTCGGCGAGCCAGACTTTTAAACAAGAGCACCGCAGCGATCCTTTGCGCGCGAGGAGCAGCCACTGCGAAAACCACCACCGTTGCGTTGCTCGAGCATTTTTCACGCACGGTATTGGAAAATTTTCAGGCGCGCATCGTTCGATTCGATTCAAAATATCGTCGACGGCCAAGCGAAAGTTTTCGTAGTTTAGCTTCGATCGAGCCGCACGGACAAAAGTCATCCGACGCGCACCCAGCGATGGTTTGGAAACGCAAGGCACTTTTTTTTACGCCGGCTGTCGAAATATTTCCATTCGATTAGGGCGGAAACCAACCAGCGAGCGCCTCTCCGAACGTTTCTTTCCTATTAGCGGCTCGACTCTGCAAACGCACAGATGGAATATCGTTTTACATAATGCATATCGTTTCGCTTTCCGTCGCTCGTCGTTCCCTCGTGTTATATCACTGCTGGTTACGAAACTGCTGTAACTCGGTACCTGGCAGCCAGGCAGCATTTGCGGGTTGAAAGGAAACAAGGTAGATCGAGTAAGTCCGCGAGTGTTTCTTCAAACCGCTTTCCTAATCGAAGACTCGATAAATCGAACGACATCTTCCGAGCCTCGCGATTTAATCGAAACACGACTGACTTTGAGAGACTTTTGAACCATGACTCGAAAGGTCAGCTTCCATTATACCGCGACAATTATGGCTACGTGTATAAGCAGCCGATTGCGGATTGGAAGCGGTAAGGCGCACGAAGAAGACAAGTGCACTCAACGCACCTGGACACGTGTGCATTCACTGCTTTTCTCGGTAGATCTTCCTTCGATTCAACTGCACGTGCCTCCTCGATCGCATCGCGTTTATGTGTTTGCTCAAGACCGCCTCGAATTTCCTTAAAACGTGCAGCGTCTGTCTCTCGTGCCTCGTACTTACGAAATCGAGCAAATTCTACTCGGAGCTTACGTAAACTTAATTGGGACTATGCAAACACGACAATATGTTATATAAAAGTAATGCGGTAGGAATTTGTCGTTTCCTCGCGTGCGCCGCTCGGTTTTTCGGATCGTCTTCGAATAAAACGACGACAACAACAACAAACGAGTTGGACGGAACATCTCGAGCCGAGGACGCGTCAATGCATGGACGATATTCCGATCAGCTGGAAATTCTCGGCAAAATATTTGTTCCGATCGACGGATACGCTGATGCAATGATCGACAATTGATTTTCCATTGCTCCGAGATGGTGGATCTTTTCAAAATGGACGTCCCTAATACGGACAATGCCGAAGATAAGGATTCTGAAATTTTCCCTCACACGAAAATCGCATTTTTTTACTCTTGTGATTAAACAAATTTTATATTCTTATGTCGCGTTATAATGCTTGTACCGCGCCTTTCAACCGATTGCCTTAAAAGAATGTTAATGGCAATAATAATATAATAAAAGACTCGCCTTATAATTGAACGTTGAGGCATTTTTCAGGGATAAGCAATATTGTGCATTCTTGTATCGTTCTGATTAAATATTTTACGTCTAATTTTTTGTCTTTTTTTATTATTATTATTTTTTGAGAAAAGTTTGGTATAAACTTTCCGCTTATTGCAGATTAACAAAATTAAAATGGAATTCGACGGTATAGTAAATACGAGCAGTCGGTAAAAGAGAACTGAAATTATTTGCTGGAACACACCAATATGAGCCAACTATAAATTTTTTTTTGTTTTTCAATATGAATAATAACGAGCGAAATAATTAGGCAGCTTAGAGACTTATCGATTAAAATTATTCTTATCACGCGCGCGGGTTAATTTTCATTATTGATATTGAAATTTTGCGAGTAAACCTATATTTGGCTGAAAAAATGAAGGGCAAATAAGGAAGGAAGTACTTAGAGGGTAAAAGTAAGATGGTATGTACCAGGTAGCGAAAGCTCGCCCATAAAAGCTCGATAAGTTCTGAAAGTTAGAAAGTTTCCAGGTAGACACGCGCGTTTTTCGAGAGGAAGGAAGAAATGTGAGAAAGTGGCGTGGAAATGCGTCGAAACGTCCAGGGAGGATTTGGGTCAACGCGAAAGGTGTCTGGGTCGATAGGCCACGTATGCAAGTCGCGCGCGTGCGGTTCGTTTCCTTGCGACTGATACGCTTCGCAGAACCCGTGACCTTGACTGGCTGAGTTTTTCTTCGGTGCCGGATGCCACGACTCGCGACGAACGCACAAGATTCGCACGGAAAAGCTGCCGTTTACCCATCATTTTCTAGCCCTGAGGCTGACTCGAGACTCGCTTTCAACCGAATTCTTGGTGATGGAGAGACGCTGGACGCGCCACCAATTCCAAGA
The DNA here is from genome assembly GCA_018907185.1 of Platyscapa corneri. Lineage (NCBI taxonomy): Eukaryota > Metazoa > Arthropoda > Insecta > Hymenoptera > Agaonidae > Platyscapa > Platyscapa corneri. Next base: position 5,297,335 of record JACCHW010000024.1, on the reverse strand, counting down.
GCACTTTTTTCGGATGCGATTTGCGGAAAATCGACGATCGCTGCTGCTTTTAAGCATTTATTTATTTGCTTATCAAAGCGATGCATTCAAAGTAAGAGGATATTTTTAGCCTGGAAAATTCACGAGACTTTCTCTGTCGTTCAAAATATTAAAATTTCCCAATGAAACTGCAATGTTATCCGTGTGTTAAATTCGAAATTTATTGGCGAATTTATATCGCGAGTCTTTAGCCATATTTGTAATGCAATGCAGCTCTCGTAGCTTTCGCTCGCATTTATTATTATTCGTGTCAAATATAATAACGATATTGAGAATAATTAGAAAATGTATCCAATGTTTTATATGTTTTGAACCTGAAATGGAATTAGAAGCAAAGATAAAAAATTTTCAAGATCAAGTGAAAAAAGTCTAATGACATACGATGCAGAGCTTTGAGATTGGAAAGGATACGAATAAGTATGTGTAATATTTGCAATAAAAAGGGACAATTTAGGCATTCAAACAGGTAAAAGGCAATCAATTTTGAATTTAACATCAGGCACGAAGGTGACGTTATTCGCTCACGAATTTTGGACGGTAAAATACAAGCAATTTTAGAAAAATACAAAAACGACGAGACAGTTTAAGTCGAGATGCGGAAAGAGCGAAATAGTAACAGAGGGATAAATGTATATACGAAAGTTCAAAAGAAGAAGTTGAAGAAAGGGATGAAAGTATTGGCTAGATTCAGAAACGGGAAGCAAAATCAGAAAAAAACATATTTTGATAAAGTAACGGAGAAGATACAAAATCTGCAGAACAGAGAAAGAAAGGAGAGAATACGTTATGGAATATTGTTAACACGACTTGAAAAAAGTGGATGGAAGCTATGAAAGGTGGACCAAAAAACATTAAGAGATTCGTACAGAAAAATACAATTATCTGATTTACTATATAATATACCGCTACATGATGATAATAATAATAATAATAATAATGCTGTCAATTTCGTAAGTTATACGCGAAGGTTTTACAAATGCCCGAATAGTATTTATTTAATACAAGAAAATAAACTGATCAGTTTATTACAATCGTAAGCTGTTCTTAGAGTCATGATTTACTTTAATTAAATACTAAATTAGATAAAATTAATACCTCTTCGGCTTAATATTAGAAACCGATTGTAACCTAAATTATTCAGAAATGTTGTATATATACACGCGCATTTTAAATTTAGTAAAGTAAAGTTAAATGACCCTCCGAATCCACTTTGATAATATTAATGACTATAAAATTAAAGCGAAATCTAAGTTTAATTTAATTTATACGAAGACTCTATCCAACGGAATACGCACGATCGTAATTTAATTATCTTGAAAATATATTAAACTTTCTGTGTAAACAATTTTGACGGGAATTTTTTAGAAATGCCAGTCTTGCTTAGATTAGCAAGAGCTTGTTTAAACTAAAATAGTCGAGAATATTATACGGAATACCTAAGGAACTAATTGAAAGTTAAAATTTATTCCAAGACTAATAGGTTTATGTCAATTCAAACGATTAAACTTAATTTTAATACCCGAGTATGAATAATACATTTGAGAACGCGTTTATTTTTATTTGTATTTTCTTTTCACGATATAATACCTGACTAAGTCTCGTATAAAATACAAGTTTATCTTTCTAGTCGAGCATTTTAATTCTTATAGGTTTTTTGTTGGTACTATTGTTTAAAAAAGTGCGTCTATGCTAGGCGTCGATAATAAATCACAATCAACCTCTCGAGCAGTGCGTGATAAATGCCAATAAAAGACAACGTGTCGAATATTAAAATCATTAATCATGACGCACTGATTATTATTAATCGATATTCACGAGTGTCGATGTTGCGCGGATCTTTAATTGATTGTTCGAACGCTCGTATCGATACCGGGACTTTCTTCTAAAAGAGAAGGGACAGCGAAATAGAGAAAAAGACAAATGTATTTTAAAGGCCAACAACATTTTTGTCGAGGTCGCTTGGCATTTAAAAACCTGTTAACTCCTTAAAGTCTCATCTGAGTTTTATATTCATCGGGAAAACCTTTGAAACTAATCTCGTAAAAATAAAATAATAGTCGATAAAAGAATAATGTTTTTAGAATCCGTGCGTTATAATCTCCTCGATCGAACGAAAAATCCTTCAAGCGCGAAAAAGCTTAAAAATTTCTGCAAACCTTATGGAAAAATATAGTCGTTACATCGCTGTAATGATAATAAACTTAACTATTGTCGATGCTCCAAAATACGAGTGATAGAAAAGCTTATAAACATATTGTGTACATTTATAGCTGCAACCAGAGTAGAACGCATTAATCGTCAAATCTCTACCGAGGACAGTCACACACAGTCACCTAAACGATTAGTTCTTCTAACTTCCATTTATAATTGCAGCGATAATTAAAACGACATTTTAAATATAACTCGCTTGTTTATCGGCTGAATTCGCATATCTATTTACAAACTTGATTTTCGCTTTTATGTACTTGGTAAATTAAGCTATTTCCATCGAAAACCGATCTCTTTTACTGTATTGAAAATACGTATATGGCTTGGCTGGCTTAGCTGCTGGCTTGTCGCTATAAATTTTGCGTCTTTAAGGAAGCAAAATTAAAGACGATCGATTAACAACGTTAGCGAGCAAATTGTTTACGGAGAAGCTCCTTCTCGGTGTGGAAATTTTCGTTCCTCTCGTTATCACGTGTTCCGTTAGACGACTGGAGAAACCAACAGCTGTCCCCGTCTTTGATCGTGCTTTTCCCGCGACTCGCGATCCCCCGTCGACGTGAATCAGTGGTGCGCGACGTCATCGCCGCCGGCGCCCTGATACGATCAATGCCCCTGCTGATCGTAAACGCCGAGACGGCGCCAGTCCTCGTGACGCGCGAAATTCGAATTTTGCCGCGGCGAGGCGACTTCCGGAGGCCGCGCTCGTCGATGCAATGCCGGTCGTGACGTCAGCTACCGCCGTGGCGACACACCCGCGAGCCGACCAATGTGGAGCCGCGGCGACTCCAAGTGCAGCTCAAAACAGCTGGAGAAGCTCTGGCTTTGCGCGTCGCGCGACTCTCCGGATGTCGCTTTCCCCGCTGCTCGATTCTTATCTGCTCTCACGCTGATTATCAGCTATTTGTGCTTGCGCTTTCCGTGCTTCCGATTATGCAGCCGATGGCTCGAGGCGTTCTACAGCTTCCTTCGATAGATTACGCTCCTGCTGCTCCGTGCGAAGCGTTTTTCGACTCTGATTAAATATTATTCGCTCTCGTTGTGCGCGATGAGCGACTTCCTCCTCTTGGAAGCTGATTTAATTTTGAATGCCTAATTATATTCTTTGATCGAGGCGACATTTAACTGCTGATTCTTCGGCAAAAGTTCGGCCACCGTTTTTAATCCTGCCAACGAACAGAGCTTAAAGTTAAAATTTAAAATAATCACGCGTATCTCGATATTAATTTCAGAGTTTGCCGCTTTTAATTTTGCATCCGTTACATTATTTCACGCGATTAAGAGAGCGTTAAGCTAAAGTCTTATCGAGAGCCACGTGTATTACAGAACATTTAGCGAAACTTTATTACGCACGTGTAATCTAAGAACATTTATCTTCGCCTCGAGTATCGGAAATTTGTTTATCTAAATAGTTTATTTTTCTATTCGCGAGGAGTTCAATTTGCAATCTTGGCGACAAATGCAGTGGCGTAGGCAGACACTCGGGCTCAGCCTGTTAATTAAGGTTTCATCGAGCAGTTTTCCATCGGCTCGGCGATACTGGATTTTCCAAGTACAATCGAGTACAATCGAGCGCAAAACTCGCTAAAACTCGCAATTATGTCTAGTTCCAAGAAACAAATCACTGGTAAATAACTCGCGCGTGCACGCACTGAGAGAAAAGTGGAAAATAAAAGTGCAATTGTTATGGAGAGTCGCGAGGAGAGCGACGACGTCTTATCGATCGCCTCGGTGTAAAATCGCACGCGGACAGACAGAACACAGATACGAATGCGAATAACAATGGCAAATTACCAGATGCTAAAAAAGGTTCAGCAAACGGCTGCGCCTCGAGGATATCCTCGGAATACGCGGCGCGCATTTTGCAGGCTTTCGCACACGTAGGCGCGCGAATGACTCAATCGTGGAATGCGTCTAATTGTGCGAATCTCGCGACAACTGGAGCGAACTACTGGACAAGGCGCGTGTTTCCCGGTACCTTGTGTACGTTGTGGTTACGGTTGCTTTCTTGGCGCTGCCCCGGGAACTCGTGGCGGACTCAACGGCTGACCCCTTCACAAGCGCCAAAGATTCGGGGCCCTTCGTTATTCCTCCGTAACATTGGGCCAGCTTCGGCCGAGTGCGAGAAAAATGGTGGTGCCGTTTGTCGCTTGTCGCATCGGCAACGAAATTACTAAATCATACGACCGTATTATTGCCAAATCGTGAGCGATCGCATTATCCAGTTGCGAGCTCAAACTTTAACCTAACGATAATTTACGCGAAATTAAATTTTGTAAGCTTCGATATTTATCAACGATAAACTTGGACAATTAGAAAAAGCGGTCAGCCTAAAAAGCTTATTGAATTATCCTACGGGAGGAAATTGTTACTTGCAGGTGCAAATCGATCGACGCCACGAATAGTGAAAACGTCGTTGAAAAAAATCGACTCGAAAGGCCTTAAATTTCAATGCCTTGTGAATTAATCCAGTGCACTGCTGCATGCAATAAATACCAATACGATTGAGAGAATAATCGAGCTACCCAGAGGTCCCCCGCTGTTGAAAACGAACAATGACAAAATATTATCGTCTGCCCGTTAGTGCTTAACCCGTTTGCGCTCGTTTTTAGATTTAAGTACCGAATGCAGATTGCAAGTCATGCAGGTCGATCTTAGCCCAAGTGCGTAATCAAATGCGTATTCTTCTTCGAACACTTGCGCTTTTGGTTCGACACAACACTAGACCAGTTTGAGAGGGCAGGGGAACAAGCTCCTGCAACGTAACAACTACACTCGTTTTACGTCTTACGCTTTACGTTTTACTTCGTTATTCGAAAAAATTAACGAGGAAACGTTAATTTTTTCTTATTTCCAGTTTGGAAATACAAGCGCTTTGCGAACAACTGTTACTCGTGTACTTTCACTAATGGGAAAATTTAGACGAACGTGACTTCTCGCGCTCGTCAACTATTGTATCGATGCCAAAGTGCAATTAAAAATTTCATCGATATCATCGGCAAGTGATGAATAATTATAGCGTTTTATAAAATTAGCAATAATTAACGGAAACTTTGTTTGCCGCTTTATACAAATTGAGGATTTGTAATTAGAAGACTTTACACGATATCGAACTCATTTATAAATGCATGGATTTCGCTTTCATTATTTATAACGCATCAGGAATTAAATTCTCTTACCACACACGCGTATGTACATATACACGCGCAGGTTTTAACTATACGAATAAAGCTGTTTTCCCGAAGTTCAAGGTAATTCTTTTCGGTCACGCTGCCGCGATGACATAATTTTTACATTTTTACTTCCTAGTTGACTTCAATACTCCACGATTATATTTTTCTCTATAGTAATTGTTTACGAACTTGTATAATGTGTGTATTAATGAAAAAGCTAACTGTAAAATTAGAAAACAAATAACAATACAACGGATGTGAGTAGAAATAACGAAATAGTACATCGGGTGCTTGAAAAGCGTCGACTTTTGGCTTGAAATTTCCCATTTTTTCAGAATTCGAAAGAGAAGCCTTTGCTCCTTTTGCGGTTATCAACGAGTTCAGCGTCTTCCCAAAAATCTCGAGAAATCAATATTAAAATTATATTCGGTCGTTCAAGATAACCATGGATATCGCCCACGCACCTTTTTATCCTGGAAAAACTCTAATGAGTGAAAACCGCCGCAGACTGACCGGAAACCCGAGAACTCGGCGGCCTCTTCCCACCCATTCGCTCGTTTATTTACGATATTGCATTGATTAAGGGTCGCGCCTTCTCGAGCAGCGGTACGTTCGGTCGATCCTCGCATTCCGTAAGTGAAAGAGAAAACGTCGTGCGCGGCATTCGTGAGCGGAAGACGACGAAAGCCGCCGGCGCTCGTCCTAGTCAGCCGTTATCGATCTCTTCTCGGGCATTGTGTAACGCTCCCTCCTCCACCCCTTGCCGCCCCTCTCACCGCTCCCTCCAACACCGGGCCAGGTTACGCGTCAGCGACGAGACCGCGACAGTCTTCCGTATTTCTGCGCTTTCACTAGATCCCGATAACACTAGATCGCAGCTTCGATTTCGACGACCTCCTTATCATCTTTGTTGGCGTGACGCAATGTTGTTGACCGCTACACTCGCGCACCACGAAAACTTGCTTAAACAACGCCTCTGACGTGTTCGTCATCGACCGAATCTCTTCCAAAAACTAGATTGGGCTTGCGGCCCTTCCTTTATCTCCTATTATTTTAGCGTATCTCCGAAAATCCATCCACTGAATTAAAACACGAATTCTCCTTCGAGGATCTCTTGCCAAAATCTGGCTTTCTAATAAATCTTAGCCTTTGATATTTTCGAATTTATATGGTAATATGCCAAGCCCGAAACCATCGAAGGAATTTATTTATCTGGGACAACCTCCAAGTTCCGCGAGTCAACAAAATTCCTAAAAAAAAAAACGTCCGAACAAATAAAAGTGGCCGGCTGCTAATCTTTTTTCAAATGAACAGTTACGGATGAAAAATTTGAAAAAAATCGTCGCGTCGGTAAGGTAGAAAAAGCATTACTATACCATGTAGCCTGTATAACCTTGGAAGTATTTTATCTCACATAAAAGTGCGTCGAAACTTACATTTCGTCCATACAAATTACGGAAGTGTGTTTACCTTTTTTATATCTATTAATATTGGTAAAAGCCAGCCTCAACGCTTCAAGGATTCCATTTACAACTCGTAGAGCGTTCGGCATGGATTGTTTAACAACGCATGCGAGAAACAGACGAATCAGTTATTGAGAATACGAATAATTTTAAGAGATTCCAATAATCGAAAAGGAAAAAAACGTATTTGATTAATTTCTGATACACGCAGATAGAGCCTAGAATTTGTTATTTACCTTTAATGAAAACATTGACGGCAGCTACGCAGTTTGAACTCCTCTGTAATCTTAAATTTATTAAATTTTTCGCGCCAAAAAAGCTAAAGAAATACGTCGTTAGATCCGAAAAGAAAAGGCGCAGTGTCGAGTGCTCGACTAGAGAAACATCACTCGGTTAATAATTAAAAATACAGCATCGACGACCAAGTTTTCGCACTTTACACGGCCGTGCAAAAAAGAGAAAAATAGATTTCCAAGTCTAACCTACCGCTGCTGGCCAATTAGGAAAATATGACCTATCTATCAATAGAAAAAGGCAGCGATTGCGCGCAGTGGTCGGCTGCGTTGAGACATTTCTATCAACGCTTGCCCGAACACTTATTTTCTCACTCCACGCCCCGCGATGCTTTAACGATCAGCCAGGGAGATCAAGGTTAAGGTCTCCCTTCGTCGCGCGCAAACGTACGAGGTCTTCGAACGAACGAACGAACGAACGAACGAACGAACGAACGAACGAACGACGACGAGTTCGTATGACGTGCGACGCTGACGTTCTCTCCTCGTCGTTTAACGCGTTGATCAAGATTCATTTTTTCATGCGATACGCGATAAGCGGCTCCTCGTCTTGTTCGAAAGGCATTTATCGATCATTGATCATCGATCCTCGAATCTGCTAAGCTCAAAAATTATTTCAATCGATAGCTCGTGGGTGAGTGTGTGTATGTGTTGACGAGCTGCGTCATCACTTTGTTGTTAGAGTTTTGAAAAAACACAAAGCTAAAGTCACGCCGGGAACTTGAAAAATGTACAGACTCGCAGACCTCAACGGATCGCGCGCCTTTAAGCACAAGCCCTTAATTTTTTAGACGCGAGACGCGAAAACACGATGGGCCTACATCGTTGCAAAGTATCGTAATTCTATTATCGGTAGAAGTGTGACAAAATATTAAATCACGTCTATGATAATGATAAATTTGTACACGATGCAAGCTAATGACTTTTTTCTTTTATTTACAACTTCATACGGTATGTTTATTCTACTTTTCAACCAGATGCCAATTTAAATAACAAATGCACTGTTTACAAATACGTCAATTATTTTTAGCATCATCGATCAAGCATTATTAGCGGCTAATTAGCCTTTCACGTTTTGAAAATCACGTAATTGGTTTTATGCTCGACTACTCGTCTACTTTTCGCGTTTTTTTTTTTTTTTTTTTTTTTTTAAGCAACCGAAAATACTTTGTCGAACCAAATACCCGCGCTACTTCGAGGTATGCGATTTAACAGAAGTTACGTTGCATGCACTTTACCAAAAGCCGCATTGGAAAATCTCGAAACGAAGACTTCAATTGCTGGACATAAATTGCACGATCAAAATGCCAGCTGATGTAGATGCGCTTTAACAACTAATGTTTACTTCATCTTAGGCTTCTCTCGTTCCGAGCCACAGACTTACTCAGGACCTCGATTAGAAAATAATTCACAGGGTCTGCGACAGAATTGGTCGATACCCTTAAATCGAAACGTCGGGACGGAGGAAAAGAAGGTGAGTTACTACGCGAGTTACGAAGAACCCGAAGCGTTTCCTAGCAATCGCTCGCACTGACACACAATTACAGCAGCAACGCAGCAACAAGCGGCCGCTCGTATCGCACTAATAAGAACAGCAGCACCACCAGTGGTAACAATAACAGTAACAATAACATTAACAGTAACAGGAGCAGCAGCAGCAGCAGCGGGAGCGACAGCGGCCGCACTCGAGGCGGAATCGATTCCCCGCGCACGGAAGACGCCGCGCCTCGCCTCGACGTCTCCCCCCGAGGTTCCCGAGGTGCCGCGCGCCCGGGAAGTCGCGCCACGTGCTCGTTCCCTCTTCCGGTGCCGCTCCGGGAAAAGGGACAGGGCCGTCGTCACGTGGCGACGCACCGCCTGTCTGTCACTCCGTTACCGACCGAGACCGCCGCGGGCCCGCGCTCACCTCCGGCTTTATCAGGTCGCTCGTGCACAGGCTCCGCGTCATCTTCATTCTGGCTCCGGGCTCCGGGCTGCCTTGCAAGAAGCGCCTCCTGCGCGCGAGCAGGTCTCCCGTGGGTATGTACCGCTCGCATCCTCGCGGCTCCATCTTTATATCGCGACTGCGGCGAGCCCACGAGGCGGCGCCTGCCGTCGCTCGCGCGAGGCCGCGCCGCCGTCTCGGGGCAGGGAGAGGGGTAGGAGAGTCGGGGACGGGGTGGGGCAGCGGCGTCGCGTCCGTATGCGCGCACAGGCGCGTTGACCCGGGGGCAGTGTGTGGCTATCTCCTGCCGGATTCTCGATTCTGCGCACGAGTAGTCATCGTCATCGCCACCGCCGCCGCCGCCGCCACCAGCGGATCCAAATCGAAATCCGAGTCGGAGCTTTTCCTTTTCCTGGACGCGGCTCTCTCTCCCTGGGAAAGCTCTTATCGACAACGTGGCCGCGCTGTCTTCGCGTACCGGGTTCATCTTCCGCGGTTCCGGCTCGCTTCTGCGCACTTGGCTGGGACTGGGGGCCTGTCGCGGAGGGTCGCTCGCATGTACACGCGCGTGCCCGCACACCCCGGAAAAGCTGGACTTGTTGAACGTCTCGGGTGCGGTGTCGTTCCTAGGCAACGGCTCCGACCCCTCCGTGCTTTCCAGCTTTTCCGCTCTAAGCCGGCGAAGGGTGACCGAACGCGAGCAGCGCCGCATGCCCTTCAAAATATATTTCCCGTATGCGCGACGTTATGCCCCACTTTCGGTCCGCTCGCGCGTGTCTCGCTCGATGCTCCTCCTTTTATTCCAACTCGCGCGCTCCCGACAATTTCTCTTTGTCTCCTGCTGCTCCTCGTTACTTAATAGAAGACGAGGAAAACGGCTGCGGCTGGGCACACGTATTCTTGTTCGGGGATGTAGTTGGGCCTCTCGGAGATAATGGGAGGGGAGGATCGCCCTCCGGCGCTGGAAAGCGAATATGCAAATGGTCCGAGCATTTCGGATGACGAAAATTCAAATAATGTTATGTCGTTTCAAGGCCGTAAGTGGTTGCGTAAGAAAATTGAAGTGCGCACATTTTCCGAAGGTTTTTCTAAAACTTGTATATACATTTGTCGAAATTGGGTTAAAGTATCGCGTAAATCGGTGGGTTGTTCTCGCCGATCTTGACTATGGTTTGCGCGGAAAACAAATAGCGGAACGATGACGGAAGAGGAGATAGGCAAAGAGCTAGACAGCAGCGGCGAAAGGGAGGATAAGCAGGAATGCACGCGAGAGAGAAAATAATAGAAAAGAAGCGAGCCATGGAGCGGCAAGAGTGATAAAAATAAAAATAGTAGCGCCAATGATGTATCTACGCAGTAGCGATGTATCGGAGCAACGCCAAAAAAAGCGGCAAAGTATGGGAGTTGCACGCACACGCTCCATCGAGCAGTAGAATGAGTCCGCACACAAATGCATAAGTGGGTACTAAAAGCAGGCAGCGGCGGCGGTGAATCAGACACGAGTGCTTCGCTCGGAATCGCGCCCGTAGAAAGAAAAAGTGCAGCTGCAGGAGCAGCGGTGGCCATAATTCATAGGTGCGCTCGGAAGAGGTGGTGCTGCCGGCGCTGCTGCTGTGAGGTGAAAAAGAGTGCGCGGACGGCCGAGAGCGGCTGTGGGAAGAGGAGGAAGTCCGAGCTCGAGAAATTTGAGTCACGGGGCGAGCGGGGAAGAGAGCGGGCGCATGCGCGAGCCCGCGGGGAAGGGGCTCGGAAGTATATTCGTGGATGGATAAGTCGAGAAAAAGCGTCGCGAAGGCTCGATCGTGACGCGACGGTAATGTCGGTCGCGGGGGGAAGGCCCCTGAATTGGCCCGTTGTCGTCGGGCGGGCGGGGGGGGGGGACACGCGTGCACGAGCACGAGCACAAAGTGCACGCCCGGAGCGGAATTACGTGGAACTTGTAAATTTCGCTCCTACCCCGTTGGCGGTGCGGCCGGTCTTGGTCGGCACGTGCGTCCGTCTTCCCTTCGAATTGCAAAAATTGCACCGGGACGTCGCGTGCGTTGCGCAACGAGAGACGCGCACGCGACTTCACGAGCTGAGTTAGTAGCAAGTTCCGCGTGGAAAGCCGGAAAATCCGGAGCACGTTCGCTCTTGTAATCCTCGCGCAAATGACGAGCTTCGCGTCCAGATGTTTTGCCGGTAAAAAGGCATTGTTTGGTGGTTCGCTTCGAAAAACGTTTCTCGATGCGATAAAAGGGGATGAGCGCACAATTGGCGCACAGTGCACCGCGAATAAGATATTCCACGTTTGCTCGAGTAGTCGACCGCAGCTATGCATCCGTGAATCCTCGTTGCTAGTTTTATTTTATACGCGGAACGAAAACGGAGCGAGTCTTTTTGCCACTAGTACCGGCGATTCTTCCCCTTTTGAAATAAAATACAGAGATTTCCGAAAAGTTAAGAAACGTCGCGCAACAAACTTACGAGTTTGTTAGTCTGTGGAAATGCCGATTGAACTGCTTTTCTTCGTATGCGACGTGACTCGGCACAATTTTATCGAACTTAAATTGGAGAAATCGTGTTGTCCTTTGCGTTCCTGCACCACAGCATTGAACGATCTTTTTAATCGTAACGTACCAGTTTGCACAGGAGTAGTTAGTGATAGATGCACGGGGTGCAGATAAAAGCTGATTGCTCTTATTAGAATAATATAAAACGGAAATTGAAATAGGTTTGCGAGTCGTCGCCTTAAAAATTAGCAATCGCCAAGGCTGTATTAAAAGTTGGCTAAAACCTGAGCTCGAATTTGTCGGTAAAAAGGCGGTCCGCGTGAGTAGCGAGAAAAGTTTTACTTTTAGATAAAAGTTTGGCCGGATTTCGTCATTTTTATATAACTCCGTTACACTCGTTGTACATTTGCAGGGTTTTCCGTGGATTATATAGACAGTCGCAGTGCTTCTGTGTTTTAGCTGTGGAGTTATTAAAAATAGAACGGCAAATATTAATAAGAAAGAAAGCATTAATCTATGTATTGTTTGTAGTTTGATAAAGCAGCGAAAGCACTTATGCCACCGCCGGCGTCGTAAATCGAATTACGAAATTACGGATGCCTGGATGACACGAATTTTTCTGTAATTTACCCAAAACTCGTGACTGAATAAAACACGACGTCTATGAATAAGCGAAGGACCCGCGAGAGTAAGCGCGGATCGCGTCGATGCGAAGTCAAGTACGAAAGCCGCGCGTTCGCTCGAAGCTCGAAGCGCGAGAAAAAAGAGAGAAAACGCTCCGCGAATGCCCTTCCGAATCTCGAAAGGCGTCAGCGCCGATGGAAAATGGGAGTGCCTCGCTATTTTTGCCTCGAGAGCGGCTCAAAGAATTCCGCGCCAGCGGGAAATTTACGGAGACGTATGGTCGAGCCGCGCGGGGAGGGGGGTATTTCTTCATCGGTCGACGCGGTGGAGGCTCGGCCGACCTCGAGACCTCGGCCAAGGGCAGTTGGAACCGCGAAGGATCGCGAGCCGGACGGTGGAGGCGCTTCCCGCTAACGGAAGGGCCGGCGCGAGCGTTTCGCAACCCGCACTTAGGGTATTAATAATTTCAGCGGACGCACTTGGCGCTCCGTTGTTGCATAAATGCGCGTAAAACCGAGTCTATGCGTCATTGGAAAAACTCGAACTCGCGTTCTAGATAAGTACTAGCCGCGATTATCTGCGGAGTTTATGTTTAGTGTGTTGTGAAATATCGCATATCCGGCACGAATCAATCCTTCGACACTAGCCTCTACCATTCGCTAGAGATCGCGCGATATTTCTTTATTTGTCTGTCTCGCTCCTAATCTCTTAATCGCATCTCCGCCGATATTCCGCGCGACTGCTATTACTCGTATTACTCGTCGTCTGCGTGGCTATCAATATTGCACTCGCGCCTCCCCCTGGCTCTTTTATTTACGATGCACTGTTACAAAGTATCTCGGACGCATCGACATTTTTCGCGCGAAAATCAATTTTTTATCTCCAGCTGTCATCGCAATTATTCGGAAATGCGTACGTTAACGTGCAACTTGTTTTCGTTTGCTTTAGTCTGTTGCTGGCTAATTATAGTTAATAATTGCAGCGCATAATCTACACTTCGCGGTTCGTTTTTCGTTAATATTGTTTATTGACGGAGATAACGAACAATTTACATAATGAACACTTAAAAATGACTCTTAATGGAGAAACATCGTTCTCCAAAGAGGCATTAGAAATATATGCAAATAATTTAAAATAATGAAAACTGTTGACGTAGATGATGATAAAAAATTGCTTAAAGTAGCGAGCATTTTAATTTTGTCGATTCACGTTATCTATAATTAGCCGGGTACTTAAATTTTTTCCCGTACTCTTAGAGGTTTGCCGAATTACTAATAACATTGTAACGATAATATCATCTTCAATTTGTAATTCAATGCTTTGCAAAGTATTATGGTTGCAAACGTTGGTCTGGGAAAGGATGTTTTATTTCAAATTGACAATTCGATCCGTTTGTAAAATTTATTTCCATATCAATTATAGTTGAAATTTGTCCGATTTTCGATAATTTTTTTACGGCAATTTAAACTCGCTACGACTATTACACCGTTTATAAATATTTGTTCTTTTTGAACGAAATATTTTTATGTAACATCCGCAATGGATATTCTGCAAATTTAAATTTACATTAGTAAAACAGGAAATAACTATAAATCGGATTCAATCGTTTAACCGCTAAATTTCATCGTGATTTTTGCACCACAATTCCGTAAAACACACACGCGCACGCACACACACATACCTTAAACGACTGCAAACGTATTTCTTCGCGTCATAATAACTTCCATTAATGCTGCATTAAATACACGTATCGAGTATTGTAAGCTTTTTTCATTTTGCGTATTTATAATTATTGATTTCGAGACCGAGAAAGTTAAAACATTCCAATCATTTTATCGAAATACTAGAAGAATATTATTATTAAAAATGATTAACAACGTGTTACAATGAAATGAGAAGGTAAAATCTTGGGTATATTGCATCAGAATGCGTCACCATCGAGAGTGAAACTAAATGTTTAATATTTTTAATGTTTATAGTATTAAATGTGACTTTTTGAAATAATCAAATGCGAATACATGGAAATGCAAACGAATATTATATTTGAGCTTCACTTTCATCTGAGATGAAAAAGAAAGAATGCATTATTTTATAAGAATAATAAAAATAAGTAAATCTAGTTAAAATTATTTACTAGTATATACATTTTATTTTCAGTTTTTCATAATACATCCTAATAATATTGCTCGTTTCAATCCTCAGATTTACGAAAATATCGCACAAAATAATATTGTTATTCGCTTTAAAACAACTAAATGGAATGCGGACAATAGTTGTGACTCATGATACAGTTTACTCTTCAAATTTTAAATATTCGCCTTCTACGTTATTAAAAGTTTATAATCATCGTAAAAAACCATGCAAATTTGAGACAAAAGCAGAATAATAATATCTGTGGACTTTGCAAGAGTACAAGTCATTAAAAATAGCAGTTTTTACTGCGAGGCAAAATTAAATTTCTAAATTTAGTGAAAAATAATGAAAAAATTGTATGTAGTCATAATGCTTTTTGTGGAGCATTAAATTTACAATCAAGTTTCAAATTTGTCTACGAAAATCGTCGACTGGATGCACAAGTTGCTGATGCAACTTCGTTTGTTGATAATTCTTATCGCGAACTTTCTTGTATTTCTTTAATTTCAAATTAAACCAAAGTTGCCTTTAAACTAGAACATTTTTATACTTTGTTTTTATTTCGATAAGAAACATATATAATTGCATAATTCTGTATTCCATTTAATGAGTTTCCAATGTTTTATCGTTTTTCTCGCACTTAATCTGGATGCGAATAGTGAAAAGACAATTGCCATTCCAAAAAATAGATTTCACGCTGGGCAACTTAACTCACTTTTTTTAAAATGTGATTAATAGGGCGGTAGGATGTGGAAGGATTTCACTTTCCCTAGAAATGAAAAACAAAATCACCGCTAAATAATGTGTAGACCGCAATATTGTAATAAATCCAATAGAAATGTATTTTTTTTATCAAGATTTTAAAATCAAGGTGACACGGTGAAAATTCTGGGCGGAAAATTACAATATTTGCCGATAGATCGGAAAAATACTCGCGACCACAGGAAAGTTGCGAGCTTAGATAAAAAGTTTCAAGCGGATAATACAATCTGCTCGATCTAATAGACGAGTACTTTTATCATTAGGTCGTTACGCAGATTATGAAAATTACTAATTAATTAGTGTGACTAAATAAGCGCCGAATCTCGCAGGATCCACCGATGGTATCGAGATACAGAAAACGGTCGATCGAAGAACCTGCCACGAAACTTTTGGACGCATTCCCTATCTCTTTCTCCTAAATACAAATCGTGTTAAAATCGTTGATACACTTTGCGAAACCCAAAAGACGGCGTTAATAGGTCAACACATTGCTTCACTGCTGTACGTGTGACCTATTTAGATTAGATACGTTTAATCGATATTGTCTAATAAGAAGAGCTGGAAGTCTGAAGAAACAAAATTACGTGTTGATTCGACGAATACGTCGGCATTGCACGTATTCTCCGCTCCCTCAATGTTTCCTTTGTAAATTTGGTGCATTTAGTCGTTACTACGGTCTATCGAATTTGCCATTAATTGTCATCTTTACGTTTCTTTAAAACCAATCGATATTGGTAGTTTGCGAAGTGTACGTGTAGTAATTGAAAAGTTTCTGCGTCGTGAAGTTTGCCGTTGAAAGTTGTGTTTCGCGTTCGCCCAACATCCGATCGGAAATAGATAATTCGCATTATTCCATGGTAGCGCGAATATTACTAAATGGGCCGAGCAACAACTGGACGCCATGCGAAAACGAATGCAGGAGTGCGGAGCCTCGTAGAGAAACGAAATTCTCAGCGCGTGAATCATCGAGAGGTCGAAGTCCGATCACCAGAAGCCAAGAATTCGGGTTTTTTTGGAGACCGGGAGGGAGATCTAGTCTTCGGCAATCGTGAGTCAAGCTACAAGGAATAACGCAGAGTCAAAGAAAACAACACAAATATAATAAAAAGAAGTTGCAATTCTTTTAATGGTCTATTACGTTAATTCACCGTGCCGCCTGTAATTATAGTGACTTGGTTAGCTTGGATTCAGCGCAGGAAAGCAACGAACTTTACGCTCGTCTTCGTCGTTAATTCATACGTAAACTCGTTATTTATAGTGATTTATTCTAATAAAACCTTGTGATATTAAAATTAAAAACTGCAATTCACTTTAGTCGTGTTTCAAGGCGATTCTTTAGAAAAATACCACCATCGACGTTCTCCGTTGTTTCTGCAAACATATCCTGCTCTTCTATTTATTTTGAACGACATTGTTTAATTTTAATAACAATTGCTTTCAGCTTAAAAAATTTCAGCTCTGATGTTGAGCAATTAGAATCTGATTGCGCTCGTGGTAATTCACTCAATAGTGGTGTTATATTATTTTCGACAAATTGGATTATTTGTCGTTCGCTTCCGCCGTCTTCGATTAAACGAGGCTTTTCAATTCTAATTTTCGAAAGAGTTCCCGAGCTCTTTTCATTTTAACATTAGCAGCCAATGTTATCTAACGACGAATCGGTGCATTAACTCTGCCGCCGTCGCTGTCATTGAGTTGCACGCGACGCAACGAGCATAGACGTGTTTTAGAGATGCACTTCGATTCGGTCAGCGTACGATCAACTGGTTTTACGAGCCGAGATTTAAATTACGATCGCGCCTTAAACTCCGAATATTTCAATGTAAATAAAGACAGGAGAAGTTTAAAGCCACGGGAACTCGCTATAGAAGCGGTTAAAGACGTCATAAATGTCGTAGGAGTTTCAACTTATAGATTTTTCGAAACTGATACACGACACTACAACAGCGCCATTTTATTGCTCGAGAAACGAAAGGACAACAAAACGCGACGTTTCGAAATTGAAAGCATTTTATCTAAAACTGAGATTTTTATTATAAAAAATGTTACTCGCTGCTGAAAAATCCAAGAGCAAAGAAAGAGTTGAGAAAGGTAGTTCTTGTTCAAAACGTAAGCGCGAGAAAGCGTAGCAATATTTTTATTATTTATTGCGTCATCTTTGCGTGAGAGATGAAATCTTATTTTGGAGGCTGAAGCCTTTGGTTCTGATAAGTTCCACGTGAAACTCCTCGTGAAAAAATACAAATATAACGTGTTTAAGGAGGCGCGCGAAATCACCTCGAGATCAACCAAATTTAATATAAATATTAAATTAATATTTATGAACTTTTCGTATAATTTTATTCGCCATTCTTCGTCATTTCTATATTTATGCTTTCTTCGCTTTCTTCCAAAGGACTACAAAACTCGTCCATTATTCCGCCGCTTTATACACATAAAAATACCAATGCCAATTTAATTACGAATTAAATTTCTTCATCATATATTAATAATGTTCAAACTTAATATTGGCAATTGACTAAGTTCGTCATGAAAACGTTGTTATTAATTTAATACGTACCGTTAACGATTGTAAATTAATTTGTTTTAACTTTAACTTGTGAATAAAGTGAAAAAGTCAGGTTAAAGTATTTATAGTTTCACTATTTCAACTGATTAATGGCATAATATTTAATGAAAAGCGATCGTAAAGATAAAAATATAAAACGCGAATATCGATCGTAAAATAGAATATTGTTCTGTAAAAATTTTTTTGACAGGCACAACTACAAAAATTTGATTGTCAATATTAAAAAATGCCGTCCCCAACGAATCGAAAGGATATCGAAAGTGTAAGACAAGTAAACAAAGAAATGCTTGTAGTGGCGTATCATTGACGCGCTTAACGACAGTCTCGAGCGATGAGAAACGAAGCGTCGCGATTGGTCGATGCCGGGGGCTCGACGTCGATGTCCTATTTGACCTCTAATAATCCGAGACTACATTGCAAGCCTCTCTCTCTCTCTCTCTCTCTCTCTCTATCCCCTCTTCTCTCACCGCATTTCGAAAGATACGCATTGGTATCCTTACCTCCTTCATCATACGTTTTTGAGAAATCATTAAAAGACTGCACTGATTTTAAAAACTTTTTACGACGATAAAAAACTCTTGTCGCTTGATGTTCGCAATGAAAGAATTTCGTTATTGGTATGCTAATTGATAAAATGACAGCTAACGAAAATTGAATATTGAATTTAGGGGATTCTCGAATGCACTTTATATTTGACACGGGAATAAATTATCATCCTGGCGATGAATATATAAACTGAGTGGCAATTTATTGTCCTTTTCAAATCTGTCTTCCATACGTGAGTATCACAAATAATTACTCCAATAACTGCGAAATTTCAGCGTAAAACATTTTCCATAGGCCTACGCATGTATCGCGCATTCCCAAAAGTATTTACGAATGGAGTTATGACGCGCAGCAGATGTCGCAAAGAAATACTTATGTTGAGCGTGGAATGGGACGAATTTTCAAAATCAATACGTTGCGCGTAGCTACTCATGAATATTGATTAATTTTAGCGAGCGACGATGACCGATATATTAATTTCAGAAGCGGATCCTTCTTTTTCGCGCAAACGCTCGCGCCAAAAATCAGCTATTCGGACGAATATATTTTTTCTAATGTCATAAATTTAAGATCAACTCAAAGTGAGTCTTTCAAATTTTATTCCTTAAAGCAAATCAGCCAAGTATATTATTCTTAACGTAAATACGAAGGCGTAAGATTTGCTTCGAAACAATATTTGCGCCACTTGAATGAATTATATGCTCGGGTTTGCAAAATTGCCAATTAAAACTTCGTGATTGTCAATAGCGTCCGTAACAATTATTATTAATACTTGCATTTTCATTTGTCGTTTCAGTCCAATTTGCACTAGCGTTCTTAGACAAGTGTATACAAAATAATCGAGTTGTTATTTTAAACAATTTCTTCGATCACAATTTTAAGCATCATTATTTTAACACATTTAAAATTAATTATTGACATCCATTGTGGAAATTTCATTAATGTTCTATGTACTTTGAACCATCGTGTGGATATATATATGATTTCGTTAAAATATGTTCTTCTTTTAAATTAAAAATTCAAAACAGCAATTAGCAAGTATTCAGAAATTTATTTATAATATTTCAAACATTACATTTGTCAAATATTGTATATAAAAAGTATTTTACGCGATTTCTTTCTGTATTCCTTTTAATTATTTTTTTTTAATCGTTTCGTTGCCTTCAACTCCAAATGTCCTCTTTAAAATTATTTCGTCACACGAATGCAACCACATGTGGTAACTAAACTCATCTTCGACAAATATTACACGTTGACAAGACTAGAATCAGTATTGGTGTTCAGATGCAATTTTTAGCTTCTTATTTTATATTTTATTCCGTTTAAAGAGTTTTAGAGTATCGTGAACTATAAAAATTTTACTGCACTGTTATTGAGGTGATATTTTGTCATTAGAACCTAATAACCGTAAAATTCTTCGACTTGTAAAATTTTGTAAATACGATGATTAAAAGACTCGATATCAAAGTCCAGGGCAAAAAATGTAAAATAAAGTGCAAACAACAATATAATTAATTTAGATATTTTAAGTGTTAAAATATAAAATATTGTTATGTGCAATCAATGTATTGACACGAACTATAAATTGAAATGTCATTGTATAAATAAAAACAATATTTATGGTTGTAGAAAAACTTATCGAATCATCAATGATAATTAAATTTATGATATTTTAGTCCACATAAAAAAGCGAAGGATACTTATAATTTATATACGTCGCAATATTATAGATTATTATTTCTTACTGCGTGTATGTAACATCCAAAAAAACCCGACTACGTATAAATTTTTATTCGAATAAATTAAAATACAAGATGTAAACAATTTTTAAAAAAACCAACATTAATTGTTTGAAAAATATCTTTGTTTTTTGTTCGAATAACGAATTAATTGCAAATCTTGCAAAGTGAGACACGAAAAGGTATTTTACTTTTATATTCAACATTTGTTCCGAGATTCCTGCACTATTAATTACTTTCAAATATGATTTTCCGAAAGAACAAATAATGACTACAACACGCGCCAAAGAAACTCTGTCTATGAACTAATTTTTAAAATTAACGCCTTACTCTTTACATAATCTAAAACGGTACTCGAACCAAATATTAAATATATTTAAAACTCGCGGTACGTGTTCGACGGAGAATAGAGAAAATCATTTCTCAAACGCATCGTAACTTATTTGAGCGTTAATCGGTCGACCGATCGATCGCTTTAAATCTCCTCGATAACGCGGCGAATCCTACGGATTATCGCGTTGCAAATTATTCGCGAAGCAGAATCGACGGAGTAGCAGCTGAGCCGAGATTTTAATATTTGCTCCGTTCGTCGAGAAAGCGGCCGAAGCGATTAAAATAATAACCAGCGAGATTAGCGAATCGACAAATATTGAAATTTTGAAAGCTCCGGGTTGCGTCACAAAATTAACTATTTAATCGGAGCTGTATTTCTGTTTCGAAAACGAGCGCAGCCCATTAAAGACTACAAATTCCAGCTCCAGCCGGGCGTAACCGAGAAAAATCGAGGCTTTTCGATTAAGAAATAGCGCGCCAACCCAGATTTTGTGCCCGTAAGTCCGGATCGAAAAAATGTATAGGAAACAGCAACAGCGCAGGAGAGAATCGATCGAGGGCGTGCGGGCAAAAAGGCAAAAAAGAGCTTGGGTTCATTTTTGCTCGCCTAATCGATCGATTGTCGCAATGGCGCGACGCTGAACTACGACAGCCAAGGTAGGCGGAAAATTTATACGCGCCTCTGGAACTGGTTTCCTAACCAAAATACCGCGAGCCGCGCCTTTTTTCCTTTTTCTTCCCGATTCGAGTCGCGCGCTCTCGGGGAATCATCTGGGAGCGGAGCAACGCCTCTCGCGAACGCGACAAAGTGCACTTCCGGTGGATTTTAAACGCAACCCTCCGAGGGACCGATCTCGAATCCTCCCGAGCAACGTTCGCTCGTCTGCCGCCAGTCAATGTCTGCTAAAAGCAGAGCGCGTTGTTACCGACACACGTGCGGATGATATTAGAAAAGAGAAGGAAGGAGAAGAAGGAGAAGAAAGCTTGTAACGAGTTGTCGCGGGCGGTGATGTGTCGAGGCTCACGTGCTCACGCGCCACTGGGTCCAGCTTTTTCTGGGCCGCGCGACCAAACTGCGTTGCGTAATCCACCTCGAGTTTTCGCACGCGCCCAAACGCACGTCGGCCACTCGGGGAGTTGATCCGTCTTTATGGATTTGCCCAAAAATAATTTACGATGAAAGTGACACGCGGTGAAAGAGAGAGTCGCCGAGGCAACGACGCCTCTGTCTTGGAAGTCCGAGTTTTTCATAAAACGATAAAATCTTCGTGCTTGCCTGAAAATATTTGCAGCGAGCAGCTGATTGTTGATTAATTGCGAGTATTCCGGTGTGGAAAGTTTTGGCAACGCAATTTTTCAGGCTTCGTTTAAAAAATTGTGCTCGTTAAGAATTTGCAATCGTTTATTGCGCATCGGGAGTTAATACACGTATTTCACTACTTCCGACTGGAATCGTCAGAATTTTATTTAGAAAAAGAACGGAAATACGTACGATAACGTTTTGAAACTCTTGTTTAGTTTTTTCATCCTTTTAAAATGCAATTTTGATATAATTCAGTCTAATTCGAACAATGCGTTTGGATGCGTCTATGTCAAACCTTTATGTCGATTCGAAGGCGTAAAGCTTTACGCGAAATTTGGAATATTTTAAGAAAAGTTTTTGCTTTCGTTTTTCTTAAAAATTTAAATTAGCCGAGATAAAAATCGCTACCGAGAAAATTGTAACAAAAAAAAGCAAGACGGTATCAAAAATCACAAAATATATAACAAGATCGCGCCATACTCCAGGCTGTCCTTAAAAATTATGCAGACAGTTTTTGTAGCAAAATTTATTTATAGAAATCTAATATCAAATATTTATTTATCGCGACAATCGCAATCCTACGAAATACGATGCTCACTGCCTCTGCTCTTTTATGACACTTTTGTACTTTTCAAATAGCTTTCGTAATACTTTTTGCCAACTTTGGCCCCTTCTCGAGGAAGAATTTTATCTAAAATTGTTTAGAACAAACGAGACTTTTCGCAACTGTAAATGTCGCTTCAATAATTGCTAATAATAATTGCTAATCTAAATGTAAACTGCATCACGTCTGATATAATACTTTCTTTTTCGAGATTTCACAGCAGAAGAAATCTGTTATCTGTTTATCATTCGCTGACGCATTTTTAAATATCTCGAATGATTCGCCTTGGGCGAAATCGTATTGACGTCAAGTTTTACCGATCGCCTTTGACAGTCCATGGAAGTACGTGTCGCGAAAAGTCACCGACACTCGTTCAATCGTATACGTGCACTGAACAATACTCGTTAGCGATGTTGCTGCCAACTATTTTAACGGCGATTAATAAAAACTACTCCTTCTGAAAGTAATTTCGTAAGATTGCGAAATTCGTCTGCAGATATCTCGTATTTACCAAACATGATTTATTGCTTGTCATTTGTATCGTTGCAGGAGGTCGATACGTCGTGGTTTCGCACTCAAAACTAATCTCGCTCTCGGCTTTGATTCATGAATGGAGTTCGAACTCGTAAATATCTTTGGTTATATCTCGGTGTGGACAAGTTCGAAAAGCTCTTCGAGTCCGTTACGTACAACGATTATTACCACCGCGTCGTAATAAACGGCTTTTGCGTACAATATATCCTAACGTTGCATTAAATCATTGATCGACACTTTAGAGCGCCTCGTTGTTCCGACTAATGAGACTTCGCTCTCCAAATAATAATAAAATAATAACTTTATCGATAAACCAGATATTCGTCGGTCAAAGAGAAATTTAGGATAACATCTCTTATGAATATTCTGCGTTTGCGCAAAAGGCATTTCAGGATATTTTAATATCTAGCATATATTCGCAATTGGTATTGCCTTAAAGCGATAAGAAATATTTTATATATTTATATTTTTAATTAATATCGGTTTGGTCGTTGCGGCGAGAGCAAAAAATAAAAGTAATAGTTATCAATTATTTTTTTTCATTCGAGTCACGTTATTCCATTGATTTTAAATATTCTACACGTGGAAAACACGCTATTATATCCGTTTCAATTTCCAATAATTTTTAAATAAAAATTTATTTACATTCGTACAATCATTCGTTATTATTTCATAATTAGATTTAATCGATAATTAGTTTTTTCCTTGAAGTGTCTAATTTATGTCCATATTTTATTCTTCGTCTTTAATATTCGCATTTAAAATTCACTAATATAATAGTATAACGGAGAATTTTCGCGTGAGTTATTTTCACTTCGTAAATTTAATTAAAATATTTAATAATATTATTCTACTTGTAAATTTAGTCAGAATTAAAAGAATTAAAGTTATATCAAATAGTAATAAATGTAGTAAAAAAAGTACATCAATGGTAAATATGCGTATATCAATAATTTTACGTATTAATTTATAATAGTAATATACGACACGCAGAAGCATTAAATATAGATTTAAAAATTTTTTAAATAAATTATTTGCCTTAACTTTAATATAGATTTATCGGGTATGAAACAACTATTAGATATTTTCGATATGGATGTAGAAAAGAATCAGGTAACCAAATGTATAAAATATTCAGGCATAGTTGTAAGTTGAAGTAAAATGTGTAATACCAAGCTATTGTATTTATATGTAAGAGGAGTATGTATATAAGAAAAATGTAAAGTATTATAACAATTATTATATTGTTCGATAAAAATATCTATCTATCTATATTCGATATAGAATTTATTTAAAATTTTGCCGATTTGATTTAAATCAGCACTCGAATAAATCAGTTTGATTTTAAAAAATTGATGAAAACTCATCTCAACTTGAAACAAATTTATTTTATAAGCATTTTTAAAAAAGATAAACGTTAAAGTTGCGTTCTCAATCGTACGAGACACGTAGGCGTGTGTGTCTACAAACAGTGTTTAACAATCAATAAATGGTTTTTCTCATATAAGTTTATATTCAAGCTTCGTTCGTATTTTTAAAACTTAAATCGTTTATAAATTTGAGAAAACACATTAAACTTTGGTTTAAAACAACAATGAAAAGGTAATATTGATGGTAAAACAACGTAATAAATCATGTAATTGATAATAATATTTGCTTAATCGATAATGACTTTGATATTTAATTAACAATAATTAACTTATAATATAAGTGATAGAGGTTTATAAAAGGAAAAGAGTGGTTTAGAAGAAAATTGTGGAAGCCCCGAAAGGAAATATGCAATGAAAATATTTAGAGACGTTTGGAATGAAGAGAAAAATAAAGTTTATGAGAAATTACAAAGTCAAATCAAAATGAAACTAATTCGATATTAAATAAGCAGGGGAAACGTAAATTACAAGAATGTGAGCAATTATTTATATTTGCGTTATTTATCGTTTGGTAAAATCAGATGACAACTGTCGGCAAATTTTTCTCCAGTCGCTCACGAATGCGACGTTTACGCGGGAAATAAAAATTTCGCGCGAGAATTGGAATAAAATTTAAGAAAAAGAAAGCGTCGAAGGAAGGGTTCGATTAAGGCGACACAACAAAACCAATGCACTTCCCGCCTTCTCCGATAAAAATTGTTGGCTCTCGGCCGCCTGCAAAGTCGAGGGATCAAAATAAAATAAAACAAGCCCGGGACGGCTGTTGATAAGCGAGACAGAACCGAAGCTCCGTTTAGAAGCTTAGATAATCCGTAAGCCGATATTTGTTTTCGCGCAGAAGTGTAGTTTTACACGCTCGATCGCCAGTCGGCGCGAGATCAAAGTGCAGCCCAGCTTCTTTCTCTTTGTCGCTGCTCTCGAGGCACACCGGAGAAATCGCTCCGACACTTATCGACGATTCACTCCCGGAATCCCGTCGAAGGTATGCAGGAGCAGCAGATTCGGCTCTCGACGGCGACGGGGCGTCCTTATTCGGAATTCAAGCGCGAGCTCCGATCATTTCTAAGCGGAATCTCCCCATCTGCAGAACTGTACATTTTTTTTACGCGGTACCGAGAAGATGCGCTTCCTTCTTACACTCAAAAGTAGGCGATTTTTTAAAAATTTCATTCCTATTCTAAAGATCAGGCTAAATATTCAGCTACAGTTATTTCTACCAGCATTCGCAAACTGTTCAAAATTTATTGTTGCGTTGCATTTTTAAAAAAAGGTTTATGCATAAATAGTACGGGTGTACCGATAATTTCGAATGTCGAACTGTTAATTGTAGTTTTCGTTCCGCGCGTACTTCTGCCACATCTGGCCTTCCTTGCACCAATTCAAAGAAATACACCGAATTCGAAAAGAACATTCTTTAAAATATGGCTCCGTTAAATCGTGACATTGGCGGCGGGGGAGGGGGAGAGCGCCGAACGACGAGTAGCTCTTTAACTACCCGCGAGACGAAGTCCATTAAGGGCATTCCAGCTGCGAACGTAGCCGACACAATCAGGCATTTTCGTGTTGCTAGTTACGACATTCATCCGACGTTGGTTATTCGAACATGTTTCAACTCTTAATCGTATTACCAGAACAAGTGCAACGAAAGTATACGTAAATGCCGTTAGAAAAATAGCGTTTCCTGGTGAATATATTTTTAATTAACGATAAGTTCCAAATTTGTTAAAAATTTGAGTTTTTTGTTTCGGCTCTGACAAAGCAAACGTTTTAAGTTAGACATTTTTATAAATTTCATTCGATAATATTAGACGTAGCTGCGTGAAACTACGAGCAAATCCAAAGCGAATCGGCAAAATATACGTTTTTACAATTGCTAGTCACACTTGTTACAAATCGCTGAGTACTTGTGGCGATTTTACAACTATATTTGGCAGATGTTATCCGCGAAGTGCACGTTTAAAAGGGTTAGAATTTTAAAAAATGTGCCGAAGAAATAGTTGACTGAAATTTTCTCAAATCATAATAGCGTTCAACTTGACCTTCGGAAAGAGATTCAGACAGAGTGAGAGAGAGATCACCCCATAGAGGTGAAACGCGCGTTTCCTCATTCCTACTTCTAATTAGCAATCGCCCCTCTCGGTTTTCCCGCAGCATTTACAAAACTTCCGTGTCGGTTCACGCAAACACGCGCCCAACTCGGCTCTTTCGACTTTTCGTCAATTTTCGATTTCGCGTCGTTTCGAAAACTCGTTCGCACGGCGCAAGCGCGACCAAGACGTTTCTTCCTCGTTTCTGGGAAAACGCGCCGGCGTTGACGCAATAACATCGTCGTCTGCATCACGTGCTCCGGCTCACGCATGCTTTTACGCCCCTCCCGTAAAGCGGTTTTCTCTGTCTCGCCACCCACACATCGCGCTCGCTCTCTCTCTCTCTCTCTCTCTCTCTCTTTTCCTTCACTAGATTGTATATTTTGCACGACTCAACGCCCGCTTAGATACCACTTGCGCGGGGTCGTAGAACTTTTTAGCTCCTGCTTTTTCCACTTTAAGCAATACTTTGCATCGCCATTTCGCTATTTACGTACACAACTCGTACCGCTCCTCCCTGGATGTTAACGGTTGGTTCAAAAGCTGAAAGCACCAAAGACGAGAAACTCTTCTTCGTTTGTGGCAATTTGTATTTTTAAAGAATTATCCTTTATATGAATATTCTGAAAATCTGTAATTGTAATATGGTATTGTGGGATTGTGGGAAGGCAGAGAGACTGCGCGCGCGAATGTGTGCGTTCATTTGTCGGGGTAATCGCGCGATCGCTCCTTTCTCGGAGGAAAGTATAATTAATTGCGAATAAATCACCAATTGTAGTTTTATTATTACATAAAACTTGATATTGTACACTATTTTTAACCGCATTTCTACATTATGCAACTTTGATCGTTATTTTAACTATTGTTGCAACGTAATAATACGATTATAACGAAAGGAATTAATGTAAAATCGTGTATCGTTTACTAATTTGCGAATTTCGAAAGCGTCGGATAAATTCCAAGTTACCCGTAAGGATTAATTTTTCCAATGCATTTTACCATTACGCTTGAAGTCAACGAGTAATTTATAAATTGTTCCTGGTCTGCAAATTACTATCGCCGTACAATAATTTGCTTTGGATAAAAAAAAAACTATGAAATACTCGTACCGGCGTATAAAATTATCGATGGGTCATTATTATTAATGATTTTATTATTATTAAGATAGTTCATCGAGATAATTAAGTTGCAGTGGGCTCTAGTGGCATTTCCATGCAAAATGTCTTTTTATTCGATAAATACTAGCCTAATTATATTCTGAACTTTTTCAACTACATTTCTTTACAAATGCATTTTGTTTAATAATTTAAAAAAATAAATTTAATTTAAACGTTCCATTCAACCCGTCCAAGTTTTGTTTTTACAACCAGCAATTGATTTTCCTGACACATAATGTCTTTGTTAAAAAATTTTATTAGCCCAACTTCAGTAGAAACATTTGTACGAAAATTTATTCGCGTATTAAAGCATAGCCATTAATTCTAATTAGCTTAGATTATCATTAACTATTATTAGTTTGATAAATAATTATTCAAATTTTCTCTATTTACATTCGTGGATTTCCTTATCAGACTTCCATAGTTAATTTAATTTCTTAAAAAAAAAAAACGATTCGTACGTTGTTACATAAAATATGATTGTTTGAAAGATTGGCTGGATTTTTGTTAAAGCAAAAAGGAGAAGATGACGTGTCCATCGATAATATAATACCAATAGAAAGAAATTAGAATACGAGGCTCGGACTTTCACACGCTGTTCCTTTAAAGTAACGACGTCAATTGAAAAGAAGTTTTTTAACACACATATCACATGCATCGAAAGAATAGAAAAAAGTATTGCAAAAAGTAGTTTACAAAAGGTAATATCACGAATGACGCGTAAGTATCGTGGGGAATTTACATTATTAGACACATTTCTTACATTATGCAAATAAACTCCAAGTAGACGAATTTGTAAATTTATTTGTAAATTATTTCAATATAAATGTTATCGGCCCAATGATTTATAACTGTACACAGATTAATTTTGTAAAAAAACTTTGTTATTTTAGCGATTATTATATTTAAGAATTAAATATTATTGTTTAAATATATTTGAATAAAAATTATTGTCGCGGTTGCGAGTCATTGCCGAGGCTGCGTGTGTAGCCCAACTCATTATTCGTGCAAATCGTTAATGTGTCTTTGCGAAATACGTTGTAATCTATTCATAAGAGCTTTGAAGAGAATAAACGTAAACAGCACTATTATCGCTTAAAAATTAAGTTTAAATATTTAAATTCACTCAGTCGTTGTATTATTGTATAGGCTGCATGGAAATACAATTACAAATCGGTAAATAAGAGTCCAAGTGGGGGCGAGGCAAACTGCGTCCAAATAGTGATTATCGAGAAGCGATATTGTTTGCCTTTTTTTTGTCGGTGGGGTTGAATTTTAAACTCTAGGCGCTTCCCGCAGAAACGCCGCAGAAACTCGCGGCGAGTCGCGCCAAATTCAAAATAGCAATCGGTAGATAAGACGAGGAGAAAGATAAAAATTAGATATAAATAAAAAAGGAAATCTTGGAAACGTGACACGACGATACGCGGCACTGCACGTGTTTCTCGGTATAAAAACGTGATGTACCACCGAGCGGATTTCGCGTTGAAATCTAAATTCAACATTCGGCGCAAGTTGCGAGGCGTGATTCACCCGCCGCGATCCCTACCCCCTCCTCCCGTCATCTATAATTACGCAATTAATGTAAATAGCGTAATGTACGAAAGTTTGGCGAGGGCGACGTGCGAAAATACTGCGACGTTTCTCCGTAGTTGCGCGACGATCTACCTGATGACGCATCGACGTGGCTTTCGTTTTCATCGAGGCTGCAGGGGATCTTGGATGTTTCCAGGCTAACCTGGGACTCTGCCTGTTCCGAGGAGATGGCGCCGTCAGGTGTCAGAGGTCTCGACGCCGGAAACGACAAACGCGAATACGCGATCCTTCGAGTTTTTTAGCACCTCGAGGTGTCTTACTTATCAGGGGAGGCTCTCGTTTTGATGTTATGCTTCGGCTCGTTGTAAAATTAGTGCCTCTGTGGAGGAGAATTTTTAACGGATTCACCTGGTAATGCAACGAGTGCATTCGATGCGCAGCCGCAGTATCCGAGTATTCGAAATAGCGAGTACTGAACTGAGGAAACATTATTATCGATAGAGCTATGGTGCTCGTGTCGCCTGCGTTTTTAAGCCTTTTCGTTTGCCCTGGTCGTGGCGACCTTATCATCAATTTCGTCCGCGAGAGTAAAATCTGTACTAAGATACACGTCACTGGATATGCACTTTGTCAGTACCAAAGTTCTCCTTATTCCTCGTTACAAATTGAACGGAAATGTTCGAGCTTATTGCGCAAAACTGCATTCAACTTTCATTATTTAAGGCCTTTGAGGATTTTTAAACCAAACTTACGTGTGTAATAAATCTATTTAAACTTGTAAAAATTCTTCTTGAGCGACAAATCAACTTTTAGAATTATTCAACAAAAAATTATACGCAAATTTCAGTACGTAGGTGCCTATATTTTTTATTTAATTAAAAAAATTTACATTTATTGTAAAATAACTTATTAATTATTTTCAATATTATTTTATTTTTTTTATACGAGCTACGAATTCAATAACTTTTGCCGTAAATTATTTACAAATCATATCTAAACGAACTATCAAAGATTATGCGTCGCGTTATAGTCAGTTACATGATTAAATACTAAAATAACTCATATAAATTTTTATAATTGATATAAAGCCAAAATTTCCAGAAGTTTTAATTTCGATTTTTCAAAATTCGCAGCATTGAATAGAATAGTTTGCTATGTGTCAATACTAATTTGAAATTTTGAAGCTAAGCTCAGGAGTACTTGGACGAATTTCTAATAATAGATTCGATAGATTTACATAACATATTCATTTTCAGTTATTAGTTATAGAATGATAAACTAATCTGTCTAATACCGTAGTATAAAGATTAAGAAAATTCGAGTACATTTAGTCATTGAATTTTCATAGTTTTATCGAGATGTTTTAAGAAAAAGAATCATGGTAATTGACAAAATTGTCTTATAATAAAACAAAAATGTAAATCATAGATAATGCGGTTGACAACTTATTTTATTCACCGTAACAAACATTGCCAATTATTAAGATAAAATTGAAAATTTAAAAAGAAGTTCAAACTTAAATTTTAACTTCTTCTGGTTCTTCAAAAAAAAAAAAAGTAAACAATATTGAACGCGTTATGTAAACCATATTGGATACATCGTATTTCGAGATGTGCAATTTATAAATTGTACAATACGAAATTAATTTTAATTAATAACGATTTATTCGTAGACTCCAGTACCGAACCACATAATCTCATATCTACGTTTATATTATCAGTTATACGGTCGATTGAATTTTTAACAAATACTTCAGTCCCATTCCGTATTTCTATAAAACGATGTCTTTACGATAAATTAAACTTTAACGACGAAAATGAATATAAACTAATCTTAGTACAGGCGAGCATTAAAATTAATATACTTATGCTGATTAATCACTCGATTTCTATGCTGATTAAAGTGGATGGAATAAATTTATGAAATACGTAATATTCTGTGTCTTGCGATCTCTATTTTTATTCTGAATTTCTCTTTAATCGAAATTCATTTCATTTTTATAATTTTCAAATAAATTTGACGCTTAAAAATTTCGAATTCTCGAGACATGATATCGTTTTTTCCCAGTTATTTGTATCTCTGACAGAGTTGGAGCGATTAATTCATTAATAAAGACACGCAATTATGAAGAATTATTTTGCGCGATTCAGTGTTTCGGCATTGCGAATTAATGTTTCCCAATAGACCTAAAGTAAGAAATAAAAATTAGCTTTTAACGAAAACCATTCATTCCAGATTGCATCAAACGTTTTTTTTATACATTCGCGTGTCAGAAACGATTCATCTCGGACAGAAGCTTAAACTTTATTCGAAAATTTTGCCTTTTCTCACGCAGACGAATCGCAACTTTTATAAACTATTGGCACAATTAATTAAATTAAAGAGTTTCGCACTCGTCTCCTAACAAACAAGTATTATTATAGTCGCTAATTTCATTACCATTGAGCCGATTAAAAAGCGAGGAGGTATTTTTCCTTTACCACAGTCTTTTATCAATGAAGCTATAAGCTGCTAGTAAATTTTCCTCGAGAGAATCTTCGCTCAAACCGTAAAATAGCGCATGGGAGGAGGGAAATAAAATAATGAAACTCGGCAAATCCCCACGAATAAGCTAAATATAGTGCAGCATGGGTTAACTTTAAATTCGATGCATTTAAAAGAGCAGCGGAAAAAAATAAGCGAGAAGCAAAAAGAAGAAGGTCGCGAAGCTTGATTTATGCGTATCGTACCTGAGTCGTTTAGTTATATCGTGTGGCTCTATATTTAGAAAGACAAACTCGCTGATATCTTAACTTCTTTTTTGTGTATTAAGGGTTTCTTAAGTTTCATCCTACGATAATTCCTCGGGCGACGAATTCCTCTTTAATGCACGAGTAATTTTTCAAAGAGCCAACAACAATTTAACGATTCCACAATCGAAACGAACCTTTACGTCCTTTTAATTCACACGCGAATTTACGAAAAACACCGCGTCAATGAAGCGATTAACAAAGTTTATTCATAATTAACCATTAAATCTTCGCTTTATGCCTTTCAATTTTAAGGTAAGCAAGAGTAAATATAGCAGCGTAGCCAATTTATTTTTATCCCCGGAATTTAATTAATTCAGCGAGACACGTACCCACGGCCAACATACAAAAAATCGTTCCCAAAAGTATGTGAGCCGCGATTTTTTAACTCTTTATTGGTAAATACATTATAGCCAACGTAATTTAAAAAACAACATTTCCCTTTTTAGTCGACCGCGCACTAATCGTACCGTCATTCTTCGTATTTCAATAAAATGTCAAAAACTTATGCGAATAAAATTTTAACGACTGAATGTTTTTAAATAGTTCAAGGTCGAGCGAGCGATGCGTGTGTACACAAACTGATAAAGTGGTTTGCGTTTGTTACTTTGCCTCATTCAGCGCTTAATTCCACACAATTAGAAAATAGATTTTCGACTATTTTTAAGCCTCCCACGAATAAAGATTCTCAACAATTGATAATCTTGACTTTATACCTGAGGTAACTGAACTAGCGCAGGAGAATTATAAATAACGGATGTTATTTTAAAATTTAAAACGTAAGTTGGAAACGCGTATTGACCCGCGAAATCTTATTTTATGCACTAAATATCAGTCGACACTTTTATTTAGACTTAGGAACATAATATATATTTTTTACGCTCTTTAGCTGAAATTTATGCGCGAAAAGCCTCGTAAATCTTATTGCTCCAAGTTACACCGGCTAAAACGTGTTCTCGCCGGCAACGCATCAAATTCCATATCAAAATTAACATTAGAACGCATTTTCTTAATCGAAAGAATGTTTCTAACGCGCAAAGTTGTAAATGAACGTTGACGAAATTACGCTTTATCTCGGAATTTACAAAGACAATCGCGCGCTTTCGAGTAATACAATTGGTTGTATTTGCCACGAATCGAAAGAAAATAACTTTTTCAACGTAGCCAAAATATATATTGTGGAAAAATTAAATTAATCGAAGGCCGCGAAACTTTTCGAATCGAGCAAATACGATTTGCACGAATTTTAATAATCATATTTGCCGCCAATCGACCAATAAACTTTTATAGATAATTTGAAGAAAATTTTCTTCGTTCCTGAATGAAAATTAGCAAATAAAATTCACCCGAGATTTATGCCGTTACGATAAGCGTTTGTAAAAATTTTCTTTCCGCAGTATTTTTAAATGCCACAACTATCGAGTGCACACCAACGTGTATATGTTAATATATTATAATTGCCTAGACTGTGTCGTTTATTACATGACATCGTGCGCTGCTGCTTTCTCGTGCAAAAAATCGATAAACATTGTGTAATTGTATTGTTAATTTTACAATCACTAGGCTATGATCCCAACAGCAACCGGGCAAGCGGGTAAAAAGTAAATTCTCGTACAAAGTTCAGTTCTTTTGATCGAGATATGCACGATTTTTGCATAATTTTTGACATGCTATGTGGCTGAAACAGCCGACGCGGGGCTCGTTTATAATTGTGTCTAAAAAATTTAGTTTACATCGAACGCACACTTTGATTATCGTAAAAAAATGCCGCGAGCAAATTAAAAACGATAATCGTCTCACAAAAGTCGCGCGAGTGTTTAAAATATTTAAAAGTTACGCTTTATTCGGAATCCTCCTCTGAAAATATCAAAAAGGTTTCGACAACATCGAAGCGACTAGGCGTAGATACTTCTTATCGATATTATTTGAGGTGCTAAACAATGCAAAGCTCGAATGAAATACTGTTAGAAATATGCGATTGAATTATCTACGGCGAGAAAATATACAGAATAATAAAATAATGTTAAAGAGTAGAAGCTGCTAATAAAGAGAATAGCTTGCACAACCTATAACTGGTAATAATAATAATAATAATAATATAAAGGTGGATTCGGTCTAATGCGAGGTAAGAGTTAAATCTTAAAAGGCGAACATAAATAGCCAATTAATAGATAGAAAAATCATTTTTATCAGCTACTAAATATTCATGAGCAAATCAAATTTCATTTTAAAAACACTAGGCTAACCATCGAAGAATGAATTATTGTACTAAAAATGCTTAATTTGCCGACATAGCGCAGAATTAAATAAAATACTAGATAATAATCGACTGTTAATTAAAAGAAATTATCATTAGCTTTAAAATACACATTTAAAGGTACACGTGTAATGTGATATTCGAGTTATGCTTGTGGTAGATTAAAATGTGATTAATTGATTGCAATTGCGAGGATAAGCTTTCTATTATAATTAATTACCAACTTCTCTCGAGTCTCTTGTTTAGTACTTAATGTTAAATTCACACGGGAGATTAGCGTTAAATATTCAGGTACACTCCAAAGTGATTGATGGCCGAGTAAAATTTCATGGATTTCTTATTTATTAAATTACGCGAATTGATTTTTAAAAGCGCGCGAATACGTATAGACTAAAATTAATTAAAGCGTCCAAGTATAATTTAGTTAAAAGTGCAAAACGGATTTAATAAAACATTACAATTGCATTGTAATGTTGGTCGTCGATAATTTACCAGATCGATTCGACATTTATGTAAAATTAAAAAAATAAAACCACGGGCTTTTACTTTTAATCTACTGTAAAAGTATATTAATGTTAGATTAAGGATCGATCTGTTTGAAACGATACAGACGCATTCAAAGTGTGACGACTGATAATTGCAGAATTTGCAAACCAAACTGAACGAAGTAAAAAAGTAGCGGATCAAGACTACAAATTACTGAAATTTTGCTTATTGCTAGGTAATGTAAAAGTTTCAGTTTATTAACTGCGACATTAACTGTTATTCCGTACAAATATGTAAATATCTAAAATGAGCTTTTGAGAATACGGAGAAGTTCGATTTTGAGTCTTTGAAAGTAAAGTTCCTAGAAAAATATTTGGAGCAAACGCAAATGTCGTAAGCGGAGAACGTCCCGACGATATAATTAGGAGTTAGAGGCACACATTATTCTTGGTGCAATATCGCAAAATTAATTGCATCGCGCTGATAAACATTTTCGCGGCTCGCAGTCGTAATGGAAGCTACGTAAGTGCCTGCGAGCTTTTTTGGTTAATGCAAGAAATCAAGAAAATTCTTTTTGCACCAGCACGAGGAGACAAATGTTACACACAGTTTGTCCAAAAGTAAAAGGAGAAGAGCATTTGTATTTATGATTTGTATTCAATATTATTGATCGAATCGATGTATCGATGTAAAATGGAGAACAGAGTGACTGACGGTACTGATGAAATCGCGATTTGTCGAATTGTAAGAATAAAGCAGTAATAGTCGGAATGCTAAATATCTATTGCGACACACCAAATATATGCAGAATAATCCTCTCGAATACAATTCTGCCATTAAGAATATTACTGGTTCCAAATGAACAGGAGAAATTTTAACCGACGCATTCAGTGCTCGATTATTAAAGAGCATCAGGGCGCGCGATAACAACAACTTCGTTTACTTTAAGTACAAGTATAATTATTTTTTACAGTGAATTTATTTCATTCGTGTGCCGCATCAAACGAAATTAGGTATTTATTGCGTATTCGCGTCAGTCATTAGGATGACTTCGTATTATCGAGGGAGGTTTTGTAAGTAATTTTTATGGATATCGTGTAAAGTTTCCGAAGCGCGAGAAGCATTAAAATTTCAACGTGCGACAGACGTAAATTTGCGTTTAACAGGAGCCAACGTACTGGAAAAACCATTTTTAACGCATTCGATAACGATTCTAAGGTTGAGCCGCTTCTTTTGAAACGATTCGTACACGTTCGATCCGTTCTCTTATTATTGGTGTATCTCTGAAAATACATTAGTAACCGACGCTACTTCCAACAGCTGGTTAGGAATAATTGGAATCTAAATATTCGAATCGCAGCGGGCGATTAAAAATTAGCTTTGCATTTACATTAAGACCATTGCTAGAAAGTTAAAAAGTATTTTAAAGATTCGAGTGGCCGGGCAGAAATTGTGTTTCTTTCAAAAAATCCACTCTACAATGTCTCTTCTGGTCGAGAAACTGTATTTGCACGCGCGCACGCGCACTTGTGCACAACCGTAGTCTTTTGTTTATTTATTTATTTATTTTTGTTAATATATGTGAAGTTCAAAAGGACGGAATGAGCGTGAGAAGATAAAGTCGCAAGTTGACGTGTGTGCAGCCAAATTAAAAGTTGAAATACCAGACAAGTGCTTTTGATTTAAGCAACGTCACGCCGATTATTCCAAGACGCGAGTGAATCGTTTCCAAACGCATCGTTAATTTCAAAGTTTATAACTATTTATACGAGAGAAAAGGCCAAACCTTCGTCGTGGTCAGGATTTAATCGTTTCACAAGTGGCGAGGCAATCGGAGTCGGGTTTAAAAGTCACGAGCCGGCAATTATGGTGGAGGAATTATACAAAAAGTTTTGTAGTTTTCGCGGCGGGCGTTTAGTGCGCGGCGCAGAATTGAGAATTCAATTTGAATAGTCAGGCTAATCAACCCGAAGGGGGATAAGCAAGTCAAGAACGGCTTTTCGTATTCGTATCAAACACGTGCGCCGCGGCGGCGAATGTCACAGACGCCCCAGTCCGGTCGACGCTTTCACGTGTATGTGTTTGTCTTTCTTCCTCCTCCTGCACTCGTCGATTTAAGCGCCAAGTTTGTTTTTAAAACTAAAGTTCAATTTACGCGAGCAGCGAACAACCGAGAAATAGAAACTTGTAATAATATTTGTAACCGATCCTGCGTCACTCTCCGTTTCAAATTGTTCACCACGCGATTATAACACTCCCATTGTGGTCTACGTTCAGCGGCTGGCAAGTTCTCTTTTTTAGAATCGCGGTCTGTTCCTCCATCTTAATCGGTTCTTTCGTTCGAACAATTTTTATCTCGATGGCACTTTATCTCCAAATTGTAACGCACACGCACACACACATACAATGTTAATACGTTGCATTGTTGTTCGAACAAACTGGAGCCGTCGGACGCATTTCGTTGGTTGCGACGAGTAATTCCGCGCATCTGTCGGACGGTATTCGTAAAAACTTTCCGTGCAAACGTGATACCTTACATAATGGTTTTCCTTCTCGGGCGATACGTTAAAGCAGCGTTTTCGTGTTTTCGTCAAGTTACGATACACTGGTATTTTAAAAGAAATGTCTTCTTTTTCGTTCCTTTTCTCCGGATTTGAATTTTAAATGTCGGAGCGTGCGATTTACCAACATTACGGAGCAGAATCTGAATAATTCATCGGCGGCGAATACGCGCGCACACGCACACGCGCACACCGGCAAAAACGAAAGTTGCCCGGAGATCGAAATTATAAAATTACAGAAACGCGCGGAGTGCGTGGGTACGTCGCTGTGGTAGGTGTCGTTAACGCCCTTTGAATAATAGCTGCTCGAGTACCAACGCCTCGAGTTTCCAGCTGCCAACCAGCGAATTTAATTCGGTGCTCGCGGCAGCTCCTTTTTTTACAATTCATCACGACCGTCAAAATCCGTTCGAGAAAAGCGTTGCGCTCGCGTCTCGTGAGGTGCAGCAGGTGCAACGGCACGAGTTGCGTTCTAATATGCAAGACCGAGTGGTCGCTCGGGGGGATAGATAATTTTCGCCTCGAGCATTTTAAATTAACAATTTTCCGATACACTTGTTTGCCCCGACAGAGACAATTGAGAAAATCTCTTCGAAGGAGGTTAAAAGAGTAAGCGGGATCCGCTCGGTTTTATCTCAATAAGAATGGAAAAGTACTGAAAATGTTTGAAAACGCAATAAACACGAACAGATAGTGTAGGCGCGCACACTCGTCGTGCAGCGTCATTGAGATCGGCCTTTTTTCGTTAATTTTTCAGTTCTCAGCGTTGCACCGGCAATAAAACTCGAGGAGGAGATTGTAAAAATTTTGTAGACCGAGTCGAGATAAACGAGGGAACTTTTCGCACATTTTCGCCGAAGATTCTCGTTTCAAGCTCGTCTTTTATTACAGCGACGATACGGCAAAAAGACGAGAGCAAGCTTTGACCGCTGCAAGGCATCATCGTTAATTAAAAATGCAGGCGTCTCGCGCTGTTGTTATTTAATCAGCTTGTGCGCGTCGGGGTCCAGCGTTGTAAAAAACTGCCACCCTCGAGAGCTCGGAAAAATCCAGTCCATTATTCGGCGTTTATCCCGAAAAATCGCTACCGATGCGTCACACGCGTCACATCGCGAGGTAACCAGCAGAGTAGCCCTCCCCCCTCCCTTCAGCTCAACAACGGCTGGCCGAGTTCACTCAACCCGGCGCGGGGTTTCGAAAAACCCAGGCCCCCGGGGAAGAAGAGAAAAAAGAAAACTCACGCTGTCGTCCGGCTGGGGTCCCTCGAGGCTGCTCACCGCCGTCGGCATGTCTTCGGTGCTGTCGGCTCGTCGTCCGGGCGAAGGGCGGCCTGGATAAGGGACGGATAAGCGTCGCGCCTCGCTGTCGGCTGCCGGAGCGCGGATAAGCGCGAACAAACTCTGAGGAGCGCGAAGGCAAACGCGAAGAGCAGTGCCGAGACGAGCGCGAAGAGAGGCGAAGAAACGTAGACGCACGAGTCGCCTTGAGGAGCGATCGAAAGCGTCTGATCGGCCGCCGGCGACCGGTGCGCTCGGCGTCGCCTCGTCCGTCGCGTGGGGGAGAGCAGAGGCGTCGGGAGAGCGGCGCGCT
Organism: Platyscapa corneri; assembly: GCA_018907185.1. Lineage (NCBI taxonomy): Eukaryota > Metazoa > Arthropoda > Insecta > Hymenoptera > Agaonidae > Platyscapa > Platyscapa corneri. The sequence goes on along the minus strand of JACCHW010000024.1, from coordinate 5,258,706 downwards.
GCGGTGCAGCCGGAGATTTTTCGGCGCTTTTTCGGGGAGCCGCCGAGAGGGTGGCGACGAGCTAAGTGCCCGACTACCGCGGAACCGATTACGAGCTGCGCGCCGCCGTCGCGCTCGCCGACAAACTTTCGCCAATTTTTCAATCTTCCTTTGCTCTTGATTGATTTTCCTCGTCTTGCTTTCCCCTCGCCTTGTTCTATCCTTGTCGATCGACTGATTTCATATTCCTCTCGTTGCTTTTCGTTTACGATCTAGATTTCACCAGCTGCACTCATCGCGGCAGTTTCCCATTTTGCCCAGGCACTCCGCGCGATCGAATCAATTGTACTTTTCGCAAACTTTCGCGTTTAGGTAGAACATTTGCAAATTGTGGAATATTTATAAAGGCGGAGTTGGCGATTTCGCAACGTTTCCCCCGAGTGTGTAAACTCAACGAAGTCTATCTACGAAACGACGCCGTTCGCCAGTTAACGGTTAAATCGTCGAAACCAGCGTTAGCCCATGGTTAATTGAAAATGTCCGTATCTCTCGACAAATCTGCCGACAATATTTCCAATTACTCGAATGCGGTATTTATAAATAGTAGTGAGAAATGTACGAATTAATGACATAATATTATTACAAGCTTAGGCTTGTAACAGGTGCGTGCGCGTAACGCGTGCAACACATTCGAAAAGAGTTGCTCTCTACCCGAAAGCTAAACTAAGTAGCGCCATTACGTAAGCAGTGAATTTTAGTAGCGAAAAACCAGTCTTAAAAGATAATTACTTAAAGACGATTAAGTAGTGCTGGTAAGATCACCGCGTTCGTTCAGAAAGCGCGAATCGTAAAATGGAGTGCAGCCGCAACTAATGCCTGTGATTCCAATACAATTCGATAGAGCAATATTGGTTTTCAGTTACTTTTCGAGAAACGTGCGTTTATATACGCTTTACAGAGAAGACGCAGAGGCGGTGAAAACACTGAATTCGGATATCGTAACTCGTCCGCTCGAATGCCTCGCGCTTTGCAAAAGCCACTAGCTCTTAATATATAATATATTTACTTAAGAATATTACTTATTATTACTGGCATAATATATAACGCGTAACGCCAACTCGACGCATAACGAGTATTAGATTTACAGACTCGACGAATGCCAGAACTATACAAGACGTAACGCAGTAGTTTTAAGATGTAAATAAATATTAAGCGCAACGCTTGAACACGACATAAAAATGCTTTCAAACGTCTACTGGTTGTTCTCCTTCTTCATCGACCATTCCTCGAATAAAGTCGACCAAATTAATGCAAGCTTGGACAATCGGATGGATTCCTAAGGACGACGATCCAAAGAACGGAGGCGGAACCGCACACTCGGAGATTCGAAACAGAAATCGGAGCTGCGGATTTCGTCGACCTCGAAACAATAAAGCTCATCTCTCGAACGACACTCGTTTTCGATTCGAGAAAAGTTTAACATATCAGCTGCTCTGGTCGGAGATATCCGAGCCTCGGTCGATCTGCGTTCCGCGTTGACCGAGAAGAAGCATCAACATCCTCGATTATCTCGGGGGACTCTCGTCGAAAACACACAGGCCAAGTCCGCTTTAATCGGTCCGTCACGGGCCGTCTAATTTATCAGCCCTCACCTCATTTCCCGCAGCAGCGATTGCCAGCGTCCCGATTCTTTAATCTTCCCGCACGCGGCCGCGCGATAACCTCAAAATTGAGCGATGCGCGTCGGAAGACGGAAAAAAACAAAGGCGAGCCGAAGATGCCCGAGCGAGTCGAGCTAATGTGTATCTAGAAGCGGGCCGTTACGAAACGACGCCCGGCTCTTGCTCTTGATTTGCGCACCCTTAGCCGATGACCCCCTGATCTCGATCCTCGCCGGCGAAGGTCCGCGCGCAACTTCCTCGACGTCGTCTTTGTTTTCTAATTATTTCCAGATTCGGCGACGAGTTGCTGCTGCGCCTCTATCACGCCGCTCCGCGTGTCGCAGATAAGCGGAGGGGGAGATTCCACGAGGTTGGCTTGTAAAGCACGAGATTGGGAGCAGCGCTAGCCTGAGAGTAAAGCTGCGAGCGACGCAGCCAAGATGGACTGGAGGAGGACGAACAGGGCCGAGGAATGAAGCTGAACAAAACCAAGCATAGATCGGCTGCTTTCATTTTGAATTCGATCGAATCGCTCGCACTTGTCGCAAACGTGTCTCCCCTCGTTTTTACCTCGCTATTATGGCGCAATGTTATTGTTCGCAAGTCGACCGCGAGACATTTGGAAACTTGTGTCGCGTTCGCTTACTTTTCCACTTTGGAGTGATTTGCGCTCGCACGCGCTCCTCGTTAAAGCCATTAAACGATTGTAAAAACGACGATCCGGCATTTGAGAATGGATTGAGCGCCTCACCCGCAATTCTCCGAGAAAAGAAGTTGCTTCAAGCGCATTCCTCGATCGAGCTTTTTTACCATCGCTCGGCTGCATTATTTTAATCGACGTCAAATTAACTTGTTATTATTATATTCGTTTATACCGAAAGTTAACGGAAAATATGGGGCTCCTCTGTTATATCTGGGCAATTTGTCGAGCGGGTGGAAATGTTGTTATCAAAGGTCGATGCGTTAATCAGAGCACAAACTCGTGAAATAATAATAATAATAATAATAATAATAATAACAATAATATTTATAGGAACAGATTGTAAGGAAATCTGCAGCTAACTAACGGCATGCGAGACAGAGAACGGTAATTCCAACTGGTCGCTTAAACGATGTTAATCCGACACACGATTAAGAGCTGAAATTCGATTATAGAGTTTTTTTCCGGCCACGACTGTTTTAAAAGGGAAACTGCCTGAAAGCACCAAAGCCATTGACAAAGCAGCCCTTACTGTAAATAGTGTAAGGCACCCCTGGATCTAATTTTCAACTTTTAGTTTAGTTTCATTTAGTGGAGTGGGAGGTTCAAGCGGGTAAAAACGAGGATGGATTATTATTATTTTTATCGATCGACAAAGAGCGCCGTGCGAAATATTATAATTTGTCCTTGTCAGTGCTGACGAATAATAATTCGGCGTTTACTCGAACTTTGACGAAATCGGCCTTATCTCAGCCCCTCGCTCAAGGGGTAGCGCCGAGATAGAAGCCTTATCCCCTTTAACCAAGTCTGTGTCTCCCTAAGGCGAAATCAGCGGGAAGATTTGCTCGAACGCACTTAATTTCGGGGCTTGAAAGACTCGTTCGAGGTAAAACGGGGGTCATTTTGAGGGAAACGGGGCGCCAAAAGCGCGTGCGCGGACCGGCTCTAAGGTCAATACCATCTCTGTCGATGCTCCGTGATTGGGGATTGGGGATTGAATCGATCGGCTCACCGGAGTCACGTGCGCCTCGGCGATTTTTTCCTTCACTTTTCTCGGAACGAGTTGGGAGTCCGAGAGTAATAGATGCTCGGTCTTGATTTCATTACCCGGAATCTTTGAAGGGATTCGTTCCTCTCGTCGATGCCAGTGACGCGCGCGACTCAGCGTCCGCCGTAGCATCTTCAACGTCGTATTCGTGCGCCGCAATAGCGCGGAGGATTGATTTTTTTTTTTACGACGCGATAAATAATCGAGGAATCGGGTAAGTCGAAATAGCAGCTACAATTGAATTAAACGCGACGATCTCGAGAGGTTTAAGGGCAACAAAGATATGCTCTGACATTCGACCCGATCGTTTGTATTTAGAATGGAAAAGAGCTGTTACTTATTTACCAATACAAGCATGTACACCATACTGACACACATTTTCTGCGCGGATAAATTTATGCTTTAAAACAATTTTATTTGTTTATTTCGTCGAGAAGAAGACTCGCTTTACCGAGGCAGGAATACGACGGGGAAAAATCAGCGGCAGCTTTTATCGAGTTAACGCGCAGTTGGAACTTTATCTATTAATAACGCGTTAATTGGCATACGAGTAAAAATGACAATTTAAACGTAACGATCGGATTATTGTCATTATTATGCGATGAACAAATTTCACTTTAACTCGTTGATCAACAAATCGAAATTCATATTTTACCGTATTAATTGAGTTTCTTTCCCGGGATCGACATTGAACTGCGCTATCGCGTAATTGTACTTAATAAATGACCCAAATTTCAAAACGCAATCAACTATGACATTAAATGAATTATCGATGCTCGCATCCATCATTCGGATGGAATCGTGCAGCTCTTGGCTTCACATTTTCGGTATTTAATATTATGTTGTCGACGCGCGACCAATAATTGAGGAAGAAATGCAATTTTAGGCGCGTTGCAAATTTTTATAAAAATCGCATTAAAAAAGCACTCGAAGCATAGCAGAACGTCCGTTTCTAAAGATTAAATATTTTTAAGCAAGAGAATGCATTTGAAAGAGTAACTGTGCCAAGGATAATGATTACGATGCTTGAATAAAGTAGCAGGGAAGTGTAAATAATTAAAAAGTCGCTCGGAATTACAGTGATTCCAGATCTTGTCGTAACGATAAGCAACACATTAATTTAGCATATTTTTAATCGTTGCATGGCCGAGACCAACCGCGACGCTTAAAACTATCCATTTCAATTGCACGCTTAACTCGTTTGTCTAATTTATGTACGTGTGTATGGCCAACCCTGCCGATCACTTTCTTCTTGAAAACATCATTTTTTTTTTAACGTCGATCAGTAAGCGAACGATCTCTTTCTTCTTTACAGAAAGAAGAATTTTGCATTTGGCATTGACTAATACGTTTCTCTTTTTATAATAAATTTTCGATAAATAATCTCATTTTTAGCGCGCAATTTACCACGTAAGAGTGAGATTATCAAAGATTGCGTACTTAATGCAAATTCGTGAAAAATTCAATTTTCAAGAAAATCATTTCGTCGGTGCTAATATTCGTACCGCACTCGTCGGCTCTTATATTTTCGAAATAAAATTTTCCGACCGGCAAAAGGGAATACACGAGTCGCGGGTATCGGCAAAGAGAAGATCTCGTTAACGTCGATTTCGATAATTGACGTCCGAATCTGTTTTAGCCGCGAATCAACAGCACGACGTCTAATAGAACTGCAAATGCAACAGTAAACAGTAAACGGTCTGGTTTACTGTGGTTTACGTATAACTATACAAACACTAGTGTGTGCCTACCGACGCGTAGTACTTAAAAACACGGAAAACCAAGCGTCTATTGTGCAACGTGTTTTTCACGTTCTCACCGATCCAGATCTTGGGGTAAATTTTTAAAATTCGCTAAAATCATTAGAACGGAATTTTGAAATTCAATCTTGCCGTTGTCCTCTTGCCAATTTCCAAATAAATCACGATAAAAGCGGTAAACTCCGCGCGTTTAAATGTTCTTATGGGATTCTGTTTTCTCAATCGTTCGGCAGCTACAGTCTATTCTTCGAAAATACTTGGATCGCTCGTGGAGACTTGGTTCGAAACTTATCACACTTTTATCTTACGATACAATTTCCAGTTTAATCTCTTTCTGTATTTCTCTTTAGGGCAATTCTCGCAAATTGCCAGCGCAAGACGAAAATGAAAATGCGTATTGGACGCGCGAGATTCGACGAGCTCGCGCACTACTCCTATAGCTTATCTCGGCTACGATAGAACGAATTCGCCTTAAATTTAGTTTAAGTTTCGTCTTTGAGCATTGCAAGGGTTTTCTTTTCGCGCGTTAATCGACTTGACGCCACTCGAGGGCTCCTCGCGTGTAACGAGCCTAGATTTCATAAACGTTAATTTTAATATCGTTTCAGCGCCATCGATCAAAAGTAACGGCACGAAATAATTCACGATAGCCTTCCCTGTTGATGTCTTTTAGATGATAACAAATTAAAAGAAGACCGCATTTTTATCTTTGATGGATTCGCGCGTTTCTTTAATATTACAATATTTGCGACAACAATTTTTACGAACGAGATCGCGAGTTTACATTGTATCGCCCAGACGCCGCAAAAATAAACGAGAGTTTTACTCGCAACCTATTCTTTTATAATTATCTTGCCCTGCGCCCAATTAATCATTGATAAATTTTCTCCCGTACGCACCCACTTTTGTCTTTTGTATCGCCTTGTGCTGTCGAGCTACTTATTTATAAATAACGAGTAAATCAACCTTATCGAGGTTAGGGTGAACTCTTATTCTACATTCGAGGTAACATAATCCACAGAAAATTTTTATAAACGCTACTTTTTTCACTCTACTGATTACGATCTTGCACTTTTTCGATTAATTCTGGCACTTATCCGCTTTGAGCTTTGCCACTGACCTCGAATCATTGCTCGTGTATTATTGGTACGTTCGCAGTAAAATTTAAAGCTTTAGTTAAAATTCGAGTGCTCAGCCATTAGAAAATGTCGCGATAATCTGAATTCTAATTCATTGGGCGGTAAATACACGTATGCTTTATCTTATGCGTGAGCGCCCGGCTGGGGTGTCCAATACTAATGTACCGATACATTTTTTTAATTTGAGCGAATTTTATCGCGTAAGTAATAAAGTCGCGTTGTGAAATCGACTCGGGCGCATTTTTTATTAGAAGATTGTTATCGATTGACCGAAAGAAAAACAAGTGTCAACAGTTCGTAGTTTAACGTCGAGGAAAATAAAATTATTTCCAATTCCACTTCGAGCGAATTACGTAAAAGCGTTCCGCGTTAATTTCGCGCAGCTCGTTGTTTCGCTCGTCGACAAATAATCTGCAAGTTATTGAACCACGACAGACGTGCAATCGCCGTCGATGCCGCTTGGGTTGAAAACCGAGGCAGAAATTGGCGGCACTCGACTCGAGATCTCGACTTCGATATTAGATGCATCGGGTGCATCGGATGCACACGTTGACCGAGAAAAGGGTCGCTGCGCGCTGTTTGTATTTAAATAATTGATTTTGGCTCTTCGACAACAATCGGCTTATGCATTGCCAAGCCGTCCAGTCTAAAGTCCAGCGCTGGCCCAAGAGGTTATTCACTTCTGACATTTGAATGCTGACCAACCAATCAATTTAATAACTTTGTTACTCTGGATTTTAGAGTCGCGATAACTACAAATTATACTTAATGGTTGTTGAATTTGCATCACACTTTTTATCAGTATCGAAATTTCGCGTATTTGTGATTTTTAGTTTTTTCTTTCTATCGGCGATAAAGCTTTTTACTCTAAAATTCAGATTTCCACAGCTTCGAGTTAACGTTAAACTCTTATGAAAGAAAAGTCGATTAGAGGGGCCATCAATTTTGGAATTTAAAGAAAATTTTCTTTCTGCGTATAAAATAGCGGTGAGAACGAAAGTCTTTATTTGAAAAACGTGTACTTGTAAGTTAGGATAAAATCTATTTTACACCGGCTGTTAGAATAGGATTCATGATAATAGTTAATCGTTAAAAGTTGATTTGTTCGGAAATAATTTTGACACGCGTTGATTTACCGAAGTTTACAATAATTATGAGAATAGACGCGTGATTTATTTGTATTTTTAAATAATTGCCTTAACACCGTTTGTCTAATTTTTAAAAGCTAGACTTCGCAACATATTACATTGACTGTCATTCCCTGAAACAAGTGTTACTGTTATTATTGTCTCGACTATATCTGAGTCATTTAAATGCACATAAAAAGTAGAAAATATTGATAAACTGGATTTGTAAAAATTTGAAAATTGTATGTTTCCTTGTACAGTCAAGCCAACAAATTGATATTTGATCAATCTTGTCTCTGCTTTGACTAAAATTTAATTTTTTTCCAGATTAGATATAAAATTATTATCCCAGCGATGTGCATAGATGCATCGACTCTTATCGTTATTATGGCTTAAGTAGTTCCAGGAATTTCAAAGTTCGCTACCATAGTGCAATAAAACGGCGTTGCTTAACGAACAAATGTACTTTTTATGATGTATTTTTTTAACGATAAACGATGCCACTAATACGTACAACATTTGAGATTGTCATTAATTAGGAATTTAAATGGATGGCGCACATGCAATCATTATGAATTCATATGAATAAAATCTTTGCTCACACTCTTCGCAATTATGATGGCGATAATTGCAGGTGCTGATTCAGCGTTTATCAATTCGAAAAGTTTATTTTATCGACTTATCGATTCGATTGTAATTACGCTCACATACGTTAACTTATAAAGTTTAAAAAATCACTACAATAGTCCTAAAGCGATAGAACTTGTCTTTTCAAGCGGACCGTAACGAATGTAAAAATTTAAAAACTCAGGATCATATTTGATATCTAATATTTTAGCTCGATTAATTAAGCTGCTCGTTTAAGTAATTGTACGAGTAAGCGATAAGAGAATGAAGGAAATGCCACAGCCTCGAGGTAAGTGTCTATTTATTTCAGAACATCTTAATAAAGACATCAATTTCAGATTACCAATCGACGCTTGTACTTCGACTTTCAAACGGCAAACAGATTTTTCCACGACGTTACTGCGTTTAATCTTTGTTTTTATCGAATTTCATCGAGTGAAATATTGAATTCCCCCTATTCGATATGCGCAATCAGTTCCCAGCTTTGCTCTAACGCTGCAATATAATTATTGCACACTTACATTTAACATAATAATAAGTATTAAGTCAAAAGTAAGATTAGACGGACGATTGTATCTATTAATGTCTATCAGAACGTATTTCAAACAGAAACAGACGTTAATTTAAGCAGAGATGACGTAGCGATATTTCTAAGCCGAGGTTGTATAAATGTTGATCGGGCTAATGACAAATCCGATGTTTAATACCTCGAACGATATTTTACTACAGTTAATCGCTAAAACTGAATAAACGAAGGAACGAAAGGAGCTCATTTGTTCGGCTTGTGCGTTGGTTTTGGACCTTTTCACTAGTTCGTTTCATTTGTAAAAAAATTTATAAAGTTCGGCAAACGTAAAAAAAATATCAAAGTAGGAAGAAAACGTGTCCTTTTCAGAACGAATTAGACAGAAAATTGTAAAATATACATATAAAAATGTAAAATACAAAAAAATACAAAAAAATGTAAAAAAAATTGTAAATGTATGTACAACAATTGTGTGTAAGAGTTCGATAGATTCAACAAATTTTGTTCAGCTCAAACCAAAAATATTATTTGAAAATTTTACGTCACGTAACATTTTAAAATAGAAATTCCATAATTCATAAGTGTTTTTCCATTGTAGAAATCCAGCGAGTTTCCAATTGATTTTATGTCCTCGCCATTTCTATAATTTATTTTCGTATAATTTTTCTCTTTACCGCCGTTTGGCTATTATTTTTGCGGTTTTGCCCTGTAAGTGCATTTGGTAAAATCCACGTCGATCGGTGTTAAAAGTACGGAAGAGTCGCTGTCGTTATCCACGATTATTTTTCAGCGACGCTTTCTCCTTTGCGCGCAATAGTTTTTCAAATTCACCAACTGATCTACGCTACGCATGTATGCGCACATCTACTCGCAGCTTCATTAGCAATATCCGAAGATTATTCCGCGTAAAAAATACTTTTGCCCACTGCTGGAACCAAAATTAGTACGAGTCTTTCGATCGAATATGATCAATGAACATCGTTGGAATATGTACGCGGAAGCAGTCAATATTAACTCGATAAAAGTTTACCGGCTTCTTCTTTGAAAAGTAATTAAGTAGTTTGTAAGCTCTCATTGGAATGTCAATTATCGATCGAAATTTTTAAAAATAACGCTTGCTCGTTTACTCTTAAGTAAGACAGTCCGCGAAAGCTTGTTTTCTGCAATTGGCAATAGGCCTCTTGGCAGATGAGGTCGCGATTGGGTAATAGTCGCCCTGCGCCGACAATAAATCTTAACGTGTCGATACGAGCTAAACGAGAAAAAGCCAACGTCCATTTGGTTGTGGAAACGAAAACTCGCGCAGTGTTCAAGGAGCCTTTCGCACCTCGCGACGCACCGTACGAATATTTGTGCAGGGCTGCGAACTTGACTGTGCAATCTGACATTGGCAATAAAGTAAATGTTACAATCTGAAATTCTCCGGCGTCTCGCTCTAGTCTATTGCTTCGAAGGCGTCACTCCTGAGACGCCGGAGACGCCGTTTCTGCAGCATCTCATCCAGATCCCTCCAAATCCGCGTCACTCGCGTTTTCGATTTCCAGCCTCTCCGCGAACAATTCGGCCGCGACGCGGACTTTTTCACGTTTTCACAAAAATCTTGCGTGCGCTGAAGAGAGAAATAGAGAGAGTGTAGAGTCTCGACCATAGGAGGACCGTCTGAGGCTCCTTCACGCTTTTCGGTAATTTACAGGCGTAGAAGTTGACGTCTGGTGCACATTTCGAGCCTCTTAACGTTAACGCAACGTCGCGCAACGAGAAATTCGTATTGATTCAAGAAGACCAGTGTCTTCATGACCACGTCATCGCGCTCTTCGCGTTTCTCGCGACTTCTCGGACATTACACGCGATTTTTCTATACGAACCTCAAATGCTGGCAATGGCATTGCTATCGAAATATTTGCACGATCAGGTGCAGTTGAAAAAATAAGATCTGCTTCCGAGATGTTGGAATTTATGAATATGCTACTCGACATTAACAAAAATAAAAAATTGCAAATTCTTCAATTACAAGGTATATTTTGTAAGGGTTTTCAATAGTTTTAAATGAAAGCCTATAAACTCGACGCACTTAAAAAAATATTTAACTTCTGCTTTACCTGCAGAAGCAATGTTTGACGGACCTGCTGCGTTTGTCTGTCCTGTTCTACCACTTGCCTCTGAAGCTTTCAACTTAGCTGATTCCTTCATTTGTGTTGAAACTTTAGCTTCGACGCGTTTAATTTTATCAGGATTAAAAAGTCGTTCTGCAAGAATCATCTTTTTCTCTTTTTCTTCATTTCGAATACCTTCAGATCCTAGATTGACTTTATCTTTACATAGAATAATAGGCTCAACTGCACAAGATTCTGAAGGATCTTGCTGAGGTATTAGTTGAAGTCAATAAAATATATTTATAATTTAAATTCTGTCATTGAATGAACCTATAAATTTTCCTGGTTTTTGTAAACTCAAAATTATGACTATTATTCTAAATGCCTTCTATTGCAAAGCATTTGGAAATACCGATTTCTTTAACGTTAAAAAATATTTTATTCGTTGTTTACGTAATATACTATATCCTAAAGTGTGGCATATACGCGTTGGCTGGTTTCCAACCTCTCCTTGTCAGGATCGTCGCGACAACCTCTTTTTCCGTCGCAAATCCAATTGCAGGTACAAAGTGACCCTTAAACCCTTTTGACGCCACAAATCTTTGTTACACGGTGTAAAGTCAAACGAGCTTTTCCGAGATTGGACGATATTAATGAGGCATTAGGCGACATTAGCTAAAGTCCAATCCGTACCTGAACGAAATTTCAGGAATTCATGCCTTTGCAATATTATAATATCAATTATCCGGTTCAGGTTCTCCGAGCAAAAGCGTTTAATACAAAAGCTGTTACCTGGGAATCCCGGATTAGGCCACGTGACCAGTTAAACGTGGAAAATACGTTCGCGAATGTGAGTTTCATCGATACGTAACTTTCATGCAAGCCTTCGCTTTTCTCGATTTGTTTTTTAAATAAGCAAACGATACAAAATTTTCAATTTAAGACTAAAGACGTAAAGAAGAATATTCGAGATAAATAAATGTATAACATAGGAATATAGAAAAATAAAGCGGCAGCATGTAGATTGTTAAAATCGAGGTTTTGACAATCAGTAATGAGAAACTTTTTTTGTCGTATACAATATTATAAATTTTCAAATTCATGCTTTAAGCGCGAATTCGAATAATCGTATAAATTTTGATTAGACATATTCGCGACTTAAATTGGGCGCTAAAACTTTACATACTTATCGAATCTGCAATTTTTTAATTTTCGACGGAAATTATTATCTCGTTAGGAGTAGTTTAATAACATAAGTATGTATATTCACAAAATCGTATAATTAAACGCATATTTGGCGAATATCAAATGAAGGAAATTCATACGAAAAATGAACCACAGGATCGTAATTTACTGCTGTTTACAAGTGAAAGTTTATTGCATTTTAATCGACAATTCCTAGCATCAAACGATAAATTACATATCGATGTGCAAGGAAACTTTGAAAACAAAGATGCTTAACAACAATGCGGTTACACAGTTTCTTGGAAAACTTAATCGACGCCAGAAGTAAGAAGAGTTGAGAGGGGGTAGTTAAGGGTTATTGTTTATATCTCGTACTGGTGGACAAAGCAGACGTTAATAATAGATTAGGAAGGGTAGCTTTTGCGCATTGGTCAGCCGATAAGAAGGGATGAATCCTTTTTCTTTCAATAAAATTATAATATTCTGATAGAAACGGCCAGTTCAAATCGAACATTAGAAAGACACGTGTTAGCCTCTGGTGATTCCTGAAGGGAAACTTTTTTATTTTCAATACGTGTAGCTTGTATATTTAAAAGCATTCAAGTATTGTTCTCAAAATGGCAACACAGTTTTTACCAAGATTACCCATACATCGAGAAAGTCGTCTAAACTTTTTAAGAGCTGGTAGTAAAAAATCAGCAATACGACGTCTAAATTTTGACGAATATTTTCCTGCCACATATTCAACTATTAAAGAACAATATCTGCCAGAAGTTAAACAAGGTAAGATTAATGTTCTTAGCCTATCTACAATAAAGGCTTCTATGGATGTTTTTTAAAATGCTTTTCTAATAATTACAAATGCAGATATTGCAGATGGCGATAAAGAAAATTTAATTAAAACATCTCAGCTAGTTGGGTTCAAACGACCAGGAGATCCCATTTCATTTGATGGACCTGTCGCTAAACTCGCGAAAACGGAACAAGACGATCATCCAGCTCCTCAAATACACAGTAAAACAACGACTAGTTCAGGGCTTTCGTCGACTGCTAAGGAAGCAAAATTGCCAGAGGCAAGACTTCAGCAAGGGCCTTCAGAGTCTCGTGCGTTTAAGCTCATTATTCCATCTGAAGTAAAGGTCGACAAGAACTTAAAGAAAATTATCGAAAAAATCAATCTAGGATCTACAGATGTTAGAAAATACAAAAAAAATAAAAAGATAATTCTTTTTGAACCACTTTTTGAACCGGATAAAATTACACATGTTAAAGTGAAAAGATCAACAGAAATGAAGGAATCAGCTAAGTCGAAAGCTAAAGGAAAATTGCCAGAGGCAAGACTTCAGCAAGGGCCTTCAGAATCTCGTTCACCTATGCATAATATTATTCCATCTGAAGTTGGGGTCGAGAAGAATTTAAAGAAAATTGTCGAAAAAATCAGACTGCGAGTTCAGGAGGTTAAAAAGAAAGAAAACGAGCATAAGATGATTCTGGTGGAAACACATTTTAATCCAGATCTAATTAAACGTGTCAAAGCTAAAGTATCAACGCAAATGAAGGAATCAGCTAAGCTTAAAGCTTCAAAGGAAAAAGCTAAAATAGGACGTAAAAATGCAGCAGGACGATCAAAAATTGCTTCTACAGCTAAAGCGCAAGTTGAATATTCTGGCTGCAGTCTAAAACAGCCAAAAATAATTACAGCTGCAAATACGGAAAAAATAGAAAAAGTCACAGATGTTGTACGGAATCCTGGAAATATCTTGTTAAACAAAAGCAAAGAAGAAGCCACTGAGAAATCACCTAACATTTCCAAAATTCCAAAGTTACGTATTATTAAAAAGATATATAAAAGTCGTGCAGAACCAATTTGGATTTCGACTCTAGTAAAATGAACTGCCGCGAAAAAGTCTACAAAGGCAAAAACAGAAGCTGTTCTTAAAAAAGAAGAATTATTTAATTAATTAATTTGCTTTCAGTATGTTGTATAAATTTTTTGTACATAATTTTTATTATGAATAAATACCCATAATTGTAAATAGTGAATTCTTGTCGACTTATTTTACGTACCCATTCAAATTATTTATAATAATTATTAATCTATCCAAAAATATTAACATTGTCATGATAATTTGCATAATTAATTAGTATCTATTAAAATTATTATTATTACTATTATTTTTAGAAAAATATAATTTTTATAATAAATAACAATTTTCTCTATAGATATATATATAAAAAAATTTCAAATATTTTAAAACACTTACTTTTCTCCTAAATTAGATTTGTATCTTCTTTTTTATTTTATCCGATTACATTTCCTCCATCTTTTCTGCCGTACGACTTTTTACAAATACGCGATCGAGTAATGAAAAGCTATTATAATTCAACGATCGGTACGAAAATACAATCCTTAAAATTCGTAAATCTAATAATTTTTTTCTACCTCTCTCTTTCTACTCGAATAAGTAACACTAGGATGAATATTTGCAATGTTTTCGGTTTACCGTTTCTAACTCTTATTAATTTTTCTTAACTTGTGTTACTTTACATTTTATTTTCAATGAATCGAACATAAAAACATGGACATTTTTTAATTAATTTAAATTTCCCTTTCAAATATTTACAATAATAATGATTATTATTATTTATTATATTTCGTATTATAATTCGTAAAAATTTACGAACACTTGTATTTGTAAATAAAGACTAACCTATACCTTTAAATTGTCTTGTTACTTACTGTGATAAGAACATAATAAAAGCAAATATAAGTTTATTTCTCCTTTTCTAAAAATTCAATAAAACAAATGTAACACTATTTATTAATAAATAAAATAAGCGATTAAATGTCTATTTAAATAGTCAAAATGGAAAAAGGTATGTTGCATTCCCTACGATAATGTGCAGTATAAATCTTAATGATCAAACATTTATAGATTGTTTTCTTTCGCAAGTAGTGCAAATTCTTTTAAGTAGCTACGCTCAGATTATCAATACAGTGAACTTTTTTTTAAGACGAGTCCTAAAGTACTTTAATTTTTTATAAAATCTATTTAGTGTCTGTAGAAGATTAATCAAAAAATCTAGATTTAACGTTAAAAACTAAAGAAATAAAAATCTTTTTACAGGCAGATTTTTACAGCTACGTATTTTAATCTTTTTTGAAACTGTAAATTGTATTATTAAAACATATGTACACCACGTATCTTTAATTTAATTTAATCTTGAATAAAACTTATTATAATAATTTTTTATTTTTGCTTCTATAAAATGAAGATTTAATTTTGAAATAGAAATTTTTTTGTAAACATTTATCGACGCATATTTTTTGAAATGATAATTTTTTATTAGACCAAAATAACTTTACGATATTTTCTCCGTTCGAAAATTTCAAATTGAATTGTTATCGAGTAACCGAATTTGTTATTTATCTCTAAAAAATGAAGTGTAACATACCACTTTCGGCATAAAAAATTCGTGTTAATGCATGTAAACCGAATCCAATATGGTATAATCACAATAAAATAATATTGTGTTTCCATCATTAATAAAAGTATGGAATTAAAATTGAAAAAGTTAGTTAATTGTTTCATGCCTTTAATTGAAGACCTTAATATGAAAAATTATTACTGTATTATACGAAGTGTAGAATGAAATGAAATTGAATTCAATTTTAGATATTACACTCACCGAATATTCAAATATTGTATACAAAAAAATTGAAGTAACATTTATAAAATTCTTCGAAATTATGTAAATTTTCAATAATTACATTCTAATTGTATTCTGGGCTACGAAATAAAGATACAATTTTTATTATATTTTACATTAATGCTTTATTTATTACGTAAATAATAGACATATTCGAAGGCAAATGTATTTTTTACAGACATAAATTATTGTACAACACATTCAAATTCATATATTTTTTACGCATACTTTTTAATAGTAAATTTTCATTTGAAGAAATATGTTTTTCATAATTTTTTTTTCATTTTCATAATCACTGACAATTTTATTATAAAAATTAAAATCTTTTTTCAGAAATAAATAATAAAAATTACTAAGTTCAAGTCGGAAGAAAGTTGTGATTTACATTTAGTAAAAAAAAATTTCGCTAAATTATTCTTAAGACGCGAATACACTTGCAAATGTCGTTTTGTACATCCTGTTATATGTTTGCCATAAAAATCTTTGTACATTATTGGATGGTTCAAACTAGACGAGTCCTCGACGAATCGTTTCACAAAAAACTTCGAAGAAAAAAGGCAAAAGAGGGAAAAAAGACACTCGGGTGTTGGACTGTCGCTGATGCAGCTGCTCGTTGAGGAAACGAGGATCAGTTCTTTTTGGAGCTCATTAATTATTCAGGGTTTCGAGCTTCAGTGTTCATTACTTCTTGGTTCCGTTATGCTGGTTCGACCTTGACCTCGCGTTTTACCAGTGATTTTACTGATTGATTCCCACCTCTTGTCCGATTTAACGTTGAAACTAGCGGCGAACCACTTAGGGCGTTTTTTAATCCACCCCTGTCATAATACCAACCGGTCTAATTGCCGGTACTCGTATAAGCGTTTTATGAGTTGTTACGAACCATTCGGTTAAGGTCCGCACTCGAGGTTTTTTAACTGGTGTAATCGTCGAGTAAAATCTTATTTTCAATATCATTGAGTGTAAATTAACGTATTAATAATGTCGAATGTAAAGATTTGTAAATAAAAGTGTGTAAACAATTCATAAGTAGATAATAATAACAATAATTTCAATAAAAAATATATCCTACTGTTTTTTGTAATTTGTAATCAAACTCTTGAAGATTTCAACTGTTTCTTTAGAAAGATAAATTAGTATAAAACTAAAAAGTAAATAATAACTTAAAATTACTAACAAATCAGCTGAATATATATTTCTCAAGATATTTTATTTTTTGAATTTCTCTTCTAAATATATAATCATAGTATAGTAAATGCATTAAAATTCATAAACTTTTCAAAAATATTTTACTTTTGTAAGTAATAAAAATACAACTCTAAATATAACTCCGTTAATGTTTATTTTAATTTAATTTACCAGAATTAAAAGATTCGAATAAACGAAATCATTCGACTCGGTAATGTGTTGTGCACGAGGAAAAGTCTGATAGGTTAATCCTATTTATATACATTACACTCATACGTGTCGAAATGATCATCTAATGTCCATCGATGAACAGCAGTTACCTTTGAATACTGACATTGAAATCAATTGTTGTTTTAATCGTTATTAGGGTTTGATTTGATATTACCGTACGAAGTTGTTAAACGTAGGGGGGAAACTGTAGAATGTAAACAATTGTAAATCAGAAGAATCGTAAAACCATCCCCGTCAGAGTGACTCGAGAAACTCAATATATCAGTTGCGAATCGACACACGATGACTTCCAAATCGGTACGTTGCTATTTCTAAATTTCGTCAACGAACCGCATTTTAAAAAAGTTTTATCGAGTTCTCGAATGACATTTTTATTACAACTTGATTTTTTGCAAAACATTGCTGTGCCTTGTGTATGTAAGATACTTAATAAATTAACAACTTGTATTATATAAATTTTTTTTTAATTCAAAACCGACTTTAAAATATTGACCATAGATAGGAGAAATATTAAAAAAAGTATTTTAGTTGTAAACTTTGTTAAAATATCATTCGATAACATTTAAACTTTACTTTAAATTGAACTCTATATTTATGAAAACTCAAATATGCAATCAAACACTTGCAACGCATTTCAAATTTATGATTTTGCAAGGATCTGGATTAATAAGCACCAAGGCTAACCGAAATAAATGTTTATGATAAACAATTACCATTGGCAAACGAAATATTTCGTCTGCGAGAACTAATGGCTAAAGTAACGATACATTACGTTTATACACATTAGCTTTTATTGCATACTTAAAATATATTATAATCAATTAATAAAAATATAATACATTTGCCATTATGCATTACTGTAACAGATATGAGAAAATCAAATGACGAGAATACAGGCTCTTTAATTGGCAATGCATCATCACCTGAAGCTACACTTGGAGAATCTCTGGCTCTATTTCTTTCACATACCCTGCAATCGGTATACCCGCAAGAGTTTCTCTACAAATTGACCAGTGCGACAGAGCAGAGCAGTGTATTAATGAAATATTAATAAGTCGTCCCTCCTGCCGACACACTTGCCTATGTTATCGATTAGAGCTGTTATATATATCACCATTGACGGGTCTATCAACAACAGGCCCAATGGAGAATTTCGTGTCTTCTCAAATAATCAAAAAAGAACACAAAATTCATAAAGGAGTTGGAGCAGTTCTTGAACAAGCTTGTCTGCTACGTCATAATTATCATACAACTTTTAGTTGTACTCTTTTGAATATCTCTTGTGAAGAGTGACACGGAGACATTTGGGGAATCAAGGGTATTGTAGAAACTTCTTCCTACGTGTGGGTACGCAACTTTTCTTGTCAGCTTCAGCTTGGACTCTAATATTAGAAAGCAATACTCGCAGCAGGAGTATAGGGAAGATCGACCCAGCCTTGCATCGTAACATTAACATTGGAGAAAACGAGCCTCTCCAGTGCAAGCATAATTATGATAGGCAGGTCTACAGAGGAAGTTCAGATTACTCTTGAATCATTCGGAAATGCATCTGGACCCTGGGAATTAAAACGAATACAGAGAGAATATGACCGCGCTAAGAGTATCATGTTTCGAGAAACTGATCATAAATAGACGGGCCGCAGTTAGGAAATTAATAGTACGAATAATTTGCCTTCGGTGAAAGGACTTCGGAAAAGAAATAAATTCACTGGGGTCCCTTGATTCCCATTTTCCACAAGTGACATCAGCTGAGTAAATTAGAATCTGTACTCATCCGGCTAATTCATTAAATAACGTACATTCCAGGGTTGTGATGCGAACTAGAGTTTAGCGAGCAGCTGACAACCCCCAGACACAGAACATCTCTAATAATACCACTTTTTAATCGCAGTATAATCTAAAATTTATCAAATATTCTATTTAAGATGTAAAGGCGTGTATTAATTTGACTCATATATATTTTAAATATGTACAGGATTTTTTATTCTTGATTTTTGCAATGCTTAATTATTTAAAATCACTGAGATCTTCTTTTGGTGCTTCTGAATTATTATTATTAAAAATTTCTTTGCTTCATCTACTTTACATTATTCTTTCTTTCGCCGTCTTCTACTCCCCAAATCCTTTGAATAATCTTTGATATTTAAATTAAAATGTATCTGCTTTTTTTACTTTTTTTACTTTGAATTTTCTGAATTATTTCCGTTGGGTTTCTGAATTGAATCAATTCATCTTCGTTATAATATTTACTGGCTAATGTTGGCTCTGACGCTTGTAAATCTTCTAAATCCTTGTTATTAAGATGATTGTTTATGATTACAGATTGTTCTTTTATTTCACAATAACTAAACCTATAGAAAAATTTTCATTCTTTTATCCATTAGTTTTCTTTATTACACTTTTCTAAAATTTTATTTAATGGCATCCAATAGTCATTGTTATTATTCGTGCAAAATTCGTGCAAAGACAATTTTTATTCTAAAGTTCATTATTCACAATTCAAGTTACACATATGCCATTAAATAAACATTTACATTCCAATTTTTTCTATCTCATCGGCATCTTCTGCATTTAAAAAGTGAATTTTTTTTTTAAAATGTCGTTCAATGTCTTGGCAGATTTGCATTGCGTGATCTGAACCAATTAAGTTTATTGCAATGCCAGATTTGCCAAATCTTCCTGTCCTTCCTATTCTATGTAGGTATGTTTCACAATCTGCACGCTGATTTTGATCAACCGGAAGATCGAAATTTACAACAATTGTTACTTGCTCTACATCGATTCCTCTTGCAAGAACATTTGTTGTGATCAAAACTTTTTCAAGACCTTCTCTAAATCTATCGAGCACAGAAATTCTTTCGTTAACTGTAAGATCACCAGATAAAATAGCAACAGCATGCCCATCTTTTTTCATTTTTGTTGCTAACCAATTTGCAGTTTTTTTTGTATGACAAAAAATAATAGCTTGGCCAATAGTAATAACTCCATAAATGTTTGTAATGGCATCATACTTTTCATCGATACCGTTACATTTAACATAATATTGCTTAATATTATCTAAACTCTCTTCTTCCTTCAATAATCGTATAATAATAGGATTACTGACAATGATCTCTGCAAAGTCCATTACTTCAGCTTCGTAAGTTGCAGAAAAGAACATCATTTGACACGTAGGTGATAATAATTTGTGTATTCTAATACATTGGTCTTGATGACCTTGAGTTGCAATCATCACGTCTGCTTCATCCAAAACAAAAACAGAAATCTTTTTCAAATCAAAAAATTTTAATTTTATACTCCAGTCTAATACTTTTCCAGGGGTACCAATTATTATGTGCTCTTCTATTTTTGATCCCCTTGCCAATTCTTCTCCTCGAACAGCATATTTCAGTTTAATATCAGGACAAAACTGAGCCATTCTTGCTGCTACTTCACCAGTTTGAATTGCCAACTCATACGTTGGTGAAAGACATAGTACTTGTGGGTAAGGTTTTGTTGTATCTACTCTACTTAACATTGCTAATACAAATGCCGCAGTTTTTCCTGTACCAGACTGTGATTGAGCAATCATATTCTGTGGTGGATCTGCTAATAAAGTAGGTAATGTTGTTTCTTGAATTTTTGAAGGGGTATTGAAACCCATGGCATAAACACCTTTCAACAGTTCTGGTTTTAAATGTAAGGCTTCAAAACTCTTTACACTATATAAAGGAGAATTAGGATTTTTGCGTTGAATATCTAATCCTTTTGTTGTTTCAACAAGTCCTTTTCTAATAACCTTCTGTAACAAAGAAGTTTCTGCTGCAGAAATTTGTTCTTTTTCATCTTCTAATACTGAACTAGGCACCTTATTAAATGAATCATTTTTATTCTCCTCTGTCAATTCTTCTATTTCTAAATTAGTCACCTTTGACGCCAATTTTTCTTGTTCTTCTGCAAATTTTCCCCAATCAGCTTTTGGCGAAGACATTCTAAAACACATAAATAATTATCAATAAAATAAATAAATTGATATAATGTAGAATTAATGTTAAGTAGAAAAAATAAAAATAAATATATAAACTTAGATGTAAGGGATTATAAAAAATATTGCAACATAGTTAAAAGGAATGTAAAAATTTGTACTTAAACATCGATAAAGTATTTATAAATATATAGTAATAGTAATAATATTATTATTAAACATTTACTACTTTTACACGACGAAGACCAAAAACGATAGTTTTGAATGTAATAAATCTCATGAAGATTTCAGTTAATTCTTAAGAATGATATATTAATAGAAAATTTGGATCTAATTCAACATATAAATGCTTACATTCAATAATATATATTATATAATAATATATATTATTCAATAATCAAAGTAACTATATGAATATTTTTTATCTGTTTGCAAATAGAAACTAAATTTTTAAGTTTTAAAAAGAGAGATTCACTTCGATTCAATTCAAAAATAAGCTGTAATGTTCATATAAACAATTCTTCATAATTATTGCTATTAATAAATAATTAATTACATTATAAGAACACGAAAGTTTTTTCAATAATTAAGAAACAGAAAGTGATGAGAAAACTAATGTGTGAATTTTCAGTTAATATTATTGTAAATTATATTAAACTGTAAATTAAATACTAATAAATATTCTCAAGATAATTTATTTATTATACTATATTTACGAATAACAGTCTTCATACGTATTTATTGTATTACTCATTACGAAACCTTGGTAAATAATATAATCGACTATTATTCCTATAACAATCGAAAATTTCGAGCAATTTACAAAAAAAGTATTAAAATAAAATTAACGAATAATACAAAACGTGAAATTTGACTAATGCAAGATTTTACTTATTGTACAAAATTTAATGTGATGAATGAAGTCCTTAGAAGATTCGAATAAACAAAATCATTCGACTCGGTAATGTGTTGTGCACGAGGAAAAGTCTGATAGGTTAATCCTATTTATATACATTACACTCATACGTGTCGAAATGATCATCTAATGTCCATCGATGAACATCATTTATATTTAACTAATAGGAAATATTCTTTCGTTTCAATTAGAATTAAAATATTATCTCTTTAACTGTTTTATTCAATTTCTTTCTTAAATTAACTTTTAATATATAAACTTATAAAATTATTGTTATCACTCTTTGTTTATTCAAGTTCAAGACTTTACACTTTTTTTATTAGCATTAATATTTGGTAATTTAGTATGATTTAATTTTATTTACAGTTTTATTATACTGAATCTAACGTAATAAAGTTTAATTAACTCTACAAAACGATAAATT
This sequence comes from Platyscapa corneri, assembly GCA_018907185.1. NCBI lineage: Eukaryota > Metazoa > Arthropoda > Insecta > Hymenoptera > Agaonidae > Platyscapa > Platyscapa corneri. Next base: position 5,236,427 of record JACCHW010000024.1, on the reverse strand, counting down.
AATATAAAACCTCTGAAAAGTTATAGGCTATAAATGAGTTAAACAAATATTTTTAAAGATATTTCTAAAGATATTTTATTTGTAAAATTTAGATATAATTATGCCTTTAAAGTTTTTTCTAAACATTATTCATTTTTACTGGATTTCTTTTTCAAATAATCGTAACGTAATAAATACCTTAAAAATTGCAATTTTGAAAAAACTTTTAAAGTATAAAGAATTCGAATTTTCTGAAAAGGTTTTTGGAAAATATTTGGTAAATACATTAACACAAGTTTTTATGAGATATTGGATACGACAGCGAAAGATAAACAAATAAACATAAATACCCCATGAACAGTAAATCTCAAAATGTTTATACTATTTATCACTCACATGAATTTGATGCTGTAGAATCGGTAAAATTCAAAAACTAGAGGGCCTTGCGTATCTAATCAAACTTGTTGCTCCTTGTAACGGTGCAATATTCGAAATTTTCTTCCTCGACTAGCTTTCGGAAAATCATGTAATAATTATTTTTCTTTTTTACGTATTTGACAAGGAATTGTTTTCTTTTAATTGAATTAATATGTTAAAACGTTCGTGGCGTATTATTTTTGACACTAAGTATTCGAGGTTGTAACGTAATGCAAAAATGAATGAAAAATTACTGAATTCGCATCGTCAGTTTGAACTTATACTGGTCAATGGAGTGGAGTAGGTTCAACTGACAAAATTTTTAGAATAATGCCTAAAAGTGGGAGCGACGCTAGGTTACACGGGTGGGGAGGGGTAGTCTGCAAAAATCATTGGACCGATTACAAATATCTGCATTAAATACATGTCTTTCTTAATTTACAGAAAATCAGCATCATTCTATTATAACCTTCTATCTGCAATTAGCAATAAGTTAAAATTACTAAGAATTTCTTTGTTCATTGGCTTGTTACATTATATTTTATACCAAATAATTAGGGGTTATACTGTATCTTTAATCTAAAATTTGAATAAATGTTAAAAATAGCTTATCAGTTATTGATAGTTACAATGCATTTATATGTTAATAAATAATTCATTTTGTTCTTGAATATGACGTTACGCTTTCTCATAATTTCTCACTATTTTTACCGTTAAACAATTGCTCATAAAATATCGAATGTACTATAAGAACATGAATCCTTATTACAATAATTGATAATCGAAAATTACAAAAATTAATGCGTACATTTTCAGTTCATATTATTATGACTCGCATTAAAAACTACGTATGACTTAATGCTATTAAATATTATTAGGATCATTTATTTATGGTATCAGAATTATATTATATTCAAAATTATTAATATTCCTGTACATATAATTACTATTTTACTATTTGTTATAAATTAATGGTAAATAATATTATTGTGTTACTACTGATGTAATAAAAAATATCGATCAATTGATTTATAAAAAGCATTCAATAGTTTACTGTAACTAAGCTAATAACCAAAATTACTAAACAATAATAAATATTTTCAATATTAAAATAAAATTAAATGTGGAATTTTAATAATATAAGATTTTACTTATTATATACAGTTGATAGTTAACATATCTGTATTTCTATTAAAAATTTTTAATATGTAATAAAATATTGCAAGAACATACTTTTCTATGAAAAAAATCTAAACAATTGTTTACACACGGTTAAGTGGCTTACAAAAGAGGCGCACTGCGTCTGCGCGTGCCGGTCCACACTCTTTCAATGCCGTCGTTTTTCAGTGAAACCTGTATCTAATAATTACTACGTATTGTGATCGAATACGTGTATTGTATGTGGCTTGTTTATTCATTTTTTCTGGCTTGCATAAGTTTGTGTAAAACTGCTGGTGATACGGATCAGATCTGTCTTCCTGTAATTAACTCACCTACCCTAAATGTATCAAGAGTTATATTTCACGTGAAAAAATCATCATTCATCTTTGTTCTTTTTCTCGTGTAAATCATTAATATGGCTGACGATGATCTACTCGTTACAATTTCGGGGCCCGCGCTATCTCTGCTGTTATACGAAAACCGGCGGATTCACGATCAGGTAGTTTTTCTATTTTTCAACATGTTAGATTTTGTAGTGAACAATAATTTCAATTGAAAAGTTTGTATATTGTAAAGGTTAAAACTAACCTTCCATTTCGACTTTTTAAGAATTTCATTCTTTGACTTTTTGTCAAAAGCCTTCTATTTTTTATGATTTATTATGATTTACCTGATTTTTACTTAATTTAGATTTTAAATAATATAAAACTTTTTGGCTGATTCTTGTCTTAGAAACTATTTTTCTAATTTTATTTATTGTCGAATACAATTTATATAAATCTTTTTCCTACTTAAAATTTGTTTTTACATTAATAATTTTTTTACGTTATTATAAAAATATTACAAAGATTTTATATTGATTACATTATTAATAATGTTTATTGATACTATTTTGATCTACTGTTTTAATAAATATATTTAATTATTTTTTTTAATTTTTAGATTGGTTTTCTACTAGGAGAAATTGTTAAATATGTTACAAAAAAAGTTACAGATTCTGATAAAGATGTTGAATACATCAAAGAACACATAAGTAAGTTTTTAATGTTAAAATTATTGGATCAATTATTTTTTAAAAAATGTAAATTAATTTTTTTTATGAAATAATAATTAAGTATATTATTTTATTTATGAATTTTTTATTTAGTATATACTCAATATTTTAGAATTATTTTAATAAATTTAATGTTATATATACTACTATTATAAAAATAGTTTTATCTACTTTCAAAAGTAATTGATTTCTTTATAATTGTATTCATAATAAAAATATTATTTATTTTTAGATATAAAATGTATAGAACCTTACCCTATAAGTAAACCATTTTTCAACAGTATAGGAAAAATTGATAAAGAAATTTTGACAAATTTTTTAAAAGATAATATTAAAAAAGTTGTGGGATGGTTTCATTATCGACAAGAAGAACCAATTCAATCAACAATGAGAGATAATATATTACATTCTGAGTTGTCAACTTTTTTTTCAAATTCAAACAAACATTTACAAACAAAATACAATTTTATAATGTGTCTTTTGAACTCGTCAACATCTGAAATAGGTGGTACACACAGGTTTAAACATCTTCTATTACGAAGTGGAAAAACACAAAGGTGTTTATGCTTATTAAAGATGATTGTTTCTTAAAAATAATTTAAACAAAGAAAATGTTTTTGTACATTTATTAATTGAATTTTAAGGATGAAAATTTTGTTTATGTGAAAGTTGTCATTTATAATTAAATAAGAATAATTTTCAAATATCAATATTTTAATAACCTGCTAGTATTGACATTCTTTTAAAAACAAAGTTTTTTAATGAAAACATTTACTTATAATTGCTAATTAAATTGTAACTTCATTCATTCGAAGAGTTTGCTAATTTTCTTAAAAATAAAAATATATAATAGTAGTGTTTTCAATCTTGTAATAGTAAAGGATATTAACTTTTAATTCTGTTTGGCTGTGAAATAAATTTATATTTTAATTTCATATTTCTTGTAAAATATTATTAAGAAAATTATCGACAAGATAATGATAAAATTATTTTTCAAAACATTAATTCAAGTATATTTTACAAATTTATTTGTTTTTATTAAAGTTTGAAAAATTGTAGTTTTTTTATTGAAAATATATAAGGTCTTATTAATTTGCATAATTAATAAATCTAATTACCAATTATATTTTTAAATAGCAAATTATACATACCAGTACCACTGAAAATAAATAATTTAGGAGCTGATGCAACAAGACCGGATGGTTCTGATTATAAACCTACGCCAATGGCTTCTTCTTGCAAGTCTGATACTTTTAATTTGATATATGATTCTGTAAGGTAAGGAAACAAAGTTAAATATTCTTTGAATTATATACTCATAATTTATTGTGTAATTTTATCATTTATAGGAATGATTTATTACATACATCAGGTGCTGACTCTGTGACATTGATACAAAAGGCTGCTGAAAATTATTTAGAAAAATTAATTTCAGAAGTAACAAAATATGATCGTTCAATATCGGAATTGGAAATAGAATTAAACGAGCTTCGCCAAATGAAATATAGAGAACAATTCAATTTACATATGCAAGAACAATCAAATACAAGAAGGAAACAATTTTCATTTATAACTGAATCGATAAGCGATGCCGAAGCAAAAGTTAAAAAAATTCAACTAACGGACGAACGGAAGGTAATATAAAATTATTGCATTTAATAATATATATTAATACAAGATTATACATAATTTTGATCAATCGCTGGATATTTTATATATTAATTATTACGATGAAAGTATACTTATTCCACATTGTTTTTACGTATCTGCTATGATAAGAAAAGTCAAAACGGTCTTTGAGACACCGATTTCATCGCACAAAACAATTATTTAGTATTTTAATGTATTTAAACATATAATATACCATATGAATTAGTAGAAGCCATGTATGCCGACTGAATTCAGGTACAAGCTTTTCATAGGTGTTTTGGGCGAAAACTTCTGTCGTCGCGCATAACCATTATTCAGAAATATGAGAACAAGGATTAATAGTAATAATGAGTTTTAGATTACAATCATTTCAGACTAAGAAATTGTGTCCTTGGGTCCATTCAAGCACTTTGGCATTGAAAGATCTTTAATAAATCGGGGTTTTGATAGAATACTATCTCTCCCCTTAAAAAAAATATTTACCCCTTAGTTTATAGAATAATTTTAATAAAGAAATAATCTGCGCCGAGGATGGCAGTCACAATAAAAATACTGTTTTATGGATCTATATGAAAATATGATCATTTTGCTGCACAGGTTATGGCACTTAATTTTCTAAATGGGATCAATTTACCAAGTGCGTTTTGGCCGTCTCTTATCTTATGGTCAGGTTCGACTGGGTAGAGTTTATTTAGTATCTTATAAGCTTTTCTAACAGGAGAAATCATCGTCTTCCAGTACCAACTATCAATACGTGATAAAATTATTGGTATACAAGGTATTATCTAAATCTCATCAATGCTATTTCTATCCTGTTTTCGAAACGAATATCATCGGTTAACGGTATTTGCAATTGTTTCTTTTATTTGTCAATTGATGGAAAGACCTTGCCCTTCATACCAGTCTTCAATAAGGGGAAGAGGGTAATGGTCTATTTTCATCCACTCATTGAGTTGTCTACACTCTCCCGTCGCACGACACCAACCTTCTTGCTTTTTCTTCGTATACGGTGATTCGGACTCCACTAACCTCAGGATGTCGATCTTTATTTTTGGGGCTTCCAGTCGGTCACCACATAATTACCTCTTAAGCTGTTCCGAGGTTACTATGCAGTGAACCACCAAAGATCCATCCACTATATTTGTTTCTTTCTTGACATAAGATAATATCTATATTTGCGGCATTGATTGCGTTGTAGTCGACCTTGAAGTTTGCTATTCTAATGTAGGTCGAAATAACCTTATTTCAAAATGGAGAGACTCGAGAAGGTAAAACGGAAAAAATTACACAATTGCCATTCTGACAAGGATGCGTTGAAAATTATCGCTTCGTTTGAAGACGGTTTTCAACGTCTCTTTTCCGCTGTTATCTTCAATTTTGCTTTTCTTACTATTCTCAGAACACTTTATATGCACCCGAAATATATAAAGTGCGTCATGTGCGGATTTTCTGAATAATTCGAAATAAAACTAAGCGAGCAGTTGGCAATAGTATCTAACAATTATGTAAGCATTCTTTATTAACTATCCTCTCATTTCTCCTCCTTGAGTAGACGATGTGTACAATAGCTTGCGTTAAAGCATTATTTAAAACAGGTTTTACACACTTTTTACTTTGGCATGGATAGTCATTGTGACGTTCTAAACAATGTAGAGAAGATGTTTTTCACGGATTAGAACGTCTCTTGGTTTAGCTGCCAAGTCCCTGAAGGTAGGGCACGTTATTGTGAAGTGTTCGCCATTGAAGCAGTCACTTATGCATTAATTCGTTTAGATGGATTGTGATTGAGATTTAAAAGGATTTATGAGCTGTGGACTTTATCTTCACGATAGACTATGAACGAACAGGGCCCTAACCTCAAGACTTAATAAATGTCTCTTCAAATGTAGGGTACACTGAAGAGAAAGCAACCGATGTCTCCCATGTTCTCTAGTGGCCGCGTCGAACTTTTTGACACCTGATATATGATGATAAAATATCATGCGTCAGCCCTAAAGCTGTAAGTTTCTTAGTCGATTCGATAACAGTGTCGAGTAACTTTTCTAGACATGATGCTTGCCTAGGAATCGGACTTGAGTCAGCTAAGAGCTGGTCCAATGTTAATTGTATGATTAACCTTTCCTGCTCGTATCTCTGAAGCCGGTGCGAGAAATTCACTGCTGAGGGAAAATTCTGATATTATTTGAGTTGATAAACCTTTTAATGCGCTGTGCAAATATAATAGTTTCCTAAAATCAGTAATTCTCGCATCGTTGTATAGTTAGGTGATCCTAGTTTCTTCTGCTGTGCCTGTTCACCTCCCAAAGTCAAATAAAGTGTCACTATATTTGTTTTTTTTTCTACGTGTATTCTTCTATTTTGTTTATTTATTATTTACGCATAAATTTTGAATCCAGTGTCCATCAAGGTGATTTCTCTATAGCTTTTTTATCCTAGTTTCTCCTCCAACAGATTTGCCTCTCGAAAAAAGTGGATTCAATAATGGCATTGCCTTTTGTTGTTCAAATGTTGATTTCAACAATTTTGCGGATTAGCTGCCATGCCTCTAAATAAATTTGTTTTACAAGATCAAATGAACTTGTCAAAGACTGTGGTTATACCTCTAAGTTGGTTTAATGAAATTTTTGGTCCGATGCTCGTAACAAGAATTTCTGTTATTTGTACAGCTTCATTAGCTTTGAATCACAGCTAGCGTAAGTCTGGAGTATTTACTATACTTTTATACCTTTTACTTTGCTTTTTCTCATCATTACTGTATGTAGATCATCTTCATTATTCAACGCAACAACCCCACAACCTTTCTACTCCTACTTTCTATATTCTTTTTATACTTACTATTATACTTACTATTTATACTTACTTTGTGTAAGAATACTATTGCTGCAAAGGTGATAAATATGAGCTAGGACAAAAAATAGTGGAAGGATTATTGATAGAAGCAGAGAAAATGTGAAATAAACTAGAATAAATTATGGAGAAACTTGATAAAAGATCGAGTGAGATGTCGGTTAAGATAGAAAAAATTGTAGACGAAAAGTTAGAAAAGGAAAAAAAGGAGACAAAAGAAGAGGATGGAGTTAGACAAAATGGTGGGCGAGTGCAATGAGAGGCATGAATGCTGGAAATCTTCGTGAGATGAAGATGTAAATAATAATAAGTGCGAAGAATGATAAAAGTGAAATGCAAATTAACAAGAGAATAGATTGGAGAACTGAGAGAAAAAAGAGAGAAGGAAAATATATATATCAGTATAGAATAGTATATAAATAGTATATCAGGATGAAATGATGCAGAAATGGAAAAACAAAGATATGAAGAAGTGGTTAAGCAGTCAACTGAATGTATCAGAGTATTTACTATTCGGACAATAATTCTGAGGAATTTGGAAATTTTGCTATTAGCAGGCTCTCCAAGATATCACTCGCCGTCAATCTGAGGGACCGAGGACTGATTTTTTTTACATTAATTCATCAACATATAGATGACGCTGATAATACAGAATGTTACAAACCTTTATTTCCGGTATGATGCTATCCGCTTGCGTTGCGTCCCGCCTTTTTCTCTGGGAAATACCACATGTTTTTATGTAATTTTTTCTGTCAAATTTAAAAATCGCAGGTATGGCATGAAAAAACTCTTCCTTCTTTTTTAAATCTTTCGTTATTTTTCCGGTGGTTTTTCGATATACTTTGTCTCAGAAAAATGTAAACGATTGCGGGACACGCGTTGCCTTGAAAATTCTCGAAATTCAATTCGACAAATACTCAAAATGTATCCAAAATATAATTCAAAAGGACTTCGAGAAATTTATTCTTTAGGGTACTTGAAATCGTATGTTTCTCCAGTAGTCCGTATTTCTTGGAGAACGGCTCTTGGCGTCACAACGCAGTATCTCGTAACATAAGTTGTCAATAACGAGTCGAGGCACGTTTTTTGAACATTCGTCTTTGATGCATCCCAAAAGCTAACTACGAGCGCGCTCGGACCTTGTACAAATATAGCGGGACAAGCCTGTGACTTATTACCCCGTTTGTCGCGCTTAAGTACGCCTTCCGTGGCGGCCGACCTACCGCTTCCTTCTTCGAGGTCGACCGTCCCAAGGTCAAGTGTGTAGTGCGCAAAAGTACACAAAACAATCAGTAGAGAGGTAAATCACCCACGCGTATCACACGAACCTCAGTGTCAAGAATTCGCAACGCTGCCAATAGTTTAGTTTTTTTTTCCAAATTAATCTTACTTCATCTTATTCTATATACGAAGGAGTCGATAAACGTTTTTAATTGGCAATGCACGGAGCCTTATTTTGTTTACCTTTGTTGGCAATTGTCTGGTGCATTAACTGCTACGGAAGAAGTAAAGGGAGAGGGGAGAGAGATTGAATGAACGGAAAGAAGGGAAAATAGGCGACAAGAGGCAGAAGTGGGCGTACGCTCGACAACCCGGTCATTTTCTTTCCTGTCAAGTAGTTTATATGTCTTCTTATCGAGCAAGTATTTTCTTTCGCAATTTTTTTCCGACTCTGCCCCGGTAACTTCCGACAAATTTCCGCCTGTTGAAGTGTGTCCGTTGCCGCCTTTATTTTCACCGGATGATCCGAACAAAAAAATCATCGCACAATACGCGACAAAAACGTGTCTGGGCTCAGGAGAACGAGTCAACCTGCGCTGGACCAACTAACGGGACGGACATCACATCGAGGTGCCTATCCGCTATACTGATATTATAATTGTCAAAATATACCCTTTTTTGTTAAATTTGGCGAATTCGCGTCTTCACCCACACTGTGAATGTTTGAACATAACGATTTGCCAAAATAAATCTAAACAAAACTTTTAAATAAAAAATTATATATTATATTACTTTTTTTTAAGAACATTTGCGCCTATATTAATGAAGAATTTTATAATAAATAAAAACAGTAACTTTTTAGCGGAAGAAATGGCCGTATCGAAAATATTCGTAAAAAAAGATAGATTTGTCAATATGCTAGGTATTTTTTCATATTAGTATTTAAGTGGAACCGTATTTTTATATTATATTAATCTTTGTAAAAAAAAGATTGGGTTAAAAAGAACCATTATCATTAATTGTTAACGAAGGTCTTTCATTGTAGAGTTACGCAGCCGCAAGTAGCAGTGCAAAGCCTCCGCCAAAGCCCCCGAAGCCCTTGAAGCCCCACAGGTTGGACAGCACCAGTAATCGACAGGACAGTTATAGCGATCCCGAATACTTTTACGAAAGTTCAAGATTGTATAAGGAGGCTAACGATGATTTAAAGAAGCAACTATCAGAGATGACGCGCTCGAGCATAATAGCGTCGAGGTTGACCGCCGACAGTAGGTACTCGAGGCAGTCGCCCGAGCTGGACGACACAGATTCCTAGCTGCTGGAGCCTTGAGACAGGATGGAAGCGAAGGTTATTACAGGAAGTTTACTTCCCGCGGAACTGGTGGACCGATGGTGGCGAGTCTGAAACATGCAATCGTATGCCAAAGGATCTCTTGTCCTTAGGCTGTGCTTCGAGAGATGCAGCTCGTATTAATAAGGATAGGCAATTAATGACAAAGCAAATTTTTTCGTTATCTTCTTTAATCGTTTCGATACAATTTTTCTGTAAATACAAAGCCTTATTGCAAAGTCGATTGTAAATAGACGACAGTTCTCGAGGACACACAACTCCACGCGTAAACTGTCGGTTTACGCGTTAATTGGTTGGACAGACAGTCTTGCACATTATGCTCGTATAAAATAGTCGCCTTTACCGTCAAGTATCGGAATGTAAAAGTGACCTTTCGCGCTGCAAAAGGATATGTATATATTTATATATATATGGACGTTATGCACGTGTTGCTTCCTTAAAGTAAATCCGCGGGATTGTTGGGGAGGCCGGTGACTTCCCAGATCGTTGCCGCAAGTCGTCGCGAGTGCTCGAGGACGCAGGACGACGTGGCCAACCCCAAGTGCACGCAGTAAAGCTCGTAGATTCTTATCTTGCTTTTCGAGAGCTTAGGGAAGTACGCCTCCGCCAATTTCCTGTGAACGGACAAAAGTTAATTAAGGATTGACCCAAGCCAGTGAGATTTCGTACTTTATTGATATTCGAACTCGATTACAATACGCTCTGTTCACTGATTGTATTTGCTGACTAACTTTGAAGTACGCGTGCTACATTAATCCAGAGGAAAATTACCTGTCGCGAAACGAATTTTCTTCGAATAAGGATGTAAAAATAGAAAAGTATTTATATTGTACATATTCCGGTTAAGAGTTCGTAAGAAGAATGTCGACAAAACAAATTGTTTTTAATGCAAGTACAATTCAAACTGAAGAGAATTTTTTCATTAAAAACTCTTCGTTTAAGACAAAGTTTTGTACAAAATGTTTTGATTTATTACATAGATTTTATAAATATCCATTTTCTCGTAAGAAAATCATTTCCGAACCAGTTATGCTTGCGCATTCCAAAAGCAACGGGCTATTTACTATTCAATTTAAAAAAAATTCTCCTCTAAACCTGAATTAAAACGAATCTCATTTTTTATCAGTATCGATTATTTATAAAAAAATTTTTTTAAAAGTGTAATATGATGCTTCGAATAATAGACTATTTACATCATATAATCCAATTTAATTTTTAACTGATTATTTATAAATAAAACCTTTTATCTTTATTAATTCTTATCTGTACAATAATATTTACATCACATTTTTTACTAAGAATTTAAATCTGTTGGAAAATATTATATTAATTAATATATTATTCACGTTAACATTTTTAATATTATTTATAATATTTTGGATATTTGTATTCTCTTCTTTTTATTTGATTTTCAAATTATATTCTTTACACCTTTTTATGTCTTTATCTATTTATTCACTTGCTTTTCTTACTATTAGACTTAATGTTGGTACCAACCCTTTTCTCTGATTTTCTTTAGCTTGCTAAATCTTACTCACCGTTTGTTTATATATTTCAGTAGCTGCAGCTTCTTATCTTTTGTCTAGTAATTGGATTAGTCAATTCAAAGTTGATCGTCTATTAAGTTGCTCGATAATTTCTTGTAGCGTGTATGGACTTACTCTAGTTTTTTTATAATTTTCACCTTTATCTAATTCCATTAATTCAGTTATTTTATCTATACATTCAATTGATATATTTTCAAAAGCATATTTTGCAAAAACTTTAAACAAATGTGGTTTCATAAACTTTTGTTTCCTTTCATAATATATCATATAGGTCCTTGTAAGTTTATCACTGCATATTTCTTTATTTTTATATTTAACGCTATTCCAACAGAATACCATGGCCAATTCTATTAAAGAATTAGGTAATAAGTAGCCATCCTCGATAGAAGAAGCTAACATGGCTTTGTTAAGGTCCATTGGAGCCAAGCCTGTTTCGTTACTTATTTTTGGTAAATCATCTTCTCTGAAGCAGGCATGTATTAATGGTGTAACGATGTATCTTTCACATTTGAAATAATCTACTAATCTAAACAATTCAATAGTTGCCATCAATCTAGCTACATCCCTGGATAAGAAGAGTTGATTATCGTTATATTGTAGTTTATAGTTAAACTTTCTTCTTGTTTTGCTAGTAATGCTTATTTTTTTCTTATTAGGTAAAATTATTGGCTCCATAGGATATATATCATTCTTTTTAACCCCACTTGATTTTGGACAAACATCAAACATAACTTGCTGTGCAAAGTTTATTGAAAATTGAGACACATCTGTACGAATGGGTTCATTAAAATCTTCCAAGAAATCTTTTTTTATTTTTTCATATACTTCACGTAAGTTAAAGCCATCGTTCCAAAGCGCTATACGTTTTAATTCGTAAATATCATGTGGTGTTTGTGTAAGCAATTCTATTATAATCTCTAATCCATAACCCCATGGGATAGGGCGGTTGACTATGCAAACAGAATCTTCTGTCATTGTACTTACATAATCTTCATTATAGGTAAGATATTTCATCCATGCTGCTCTAAATTGTTCTTGACTTAAGCCTTCTGGAATAATTTTTGGAGGAGCAGTGGCTCCAGTATAGTTTGCGAAGTCAAAATTACTCATTTTGTAAAGCCTGTGGATTGCAGTGATTTCAAATAGTATCTGAAATATGCCCTTGAGCTTTTAAATTAGTTAATATATGAAATATAGTGTGCTCTAATGTCAATTTACGACTTGACAAATTATGACTAGCAAAATGATTATTTACTAAATGTAGTAAATAACTATATTAAGATATAGCCTAATATGATTTATGTCAATATTATAATTTCTTGCAGAAGGTATCTCAATAATATAACAAAATCTATCAATCTAGTAAGAGTTAAAAGTGCAGGATAAACTAAATCAAACCCTCGTTCAATATTTTCTGAAGGATAAATAGTCGTATGTATCTTAAGTTAAATGTTTCAAGACTTACTCCTTTTAAACACTTCAACCCCGTGAATATTGTTGCAGATATCACCAGACAGATTGCGAAAGGTAGACAGTGAATAAAACAAATGAAATGACGCGTAATATACCGAACGCAATTTATCGAAAAGAAAAACTATTAAGACTTCGCACAGAAGAAAAGAGAACTGAGGCGCGTAATGCTGAATTCACGAATGTAAAAGCAAAAATAGTAGTCCGAGTTCTCTGCTGGTTGCTTTTATCAACGATGCCGCGTTCCTCCCTTCTCCTTTCAATTGTTTCATTACCTGGTTTTCTGCGGTGTTAATATGGAATCGGTTAAGTTCGCCTACTTATCCCTCGTGAAATCCTCCTTGAAAGCAGCCCCCCCCCCCATTTTGTTAACAAACAAAACAGTTTTCAAATTAGCCGTGGGCATTTCTGAATTCAAAAGTACCTAAAACTCAGAGCGTATTGCTTCCTGCATTAATTAATATAGTTATTATTTGTAGTTTGTTTAATTTCGTGTTTTCATATAAAGCCACTTTGAATAATCGAATGCATATATGTAAAATAAATTTCGTTTTACGTTACGCACTTATACATTGATGGTTACATTTCGCAAGTTAATCAGTTGTATAATATTTCCATTAACATATGCTTTAAATTAAACGAGAATCTGCAACTTTTAGTTACTATGGAGTATCTCGGAAAAGATAACCTTATTTTTACCATGATTATTATAAATAATTATTTTGGTATCTAATGATTATGATATTTGGTTCTTCAATTTCTTTTTCACATTAATATCGAATAAAAGGACCATGCTAAGTTTCTGATAATATTATCTTTAATTGAAATATCCCTCTTAACTGTATAAGCTGTCGAATGTCTTCCACTTTGAAGACTAAACAATAAAGATCGCGTCTTCGATTCAGAACCTTGTAAATAACAATTATTTTTTTAGTATTTTTCTATAAATATAAAATTTTTAGCCACGTACTGTAAAATCACATATGCAGGCCTGGTTACCGTATATTGCAAGATTTATGATGTTTAGGTAGATGCGATGCCGATGAAAAATATTCCGAGAATTTGTAAAGCTTTTCTTTCCAATTTAAAAATTAAGGAGCTTTCTTTGATGCGGCCTATTCGGTAGGAACTTTTGTAGAGGATATGTCGGGGTAGCTACAAGACTCTACCTTCAGATAATTTAATATTTCCTAGAATTCTCTCCTGTCATATTTTCAAGAATGTTTTCAACTTAATAGAACAATACTTTTGTAATCTTATCCTTATTTGTCCGGTTTAATTTATTCCGGTGAGACATATACGATTAAAATTTGACATAATATCGCCTTTATTTAATCATGACTTTTGCTAATATGCTAACGATAGTATTTTTAAACTTTCGATATATTGCGATGATTGGATTTATCGCCAGAAATATAGAATAAAAATACTCACAAAAAGCCATAATAATCATATTTTTTAATTCTGTCATAAATTTTCTAATATCTTCATATCTCCTAAATTTAATAAGTATTTTATCGAATTGATTTGTAGGCGTCAGTAAATTTGGTAATTTTAGTTGTACTCGTGATTGTAACGAGGATTTCTCATGAATTCAGATAAAATCTCCATATTACGTAAGCGTTTTTATGTAGTTTTTTTTGTAGCTGGATGCAATTACACACATAGGATAACGATCGGATATAATTTTCAAACAATATATACATACGTGATGTAATACGCATCAAGTTAATATTCGCTGTATTAAATAATTTTCATATAAAATCTTGTAGTCGTAATTATCATGTACAGGCTTATTAATATGTTTGAAATTATTCATTGTTAATATCGCGGAGATACTAAACGGTGTTGTATTAATCTGTGACTTTATCGTAGAAAAATAATGCATTAAGCTTATTTGTTTTAGCGGATAAGTGCATACATTAACAATTGGTTGCATTAAAGATATAATAAGATAAACATCAACAAATGTTATTCAATCGTATGCATAAGTGATACACTATAAAATTTAGGACAAACACTTTGTAAATGATAAGATAGATTACCAGCATCTTATCGGTAAGGTCCCGCACAAATCCACATGTAATGAGAGAATAGCAAAATAGCGAAAGGGAGAGAGGAATATAGATTCAGTTGTAGTTGCCTTTAAATAATGGTAAACAAATACTGTTATTCTTAAGTCAGGGTATTTCCGGTGATTCTAAAAAATATGTTGGTAGAATAAATGATGTCGTCGACGGTCGAAGCGCCAATGTTGATGTTCAGGCGATTATTCCTCACTCTTTATCTCTCTATTTCTCTGATTCTCTCTCCGGGCTGTTCGCAACATTGTATGTTAAATTGTATATACGTGCAAATATGAAAATATAAATATTTTTTTTACATAATATTTTTTGTATTATCAAACGCTTTAATTCACATTTCCCAAACATAGTAAATAAGAACGTAGATGTTCGCCGTAGGATGATAAAAAAAAAAAAAAAAAAAAAAAATATAAAAGGAAGAATAAATACTTTTTTTTTATCAGATAGTACCCAAAATGTTAAGTAAGAATAAATTGATTCATTGAAAAAAATATTCACCTCGTCAAATATTAATCGATAATACCATTTATTAAATAAATTAAGTTTGACATAAATTTTGTATCATAATAAACGAACCTGTAATAATCTCCACAGAAAATACCGGGCACCGGGAAATTCTTCAGCATGTGATTGAAGTACGTTTTGCATTTCAATGGTGAACCCTGCCAAGCAAAGCATTCGATTAATAAGAAACTATAGTGGTAACATGGGTGGTTCGCTATTTGTATTATGCTTATGTGGATCTGCCTACCGAACTATCTTCGAACCATAGAAAGTAAGCATAATTAAAAGTTGTATCTTTCCACATTACGGACATATGCCCTTCCTGAAGGTGGATTCGGCTTTGTTCAACCATCGCCCATATCTACGAAAATGATTTTAAAGATGAATATTCCTGTTCTTGGTTTATAATAACCAGAAGTTTATTTTCTTATGTTAAACAAGAAAAGTCATTTATATTTTCAAAATGTGGATAATTTTATTTCAGTATTAAAAAAAAAACTTGCAAAGAAAACGAATAAACGTATACCTTTTTTGTTGTTAACGCCAATGTTTCGGGATTCGTGAAGTCTATTGTAGGGGCAATTAATCTGTGAGTTATTCTGTCAATATAGATAAAATGCACTAGACCCGGAAATTCTTCGAGATATTTGTTGATGGTTAGGGAAGTTCTCGTGGAGGCAATTTCAAGCATTAAGGACAGATACTCAAAAGCAATTTATGCAACAGCACATGTTTACAAAAAGCAACATTTATTTTCTAAAAGATTCACATGCTCATTTCGTTAGATTCAAGAAATGACGGCTGCTTTTCTTCTAGAAAATTGCTTTAACCACTAATTACTATAAATAATACTAAACGTAATGGCTTTTACTATTAAAAAAATAATTAATTTAACACACGTGCATATACATATGTTATGTAAGTTGTTTTTATTCTTCTAAAGAATTGAA
Organism: Platyscapa corneri; assembly: GCA_018907185.1. Taxonomy (NCBI): domain Eukaryota; kingdom Metazoa; phylum Arthropoda; class Insecta; order Hymenoptera; family Agaonidae; genus Platyscapa; species Platyscapa corneri. The sequence continues at coordinate 5,220,192 of JACCHW010000024.1, read as the reverse complement.
ATTAATTTCAGTTTATATAACAAATATATTAATACAACACAATTTTACCGTATTGCTTATCATTATATATTATCATTATCATTATTTATTATACAGTATTTTTTATTAATTTAAAAAAATTTTTCATCTATCAATATTTCTAACTCAAAGGTGTAAAGAATAACAAGATTTGTATAAAATATATTTAATTTAGAAAAAAAATTGATCAATAACGTAGATATTGAGAGAAAAAAGTTAAATTTTTTTTTTAATAATAAAAGCTTGTTCTTCCACCCATATTTGGTAGTATATAATATAAAAAGGATATGATCCAATGGTAAAGTTCTTTAAAGCTTTGACTTTCAAAAAGTCGTTGAAATCATTTAATTTATGGCAGACAAGTTTACTAACAGTCGTTATCACATCCATCCCCTGTTTGAGAAAATGTTTATTAAGACAAGTTATTCGGAAAAGCTCTTTCAGCACGTCCACAAAACTAGTTATGTTTGATTCTATTTGTAAAATGGATTCTGAATCCCTAGACTTTAAAAGTTCTGTGTATTTTTTCCTAACAAATTCCCATTTGACTTGCAGTCGCCTTTGGCACATGTCAACTTCATTACTAACGTTTGCTCTGTTCTTTTTTATACCATCTAAAGTTTTCTTAATTGCTATTTCTAAATTGTCAAATGCTGGCCTTAGCTCATCAATATCCCTTTGTAACTGAAGTCCGTTTATTACATTTAAATGATAAAAGCTATCATATAATCCAGATGTAATGGCCAGGTTTGTCATTTCTACTATTGTCACTAAATTTATTCCCTCGGATAATTCAGATATATGAACAGCATTGGTTGTGTAACCAGTTTGTTCGGAACCAAGAAGTACCACTTGACTATAGAATCCATCAAGAGTGTGTAAATATAAATCTTCACTTACAGAAGAATCTCTTGATCCTTCTGAAAAATTAAAAACAGATCAGTATTTGTTAATATATTTTCTAGTTTATAATCTATCACCTTGAGAACATGCTTATTAAAATTGTTAGTTTCCCTGGTCATTTTAACATACCAAACAAGTTATTTATATCTTCAGATGTTGGATTAGATAATTTCCTAAATTGCCCATCAGATTTGGTTTCTTCTGGATTTGTCGAGCTGTTATGAAATACAAGAATAAACTCATCTTTGGTATCTTTTTCAAAATTACTATACTCTCCATTTTTGTTCTTATTTGCTACATGGCACAAAAGAATCATTAGCATAATATCTGATGCTAATAAATCCTGAGCATTTTTGCTGGAAAAAAGAGAGAGAAACTTGTGTTCGACTAGCACCAAAACATGTACATTTGAAAATTCTGATTGAGCTTTCAATTTGTCAGCTGCATCACTCAATACTCTCAGTGTTGCTGATGCTAAATCTGTATTTACCGATAGCTGCTCAATAGCTTCTGTCAGGATATTTTGTTCTGATCCTCTTAAATCACTCCATGCATCCAAGAGAAATGAAACCATCTGAACTTTTTGTTTACTTGCTTTTAATCTACAAAAACGATTAAATTTTAACATTAATGTTTATTTAAAACTTTACCGATTAGAAATTAAAATCTTTAAGTTAATTTTGCTATTGTTTGTGGCCGTTTATATTCAATATTTTCAAAATAAGAAGTAGACCTTGAATCCTTCTACTCACAAGGAGACATCTGGACCACAAAGACATCTGACGATGGAGATACACACACCCAAGGTTCTTCGCATCAATGCTGTGTCTTCATTAGAAATGTAAACAAACATGTATCCCATAAATTCGTCAAATACCATATTTGTTCCATCAAAGCATTTCATGGATGTATAGGTGTTACCAAACTGCGATGCCATAACATGCTGTGATGTGACAATTGGTGAAAACAGTTGCATGATGACATTGGGACTGGGTTTAAAATTTGAAGAATTATTTTCATTCTGAAAAATGCATGAATTCAATTATGTTATGTAAATAATGCAAAACACAAGAGCATAAATGAGAAATTTGTATTATTTGTAAACAAAGCGAATTTTCACGGTGTTTGTAAATTTATTATTACTATAAACAAAGAAATATTTGTTAAATATTATGATACTTAACGGAGTTATCGTGTCGTGTAAACCATTAGATTTATAATAACTGTTTGCTTGGAATTATATTTTGAACTCAAAAGATAAAAATGAACGTTTGTAAACGAGTAATTTAGAGTAAGCTTTAATTAACGTTTGACACGATGTCAATACAGAATAACCTACTTTGTTTTCGGTGACAAGTCCCTGCAATTTGGCCAATTTTTGAATATGATTCGCGAACTTCTTGTTACACTTGGTAAATAGAACATCGTTCAAGTGATCAAATATCAAAATGCCTCTCATCTTCGCTGGCGACGAAAAATCCCTCGTTTATTAGCGTAGTAAGTATTCTATCGTGACATTTTGCACGGCGTTAGACTGCATTTATTACGTAAAAAACGAGCTACGACACCGCGAGCACGTTTATTTTGTACTGTTGCACGCCGCGGCGTTACGTTTTATCAAGCGCGCAGCCGTCAAATAACAGGTTCTTCGTATTTTTTTCCCATTCCCCTCCCCCCCGCCGACATTGCGCTCCGCGGTACGTAAGTTGTTTACAATGTACGCGAGCTATTTTTGCTAGGCTTGCACTGCGCCGCGTATCGGGAAGCCTCATATGTGGAATACGAAGCCAGCGCAGGTAGCATGTTGACAATTATTTTCTGTGCCATGACATAGGGGTCACTAGTGTTTTTTATCGATAAAGGGTCAATATTTGAGCGCGAGCTGGCCACGTACGTGCTTTTTCGTTTCCCGGCACGAATCTGGTGAAACGAACGAGTCGACACAGAAGCCAGAAGCTCTCGACTTTTTTCCCAGTTTTTTCCTTCGGTTCGAAAAAACGCGGACGGCAGCGTCTCGCCCAAAGCCCGTACGCGGTATCAATAACGATAATAATTGAGCAAGACTCGATAAAACGTAGATACGGGGCGTGTAACCCTCGAGTCCGTCCACCAAACGTAATCTCGAGTTTTCCGTTCTCGAACTTTCGTCGCGGTGCAGTGGTCGCTAATGCGCGTCTCCGCTTTTCAGTACGTACCCTATGGTTCGTCGCAGTTGGTACTCGGATGGGGGTGCGCGTGAATGGCCTCGTTCGAGTTGGCGGATCACAAAGCTGGTAATGTGACTCATGGCCCGGAGCGCAGATGCGAGTCGATACCCGTGGCGTCCGTTCACGCCGGATGACGTATTCAAAGTCACTCCGAAGCGACGATCCTGGGCCATAAATCAATGCAGGGGTGCGCTCCCTCGGCCGTGATACGTCTATTTTCTTGGTTGTTAGTTCTGCCGGCACGTGCGGATCACGCGTGACAGCCTCCGAATTCAGGGACTCGGTCTTGGTGCTCTCGTCGCTAAGTCGATCGTATCCGATTTGTCGAGCCGGCGCAATCTCGTTAGCGCGAAAAGCGAGCCGCTATTCGCGATTCGCAGTTCGCGTTTGCCCGGATCGCTTTCTCGACTGGCATTCTGATGCTCGTGCACGACAGTCGTTCTGTCACTTGGGGCAGAGTATGATAATGTGTGACGATCGGGATTTCGAGGAAGCGCACGCACCTACGTGCAATTTTCATTTAAATATTTTTTATCGGGCGATCGCGTTATCGAATTGGATGTTCTACGTTTTGGGGGCCATCCCACCTCTTACCGATAGCAGTTGAGCTTTTTTTGTATTTATATTCTATTAATAAAAGTTCCCTTCGAGCCTTATCTTTTTACTTCGCCTATCGTACTATCGATTAGTTTTTTAATTCGAAAACTTGTTTTGTTCAATGAATTTCAATCGGTTGCATTGATAATGAAAAATAATTGTTACGATAATAGTACATTGGCTTGCATCGCAGATAACCGAATGTTATCGCAAAGAAATTTCTTTAAACTGCGCACTATTAATGTAATTGATTGTTTATACGAGACTAATCTCGTGTGTCGGTTAATGATAAGAATCATTAACGACGGATTTCGATTACAATTGGACGAGGTTCTGGATATTCGATGGGCGGAGTCGAGCTTTACCCGTGTAAAATGGATCGATTAAAATTTATTGTTCTAATTGTTTACGATTCCAAATACTTTTTGGCCAATACGCGTCTACAACTAAAAAAATACGAATTCGTCAAATAAATGCAAATAATAAAATTGCAATTACGTACTCTCGACTCCGAGTGTCGCGCTTGTTAATTATAGGGCGTCAATAAGGTGATGATAAATAAAAGAAGCCTCAAAACGTTCAATTGCGTATTTGCAATAACACAAATATATTTATAATTTTTTGAATAAAAATTAACTTTTACAAGGCTGACAGATACGTCACATTCAAATTTATTGAACGCAAAACGCACAGATTACGTTAAATTACAAATGTTTTACAAGATACTAAGAATATCAGTTATTTATGAAAAATGGTGTAATGCCGTCGTGTTTGCATGTCACGGATTCATATCGCACAAGCTTTTGACGAAACACTCGCATTAAAACGAAATCTACATTTAAAAAACTTGTTTTCCTTTTTTACGGATGAACGATTTCCCTACATGTATTAATTGATCGAGATTTTTCAGCGAAAACTTAACGAACTGAACAATACGATTGCTAAATCATTCTTCATAAAAACATAATTAATTTCAAAATTAGAGATTAATTTTTCTTGTGCAATAATATCTATTGTAAAAGGGAATTCTGTTAAACATTTATTTAAATTTGAAGTTGCAATTTGAACAACGTAATATCGATTAAAATTCGAATAATCGGCACCTAGATTAGTTTTGTGCATTTTCATCTGCCCATTTCCAGATAACATGGAACCTTCGGTCATTTCTAGGCTTTGACAATGACTTTTATTCGCAAGAGGATAAAGAGGATATATCCAGTAAATTTCTGCGATATTTTTGCGAAGTCAGTAAAGGTTTATCAAACGGTCACATGTTCAAATTCATCGAATTCGTTCAATTACTAGGCACTAACAGTTGCTTCCATTACTATTTATAATTAATCGATCATCTTATTCGGGAACTCAAAAAATGTTTTTACTCCTGTCCACGATAAATCTTTAAATATTACTTTATAAATTATATTATAATATTGAAAATGACACGTTTTACTTTGAAAAAAGCCAAACTGATTTTTATATTTATCGAACAAAAATAGTGTTTATAAGAAATTTAACATTTCACAATGCTGACTGTCACTTTAAGCGCCTTCGTACTCTAAAACTTTTAAATCTTAATAAGAACACGTTAAAATTATTTTCAAAGTGTACGCAAAACTGTAATCATAATTCGTTTGATAATAAAAACCTTAATCCTCCTCCGAATCCAGGTACAATGTTGAGTCTAGATGTATCCTCTTATTCAAGACGAAAAAAGTTTCATTTTTATTTGATCGCAATCAAAGCCTAAAAAAGATTAGTTTTGTGCCTGACCTAGAATATAATTTTACCTACACTTTCTTTATTCGAAACGAACGCAATAAATACACAGAAGAAAGTGGGGATCCTATAATCGTTTAAAATTTTGTATTCAAATAATACACTTTACGTATGTACAAAAGGAGATGCAGCATAATTATATTGACCTAAAATTTAGATTATCAGTATTTAAAAACAATCAGTTTAATACTGGCTGATGATTATTCTTCACGTTTAATTTAACTTTTTTTTTTTAAACAATCGCAAACATCGCCGCAGTCTTGGAAAATTTGGTTATTTTCGAAATAAAACTCATAATTATCCTTAAATGTAACTTAAATTATTACAAATGATAAAAATGTTATTTTTCTTTAATTTTCATTTTTTAATTCATCGTATAGTAAAACTTGTTGTAACATTTGTCAATTGCATATCGATTATTAATCGTAAAGTTACATTAAAATTAAATTCTAGTATATTTTATCACTTTCCCGTTCTTACACTTCCCATTTCCTGATTTAACTTTCATAGTTTTTAAATCGGTTACTATAGAAAAAACATTTTGTATAATCTTCGCTTTTTCTTCTGTGTATATAATATTTATGTATATATGTACATACTGAATTGAATAATAATATATATATCTAGAACTAATGTGTCACGTGTACATTATACATCATACGTGCATGCATACACAAATAAACATAAATTGTATGCATGACCGTACGACTTGCGCATAAATGTATGTATGCATGTGTGTACGTGTGTGTGTGTGTGTATATATATATATATGCTTTTTTTCTTCAATATAATTTATAGATACAGTTCTATTTTAATTTTCAATGATCAATGCAATTGTAATTGTGATTTTACAATTTCTTCGATAATACCATTTCGTTTTTCCTGGCGTCGATTTGATATTATTCGCGTTTAATAATACTTTGATGTTTTCCAGAAATCTTATTACTATATAATCTCAAAATTTTTCATTTTTCATTCAGTTTTCTTTGAATTCGAACAAATGATTCACTTTTAATTATTGGACTTTGTAATTTCGATAAAAATGCGAAAAAGAGAAAGAGAGAGTCAGAGTGAGATAAAGAGATAGATTAACTTTTATTTGTAAAAATAAATAAAATTAAACCCTGTTCCACGCGGTGGAAAGATTCAAATCCAGGAAAAGGATGTTCTCGTTTGCGTTCTTCTTTCGACATATGGGAAAAAGATTCTTTTAGCTATTCGCCGATTTCAAAGATCGTTGCAAAAGCCTTAGTTCCTTTACGTATTTATCATTTGCTAGAAAAATAGTTTGCGTTGTAACCAATGTCGTGTGCAATTCGACAAGTTTTTGAAAAAAATATCGAATTTACGAAAATATAAGCAGAAAATGGATTATTTTACTTTAGGGACTCAGGTTCAATTGGTACTGTTTAAAAGTGTGCATAGCAGATCGAGAGGAGTATTGATAAAGTTGAAAATTTTTTTCCTATTGCTATCGTGTTTCCTTACAATAGCAATTCATTATTACTCGAAAGGTCTGGTAAGACGCAGTCCATGATTGAAACAAGTGAATTATTTATTAAAAACAAACTGCTCTAATTTTCCGTTAATACTTGATTCAAACAATAAGCAATTATTAAACAATGTGTATTTTTCCTAGTTTGCGTGTGTTAGTTTTAATCGCTGTACAGATTCGCATCTCGATCCTTCTAGCCAATGTAAAATCACTTTTGAAACGTCATATTCGAATGTTCAAATACTCACTGAAGTTCGATGGAAGTTTTTAAACATCATCCACTTAAACAATCAAAGAGCACTAGTTAATTCTGTCCGTTTTTCGCAGCAACTCGCTGACCTCCCGAAGTGAGGAGGGGGGTGAGTTGCCGCGGGTGCGCTTCGACTTTCGTTACCTTAAACTTTATATTATTTAATAAAAATTTAATGATAATGCGTACGCCTGGCTAAAATTGTACGAAAGAGCGAGAGACATTTCGCTTAAAAATGCGTATTAAATTGCAATCGCGCAAATTTATTTGGCTGAAGGCAACTGTCTACTTTATTTAGTTTTTGCCAACGACCGGATGGTATTCTCCTCGGTGTTATCTACCCGTCACCAGTTACCAATTTAAATTGCATCAAAGCCATACAAAAAATAGCATCTCTCGTTTTAACGGTTAACCGATTTTTGTCTGTTAATTTTTTTCAAAGCAGTGCATTAAATTCCTAGCATTAAAGGCAATTTCAAAATCCAAAATTTAAGAAAATAATCAACAAAAATACTGACGACGATAGCATAAAAAAGAACAATAATAAGAACAACAAATAATAATAATAATAATAATAACAATAATAACAATAATAATAAATAATATTGATTGACGAGCACTTTAATAACAAAAAATTCATCTAATATTTACACACGTTATCTTACAATACTGAATAAAAATATTTATAAAAGTTCGACAATGTCAAAGCGAGAGATCAGTGCTTTGTTTCCTTTAAATATCATCCGTCTCAAAGAAATCGTTTGGAACGACAATCAATCGCTTACTGGTGGGATGTGAAAATGCACGTTTCTTCGAAGACTTCGTTCAACAGCGACGATAATAATTCAGTTTTAAATAATTTCGACAATTTAATCACAATGTTTAGTTTTAATATTCATTTTTGTCGCGTTCAACACATGCAAAAAATTTTTTTCAATTAATGAAATCTCTGAAATGCCTTCGACGATGACAAGGCAATTTATTATTCTTTCCCAGCCTTTTTTCGGCGATCATACAACCGTTTTTTTCTCACTCTCGTGCGCTTGTTACCGTCATTTTTCAAAGTCCCTTTAACTATCTTTTTTTAAACAATAATTTCACTACGGAATGCAATCTATAATTGAAAATTGCCCCTCCCCTATTGATAACGGAAAACTTTATTTGTAATCCTCTTGGTTGGAAAATTCCAAGTTACAGATTTAAAGCGCTTCGTTTATGGCGTAACAATTTATTAGCGCTTTAAACTATGATTTCTAATTTCCATCTTAAAAATAAGATTATTTTTTTTCGGGCGAATATAAATAATACAGAGCTACGTGATTTTTAAATGCTTGTTAATGCAATGATTACATTAAGATCTATAAAATTCACTATTTCATAATGAAATAAGCTTTAGCCGTACCATTACGCCAAATCTGTTTTCCAATAAACGCTTATTTTATTCGTTGCTAAATTTAAATTTTTTTTAATTTAAAGGTTTTTTTTATAAAAACACGAAAACAAATTATTCGCTAATCAATAATTGGACAATAAGTTTCGTTAAAATATGAGTAGACTCGGAAAAACGAAATAATAATAATAATTTGAAAGTATCTGTGAGACCGAATACTCGATTCGGGGCTTGTTATTCCTGATTCAAAACTTTTCCGATTTTACAATATCATTAGCCTTTCAATCGATTAGTGGTTAAAACGAATTAACCAAGAACCAGTAACGCTCTTTCGTGTCTAATTGAAAACTGTTATTAAAAAAGTGCCGTAATTGGCCGAAGACTCGCAGTCGTACCAAGTCAATCCGCGCAAAATCAGAAATATTTTCTTTTTCGGTTTTCCAGATCAGCAAATGCACCATTCGATTGTTATTATTATGTAAGAGACCACAAAAGTTCGTTCCCGAAGATGAAAATTCGTATTCGAAGCGCCGCGGTGAAGCCTTTTGCACTCGAAAGATCGTCTCTTTGTCAGGAAGTCATTATCCGACAGCTTTTGTCAACGTAGGAACAAAATGCTGCTCTGCACTGTCGTCGTTCTCCAATTGCAAATTCACAATCTTCGGCTGCATCGCGTCGCAGAGAGGATGAAAGAAGGGCGACATCCGTTACTCGGACGACATGAGTTGCACGCTGTCGTCGGCGGAGCGATGCAATCGTCGAACCTCTGAGAGAGAACGTATCGGCGTCGGATTCAGCAGGGAAAACGTGTGCGAGTGCCGATCTATCGAGAATAAAAATTGGTTATTTTACTTAAATTTAAATTTTTTCTGGAAATAAAGTCACCGTTGAAGTAAAAGTGCGCACTAAGCCTGACAAAGCAGTTGTTGCGACAGATATTTTGTACCGTTTCAAAAATGTTGTAATATATTCGCCGCCAGGTGGCGAACCTTAAAATAAATAAAACTCAACGTTAAACCAACATATCGCAAGTTTAAAAATCAATCTATTTACAATCTGCGTAGCTCTAATATACTGCATAGTTTCTGAACTGTGAAAGCTACAGTGCGAGAGAGAGAGGAGTTTTTCTTTAAAAATATATCACAATTCACTCCTACGCTTGTGAAAACTAAAGTTTCTTTTTGGCACCGATAATTTTTTTAAATCTACCGAGGAGAAGTTCTGCTTTTAAAAGAAAGAAACTCTAACGTTCGATCGAATGTTTGTTCAACGATCAGTAAGTGATAATTTTAGGAACATAAAATTTTGATTAAAAGATGCGTACGTCGCTCAAGTGTGGTTATAAACGTAGAGAGGGATATTAATGACTTCAACATAGGTAAAAGCTATAACTAAATTTTCTCAAGATAAATCAATAAAGGAAACACTATGCTTAATGATTGTACAACACGAACACCAAAATTTACTTTCTTCTCATGATTTCAAATGAGTATAATTTAATAATTCGAAATTTTAGAATATTTTACATACTTCGCGGAAAGTACATTGAGTGTTGTAAAAGATGTACAGGCCAAGGTATAGCAATAAAGAGTGAAGTTGATTAGTAACATTGGAAGCAAATCTGTATTCGAGGATTAAGATTATCGACGAAATGATACGAAGAAGTAAAAATAGCGATAACAGTAAAATTGAAAGAATACATAAACTATATTATTTTTGCGACGAGTTTAAATACGCTGAGAAAATATTTGAATTTATATATATATATATGTAATCAGAGAAAATTGTTATTAATTATAAAAATTATATTGTTCGATAAAACAATATTAATGATAAAAAAATAATAATAATACTTTTAATAGGCGCTAATTAATCATGCAAATTGTCACGATAATGTTTATATTCTTTAGTAAACTAATAATAATTATAAATAATTTGAACGAGTACGTAAAATAACTCAACAAGGATTGCTATTTATAACTGCGGGTATTCATTTATACCAAAAATTATGTACAAAAAATATTATATTACGGAAAATTTACACAACATTAAAGATACAACTTTAATGTCCGTCAAACATAGTTTCGCTTAAAAGGAAAACAGAGTTCGTTTTGGGGTTTCGACGTGGACTTCGTATTGTAAAAGTTTCTTGCTCTACATCAACTTTGGTTACGCATACAAATCCAGCTACATTTCTTTGTAAATCGTCGGGGACAGAATTAATAAACGAGATCGAGAGCAAGTGATTCAGCAGATATGGTCCCGGTTAAACAGCAACTAGTTTAGAAGAATTGTCTGGTGGTTTCATGCCGAAAGGCAGTAGCGACGGGGTAGATCTGGTGCTCCGATCTTTAAGATCTTGACGCCGGTCCATTTGTCGAATCGATGGGGCTGGAGTCTCGTTGTTATCCCGTGCATGTATTCTCGGATGAACTGGACAACAGCGTCCTCTCGTTGCCTCTGACATCTTTTTTCGACGCCTCCACTCGTCGCTAACAGGACGACGCTGCACAATGTAGGTGCACTTCTGAGCAAGTCGTTGTACAGCCGTTCCTGGTCCACAACAAAACTGATGTCCACTTGAAAAGCCGTTGCAGCGCGCAACGACACTTCTGGTCCTTGGAGTTTATTCCATCCTCCCGTGTCCTGATGCTTTTGCGCTTTCATCGTCTTCCATTTTGGCGTAACGTTCATCAGCTAATCTTGTTACAAGAAGATGATAGAGATTGGGGTTGGCACTGGTAGACGTGTGGCCAGAATGGAAATTTGGAGCTGGTCGTTGTTTGAAGCCGTCGACAACGTCCGACGGTTGCTCGACCAGTAGCGCGCTAACTGTTCCTGGTACAGAAATACTCCCTGGTTCGGGATCCAACTTGTCTGCCCAGTCTAACAGCGCAATTCAACAACGGTTTGCACCAAGTCGTCTTTCCGACATCAGATGGTGCTGTGATACTTGTTGTTGTCTTACTCTTTCCCAGATTACTGTGCCAATTCATGTACGAAAACCCGTCCGAGTTCCGTTGCAATTGTAACCGAATTCAATTTTGCAGGTTAACTTGATACAACACCCCCGTAGTACCATGTGAATGCGGCAACTTGAGCTCCATAACTCAACTCGCACTTCTGACCGGCAATTCGTTCCGTTCGAAAAGTTCGGCCTGGCCACTTGTCAATTCTACCGAACTAACTTTTCCGAAGTTGCATTCCAATTCGAAACGACGATCGCGGTACGGGTCCATTGTGAATTTCATAAATATCTTAAAATAGATTTTATATCAACACCAAGCGTTCTTTGACGTGGCAAACTAATAATTTCTGGTAAACTTCTTTTTGGTTGGAACATTGGATATATTATTCAGTCTAATCGAAAATAACTATTAGGAAATTTTTGGAAATACATTCACGGGTACCGGTTGTAAGATAATTAGATTTCCATTACTACGTACATAATGATTTTTAATTTTTTATTTAGACTTTGAAAACAAGACGCTCGGCAATCGTGATCCAAAGAAAGGTGAGAGGGGATGATAAGGGGGTGGGCTGAGGTGTTATTTTACGAATTGGCGGACCAATCAGAAGAAAGCTGAAGTGTCATATTTTCTTGAAACTGTTGGAAGCTGCTCTTCCAGAAAATTCGATTACAAATCGCAGGTGAACTCTTAAGTCGATCCAATGTCAGAAAAGTTTACCAGAAATATTAGTTTTGCCACGTCAAAGAACACTTGGTGTGATATAAAATCTATTTTAAGATATTTATGAATTCACAATGGACCCGTACCGCGATCGTCGTTTCGAATTTGGAATGCAACTTTCGGAAAATTAGTTCGGTAGAATTGACAAGTGGCCAGGCCGAACTTTTTCGAACGGAACGAATTGCCGGTCAGAAGTGCGAGTTGAGTTATGGAGCTCAAGTTTGCCGCATTCACATGGTACTACGGGGGTGTTGTATCAAGTTAACCTGCAAAATTGAATTCGGTTACATTGCAACGGAACTCGGACGGGTTCGTACATGAATTGGCACAGTAATCTGGGAAGAGTAAGACAACAACAAGTAGCACACAGCACCATCTGATGTCGGAAAGACGACTTGGTGCAAACCGTTGTTGAATTGCGCTGTTAGAACTGGGCAGACAAGTTGGATCCCGAACCAGGGAGTATTTCTGTACCAGGAACAGTTAGCGCGCTACTGGTCGAGCAAACCGTCGGACGTTGTCGACGGCTTCAAAACAACGACCAGCTCCAAATTTCCATTCTGGCCACACGTCTACCAGTGCCAACCCCAATCTCTATCATCTTCTTGTAACAAGATTAGCTGATAACGTTACGCCAAAATGGAAGACGATGAAAGCGCAAAAGCATCAGGACACGGGAGGATGGAATAAACTCCAAGGACCAGAAGTGTCGTTGCGCGCTGCAACGGCTTTCAAGTGGACATCAGTTTTGTTTGTTGGACCAGGAACGGCTGTACAACGACTTGCTCAGAAGTGAACCTACATTGTGCAGCGTCGTCCTGTTAGCGACGAGTGGAGGCGTCGAAAAAAGATGTCAGAGGCAACGAGAGACTCTGTTGTCCCAGTTCATCCGAGAATACATGCACGGGATAACAACGAGACTTCCAGCCCCAATCGAATTATTCGACAAATGGACCGGCGTCAAGATCTTAAAGATCGGAGCACCAGATCTACCCCGTCGCTACTGCCTTTCGGCATGAAAAACCACCAGACAATTCTTCTAAACTAGTTGCTGTTTAAAACCGGGACCAATATCTGCTGAATCACTTGCTCATCGATCTCTTTATTTTAAGTCTGGTCCCCGACGATTACAAAGAAAATGTAGCTATGATTGGTATGCGTAACCAAAGTTGATGTAGAGCAAGAAACTTTTACAATACGAAGTCCACGTCGAAACCCCAAAACGAACTCTGTTTTCCTTTTAAGCGAAACTATGTTTGACGGACATTAAAGTTGTATCTTTAATGTTGTGTAAATTTTCCGTAATATAATATTTTTTGTACATAATTTTTGGTATAAATGAATACCCGCAGTTATAAATAGCAATCCTTGTTGAGTTATTTTACGTACTCGTTCAAATTATTTATAATTATTATTAGTTTACTAAAGAATATAAACATTATCGTGACAATTTGCATGATTAATTAGCGCCTATTAAAAGTATTATTATTATTTTTTTATCATTAATATTGTTTTATCGAACAATATAATTTTTATAATTAATAACAATTTTCTCTGATTTACATATATATATATAAATTCAAATATTTTCTCAGCGTATTTAAACTCGTCGCAAAAATAATATAGTTTATGTATTCTTTCAATTTTACTGTCATCGCTATTTTTACTTCTTCGTATCATTCGTCGATAATCTTAATCCTCGAATACAGATTTGCTTCCAATGTTACTACTCAACTTCACTCTTTATTTGCTATACCTTGGCCTGTACATCTTTTTACAACACTCAATGTACTTTCCGCGAAGTATGTAAAATATTCTAAAATTTCGAATTATTAAATTATACTCATTTGAAATCATGAGAAGAAAGTAAATTTTGGTGTTCGTGTTGTACAATCATTAAGCATAGTGTTTCCTTTATTGATTTATCTTGAGAAAATTTAGTTATAGCTTTTACCTATGTTGAAGTCATTAATATCCCTCTCTACGTTTATAACCACACTTGAGCGACGTACGCATCTTTTAATCAAAATTTTATGTTCCTAAAATTATCACTTACTGATCGTTGAACAAACATTCGATCGAACGTTAGAGTTTCTTTCTTTTAAAAGCAGAACTTCTCCTCGGTAGATTTAAAAAAATTATCGGTGCCAAAAAGAAACTTTAGTTTTCACAAGCGTAGGAGTGAATTGTGATATATTTTTAAAGAAAAACTCCTCTCTCTCTCGCACTGTAGCTTTCACACTTCAGAAACTATGCAGTATATTAGAGCTAGATGGATAGTAATTAGATATGCGTATTTTGATCTAATAATATTGATCGAATGCATGCAATATTCGTGGTAAGGTAGGGATGCAAGTAACCATAAGAAGTGTTTAGTCGTGAATTACATTTATCGTTGGCCGTTGCACAACCTCCTGTTCGTACGCAGAGGGATGAAACATAGGTGCAAACAAAATACAACTACCTATCTTATGAACTTCTTCACAATTTAAAATTATCTGCAACAATTCGTTGCTGTAAGCTGTTGCATTTTGCCTCTGGGCGACTCCGTAGAGATTAAAAATTCACCTTTCCGGAGTCGGAGCACGTCTTGAATCTAATTTCTCTCCTATCCCCTTCAATCGCTATTGCTTCCGTCGTGTTGCGTAATTTTGTAGAGTACATTATTCAACAACCGAGTACAGATATAGAAAAGAGAAAGTAATAATTCTGAATAGCAGCCGATTCTTCTTAATTATTGTATCATCATCATCTAGCATTGCTACTTTTTTTCGTACCATAATTTCAGTCTACGCGGTAAATCAATACCCAAACGAGTGCGCGCGCGTAAACATTATGTTCTGTGTAATTATTGTGTATCCGATATTTAGAATTAAGTAATTTTAGATTTTTATTTTGCTTTACCAAAAGAAAAAGATAATAATAATTGCGTGGAAAAAACGTAATTAATGAAAATTCAATAAGATCGTATAAATCCTATGATCATGAAATTTTACTATCCACCGCAATGATATTATGCAATTAATTTTTCGTAATTTTAAGTTTATTTTATTTTTTGAATCTGTAGAAAGTGTAAAACTCTTTTTTCTTAGTGTTGAAAATAAATGATTTCCTTACCATTTTTAAATAAAGGGGTAGTTTTTGAAAAAATAATAAATAATTAATTATTAAGAATTGTATACGATGATAATTATTTAACGCAAACGTATAAAGATATGAAATACTTTTATTGCTATCGTATCAGCAAATACGGGAGAATTCATCGATAAATTATTTACGAACTATAAAATGTATTAAGAAATATCGTGCAATAATTCATAGTTATTTTTATCAACTCCGAATAATGATAAATGAAATCTATAAATTCGCAATGTAACGTATATTTCATTGATGCACGTTGATACCGAGCAGTGAATAAAAAATGAAACTGAAATGGCTTCGTGCGTAGCAAAAAGCAGTTCAATATCAAATAGGCTAATTACTAATTTGTCTCATATTTGAATAATTTATTAGCTCTTGAATTTTTTCGTCAGATTTCAAGCAATGAATGCAAGTAAATAAATGATTATTGATAAATATACGATATACGTTGAAATGCCTTTTTCTAATCTATTATTACTCGATTTAATGTCGAAAGAACAAGCAACGCGATAAATTATTGGACGATGTATTTTAAAGGTTTGTTAAACTGCCCCTTTATTTATGAAATTTGATGTTGTCGATAAACAAAGATGCGAACATGGAAAATAAAAATATTCGGCCTTCGTCAGTGTCAAAGCTGACAACGATTTTGAAACGACTACAGAGTAAAATATATTAGTACAGTTAATACTTTGAATCAACGTTAAAACTAATTTTAGAAAATAAGATAATACAATTCACAGATTTGATGGAAATTTGGTAAAAATGTAGCGTCGGGAAATCATTGTTGTCGAGGCTTATCGCACGAGCAAATATTTTTAATTGCAAATTTCTACTCTCTCTCTCTCTCTCTCTCTCTCTCTCCGTCACTCAATTCGCAATTGATAATACAAGAAAAGGGAAAGAACCGTAAGAATTTACTCGATTTTAATTTATTAAAAAATAATTTCAAGAAATACGAAAGTCGCATTTCGTACATTTGTAAAAAATAGTTTGACAAAGTTTGACAAACGAAGAACCAGCAGCGCAAAAATATATCGAGATTGTAAGTTTTGTCAATGTCGATGAAATATTATTCCTTGGCGGAGGCACTCGAGAAGCATGAAACGTTCTTCGTTTTGTGCAATCGCCAATCTGTAACGCATTTTATTTGTTTTTCCAATACTATCCAATATTAGTCGAAATAAAGTCACAAGCGCGAAGGAATTTCTGGAAATTGTAGCCGCAGAATGAAGAATCAACAATAAATACTCGAGTTTTATTAAAATTTTGCGATTAAATTAATTTCATTCGATTCGCGCGGACCTTACAAGTGCGATTAACTCTGCTCGAATGAATTATAGTCGTCGCGAGGGGCTAAACGTGTGCCGACATTGGCAAAATATCTTATATTATTTTTCTTATCTTACACCGTGATTTTTTCAATTTTTTTTTTCAAGAAAATTCGTCGGATACACGACAATGCACTTGAGCTTGCACTCGGAATAAGTTTGACCGTCGCTTAATGTTTCGCGTAGTGCGTGCACCGAAAACCTGCAGGAATCGTGAAAATTCTTTTATCATTACGTAATTTATCGAAATGTCTGCAATAGGCAGTCGGTTATTGTTGCGATCATTGATTTTCCACTCGGCACATAATTCACATGCCCTGATAATCAACGCTTAAAAAATCCCTGCATGCACACACATATTTCATAAAGACTAATCGGCGAGTTTAAACGTCGAGTGCGCGAGATTCAAGAATATTAATTTAACGAAGAATTTTAAATTAAATTAAATTAGAAAAGCTCTCCTAGTGCCGAATAAAAATATTCCGCCAGAGTTTTAAGAAAGGGCTACGAAAACTTTTTAACTTTAAACTAAAAGTGACCTAACATTTGCCGGCTACGCTTTAATTAGTGCATAATCATAGCGCCGAGAATTGAAAGCCAAGTGCGTTCAGGTGCATAATCGTCTGCTCGAGGCTCTTGTAAATTTTCTTAATAAAGCCGACGCTATCTTGGTGGCGTTGTTCCTCCTCCCGAGTTGACACGAGTCCGCCCACGTTTCACGCAGACCATACGAACGCGAGCTTTCGATTACGCGCCGCTCTTATTAATCTATTTCTCAAAATTCCGACACTCGCTTCATCAAACGAGTTTGCGCCCGTTGGGTTACGTAACGGCCAATCTTTTCCACGTGCGCGATCCGGTTAATGGCTCGGTAAATCAAATTAAATTACACAACCCGTCGACGGTTCGAATTATCCGAAGGGCCAATAGTAAGAATTAGCCGCGTTACGGCAAAAGTGCGATTTGCTTTGAGACGGCGACGCTTTCAATGGGGAGGTGGCTAATTTAATTCGCAAAGCTCCTCGAGTCGTCGCTAATGAGATTGTCGCGACGTAATAACACAGTTGTCAGCTGTAGCGTCTCCGGGAAACTCGGAGACGAGTCGAGCCGAACGGGAATAAAGAACGTCTCGATGTAAAATTTGGCAGACGTGCAACCAGCCGAGATTGATGTGTTCTCATTGGGAAATAGAGTGGATCGATAAGTTCTCAGCGTCGGTCGTAACTTACATCATCATCTTCCGCAAGGTCGAGGGTGCGATTCAATTTACGTAATTGGGCACGCGAGGCTTTTTCCCGACGGTGTGTGCGTGTGTAAAAGCTGCCACGCGTCTTCGCAGCTTTATCCTTCCTTGCTGTTGGAAAGGGGCGGCGAGAGGAGCGCCCGACTCTCCTCCAGCCAGCGAGTAGTGCTGACCTTTAAATTTTAACCAGCGGAATGTGAAAACTTGTTTAAGCTGCTTTGTGAAAAATCCTTTTTACTACCTCGAGCCTATGAAATTATGGGAGTTTCGTTTTTCGGACTTCTCGGGAGGAACGCACAAAGAACGGTATGGACCGTAAACAGCGCTAACCTAAAAAATTCACGTACAATTACAATGCGAATAATGCAGCACTTTATTAGATTCGGTGCAGATCTGGCGAAGCCTGGGCTCTTATCGCTGCATAATGCCGTTCGAGTTCCCTCGCGTTTTTCACGTCAAAAGAATCGGCGCACGACGGCTGAGATATGAAATTACAACAAAAGAATTATTTTACGCCCCAAAAGTGACGAGAGCATCGCGAACTTTCTTTTTTCAGACACAACAACGACAAACAAAACCTATTATTTTAATCTGCATTTTGCGCTTCATCGTTATTTCGTATTCCGAGTTTATAATTTTTTTTTTATCAAAATACGCATCGAAACTAATTGCGATCTAAAACGTCGTAGAATAACGCGCGAAATAAATTTACTTAAATGCCGTTGGACAAGTTGAGAAACGGAAAATGTATTCATTTTAACGCTGATATAACGATTCGTTGCTAAATGAAATAACACGGCACGTGTGAATATCGATGCACGCGTCGTACCTTAAAATGTGGACGAACTATATTGCATTTTTAATAAGATTTTAGTGCGCGTTGCGAAATAATTTACAAGAAGTTTTTTGCAAAATCATGCTTTTGTTTGTTTTTTATGCAATACTTTAAGCTAGAAAAGTATAGATTCTCTCAAATTGTATTTTCAATCGAGCTTTGGTCGCAAGTCTCGTTGAATTTTTAACGCAATTATAATGTATATCCGGCTGGAGCATTACATTATTTATAAAATTAAAGTGGATTTACAATCCATAGATTTGTGCGAGGCTATTAATATTAATATCGGCTTTCGTAATAGTATTTCTCTGTTTTAGTTGAATTTGGTATCCAAGAATGTAGCGAAATTTATGTCACTTAAATTTAATTGCGGCAAATTGCCGAAATTCAGGATGAAGCATTTCAGTATCCTAATTCAATACATTTGCGCGAACTTTTGGTTTCTAAACTTGGCTTTGTAATTTATAAAAATTAAAAAGAATCTCGGTAATCGTAAAACTTTTATTTGTACTTTATAAAGGATTCGTTGTTGAAACGAAATAAAAGCCGTGAAAATCTGTCTTGAGAGGAAAATTTGTATCGAGCAATAATAATATTTTCGACGGAGAATACTATAGTACAGCATATATATAATATAGATATATACAATACTATAGCAAGTAATAACGGGATTTCATTATGAACATATACATTGCAAAAGGTATTTATTATACTGCGCCACGATACAAAGTACGCGGTTGCAGATGTTTCAGAAGGTTATAAAATATCAAAAGGGAATCAGCCAAGTTTTACATTATATCGTTAAATTGGATTGTTTGGCTTTAAATAACATCGATAATAATAGTTATGCTGGACACGAAGTCTCTGCCTCGTGGTAAGCATTTCTCTACACACACACGGAGAGACAGAGCGTCACACCAGCACTGGTTTTATTACTTCGAAGGACAAGAGGAAACAGTTTTTACAACTTTACCAAATTTCCTTTCAAACTTTTGCGCGTTGCGCAGTCGGAGCGATGGTCGATAACGTAAACGTAACCGCGGCCTTCGAATCGATCGTTCGCCGAGAGCATCGTTAATTTGTAAACGGATCAGCGATTAAACGTGTCCGACGCATCCGTGAAATGGATGTGTTCGCGGAGGATGCTCCGTCGTCAGTCACGGCTTTGCCCGAGCGAGTAATCGAAGCGCGATTATCGGGACACGCGCGCGCCCGGCCGCACAACTGCAAAAAAGAGTCTCACCTCTGATCTCCATGGAACCCTCGCTCTTGGACTGGTCTTCGGGACTCTGACGCAGCACTGACTTGGGCGAGAGGGAGCCGGGTTCCTGGTGGTGCTGGTGTTGCTTCTGCTGCTGCTGCTCCGAGAAGTGGAAGCTGGGACTGCGAGACCAGGAGGCGGGTGGGGGACTCCTTACCAAGTGCTCGTGGATCTGAGCCAGGGTCAAGGGGTCCGCGTCGCCGAATTCCTGGGGGACAAGGCCGAGGCGTCAGCTCGAAGGTCGGGCCGAATATTGAGCGAGTAATTTAGAGGGAGTGCGTGCGCGGGACGCAGCGACGAGTTAAATTGCTCCCTCGAGGCGCACTTTTTTAATATCTCGCAGGATTAGACGCGCGCCGATAAGGATTTGCAAGGGACGAGGTTCGAGGACGAAGTTGGCCTTTCCCTCCCAAATAATTGGATTGTCGCTGCTACGTGTCTCGAGTAGCTGCGGCTGTGCTTTTTTAGTCGACAAACACCTCCAGCGGCTATTTCGCGCGTTGAGTTGCCGAATAGCTGAATTGCTGAATTAGCATGGCGCTTGTCGGTCTGCTAGTGGAGGAGAGCGGCAAAGTTGGAAGGGAAAGCTCAACGAAAGCGGCTGGCGCCTAAGAGCCTATTACGCTCGTTAATAATTCGGTTAATAAAATTTTATTTACCTGTGACATAAGAATGGCGTCGTCGGATTCCGACTCTTCTGCTGATTCTATAAGGCTTTCTTTGCTCGCTAAAACCTGCAATTTATGTAATCTGTAGCGCACAATCGAGTGCAAATGTGCATCTCTGTAAAATCGATAGCCGATAATAATGCAAAGCGCGACGTCAGTCGGGGCGACGTTCGACCTGTCGCGTTTGAAATAAATTAAAAACTGCGGCGATGCTTTTGGCGAGGAAATCGAGACTGTTGTGCTTCCAACGGCGCATTGTTGCCAATGAGTAAATAAAATAATTGCTAAAATTGCACGCGTGCGGGCTTGCACACGAGTCCAACCTTTGACGCGGCGAGTGATCCGTGAAAATATTATTTCGCCAGCTTTTTCAGCTCGTTTTCCGCCGACTCGGAAGCCCTTTAAGACCCCCCACCGCTCCCCTTCGCCGCCTAAAGTCGCGCGTTCCGAGCGTTGGAGGGGTTAATCGACAACCCCGAGTTGGCTGGAATTTTCGAGAGCGAATAAATAACTTGCATCCAGTGACAGGTGATCGGGGGCTTGCATTTAAGTGATCGAAAGAGCAATAGAGAACGAACAACTAGGTAATCCCATTATAAATAACACGATTAGAATCGTGAAATCGGGATTGTTTGGCCGATAACGAGATCAAGCCAACGGTTTACGAGTAGAAATGCATAAGTAAAATGCGCTTGCAGCCCGTTGTGCGTTTGAATTTGCATTTCCTGTAAATTTGTCCGTAAACCGATGACCGGAGTTGTTCGAGCGCTTTGTCACCGGCTGTCGTTTTGTGAGGCTCGATACGCTAATCGGACGCTTCGATTAGCGCGAAACTGGCCTCTTTTTCCAACCACATTTCTCACTCGCGCTAATTTCTTTCTTCTTCTCACCCGCGCAATTGGACCTTCAGCTGTTGCTGATGATTGCGAGAGGAAAAAGGGCGGCCTTGTGTCAGAAACAGAAACGACATTGTTGAGATGATAAAGGACTGCGCCAACGACTGCATACGCCGTTTGGCTCGAGCGAGTAAATAGCCTCTCCGAGAATTGCGCTCTGCAATCCGAACAAAAACGACCCAATTGCATCTTGGTGAGCGCGAGGAATATCGTTAGAAATTTGCGGAACCTCTGCTTTGTAAAGTTTTCACGCGCTTTATTGAAATAATTTTACCGCGAACTATCCTTTTTTCAGCTCTCGCGGCAGCCGAAAGAAGTTGGCTTTTCCAATGCAAGTTTTTCTCGCAGCTTTAAGAGACTTGGCTCTGAATAAAGGCTATCTTTTATAAGCTACTTTTCTAATTTTTAACCGAGTTATAAGTGCGCGCAACTTGTTAATAACTTAAATGTAATTTGAAACTTTTCTCTCGCGCCTCGCAGTCGAGGGGAAAGCCAAAGTAACGGTAAGTTCTCCGCAGGAGCCGAATCAGATGTAAAGGAATCCGTAAAATTGTTATACTTTAATTAGGCTAATTAATATAAAAGCTCGAGCATCGAATGTGATCGCGAAACTTTACCAGGCCGAACTCGGTATTAAATTTTACGAGCAAAGCCTGGAGTTGACAATTCTTGGTATTTTTTGCGGTACTCGAACGAATTAGCTTCCCGATACACCGGAGTGGCCAAAACGTCAACGCGAATTACGAAACTTTAATTAATTAAATCGCTCGGCAAACGCGTCGACACCTTTTCACACGCACGCCAAACAATTTCTAATCGACGATTTGTAAAATGTCAATGCGCGTTCAAAATTAGTTGCCCCTAACAGCTTCTTAATTACAGCGAAATATCCGAATGTATGATACGTTTGCGCGTATCAATTTCTTTTTAGTAAAACGCGGCTGTCCTACCTAATTATTTATTATCCAAGTACCTTCGAGACTTTAGATCGGCTTAATTAATTTATTTTGCTTTCTTATAAGATCATTGCTACGAGTGGATATTTACTCCCTAAAATTATTCACTAATATAATAGATAAATTGCGATGTGTATTGTAAATATCGACGTAATTTTAGAAAGAATTTTCATAAGAATGCAAATTGCAAGTTCTTCAATAGTGTTTCATAAAGAGAATCGAAAATATGATTTTACAAAGAATTCGGCGAACGACAAATGCGTTTTTAAATAATCAGAGAATCATAATGTTTTAATGGAACTTATCTATGCCGATGTGCGTTAACCTTAAAATGAATATTTGTATTGTCGAAGCGCCAAGCGATGGACGAGCACAAAATTTTAAAGTTCTTTACCGAAAATTTATATCTTAACGTAACCATCCGAGGGATTTTAATACATATTCCATTAGTACTGACGAATAACCAATAATTACGAATATAATTACGATTTTAATAAAATTTCCTTTCGGCCATTAAATTATCCCGTAATAAATTGAAAAATAATAATAATAATAATTCATAGAACAAAACGTGGAGTTCAAACGAGAATCGTGGATATCGTCTTTCGTAGATAAACGGCATAATTAGCTGAAAAATGCTAATTTTTCGTGTCGTCGAGTACGAACTTTATAGCGCAAGAGAATAATATTATCGAAATCAATTAAACTATAAAACTAGAAAATGAAGGCGGTGCAATATTTGCAGTACTTGGCGAATTCCAGGAGCTTCCCGATCGCTTGTGCAATAATAACTTTAACCTACACTCGATCCAACAACCACTTCCGTAAATCAATAAATCAACGATTCGTCAACGTGGAGAATATTTTTTACTCCGAATTTACACCAGTTCCTTCGACGCGATCTTAAAAAGCTTCCGAGGCTCGCAAAAGTATTCCTTAGCGCAATTTAGTCGAAAATCAGATGACACGTACTTTTAAAATATTTACCAAGGCGCATCGAGTAAAACTCGCGCAGACGTGTGAAAAAAATAAAAAATACGCGTAGGCACTTGCGACAATTTTCGTTCGACTCACTGATGCCGGCGCGTAAAATATAATTCACTTTCATCGTCGGGCTAAATTTGCCCAGAATTGCTTGAAAATCAAAAAAGACATTAATTCGTTCTGCTTATCTATTCGACGTCATCTCAATAATACTGTTGTAGCGACATTCTTTACTTAAATCCAGCGCTGGATTTCGAAATATAGACATATTTTAATTCGCTTGTGTATGAAAACAAAGAAAGAAAGAAAAAACAAGGAAGAGTTCGGGAAGCACAACAGTTTGTTCGTTATTTCACCGGGGAAATGGAGTCGAGAACAATGGTCGGTGATCGAAGAGACTCGCCTGCAAGAAGGGGTTGTCCTGTCGACTGAGCCTCAGCGCTTCCATGTCCTGGGCGATGTTCCGGGTCCTGCCGGGGGTCAGGGTGAGGATGGAGTGGGAGGGCGAGGCCCGCCTGCAAGCCGTCGCCGCCACAACCGCGTCCACTGTCGCGACGCTCAGCGTCGAGGGGATCCTCGAGACGCTCGTCGTCTCGGCGCCGCCCGTCCTGGGCCCCCGACCGCGGCCGGCAGCCCGTTGTGGTTGCACTCCCGCCTCCGCACGCTGCAACAAACAGACACGCGCGCACACGTCAGAGCTCGAGTCAGCGACTCTCCTGTTAACTGTCGTATTCGAGGGTTCGCAGCCGATCAATAGCCGAAGCGACGATTCATCGATTGCGGCGGTGCAAGATTTTTCCCTGCCTCGATGTCCGACTACTTCCCGTAACACGTGTTGACATTTTTAAGATCGCGCTTATCCTCCTAATGGCCCGATTAACGAATCATCGGCTTCGATCGCCCCAGTCGATTTCGCCCATCCCTCGCTTTTTCCGGATAAACGCTCAGCGAGGGTGAGACGTCGCCCATTGGACGCTTTCAATCCTCAAATCTGTCGATCTCACGAGAGTCTCGCTATCTCGTGCAAGTAAAGATTACCGTCTGTGTATTACACGTCAAGCTACTCGTAGATTAGCTGTAAATTAATTCTTCCCTCGGTGTAAGATGATCGAGCAACGGCTTAAGCGAAGAAATTAATTTGCTTCCAGTGTTCAACCGCGAAAAACTTCATGAAAGATAAGAAATATCACCCTAATCCTTGCAAGCCCTGCATCCGTTATCGGTAGACAGTAATTTTTGTTTTAAACGCATAATTAAATATACGCTGCATTATAACGACAATACTGTACGATGAAATTATTTTGCTTTCCATTAATTTTAAGTTTAAGTTAAACGTTTTTCATACTCGTATCGGTTTAAAAATAAACACACGCACACGTGTATACTGTATAGAGCAATAGACGGGCGTTTTTGTGCATCGATACTGATTGCATGTAGAAATAAGGAAGCACAAATTACTCGTTACTTATATCGAAGGCCGATTTTGTAGTATAAATTTATAATTGCTAAACGAATCACTTTCGAACATCTAAATTTCTAAATAAATTTGCTTTTTGAATAATTAGGGATAATCAATGGAGTAATTACTACTCGAGCTTATCGATTTCTTTTTCAATTCAAGTCTCTTTTTGCATTGTAATTTAGTTTATTAAAGAGAATTTAACCAACTCTAAAGTCTTTAATTTTCAGAATTCAAAAATCTATTATATACCGCTCGTTGTCTTCGCATCCGAGAGCGCAATTATTAATTAAACGTTAATGTAAGACCAACGAAAATACAAAAATAAAAATGTTGAACATAAATTTTGGATGCATTTGCAATTTTTGCAGCATTTTTTTTTTTTAGCAAAATAATATCTGTCTGTCGTTATGAAGGTTGTTTTCATTACTTAATGTATATCAAAGATTAAACACTTAAAAGATGAAACTCGGTTGATTCAATCTAATAAAATACTACTATTTCCACGTACAAATAGAAAATCAATGCTTGTATAGATGTAACGTATGAATTTACCATTGGTTTCAGACATGCAAGCGTAAAGAGAGAGAGAGAGAGAGAGAGAGAGAGAGAGAGAGAGAGACAGACAGGGAGGTGATGGATGTGAGCTGCCACAGTAAGAATTTGTTTAGTGACGAGTCGAAATTCTATCTATAAAGAAATGTACCATTGATTGAGCAATTGAAACTTACACAAATAAAAGAAAAGTAGATGTAATTCTAAAAAGTCAACTAATCAATCTAACTTCTCTGTATAATTATTCGATGCTACATTTGCAATTTGTTCAGTAGCAAAAAACGA
Source organism: Platyscapa corneri (assembly GCA_018907185.1). Taxonomy (NCBI): domain Eukaryota; kingdom Metazoa; phylum Arthropoda; class Insecta; order Hymenoptera; family Agaonidae; genus Platyscapa; species Platyscapa corneri. The sequence continues at coordinate 5,194,250 of JACCHW010000024.1, read as the reverse complement.
CGACGTAAGAAGTATAAAAGAATATAAATCAAGTTTACGTACAAGTCTTTTTGATAAGGATTTTAAATTCAAATTTTACGTTTAAATCAATGAAAATAAATTAATTTCAACAATAATTCTGAATACAAATTGCGCGGAATCGGAGCAGCATCCGTAGCTGAATATTCATAGCTCATTTTGTGCCCAAGTAATTTTTGTTTCGACTGTAACTAGAATTTAAGATTTTTATTACCCTCATTACGACTTTTTAGGAATAACTTATGGGTCAAGCGGTTTTTTATTCAATTTTAGCGGTAACGAGTTTTAACAGACGACTTTGGAAAAAATTTATATTATATATCGCTAATCGAACTTCAATTATAATTTTAATTGCTTAATTAAAAAAGTTCGTCTCTGATCCGTCCAAAATAGTTGCTGCAGCCTTTTTTTGTTGTTGTTTTTTTTTTTTTTTATAAATTCTACTAGTATTTAATTAAAGTGGGAATATGACGAGGTTCGGTACATGGGTTAATTAATTATTCGATTTTCCCCAAGTATTTCGAAGGGAAATTCAATTTAGACGCTTTTTTACGGCGGCGAATGCGTCAGTTAAAAGCTTATATTTTTCTCTTTGGAATAACGAATGCAGTAAAACCCTCGGCTGCAGTCTTGAATTTTTTCTTTTCCTTGGCAACAATATCGAAGGTTTAGCGTTGCAACTCTCGATTTTACGATACTTGGCCGGGAAACGCCTTGATAAAACTCGATGCGAAGTTTGCATTTGGAAACATCGCGGCCGAGAGAAAAATAAATGAAGTGGTTTCAGATGTCGCTAAGGAGGAGAACAAATGCGTAACGAGAAGTTTGTTCTCGCTAACTGTGTGTGTGCACGTGAATTAATTCACACGAAGGGTTCGCCGGCGTCCCTCTCCCCGTGATAAAAACGTCGTGTTGTTTGACCGACCGAAGGACATTTGCGTTTGCCGGCGATGACGACGGGCAAACACGAAGAGACGGCGACACTCGGGGTGAGAACGTAGGCGGAGGAAGGACGCGGGATAAAGTCCGAGGCGGGCCTGATTAGCAAGAAAGCTTTCGGCGAAGGTTTTCCTACGTTCGGCACGAAATTTTACAACCTCGCGTGTGCCTTTCTTTTTTTAATGTGTCGGGTCATTTGAGGAGTAATTTTATTTTTGCATTTTTTGTTCTCCAACAGAACAAATGAAAGCTAATTATTCGTCGATAAATGCCAAGCCTCTCGTCGTATGTTTTTATTGTAAATTTGACTGCAGCGACGCTTTTCAGTCGAATCCCGATTAAACGATCGCGAACGAAACGTTTACATAATATGCACAACATAACCTAATGATAATAAATACATTTTTCCAAATAGCCACGCGTGTGCGAAAACTTGCTCACCGACAGTCCAATGGTTTTAAGCTTTTTTTCGCGTACGTTACACCGAATAAATTGCAATTAAGCCTTGAAATTATTCTTGAATAATACGCAAAGCGTCGAAAAATACATTTCTTTGGTTTCGTTTTTTCTTTACGCAAATAAATTTTCTCGATAATAATTCACGATGTAATATTCGTACGTATAAATTAAAAATGGAAAATAAAATAAATGCATTTATTGTAAAATGAACTTGCATCCCCGATATCGATACAGATGATTTAAAAACCCTTTTATTCAATTTTCATATTAAATAAAATTCATAAAAATTTAAGCGAACAAATAACGAATACTTTTTTTAGACGAAGATGAAAAAAATTTCCGCATTTATTAGCATGTTAAAGCTCGCTTACACGCCGTTGCATTAATGAAATTCGATATTGAAATTGCAAATTGTTTGCTCGCGAAAACATTTTTAAGAACATTCCTTTATTATATAAATATTAGATAATAAATGACATACTTGTGTGTAGATGTTTGTGTGCTTATTCAAACCGGAATAATGATTACTTATGCATTTATATTAATTTTTAATCTCGACTTCAAAACTTGTCGTTCGATTTCTGTTTTATATATATATATTTTTTTTTTCATAAATAAACACGACGTTATAATACACAGCGAAGATTCAGCAATTTTATCAAATCAATCGTAATTTAACCGTCGAGTCAATGAGTATATAAGTCGAATGTAATTGATCTCGTGACACAACTAATGAACGCGAACTCTTAATTTCAGATAGTCGTGAGTTAAATTCACGTTATTTCCGGTTGGGTAAGACGAATCGGAAAGCCTGGATTCGATTAAATATACGAATAGCCTTATAGGTATGGGTGTTCCATAAGGTCACCTTTATTATCACGAATCGTAAATGTTTGATTACGTTTCGTCGAAAGTTTTATGTGATTATTGACTTTGCAGAATTTTCATGCATGGCATTATAAAAGAGGCGTAATTAGAGGAATCATCCTGACGGACCTTCGCAATTTTCTTGCCACAATGCAATACGTGCAATGTTCCATTAGATTGCAAAATTTTGTAATAACGGCATGCAATTTTGACATTATTCATCGATACTTTAATGTTCAATATTGTTAAGTATGCAAAGTAGATTCGTTCTTGGTTGCCTCTGTGCGTGCGTCGCGCGCGCGCGCGTGTGTGTGTGCGCGCGCGCGTGAAGGTCGCACTAATTTATAGGAATAAATATTGTAAGTAAAATATGCACTAGTTCCCTTTAAATAAGTCAAACTCGGTTTATGTAATAAAGTGCTATCTTTTGATTTATAAAACTTTATCCACGAGAAACTCGAGCCAATTAACGACGATTTTATTTATCTCGATGTTTTTTAATTAAAATTTTTAACAAAGACGGCACAATAACTTTTTCCAATTTTTCAATTAAACGATCGAAAGAAAAATAACTTTCTCGACGTAAATTAACCAGAATCTATTTACACACGATGTTGTTGAAACACAAATAATAATCTGCAGACTGCAATAATTTGTCGTTAAAAATAATAATATTCTTATTAATGCTGCTATATTTGGCTGAATGCTACGATGAGTATTACAATGAAACTACTACGATGAGTATTACGTCGTTTGAGGACATGGTGTATCAGATATATATATATATATATATAAACAGGCGGTTATTTTGTCGATAATTTAAATGTTATTTTATAATTCTTTTGGTTTTAGTCGACAAAAATGTCGAACGAGACTCTATTCCTTTTTTATTGCAGAACTATCGTGCAACAAACGATCGAAAGTTAGTTTTTCCCCACTTTTTCGCGTATCGATTAATTCATAATATTAATAACAGTAAGAGCAGTAGCAATGATGGTAATGGTAATAGGGCGTTCCATTTTTAAGGCGTACAAAAGAAATTGTTTCTACGTGGTGAAACGTAGATACACGCGCGCGTGTCGAAACGAACGATAGATATTGTGACATATTTTAGTATTGTGACTGGTTAATAAATATTTTTTTTACCGAACTTAACGCCGAAGATTGTCTGCGGTGTAAATCAGCAATTCTAAATTACGAGTCCTTTCAAACCTTTGTCAGATCATTAGAGGCAAGAGAGTTTTGCCAGGACGTTTTTCAAATTTTCAAATTTTCGACAGTCATGGCTTCGACTTTTCAGCCCAATGCTATCTAGAAGCTATTCGCGTGCCACTCGACCTTGAGGCGCGAACGCGATCGAATGCAAGATCGCGGAGTATGGATCGGCAGGGCCATTTAGGGGATAGAGTCAAACTTTCGTAACTATATTATTGACCCAGAAGCCGGAATTTATTGACAAGTCTCTCGCTGAACTGAAACGCAGTACTAGTTATAGTTTACACGTGGAGTCGCAGACGCCAAGGTCGCGAGCTCGTCCTAAGCTGCCAGTCGGACTCGGTTAAGTGCGTTACGCGATTATCGCTGGATTATCAACTATTGCCAGTATCGATTATTGTTTGTTGATAACGGAGGCCCGAGCGGGAGGTTGCGCGACGAGTTCGTCGCGGTCAGTCGGACGTCAATTTTACGAATTGATAGGTTAGATTATTAAGAGCATTGGGCTCGATGCCATTTTCACCTTTTCAATCGTTCAACGTTTCGTAAGCTCATACGTAATAACCGGGCAGCATTGAATCTTCGTCGTTATTTTAATTGGCCGGGGACGGGGATTTCGTTCGTGCCGAGTCAACCGTCAACACATCGATCTTTTAAAGCTGAAATTTCCCTACGGACTCGATGTAACCCTAACACACTTCTTCTTCCAAGACTGTATACGAGGAATTTAATAACTAACCGCTTGATTATAAAAGTTAGTACGCGTGTGCATTTGTGCAGTGCGCGCGCGACCACCGGAGTCTGGAAAGGTATTAAACTTGCAGGAGGTGCGTGACATTTACACGAAGACTGCGCCATACTATCGCACTTTTATTAATCTTTTATGCAATATCATCGATCCTATCCGGAATAAAGCCAAGTCTGTCAAAATAATGCGGAAATCTTGGCGTTAATCGTCGCTCAGAGAGAGAGAGAGAGAGAGAGAGAGAGACAACTTATATTTTCAGCTTTATTTACGTTAAAAAGTTGCACTTCGTGCAATCAGAGGTCATAAGTTAGCGGGGAGTCGAAAGCGGTAAACCGTTACATCTAACGCAACGAAACTTTGAGCTTCGCTCATTGGAAAATTTAGACACGTTCTTTTGTCGTTTGTCGTTGCGAAACTCATCGCGTGTCGCGACAAATGCTTCGAGATATACGAACGGCTGAGCGAATGTGCGTAAACGTATAAATAGGTGTGTCGCTCAAGGTCGAAACAAAAAAAAGACAGTAGGCGAGGGCAAATTTTTACGAAAGCTAAACAGGCGAATCTAGGAGTTACAAGCGTAACGCGAATAAAAGTAAAACAGCAATTGGCTTACACGTGGGCAGAGGCCAGGATTTGGTTAAAGATAATTGCCGTTTCGTCCAATTTGTTCGAGGGAGAAGTTCAAAATTATGTGGTTGTGCCCGCGCGTTGTTCGCCACGATCGCGATTGGCGTTAGAAAGAAAAGTCGGTGGTGCCGCTCCGAATGTTCAGCCTTAAAGTTCAGCCAAACGAGTCGTCGGCAAGGGGACTAATCGCTTTGCCAAATGCGCCCACGCGTTTCCGTCTACGGCAATTGGCGATTTCTCGGATAGTATCGAGGCGCTGCCGCAAGCAAGTGGCCCCGCATCGCTCGGGTTAATCCCCGCGTTATCACGGATGGCCCGTTTGGACGTTTTTCGTAATTTTCCGTTTGCCCAGTCTTCGGTTTGCATTCCGGCGACTGCAGCTTCCGTCCCGGGCCGGGTGTCTAATTACGCGAGACGCCGCGACCGCCAATTTCGAGATTAGATTCTCGAGCCTGAATCGGACTCGCTCGGAGCGAGTTAGCGAAAAGTTAGCGGGGCTCGTTTCGGTAAGACGAGGACAATAATAATAAGGTGGAGGCGAAGTGCAGTTAGTTACCTGGACTCTCGAATCTCGGCGAGCGCTGCATCCTCGTGGTCGTGGTGGTGGTGGTGGTGGTGGCGGTGATCGTCTCCTCGTCGATCCTCATGCCTGCGAGACAGTTGTTGCGTTTTCGCAGCTTAAAGAGGTTAGCCAGGAAGGCGAGGCTCTTGCGCCTCAGCCGGTCGCACTTATCGTTAGTCTTATTGGGGGGGGCCGCGCTGGCCCTTGTCGAGGGCACTTGTATCATTATCGCTCGCGCGGTCAGACGTCCTCGTCGTGTTGCATCGCGCCTTTTTGCTCGTAAAGCCAACTACTAATCTGCCCAGAGAAATAGACGCTCTTTTTTATTGGGCGCAGGGGGCGGGGCCTCGGCGCTTTTCCTTCTTTATTTCTTTGTTTCTTCGGGTCTTTGTAGGTTCGTCGCGCCGGTAAAGGAAGAGGATCACGAGCTGCTAGCCGAGCGATGCGTTTGCTCTCTTCGACATGTCAGGTGCACGCGCGCGCCTCGTCTCCTCCGCTCGAGTTCATCCTGCTCGAGAACTTGCTCCGGGTTTCGGTCGAATGTCGGCTGCGATCGTCGCTCGAGGAACTACGGACTCGCGCTCTTATTCTTTTTCTTTTTCCTTTTCTCTTTTTCTTTATCGTCTCACGAAAATGAGATACAAGCGTCTTGCGGCGATACGGAGTCTAGTCTCGTTGCTGCCAGAGTCTGAGAACGTTTTAGGGTTATTAGAAACGAGCTTGGCTCTCCTCAATTATCGCTAGAGTTGTATTATTTTTAACTGCCGCACAATGATAATGCGATATTGAGTCTGGCCAATTAACAATTTATAAGAAATAATGTCGCTCGAGCTAATTAAAATTATTCGAATAACAACGAGCTCTTTATCCGAACAGGACCAATACTCTTGTTCGAAATATCATTGCAAAATGCTTACAACTGCAAATCACGAATGCAGCAATAACAACAACAACACAACAACAATAATAATAATCCAATAATCAGATGCAGAAATTTATTAAACATAAATTTTGCTACTCGTACGCAATTACTCGAACGGAAAAACGAAATTCATAAAAATGTTAATATTTCGACTTAAACGAGCAATCAGCTTCTAGTTTTTTTTGGTTGTTTTTAGTTGCTGTTACGTAAAATTAGCGAAGAGTTGCTGGCAAAGCAGTAAATGCACATTTCGAAAATATATCGGAGCTTATCAAACGTCGTTCCGAATTTGTTAAAATTCCCCGAATCAAATATATTTGAATGTTATTATTTTCGTCAAATTAAGAGAAATTTTACCAAGTTTTCACGATTTGAATAAAAAAATCAACTCGTTTGTCATTTTATTTAAAATAATGGCAAAGATGTATTTAATTAGCAATGTATCGTCGTTTGTTTGGAACGGCATTGTTATCTCATTCAACTGTGCTCGGGTGGAATTTTCATATCCAATTCATAATCCGACTAATGAACGTAAATATTGCTTTCGAGCGCAAATCATTGGAAAATCTCCGTAATGATGATAATAATAATCGAGGGGGGTTAAAATACTCTAATCATCTTGAAATTATTCGAACAGAACAATCGCGGTTTTGCGATTTAAAAAATTTTAACGAATTTCATACGCCTACTGCGATGCGCGAGATTATTAGGTTAACGCGAATAGTTGAGATTTTCACGGAAGAGTAAAGTTAATTTTTAGCGTCTTTCAGCAGTTCAAAGTTTTGATGCGCTCGATCCGCGAAAACATTTTGCATTTAATTTAAGGTAAAACGCGCGCAAACTCTAAACGAGTACCAATACTGGGCTAAACTTTGGAAGCAAATTTAAATTAAATCGCGGCCAGTGTTAACTGCTTTCCAAATGTTACCCAGAGAAACGGTTTATCTTCTCCGAAGCGACTCTTTTGCTTCTGGTTTGTTAGGCGAATAAATTTCGAGAAATCCTAGTTAAACATCGAAGTTGCCAGCGGTGAACTCGAGAATAATTCAAAGGCTGATAGAATTCACTGGGAGATAAAGATAAGGTCGTCGCCGTCGTCGTCTATCGGAACGTACAACAACCAGGGCACGCGCCTCGGTGATAAGGCTTTGGTGCTCGATACATCGCGAACATATTTGCCACAAACACTGTCGATCACAGCGACGATCGCTCTTCTTACTCGAGCTCGAGGGGGAGAAACGACAGAAGATCCCGCTCGAACGTTCCCCGGAGTATCGACGCGAGCTCGCGAGCACAAAGCAACACTCGGCCTCGACGAACGAGGGCCGGGAGCCAACCGCGACAGCCGAGTCTTACCAGCCAACTAACCTATTTGGTCGGGTCGGCGGGCCGGGAGCGACTGGGAGACATCTCCGGGCGCCGAGCGCGAAACCTCCCCGCGGACGCGCGCACCAGAGGCGGAGACACCGAAGCGAGGGTCAGGAGCGGATGGAGCCGCAGCGCCGGGGACAAGGTCAAGAGCGATTCGGCATCCGTCGAAGGTGAGCCGACACTCGCGAGGAAGATCTGCGGATCGCATCGGCACCGGAGTGACAGAGAGAGAGAGAGAGAGAGAGAGAGAGAGAGAGAGAGAGGAAGAGCGAGAAGAGAAGAGTCGGAAAGAGAGAAGAAAAGAGAAAGAGAGAGTGAAAGCTAAACCGCCTCGCCGGCGTTGAGGCTACTACTGCAGGTGTCTCGCGCAGCCGAGGGGGTAATTTTTTCTTCTCGCTTCGTCCGCTTTCTCCCACCCTTAACGCGCCTCTCACTCGCTCTTGCGCGCGCGAACCTTAGGGGCAGTCCACAACCGCCGGCTGCTCTCTCTCTCCCCCCGTCGCAACTCGACTCCTGCCTTCGTCAGTGTTTGCTCACACGGGAACCTCCTGGAAATTATACGGGATTACGCAACGACTTATTTTGCCCCGCAGCTCATCTCCGGCCGCCGCTCAGACTTTTTATAAAAGCCCGACGATTTTTCTCCTTCGCTTGGGCACCTCGACGAGCTCCGCGTTGTGCATTTGATGCGATGCGCGGCGTTTCTGCACTTTTAATAATGCATTTAGCATCCGCCGATAAATCCGTCAGCACTCGGCGGCGCCTCGACTGCTCGATATTAAAAATTAAAAATAAAATGCCTCCTTTCTTGTCAATTTAACGGGTCGTTAAAGTTCGAAGACGCGCTCGGTGTGTACGAAAAAACAAACTGATTCACGCGCTAATTCATCTTTTGTATGGCTACTATCGAACTAGCGATTATCGATTACTTTTTAAAATGTCCTTGTTTGAATGCATAAATTATAACAATTGTATTATGAATGTATGCGCTTTTAATAAATCGTAATTATATCAAAGTATCAAGGCACGTCGAATAAACCGAAAAAATTTTCTTTTTTTTTAATTCTCTTAAGACTAGAATATTAAATTAAGGTTTAGGTGGACAATTTTCGATCCAGTTTGCCAAAAGTATTTTTCCCTGTTTCTATCGAACGTAAATCTTCTGAAATAATACATAATTTATCGTTCCTTGTTCAATTGACGCCTCGAATTTTTTCCATTTAAAATGAATTAAAAAGGAATACAAATGTCTAAAAATATTAATTTTCTTCATTTTTACGTATCAAAGCTCGAAATAAGAAAACATTTCTTTTGCAATGCCTCGCGCATTTTAATAAATACACGGGTATGTGTTTAGTTGAATACATTAAGGACAATAAAGAGAGGATTGCAAAATTCTTGAAATATTTTAAATTGCAATCCCTGCTGCTTTGAAATGTCACACTTTAAAAATATTCACCCACGGCGTATGAAAATACACGCGTAAAAAATTTAGCTCGTAAACGTGATAATCTCGAAACATAACAGTTTTTAACTGCAACTTGCGCTTTCCAATTTTATAGCGGCTAAGCTTACAAGCGCAATAATCGACTCTCGATTTTACTTTTAAATATTACGAATATAATTTAGAAAAAAGCAATTTGCTCTAGTGGCTTATTATATTAAACTTAAAACTTTTTATCTAAGGTTCTAACGTATTTTTAGGAAATTTATGGAAGAGTTTTTAAAGATGAACTAGGAAATTATGATAGGTTCGGTTGAAAGCGAACCTGTAATATCATTTACGGGCGCAATCGCTTTAAGTTTTAAGAATGTGGGAAAAGTTCTTGATCCTCGAGACTCGGGCACCCAAATTTTACTCGAATTTCGATAGAAAACTAATTTCATATTTATGAGAAGTTAAAAATTGATCGAATCAGCAACGCGCGACAAGTTCTAAGCAGTTTCAATCTGTAATTCAAAACGACACTTTTATTGGTAAAATTTTGCGGTTCGTTATTGTCGCATTTAAGTTGGAGTAACACATTGGACTACTCGAAACATTAAAATTTAGTAAAAAAATCAATTGATTGTCCGGAATTTTATTTAAATTAAATAGTGCTCCGATGACATTTTTGCTCTCAATCTTCCCGCGGTAATTTGTAATTAAGAATCATCGCTTTTCTCGATGAGAGCATTTTTCGTCGTTTGGCTCGCACCCATTTCGCACTGCACAAAATCGCGTTTCGTATTATACTCGAAGGTTGATTAAATTTCACTCAACGATTCCTCGAGCTAATTTATTTACTCGTGCTTTCAATTTTCTTCGCAATAACTGAACGTGAGCGAGAAGCTTAAAAAGTATCGGAAGAAGCTCGCGCTAATGCATTATCGCTCGAGGTGAAAAGGAAAAATTTTCCTTCCCAAAAATAGGAGGGAAAAGCTCGAATTTTCGACGAAAATTTTATTAATTATTCTTTTAAATTCCCTGGCAAATGTCGCTATCGCGGAGAATCCGATAAAGCGAGCTCTCGCAGTTGGTAACGTATCGCAAAGATCACGAACCAGCGCACACAGTCGCAGGGCGCATACCTATACGCCCGAGATGCGAATCGCGTCAATATTTTTATATTTTCGAATATGCAGCAGCTAATGAACGAATAAAAGTGAGCGGGAAAAGTCGACGAAATTACAATCGGTGCCCTGTATGCGGTTGCTCTTAGCTACAATCACTGGTTAAGGCACGTGCAGAGGCGCCGATCGATAACTCAACGATTATCAGGAGCATTGCGACGCTCGAGGAAACAATATAAAGGGTAATTACGAATGAAAGTCCTCTAAGCGCATTGCCGTGAACGCGAGTTTGAATTTACGGGACTGGCAATAATGCGCCGAAAACATCTAATCCAACATCTACGTACACGTGCGCGCACTATTAGGTTGGTCGCGCGGGTGCTTAGGTTCTTATACGCGTCGTAAAATTTACGCGACACGCTGAACAAGTTTTTAGCTTTCGTCGAACGCTCGAGTTTCCATTGTGCCGCTGCTCTAAGCCTAATTTACAAAACGTTTGATCACGCGAGACACGGTTTTGCGCTTTTCGGCAAATACGGTAACTTCGTGCCTCCGCTATTCCTACTTGAAACGTTATTCTGTGCAAAACGAGAACTTTTAGCTTTCCATATTATTATTGTTGTTGTTGTTATTTTATTATTTTTGCGTTATTATTGAGTTGCTGAGATAGTGACTCAACTACTACAGTACAACTACAACTACTTTAGTAAGGCAGCTTTATGAATACGATACTAATAACGGGGCTTCCAATTAAATCTCTTTCACAATAATCAAAGAAATTAAAAATGCTCGCCATTAGTGGCTAATTTAGCGTTTCGCGCGACTTTAAATATTAAACAATAAATTTCGGAATATACGCGGTTAGTAATAGTAATAGCAACTTGTTGTGCTGTAACCTTTAACGTCTTACTAATTTTTGATTATAATTGAAACCCATAACGCAACATCTACTTTCTGTGTTCTGTAATATTCGTAATTAACAACTTCGATTAATAAACTATGACTGTTAGTCTAATTACAATTATAATTATAATAAATACGATTAATTAATTTTTCATAAGAAACGCGTGAACTTAAATAAAAATATTTTTGCACGATAAGTAACAAGTAGTCGATCTCGTATTTTTAGATTTTTGAACGATAAAGTCGTCGAAATTTGATATTTCATTCGATAAATTAGATATTTTTGTCTAGAAATGCATCGCTAAACTGCAACGCAATAAATTGTAACATTTTATTAAATAAATAGGTGAAAGGCTTAATAAATCTAATTCTAACATAACGAGATTATCATAATAATAGGTTTTCAAATATTTAACAGTGTGAGAGTCCCTTGATGCGTTTTCTCCCACCCTGTCCTGTTTGTTTTCCTTCTCTGCCTCTCGTCCTTTCCATCTCCTTATTTTCTCTTGTTCCCTCTCTCTCTCTTTCTCTGTTTTCGTAGCTCTCGCGCGTCGCAGGACTTTGCGCAGATGCAAGGATCGAACTAACGCGTTTTAATCCACACACGCGCGCACGCAGACACTAAAGCATAAGTACGTATCGTAAATTCTGAGTAATTTTAAAACAACGCTGAAACGAGAAATTTATGTCCTTTACGGCGTAAGAAGGTGTGACTCATTATTGCGTGAGTGTTTTATATGTAGAGCGAGTAATAAAATTTATTATGAATTTCTGGGAAAATCTTTTATTGGCGGCCTGATGGAAGTATCAGCCGACGGTAAATGTAAACTGGAAACGACATTGCTCGTATATTATGATAAAATTCGCGGACATTTTCTTTATTCGCAAATTTGGTCGTTTTATTAAACGAATTAAATGTACCGACTCTTTGTTCAACTGCAGTTGTTTCGAAAATTTAATTTTTTTTTTTTTTGACGATAGTCGAATTGTTTTCATTAAAACCCAATAGCCGGACCATCCCATTTTTGCAACAAGACTCGTATGCTCAATTAAGCGATCAGAATTCAAAGCGAGGATGCGTCAACGAGTCACTCCGTCAGCAACAAAGTAGACTGTTTTAAAAAATCATTCAACAATCGCTCGCAAATCTTGAAAAATGGAAAAATTCGTATTCTCATTCGAGGAAGTAGTAAAGGGAACTATTACGTCGGCAGTAGAGTATTCCTTTTTTCACGCGACTCGGTTTTATCGCATGTACGAAGGTGTTGCCAGGATTCGTGTTAAATTACAATGATCGCATTGATTTTTATCAACACTTTTATTATTTTGCTCGCCATTTTACGCAGAGCTTTTACGATTTCCGAAATGATTTCTTAATCAAGTGGCATGTAGCCTGCGCAAATTACAACGAAACTCTTGAATCATCGTAAATTTGATTTTTTTTTTTGTTTACCAATTGAGCCGAATAATCGTTATTTTTATGTTTCGTTTATTAATACTCGAGCATACAATAAAAGCGGCTGCTTTTGCGAATAAAATGAATGTAATACACGGGGGAAGCCGACAAGCACGTTTGTTGGAAAAAAGTTACTTTCGAAAGCTACAATATTTCGTTTATAAAAAATGCATCCGAATATTGTTCAACAAATTTCCATTCGACGAGTCCGTTGCCGAGTTTTGCTTGAAAATTCCATTGTTTTCGACTCGGCGTTAAAAAAGTGTTGGCCCTCCGCCGTTTATTCCGACAAACGCATTTTGAATAAAATCTGTAGAATTATAGAAAAAAGAGAGACCGAGCACGACGAGCTTGCCGGAGTGAAGGAAAAATCGATAAAAAAACTCTCGCTTCCGAGAGCAAATTGTTCGACTGTATCTTTCCAGTTGTCTCGAAATAAATAGGAGATTAATGAAACGTGGAACGAGGGAAAAAAGCCCGAATCTCCGATCGACGCGAAGAATAAAGAAGAAGAAGAAGACGGAACGAACAGAAGCCCGCGCTTCCGTAGCTGTAACATCTCTATAATATTCAAGCGTTACAGCGACGCTCCCCCAGCGTATCTAACGGCAATCGACGTAATTCACTGCATTTCTTTTTTTCTCGGGCGTCTCTCTCACGCGCGTGTGTGTGCGTGCGTGCAGAGCGAAAAAAGCCAAGCCGAGAAGTGGAGAGAAACCCTCCTGACCCAAATACGCGGACGCACTCCGAGCCCTTTTCCTTTTTGCGCGGCAACGTTTTCGGCTAATGTACACCTCCGAGATTTTTATCGCAATCTCCCCGGACACATGTCCTTTTATATCGCTGACAATAGCAGAGGATGCATTTTTTAGGAGTTCCGGTTGTTGCGGATACTACCTACGGCAGCTCTGATGAGAATAAGAATCGAGCGACGCGTGGACCGAGCTTGGAAAATTGGATAATATAAAGTGGAAAGTAAGGTATGACAAATGAAACGGCCGAGATAAGGTGAATAAGATTTCGGCGCGATCGCGCCATCGCGAAAATCGAACGATTTCAAAGTTAACGTTACACGGCAATGAAGTTTTCGACTCTTTGTCGTATGCGCAATACTTGCCGTTCGTTGTTAAAAATCTGAATCTTCGAATTCGCACAATTAAATTACGCGCGTTTCTGCGTTGCTGGTTAAATTAAATTCTCGGTAGGTAAAAATTTTAACGATCGAATCGATTGGTAAAATAAGCTTCCATCCTACCGAGCACGCCCCTGGATTATTATAATAAAGCGACGATTAATATTCGCGTGCGCTAAATTAAAACGGCGATTTTCGTTTTTTATCGCATAATTATAAACTCCAAGCTTTCGAATTTTACATCAACTTTGGCCCGAGCTCGTGCATCATTATCGATGCAAGTTTGTCCGTTTAATTTAACGATCGACTGTTACAAATTATCTAAATAATCCGGGCGCACTTGTACGAGCAAATTAAATTAAGTAGTACTCTTTCCTAGTGTAACGAGAGAATAACGAAAATAACAATTCTATTTTCGGATATTTTGAAAAACAAATTTTATCTCCTCCTCAAGGAGTCGTTTAATCACAAAGTCGTAGAAAAGTATCGACCATTTTCACGGACAAGTCGCAACTAGCGTTCGTTTTTCCTCGCGGCGATAAATTATTCTGCAGTTTTGGTGTTAAGAACTTGTCGACATCTTGCCCGTCTCCTCGACGTTCGTACAACGATTATCAGGCGCGCGTCTCGCCTTGTTTTTCTTTCCATATTTTTTGTCCATTTCTTCTCTCAATGCCGGAGATAAAAGTGGTGGCTTCGCGTTGAGTGGTCGGAGGGTTCGTGCGTTAGATAAAGGCTCGCCTGGCTATTATGGATTATTTATAATCGCCCCCAAAGAAATAAGGATGAATAATAAATTCCTCCAGACGTCTAACTTTTTTTTCACGCGGTCAATTTAGTCGCTTATTTACTAACAGCGGTATGGAACAAACATCGCCCACTCGCCCGAGTCGGAAAAGGTCACTCAAGGTTTTCCTTTGCTGGTGCGTTTAATAAACATTGAAAAAACTGCTTATGATATCGAATTAAAGATTAAAATGTAAATATTACCGAACGAAATACGTATGCATCTTCGAGAAAATACGCGAATTAAAAATTCTCTCTGACGTGAAATCGATGCAACGGGAATATCGGAAATAACTCATCAAACATAATGCTAATCCTTGTACACGTTAGTCGGGATATACATAAATACATATATACATGCGTAAGCTCTTGCATTAGCAAGTCCAAGTTGGTGGTCGTTCAACAGTGAACGAACTTCGAAAATCCTTCTCATCCAGTAACCGAGACATCCTTTTCATAAGAAACGTGCTATTTGCCATTCCCAGATCCGATGGTCGAAAAGTAACCGCGAGTCAACTCGATTTGGGAAAGTGAGCCAATGAAGAGGAAATTGAAATCGATAGACGCGGCACAAAAATAAGCAAACCCAAACTTGAACGAAAGCGGACTGGAGAAATTGATAATTGATAATTGATATAAATGGTCGAGAGATTTACAGATTATGTTGGACGAAGGGAATGTATTTAAGAGTTTGTTGGAAAAAAGGTCTTTAGATCCTCTAAATTGAACGTCCGAAACGATTTACGTCAAGTAATAAGTATTTAAAGCATCTCGGTTGGACGATATTCCGAGAAGAATATGCTTGAGCGTTGCTTTTCGCAGACTCGGATAGCCCAATTTAGGGTGAACGAAGTCAAATAAGGAAACAGTAATCTCCTTATCAAGAGCAATGCTTCGAGTTCTTTGAAGTCGGGGTAAAGAAGAAAATTTTAGCGAGCGCATCAACGCGAGCAATCAGTGAAACAAGTTGTCTGAGCGAAAAGATGAAAAGACGAAAAATAACTTTGTCCAAGTAGCCGTGCGCTGGGTTGAAATTTAATTTGTTGTTCGCCGACGGCTCGGAACAACAATATTGAAGCAGCATCGATGGACTTGGACGGATGTACTCGGAATGCGAAACGCGAAACTCGCAAGTCGAGATCGGCTGCCTCCTGCACCATATTAAAACTCCGGCCGATCCAACGGGAACGGATTTTTTTAAAGCAGCATAAACTCGGGATCGCAATCCTCGAAAATTGCAAAACTCTATTGCACTCGGGAGCGCAAGAGATTGCGAGTGCGAAATGAAATAGCCAATCGACTAACTAAATTAGTAACTAAGAGCAAACTTACAAGTCTATTATCTGTAAGTGAAGTTGCCTCTGCTGAGATGACGCGTTTATCAAATAGTTTCGTTGAATTCCATACGAATGCCGGCGAAACTCGTGTCCGCGCTCTTATAACTCCGATGAAAGCAAAACTATTTACCGTTTTTGCTTTTAATTGCGCGCGGAGAACACGTAACGGAATCCCTTTAATCGTCCTCGTCGTTGGCGCGTAATCGCGCAACGCTTAATCGAATAGCGAATGCAGGCTTTCGCGGACGTGGAAGCGGCGTTTTTGCAATTAATCGCGGGACTCGACGGGGTGCGGGGAAGAAAAACAGCACTCCGACGAAGCTCGGAAGAGCTTAAATTTCCGGAGGTTCTCAATTTTCCAGGGGCACGGCCAAGGATTCGTCGACGAGGCGCGAGCGACAGTGAAAATCCATTAGTTGGATATTCGATCAGCTTCCGGGAAACATGGCTTTTATTAGCTCGCATAAACTGCGCCCTGGAACTGCTGCGGCACGACTCGATTTTTCCTAGACTTTTAATGCGAATCGACGACGGCGAATTGTCGGTGAATTGTCAGCTAACGCCTGCCAAGGCGACTTTACCTATTCCTCGGCCACTACTGGCAGCCAATTCTTTCAGGGGTTAGTTTTCCTCCTCCCGCCTAGTGATTGATAGATATTTATATTCCGAGGATCTCTTTTACGAGCTCGTACTTCATTTCGTTCTCTCGAGCTTTTTTCGCCTTGGCCATCGGTTTTCTTATTACTGTCGACTGCTCTTGATATCACTGGATCTGAAATCCGTTACGTCCTGTCGTTTTCATCGGTTCCTTATCGATTCGCAGAAGCGCAATGGACAGAGCAGTTGTGAAGGTTCGACCGTGTCGCGGGAATAAATCATCTTTCGCGTTGCCCGTAAAAAAGCGTGCTTTGAACGATTTTAACGAACTTTCCCACTAGTCCATGCTTAACGAAGAGTAAACTCTTCGTTAGTGTTTCGGGAAAAACGTCGAAATGCATAAACAACTCTGCAGTTCGGCAGCGATTAAAAAATCGATAAATTTTGTTTAGGTCGCGCGAGGGACGAGGAATAGGCAATTGCACAGTGGTGTTGCTGTTGTGTACGGTATCCTAAACGTATTCGTGGATACGTGCCGTATCAAATGCCTAGTGCATTTACGCATTCTGCATAGTGCGGTAAAATAATATTGCAGTAAGCCATTGTGAAATAAATTGCAAATTAAAAGGGCAGAAAGAAAACTAGAAAAAGTACGAGCTTTGAAACGATAAATGCGATGGAAAGTGCGTTAGAAATGCTGTTTTGCAGTTTTTAAAAATATTTCAGCGCACGTGTTTGTAATATCGAATTTAACGAAATCCGAATTACGAGCGTAAATTAATTATTTTTCAACATTCGCCGTTCGTTGATTTTTTTCGTATATTTTACAAGCGATACAGATGGGTTTTCAGTAGTGCAATTATGGAATTTTAATGCCTGACAATCGAGAAACGGATCTTTTCGTTAAACACGCAATGCGTCAACATCCGAATAATCCTCCGTAAAAAATTCAGCTACGATAATTGATTAAATACACGCAGCGACGAATGTATTATGAACAATCATTGCTTATTCACGGAATGTACTTCTATTTTAGGCAGCATATTTAAAATCGTTTCAAACGAGGTTAATTACGTTTTCCAAATGTTTTTATCAAACATTATCGAATTTCCCTGATGAGAATCCCTAATGCGCTCCAAAGAATCAACAGACTTATTCTTTTCAATTCTTAGAGCGAGGAAAACTGAGAAAAGTGAAAAGATAAATTTACATGCTTCGTCTACGGCGCCAAGTGAGAAATAATAACGAGATGAAAAGACGAAATATCGCCGAGCGAGAAAAATTGATGCGTTTAAATTTATTTTATCCTCTTAATAATCATCATAACTGCGCCTGTTTCGGAAAATTGTTGACAAATTTAGCGTGCAAAACGCATTACTCGCGCCACGATCAAACTTTTCACAGACCGCCTAGAGACAAAAATTGACTTACTTCTACTGCTATTGAATATTTACAATTACACGTTCGTTGCCATTAAAAGCAAATATCGAGTTATTTAGGGGCGTACATTTAACCGCGAGGTATTCATTGGGGCACGTAGAAGCGTCTTCTCATCTTTCAATTTCGTTCAAAGAGATCAAAATTACGCGAAAATTTATGCATATAAAGCGAGAATTAAAATGAGGCTAAAATTTCCTCGACAATCGTCCGCGCAATCGAGATAATTTAAAAAATTCCTCAATTCGAACGATCGAGCGTTTAATTCGGAACCCGTATCGAGTCTCCCATCCGCCGAACCGACGAACGACCTTAAAAAATGCTCACGCCGCGTAACTCATTAGGAGGGCGATAAGAGCAGATGTGTCGGGTAGTACAATGTAGTAATTACTTCCGGAGCTTTAATTGTGATCGTCGTCGAGCCCGTGAAACGAGATTTTGGCTCGAAAACACGCGCGTCTACAATCTACGATCTGCACTCGTCTACTCGACTCTCGCTCATGTTTCGCTTTCCCTCGCATCGCCCCCGCAAAGCCAGAGACGAGAGCAGCAGCCGAAGCTGCCCGAACGCGATTCCGGAATCGGAACGAGCGCGTGGGAGTTGACTCCCGTACCCCGTCTCGCACCTCGTCAGCGGGGAACCGCAACGCGCTTGCCGATAACAGCCGCCCCCGCGACAAATCGATTGCCCCGGGGTTCGGGGCCGCCCCCGCAGGTGCAGCGTCAATTTTTCGCGAGTGGAAAGTCCGGGAGCTGCGGTCGGGAGATATCGAGAGCGCTTTTCCTCGATTTCCCTTGTGCTGTCGCTGGATTTATGACTCCTTAAAATCACGTGTCCGAGGAGCTCGTGACTCGCGCACACAACCCCAAAGAAGTCACAGGCGCAGACCAACAACGTCGTCGTCCGCCAGCTCCTCCCCCAGCCGCTCCTGGTTATTTCTAATGACGGGAGAAGGTTAACGCGCGAGGTCGGCCTTGGACGTAAACACGAGCGAGCGACGGAGAGGTGGGAAAACGTCGGAGCTCGACGCGGACGGGGCTGTACTCACTTGGAGGCCGGCTGCGTCGCTTCCTGGTTGGCGCATCCTCTCCTGGAGCAAACGCACTGGCGACGTACTCGCGGCAGGAGCTTCCGCTGCTTGGAGGGGACGGGGGCCGCGGCGCATCCTTCGCGGACGAGCCGAGGACGGAGAGTGCGCGTCGCGACGCCAGCTCTTCCTCTCTCTCTCTCTCTCTCTCGCTCGCTCGCACGTGCGCGGCGTTGCCCTGCGCCGGCGGGTGGGATGTGGCGGGAGGGGGGCGCCGAGACGGGGGCGTCAGCGGACCGACGCCCCCGAGGAAACTTAACCGGGACCTCGTCTTTTGGACGCTTCCCGCAGAGGCCCCAACGATCTTTTGAGGATTTGTCGGCTCGCGGGAGCCGAGGATGGGGCCAACCCTCGAGGGGAGTCTTTTCGGGTCACTTTAACGCTCTCCGCTCGGTTCTAATCAATTTTAGTTTGTAAACAAAAGTTTTCATCGATTTTGAAAGCGTAATCTGTTTAGCCGCTGATCACGTGTCGTACTGATCCTTGAAAAATCTTTACAACCAAATCCGAGGCGGTGAAAGTGGTGTGAGAAATTTTCATTGAAATTTCAAGAACTTTGCACACTCGAGATAATTATCCGCCGGGAAATCGATACACGGTTGTTTTAAACATCTCGATTACAATTTAATTTAAGAATCCTTATGGTTTCGTAATAAATTTACATTTTATTAGAAATTTATCATTACCGCTCTTGCGAATAAATCAGCGTACGAAATGAAAATGGAATTTCCATTAGTTTTCCTTCAAATAACTTCATTAGAAGTCTCCGTTGCGGACAATTAGAAGCATAGTTTAATAATTTTGCATTGGTAAATATTGCATGATTTTGACTTATCGAAATATAAATTTTGCAAATAATCAAGGAATGTGTAATTTATTTTGTTAAAAGTACAATTAAATGGTTCTTGTTTGATTTATCCGTTATAATGAAATTACATCTTCACCCATTACTCCAACTCCTTTACTTACGTGTTAAAGTATAGGTATTTATTTTATATATCAAGCAAGACGTTTGAAAATATATTTTTTGTAGATGCTTAATAGTAATAGAGTTTCCAATTTCGATGGAATAATGCCTATTTATTTGAATAAAAAATATCGCCCGCGGAAAGAAGATAAAACATTTCCAACTTCGACTGGCTGCTGATAACGAAATAATGGATTACGCAATAAATAAAAAATGGCGCTTGTTGATTAATTAGTTAAGCAATTATAAAGCTGAGATTTGAATCCAATAAATAAATAATGAAAAAGGAAAGAAAATTCTGTTGATAAAAATTTCTGAGCAGGGAGTGCGAAACTCGAAACGCTTATTTCTTTAATTAATTGCTTTATTGTTTCAAGACGAAACGCTGAGATGAAGTTTCTTCAAAACAATCCTCTCGTATTATAAATGTATTATTATATTGTACGCCCTTGTTTCTAATTCATCGGGTAAGTTTAAGTTGAAAAGCATTTACAGTTTAAAATTTTTTAACTTTGAATTTCAAAGAAATTGGGAGAACTTTTTAATGTTATTATTCTAAAACGAGTCGGTCTGCTCAAAATTATACCGCGATCGAGTTTATCTTTAAATTTATAATTAATATTATGCTTATTCGTTGCGCAATACAATAAAAGCAGTTGTGTCGAGGTTATTTTTATAAACCCCCAAATTTAATTTGTTTTTTTTTTTACTTATTGCATAAAGCTTACATTATCGTGGCCTACAGCGCGACAAGCGAATTATGCAGTTCCTCTAAATGCATTTTCGACGGATCAATGTCGTTCGATAAAGGCTGCCCAATATAATCAGGGAACAATGCAAATGTAAAGTATATTTGTAATTTTGGAAGCTCAAGGAATCGGTTGTATAATTACATAAACATACGAGTTCTTTTTCGATAAAAGTGTGCAGACGTATTGTAGGCAACTGGAAATCCAACTCACCTAATAATGGGAGCACTGAAGAGCGCATTTTCAATTATTAAAGCATTTTCACTGGGGAAATGTTGTTAAGACAGCGTTTGCCTCAAACGTTCTCTTTGCGAGAGGAGCAAAAAAAAAAGCTAATACGGACTCGCAAGCGAGCTTGCGAGTTTTCATAAAGGAACAATTTTAAAAGTAGGCTAACCTTTTCATATTTGCTAAGTGATTTAAAAAGCACTCGCGACTCCATCCGTTCGAGTTGCTGGATGAAGTCATCACCAACGGCCGATAAAACGAAGACTCGGTGAAAATGAATTTCGATGCGGCGAGACTTTCCCAGCACTCGAGCCCAGCAGAGCCGTTTCCAGACAATTTCCAAGATAAATGCTGGAGTCTTAAAACGTAAGGTTGCGTCTAAAAAAGGCAGCGCGAAAAGCGACGGTAAGATAATGCGGGGCCAGCAAAGCTCGTGCAAATAACGCCAACAAACTTTGCTCGGAAAAATGCACGAGTGCAGTATCTTCTCTATATTTAACGACATTTGCAATTGGAACGAGATGGTCGATGCGCAGTCAAATGAATTATTTATGCGAAAAATATATGGCCCGAGACGGCGAATAAAGTAGCGCCTGTGTCGTGAAATAATGAAAAAAAAAAAAAAAAATCAAGAAGTCGTATAACGAGTCTCGCGCGAGTCTTTAACACATTTTCCTGCGCACACGCACGCGTAAAAGCTGCAATGGAAAAGTTCTCGTCCTCTTTTCTTGCGCGCGAACAAAAGCAAAAGCCTGTTATTATTACGATTTCAAATATTATAACAGTCCTTTATCAATGACATTCTTTTCTTCGTTTATCATTTCCCGCATCTCGCCCGCTTCGTTTTTATAGCGACGACCGGGTTACCGAGTGACCCAGACATTTCGCATACAGTGACTCCCGGAAGAAAATAGGTTACGGTTCAATATTTCCGAGCGCCAGTTGTAAAATATAAATGTCTCTCGACAAAAGCTTTTTCACCCCCTGGCTGCACAAGCCCTAAAACATTTACCTATATTTAATCGCAGTCTAAAAATGCACAGACAGTTTTATTTACCGACATTGGCCCTCGATTAATTTCGCGCCCTCGTTTTTCTCCGGAACGCGAACTTTTTACGCGGCATTCGAAGACAACAACGGCGCGAACTTGAAGAGTCGCGCACAGAGACTGTAACCGAAACGAAGCTGCAAGGGCTGTTTTTCGGATCCAAGAATTACACTTGACTTTCAAAGCTTTTTAGAGAACACCAGGGTGAATTCGGTCGTTTTAAAAGGACGTTCTTAAAGTTATAAATAGACTGCTTATTCGTGCGCCGGAGTCTTTCGGAAAACAGACTTGAAATTTCATTCCTCGGAACGAAGATTCGGCAAACAACTTTTCATATTTATTACTTGTCCTGCTACAATTAAGCCAAGTACACTTTTGCTTGCTGAAAATAAACAATCGTTATATCGTTTCTAATCCATTAGAGCGACAGCTAAAGTTCGTATCTCTAGAGCTGAAACGTATACCTAAGCATATACGTTGAGTTATAAAAATAATAGAATCAGCATCGTACCAAATCGCTTTGCTAAGTAATTCCTGCTTAATTAGAGAAACGCGTTGTTCGATACTCGTCATTAGCATGATCATTTTTATCCACGACCATACACAGGCATACGTTTAATTAGGCTGTTCTGCCAGCGGAACCGCGAAAAGTCAATAGTTTCCCGGCGATTATCAATTGATCGAGCACAAGCAACCCTTATTATATTGGATATAGCTTATTTAAATTATCGCTGCTCGAGTTCGAATTGAAATTGGGATCTGCGATGAGGATCTATGGACTCGTCGGTGGGATCTGATTAAAAACCATACGGTTAAGGGCGCGCATAGCTTTAATTAACAAAAATAATAGTACTTAGACCCTTCGCACGACTTTGAACATTCGAAAGAGTTGCAATAATTTTTTCTCTTCGCGATTTATTCATCACGCGAACTATTACTACTAATAACATACTCTGCGCTGCTTATAATTTCGAGAAAATGAGCTTTTCTAATTTTAAACATATAAATACCTAATCGATCGTAATTTTAGCCAATTAAAGAACCTTGAATATTTCCACTTTTTCGTTATTATTAGTTTTTAACGCGAGCTGTTAACAGAACTTTGCGACATTTTATTCACTACGAGACCAGCTGACGCGACAATACACATTTTACTCAAAACGACGGCAAAATCAATTTCGTAGTACGAAAAGGTTACGACAGTCAATCGGTGTTTTAACGATAAAAGATAAAACATTAATTATGCAGATACGTGATATAAAAAAAGCAGTGATAGGTATTCGATTGAAAATACGTAATCGTTGCACAAATATTGTTCCGGAATTCCGTCTCGACGTTTCCACTGAGAAGCTGCAAAATATTCGATTCTTCAAGAATGAGTTTTTAGTATTGATTTTGTTTCAAATAATACGCACATCACTTGAAATAATTGCAGCGAAGAACAAATTAATTTTGGAAATTGTTCGCGTTGAAAAAATTTCGCCGATATAATTGCTTTTAAATAAAAACTATTTGCGCAATATTGGATGAATAAATATTTCATCGCGGTTTACAAAATGCACTTTTAATGCGCAAAAAGTATTTAACGATTGTTGAAAACGTGATTGTTTTTATCGACCCTCGTAACGTAGACCGACGGATTACTTTTAGCACACTGGATTTTATTTATATTTTCAGCTCTTATCAGTTGTTGTTGTTGTTGTTGTTGTTGTTGGGTACTAGAGGTTGGGCGTGGTTCAACGATTAGTTCTTGGTATTAGTCACATTATCTATGTTGTTGAACTTCTTTACAACGCGATATCGTGGAGCTGCGTGGGAATAGCAGGTGAACTCTTTATTTTTCTCAAGCGATACTCGCCGCTCTTCCCTTCGACTTCGGTCCCCTTTTCCAGTTTTCTTCTTACACCCCCTTTCGTACTAGCACAAGCCCCCGCTCTTCTTACAATCTCTCACCGAATTTAAATTTTTCAACGTCACTTCTCGCGACTTGTTCATTACCCACTGACTGCATTTCTTTCTCGAATTCACCTAAGTTTATTGTTTCTCATTTATTGTCGCCCGCGCCGCAGTCCCCAGGTTGACGTTAATTCTCCTGGAATATAAAACGTGCCGCTGACCGACGTCGGGTGAAAACGCGCTTTTGTCCCTTCCCGACCCTAAAATCTGCGCTGGCCAAACTGATGCGTCACTCAAAATAACAATAAAGATAAATAATAAAACGTTTTACAGGTTCGCCAATCCACGGCCGCGCCCTCCAAGCGTCTGGATTTCTCGTAGAGGGAGAGGCGCGATCTTGAATGTCGAAAAAAATGGTATGGGATGTGAGCCGCGCGTTTTTAATAATATAAATGTCCCGAAGCCTAATGGAGAGAAGTGGAAAGAACGAGAGCGAGAGAGAGAGAGAGAGTAGGAGTCGAAGCGCAGTTTCCTTATCACAACCCTTGCCCGTGCTCACGAGCGAAACTGTCATTTCTCTCGCAGTATCACCTGCTAAATAAATTAGCGTGCTTGACCATTTTCACCAGTTTTAACGTAAAAATACTCCCAAAATAAATGACCTGATTAAATGTAAAGTAATAAATGATAATCTTGTCGAACGAATACTTTTAAAAAATTTGTAGCACACCTGTAAATATAGTTCGCGCATTTAGATACAATTGTTTCACTTTAACGATACATTTGGACGCTACATTGTAAATGTATCGTTGAGACTTAAATTGTTTCGAGCAATTTAAACGTTATTTAAGGAATGGGTTGGCTTGTCTGTGCACAAAGCACTTAAATTTGGGCAAATGAAAATCACGTTCGAAATAGAACACTCGAAGCCTTTCTAAGGTAAATATGAAGTTCCTAGTCCTTATCGCTGGCGTCGCTTTAATAGCCGTACTTTGCAAAAGGTGAACTCGTAGAGCGAACGAGTGCATTTTCGCTCGATACTGCCGGTGTCAAAAATATCGGCTATGCTAATTCGTGATCGAACTTGGCAACCTAACTTTCGACCCACACGCGCAGCTTGAAAGTTGTGTAGTATAAGCGGTTGAAAGGGGCGCGAATCGAAGGGGGAACGTCTTGAGAAAAGCAGAGCCGAGGAGAGCCTTAAGTGCTATCGATCCGCTGGCTCTTAGTGAATGGGAGGGACAATCGGCGCATAAATCGCGGGCTCGAATCGGCGGCGATCGATTGTAACCTTCGCCTCGCGACTGGACATTAAGGACATTGCACTTGTTGATTAGTGCTTTTGCTCGAACTTGTTGCGAAAGAGCGAGACTTTTCCCCGCTATTTTTCGCCTCTTCTTCATTTCTCCAGAGACGCGCGACTTTTCCAGCGGCAGGCCGCGGAAATAGACTCTGCTATTTTTGAAACTGCTCGCGACCGACTTCCGTGGGTGCAACGCATCTTATGTTTACGCGTCTCGCATTGATTTCTGTCGCGTCAAGTCGTTAAAACGGATTTGCATCCCAGACCAGAGCGTCGCGTGTTAAGTCCAAGTCCGCGGCTTCACTTTATGACGACTAACGACGACGAGCTTACATTTATATAAAGCATTATTTCGTATTATTTCAAGAACTCCTGTCTAAAAGCAAAGCTCGAACTTGCCCGGCTTTGGAATATTTAAATCTCAGGGGGCTTAACGAACTGACCCGCGCACCTATTATTAGTGACATAACCTACAAACGAGCATGTGTAACGCGTATCTCTTGAAATCGAAAAGCAATTACGCCCTGCACATCGTGTGTGTCAGCGGCAAATTGTTAAATAATTAACTTGGTCATGCGCACTCCGGCTTTAATCGCTGACCCCGGAATCTCCAATAGCAGCATTTTACCGCAGAATATTTTTAAGTCCTCCGCTCCTCTTACTTTGACATTTATGAGAATGAATATTCGCTTTATATTGGCTTTTATTTAGCGACACTCGTCTTACTTTTAATTACTGCACGGACGTCGTTTACGCTCATCTTTTGTTGAATTACGAAAATAATAAATTATCCCTATTATGCCTTGATTTATTATCTAAGATTGACATTACGCGCTTCGGGATAATTAAGTCGCGTAGGAGCGGATCTACGACTATAATTTATATTTAATTAAATGCGTTGGCACGATTAATTAGTTGTCCTAAAATTGAAGCGAACATTTGGTACTTACGTTTGAAACTTGATTCGTGTTGAAAGTGTTGCAAAGAATTTGAATTTGTATTCGCGCGAGTGAAATTAGTGGAAATTCAAGTAAACATTACCGAAGACTAGCAGAGTAATTAATCTCAATCTGATTAATTGCGTTTGAAAACAGTGTGTATTGGATAAGATTTATCGAATCCGTCCGAAACGAAAAAAAAAGAACAAAAATTAATACACGAATGGGGGGGGGTCAAATTGTAATAACTGCATTAGCGAGCGTGAATTGCGTCTTTTTTTCATTTGGTGCCAGACCGGAAAAGCAAATACCTATGAGCCCTTAATATTTTCCTCTGTCTTCGTTCTTATCGGCTTATCGCGCGACTCGGCGTGCGAGCATTTTTCAATAGAAGCAGAAAGCCGACGAAATCCCTGGAAACGCGCAGCGAACGACGCCCTCGAAGAAATTAATAAAAAGGAGGGAAAAAATAGGAGCGCCATCGTGTTTACCGACGACGGCAAGGAAAAATACGTGGCGCTCGATTGAAAAGCCTTTGGTACGCGTTTCCCCCTCTCCCGAGCCATCCGTTTCATTACTCCGGCGGTGGCGCTTGAACGTGCGTCGCGACGACAATCCGCAATTTTCTACGACGCTTCGTCGGCAGCTTAAAAGCGCCGGCACAAAGACACGAAGAACAACGTGTGATCGAGGTGTCGGCGGGTCATTAAAAAAATGCGCTTTTCGTCACGGCCCTGGCGAAGAAAATGCCGGATCGATATCTCGCTCTGACCTCAATTTAGGCTGACTTTTACCCAAATAATCCAACTTCCTATTTATTACCTGCGAGAACCCAGTCGCTTATTTATTAATACCGATTTGCCGCTCGCGGCACGAACTTACGTACTCTTTTTTATTGAGAAGTGCACGAATTTTTATGGTTTCGATTAAACGAGATTACCGTCGCGACTACTTTTGCCTTTAATACTGAAAAATCGGTGCATTTGTTATTTATTAAAATTCCAATTAAATTCATACTAGCTTTTTCAGACACTCGAAGCTTCTTGTTATTTAGTAAGTTTGCAAAGATTTTATGCTTAGGAAAAAGGTAGATTTATGCGCTCAGCTTTTTTAATACCTTTTTTATGAGTACTTCTGAAGATTATTTGAATACTTCAACATTTTTTAAAACTAAAAATTGTTCAGACTCCGTAAATAAACAGCTTTTAAAGTACGTAACTTTTGTACATATAGTGAATTATTTGCATATCGTTATTTCCAAGCATACATTGTATGTTGTAAACACATCTGTTGTAAGAAGTAATGTACTGAATTATTCGTTAGAAATGAAAATGTCTCGTATAGAATTATTTTACGTCAATGGTAAATTATTAATATCGTATTTGTTTTCTGCTCCTGTGCTTGCAGATCGAATATCATCAATCCTTTTTTATAGGTTGCTAGATGTTTGTTAATTAATTATTATTTTAAGAATTTAAAAACTAATCCGCGCTTAATATTTCAACGATTAAAAAATACTTTTCCTACTATTTTATTATATTAATAGAAATTTGGATATAGAAAATTTCCTTGTGTGAAATATTTGCTTGTAACTAAACAATACTAATTTTCGGGTATTTAGTATTTGAAAAAGACAGTTTTTCATCCATAATATACTTATAAAAGTTTTGAATCCTCCTTAAGGAAAAGTACAAAACTGATTTCAATTTGTGAAAATTTATATGAGTAATCTTCAGCAAATTCTGGAAAATACTAAAAATATTTTATCTGTAAAAAATCATATATTGAAAGTGTATGAAATATGAAAATGTATAAAAGAAAATTGTAATGTATTATAATAATTATTATATTGTTCAATAAAAAAAATCGATCTAACCATCTGCCTAAAAAGATTTTAGCTTGTTGTATTCTGTGTTTTTTATAAAAAAAATTCCATAAAAATTATTATTGTTATATTTGTCTAAAAACGTTTTGGAATACTCTTCGATAAAGATTTTATAATGAACATCACTCTAATACACAATATAATCTAATTTCTTATCGGAATAAATTCATGAAACTTTTTAAGGCATTTTTAGTCGATTAAATATAATTTTCCTGCAAATATAACGCGCAGAATGATGGATTTATTATTCTTATTTATTTATAGCAACTAATTTAAAGTTTTTGTTTTAGTAATTGTTTGAGTTACAATTAAAAGAAAAAATTAGTATCTGCTCCGACGCAATTTATTTTACAAAAAATGCTATCACTATCTGTCAGTTGATACAAATAAGAATCGAAAAATTGTAAATAATCGTTTGCAATTACTTATCAACTTAAAACCTTGTATTTAGAGAAATTAAGTTCAGCAAATAATGCAATGTAAGTGTAGAAAAATCAAATAGTGCGTTTGAAAACTTCAAATAATTTATTAAAAAATATATTTTTATCTAAGAGATTTACGTATTTATTGTAAATTAGAAATTATGTCATTTAACGAAGATGAAAAAATAACATCTTATTAAAAGTCTTGCATTTAAAAATTTGTAAAAGTAATTGTATTCAAACTATGAAAAAATGATTAAATTATTGATCTTATAATAGCAAATGCAATAATTTTCAATTTAATAAAAAGATGTAGAAATTAAAGTTTTTAACGACAGTATTAAAAAAGGTGAATGAATATTAAAGATGTGTGTAAGAAAGTTTTGATGGAGAAACTTTTCCTCCGCGTGCAATGGGGTTGGCAAGGGCTAATTTTCATCACAGTTGAAGTGATAAATAATAAATAATGTGTGTTTGATAAGAAAAGAAAATACACAAATTTGTTTTGTTTTTAGAAAGGTTTATAATATATATGAAATGTATTTTGTCTTATACATTTTTTGCAACTGTTCGTTTCGATTGGTCACATAGTAATAAACCCGCACGGCCTTTGACACATTGGCGAGGTTCATCTTCACCGAAGCACTGTAATTTATGCACAACATTCGACACTCGGCTGCATTCTAATATAATTATTGATCCGCACTTATTAATTAACAATTAAACTAGCGATTAAATCAAATACTGTCGGTTAATGCATTTTGATTAAAATATAAATTGATACAATAAAATAAAGACAAAGCTCGATCGTCATCAATGGCGCGAACAATGCGTTAAATTTTGGCTCAAAAAATATTTACCAAAAGGACGTTGAACATTTACCGATAATGGGCAGCAGTCGTCGGATCTGCACAAGATCGACTCGATGTGCAAATTCTACAATATCAGAAAGAATCTTAAAGCATTTCCGATGAGTAGCAACTAATTGAAAAATTCCGAGCAATTGATTAAATTTTATCGTCAATTAAGCAATGTCCGTTTATCGACACGATACGTGTAAATTAACTGAAATCAAACTTAAAAGGCATTCCTTTGCGCAGAGAGAAACAGAAAAGGGAACAAATAATAAACGAATAATGAATTTTTACTTGCAATCGAAAACATAATGTAAAACGAAGCTCGGAATTCGCAATAAGCAAGTACTCGAAAAAAGGATTTTAAAATGTATCGCTTAGACATCTCGAGGTAAAAACGGGGATGAAAATAAGTTGCAAACGCAAAATCAAATTTTCCAGCTGTATTTGTTCGCTCGTGTTGTCGTTCGTGGAAATGCAGCCTTTGTACGAAACTGCGCGTCAGTTGTGCATAAATTGATGGGCAGTGCCTCGATGGGAAAGCTAGTATGTGATAGGGGTCACAGTACAATCAACCCTTAAAACAAAAACAAAACGCGACGAGCGCTCGGTCCGCGCATCGCACCTGCATTAGAAAAGAATTATTTTTAACTGTCGCATAAGATGGAACAATGAGAAACTTATCCGACATCCATTTATACGTTGTTTTTTTCCTAGCCTTTGCTTCTTTACGCTCGAAGAATTATAGCGACTCCAATGGCCGCTTTTATTTTTCCTTATTTTCGCCCTGTATTCGGAACGAAAACGAACGAAAACCAAAAACAACCATCAACTTCCTTTTTTTTGCCTTTCCTCTCGGTTGTCGTAAAAACGAATACACAGCTATGGCTATCGATATGTTAGTCTAAAAAAGCTACGTGTTTCTCGCTCTCCCTCTCTCTCTCTCTCTCTCGTATAAACAGAGCGCGAACATCAAAACATTCTCCATTAATTATGCATACAAATTCATAGTTAATATACATATAATATTATATATATATATTTATTTATATTATATTCATATAAAAACATTTGAAAAATCACAGTTACTTAAAAACATTTTTCTTCGTCCATGCGCAATCGTTATGCAACGTGCGACGTCTCTCTTGGTTTATTTTTATGTATCTCGTGGTACACTCTTTTTATCTTTCAGAGTAACTCCTATTTATGCTTCTCTTTGAGAAATGCTTTACTAGTCGATGAAATATTTTGTTCAATCGTCACAAGCGTATTTCGTTTTTAAATAATTAAACGATACAAATCTCGTCTCGTGTTTTTCATAATTATATGATTATGTAGAACTTCGAAAAGATAATTGCTTTAGAAAGTTTTAAAATCAAAGTAAAATGCGGTAATGACTGTGGAAATGAAGACATTTTCAAGGTGACTCGTTTAAACGTGAGAATTTTGTTCGATAAAAATATTGACATTGTAATTATCAATAGATAAACGAAATTCTGAATGATTGCATATAAACTAACGATAATGCGAACGCGTGAGAAAAATAAATGAATTTTCACATATAAAAAGTTTCTTACCTAATTTCTTAACGGCAAATTTTATTTTTAATGCTGTGCCTAATACAGCAAGAAAATCTAGATTACATAAATCTAATTTAACTAATCTAATATTATAATTGAAGTGGATATGCAATATAAAAAATTTAAACTTTTTATAAATAAGAGCTTTTATTTTCTATTACTTCAGTTGTCATAAATTATTAAATTTCGTAATCTTAATTTATGAAAATCTTTAAGCCATTCCATAAATAATGTTATTTGGAAAAAAAGTATCGCACTTCACCTTATCAAATCTTCAAATCTGCAGTTTTTTGTTTTCGTTTAAAAAAATGTAAATGATCTTTTCTGAAGCAATAATGTAGATCGGACACATTTTTAAAAGTAAGAACACAAATTTTCAATGTATCTAACCGTATCTATGATGACGCTTTTTCGAATAGAAACGGTCTCTTTACTTTTAATCTACGTTACAACAAAACTTCCTACTACATTAGAAAGATAAACTTTCGTTAAACTCCTTTTACATTTATATAAATTGCAAAGTGGCAGTGTCTTATTTTCTTACGCAATTTGCTCGGAAAATGGAAGGTAAAACACTATTTTCTCTTTTTTTCTTCGCGTGATCCTCGATGATGCTGTCCAGTGAAATTTTTACACCTTTTGAACACTCATATTTTATTATTTCAAATAAACAAAGGATTTGAATAAGCACTTTTCACCCAACAGCATCTAAAGGAATAGCCATCGAATCCTTTTTTTATTATTTCTTCGTTTTTATTTAATGTCAACTATTGTTGACCTTTTTTTACTAATCATTTTCTCCTCATTCATATCATACGCGCAAAAAATACTCCACACAGAATGCACCTCTTCTTCTCGATAATTCGTATGTGGTGGGAAAAATATATATGCAAAAATCTTACATTGCAAAAACATGTATCGCTCACACATCTTCATTTCGCTTTCACTCTCATTCTCCGCTTCTTTATTCAAGGCCGAAACTATACAGAAGTTAAGGCGATGCAAAAACGAAGAGGGAGGCGGAGAGAAATTTCGTCACCACTGTCAAGGAAACTTATTCTTCTAATATTGTTCTATATTTGTTCCTTTATTCATTTGCTATATTTCAGAGCCATGATTAAAATTGCAACAATGTATTTATTAAAAAAACTATATGCTATAAAAATTATGACTTGATTTGTTTCGTTATTTTTTCCATTCTAAATATTTAGGATAAATTTATCAAAGTTTTAACGGAAAATCGAACGTACATTTGAAATTGACGGCGGGTAAGTTATTTGCAGATTTATACATTATCGACGGAGCCATACATTCTATGAATACTTAAAAATGTACACAGATTCTTGGTAGGCATTGTTTTTATCATCCGTTAAATAAATTGTTATTTATCCAAATATTACCAAAAAAAAATAAAAATTCGTTATACTTTAACCGATAGATTTTTTAACTCATTGAGTTCTTCACTAAAATTAAACAATACATGTTTTCAACATCTTTTGTATTTTTAAATATAACTTTTATCACGTAATTAATGAATAATAAATCGAAACATCTAAATGAAATTCCGATCGCACATCAAAATTAACAAATTGTACATTTCAAGATGATGTAAAACAAAGAAACGTAATTTTAATTATTCTAATATTCGAATATAGTAACGTCGCAATTGAAACGATAAAGAAAATATTTTTGCCCTCGACCTTGATGACAACGATACCGCATTTCCGTTCTAAAATATGTACTAACTTATACACAGCGATTGGTGTACGATAAATCGCTCGTTCGACTCATGGATTAATTTCAAAATTACATTCGAAATATGTATATAAATATATTGCTCAAGCGATAACAGAAGTGATTAAACGATATCTAATAAGATGCCAGAATTACTATTGCTATTCGCATTTGTACTATAAGATGTTTTTGGTTTTTCAAGGAAATGCGAATGTTGTTTTCGAGATTTTGCGCAACGAAAACTGTACAACGAAAATAGATTTTACAATAACACGTATTAAAATACCAAATTATGAAGAAAAAAAATAGTGTCGTAATAAGAATTAATATTTACTTTTTATGCATAATAATGTAAATGTAATTTTTTATATTATTTCAAAGCATCGTAAGTTGATTATATAAAAACATAACGCATGTATTTCAAGCGTATAAGTGCTTCACATTTCTGTATACGGTATACATCATAAACCTAATATATTTTATTTCCCAACGATTAATATTGTCTTTGAAAGTGATATATGCTTCCTAATACCTGCAAAATTCATCTGTCTCGATAATTATTTATATTAATTAAATTATAAAAGAGAATAATTTTTACTACGAAGTCAAACTAGAAATGTAAATATTATCGAATAAGAGGAAACTTTGTTCCTTAAAGTTTCTTTAAATCGTATCGTTTTATTAATAACAAAAGAAGGTTGTTGATTCCATATAATTAAATTGCAAATAGAAAATGCTTATCATGTGAACCGTGACCTTTTTCAAATGCAAATTATGTCAGTGAAATCTCAGACGATTTCTTCTCCTCGCATTGAACAATGTTCCTTCAGCCTTCGGAACGCAAGTACTCTAAGTGTTTCAGCAATACTTGGCGCTTAAAAGAGAAAGTAAAAAAGACTGCTTGTGTTAATGTACCGAGTCTTGCAGACTCCCGTTACATATATGCATGTAAATACATGTGTGTATATATATATATATAGATTATATATCACAGTAATATCTGTAAATTAAGTTTCGCGTGGGCGCTAAAGGTTTCGAATTTCGACGCACGTACGAATCTGCAGATAAGTTGATACAAAGAGCGAATATTGTTGCTTTAAATGCGTTTAATCCACAAATTACGACTGCCACTTGGCTGAATAACTCGAGCAAAACTTTGGCATAAGCGGAATCGTGTCTTAATGCTTGTAACACACGTGATCGGCATGTGCGTTCGTCTATTTCTCTACGTCGCATCGAATATAATATTATTAAATCGATGACGTGTCAATTTCATTATATGATTATTCGACTTGAAAAAAGCTTCAAACTTGCATTAAGAATTGACAATAGTTTTTATCTCCCGCGTTATCGAGATTCAATTTCAAAGGAAAACGTTTCGTTTGCTATTTCGCTGGAGTTCTAAGGCAACACGCACAGTATAATGAACATTATAAAAGTGTTGCTTCGACCAAGTCAAGGTAAATTAGAGCAATAAATTAAAGTAAACAAAAAATCAGTACTTTCGATAATTTTCAAATTACGTTTTAAGCGCAAAAACTTTTTTCAGCTCGAACAATAGTTTAAGAAAAAACCCATCATATATCAATTTCAAAGACATATTATTAAGATAAAGTCTGACAGACTAGAAAAATCTTAAATGGACTTCTAATGCGAAAATCTGAAATGAATTTGATATAATTTTGAAACAGAACACTTTCATCGTTACTCGTATACTTATGTAGAAGATTTAATATTTGAATCCGACGAGTGGCCGTCAGATCCATCATAGGCTATTCTAAATGCAAGACCAAAATAGTTTCGAGCACGACATATTTTTTCATATTTTCTAAAATAATAAAACAATAATTCTTATAAAAATATTAGGTGTGTGCGCTGCAGTGTAGGAGTCGAACAATTTATGATGTGCTCAGTAACTGCCCTTGAAATAGCATTGAATGTATGAATGAGAAAGCAAAATTAGAATAATCACGTCAAAATTATAAACAATCGATCGGCATCGATCCAGCGTTTCATTGCAACCTCAAAGTAACTAAAACCGCTTAAACGTTTCTTATTCGTCCTACATTATCATTTTCATTCGGCTAGCAAAGCTCCACCAATGGCTTCGTCCTCGCGCGCAACACTCAGCGTCGAATTAATCACAATATAACCTCCTTTATATGTACACAATACACCTATCTTTAATTTACATTACGCAATTCCAAAATTAACTCCCTCCTACTCTCGGCATCGATGCGATGCGATTCTTTCATCGTCGTCTTCTTCTTCTTCTTCTTCTCCTTCTTCTTCCTCCTCTTCTTTTTCTTTATCCATCTAAGAGAGAACGTTAACTTCGCGAGGCGAACCGCACACGTCGAGGACGTTGCCCGTGGAATTGGGGGCAACTTGACTCCGAGCTTCGCTTTGCGCCTGGCGGATCGCCTCCTTGTACGGGCCCTTCTTCTTCTTGTTGTACCGCGTCTGAAATACGAAGACGCGCAGCGTCGATTAAAAGTGTCGTTTCTTCGTCGACTTTTGGCCACTTTTGCAAATTAATATTCGATAAGACGAACATTTTTACGCGTGCCAAAAGGCAACTTAAACTTTAACAACTGCCTCTTTGGCCAATGATATTTGCAATAACGTTCCGCCGCTTCTGAATTACGTAAAAGCAGCTGTTCGAACAGAACTATTTCAAACTATTCCTCTTGCAGGAGATCGAGCATTTCATTTGCGCAAGTGGCTTTTCAATTGTGACCCTCCAAGGGGGTCTATTGTTTAGCGCGGATCGGGCAATTATGCTAATTTCAGTTTCGTCGATGCTAACCTTGAATGTTTCGAGGAATGGACTGAGTTGGTCGCAAGACATGAGCGAACTCGTCGAGGAGCCGTACCACGCGACATGCGCTTGGGGTCCCGATGGCGTCCCGTCCTCCTTATTGGAGTCCGTTATGCTTAATACCTGAAACGCGGTAACTTGATTTCAGTTAAAAATTTCCAATTCGAATGGAGGTGTGCGCGTCGTTCGGACAGATCGCCGAACGAGGAGAGTGTGTGTGCGTGGGGGGGGGGGAGAGGAGAGAGGCTCACCTTGCCCGGCCACCAAGGGAAACCGTGCACCTTGCCCCAGACGACATCGCCAACGTCCATCCTCCTGCCGTTAGCGGTGAGGCAGTGTTCGACGGGGGTCGCGGCTGCGGACAGCCTCATGACGAGGGGGTGCTCTGGCGGGGGGAAGTCCGGTGCGGTCTCGGCAGCGACTCCGACGCTGGCCTCTTCGTCCTCGTCGTCGCTCGTGGCACCCGAGCTCTTGCAGCCCGAGGAGGCGTTGCTCACGGGGTAGCCGCGCTGCTGCTGTTGCTTCTGCTGCTGCTGCTGCTGCTGCTGCTGCTGCTGCTGCTGCTGATGGTGATGGTGGTGGTGGTGGTGGTCGCAGCGCGCCGCGTACGCGTTCGTGTTCAGTCTCTTGAGGGATATGGAGAGCTTTTGCTTGAGACACTGCTCCTTTATGGCCGTGTACGTGGAGCTATCCTCGAGCTCGCGGCCGACCTCCGCCTCCACGCTCGGGCAGTCCGGCTGCTCGGCGCCCTGCGGCTGACTCTTATGCTTGCGCTCCTCCTTGTGCTTCTTCTTGTGCTTGACTTTGTGCTTGCGTCGGTGATACAGCATCTTGTCGAAGTTCGAGTTGTACCTGTGCGGTGAAAAAAGTGTGTTTGTTATCGCGTCGGCGAACGAAAGTTTTATATTTCAGCGATTTGACTCGGTGGATAGGAGGAGGTAGGTTCGGTGGTAGTAGAGGCCGGGGATCCGTCGGAAGGGCGAACAAGATAAGCCTCACCTTGGCGAACCGTTACAGGGCGACCTCGCCGGCGACGCCGTCCCGTACATCTTCCTGAGCGCCTTCTTCTTGGCCTTTTTGAGCGCCTTCTTGGCCGCCTTGGCGCTCGCCGTCTCGCAGTCTTTCACCGGCAGACCTTGCCTTTGCGGATCCACCTGCTCCTGTCCGTCCTCCTCCACCTCGCGCTGGCGGCGATGATAACCGTCGAAGGCGTTCGTGTCGTAGCTCTTGGGCAGCTCGAGTGGATCCCTGTCGGGCTCCGTCTGCGTCTCCTCCGTGTCCGTGTCCATGTCTCTGCCTGCGCGAACGTAAATCCGAAATCCTTATCAAGTCTGATTCATCGATAGAGTTATACGCGATACCATTACTTTTCGAGCAAAGCCAAGCCAACTTCCTTTCCTTGTTCCTTTTTCCCCGGTTGATAATTTATCAACATCCCTTTTTAAAAACGCATAAACTTGCTGCGGTTGACCTTTCGAAAGTATTATCTAACTTCGGCTCTTGTAACGATTAATCCGATCTTTTCATATAACTCGTGCGTCCGTTATTTGTGCGAGTTAACATTGTCGAGGAAAACTTTTTGCCCTTTTCCAGAGCAGCCGAGTAAAAAATTGTACCGATAGCTTCGAATTATTTCATAATGATCTTAAGTCTCGCTAGATACCAAATTACTTACCCAAGTATGGATTCTGTATCTTCGACGGTATCTTGAGTACGGTACCCTCGCCCTGGGCTCCGAACGATATCTTGATGACGGGAGTTGCCCGTGTAGTCGTCGTCGTTCTCGCTGGATCCTCGAACACTGATTCATCCCACAGATCCTCCATAAGTCCTATCGAGCGTTTTTTGCGCGGTACACGTACCGTTCGGCCACCTTTAACAACATATTATTTAAGCTCGTACTTTCACAAGCTGTCTGTGAGTGTCCGCGCGCGTTTAATTACCGCTTTACCACTACAGGCTAATGCTCTTTTATTTCCATTTCAAGAGTAAGAAAAGTAACGATAATAAGCTAAATTTTTACTCTGCTATGGACTTTGCGTAAAGACTACGAGCGAATTCCGATAAACTGCGATAAATTTGATAAGGGCATCTAGAATTGATTTCCAAAGGAGTGCGCGAACGATATTTCTAGCCGCGGAGGATAAAATCCGCGATAAAAATTATTTTAACTCGTGCGGAAAAATTAAAGTACCTCCATTTGACTATAATTTACAATCGGACAACGTTTCGAGCGATATTAAAAAAAAAAACTTGGAGAGTCGACGATGCTTCTTTTCTTCGAATCGCCTGAAATGGTCGGATCATTCTATTATGGAATATATGCTGATTTTAAAAAGGAAGCTGAAGCGAGTTTTGCTATAATAAATGAGTGATCGAAGAATTTTAGTTATTAGCGAAGACGAATGTTCGATTGTTCGTTGGCTGTAATTTACGCGATAGGCAAAAAATCACAGGAGCGTCGACGACAAAAATTTATTCGCCGCGAATATAATTAAAGGAGCGTAGGACGCGATTACTAGAATATTACAGCAGTGATACACGGATAGATTGAATTAGTCGATTGCGAAGGGCAAGTCCATTCGCATTCCGAATACGACGCGATAAGCTTTTTGGGCTAAATTGGGTGGGAGATGCTCGAGAGTCGATAAGGCACAAGAGTCCTTAAGAGAATCCTTTGATAGAAAAAAGAAGAAAAAATGAAAGTAATTCTGCTGCTAACCTTTGACCGTCGAGTCTGCGGCCGCGAGGGTCTTCTTGTCTTCCTCGTCGGGGGGTATCTTCGCGCTCTCAACGGAGGAGCTGCTGAGTCGCCTGGGCGTGGCGCAGTAGGCCTGTGTCGGGTTGCTGTCGAGCTCCATGGGCTCGGCTCGTGAGAGCGCGTTCATCGGTCTGTTCTCGACCTCTTCCTGCCCTTCCTCGAGGTCCTCCTCGTCGCGGCCGTTCCAGTATGCGCTGCGGACTTGTTCCGCCAGCTGGATGCACGACTTTACAGAACCTGCGATTTCCGATTCCACTTTAGCTGCTTTGGCTTGCCAAAAGTCTCGACTCGCAGTTTGTCGCGCTTAATTAACTTTATTCCGACTGGTTATAGTTTATAGCTGACGTTTAATCGCTTCACTCCACGTTAAAATAGCAAAAGCACTTTCTGTGCCATTTTCATTTTATTCGTGTAAATTGTCGTCGAATAAAAAGCTGATACTTGTTTTACTTTATTTACAATCGCGTCTTCGTCATATATATTTTAATAATTTTATCGGAGTGACTGCAAGGTGACTCGATTTTTCTCTAGTATTTGAAATTGTCGTATCCAATATTGGTACAATTTATTTAAATTGTAAACGAAACATTTAATCTTTGTCGTCCATGCATCGCGCAAGATTGCCAAAGTGTAGAATCTATTATGTTAGTTTGCACATAAATTGACATTAAAATAAAATAAACACGCACTTGTTCACGGGTTCTCGTTAATCATATTTATAATTAATACGTATATTATTATTGTTATTGTTATGGTTATTACTATTATTGTTAACGTTAGAATGTGAACGGATGATGTAAAAATTAAAGTAAATTAATAAAATAAGTCATTCGAGGCGACTAGTCTGCCTTTGAAGTATCCTCAGTCGATAAAATAGGAATACAATTATTTTTGTTTATCTAGAGACGGAATGACAAAAATTTACCTGTAGTTTGAATGGCACTATCGATCTCAGTGGGCCTGAGCCTCGAGATTTTGGGTATGAGAGTGGGACTGAACTTGGCAGTTGCCGGTTGATCGGACTGGCTCGAAGAAGTCGTCTTCGAGGAGGAACTCTCGTCCGACTGATCACCGACATTTAGCAACCTCTGACTCCTTGTATTTTGTTGTTGATGTTGCTGCGGTGGCTGCTGTTGCTGCTGCTGCTGCTGAGAAGCGCATCGACGATCGCTCCGCCTCGTGGGTGGATCGGCGTGGCTCTGCTCTTCGGGTTTACGCTTGCGGCCGACGTTTTCACTGTTTTCGTTACAAATTGAACGACATTTGCTGCACAGAACCTACGACATATGTCAAAACTATACACTGGGCATTTTGATTATTCCAAATATTCAATTAACCGATAACTTCGTTTGTTTCCTAATTGAGTTGTACAAGTGAAAATTATCTGGCAGAAGACCAAAACAACAATATCCATCAAATTAAGTTTTATTTTATTATTATTATGTATTCCGCACCTTTATTATTTTTTGGATAAGTTTTCACCGAGAGATAATGGCTTATTATTGTTCAGTGGCTTGTAAACTGAAATTTTTTAAGATAAAATACGACAAGAACGAACGTTCGTATCCCCACTACTCCTACGCGTCGAATATTAAAGTTTTTTAAATTTCAACAATTATTTTATTGATGAATTAAATTAAATTTCAATTTTATAAAATAGAAAACTCGTGCTTTAGTAAAATGCGTACCAATACTCCTAAATATTGAAAACCATGCGCGAATAAAAATCAACTAACTTTTTACATTTTAAATATTTTCACGATAACATTATTTCTAGTTCATCGTTTTCTCGAATAAAAAAACATTTAATACCCACTTTAACAATTTCTTAATCGAATAAATTTCAAAATTATTTACCTCGTTTATGGAAATTTAGAAAATGTTTGAAATTGTTAAATATTAATTTTTTCTCGGTAAATTAAAATTTTGACACGGAAAATAGAAAAATAAATTTCTCTCCGGCAAGTTATTTTTTAATAATATTAAAATTCTTTTACTAAAGTCGAAACAGATTTCAAATTTTTCAATTTAATAATAAATTTACATTACAATGTTTGTCACGGTTATTTCACAATAAGACATCTCGTAAAATATATTTAAAAAGCAAATAAAATTTAGAATAATTATTGTGCCGTAATTTAAAACTGACATTTAAAACTTTTAAAGTCAGAAGACAAACGTAGCCGATTGCTTATTAGTCTCATGGCTTTTTTCCGGAAGTATGAAGTCATAGATAAAATTATTTTCGTTATAAAATACGATTTTTATTTGCATTTTATTTTCGTGTTGCTCCTTTAAATATTAAAAAAGTATCGTTATCTCATTAACAAATGCACCGATTTTAATTGTATACCTCTGCTTTATCGAATTACGTACTTGACAAAAGTGCAAATAAAAAATTTAAATAAACGTAGGAAACTGGTAATAAAAGAGCTAACGATTGAAAGTAATTGCCGGCGACTCGTCCAAAAATGAAAATAATGAATTTTCGATGCGGAAGTGTAACGAAAGAACGAATGAAGGCGAAAGCAAAATTTTCGCGAATAATCAGTTGCGCGGATCGTAAATTTGTTAATAAAACGTAAATACAGCGAGAATCGCTAATGACGCATTTTTAACGAAGCAACTTGAAATGTTTGGAAACAATAAAAAGACATTGACGAGTATAACAAGGCAAAAGGCACGAGCGTCGAATTTGTTATTATTAGACTCGACGAGAGTTAGAATCGAACAATCCGTTCGATTTGATAATTCGTTTTTCCAAACCTCGCGAGGAGGAATCGGATTTTTTCCCAATTAGAGCACGAGATAAGATAAAAAGAGCAAGAAGGTAGGGCCCGAGCTGGAGGACAAAAAAGGCTCCGGACTCACCTGCCGGGGCCTTAATCGCACCGTTGGCCGGGTACTTTTGCTCCTCGCTGGCGGATTGACTGTGCGCCGCTGGTCGGCCTTGGCCAGGGTCGTGTGCCTCTTCTCCTGGAAGTAGCTGAATCGTGCTGCGATCGTGGCGAGCTTGTCGCCGTCCGGGCCTTTGACTGGCTCCGGCGGTTGTACCCCGCATGGAAGACCCCTGCAACGAAAAAGAGCGAGAGCTTAGCTTAAAGCTCCTGCACGAGTGACGGGCTCCTACTCCTCTCGAGCATATTATTAACCCGCTCCGGACTTTTCTCGTATTTAATCTCACATCCGCAGCGGAGCCTCGACGATTTTTGCATCGACGTATTTTTTGTTTGCATCAGGATTCGCTGTCGCCGCTGCGCTCGCAATCGACAACAAGAGCAAGGAAATTTACAAACAGCCGCCGTACGTGTGAAACGGGACAAACATTTTTCCCCGATTCGAGTCGATTTATCGAAGCGCAGCCGTCCCCACTCGGCGCTAATGGCTGCCAGCAAACACTCGGGGCCGCAGCGGCGCACCTCGTCCATCCTCTAGCTCGGCGCACCCGAAAGAACTACTCCGAGAAAAGAGCCGTTAACAGACCGTCTTGTCTTGGCTTTCGGTTAAAAGCAAAGCAAACTCCCTCGCGCCGAATGCGAAACAGCAGAGGCGCCCCGGAAATGTCCGTGAGCGCTCGGTTCGCGTAATTCGGCAATTTCCTTCTGGCGCCGCTAAGCTGGGCACCCCCTGGAAATTGAACCCGTGCCCGCGCCCCGCGCCCCTCGCCCCCTGGCTGGCCGCGAGTCCTTGCTCCGCTGCGCTGAGCCTCGGGCCCCGCGCTCTCAAGCTGCTCGATCGCGATAAATCATTGCCTCGAAAGTTCTCTCCTCTGCTCCCTCGCTCTCTCTCTCTCTCGCTCGTGATCCCCGTCTTGCGGACGCGCCGAGTGAGTCGCCCGTGATATATACACGAGCCATCGCGGCTCGGATAAATCGTCGTCTTGGCAACGACGGCGGCAGTGTACCGTCAACGACGCTGAACCGCCGTGGCTCGTCCCGTTTCAAATGGGCGAAAAAAACTCGCCGACGATTCGCTCGAGGAACCACTGCCCATAATAATGGACGCTTTTAAGTTTTTCTTCGACACTTGGCTGAGAAATTGAATAAGTTTAGCGCCGCCGCCGAGTGGTCCGTTCGCTCTCTACTTTTCTAGGCTCGCGCTCCAAAAAACTCGAAGCTTCTCGAATAATGAGAGGAAGATTTAAACTTATTCTCAGCCCCTTCTGTCTGCGGCTCGAGCTTCCATCGAAATACATTTTCAGTCGGGGCTTCCAGCTAATTTCCGAAGAGAATCGTCAGCAACCCGTAGTACGTTTACGTCGCTCGCCGATAAATAACGAAACTCGCCAAGTTTAATTTGTCGGAACGCCTCTGAAAATGCGAAAATTCAGTGTCAAAATTGACTTTCGAATAATCAGCGTTTGTCGTGTGCGCGCGCGAGGGATTTTACTCGATGCGAGAGTATCTCGGGCCAGCGAGTGAAAATTAATTATCACCGATTAAAAGGGTTTCACGAGTTGAAAACAACCGAAGGACGCTTGAGCTTGCAGTTTCATAAAGTCACAGTCAGCGGGGAGGCATTCGAAAAGTGCACAATAATTGCCCTCGACTGTGCGCGCAGTTTAGGCCGAGTTCAAAAGATAAATTTCGGTCGCGAGAGAAGGACAAACACGAGCTGCTGCTTCTCGGTTTGCTTTTCGGAGAGACGCGGCGGCTCCGTTATATAAAATTTACTCAAGATAGCCTTACAGTTTTGGTATAATTCTCGTATAAACGAAGGGTTAGGCTACCTCCACGAGTCGTCGAGGCGACTCCATCACTGTCAATGGCCTCCCGTTTTTAGGAAGTACCTCGAGAGCTATATCGGTATAACTGTCGCCGAGTAAATGCGGTTGGGCAAAATGAGGGGCTATTTTCGCACGGGCGCGCTGCTGTACTACCGCCGCAATTACTCGCGAACAAACTTTGCATTTCTCAGCCAAACGCGGAAAAACTAAATATCGTCGATAGTTGGCTGAATGTCGTCGGCATTGTTACGCTGGGACGGCGCTGGCGAGGAGTAAGTAACACGAGCTAAAATGAAAACAGCGTGTCCGTTGCAATAGCGAGCATCGAGAACAAAGTTTAGTCCCAAGTTAAGTAAACCGATAAAGCGAAATAAGCTAAACTAAAGAGCGCGATAGGAGCTACGAAAGCGCACACGCGCATTTGTACAGTCGAATCTCGCTCAGTGAAACTCTTTGACGACTGGGACGGGCGATGTTGATTGGACAGCGGTAGGGGCAGGGGCAGGGGCAGCAGCAGCAGCAGCAGCGCGCCCAGCGGAGATTACGCGTACGAACGAGCCTGGATTCGACGGCTCGAGAGTGCAATTGAAGCTCGCAAAAACAAAGAAGGCAGCTTCGGAGAGCATTAATCGGCAGATGAGGAAAAAAGCAAAGACAACAGGTTATTCGGAGAATTCGCGAAACGGTATTCGCGAGGCGACGAGACGTCTTGTCGCGCTTCTATAAAGCGGCGCGACCGTCAACGAGGCCGAATAAATTTCTCCTCTACCGCGAAATCTACCGTAAAAACGACGCGTGATAGTTACAAGAACCAT
Source organism: Platyscapa corneri (assembly GCA_018907185.1). Taxonomy (NCBI): domain Eukaryota; kingdom Metazoa; phylum Arthropoda; class Insecta; order Hymenoptera; family Agaonidae; genus Platyscapa; species Platyscapa corneri. The sequence goes on along the minus strand of JACCHW010000024.1, from coordinate 5,150,506 downwards.
TTTTAGACGTTACAGCGAGCGAGATTAAACTGTACAGGCTTGATACACAGGTATAGGCGAAGGCCAGGAAACAGAGAATGAGAACGCTCGTTTCATTGGACAACACGCCCAACTAGATATACGACTATGCGCGCTAGGCACGCATGTCCATCTATACATATCCACACAGTCATAAGCGGGCATCCACCCACACGGACACAGGGATACATACGCGGCTGCTCTAGCGCTCTCGCTTTGTTCGACAATTTTCAAAATCCATCTCCTATCCGAGGCAATGCGACGTCGCTAGCCTCTCGCGAGGATGAGAATATTTCCGGTCGGTCTGGAGTATCGCAATTCTTTTCACAAAACGCCTAGGCTCTGGGGATCGCGTCGGAGTCTGTACTCGACGCGTACACTAGAGACCGGGAGTTACATCAGCGGGAGAGCATCAGCAGCAGCAGCAGCAGCAGCAGCAGCAACGCATCTCTGGTCTCCTCCAGCACTCGTATTGATTCGAGAGAGCAAGCGGGGGAGCGAGGCGGGAGGAGATTTCGAATAAAGGGAGATCTAGATAAATAGGTGGAAAGCGAAGGGCATGGTGATAGAGAGGATGCTTATGCGGGAAAAATTAAAGAATGCAATTAGGGAACGAGTGTTTAGTCCGATTCACTAATTGTGCGTTATCGAGTGACGTGGAAAAGAAAGTTCACCTTCGGATGCTTTGCTCGGCTTTTAATTATGAGATACGCATTTTAAAACGAATGCTTTTTCACGCGACACTTTTCCCGACGACGAGGATTTTTAATTTATTTATCCTCAAATTTGAGTTAAATTAAATAATTGTAAAACACGCGGGCATTTTTTGACAAGACCAGCGAGAAGGAATAGATTTGCAATCACTTTATGACTATCGCGCGTGTAAATATCAATTTTTACAAGCTCAAAAACTATTTTTGGAGTAGCTAATCCTATTTTCTGACTAGACACTGCAGTTTAAAAAAGAATATTGACAAAAGTTGCAAAATAAATTAAAACATTTGCTCGTTATTATTTATATATCGAAACATAAGAAGGTTATTTATTATAAATGAATTTGTTGTATTTTATCAATATTAATCAAGAACCAGAAATAATTTCTCGCTTCGATTACGATTGTTTAAAATTATTTACGATAAAGTGAGCTGAATTTAATAAAAAATTGCATGCAATTTATGAGTTTTATTTTTTAACGTAATAAATGCCTTCTCGAAATAAAAATTATTATGGAAGATCATCCCTCGCATCTGTGTAAAAAAATAAATAAAAATTCATTTTATTAACTTTGGAAAATATTGATATTAATTCAAATAAATATAATTTGATTGCCGACGGTTGAACACAATATAATATTATAAAAGAGCATACGATATAAACTTTAATTAAATAAAGTTACGTGAATTTTCAGGAAATATAAATAACTGGTCGTTCTGAGAATTTTCGTAGGTTCCTACTTAAACCAAATAAGTAACACTAAACAAAGGCTTGAAAATATGTGTGCCTCGATGCACATGTGTATAAATATAATAAAGCTATAACAATGCACTTTGCAATTTCGTGAATTATCGAGATGAACAATTGTTTCGTGTTATGCTGTTTAAAAATGTTCCTAAAATATTATGATAACACAAGATAATAAATACTTGCGAGCGAAGCGATAATTAAATTTTCTAAATTTAATTAGTCAATAAAAAGGAAGTATGAGTCATCTGCCGTCGAGAATTAAAATTGCATTATAATTTAAATTTTCTATAAAATAATCCGATTTAAACGTTACTGTAATGAATCAACATTTTGCCGAAAAGCAGAACACGAGTCTCTCGCTCCGAGTCAAGTTTAATTACGAGAATATAGTTATCAGAGTTCCTAATTAAGTTATGCAGAATTTTAGCATTAAATAGTTCCTTTGCCAGCGTTTAGGATGGCAATATTGCGATGATATACGGGCTTAAGATATACACGAAACCAGTTGCGAGCGCCCCATAAAGTAAAAATTCGTCCGTCTGTTCTGTACACTAATTTATCAGTAATAAATTTACGCGAGTGAGTAAGTTATTGAATATAACTTCGAATTATCATTCTGATCAAAGTAAATATTATATTTCAAAGAGCCTGTAATATAATACATTGTTTGACGGTTTAATTTTTTCAAGCCGAACAATGGGGTTATTCGTATGTCGGATAAGAGGAAAAAGTAAAAAGAAGGAGACAGTGAGAACAGCTAAATAAGCATTGGGAGAAAGGAAACCAGTTACTTACGGTTCTGGGGACATTTCTGGGATCAAGGTTGTGTTACGATAGAGAACACGAAGGACTGCGGAAGAAACCCATCGAAAAAAAATTTTTTACATTCGTTATGCAATCAATGGATCTGCTCGTATTATTAAAATAATGCGTCGAAATTAAAATGCTCGGTGCAATTAAAATATTTGCTTTTGGATTCGCGAGGAAAATAAAATAAATGCGTTAAGGCACGGATAGATAAATATGTCGAGTTAAGAAACTACAGAGTATTTATATTTTACTTACTTTCAAATTAAAAAGCAATATTATTTGCAGATCTTTTACAGCTGCATATCATTTTTTTACTTACCAACGGACGCTCTTTAATAATTTCAAGAAATACCGTTCCGAGAATGCATTAAATAATTGCAGCCGCAATAGCTAGACCGAGTTATTCTGCAACCATTACATATGGTAAAGTGAAGGAATAAAAACTTTTGACGCGATTGTTAAAAAGAAACGAGCGCGAAAAGAAAATGTAATTTGAGCAATTCTGTCGCACGGTTTCCCATTTACAGAACACGATAGACGTTCATTAGGATTCGCGAGGTTTGCGAAAAATTTTACTGAATATTCGAGACATTTTTAAGTTCGGAAGCGCTTGAAAAGTTGTGTAAAAAAATCTTAAATTTGAGGTTATGCAATTAGATGTAGAATAGAAAGTAATTTGAGAGAAATTTGACGTCCTCGTTATTTTCCCCCGACCCTTTTTCATCATCACGCCATTATTTAATTTTGATATTTGTATGCATCATATGTGCAGGTAATTGCCGATACTTGCAAATACGACTTATTAACGTTTGGTGCGTGTCGACGACTGCACTGATTTTTTAATCTATTTTTATAAACTCATTTTATAAATCGTGTTCGAGTATACAGTGGCTACTTATCGCTGCATTGCCCAAACATAAAACTGCTCCAGTCTGTATAAATAAAAAATTGACGGCGTCTCAGGCAGTTGAGCACAGTAATTAACATCTCGCACAGATACTTGTGTCCCTTTACACCTGTTATTTATTTGTTCCTTGAACATCCCGGAAACGTACTTTTACCTCGTAAGACTACTTATGTTTTCTAAAGTGTCCTGCACTATAATATTATCACCGTGTTATTAAGTTATTCAACAGAAAGTCGTCAAAAATAAAAGACCGGATATTTTTAGTTTTTTTTTATTCATATATAAAAGAGTGCACATATAGGGTGTACAATTAAAAGTATATTACTGTCGCGCATAAAGTCGTGTGCGAACGAGTCTCTTGATATTCAACGTTGAAACATTTTGTTAATAATGAAATAATTATTTTTAAAAAATCACATTCCTTTTAGAATTAATTTATCTAACTCGTTAATAAATTTCAAGATGGGGTTGGTCGCAATATTTGTCTATCCAATAGTTTAGAGGGAAAAAATCTTCGAGTCTGCGGGTATGGATCGATAGGTGGTACACTCGCGAGGTATGAAGACGTAGGCTTTTAGCAAAAGCTTTATTAATTTTTCAACGTTATCTTCCTTTAAGACAACCACTTTTCCCGACGGCCCTACCACTTCTTTAAACCTTTTAAAAATATACGATTTGTCAAACTCTTGAAAAGGGGTTCTGTTCGGTCGACGACTTCCTCGTATAAGTTTTTTCTCGCGAGTCGTGTTTTATGTTTGAGGAATAGAAAGAAGACACGGGGGCAACCATTTTAGTGATTGGAAGTGCAATTCTTACAATTTAATCGTGTTGATTTAAGAAAAGTGAGGTGGTGCATCTTCTTGATGGAAAGGCGCTTTTTTCTTCGCCAAATTAGGTCGTGTCTCTTATAATAATTCACTGCGAAAATTCCACGAGAAATTTTGCCTTCGACTGAGAAAAAATCATACTCATGACCTTTCCGGATGACAAGATCGTTTTGTATTCTTCGTAACAATTTCGCCTGGAAAAATCTATTGTTTTAGTTGTCGTTCGATCTGTGACATAAGGCAATGTATTCAAGTTTACTCTTGGGTGATGAAAACAAATCAACCCTAACTGCTGATTTTTATTAAAGCAACATCCAAACACCGATTGAAAGTTGACAAGCCACCTCGTTCCACTATCCATTGTCGTCCAGAATGATCATTTTGTCAAATAATGATCGCTGATCCGTGCAATACGACTACCGCCTCTTCTACTTAGTGTATTTAAGTTTAATCTGTAAAAAGCTTTTTCTGGACCTGTGCAATGATTTCTTCAATAACCACATCGCCTGGGGGTTTCGCACAAAAAACAGATGTACGGCCCCCCACTTAAAGCCAATGAACAAATATCTCATGGTGTAGATTCCCAATATAAAGGGTCAAACTTTGCTTTTATTTCTTTGTACTTTTTTCCATCCGAAAATAAAAAGTCAATTACGAATAGATATTGTTTTTTCCATTGAAAACATAAAAAATATTTCATAAAAATGTGTTCGAAATCAAAACCAATTCACGAATAAATTTAAAGTGTTTTTTGGTGTCGTTTGAAAGGCGTCAGTACATGATGAAAATACACGCCGCCACCTTTCTTCAAACGCGGCTACTTACTGATCCACCTTTGTACATTCAGAACTTGCGACTATATTTATTCCGTAAATTTGAAACGAATTTGTTAAAACTCGAAATTAAAGTGCAAGGCTCTGTTAATTTTGATTTATATTTAAATTGTAACTGCATAAGATTTTTCACACAGTTTTTTAATTGTATTTTTGGAGAGGGGAGGAAAATTTCATTTTTCAGTATTCAAATGCAATTGGTGTGCGCGTGCGTGTCATGTATAAAAAGAATGAAGCTAAACAGAAATTTTACGTAGTGATTTCAGAATCATATAGTACAATGCCGCAAGAATAGCAGTTTTTTTTATATCAAGTTGAAGCAATAAATGAAAGGAGCTAATACGTTTTGCTACAGTTTCACTCGAAGCTTTTCAAATGTATTAAAAATTTTATTAAACGTTTTTTTTGAAAGGTTATGTTTTACGTTATAGACTAGTTTACTTTTCGAGATTCACGTACCTTTTGCAGTTTTTTTACTTTTTATCGCAAATAATTGGAATGCATATTAAATAAGGGTATCCATATAAAATATTAAATGCCAAATAATTTTTTTTCGCTCGATTCACGCAATACCGAGAATTATTATTTCCAATATTCAACGCGATGTCATTTTCATTTTGACTTAGTGCTTTCCAATAATTAAACGTTGACGTTAAATTTGTCAAATTTCTAAATACTCGTAGCAAAGTACGACGGCAAATCCGGCTTAATTAAACAAGATGCGATCAATAGCTCTTAATCTTGCAAAGGACACTAACGAATATTGATTAGGAATTAAATTGTTCAGTAGTAAAGGCGCTTCACGTGTTGTAATTGCTATGTTACAGTGTATCAGCACTATTCTCATTTTTAAAGGTAGTTGGACGTGTTTCGTAAGCTGTAATTATATTGCGCCTACGTCGTCGAACAAAGAAGTTGTTTATTCCAAAAAGGGGCAGCCAGGTATAAAGATTACTACAAACAAGTACCTGATGTTATACTTCTTTTTCTGTTTCTTTTACCTTTTACCCTTCGCTTTACCGTGGAACTCCTTCTCTTACCCTCGACCGAGGTCTGCGACCTTGTACGAAGGACTGCGAGGATTGCAAAATTTTAATGGAAAAATATGTTTTTTGTAAACGTAGCTGAAGGTAAATTAGGAAGCCCAAAGTTAATTATATTTCGTTAGATTAAATTAGAAACATTTTCATATACATTTCACGGGATATTAGTTGTTAATTAACGCGGAATTCGAAATTTCTGAAGTAAACGTTTTAAGCGCGTTAGTTTTAAAAGTAATTACACGCGGGAAAAAGTTACAAGGTTGAGTTAAATTTATTGCAGAATTAATTATATTTTACTCAACTGTTTAAACAAGCACTGCTACGTAAAGTTTACTCTGCTATTTAAATAAATATCACCAACTGGTAGAGCTTATTTATTCGCTGATAATCAACTTAACTAACGATATTTTAACAATTTTTAATTTAGTTCCTCGATTTACACTTCAACTTGAAAAAGCCTTTTGAAAAAGGAATTTCAATTCGATCCGTCACAAATTTGTGTACAAAAATAAACGAAAATGCGGATAATTGTCGTGAAACATTATTCGATAAAAATAAAGCTTCCCGTGCCATTTCGTAGAATAAAGTGAGCAAAATTAAAAACAAGAGAACAAAGTACATATATTCTAATATTATTCGGCATAAAACTTGTTACTAAATAAAATCTGTAAGGCTGTTGCGAGTCGTTTATTGCTTATTAAATTAATATTTGTCGCTGACTGTATAAAAAATATTAATATACATCGTCGAGTAGAAAGTTCCGGATAAATCGACGGTTATTTGAATTCGGGCTTAAATTATTGAATAGGAAATATAAACTCAAAGGCATTAATAATAACGTAAAATATGTTAATAATTTCAAGCGATTACAATGAATATTTAAAAAAGGCAAGCTTTACGTGACGTTCAATACCATAAACTTTAATTTAAAAATTTTCAGAAACTGCATACAAAAATTATTCGTGTCGCATAAATTTGTCGTAATGTAATTTTAAAAAACAGTTAGCCAAATGCAAATGCTTCGATAATCGGTATTAATGCGTAGACTCTGCAAACGAGAAGTTATATTTTAAAATATTCATCGATTAACGCCACATTTCTCGAAAAATAAATAATTTCAACCGATGAGCTTTGCTCCAACGCTGGGTTATTAGTTTCCAAAAAGTTGTCGCCGCTGACAGGGTAATTTTTAATAAAAGTACCAGTAAATTTAACGACTGAAATTGGCGTGTGAACAAATAAGGTGGGACGTTCTGTTATTTCAGACGATATTAATGGTGACGATGCTCCACGACAAAGTTTACTCGTGTCAAATAGAATTCAGCTTAACTCAAATAAAATTTCTTATGCTATTCTCAGGGGGGGGGGGGAAGTGTTTTATTAATTCGCAGGTTTCGAAACGAGCAGAGGCAGAGCGAAAAATAAATTACTGCAAAGTGAACGGAGAAGGTAAATTTACCGACAAGCATCTAAAAAATATTTCACTCGTAGAACATATCGAACAAAGACGTTTGTTTATTAGAGAAAACCATCAACTGTAAACCGAGCATTTTGATGTTTTCAAACAATGTTTTGCGAATATATTACGTACGTAAATTCACAATACAAAGGTTCATCCGACATCGGAGCTCTACATTCGCCCACTACTATATTCCCGCCGATGGCGTCGTTTAAAAGGCTTTTCCGAATAAAATAAGTTAATAATTTACATCCGCGAAGTGTTTAGTTTCAATTAAAAAGTCAACGCATTGCCCTGTCTACAATTTATCGGTCAGTTAAGTTTGCTATTTCTCGAGATTCGGCACTCGCTTTGTTCGTATCTTTGATTGCGAGGTTAATAGTCCAGATGCTAAGGTAAGCCACGTTCAACGGTTTCGATAAGAACTTTACAACCCGAGAAAGTAACCAAGTCGACGAGAGAGCGATGATTGATTATTGATTTTTGCAGACGCTTTTCAATCCGAAGACAAAATTTGTCGGACTCTAATTTTGCTCTTCTAAAATTAGGCTCGAAAGGGGCTGCTTCCTTTTTAGCGACGAGCACGGGAATACACGATCAGCTGTTTGCTCGCGTGCATTTCGGCATTTAAAAAAATATTAAAAGCAGGAACGTTGGGCCGCGTACCGGAAAGTTCGGCGCGAGATAAATTTTCGAGAAACGCTTTTATTAAACTTCTCGCTCGAAAGCCGAGGAGAGTCTAGTGTTCGTTCGCGTCCATCGAGAAGCCTCGAAATGACGCACCGGCCGTCGTTTAAAAAACGGGTAATATCGAGGAGGAAAAGGCTGCGTTTATTAAAATCTGGGGGCGCGGAAAAAGCCGTCGCTGCTCGAGCTCGGCGGCCACGAGATGAGTTTTCGATAAGGCAGAAGTGGCGCGCACGGCGGTATTTGAGTTGGAGCCTAGACGCCGTCATCAAATCTAAAATAAAATGCGCAATAATTTTGAAGAGCATTCGGAGAAATGAAGGAATCCAGCGCGTGTAATCTTTTTCTCTCGGGCGAGAGGACGAGGAGGCCCATCCGTCTCGCTGGCCCGGAGTCTGTTATCTGCTCCTCCCTCGCGCCCCCACCCCACCCGAACCCTTGTAAGCCACACTACACTACCTGTGCGCTTAGTTTTCAAGCCTTATCTATATCCAGCTTTCTTATTCTATCTGCCTCGGCGCTCGGCGTAAGCGTCTCCTCCTCTCGTTCGTTTGGCCGAGCTGCCCCCCCCCCATCTCGCCCTGCTGCGCCATCCGCTTTGGGAGCATCTCCAAAGACGAGCATTAACGGCCCGGCAGGGGGAGCAACGACTAATGAACCTCAAGCTCTCCGCATCGGGAATAAGCGTGAGAATGGAGCCGTGAAAGAGTGTGTCGGGAGACACTTATTCCTGCGGACAATTTGAACGAGCCGAATGCATTTGAGCGGAGAGACGCACCGGCCCGCAGTTTTCGACGGCAACATCTATTCCCTCCCTCGTCTTCGATAGCAACCGACGCCGCCGCGACTCCTCCTCCCTCGTCCATCGTTAAGCTCGTTCGCCTACTACTCGGCCGTTCGCTCCGGCGACTCGCACAACTACTAGACAACTCGCCAACGCGCCATTTCTCGTCTTCATTAGGCGAGATTAAATAATCCAGAGAAGGCAGCAAAGCACACAAGGTGATTCCAAAATCCTAACGACGATCCCGAGGCCGAGTCTGCTCTCGGTTGTTCCCGCGTCAGCAGCAGCAGCAAGAGAGCGTCGGTATCTGGAAAATTCGGTGAGTCACGTGCGCAACATGGGCTTTTGGAACGACACGCGACACGAGCGCACACCGACGCACAAAGGGAACGACGACTATCAGCCCGAGACGAGCGCCCAACATGACTCAGCCTGGCGAGCTGATTAAGGAGCTTCCACATTGCCGGCACGTGCAGCGCCAGGACGCTTTCGCCTAGAAGAATACGCCCTTTAGTGCGTTATCAACCAATTATTCCTCCTAGCTTGGCATTGGCAATTAAAGTAAAACGACTCCTGGGCCAAAGCTCCGTCTCGGCTCCTCCGACTGCTCCTCGACTTAATCACGACTCCGAAGACGTAAAATACGACCTCTTCGATCGCTTCCTTTCGTCCAAACGCTTGTCCTGGGAATTTATTTAAACTTTCGCGCGCCGAGCCTCGTTACGGCAGTCGCCTGCCTTGTTTCAAGGCAGCGCACGCCACAGTCGCCAAATTCTAAATTAAAATTTTCGCCGCTTGTCCTTCGTCGACGAAAGGTCGAGGTGAGCTTTTGAAATCGATAGCCTCGTGTCGCGCAATTTTCGCAAGGGCCGTATTTCACTATCCGGGCGCGTATTTTCGCGAAATACCGATGTCGCCGTCTCTAGTGTCGTTGGCCTGCCCTCGCCGTGATCTTAGAACTTTATTAATTTTAATTACGGCACTCGACGAGGCGAATGTGTATTTAAAACCAAAACAATGCCCGAATAATTAAGATCTCATCTAATAAGCAACGCTGCTGCTGACTATTCAAATTTCTCATCGAGTGTTATTGTTCGAGATTCGCTTTTGTTCAAATCTTTAATTAGATCAAAATGAATAATTTTGAATTGAAATTAGCAAGATTCGTCGAAACGAATAAATTTGTCTTAGATCGAAATTCTCCGCGCCCGGCAAAATTTATAATTCCCCTTTAACACAATGCACAGTCGTGTAGTCTTTCCCGTGTTTCGCGCTCGCTCTTCCATCTTTGTTAACGGTAACGCGAAATTTTGCGAAGATATTCTCCGACCGCTATGTTAAAAGCTACGCGCGAATGCGGCTGCGCTGCTCTTTCAAAATTAAGCAACAACACCTCGATCGGGGTTTTTATCGAAACAGCAACGAGTGTAATAATTAAACGGTAATAGGTATAAATTCACTCTTGCGCAAAGAGTCCAAGCGTTAATGGCTTGGAAAACAGCATTTAACATTGTGGAAATCCCTTAATAACTCGCTCGCAGTGTAGTCTTCCAACGAAACAGTGTGCGTTCCTTCTTCTCCAGGAGGAGGAGGAGGAGGAGGAGGCACGCCGTGAAATCACGAAATGCCGCCGCCAAAAGGGGAGAGAGGGGCAGAGAGCGGAGGGGCTATATAGAGTCGGTGCACGAGCCGTGGGGCCTTTTGTTGGGATGGGATATATAAGCCACAAGGGAGATTCCGGGGGCTTCTGGTTTCTGCCACGGCGCGTTTTCTTTTTCCGCTAATGTCGGGCTGCGGCGCTACCGGGGAGGAGGAGGAGATCGTGAAAAGCGTTAAACGACTGCTCGGGGCACGTGAAAAAAAGAAAGAAATCGCATCTAGTCATCTGGTTTTGCAACTGAAATTCAGCGCATAATGCGAACTGCGAACGAGTTCACGGGGAGCCGAGCATTTGATAATACACAACCGGTCGTGCGTTTTGCGTTCGATAAACTGCCTCCGCTTGGATCATGCAGTGGGAACGTTTGTTTTTTCGTTATTCTCGATCGAGAAAAAAACGAGTTTTCCCTCTCGATTAGCCGAGTGTGAGTTTGGCCCCTTTGGCCCCTTTGGAGTCAGGATCGGCTCCTGCGCCAATTCCTCGCAAGATTGTTCGTCATCATCATCGCCTATCGTTGCCATCGTAACTTTTACGCGTCGATGCTCGATTATTTTATCTCGGCTTGTATCTTAAAAGCCGAATAACAGATTCGCATAAATTTCGCATCGACTCCACGACCGCGGCGGCGGCTGCTCGATTTATTGCGACGGACTCAAAGGGACGACTTCTTTCGTTAATAAACTGCTCGTCGCCGTGCAAATATTTGATTGACTCGAATTAATCGGTCAGACGAGAAGATTAAGTCCCTATCTCCGCTGGCTCCTTAATCCTTCCTCGCAACACTCTCCAACTCTTAATTGTGAATTCCCGGGGCCCCTGGCATAGTGTACACCACTACACTACAATAGCTGCTTGCTCTCCTTCCTCGACGGAGGCGCGCAACAACGTCGATCCTTGAAAACGAAACTCCGCAGCTGCGCTGCTCTTTCCGTCTTTATCGTTAAAAAATCTTCCCTCTCGTTTTTCCCGAATACATTAATGCATCTTTTCCGTGTGTAAGCCCCATTATCGATCCGCGCGCGCGGCTTCAGAAATAAAGTGAAAAAGCACATTAACAAAAGCCTTTGTCAAAGTAGCTTCCGCCACTATTGCAGAAAGAAACTCTCGGTGCGCGAGGATTGTTCCAACGGAGGAGGGAAGGAAAAAGTACCGTCGTGCACTACTCACTGGGATATTAGAGAGCGGGGGAAGGGGCGGCGAGAAGGCAGGGGACAAAGGGAAGACAAGAGCGTTACGTAACGTGCAAGAAAGCGCGTGTTCGAGGAGAAACGTTATTTTTTAAAATTAGGCTTAATTTAGAGGCAGCGGCGAGGGCGAGTGTGGCGCGATGAATTTTTGGTTAACAGCGGAATTGCGCGTTAAAAATATCGGACTCGACTTATTCGATAATGCGCAGTCGCGTAATTGCCGCCGTCACTTTACCCTGATACCTTTACACGCGCATCGATCGCGACTGTCCTAAATACGCGCTATTATTTTTCGCTAAAACCAAAGACGGATTTTTCCCGTTTCCAGACGAGTTCAACTGTCCTGTGATATACCGCGTATCATCTACTTTTTGAGGCGCGGCTAATTATTACGCAGACGATTACGCATCGCCGCTATTTTTAGCGCCGAGTGTAATTCAATTCTTTTACTGTTGCGTAAAACTGAACTCGAACGCCCATCTTTGCAATTGCATATTTAGGATTAGACGGCTGCTCGCAATTTTCGACCGTTTGGTTTATCATGCTAATTACACGCCGCGAGGTACAGTTAATTGGAGGACTGGGCGCGTTGATAACGATTTCTTGGCGCGCTCCGCCGAAATTAAGAGCCGCAATTAAGAATGTATCCTACTCGTGTTCGAGACACGAGATTTTAATTAATCGGCGCCCCGACGCTCGATGCAAAGGACGTAAACGGAACTCACAACGAAGGCAGAGAGGGAAAGGAAAAACTGGGGAAAGGCGTCGTGTCGTTTCGCGTGGGCCCCGTGCGAGATGCCAAGACAAACAGGCGCGAGCGAGATCTTGTTTCGTCGCTCGAAAATGGAAAAAATCAATTTCACCTTCCGCAGAGAGCAGGACGGGCGACAGCTTCTCGCAGGCAGACAGTCGCATTGTCGCAGCCCCCGTGGCAAACGGATTTGAAGCCAAGTTAGGTTAGGCTCTGTGTGCACACGCGGTCGGATGTGCCCGGGCGCGCGCACACACGCGTAGGCAGGCATATCAATCCCGCCGCTCGGAAGACAAAGAGAACACACAATATCTTGGTGCGCGGAGCGGCACGGGAATGACAGACGCAGGCGGAGACGGAGATGGAGGGTGTCGGTTTACTCTGGATTCAGTCACGCTTTGTCGAATCGCGGCACCATCCGCTCTCGCAGATACATCTTTACATTTGCGTTCGTGGCGCGTGAAAAGCATCCGTGAAACAGCATTATCTCGCAGCGGTGGATGCAATCGCGACGGCGCTGCTGTTTCGCGTCGAGATACTTCCGAGGCGAGCGTCGGAGAGGAAAAATCGAACGAACAAGCGTAATCACGACTTACATCGGCGGCTTATTACGAAAGGCTGCTGCTGCTGCTGCTGCTGCGCCAATGCGGATATTCGGAGCCGCTCTTTCTTTGAAGCCAGCAGATACATATATATATATATATACTCGAGAATTACTCGTTACGTCCGAAGCGCCGCGGTACTACACAATGTAAATTTTCATAAGCCGACATCTGCCGCGGGCATCGGAGCCGCTTTTATTGCGCTTTCTGGACGCCGCCGATAAGGATCGGGCCCTTGAAGAGGCTAATTTGAAAAACGTCGCCAAACCGCCGGTCAATCGCGCGACGCGCTTCCGAGAGCCGATCGTTAAGCGATTTCCGAGGCCTCGACGATCGCAGCGGCTTCCCTCCGCTCGACCGATGAGAACCCCCCTGAGTTTTACATAAAAATATCACCGGCACCCCTCGCCTTTTCCAAAATCCTCGTTAGCTTAACGAAGATATTTCCGTTTAATGGAAAACTCAAAATTGAAGGGGGTAAATTGTAAATCACGAGCCCATGATTCATTCATGCATGTAAAAATATGCCCCTCCCTGTGCGCGCGTAAAAAGCGCGTATGGGATTGTACCCCGAGGATATAAAATTTCAATTTTTTGTTCTTCTCTCGGCGTACGATTTGAAATGAATTTTAAAGCCGAGCCCGAGCTCATTTTGCTTTTGTAACCCATCGAAACGCTTATCGGAACAGTTTTTAACCGCGATAACGTTGCGCGCGAAATTGGACGAACGCCGCTGTCGCGCTTCGAGTGCAATAGACGTGCGAAAAGTCGCAAGGCCGCTTAGCGAATTAAAGTTCTTGAAAATAAAGGGCCGAATAGATTCGACGGACAAAAGTGTGTCTCCGTCCAAAAATGAGCAAAGATTTATGGGTTATTGGGAGCCGATATTTTATCGCCCGACCGCTGGCCAGCAGAGAAATTAAAAAATTCGGAAATACCAAAAATCGAGTGGGACGCGTCAAATAAAGCATTTTTTTAGCGCAACGAGGAAAGCGAGCGATAATCCTTAATGTCCAAAAAATAACGGACCGAGACAATTTTTTCGTTAAAAACATTTTTCTAATTTATCGCCGAAAGTAAATAAATTTATTATGCGACGTTATTTTAGAGGGAGATGCTTCGAAAAATCGAGCAAACTTTTAAGACCAAAATACGAGTGATTTTTAATTAATATTATGTGCAACGTTTCGAAAAGCTTTTTGCTAATATATATATAAAAGTCGTGAAATATTTATCATGGAATCGTTAAAGTTTTACGAAGCGCCGTCTGTGACTTTGTTATTAATTTAAGCGAGCCACGGTTGATTTAAAAATTGAAAGTTCGTATTGTATTTGACAAGTAATGCAAAACGTTGCATCGATTAATGACCAGTTGATTTTAAACAAATAATACTCGCAAGTGAGTTTACGTATTTAAAAAATAATCGATCGAATTCTTATGGTACAAACGTTGTTTTTCTCTGTCGCTTGAATATCTTCTACCCACGTTCTGCCAAACATTTGCATTTTTCATTTTGTAAACTTGTAAAATTACGTCGGATCTAAAATTTGTAAATATCCTTAATAACCGTCCTGTCGATGCGCGCCTTAAACGCCAAACATTCGTGTTCCAATATTCGAACGACGAATCGACGAATGCGAGCACAAAATTAATTTTAAAATTGAAAAGTGCACAAGTGGAAATATTTAGTTTCGAGCCTCGGCACTTCAAGTTTGCGTTGATCGACCAAAACAGGTATTACAAAGAATTATCGCAAAATCTCAGAGCCTCGTATCGAATTGTCTTCGGAAACGGTATTTTTTAAATATGGATGACTCGTTTGCGAACTGTATTTGCCAGTAGCTCGGTCTAAATTTTGCGCTTAACGCACACATAATCAAACGCGCGATTGCAAGCGAATATATCACGAACCATTTTCAAACGAAAATGTAAAGAGCAAGTTTGCAAAGCGCGAAGAGTATCATATGAAGTGGTTGCACACATTTCAAAGTTCGGATGCTTTCACTTCTTCGCGATAAAGCCGGAGATTGAGGAGAGAGCGGGAGTGGAGGGGGTGGGGCAGGAGGAGGCGAGCACTCGAACCAACACAATGAGCACGTTTCACTAGAGTCTTGATTAAGTCGGATTCAGACGTGGACGCGATTTATCACGACGATCGAACGGGAGACTCGGCCCGCTTAGTGTGTAGTTGGGCTGAAAATCTGCTGCGTACACCGGAATTTCATATTTCTCTCTCTCGATCGCGGAATAAGAGAGCAAAAAAGGTTGGTGGTTTTGGAGGGTGGGACGATTCGTTAACGTTTACCGGGAACATCGATCAAGCCGAAAACGGGGAATTCAGCGGGGAGCCCCCCTTCTGCTCTTTCGAATCGACCTTTTCTGAAAATCTATCGTTTTTATTAACAATTGCCGGTGTTTTGTTTGTTATCCAAAGTAGCCGCCGCCAGGGCCGGGCTTCTAACGAGGTTATAAAAATCCTGATTAAAATGCAGCATTCGCTAATTAGCCACAATTAATTGTAAATTACGATTACGAACACGAGCCTCGAAAGCAAAAGCACATAAATTATGACAAACAATGGGCGATCGGCTACGTACGACGACTACCCGACGAAGATAATTTAGCGCGCGATTAAATGGGCATTATTTCTCTTCGAGCTATCCCTATCAGTGTCTGTTGGCGCAAAAACCGTATTTCTTATTCTCGTTATCAATTGATTAGCCCCTCGTTTTTATTCGGCCTTTTTCCATATAGGACGCGGGGCCAAATTAATGCACTTTTCGTCGAAAATAATATCGATTGGGGGCCAAAAATAAGCAGCAGCTCGGCTCCGTCAATTCCTTGTTTCGCAAAGCGACGACTGGCGTTTTATCGACACTCAATCCCGGAATATGACCGCACCTCGGAACATTATTGCGACTCGCATATTTTCTCTCGGTAATCTTAGATAATGTGCTCGAATAATGAATTAAGAGATCCGCGATAACCAGCTGCGGCTCTCCTCGGGCCGGAATAAGAGATGAAACGCTTGTCGGCGGTAATTTTAGTCGTCGACCTCGACGAGAGCCCGCAGAGCCGACGAGGATGTTTTCGTTTTCGAATCCGTCTTGTAGCTATAAAATAATTATCTTCGAGAGCTCGTCGTGTGTCGCGTGTGCCTAGAAATGCACATCCGGGCCGAAATGGGGCTACTTATCTGTCGTTAAGATAAAACGGGTGACGATTTTGGGTTCGCCGGACGCGGCTACTAGGCATAAGTCACCGACACCGGGTGGGGGGGGGGCGAGCGGAGGCTTTTTTCCGAAACTCAAATTCGCGGCCATTTATAACTGGCGACGCGAGTCGGACAAAAGGAGGACTCGCTTAGAGCCAAGCGCTCGGCGAATAAACACTCGAGATCGAATTCCAATACGCTCTTGTCTCTCCTTATCAATCCCGTGTTCGTCCTGTCTCCGGGGCTTTGTGTTCTCCTCCGCCTCCGTGTGCGCAAACGTCTCCTCCGAGGAGCAGCCGCAGCTGGGCGCCGCGGTCTCGCGGCGAAGGAAGGCCGGAGCCACCGCTGGAGAGACCAAAATTTACGAACTCGAGACTCGCGGTGACTACTCGAGGAATTGAGCCCGGGGGGTGGGGGGAGCATATGCGTCCGGCTCTGGCCGTAAAATCCTTTTTCGAACCGCCGAGCAAGAGGCTAGAAGTCGCTCTCGCTCTCTCTCTCTCGGCGGCACTGATGAAGATCTCCGGCGCTCGCTGCGCCCCGCTGGGCCTGCGTACGCGAGGAATTAGGTATCGAGTTGTCCAGGTGGAAGGTCGAGGGGCAAGGGCCGAGGCGCACGCGCGCCCAGCGTCCGAGCCATTTTTTCGCAAGCGTTGGCTCGTTAATTAGAGGTCTTTCTGCGAAAACGGGAAATGAGCAAGGCGTGCTTTTCTCGCTTTTCCAGACCGCGCCGGGTTCCCTCTTCCCTCCTTCACGATCGAGTAATTCCGGAGTCGGCCGATAATGGACGGCTCCCCGGGCCTTTTCGCCCCCTCGGCAGCGTTTTATCGGGTGAAAAGCTCGCGCGCCTTCTGAATTCGGAGGGAAGGTGAAATCGCTGGATTGTAAAACTCGTTTTCAACCAAGATTCTTCCTGGCGCCGCGAGCGATTGCGTTGCGAAAAATGTGCAACATCCACACGCTTATCGTGGGACTCGATTGGCCTTCGTTCAGTCGAACCAAGCGCGCGGCGATTCATTAATAAACGCGCGCTAGGTGCGTTTCGAGTTGCGAACTGCGTGAAAATCTTCGCTAATGACGTATTGTTACGCCAAATATCTCCGTTTCGATCTTTTATTTTTACGCTACTCCGGCTCTCGGGAGGTGGTTAGCGCTAAATTTTTATTCACGATGCATCGTCTCCTCCAGCTCTGGGACCGCACTTTCTAAATTTTCCCATTTTCGCCGATGCGCGCCTTCTCTGCGAATTTCCTTCTATTTTCAAGTGCAATACGTTATTGCAGCGCGTCCCCGGCCAAGTGCATCTTCGGCTGCCGAGTCTTGACACGCAGGGGGTGCAGTTGTAACGACCCGCCGCACCGGTACTTAAAATCATACGTGTGTGAGTGGGTTCGGGGATATTTTTGGGTCTGCCGTGTAAGAATGTCGGTAATTTAGAGCGCGAATCTATTAGCGTTCCAAACTCCGCTGAATATTCTACTATTTCAGTTGTCTTTTATTGCAAATGTAAATGCGCTATCTGCGAATAGATCGAACACGTGTTTTTAATTAATAAACAGGTGATTAACAAGCCACGGCTATCGTAAGCTAAGAATTGCAGCTCAAGTGCAGATTGTTACGTGTAACGTTGCCGTGCGCGCGAAAAACTTGCGAATATTGAGAAACTAAAAGGAACTGCGCTTGACTTGGCGTACAATTGAAAAAGTATTTCGTTTTATTTAAAAAAAAAAAAAGAAAAAAAAAGAAGAAATTTCAGTCGTACGAGCAACGCGAATAAATCCGCTGAAATCCTTTAAGTTCGCAGCGTGAAAATACGTGGAAAAGCTACTACTTTCTCTCGAAAGACACAAATTTTTAAATCTTTGAAAAAAGCAGCTTTTTCAGTCTTTTTATTGTTTAAATCGATCAAGATAATTTATATTCTATGAAATTGCGGTACTCTTTCTATGTAGTAAATATTGCTGATACAAGGATATTTTGCTTAATAACTCAAACGGAAATCGTATAAAGCTTTAAGATTAATCATCAATAAAACACTTATGACGTTAAATATTTTGAAAACGTATTTAAAACATGTTTATTCGAAAAACAGTTGTACCGACAACAATAATTTGATTCGTATGTTTGAGGCTGAGGCGAAACGAGTCAATTCACTCACTACACACGTCCTACTAGTCTTGGAAATTGGAAAACTTTCTTTATCCGTGGCCTTAAAATTAATCGTTAAATCAATTATTTAATTAAAAGCGGAAATTTTTGTGGTGCTACTGTAGGATTAATCATCGCTACAAAGCTGAAATAGAATCGCTTTTATTTAAGATTAAATAAAAGATATTGCAGTAGTGCAGAGCATCGACTTCATAGAAATCGCTAAAATAGCAGCGAAATCCGCTAACCGACCCCGTAAGAATTTTTTAGCACGCATTTGCGAAGATATTTGTTTTTGTAAATGAAAAAGCACCGAGCAATTTATTCGATGTAAATCTGTTCTTTTTTTCTCTCAACTCTGACTCGCGCGAGTTAAAATTTATAATTCCGATGCTTTCGGGGCATAAGTAGTTGTAATCTAGTTTGCAAAAATTTTTCAACATTTTCGCCGACACTCGAGGCGCTTTTTCCTTTTGTTCGTTTCGCCTTTCTTTTTTACCGCTGAATGGAAATATATAACATCGCCGTTATCCGAAGTATCACGATCGTTTCGAAAATCGTGCCGATGGCATTGAACCAGCAACTCTTTGCAACATTCTTACTTACGCGCAACCAACACGACGGCGGCGGCGGCGGCATCTTTCGAATAAAAATCTTAAATGTCTCGCGTATATCATTACGTTGGTTGGCTTTGGCTTTAACTTTATTAATCTTTGTTGTGCGAGTTCGAATGTTGAAAGCCGTTGAAATTGCAAATAGCGCAGATCCTCGAGTATGCAAATTCGCGTAATAAATTTTTTTACGAGGCGAATCTAGGTAAAGAGCGTTAATCATACGTCGTTAGACGGAGAAAATAATATTTATGGCTGAGCGTATGCTGCTGCGCAATGACATTGATAATCTATCGAGAACTGCTCATCGGCGCGTTTCGTGTTTCAGCGCTCCCCTAGGAATTGCATAAGCAGAGCCATAAAAGCAGCAAATCGAGCGCGCGAGATTCAGCGGCAAAGGCAAAAACTCCATTCGGCGGCGTTCGCTCGCGCGAGTGCACGAGCACTTTAAATCCCGCATTGTCACCAATCTGCGATAGCCTAATGGAATTGCTCTAATTCGCGCTTAATTATTACACGAGCATGGGCGCGTTGTTTCGAACAATTCCTGTGGCGCAAGGTCGAGCGCAATGGTGCATTTTACGATGCTCCGAACAGTCGCGAGGAGCCCGACCGTTTCACCGGCTCAAATTTACTTATTGCTCGCGCAAAATCGTAAAAATTGAAGCAGCCTTCCAGACGAAGAGAGAGAGAGTCGTTCCTTTCTCCTAACTGGAGCAGTTGACACGGGAACCCCGGGCGATAGCGCGACCCAGTGCTTCGGGGACGTTGCAAGGCTTTTCTCTCGGACGTCTTACCGGAGCGAAGGCGATGCGCGACGACGCCTCGAGATTTCATTAAGTTTGCGGCGCGCAATTACACGAAAATGGAAACTGCGCCGGAGTCGCGCTCGATGGTCAACAGCTCGCGCGCGGACAAACTAATTCGTCTATTTGTCAGCCCGGCTTGGACGCTTACATTTGCCGCTCGCTCGGGAAGAGGGAGCATGAATCGACTCATCAGAGATTTCCCCGCCCCTGCGATCCAATTCTACCTTTTTGGCCAGTTGGGCTTATTTATCGCAGTGGTGCTGCTTCGTTATCTCGCACCAGTGCCTTTGTCGTACTTATTCGTGGAGAAAGGCAAAAGGGTCGTCGTCGCGACTCTTCGCGAACTTTTGCAGCTACCATCTAACGACGTCATCCTCGAGGACCATTCGAAAATATTAAACGCAGGCTCAATTTTATTAATTTTTATCGCTCTGGCTGCCAACGAAATCGTTCGCATCGCGCTTTCTAAAGTTGCCGCCAGCCATATTTATGCGAAATTGCAACGTCGTTTCACTTTCCAAGTTCCCAGATGCAATCGCGTTGCATCTCGGCTTGAAAAAATGAAAGCTCCTATTTAAAATCAGCTGGAATGATCGTCGGGCGACGGCGAACTCGTGAATATTTAATGTTTCAACGAATTAATTCGTCGTGGCAACGGCGCAATCGAGCCGAGCTTAATGAGGCGAGAAGTGAAATAGACTGCGTCGCGTCGTCGGATCGAGTCAGCGCTGCCGACTTTGTGCGCGGACCGACGAAAAATCGTGTGGTTTTAAAATTCCTGTGTGCACATGCTCGAGCGAGGATCGGTGGCTGCTGCTGCTGCTGCTGCTGCTTCTTCTTCCAATTCGAGTCTCCCACGGCGCGTTTTAAGAGTCGCTCGAGAATTTCTCGAGTTTTTCGCGAATTTCCACGGTGATAAATTGCAAATTAATCTAATTATTGCCCGGGAGACGGAGGCGTAGGAGGCGGCCGGGTTTTATCAGGCGCGTGCAATCGCCGCATACTCGGCGACACAGGCGCTCGCACTTATTCACACCGCCGAGTACAATTTAAGGCGGTTTTCGAATTCCTCGCATATTTTATGCAACAACACGTGTTGGCTCAATTCCGCTCCCTCCGGCGCACGTTTAAATTTTAATCTCCATTATTGCGTCTCGAGTCGCGACATCGAGGCCGGTTCGACGGAGAACTGCTGCTCGGGCTTCGGAGGAAGCGGATGCACCGCGACGGGGCCGCGTTTTTTAAGACGCGAATAACGGCCGCTGCAACGACTAGTTTTATTTCCCGAATCTCGGAGGATGGCGCCCTGGCGGTGGGAGGAAAGTGCGTCGTAAATGCCCCCCCAGCGGCCTCGCGGTGCTTTTCATAATTCGAAATTCAGCGACGCCACGCTCGAGAGCCTCCTGCCTCTAATCGAGAAGGAACGCGTGGAAGGGAGACGGGAAAAAACGAGCCGAGACCGCACGAAAGTCACGAAAACAGCCCTTCGGCGATGCCTACCGCCCCCGCGCACAGTGTCTTTTGCGCGCCAAACACCTCCCACGAGGGAAGGCGTGTGAGTGCGAGGCTCGCGCTCACGCACACGCGGACGCGCGTCTGTTTAAAGCAGCCAGGGGCCAATCGCGCCAAAGCAGAGAGCCGCAACTATCTCTCCCTCCCTCTCGTTCCCTCGCGGCGACGCGTAGACGCAGGGCGTTTCCTGCTGTACACGCGGCCCTTGACGAGATCGTATATCCGTTTTATCGCACCCGCTCTATCTACCACGCGTGCCTGCGTATGCGTGCATCCGTCCGTGTGTCCTAAAAGAGAAGGAGAGTCAGAGAGAGAGAGAGAGAGAGAGAGAGATCACGTGGCTCTACCCTGTAACTGAACTCGTAAGGAGAATTGCGAGAGAAAGAAATCGCCAACTACGCTGGTCACTACGAGGGATAGCCTTTGGACGGTACACGCGGACGAATTAAAAAATAAATTTTAGATCGCTTTTTCCCGGTTTTATTCTTGGATCCTCGATCGTTCTTACCCGAGTCCCAGCTATGAATTTTTAAAGCCACTAGCTTTGATAATTATGGCTTCGTTCTCGCGGAAAGTGATTGTTTTCGCTCGAATTCGGCTGCTCGAAACTTAAACTCCATAATAAACTTGTACGCGCTGGAATTATAGGCAATTTAGAATCTTCTCCTACTCGACCGAATCGCCGAATTAATTATTCGAATAATTTCGTACAGGTGGAGGTTAAATTATCATATCTTTGTTTAATCGATTGCATAACAGCAAAGCAACGTTATCCAATCGAAATAATACGCTATTAAATAAGCGTCGATCGATTAAACTTTTGAGCAAAACATTTGTAGTCAACGCGAATGGCACTCGTCTGTCCTAATATTCAATATTATCCCTCGGAATGCAATTTGAATTTCGTTAACCACAAGATTAGAAAAAGTATCAGAAGAAACAAAGGCGAAGGCATAATGTAAGTTGAGAGAAAAAATGATATAAGCAAAAAAGGTTGAAGTTGCGCCTGAAAGAATAGAAGAAGCAAGGAGGGTATGCCGAGGTATATAATGCGTGAAAAAGGAAACCAGAGGGTAAGACCGAATGAAAAAAAATCCGATGCCGAGTACCGAGAGAATGAGATATGGGCATCTTACGAGACGGACTGCAGAGAATTATTATCAGGGAAAATGAAAAGAAGCCTGCGCGGCTGAAAAAATGTTGCAGCTCGGGTAATATTTTAAATATTTAACGAAGCTGGATTGTAATTTTCAGGAATGCGAGAAAATTTTCAAACGATTACGCTTTTAAAATGAATTGTTCAACGGCAGCTCGGCAAAAAGCTAACTTTCGTCCAAAAATACGTCGATGCATTTTTCATTACTACAATAACTTGTTGGATGCAACGTTTTATTAAATTATATAACACAGGTGAAATTTATGAAAGGCCTCGCCAAAGAGCTACGCGTCTTTTGAGTTTCAATATTTAATCAGCAATTGCGCCGCAACGTCTTGTTTAATCGAAATCTTCTCGCGTGCACATTTTTTATTAAGAAGCCCGAAGAAATTGTTGAAGCGCGAGCGTAAAGCCACGAAGGTTTAAGCGCGAGAAATAGAAAAGCAGCACGAGGTGTGAAAAATCGCCTCGCAGTCTGCCGATTCGATTATTTCACGGCGCAGAGGTATAATAATATTTGCAAAGTTCCCGAAGCACCGCGTATCGCATTATACGAATTAAACTCATCGCGGCTACTTATCCGCTGCAATCTGCAACGCAGCTAGAAGCGCAGCGTTGGATGATGGAGTGCATCGTGCTATATTTAACACGGACGAGGGCTCGAGCTGACTGTGACAAACGTGAAACGAGATGTGACGAGAGCTGCTGCTGCTGCTGCGTCCACCGGCATTAAAAAAATCTCGCGCGAAATAAAAAGTCCCGTTTCGTTTGGACGGGCAAACGCGCGCGCGCAGCCTTTGCCTCGTCTAAGTTAAGCCACAAAAACTCAGCCAAAAGCTTATTTTTCCAGAGGAGCCGAGCTCGGCCGAACGTTATAAATTACGATGCAGCTCGTTGATTTTCGATGTAATTAAAATTGCGAGGGACTGGGGACGCGACTGCCCCGACCATTAACCAGATGGCCAATACTGATCTTCGTCACACGGGCCGGTCCTCGTATCGATCGCACATCGGTAAACAGCTTTAATTAAAAACATACTTGGGCTTATGCAAATCGCCGGGCGTCATCGGACTTTCTTAATTATAATTTATCATCGCGAGGAGCTTTAACGGGGGAAGGCCTCGGCGTTTAAAAAGCACCGCGATCGAGCGCTAAAATACTATTTTAAGCGAATTGCATAAATTAGCGCGGAGCACGTGTTGGGACGCAGCTCCAGTGCAGTGCAGTGCGGCACTGGTGCCTCGAACGCGCGCTCCCGCGAAAGAACCGAGAGAGTATTTAAAGAACGATGATTCTCCAGTTTTGCAAAGACCGGTGCATTTTATAATTATACGTGCACACATTGTTAGCGCGGGAGGTCAGGCGGTGAAGGTCGGCGACGCGCTCCACCTCGAGGAATCTGGGCCTGGCTCGTGAGAAACGAGAAACTCGGAGCTGCCCAAACGCGGTATTGTTTAGAAGGGTAACGACGCCGCTTTTTCTTATTAATGCCTCCATTTCCTTCGTATCCCATTATAATCCAACAATTTCCATTTGCCTCAGCGCGCCGCCAACTTTTCTCCGTCCATTAATCACGACTATTGTAATCGAACTTTCAGCGATATTTTACA
Source organism: Platyscapa corneri (assembly GCA_018907185.1). NCBI lineage: Eukaryota > Metazoa > Arthropoda > Insecta > Hymenoptera > Agaonidae > Platyscapa > Platyscapa corneri. The sequence goes on along the minus strand of JACCHW010000024.1, from coordinate 5,126,412 downwards.
GCGAAGCTAGTTTTGCTTTCAACGTCGTCATTATTCATTTCGATGACGACTCGTTGAACGACTTCCGCGCCGAATTTGCAACTATTAAACGAACGTCGAATGCCCGAGAAGAAGAGTGACGTTCAAATTTTTAAGGGCTTCCTCGGGAGCGCCTTTATCGGCTGCCGCTTTCCCTGGATCCTGGATTCTTGGGATCTCGCTCGCGACGATTAGTTCTCCCGAAGCGTTGCATACGATAAGTAAGTTTGCGCGAGCGACTGCCCGGGGTATCGCCGGTGCGTTACACCAAAGTCCAAGGATCGTTTCGAGAGTCACCCACCCATCAACTTGCAATCACCCACACCAGACACCGGCGACTATTTTACAAACCACCACACGTGCCCCCCGCGTTTCGCGCTCGGCATCTACGCGCCTGCTTTTTCGCAGTTGCTCCTACGCGGGACTAAATTTATCCCAAGTTGGTAAATTAGCTTGTTTTCAATTTTTCTAATAAGGTTTTTAGGGGAAGGTAGCCCCGAGCGTTTTTACGTTTTTACGTCGAAGCAGCAAAGAGGAGGGAAGGGCAAGGGGCGAGGAGCGACGCTACTCTACTAAATCAAAATAATTATGGAGTTGCAGTTCGGCCAACTTGATGCTATAAGAGACTATTTTAGGAGATCGTCTCGAACTTTCCTTCCCGACATCGTGTAATCGTTTATTCTCGTAGTTGTCGTATCGCGCGTTGTTACATATTTGGCAGTTAATGATATTAATGTTGCGGTCGCGGCTATTATTCAAGTTCTTAGTATTCAACGTTTCTTTCTTTTTCGAAATGCGTCCAAAGTTGTTTAAAAATAATTTTTATTCGCGTATCTAAATAAAGTCATTGATTGCTCCTTCCAACTGTACATCGTCACTCGTGATGAGCATAAGTATACTTTTCAGGAGTGACAAGCCGTTATTTTAACGTAAGATTTAGTGGTCGGAATATTAAATGCTCTGGCATTTCACTTTTGTTTATGTATTTTATAACGATGAACGTTCATGGCGACTGGAATAACATTCCACAAGTTATTACGTTAATTTGGTGTAATTTCTTTTTAAACGCGACCGATCCCCTGACTATTTATACCAATAGCTTTTTTATTAATACATAAATGGGTTCGTCAAACTGCGAAATTATAATTTCTACGTAATTTTTTTTTTGCAAAATAATACAGGTTTAGATTGTTCTTTGCTTCCATCTATACAAAATAACTTTTTTAACGAATAGCCAACTAGTTTTATCTTACGTCAATTTTGACGAAAAATTGAGCGATTTCGAATTTTTTCGCGCTCCCTCTCTCTTCTCTTACCTTTCTAACCTCTGCAATTTTTTAGACCACTTCGTTCGCCTCTCCATCCCTCTCTTTTTACTACCTAATACGTACTTGGAATTGTGAACGCTACTATATTTGGCGACCATGACAAAAACCGAATTCTGACAGCGCATACCATATACGTCATTTCTCTACGCTGCTTCCACCAAACGATAAAATTATTTCCAATTATTATTCTTCTTTTTACAAATCAGTTTATCACAAGCTATTTACCACAATTTTCTGGGCGAACTTACACGACGAAGAAGGACTCGTTTGACGGATCGCAACTCACCTGTAACATAAAAAATTATTACTGATTATAAATGTTTACAAAAAGTGGAACGTATAAAATAATCGAAACTTTAAAAAAATATGACGCGAGCGTTTTTAGAATGCTAGCCTTTAAGCGACTAGGACTTGGGTAATTAGTTCTGCGTTTAAAACTTTTAAATAAACGTTAAATTTTAACGTCGCAAAGGTGTTTTTTACATTTTTCGGATTCGCGTATCGTTAACCATTTATTATTCCGCCTTCGCACGGCAAAAGTTTCGATAAACTATAAAAATTGGTAAAATTTAGCCGTTACTCGAGGTTTCGACGTCGCGAACGGCAAATCAAAAACATCGAAACGAGTTATAGTTTTTTTTCTCGACGAAAACACGCAGATAAGTACATGAGCAGATTTGTTTTTGCCTTTATTACCTAAAAGTCGATCTTTTGCTTTTATATCGGGTCAAAGTGCCTTTTTCATAAAAGCTTCCAAAGGACCACTTCTTAATGGAAATAATTACCGAAGCGTGTAATCGCGGTTCACAATAAGTTAAAGGGTTTTTTTTTAAAATACCTCCCTCGGTATCGTACAGCCGCAGTGGCTCGCAAAGGGCAGAACGCCGGAAAATTGAAAATTGGAAATTCGCAATAATTATGTTATTAGCGGGGCTGAAAAAAATTTAAACTCTTAAAGAAAAACCAAATGGGCGCGTGGGCGCCCAGCCAAAGCGAATAGAGCGAAGACACGATTCAACGACGCTGATAGTCGCTAAAAAATTAGATATGCAGTGATGCAGCGATGCATTCTAAACGTGTTCAGCTATGAGTTAAGCCTACGACACATCGGAAATTTCAAGATGGCGACTCTGCGGAGTGCGCATAGGAAGCCGAGGACACGAAGTCCGTTGTTGCCACAAGGCATCTCGGCGTTGCCGTGGCACAACTGCAACCTCCTGAATGAAAAAAATTGCTCGCGCACGCGAACGATACAACGTGACGCGAAACGAACCTCGTCACATTCTCCGGTGACACGTTCTAATAACTTTTTGTCCGACAGCGAGTGCCGAGGGCACTTTTGACGATGTACGCACGAGGAACGTGTGCAGCCGAGCCCGTATCGACGTTCCGCGGCGGTGACGGCGACGACGACCGACGATGACTCGAGGAAAAGAGAAAAAAGGGAAAAGAGAGCGAGTTAATATTGGTGGTCTATTTCAACGAATAGAGAGCGGAGGAGAGCGAGAGGAAGTGTCGGCAACGCCGAGCTGATCTTGAATTTTTATGAAGGAGCCACCAAGAGCCGCGAGTACCACTCGTTTGAGTTGCCCTTTCAGACCCGGACGCCTCGGTCCGAATTCCGCTTCGAGAGAGAGAGAGAGAGAGACCTTTTGTCGGGCTCCGGGTGCTGATATGCTCGAGTTGCCAATGCGAAAACAGTTCGAATGAAGCTAAATTCCTTGAATCGAGAGCGAAATTCATGGCCGGATTAAGTAATATTTAGCGCTGATTTGTTGGAGCGCCGAGGCTAATCTAACAATATCTACTTTCACCGTCTATCCGTTAACCTCGTCTACGCGCTGCCGCTATTAAAAAGCAAAATTACTAGTCTACCGAGTAATAGTCTCCGCATTAAATGTCCCCGTGCACGAGCAAACTGTGTCGTTCAGTCAACAGGTTTCTCATCAGTTTTTCGGCTTTCGGCGAATTCGTTTGGTCGCACTGCCAGCAATGATCGCGCGAACGATTGATAAATTAAATAACGCTCAGGTTGACGAGACCGTGGAAGACGTGAATAATAGTCACGTCTCTTCCACGGGAAAAGACTCCAGCTCTGTGCAATAAAATCAAACGAGTCGTCGAATGAAACCGAACAAAGTATCTCCTGAACAATGCAAACGAGCGTCATTGGCTTCATTTATTTATTTATTTATCGCTGCGCGATACTACGCGAGTCTCTCGACGTAAAAAGAACGACTCCAAGCGCGCACCGGAGCCTTAAAAATAATATTCGAGCTTTCAGTTTTTTCATTCCCTTTCTCCCGCTTCTAGAAGAACACAACCCGCTGAATGCTCGTGCATAATGGCACACCGAAGCCAACTCGACCACTAATTCGCTTTGCGCGCGGCTACAGTCGCTAACGCATTTATGAAAGTTGAATTTGTTTAAATTACTCATCTCCGTGTCTTTTTCTCAGATTGGCCGAATAAGTTGCGTCGGTAGTTTATCGATGAAACTGTTCGGACCACTTCTATCGTGGAAAAGTAATCGCGAGCGGCACTGGTTGCAAACTTTTTAAAATTATTCAGATGAAAAAAATGAATTAGCATTCAGCATTAGGACGTCGCCGAGTCGAGCACCGCTACCAAGGAGACCGGAGAGTAACTTCTGAAAGATTCCGAAGGGGAGGAGCCGCGATTAGCGATTGGTTTTAATTTGTACAGTTGGTCACACACATTTTTAACATAGAGCGAGAAAGCGCAAGGTTCGAAGGTTTTAGAAGAAGAACGGACTCGGGTCGCTGCCCAAGCCAACCAGGAGGCAACGAGGGATAGGAGGTGAAACGCCCGAAAAAAATCTGCTACTCGGCAACATCGAGCAACACGGAGCAACATCCCCTGGGCCGAGGACGTCGGTCTTATCCTCCAGAGTCGTGTTCGCGCGTGACTCGAGTCGCAAGCATTAATAGGCGCTCTCGGTCGTTCGCTATAAGGGCACGATTTTCTCGACTTGAGCTCTACACGACGAGGCCATCAAAAAGAAGGAATGAAAACAGAAAAGGTCTCATCGCGCGAGCGGATGGGTCAAATTACCACGATTGTAAGGAGCTTACAAAATAAGAAGAGGGAAGAGATTCCAAATAGAGAAGCAATAATTCTCTGGGAGCAGAGAGTCGGATGAATAGCAGCGGCAGCAGGAGCAGCGGCGTTGGCGTTCGGGGCTCTGGGGGCACACACATGCGGCGAGTTTAGTCAGTCGTAACTCTGGCCACGTCACATTCATTTGCAACCGGCAAGTTCAGAATCTCTCTCTCTCTCTCTCTCTCTCTCTCTTTCGCGACGAAGCCGGAGGCGACACTGCTGCCGCTGTTCATCGTAGTCCGCAGAACTCGAGAGGCCCGAGAGAAGGAGAAGAAGCGAAATCACTTTCGACCCAAGTTGGGCCGTTACCGCTGCCTCCCAGCCGCGCACATCCGCGTCGAAAGCCAAAAATCTGTACATATATTTACGATATCCGCCGTCGACGACCCTTTTTATAAAGTTTCTAGATTATTTCTAGCTCGAGATTACACTGATTGCCAATTTAAAGGGTCTTTGCGTCAATCTCTTCTCAACGGCACGTAAAAGTTCTTTCGACAAACGCCGGAGATTTATGCGACTCTAGGTCCGAGCGCAATATGCTAATTCCCCTCTCCCCGTCCATATTTTGGAATGTTATCGCGGCGGACGCGCAGATGCTATTATCAAAAAAGCACTCGAGAGCTGAGGAGAGCCACTGCAGTGCGAATCGAAGCGTCCAGGAGAGCCTCCGGAGCATCCGCTCGCGGCAGAGCGGAGAGGAAACCGGTATAGATTTTAAATTGCACGGCCTTGAACTAAAATTTGCAAAATGCGAAATCTTATCGGTCACGATACGCCTAAAACGATGAACTTGCTTTTAACGCAGGTTGCAACAGCCCGTCCCCACTTCCTTCTAGCGCTTTGCTTTTATTTTAATTATTCGAGTAAAGAGTCGCTCGCGTTATTAGCTCGCCGAGTTGCCTCTGATACGAGCAAAATGCTCCTTTTGCGCGAGTGACTAATACATTTATCTTTCGCCGCCGCCGCCGCCGCCGCCGCCATGTGCCATCGGCCCGGTAAACAAACACTCTTGCGATGAATTTCAAACAATCGCGTCGACGCGACGACACCTCGACGTCGAGCATCTCTCCGAAAGATCCAATTTCTCAAAACGTCGAGCGCCACTGCGCGTCTGTCGAAGGAAAGTGCCAATTCTTTTTTGTTCAATTAGACGTTGTACACGATGTTATTGCACAAAGTATTGGCGGTATCACATGGTCGGCCGGCCGTAACTCTTGCCGTCGACCTTATGTTTGAGCTTCGCGCTCGTCGTCCTCGTCAAACGGAATTCTGAAGCGCTCCGAAGAGGGTCGGAGATATTTGAATTTCATGATGTCACTCTCGGCCTGCACGACAATGGAATCGGACGAGCAAATGTACGGCATTTTATTTCACTGCATAATCGAGCTCTGCATTTGTGCCTTACACGTTACATTAATTCTGAATTTCATGCTTGGAAAAGTCCCTCGATGCTAGGCAAACATCGAGCGGACGAGAATAGCGCTTGATGTCAATTACTCTCGCAAAAAATGACACACATGTCCGCGTCACGTGCTCGCTGCTTAGCATATCGCATACGTTGTCGAGCCAATCGCTCGTAAAAGGTTAAAAGTTTCGAGGAGCGCGATTTTTTAAATTTCGGCCGGCTGAAATTGCGAAAATGTAAATTTCCCTGAAAATCGCTCGTCTTGGGATTCCGCGAATGAGAGAACGCGATCGACAAAATTTGACGAATATCTCAATGATCACACACACACACACGCTCTTGTTTAATCGAGATAGCAACGGCTGCGAACGAAATCTGCAATCATGGATATCGGCAATGGCACGCGCCTAATTTTGCCACTGTGAAATTTGCAGCGGTGCAATGATGGTAGCGCGCGCGCACGTACAGGAGAGCTGCTGATAAGGAAGGGATTTTCAGTCGGCTCTTAAATTTCTAGCTCTGATAAGCCAAGCTAAACAATATCATCTTCCCCCGTTCATAAACTTCTGACTCGAATCGCCTCGGCTATTGCGAGTTTAACGAAGTTAAGGCGGAACGGGCGAAAAGCCCGGCTCGGATATTCGGCAAATAAAAGCTGCGACGTAATTAAATCGGAGAAGCAGAGGGAATATCAGTGCTTTCGCCTAGGAAATAAAACGACTCCCAGCGGATAATTATTTTAATGGCAAAACGAGGCATTAAAAAAAATTGATGTATCGAGACTAATGCACCCTAGCCTAACCCTTGGATGGTATACTGTTGCGAAGGTAAAACTGCTCGGCGCGACACTCGAGCGTTTAAAAGTCCAGTCGTCAAGCACTCGGAAGCCATCGAGCCGTAAAGCACAGCAGCAACAGCAGCACTGGAGCTCGAATTCGCCGAGGTGGTAGGCGCACAAGTGCCTCTCGAAACCAAGTCGGCGTCGTGCCTCCAGAAATTGGCGAGGCGTCGCGTCGTTAAGCCCCAAAACGAGAAACGGCCTGGGAAACGCCTCGGGAAACGTTCCCCCCGCGCACAACGACGAGATTGATAAAGTCTTGCTTTATTGGCATCGCGAATATTAACGTTTAATATCTCGCATCCAATCGTGGCAGCAGTGGCTCGTTGCTCTCGTACGCCCGTTCTATAAATTCAGGACGATCGATATTCGAGTTCCGGCACCGACGAGCGTATGTGTGCGAGCGCAGTCTACGGACACGGAAGACGCGGTTGCGCGGCGCAACCGAAATCTTTCGTGGCTCCGCGTCAAAAGTCTCTTCGACGCAACGGTCCGATCTTTTCCAGCATCCGCAGTCAAATTTTTTCGAACGCATCGCCCTTCATTTTTCGTAAATAATTCACTCCCAGGGAACACCGCGAAGCTTCTCCTTGCTCTTAGCGAACAAGACCCACTATTTCAATCTCGCTGAGCTTTCGGCTCGGGATTTATTCCTTTATCGATTCCGTACATCAAATGTCCTATTGCACGCGACGCCCAAATAAGGGAAGATTGAATTTATTTCGCTCGAGGAAAATCCAGATTCACTCGTTGTTGTTATTATTATTATTATTACGTGGTCGCTCGATTGTAGTACGTAGTACCAGTCGCATTGCGAATTTATTTTGGACTGCCATTTGTCGGCGGAGCCGCTTGACTAAATGTTTAATTTAAAAATGGATTTGCTTCAGCTGCAACTGCTATTCTTCTGCAACTTCTCTGAAGCGTGCAGATTGATTTGAGGCTGCTTTTTTCAAAAACGAAAGAATACTTCCGAACGACTGCTTGGACTCGAACGATTTGAAATTTACCGAGTATCGCTTCGATTTTGACTTCTAATCGCGCGGTTTAAAGTTCTGCGCTCGAGGAACAGTTTTGTGCTTTTAATAGCAGACCCTTCCATTGCGCGAAATTCGCACGTGTATCGTCGTTTTAGCCAGCAACGGATAATTATTGCAAACGGTGCGTCGCAATTATTAATGCTGTGGGCTCGATCGTCATTGTGTATTAGATCGGCATCGCGCCACCACTACACGCTTGCTCCTTAATTCGGATAAAGTACAATAACAGTGTGAAAGCTAATGATGCCGTAAGATTATCAATTTTGAAAGGAACAAAGAAATTGATTTCGCAACGAATAAGCCGAGAAGAAGAAAGGAAGAACAACTGCCACTAGTCACGTGCGCCCCCACACTTCCTGCTATCTTAATCTATTTTTTCCTTTAGGTGCAATTTCAATTGGAAATAAAAGCGTAAAACGACTATAAGGCTCAATTTACATTTCTACCTCTCTCATTCTTGTCCTATAGCTTCCCACCTTCCCGGCAGTCCTGCGCCCCTACGCCCCCTTCCCCAGACTTGTACGCCCGTGCAATTACACGTGTGGGCTCCGCAGGATTTTTTCTCCGCGCGAACCGAGGATTCCTCCAGGGGCTAGTTCTTGCTCGCAGTCGCGTTCGGGATCGTTGCAATCGAGGTGATGAAACTCGACGAAATATTCGGCTTATCTTTTATATCGGAGGAATTCCTTTCCCTCGTTTAAGCTAATGAGTAATGTACTGGTTTTATTGCTCGAATAAAAAGCCTCGGCTTCAGCCTGTCGTCAGATCTCTTTTCCAGTGTTCGTATTATATCATTAGCGAGTGTGATTTATAGTTGATGCGCGATACCTCGGCGACTACTCGACTGCTCGACTACCCGACTACTCGACTACTCCCAGGAACCAGTTATGCATTAGCTTTGATGGTCGAACCTTATCCGTACCTTTTCCCTAGCCCTCCGAGCGCATACCTTATTCAACAATTGCATTTTACTCTCGCACGCTTCGATTGTTTTACTTTGTATTAGTTTACCCTGCGTCGTTTTATCATCTGTATTTTATGGCACTCGAAATGCGCGCGCGCCGCAAGACTAAGTTTCAGCTTTATTATCGCGCGTCAACGCTGACGCTTCTCTATAAACTTCGAAAGATTCAACATTTTCCCTTCTCACGGCGCGCGACGCACACACGCGTAAAACGCGGGGAGAGAGTCATATCCTTGTATATGCAGACACCCACGTTAGTCTTTATGACGCAATCGCTCAATGTAAATATCAATATGACTTCTTCAGACTGTAAACAGCTGGACAGCAGCAGTGGCAGCAGAACCAACGCAGACGCCTGATTGTAACTCGTAGACCCCCCTCCTCCTCTCTTTCTTTCTTTGTTTCCCTTACACTTCTTTTTTACTTCTCCCTGCTCTGACCCTCTCTTTTTCTCCGTCTAAGACCAAACGAACCGACTGCACTTCCACAACAGCACATTTATTTCACTGCAAAAAATTATCTATTTTCGGATGTTACATGGCAATTAATATAACAAATCCCGGCAATTACAAAATATTTCTCCCAGAACTCGTATAAAGTTCTTTTAATAATGCAACGATCTAATAATGTCGAGTCGATAAATTAGTAAAATGATAAGCTCTAAATGTCTCGAATTACTTACCCGAAAATGTATTAAAATTTAATTTTGCAACAGATAGCAAATGCAAAATTAATAAAGTCATTTCAATCGGTGAGAAAATTCTAATTTAAAGCAACGTTTAAAGTTGGATCTAACGATTAAAAAAAATGTTAACACGAATCAATTGCACATTTCGAAACAAAGTTTAACAAAGTTCGAGATGTTGTAATGTATTTGTTACAAAATTGTTATCAGTTTACTAAAGATACAAGTATTGCCAAAATTAGTGCTTGTGGCGTGAAAATTAATAATTTTTTAGATAAATAAAACACGTCGTGTACGCACGTACAAACTTTTACGTATGCATAAAGTGTGATCTATAATTTTTATACGACTATAGAAAAATTAGGTACATTGATAAAATGCTGTATAGCGTTTTAAAAAATATTTGAAATTAACGCGATTACAATTAAAACTCCAACCGATGCTTTTTATTCAACATTTCTCGCTATTTTAGTAGCTTACCAATTACGTTGTATGCAATATTTAAGTTGCAACGCGCGCGCAATAAATTGATAAAGTTAAGCATTTTTTCTGGAATAATTAATCGCTTTCGTTTATTATATAGGTTTCGTTTATTTTAAAAATTAATCGCTCCTTCGAAATATCAAGAAACGAGTGCACGAGTACATTCCGTATCTCGTTATGTTTTCCTCACTCTACAACGTATTCGTTCCACTCGTTTATGTAATATTTTCACATGTAAGAGCCGATTATTTCTGTGTATTGCAATAACAGTGATAAGGAACAAAGTAAATTACGATATCTGATTAATTCTAATGCCACGAGGAATAATCGTCGGTTATCGGTATTAAGCCTATCGTCGTGTTGAGTGAAAATTGTGCATCGCAAAAAGTGCCAATTGTTTAAAATTCAAAGAGATGGCCTGCATCGACGCACGTAAATCCATCGAAAGAATATCTTAATTTTAAGTAAAAGTTGGAGCGACAACGCAGAGGTCGAGCGAGCGCTAAAATTATTCACGGACATTGACTCTCGGGAGGAAATTATTAAAAGAATTCGTATTTCGTGCGTAAAGAGGAGGATTCGCGACTTGGCTTTCGCGGAAAGAGATATTCCATCAAAAAGTTTTAGCGAAAAGGGGAACCAATCGATTTAAAAGGGACGAGGAGTAACTTTTCGAATCGAGCCGACACAGACGAAGGTGGGTTGTTCTCTCGATGATAATACAATAATCGACTCTCTCGAAAAGCCGCGCCGCTGCTGTTGTCCTCGTAACGCAGCGGCGTCCAAAAATAAAGAGAGAAAGAAAATGGGCCAGCTAGAAGGTAGAAAAGAGCAGGAGTTTTGCAGGCTATACTTTTTCGTGGGCCGCTGCACACGCGTGCGCACTCGAGCATCTCCGATGTAACGATAATTAATATTGCGGATTCGCGCTCGTTAACATTATCCAGAGCCAGCGGCGCTCGCTCGCAAGGAAAGCCATAAATAAGCTTTTTTGATTTCCTTCGAAATCTGCATTTAATTTGACTCCTCGATTGTGTGCTGCTCCCGACGCTCCTTCGCAGCCCCATTTTTGCCTCCTTTTGTGTCAGGGCGTTTGATGGACACGGCTGATATTGCTTATTGGCTCGGAAGCCCCATTGAAACGCAAAGTCCTGCACATTATCTCGGCGCTGTCATTCGCAGTCCCGCGGCACTCGAGAGCGAGCGAAACCGAAAGGAGAATAATGCGCATGCTCCAGATGTGTGACCGCACGCCGCGCGAATCGATGAATAATGTTCGATATGTGCAAATAATAATCAACTGGTCTCGGAACAGCTGGCGTCAAGACGCTCGCTGCGCGCCGGCCGACGGCGAGGGCGCAATCAGCCGTTGGCTGTCTTCGGAAGAGCGAGGATTAGTGTCAGTCAGTCCTTCCGTCTGTTTCTAATCTGGACGATGGTATGCTCGACACATTCGCCACGTTTGCCACGTTTGCCACGTTTGCCACGTTTGCCACGTTTGCGGCGGTAAATCCTGGTGCTCTGCGCAATCGCGTACCCCGGCTCCGCTGCACTCTCTCTTTCTAATAATAAAGCGCGAAAAATAGGACACCGAGAGACGTCGTCCCGTAAAAAGCGGATGCAATCACTGATCACGGAAATCGTTATTTGTTTAGTTTTAACCGTAGACTCGTAAATTAGACTACTACGCATTCAATGCCCAAGATTGATAGATAGCTGCATTAAGAGGAAAAGGCTAGAGGCAGGCAGGCAATCCGTCCTGCCCTGTCCGACTCCTCGTCCAATGGACTTGGAAGCCGAATAAATCTTAAAGTACCAGAATCCTCGCTATTTTTTAATTCTCCCTCTCCCACTCCCGCGCCTCCGAGTAATGTAACAACTGATTTTTTCAACGCTCGCGCCGTCGTGGCGCGTTCCATTAAAATATTTTTATCGTCACAATTACGTCGGCACACGGAAGTCGCGCGGCTAAATTGTCCGCTCGCTCTTATAAATCAAATTTTTAACACGTAACCGAAAAAGCCTTTGCATCGAGTTTTTTTATTCGCCTCGCGCGTTGTATCGACGCACCCGAGCTCCGTAGCTTGGATTTATAATCAATTTTTTGCGCTTTTAAGTTCCGTGACGAATTTTAAGCCGATCTCGGGGGAGGAGGAGGAGGAGGAGGAGGAGGAGGAGGAGGACACGTCGAAATGAAATTCCAATATACGTGTACTTAAAATTTGAATGTCGTTGAGCTTGCTTACTTCGAACAGCTTCGACCAAGTGGCGTTTTCTCAAAATAAAACTCGTGCCGCAATTTATCCCGACAGACTCGGAATTCTCCTCGGGAAAAAGAAAATTGTATGATTCGCAGGAAACAACGGCATAATACAAATAAGACAAAGGACTATCGTTTCCTAATTGTCTTGAGCGATTGCGCGCTTTCCTCGGGCCCTCGTTCCCCGAGAAAGTGTAGGTACAACCCAAGAACATCGGTCGAGGCGCGAAATAAAAAAACCGCGCATTCCCCGTCCTACAACGTTGAAATATAAATCAGCTGAGGAACAACGAAGCACGGATGGGTGGGAAGGCGAAATTGAGCGTAACGAAGAAGTACTTTCCAAGGTATCAATGGCGCATAGCAGAGCACAACACAACGTGAGCCCGCTTCCCGCGACCTGTCGGGCCTCCGTTATCTCTTATCTTCCTATGCAACGTAAAAAGCATGGAAAAACGCAACAAATATTTCGGTGTGGAGCGGCTGAAGGTTTTCCAGCTGCAACCGCTGCCGCACGAAAGTTTGCAGTAAATTATTTCGCGAGTTTTATTTTAACAGTGCTATTATCGGGGCAAATGTTTAAAAAACAACGCGCCATACTCGTGCTGCTCGAGAGTTTGTTTAGAGACTTTCTCTTCGTTTTGAACAATTTTTCCGCTCCCTCTGTCTTCAGAATTTTCGCAAAATTATAGACTCGCGGACTGGAAAAAATGGCTGCTGCTTTATCTAAGAAGGAAATAAGAAAAAAGTCCGAAAAATATGCCCGCGTTCTGACGATTTGGGCGGCTGAAATTCAAGGCTCGGAGTTGTCTCGGACTGTTTTTATACGGCAGTCGGATTTCAAATTAAATTTTGTCGTAAAATATGGCGTGTAGGGCACAAAAAACTTTTAACGAACTATTGTGCATAAAACATCGGTGGATATGCTTTGTGAAACTTGTTTTCACCGAATCTAAAGTTTAACGATAACAATTCCAGGTAAAACGCACTAAAATTAGTATCTAATTTAAAGCTTCTAGCTTTAAAGATTTATGATATACGATTTATGATTTGTACCACAACAAATATAGTGACGATTAATATTTCGGACTTAGTATTAACCTGCTTTTTATTTCGCGTCAATTAGAATAAACTCGTCAACGGCCCGAGCATCGAATTAAGTTCGTTCCAAAGACGCGACGTGCGATCGGCGGTTTGCGAATTTTTAAAAAATTTTTATCGCACAATCGCTCCACGCGAAAATTAAAAAACGCGGCAAATTTTGATGCGATGTGATGCGATCGAATGCTTATTTCTATCGTTGCCGGTACGTGGGCGTCCTAATTCAATGTTTTATTTTTGCGAACGAAAAATGTATTTCTTGCGTTACTAATTGCCCCCCTTTCGCGTGTCGTGTTCTCCTCTGAATATTTCAACGATTAAATCATTTAATTATACTTATTATTATCTCTTTAAACTCGGAATTTATCTCTAAATAAGATATCGGAACAAGGTTACTACACAAGAATCTAGAGTAAAATTCAGTACAGCTATTCGCATGACTCACTCACGGCTTTACTTCTCATCTTCGCTACAACATTTTCTGTTCTTTAATATTAAAGTTTTTCTCGTAATTTGACCCATTTTTTTACGTATCTCTCTCTCTCTCTCTCTCTCTCTCTCTCTCTCTCTACCTACCTACATACATATCTTTATCCCTGTTATTTGGATTTTTAAGCTTCCTTTAGAATACTTATAACATTTCCGCTTATCGTTCTTATTTTTGCATGTGCAAGTTTCTTTGTAGAATAAAATATAGTTTTGGAAAACTTAAAAGTGCGAATTCTGACATTTTAAATAATTTTACAATAAGCGAACTCATTAATAATTATACCTTTATGATGCTTATCGTATAAAGTTTTTCGTTTCTACAATTCAAAAACTATTAGTTTCACAATTGACGTTCTGCATATTAGAATTATTAAACAAATTTGTGCAAATTTTATTTCATTTCTCTCGACAGGAAATAATAAAGAATCTTAAGCTTATATTTTTATTTTACAAGACAAAAATTTCAAGTTTCCTAATAACAACCGATTGCACTCAGCTTTATTTCTCTAACCAATGTTTTATTTGAAAATAATCTTTCCAATTATTTAGTTGCTTAGTCATTTGATTGTAATCAATATTTAATCAAAATATAAAAATGATACATATTTTTAAACTTAAGAATTTTAAGCACAACTTCTGAACCGAGTCTGCGACGATGCTACGCTTTTAATATGGCCTGTAGTAATTTTTACAAAATTTCTTTAACAACAATCTGAAATGTCACATCAAATTATTACGATAAATTTCTTTAGGGAAATATTAAATTTTATTGCGCGAGACTTAAAATATTAGTTGTTCGTTCCCGTATAAAATATACTCGTTAATAAATATTGAAAATATAATTCTAACGTTATCGATACGTTTATAGTTTATATTTTAGTTTTACTTAAATTTCAAGCTTTTGACGAATCAAGAATTTCTGAACGATTATTCATCGACTACGGTTCACGTGTAGTATCTATTTTTCATTAAAAATACAATTTTCTTTCTGTATTTGCACTCGTGGTGCAATAATTTTTAATCGGCTGTGATTACCATTTTAAATAAACGTTAATTAACTCATTTTAAATAAAAGAACGGAAGCGTATATTATTGCGAAGAATTTTTTATTTTTGAAAATGTCATTGGCCCAAAATTTTGTTTTATCTCGTACTATAAACAAATTAATCCTACGCGTGACATTCAAATGCAGTAAATTAATAAAAATTCAATATTTTATCTTTGAACAATACTTCTTGCATTGCACAATAAATATTTCTTGAAAATGGTATTAACAAAATTATACGACTGGAATGCAGTAAGCGGTCTTACACTTATACGTGATAAAATAATTAAAACCAAGACCGCTAATTCGTCGCGAAAAGATACTTTGATAAAACGATAAATTGTATTATTCAACGGCGTGTATTTTTTGCACTTGTTAATGGTAACTATTTCGGAAAGACTTTCGTGGATAACAGCAGGGAATATTAAAAAGAAATAAAGAAAGAAAGAAAGAAAGAAACTAGGAGTGCATTTATCAGCGTTCGAAAACACGCGTAGTTCGATTAGTTCGGGGGGGATGGAGAAAAAAAGAGTCGGTTCCTTTTTCAGGGACATTCTCCGGCTTCGATAACCGATTTATTTACGCTTCGCCCATTTACGACGACGACTCGTATCGACACACGAGCCACACCGGCGCAATGCACATTTCTCATTTAATCTATTAATTAAAAACTAAGCTTAATGGTAATATAAGCGCTGCGCGCAGTATCTGAATAGCGGTAGAAATTATTATCTTTTAATTAAGTATGAAACGCGCCGAAAGTAGAATTTGGTCAGGCCAGCTCCCAGCCGCCCTTTTGAGATTGCAATTTCGACGGCGTGCAGTCATTGTATCTTATGAATAAAAGTATTCTTTCATTTGGCAAAGGTATATTTCATTCTTAAAATACGACCTTGACGCCAGGCCGAGGGGCTTGTGAGAACGAGCATAAAACGAGTGTTTGAGATTCAGAGCAACGTAAATGGAAGGCGGCCTCTGCCTGTATCGCTATTAAATGGCATTACAGTAAAAGTCGTGACACTGAAAACTAAGATGATGACACTGTGGGCTTTACAGCCTGCACGCATGCGCAGATTTGCATTTTTTTAGCACTCGAAGCTCATTGGCCGAGCGCTGATGGCAGTGTTCGCGGTATCGCATCAGCCTGATTCCGACGTTCCACGCAGTGCCACTATTTTTACTGTACATCGAGTTGAGTTTATCGCCGCTGCGAGCGATAAAACCGAGAACTGAGCACCTTGAGGTTCATTTTTTCATTAAATATTTTTCGCGCTTCTTGCAATTATTCGTCTCGATGGCCTGGCCAGCTGATGAACGATCATCGGGGAGAATTGCAAAAACTCCATGCAGCGGAGTAACCAAGGGAAGCCTCGTTACTTTTTAGGTCGAGACTCGCTCAACACCCGCTTAGCGCTCGATTCTAATGCGCTAAATGAAAATTATTCATTTTCACGGTGTTCCAGTCGGTGGTGCGTTTCCAATGAAGATGGTCCCTTGGAGCCCGAGGCGCAACTCAACGAAAGGTTATTATCGAACGCGCGAGGCCAATATTTTGAACGAATCGCGAATATTACCCCCTCTTATCTGCTACTTTTAAAATCGACAAACCAAATGCAGCCACTCGACGCTGGATTGCGGGATTACGTAACGTGGCGTTAAAACGTTACGGCCATATATCTAGCAACGATGTTTTTATTTAGAATTTTTTGTCTCGATAAGAAGCTGCCACTTGAAAATGTTGAGCGAAAAAAATAAGAATGTGTAATCAGGAAGTTAAATCGGTTAATTGACGCGGGCAGAACGATAATTCTATAGTAATTATTACAAATCGTTAATTGGAAATTAAGGTTTTTATGCGAGATAAGTAAAAGTGACTGGATAACTGAAACGTGAATCAGATGCGATAAAAGATTGTAATCAAAGTTAATAAATTATAATGGAACTGCCAAGTGGATGATGCTGCAATTGTAAATCATTGTAGCATTAATTTGCGATTTTTATGGAGACGCGGTTTTTCCAAAAATTAAATTTAACGATTTGCAAAATACTCTGTTCTGACGGCTGACGATGAAACTGTAGGAATCTGCTCCTTCGACTCGGCATTTCAACTAAATTATCTTTATTATTGTAATTCGCCAATGTCGTTACGCAAAGGAAAACGTCCAAGCTTGCGTTGAATTAATTTGCTTTCTAATTAAACGCGCACTATCGCGGTGAAACATTGAGATAATAAGCTTTGATAACAAAAAAGCTGCCATCCAAATTGTCCACTCGAGTTTAAAATGAAAATACCGAAAATTAACTTGATAAATGTTCGTTACGAGAGGAGCCGGAAAAGAAGGAACTTTTTTAAACAAATTCTTTTTAAATATTCGCAGGGGCTCGGAAAAAGTGGGTTCGTAAAATTTTGCTTAAAAGCAAAACTCTGTACACAAAGATTTATCCGAATATATGTAAATTTTGAAAACAACCCTGCCCGTGCAGCCCCTGCAGATATGTATGATGATTAAATGCACCGTCAGCAGGTTGGATGAATCCAGATAAAAGCGCTCTTTTTCGCACTATTCGCACATCGCGGAACAAATGAGGGATTTTTATTTCAGTATCGCACGCAGATGATACACGTTGTGGGACCTCAAGAATGATGATTCGCTTTATACCCCAGGGGGGTTGCAGGCCAAGAATAGATTTCCGAAGGGTTGCGCCCAAAATAAAAGTCATGATCGCTTAAATAAATAAAGCTGTTGATATTGATTAGCAATCGTAATACAATGGAAAACAAATTTATTGAAATTGCGTTATGCTTGGCCTTCTGTTCGAGTTGCTACAGAATTTACCCAAACTGAATAATAAATTTGGTCGTTCAAATTTGTAACGTAATTTGTAATTGAAAAAACCTCGGTAAATCGAGGCGGAATTTATTGAGAAAAGCTATTCAAATTGCGAATTGAATTATCAACAAAAATGACAAAAATTCACGTTTACATAAAGGCGATGGACATTTAAAGTTTACAGAGTTGAAATTTGTTTTTGAAAAACTTTTTACAACACCAACACTTATCGAATTGAATATAAGTGACTGTATGCGCAAAGAAATAATATTTGCTCGATGTCGACATTTTAACAACAACTCAAAATTCGAAATAAGCGCTGTTTTGTCACATTTTCGTATTATTTTCCAATTGGAATTTTCTATTTGTTCTAAATATAAAATGAGGCGTACAACTAAGGATTCGCGGTGCACGGCATTAGCGTTGTCTAATGAAAAGTCTGATTTAAAAGCTTCGAGAGCTTAGATGCTGCATCAAAATTACTCGTCAAGGAACACGTTCGTTTTTATTCATCGCGAAATATGTCTCCTCGATGAAAACGGCAACGGCAAAATACAATTTCCATAATAACACAGTTTATCTCTCCGTATTTAGATATATTTAATTTTCTTCCAGCTTATTCATACATAAAGCAGCGATTATGATTCAGAATTGGTGAGTAATCAACGATTCTACCCAGCGGCATTATTCTGCATGACTCGCACTTTTTCTAAATTACTATAAAAAGAATCTGCACAACACGTGGAAATGCTATCCAACGAGAATATCTTTAAAGGACGAGTTTGAAAATCACATTTGCGGATGCGAGACTTTTTCACTGCATTTGTTTCGAATAATAAATTTCGACCGACGTTACAACAGTCGAATCGGCTGTACACACACGCACATTCGTCGCGAGTGGAAGAAAAGTGAAAAGGATTTGTTAAAGGCTGCGTTCGCGATTTCGATCTTCGGTTTGTCCGAGCTATCATTGTTGTATCGCAGCAACGCAGATGCGGAAAGACAATAGCCCACGAAATAAGAAGTGCGGAGGCGGTGAAATAATCCCGGACGACGTCTTGGGTGTACATCGCGTACTGCAATCGATACGCACACTTTGAGATCATTAGTTTTAGCAGGTCGGCGTCAAAAATCGAAATCGACTTTGGCTTTAAAAGAGGCCGGTGGTACCGATAATAACCTCTTGGCGCTTCCTTATAATTAGGTTAAAAATACCGTGTCATACCGCGTGTAAACTTAAACTTGGAGTCGCCGCCCAAAAATACAAGGACCGGGGATAATTATTTGATCCCTAGGCTGCAGCAGCAAAGGCTTGTGAAATTTCTCGTTTCTCGTTTCTCGTTTCTGCCGCGCAACGAGCAACGAGCATCTGCTTTGTTCGCTTTTCATTAGATCGCAGCCATCACGACTAATACGTGTCGTGGAAGGTTGACCCGTTAGTCGAACAGAGAGCTAAATGGGTCTAATCTCGGAGAATGTTCGATTCCGAGAATCCGAAGCCAAGAGGCTAACAATTGGCGAGCGAAACGCCGAACGAACGAAGACGTTCCGTTCCCCGTTCCGTTCCGCTTGGTATTTAAAAAGCCCGACTGACGACGCTTTGCGTTGCCCGCGGCCGGGCCAGAAAAATTTCAAAATTACATCCTTGCGATTGGAGCTTCGAAACTCCAAACTCGCTCGAGCCGATTTCATTTGAAAACCGACGACAATGCGTTACTGCGTGCGCACCCTGAATCTAGATGATGTCGATGTAGGACAACGCATCCGTAGATCCTCTCGCGTCGGGAGTTACGAACGCGCGCCGCTCGCTCCGGTCGAGCGACTCGCCGCTGGAAGAGACAAGGAGAGATAGACCACCGTGACGTTACGGGTGATTGCGATTACTGCGGCCACGGGGAGGACGACCACGAACCGCAGTTCCAGAGCGCAAAACATCGACGGGGACGGCCGACAGAGCCGACAGAGCCGGATTCAGGATGAAGGGGATTCAGCCTCGTTGGATCGCCGCTTTCGGGGTCATGGAAGTTCGTCCGGATTTTTCGACCAAGTTTTGTAAGCGCCGCCGACTCGGACCGGGTCCAAGCCCAAAATCGATTAAGGAAGGCATCGTCGTTCGCTCACCAGCGGCCGGCTAATAATCTACGATTTATTATTGCAATCCGTGCGAAGAATTAACCAAGTTTTCCTTTTATGAAATTCCCCTCGCAGCCGCGTCCAAGGGTTATTGGCTTCTACTTTGGCAAACTTATTTTTTCACTCGATCGCCAAGCCAGTGATGCTTCCTTTTAATTGCTCGGGGGCTCTAGTTCCCTATTTTAACACGAGTTGTCGCTCCTCTCTAAATTTGTCGCCTCCAATCACTCGCTCAAGACTATATTCTTCCAGGAATCTTATCGGATTTCAATAAAAATAACGACGGGCCTCTCGCCGGGACACAGCCGAGGCTCCGCTGGATTAAGACTTGAAAAGGGTTCCAATGAGAAATGCAGATCCGACATTGTCTTGCCCTACCCAATAAAGTAGTCGCCGGTAAGGGCGAATTTATTCCCCTTTGCTCGAAATTATTTCGTGCAAACTCTACCGTCGTGGAACTTTGATCGCATCGGCCGCCATTCAAACTTTAATTCCAAAGAAGGTTCTAGAGGCAACAAAAATTATTGCGATATTGCAAATTTAACTTTGTACGATGCGACTCCAACTTCTGGACCGTAACGTCTGGACCATATGGGTTATTAGGTCTATCGGATTTTATCGCTTAGGCGAAGACTACTATTAAGAGGCTCGAAACTTACACCCAACATAAACGACGAATAATATTTTGTTGTTAATTTCGCAACACCTACTCCACACCGAAATCTTCGCACAATTAAATTTGAATAGCGTCACGTGTTAATAACTATTATTATGTTTTACGTGCTTCGCCTTCTTATCGAATAAACTCTATAAAAAGTTATTTATTAAAATTATAGATATTGCACGTAAATTATAGTGTTACGCAAAAATTTATACTACTGTCCAAAATTATAGTACACATTCGAAATTATTATAATTTTCAATGCGATACTTATATAATGTTTATTCAAATTAATAAAATGTAGCGAGATTAACGACTTGCGTCAAAGCGTTGCTCGGCGTAAAGTTAAAAAATTTATCAATAGTAACGAGTACACGCGTATTAAAAGTTCTGCGTGAGAAATTATTCAAAGACATTAATTTTGATAAATTGAAAGGTGGTGCTCTAAAAAGACTAATTGAAACAAGTTCATTTCTTAATTGTTAATAATTTACTCGTAGCTTGATTAAATTTAGTATTGTTGCGAAATATTGTTAAAACGACTTTAAGTCGATAATTGAATTCGCAAACATCACGGCAGAATATTAAATATGAATGTAATTTAATTTAATTTGTATAATTTTTCACTCGTACATTGATTTTTACTATACTTGGCTGAATCGCAGGCACACACACACACACACACAAACTCGAAAGCCGAAAGACACAATCAGATTTTCTTACATTTGGTCACACCTTAATTTCAATGCAATTACAAGTACTGATTATTTTAATGTCATTAAATTCGAAAGTACTGAAAAATTTAAATGCAAAATCACGAGTCAAGCCTAAATTAGCAGCATCTTTTTTTAATAATTAAGTGAAACTGTGAAAAAATCTTGTAAAAACTTAATAATGAGGAATACTTTGTTGATTAGCGTCTAAATCAAGGCATTACCTTTTCAATATCTACACTAGATTTAGATAAAAAGCCAAGCTCGTGAAAAATACATTCCTAATCTAAAAAATAATAAAAGTATTCCTTCGAATAATAATAATAATAATAATAATAATAATAATAATAATAATAATAATAATAATAATCGAAGATAAACGAGACAATTAGTATGGCGAATAAATGATTCTTTCAATTAATACTACAAGGAAATGACAATTAAACAAAAATTAAAAATGTAACTATAAAAATCCTGGCCTTTGTCTATTTAATCTATGGAATACGAACGCATACACGTGCGCGCGCATGTACATCAATTTCTCTTATACGGTGCGTATTTACTACTAACAACTAGTAATAAATAATTAATCGAACGTGATTATATGTAAACGGCGTTGAAATACAAACTTAAGTTAATAAATTTTTAAAATGTACTGTAAATTATTTTCGATAATATTATTTCTAACCGGAACAGAAAAAAGTTCTCTTATGTATTAATCATAAGCGCTACGATAATTTAATAATAAAGATCGCACTAAATTTCTAAGTTTGTAAAAGACAAACAACAGCAGTCTTTATAAATTATATTTTTATAAAACTTGTAAATCCCACTCAAGTTACATTTATATAATTATAGCGAAAAACAAGTATTATTTAAGAACGTGTAAAAATTTTACCACACCCACACCACACCGGACAAATTGAGAATTAACTTCTTTGTTTTATCGGATTATATTATAAAGTTACAATTATGCAGTTAGATAATTATTAAAATTTAATTAACAGCAGCAAAGATTTTTTATTATTCTTCAAAATATATTTCGTTTTAACTCAATTTTGCATTATTTTCTTACAATTTGGCTTGCAACAATCGAGAATAGTGTATACGTCCGAATTATTTATTGCTGTATTCTTAGGTAGCAATTTTAAATAATTCTCGCACATCGTGATGTATAAAAATATTTAACGTCGTTCGATCAAAATATATATATCTTACACAAGTTTTACTCCAATAAAAGAAAAAATCTTTTAAACGAGAAAAAACATTAACAAATAAAAGCAGGAAAAAAAGAAAATACATAAATTAATTCAAAGAAAATGTAAAGTAATATTATTCTCCCATCCAAGTCAAATATTATCTTAATGCTTAATATTTTTGAAATGGTTAGTACTCGTACGCATGCTCAGTCGCACACTGCCAACCAAGTGTACAGTTCAGAAACTTCTAACAAAATTTTTTCTTATTATTATGAATAGAATATTATTTTGACCAGGCACATGAGAAAAACGACCGGTTGACGCGCAATTATCATTATCCGTTTATATTTGAAACTTTTCCATTACATGTCCGTGTTATTATAATACATTTGACTCTGGAGGAATTTAGAAAATGTGAATAAATTTTATAATAATGCTTTATTAATTCTCTGCAGAGTGAAACTTGACAAAAACATGGGTACACCAACGAGTATATAAACGCCATTTCGCGGAGAAAGAATTTCTCGAAATTCTTAAAAAATAACGTGCGTCTATTGGGTCGCTCTCCGTAAGTTAAGTTTATGAGCCAATATTTTCGTAGCCAATTAATTTACGGAAGCCCAACCAGTAAACCAGCTGCTCTGAAACCCCGAAAAAACGAAGGTGTCGCGTAGTTGCGCAATTCAATTAACTGCTCCTCGTTACGAATGTTTAATTTAAAACGAAAGAAGACAAAACTTCGTTCCAATTACAAGTGAACTTCATCACCAAGGAATCGAAGACTTTCGTAATAAAATTATTTGATATCGCACTACTTATCTGCGCCCCGATAAATCTCGAATTAACATTGCCGAATGCCAGTAAAAAATACGATTCCGGATGTTTTTATCCAAAAAAATTTTCGGATTCATCTCGGCGGCGAACGTAAAAAGTTACACGTACTCCAATGAATTTGTTTTCGATTTTAAATTTCTTGAAAAGAGAAATTATAAAAATTCTTTAAAAACGCAGTTTAATGAAAGCATAAAAAAATACGAAGAGCTCAACGACGATTAAAATTTCAGCTCTCGATGAACGTGCTCCTCTGTTTTTTGAATTCATCAGCTTTTCTTTCATTTCCATGCAACTTATTATTATTTTAATTTTGTATATTTCGTTTTGCCACATGATTACGAGCCAAGTTATATTACAGCATCGCCGTATCGATTTAAGAGTAATTTATGCTACAGTTCCACTTCGAATAATATTTTAATTTCAAAATAATTTACAATAACTAGCATTTAAAGACAAGCGTTTCTAGCCTTTTATTATCTATCAGAAAACGTTGAATCTAAAAAAATATTATCTTTGTAATTTACTAACAAGGGCATGCGTAATGTGTTATTATTCAAGTCGGAATATTTTTACCTTTACTACGCGCATCCGGTTATTTATCAATTTATTACTCTTATATATGTTTACTTCTCTATTTATACTTTTCGTTTGGTAATTTATAATTTACAATTACTCTTGAATTGCAGATAACAGATTATTTCAAAGTTCAAACGACACAAACGTCCAAATTGGAAAATTACAATTTCAAATTCCGAAACAATAACGATGAATATTGATTGAAATATTTAAAATTTTCTATCTTTATTACGCAATCTCACAAACACGCGCGCACATTCTTTACGACGATATAATATGCGTTAGAACCTATCCTCGTGTCGCATGCTCTTAAAGTAGATCCTGTACGCAGGGCCGTATCACGTGAGGCGTCTATCATCGCCACAAAAGTCGACTGATTTAAAATTTAAAAAAAAAAAACAAAAAAACAAAGAAAAGCAAATATGGCGCTTGTATAACAGCGTTCGAGACCTTTGCAAAGCCTCCGAGTTTTATATAAAAACCTTATTTTCCATATTTTACTAAAATATGAGTTTTAAATTTTCAAACTGTCTATAATTTTTATACGTTATAAAGAGCGCGCTGTTTTATTAGCTTTTTATTAGCTTTTTTACGCGAGTGCCATACAAAGGCGACCTATGAAAAATAACATATCACAGAGGTTTATTATAAATTAAAAATGACCGACATAATTATTTATAAAATGGCCGTATATCTCTTTATTTATATAGTATTTTTAATTATAACAGTGTAAAACGAATTCAAGATGCGCGTGTATTGAATATTCTATTTTCAACGAGACAGTTTTGTTATCTAGTAACTGCTTTAACCTCGCTTTCTTCCTCATAAGCATACGCGCATAAACAAAAGAAAACTTCATTGGATTGCCTGAATTTAACTTTTCGACATTACTAGCAGCAATATTAGATACGATTTGCTAAAATTTTATTTAAAAGTCTTTAAAACAATATGCATCGCCATTTTGCTGTTATGTAAGTTACGAAACGCGATCAAAAAACATTCCAACATTGATGATTCAATCTTGAATTTCAAAATCAAAAAGTGTCAAAATAAATGAAATAAATGGACAAATGGATCGATCGGTTTCGCACAGTAAATTTCATTGTACAAGCTGTAACAGAATGTTTCACCTTAACTCTGTACGTTCTGATAGTGAAATTACAAAGTTTCCGAGACAGATATTCGTTCATTTGCTAATTTCAAATATTGCAGAGATGCGATCTTCGTTACGCGCGTGCAATTTCTTCTCGATATGCTTTTACTTTCGAAAATAAGATAAAAGATAAAAGTTGACTCGAAGCGTCGTCAGGAAAATCCATGAGCTGTTGGAATAATATAGATAAGACATAAGAAAGGCTCATTGCTGCTGTAATATCGTGTATGTTGAATGAAAAAAAGTTAATGTTAATTTTGATTATATTAAGTACATTATGATTATTAAGCAAGAGTAGTGACATCTTAACCTCAATTTTCACATTTAACGTATTCAACTTTTCTAATCAGACAATGACCTAATATTTTTGTACTACTAATAGTCTGTATGGTATCTAATACTGTGGTCTAGTTTTTATCAAATTCGCTTGAACTCGTAACTATACAATAGTTTTTACTCCAAGTGTTAAGAGAACGCGTGCTTGAAATTACAGCAATGTAGCGGATGTTCGTTCGCTCGCTCGCGCGCACACACACACACACACACACACACACACACACACGTACAGCAGTTTATTTATTTATTTATTTAATTGAATCGACGAGGATCGTCTTGGCTTGCACGTCGAAATCGCGCTACGCATGCAACCGACAATTTTCGCGAGCATTTTCGTAGCCCTCGTAGAGGCTAATTGCGAAATCTTGGGAGCCGCCCTTCGATCCCTGCTTTATCGGCACGTAATGTGTTTATTCACTGATATCGCAGGCAAGCGTTAACACCGTTTCGCGGTGATTAATATCGGAATCCTCGTTCGAACGAATATCAATCGCGCGCACCATTATTCGGATAAAACGAAGGCGATCGCTTTAATGAGTCCAAAACAAGGCATTAAATATTATTGCAATACATCATTTGGGCAACTAGTTTAGCGTTTAACGTTTAACTTACAACGTTTAACGTTTAACGTTTAACGTCCGCATTAAATTTATCGAAGGTGCGCTGCCGCACATCTCAGGAATACGGACGCATCGCTCGAAAAATGATATACACCACTAATTCTTAAACAACAAAGTGCATTAACTGGAAGCGGCGTTTTTTCTCAGTTTTGACATTACCGGCAAGATATATGACCCGAAAGTGCATTAAGGGTTACAAAATAGCAGTGCAATTGCGCTAGAGACTTTATTACCTCATTGAAATATTTATTTCAATTTGAAACAGAATAAAAGGACGAGTCAAGCGTATACAAATAATTTCTAATTAAGAAAAGCTTGTTATCAAATTGAACAAAGAAGTCGCTCGCTGCAGTCTGTGTTCTATTCAATAACCGAGTCTAATAATAATATATAGACTCGGACTGCACGCGCTTCGCGATGTGATTTGGATTTTTCATTATATCCTCGAAATCGGCGGAGGCACAGCATTCTATACTTTTTGTGACATCAAATCGTAGCTGCGGTATCCTTTGATGTTGCAATTGAGTGACGACACTCAAAGAAATCTGGTCAGCAGCTACGGCGTTCCCTCGCTCGCTCGCTCGCTCGCCTCCTGCCTTATTTTGTTATTTTCTTATTTTACAAACGAGAAAAGAACCAGTCATCGGCTTATGTTTTCCGAAGAATTTCCAATTGGTGATTGCGTTCTGCGCGAACGCCGATGCGAAATATTCGAATCGATTTCGGTCGAGTTGACGAAACCCTCCTGGCCACTGCTTTCGCGTGAAATTCAGTTGCAGCTTTGCGAACTCGGAAACTATCTCGGCTCGTGAAGCCCAAGCCCGGCTTTTCGCAAATTCCGCAAAGCCTGAATTCGATACCAGCGGAAGAGAGACGGGGGGGGGGCATGGGGAGGAAGGCTGCAGACGCATTTCCCACGGGCAGCGATTTTCGTTTAGGGAAAAGCCCGTCCCAGCCCCGACTCGCGAGACTAAATAAACCTCCATTAATTATCGTCAACGGGCATAATATCCTCCTCCTACGTGCGTTCGGCTAATGTGATAAACGCCTGCGTTGGCCGCTGAAATATGCGCGGGTGCACGCGAAAAGAGCCGCGCGCGCGCGCGATCTGCGAACTGAAGCGACTAAAAGCGAAACCTCGGGCCAGCGCTTTTCCAGGCTTTCGCCAAGGAAAGTTCAGAGCCTCCGTTGCCGAGTCTCAAAGTCTCAATCGGACGCGTGGAAATGTCCCCTGAAAATTATTGTGCCGAGTTTCTTACGAGTAGCGACAAACTTCAATGGCTTCTTTCAGCGTGGATACATAACTAATGGCGCCTTTAACTCGCAGTGCCATCAGCGATTAGTCGAGGTGTGCAATAAATACGAGGCTGCGATTTTCGGTCTCACAAGTTTCACAGTTACTTTTTCAAATGCCACAGCGAAATAATCGTCCCACTCGTCGTCGCGTTAAAACAAATGTTAAATTAAATTTTTTACTGGCCTCGTTCGAGCTGTGCTTTGAATATAACGCGGTACACTCACGCAGAGTATACTGTAGGTACAACTTAAATCAAGATAAACACCGGTAGGGCCATCTTTATTGATGTAGACCCAAGTCTATGCGATAGATACACGGCTACAGGCTAAAGGTACTTATTACAATCATCGACACGTACTGCTTTTATTGGAAACGAACCCGTAGCAATGATGACTTTAATCCATAGTATTACAAATTACAAGAAATTAATTACATTAAGCGTCAGTGGCGTAATTTTACGAATTTCAAGCGAAAACTTTTTACGTGCCCCAATCCGAAATCGTTGTAATAATAATACCGAGGCATTTTTTTCTCACTCCTGGCATTCGAATAAGTAATAAAGTTTGGATTTATTAGATTATTTATCGGCGCGGAATAATTAACAAATATCTAAATAAAGACTCGGTAATAAACATGGCGACGATTCATGACACCTTACCGAACCGCATGTGTGATTTTTATTATATTTTATTTTAAGCTTTTATTGTCTTGCCTGGAATAATTTGGATTTTGAAAAACAAAACTAGTATGACCTACTTTCAAATTTATTCGGGTTTACAAGAATAATTGTGAAAATAGTTTTTTACATGGTAAATTTCGCAACAAGTGGTACATGATTGATACGAATGTCGGTAAGGTGACAATCTTCGATCGGTATCTTTACTACGGAGAAAAATGGTTTCTTCGTATGAATTAATAGGTGTATTTATAATATTGAAAATTGCATACAAATTTCATTGCTATTAATAAATCTAACTTTCACTTGTAAAACAAGCCAAAAGCAAGTTTGGAGTTGAAAGTTGCGATCAACTAACTGTAAAGGAATATTTAATTCGTTATATCTTAATCTCATTGAGATAATAATGAAGGAACAAATATTAATTTACTTCCTCTCTCCCTAATTTTACAGAGTCCATTATCGATAAAATTTATTTCTCTTACACAATTATATCATTCGATATTAGGATTTATTCCAAATATTTCTGACATTCTTAATGCAAATTTAGAAAAGCCATCAGAGTAAAAAATGATCACTGTCTTCGTTCTGTTATGGTTACTTTAATCACATGACCACTTCCTGTATTCAACGAATTTTTATGTAATCTTAAGTTTAGACAAACTTTTTTGTATAATACTATAGTTTAGGTTAATTCTCGACTTTATAAGAATAATATATATGCGCAGTAATATTATTTGTATATAAATGAAATGAAATCTAATAGTTAAAAATTCATTATCAATTTTTACAACCTATCCGATTTAAACTTTATATTTCTTAATTTTGCCCGTAATACAAGCATTAAAAATATTGCAAGTAATTCCAACGTTTAAATTTATTTTTAAAAATGATGAATTCAAAGTCGGTATTGTTAGAAAGTACTTTACATTTTAATTTTTATATTCACCGTGCAGAGCTACGTAATTATGTAAATTTATGAAATTAATGAATTTTTATATTAACTTTTTGCTGAGTTTAGCAACAATTATCAAAGTAAAACTTAAGGTAATTATTCGAATGTAAAATCTTTGCTTCTTGTCTTTCAGATCTTCTGCACGACTGCAAACAATGGTGTCCCTTTTTTTTATTAATATTTAAGTAAAAAGTTGATTTTTATAATTCTAAGCCTCGGGTAAATATTTGTTTAAATGTAAAATGAAGCTTGTTTAAAACTAAAAATTACACGTGTAACATTTGAGTTGTACGAAGTATTAGTAAAAGGCATGTAAAACTACACGGAATAACTTTCAACGGTAAACATTAATTTCAACGAACGCAAACACTGTAAACCATTATAGCATCTTATTTTGCCCATCGACTACGAGATTTTGTTAAAAATCACGTGCATATCTCAAAATACCGAGGTAGACTACATTGTAAAGTATAAACAAGGTTGTTCAGTTACAAGAAAAGAATCAAAATCCATCGCGTGGAACACCTCTATTTAGAAAATAAGTTTTCTCTCTAAGACCGAATAAAAGAAAATAAAGGAGAACGAATGCGAAGGTAAAAAATTTAACTAGAAAAACATGGCTCGATAAAAGGAAGTCTTTCTGTATTTAATATTCCTCTCTCTCTCGTTGGAAGAAGGAAAAAAGGAGGAATGGAAAAAAACTCGGAGAGAACATGTACGTACGGCGGCCAGATCATATTTTCGCAGTTCGTCCAGTGATAACGTAGAAACTCTTGCGATTACGTGCTTAAATTAGGGTTACAATAGTCAACGTTTTCTTTCTCCTTTATTATGCCCGTAATAACGTTAAAAGAGCCATGTAGTTCAATGAAAACCTCGACGCGAAAATTTTTATGCAACTTATAATGTATGCAAATAACATTTAAACATCTATTTTCAATATCTGAAGCGATATTTGTGAAAATAGTTTAAGAAAACGTCACAGACACTCTTGATTTTCCTGCGCACGTTGCTCATACTTTAAATGCAAAATTATCAAATTTTAATGGGTAATAAATTTTAATAATTTATTAAATACAGTATTGCACATAGTGGGCATACAAGCTACATTACAGCTTTAAAATTGGTAAATGTAATTTAAAAAATGTGTTTGCTGTAAATGCAGAGATTGAGAAAATTGCAATGAAACACTTTATTTTGATAAGTAAACAATTCTTACAGAGCAGACAAATATAATATAATGTATGTGAAATATATTATATTACAAATCACTCAACTGGCTGTGTTTTTACAAGTTATAAAAGTTATAAAAGCAAGTAAACGAGTGGTGAGACTGTTGGTATTGATAAAACGTATAAATTTATAAATATTCCATGTTACAATATTTTTGACATACAGATTATAAAGTTCTCGCATACAGTTTTAAATATAATTCTTGACAGAAATCTAGCATTGCGATTAGCCATGCCAGATTGCAATGTAGTATTTTTATACAAACATATGATTAGCTATATCCATGAGAATGTAGCTGCATGTAATGCACACTGTCACAAACTGCAAAATATATACTTAAATTTTATTGTCACTTCTCTGTCAGATGGCATGCTGCATCAAACATAATACTGAGATAAGAATTTATGTACAGAAACCCAATAACCTAATAAACTTCTATTCAATGCTGAGAAAAATAATCACTATTCAGAGGATTAAGAAGCTCAACTCAACTGATCAAGGATTTTATTTATTGCGAGGAATGTCTTGCTAAACTGAAGGTAACACTTGCAAATACACAGCAATAATTAAAAAAACTGTTGTTCAGAATGAGAGAAATGAAGTGACAAGCATGGCATGTGACTCCTAAAATTTGAGCTAATGACAAGAGTTTTGGTAGTTTGGTACTTTTGGTACGTTTCACCATAACATCTCTTTCACAAGATGAAGGTTGCAAAGTTGCAAAGTTGCTGCCAGTGACACCAGCTTTCTGCAACGCCTCTCTAAAAAACAATCTTGATCAATACATTTGCGTGAGAATTCGGCCTAAAATGATGGGCAAGATATTGGGTTTTGAACGGAGCGCTTTTGAGTAACGGTCGTCGCACATATGCTCACGGGACATTTGAAAAGGAGCTGTTGCACACGATCCCCTAGGATCGGACGAGGCCTCTTACCGGCACCGGGGATATAAGCGCGTGAGAACTTAGGCGAGGCTGGAAAGAAGTTCCTGGCCGAGCGGCGCCGTCGGATAGGGAGTGCTCACCTCTTGCTGGCGTCGAGCAGCGCGCCCTGGAAGGACTTGCTGCCTCGCTCGTAGCTGACGACGAGGATGTCCGGGAGCGCGGACTCGACCGTGACGAGGATCTTGTCCCCGGGCACGAGAGTTCTCGGCCGGCAGGAGCCCTTGCCGATGGGCTCGTCCTCCTCCGGGTCATCGGCCATATTGCGGGGTTCCGTGGCTGGGTAAGAAGGGCGCCGGGCGCGACGCACGACACACTGGGGCCTCGGCGCCTCTCCCCGAGGAGGAGCACGAGGGCTGCGAGCAGCCAGACACAGCGTCCGGCCGCCGCGGTAGCATCACGTTTGCCGTCGGGCGGCGAGGACCCCCCCCCGCGCTGCTGCACCTCGACCTCGGCGGGCACCTCGGGCCCCCCGGGCATGGTCCTGCTGCGTCACGGCGGTGGCGTCGGCTCTAGCCCGTCTCTCTCGCAGCGCGCTCGAGCAGCGGCGCGGGCGAGGACGCGTCAGCGACGTAGGCACTGCACAGCTGGTATGGCGTTCGAGGCGGCATGGCCGGAGAGCGGCGGCCGAGCACCGACACACGGCCGAGAGGTGCGCGAGACCGAAAGCCGCGCATGCGCCGGAGCCCAGGGCCGGAGACGTCCGGCGCCGGCTCCCCGCGGGCCGGGCCGTTTTTGAAGGTCAGGTAGGAGGTTAGGATTTTTGGTGGGGACGGGGCTGGATGGATTGTGATAGGTTTGTTTGTTATTTATTGGGCTCGAGCGGTTCGCGAGGTTGCCGAGATAAGTCGAGCCGATCGACAATTTCGTAGGGAGTTTCGACTCTCCAAGACTGCATTGTGGTAATAGTACCGAGGCTCGGCCCCGCGCGATTTCCCGTCCCCCGACTCGCGACCAACTCCCGGCTCTCTCAACTGAGTTGACGATTTTCAGACAGAGGGAGAGAGAGAGAGAGAGAGAGAGAGAGCGCGCGCGCGCAAGCTTTATTATAAGGATAAAGAGAACAGGAAGAAGAGGCACAGCCGTCATAGATAAAGATGCTCTTGTAAACTTTTCTCTTCGTTCCTCCCCCCCTACCGCCGCCCCGCCGTTCCCTCAGTACCCTCCTCGCTCTCACTCTCGCTCTCGCTCTCGCATCTCGCACTCTCCTCGTTATCTAGATATCCACGCTGAGTGCGCGAGCTTGTCGAACAAATATTTATAATTACAAAAGCTGCAAACAAACAAAAGGAGAGAGGTTTAATTAACGACTCTCGATTATTCAATTTTACGGAAAACTTTTCGCGCGATCTTACAATTTGCACTGTAAGCTCTCCACGCTTCCAAAGCAACATTTTCACCTAATTATATAAATACAGTTAACAATTTATTTCGAAAGATATATTGAGCAGCCAATGAAACGGAGTATGAGAGATCGAGCGCCGATGTGTGCGTGTGCGTGCGCGCGCGCTCGTTCGTTCAAGCGTGAGACGAGAGCGAGAGAGATATGTTGAAGACATTATTATCTGCAATCTAATGACCGTGCGATCGAATAAATCATAAAATTCGTGAATTGTAACGCCGTATCACTATTTACACCCACCATTAATACTTATTCAATAAATAATTTTGTCGAAGCACGAGCTGCTGAAGTTGGAAAAGCAATGGTATTATCTATAACGAGAGCTGCGAACAAAGACAGATTGCCCTACCTTTCCTTTAATGAATTTGAGCAGCGAAGCTACCCCGAAATAGTTTGGTTATAAAAAAACTATATTATAAAAACTAATCCTTGATATAGTTGATATAGTTTGTAAAGGAGGAGGGAAAGGACGGAAACGAAAGTGAGAGGAGATCATAAAAAAGGAGAGCAGACACAAAGAAACAGTATAGTGTACGAACGAGTTGGTAGATAAATTTGGTGAAACCGTGTGGTGACAACTAAATTTATTCGAATTCGAGTCAATATTTTTAAGTTATTTATATCCGTAGGCTAACCGAACGAAGCACATTCACTACCACTAACTAGCAAAATGGCGTAATTCGGTAAACCAGCCGGAAAATCTCTTCTAATTCATTATTATTACAGAGTCTGTACTTTTAGGCACCAATAATCTTTAATGTGCACGCACGACGGAACTTTTTTATTAGAAGTGCACGTAAAGTCGAGTTTAATATAAAATATTTTAAACTTGTTACAGTGTCGCTCAACAATAGGAGCGAATTTTTCAATACTATATTTAAGGAATTTTTTAAAAACTAATATCTGTTATAGCGTTCAAAATACCAGTTGAAATCTAATAAATTCTAGGTGAGGGAAAGGGCGTGCCATGGAGAGAAAGAGGGAAGCATCGAGGCAGAGAGAGAAGGAGCGAGAGTGAAGAAGTGGGAGAGAGAGGAGTACAAGACAGATACCATCCATAGATCGATAGAAATGTTCTTTCGTTTATTGCTACGTATACCGGCGTTAGTATGATAAAAATTTTGTGAACTTGCAGAAGCGAGGAATTTTATTGTTTACCGACACGGACCATTGAAATGTTAAGGATTGCCAATAAGAATTATTCGCTAATATAACAATGTGCCGTGACTTTTCGAATGAAATTCGGCCTGAACCAAGAGCAACTTGGCCACGGATCCGTTATAATAATCCCACTCCTCTTCCATTTTCATACCCCGTTTTAATGTATTAATTGGCCTTAATTCATTATTGAAGTTATTAAATATTCAGCTTACAACAGCTGCTTAAACTTATCGTAATTCATAAATTTAAGTTTCGTTCTGTCGTAGAAAAATTACGTATCGGGTATATTTGTAAAATTCATAAAAATTAGCGTTAATTCTCGAGTTAGCAAAGTAATTTTCTTTCGTGCAAAGATTGTAATTATTAATAATGAACTTGTTATTGAATACAATTGTTAGCATTATTTTTATTTTGCAATTAGAAAATGGAACGAGAAAAAATTGGATAATTCAGTTAAAAAAGACAGTATTCTATTCAATTATGGGTAACGATAGCTTGAAATGACTAGTTGTGAATGTGAATGTAGGGTTACGTTAGCAGATATTTCATTTATTATTTAACAAAATAAATAAACTTACTTCCATAATAAAATCAATAGTGACTACCGAAAAGAAAATAGAAATGGATATAACCAAAAAAGAAACAAAGACGGCAAAATTTATAAAAAAGGAAGACAATAAAAACTTTTATAAATCGTTAAATATACGCAGTTTTTTTGTTCATTGTAATAACGATCAGAATAATGTGTTAAATATTACAGATTATATGAAATAAATAAAAAAATTGCCTTTTGGTTTTTAAGAAATAAATTGAATATACGTAAATAAATATAACGTATTGAATAGCGAATTTTAAAAAAATTTCTAAATAATTTATCGATTCGTCTGGAAGATTATTTTAAGAAACGTTCTAAAATTGTTTAGTAATTTGGTTTCCACTAATTATTAAAATTTTTTTAAATTATTGTTAAGGTCATTTTGGAGGAAAAGTGCAGGTTGTTTAAAAAAAATCGAAAATTTTTCAATGTCGAATACATCGAGTACATTAAACTTTTTGTTCAAAACTGTGGACGACGTGTAAATTATCCCGAACGGTATTTTCATTATACATGTTTTCACTATTACGTACTTTCGTTCTAGAAACATACATTTTAACCAGTTTGTTCGTTACCAGTTTATTATTATCTACTAATGTAAGTGGATTGATGTAAAAAGGGTAAAATTTTACTTCTGGTGTTCGGTTGGTCCTTTGCGTTAACAAGTTCAGCTTAAATATCGATCGCATTGTCGAATTTTTGGTCTTTCCTCTGCTTTTATTAGAAGTAGGGTAAGAAAAGTGAAAGAAAATTCGATTAGAAGGAGAACTTTTAGACCTTATAAATATATATATATATATATATATGACATAAAGATCTGAAGTATCGAGTCGGTGTAGTACGAAGAGAAGAAAAGCAAATATCAGTACTTCCGCATAAAAATTGAGCTCCGTGTATCGGTTGAAAAATTCGGAATCTTATAACAATTTTCACTCAACAAGACAATAGATAAGGTCAGGCATCAAATTCCAAACAAATGCGTACACGCTTTTACGAAAATAGCAATTAATGAAAATATGGAAACGGATGGAATAGGAGAAGAAAAGTTATGCGTTTTGAAGAAACTGGTAAGTCTGATTATTCACTTTTCTGCAATATAAATAAAATGAAATTTTTTTATCCGAAGAAATGTGGAATAAAAAAGAAGTCAATTTTTGTCGATTTCAAGCTATGATATTTGACAAAATCGTGTTTTCGTTTTTATACGGTGGTGTGTATTTATTGGTAAATATTGTTAACTATTTTCGAAAAAGACCGAGCGCTTGGACAACGTACACGCGAAGAAAAACAGTATAGGAGTTGTATTACTTAAAAATATCAATGTTGGAAAGAAAGGCACGTTGAAGAATGTGACACGCATTATAACGTGTTCACGAACAAAATGGATCCTGATTCTGTAGTCTGAACGCCTCTTAGATCGAATTGTTACACCAAGTTAAAAACATCGATCGCATAGGAGATAACAATTAAAAAACATTCAACAAAGTTACGGTACGGTACTGCGCTGAGTGATATAAAAATAACGCGCCCTTACTTAAAACTTTACTGAAAACCGGAAAAGTGAAAGACTAGATTGGTGTTAAATAATTTTAAATGAGAGAGAGAGAGAGAGAGAGAGAGAGAGAGAGAGAGCGAGGAAGCTTGCTAGGTTTAAGGACAAATTGGCCCCTCGAAAAGGATTTGCAATACCTCGAAGCTGCGGTTTTAGTAAAATACGAAGAAGAAAATTTTATCGACAACAATCGTATTTTTAAAAAATTAGAAACAACAGTCGTTAATTAAGAGAATTCTCCTCATTCGCTGCGACACGCGTGTCGGCGTAGAGGAGAAAGAGAAAGAAAGTCAGGTACTAAATCAATACGAGCAAACAAGCACTTGACTCCGTTGGTACAAAAATCTTCAACTTCGTACAGGAAGATCACTTTTAAGACGTTTTTCTCATACGGTAGGTGCTTTTTATAAAAAAAAAATAATAAAAAAAAATGACGAGGGTTCGAGCGTTTTATTACGAAGAATGTCATTTAACGATACTTACACAACGATCCGATCGCGGCGATCGTTGCTCTGGCATTCGGCAACGATCGCATAGCTGATTTAAATGTGAAATAATTATGCGCTGGTATTGGTTGACCGCTCGGTTTTTGGGAGCGCGGCGTAATCGACCGATACTTACACAAGCGAGCCACCGAGTGCGTATGAATCGAGCCGGGGGTCGTTTTTGTGTTCCGCGGAAAGAAGCGGACAATAGCGTGGATTCTTTGTGCCCAGAAAGACCGCGAGAGAGAGAGAGAGAGAGAGAGAAGCCGGAGGGACTAGGAATCATCGCTTTTTTCACACACCGATCGTTGGATTAATTTAAACAACGTCCAAGGTTTCCTATTTTACGTCATATTCCTTCTTCCACAGCTCCCCGAAGCTTCCTGCCTCGGAGATATTATTCGATTCCAACTTTTTGGTCTATTGAAAATTACCGAGGCCCTCCGAACGAGATAAGCAACGATTTTTCTTAAAATTTCGATTACACGCTGAAAAAGAAGAAAGTGAGGAGGAGGAAAAGATGGGTAAATTTTGAACAAGATTTATCAAGTAGCTCTGTTTTAATAATCGGAGGGCAGCCCGGGTTTACGAACCGTTAGCCTGTCATCCCCCTTGAAGGATATTTTTAGAAATTTTTTACCGCTACCGATATTAGAGAACCATTGAGACTCTGAAAGGAGCTGCTCGTGTAGTTGGTGGTTGTACGTCAGAGCCTGACTAGGGTAAATAATATAATAATATTGTTTCTTTGAGGAAACTTGATAATCGGATAGGAGACAGTAGTTTTTCAAAGTCTCTGAAAGGTGATACGCGTTGCCAATCGTTCTCGCTCTCTCTCTCTCTCTCACTCCCGCGCGGCAGGAGCAGATAAATCTTTTGTTTCGCTAATGATATAATAAATGATTTATACCGGTAGTCAGGTGATGTGCACGTGTCCGCCGCGTTACACGGCGTTACCGGCGACCATTTCTATAGGAATAGGAAACGGTGTATAAATAAATTGGTCGCGCGGGACGTTTGAATGCTGGTGGGACGATTGTTGCGTGATTTTTCGACGTATGAAAGAAGTACCTCGGCTGTATTTCACTTAAAGAGAGACACCGACAGGCCACTTGCCCGTGAATGTTTTTAAATAGTATAATATTTTGCCGAAGAGCGGAACAGGGGAGATGGAATGAAGACGTGTGCGCGCGTATCGATTGCCCCGACTGTTACGGGATATTCTCGGCACTAGATATAATCTTATATCAAATTAATAATATTTTCTCGTGACTAGTAGTGGATGAAGATAATTCCTCGAGCACTGATTCAATAACGTAAATCCTGATAGCCGCGCCGTCTCCGACTATTTGGACGTTGCACTCGTCGCGCTACAGTCTTTTTGCAGTTAGTGCTCGCGTCCAAACATTTTTGCGCGTTACGCAACAGCCACTAAACGGTACGTCCAAATTTATTTCGCCGGTTCAATTGGCCATCGATGAAATAACGAATAATTCCTGCCCGTAGATGCCGTCTGAGTTTATCCGACGCCTGCAATCGTAAACTATCAATTTGGTAACGTAAACTTCTGAAACATTTTCCGTATCGAGTGCAGCAGCTGTTTCTTTCTAGCGACTAACGCCCGACGAGAGTCGATTGAATTTCGTTGGAATAATTTACAAAAGTTACATTTACATAATGAGCCAACGCGCCTGATTGCGCGTCGACAACAATTTTATTGCTCACTGCTGCTCTTGAATTTAGCTATTTCTCTTTGCGCAATTGTTGCATTGTTAATCGCTCGTTTTAAAAAAATTATCAATTGTTCGGGTCAGCGAGAGACGCGCCGGTAAAAAATTACGCTAAGAAACGCAAAAAACGTAAAAGTTGCGTCGGCAAATGAAAAATAAACAAATAGTTGACGATAATTAGCAAGTAGGTCCGAATCAAGTCGAGGTGCGGCTGAAAGTAAAATGAGGTACGAAACGCTCGGAGTCGGGTTTTCAAAAATGAGATTTTAAAAAGGGGTCAGGTCCTCTTGCGCGATAGCTTGACTCGTCGTATCCTCGCATCCTAGGACATCCGTGACGAGCAGACGAGTGCTAAAGAACCGGCTCTCGAAGTAGGTCGGGACATTGGTCCTTATTTTCTCGGTGCAGTACTTTTAATCGCTTGTAATACCATCAGCTGGCAGTAACGTAGCAACTGCTACTTATGCAGACGTTCACCATAAAATTCTATGATGCGCCGAGCAACTACTCCGAGTGTAAAAATTTTTACTTCGGATTTTTCTAATTTTTGTTCTTCTAAGCAGCTCTTGGTGTGCGCGAGCGCCTCTTCAAAGGAATGACGTTGTTAAACGAGAGTATTAATCTTTGCAAATAGACTCTCCGTCGAAAGTTTTAACAGCGATTACAAGATTTATGGAAGATTCTAAAGAATCCGCAAATCCCTGTACAAATATTTTTACAACGAATGTGTAAAGCAACGTTTAAGGAGATGCCAATAATAGTCACGCGTGGTCCGAATTAAACAAGGTCTCACGTTTACAATAGAGCTCCAACGTATTTAATAAAATTATCAATTTATTTCGTAAATTGCAGTTAGCATTGTATTGGTCGTTGCATCGGTTGGTAACAATTAGTTCAAACTTCTTTCTTTTAAGTTGACAAAGTAAAAAATAGTACTCACTTTGTTCGTTGAGTAGTTATAAATTTTTTTTAATATTACTACTGTTCGCGACAGATTCAAAAGCGTAGAATAATAATTCGTTTAGAGTAAGTGCTTAACTTGCTAAA
Source organism: Platyscapa corneri (assembly GCA_018907185.1). Taxonomy (NCBI): domain Eukaryota; kingdom Metazoa; phylum Arthropoda; class Insecta; order Hymenoptera; family Agaonidae; genus Platyscapa; species Platyscapa corneri. The sequence continues at coordinate 5,087,503 of JACCHW010000024.1, read as the reverse complement.
TGAACGATCAATGAACAGAACAAATTTGGCGTTGGAATTTAGGATATGATACGGCAATTATGATTACGGAGAAAAAAAGATTAACCGCGCGGCTCTCATAAGTTTGTATGAAAATGATTGATAACTATTAATAAAAATAAGCTTAAAAGGTGGTCTAGTTCTCGTAAAGGACAAAGAGCCCGAATAAATCGAAGATGAGACATTTTTCGATAAAAAAGGTTATCGGGCGAGAAACGTTTCATTCCTCGATGCTCTGATAAAAATATAAGTTTTTATTTAGGCCTGAGATATTTCTCGACCCTCCAGTTCATGAATGATGTTAAAAGTACCCGAGTAAACACTTCTGACCGAGAACATGTTTCGATGTATTAATAGATAAAAGTTGTGCCGATTTAACGCCATATGTTCGTAAAGTCCCCGTTTTCGCTATAGTAAATCATTAGGCAAATATTGCCGTAGCTCGAACGAAATTTAGTACCCGATGCTGTCGTTGCACGAATAGCGCAATACGTTTTTCGAGTCTTATCGAGCTTTGGGCAGCGATTCGATTTCTCTTCCCTTCTCCAGCATTGCTGCTGCTGCTGCTGCGGAGGGACGAAAAAGAAACATTTTACCCGAACTTAGAACCGAAAGGGCGTTCGAGGCGGAAGGGATTTAAAGATCCGAATTGTTTCGACATTCCTTCGAAAACATCGCGATATTTAGGTTTTCAACGATCCGCGGCGGCGGCGGCGGCGATGTTTTGAAAGACCCGAGTAGCAACGCTGGAACAAAGTTTTTAAGAATAGTCACGAATATTGTTCCACACAGCGAGCGGCGTTACATAACAGTTGACGATTAATCGATAACAAAAGAGTCAAAACTTTTAATTAGAAGCGTAAACCGGCGCGAGGAGAAAAATTTCCCTTTTCGCTTCGCTTTTATCCAGATGTAAGATACAATAACGGCGATCTCGGGCTCTGGTCGTAATCGGGGATATCGCGCACCAGTGCCGTCGTCGTCGCATCGAAGGAATCAAGTTTTACGTGCTGACTAATGAAATCGGCTTATTAAGTGACGAAAGCACACCATCGGGGGAGAAGTTTCTTTTAAATAATTAGGCGTACGAGCGAAATAAATATCGAATCGGAGGAATGGAAGAAATTCGAGCTTCGTGGGGATGATTAGACTCAGCCCTATAATTCCCGTACGTACGTGCGCAGAGGCGCAGCTTTAGCAGGTACTTAAAGTCCGGGCTCTGGGTTTTTGTTGCGTTAATTTACGATCTTTTTTCCATCCCCTCCTTGGAGTTGTATTATAGCAATTAGGCAGGCTCGTCCATTTTTCCATTACAACTCGTGGCCCTCCAATGGAATAGAGATAGCACTTTTATATCGCGCCTGATGTTTGATTTATCGTCCGCATAGTATATTTGTCTACGCACTCGTACGCGTTTAAGTGCTCCGAGGCTGGTTTTGCACGGGTCTTTTGTCGGCTCTGCGCGCGGATGCGAGGGTGTGCATCACGATCGTATCGCCGATGTCTCTGATTAGGATAAACGGCTAAATATTTCATAAGAGGCGGCGCGGCTCGCCGATGTATTTTACTTGTAATGTCTGCCGATTATCTTATTAAGGTTTAAGTAATTGCTTCTGCTGGCGATATCCGTGTATTAATAATGTTGACGCGCGATTGTATCCTCACTCTGGAGACGGTGAGGCAGGACGGGTATTTTGCCTCTTGACATTTAGGAGTTACTTAATACCTCGTAAAGCATCAGCTAGACGTTAATTAAGTCCAATAATTTATGCACAAGTTCCGATTCTGTCGTGGATTTTGAATAAATTTCTCGAGATGCATTCGTTGAGGTATTAGCAGACGGGTGGGGGGAGGGTGTGACGGACTCTTATTTCGCTGCACAACGTCTCCCAGTATAATTTTCATATACCTTCAACGCGACATTTTTTATCGATAATAGTTAATAATTCGCCACCGACTAATTGGATAATTCGTTTCCACTCCCAACATCAAGAACTGATCTTCGTTGATTGGCGAAAACAAAAGTTTATGTAAAGTAGGGAAGGTTTCTAGCACGAGCAAATGATTCGTCGTGTGCTGCCTGACAAAATGCCATGTCCGCAAATATTTGCCAAATCTTGAAATAAGTTGCTCGTTCGCATAGGAAATATTAAGATTGATAATCGGTTTAAAAGCAACGCGTCGTGTTTGTAACAATTTTTACATTATGTCGCAGCGCAAGTAATATTCTAATGTAGTAAAATGTTTGTACATTTAAATAAATTGAAGTATAAGAACACGATCTAAGGAAGTCTATTTTAATAATAAACGTATCGTCTGCATACGTCTGTACACTTATACGTATAAGTTATTTATCGTCAACTGTACTAAGTACACGATAAAAAAAACTTTCCAACATTTGTAAACGGGTGGAGTTTAAACAAAGAAAATATTATAAATAATCTAATGCGTTTCTTTAGTTTTATTCGAGCGGCAAGCGTGAAGAAAAAATAGAATATAATAAAATAAATTGCAAAATACATTAAAGATAATTACCTAAATATGTGTGTTTAAGCATTTGAAACGATAGATTTAAATAGCCGACTGAATTTTAGTTATTTTCTAATAATGAAACAAAATCGCAAAATAAAATTTAAAATTTGAATTACACAAGAGACGTGTTATTTTCTACAAATATGTTTTGGTTACATTTTTATGACATAATATTTCAATAAAGTCTAAAAGAATATTTTAGAGGCGGTAGTTAGAAATTAAAGAACTGCCGAAAACGAGAGTTTCTGCACGGGAGCGAACTAAAGAAGTAACAAATAATAAATAGACTTTTCCCAATTGTGATCAAAAACATTGAAAAAAAGCTATTATAAATTAATGTCCCGTAAAAAATGCTTTATTAATAACTCAAACATAGTACTAACTAATACACAAAGCTGATATATTCTATAAGAAATGTGCGTATAAAAGTCATTTATGGTCTGGTTATTAATTATCGCACATCTTATGGTTAGCCTCGGCTAAACCTGTAGATAAAATAAGTAATATTTATAAGATTTTTATATAAACGAGATGACACCGGGAAATAATCATTGTACGTAATTTTATTTTAGTTTCTTTTGATATCAATAACTGGTAAGATTTTATTCTTATTTTATTAGTATTTTGCATCGCGCAATTTTTAAGAAAATTTTCTCGTTTGAATATCGTAACATGATTAAAAAATGTCATCGTGTTTTTTAACTTTTATATAACTTTGCTTACATTTTAGTTGTAAGACAGTGTCATTTTTACCGATTCAACTGTTTTATATATACTGTTACAAAAAAAAGTAACTGCGAGGAACATTTTACTTTTTCCCTAAATTGGACAGACATACGAATATTTTTACAAAAATTTGGTGGAAGTATCTGACTTTAATTGTATTTTTAAACGAAAATCTAATTTTAAGTTTACAATTTATAACATTAAATTGTGTAAAGTTAAATGTAATTAACTAAATAAGCGAACGAACTGTATATATTCTAAAAATATATCTTACATTGTATAATTAACGACTTGATAATGATAAATAAAAACAAATTTTAATTGAATCGATTTCAAGAATATAAATGTGTTTTTGTACGAATGTATTTATTTTACATTTTTTGTTATTGTTATACGTTTTTTTTGATAAGGTGGTAATAATAATAGTAATATTAATAACAATACAATGTATAATATTGATCTTTGTTATATTATCTACTATGACAGTTGTGCATCGATAAGGAATTCGATTGAAGAAATATTTAGTTTTTAGTTCAGAAACAAGTATGCGTTTGCAATTACACTTGTTTGTAGGTATACGATTACGTCACACATCTCAAAGATTTTTTCAAAATTACGAATTTTTATGTAATTAAGTTGCTCGTTGAACAATATAATAATTGTTATAATACATTAGTTTTTTATTTTATACATTCTCGTATTACATACACTTTCAATATATTAGTTTTCACAGATTTTAATTCAACTCGAAATTTCACGTGAATAGTTTATGTACTGAATTACGAAATTCTCTTCTACATTTTTCAACATCTTAGATTTCACATTCTCTTTTTATTACATTAATTTTTATTTTTGTATTAAATGCTGTTTTCTTTAATCTGGATGAAATTGTTTTATACTAAAAAAGAGAAAAAAATATGTTTAAGCAAAACATTTAAAAGTGAAACAAACTTGAGAATAATGTATTAAACAAAGAACTTCATACTTATAAACATACTTTTTCTCAGCTTATTAAAGTTCGTATTTTTAGATTCAATTTACAAGATTATATATGTTTATTTAACAATATACGATTGATATAATACTTTACAATATTCTCTTAAACATTTTTCAAAATCTTGGTTTTTCTATATATTTAAATTCAGCTTTAAATTGCACATAAATAGTTTATGTATTTCTCACTTATATGATACATACATATACATATATATATATAAACTCAAATATTTTCTCAGCGTATTTAAACTCGTCGCAAAAATAATATAGTTTATGTATTCTTTCAATTTTACTTTCATCGCTAGTTTTACTTCTTTGTATCATTTGTCGATAATCTTAATGCTCGAATACAGATTTGCTCCCAATACTACTCAATTTCACGTTTTATTTGCTGCTGAGTTTTTATTCGTATCTATTCGACGTGATTTTCAAAATCAGCATCCACGTACTTTGGACACGTTTTTAACGCGTCGAATAAACTTAATAACTTTCGAGTATAAAATAAAAATCTAGAGTAAACATGCAAATAAATCAAATGAATATGCACAAGTCTGAATGGAAAAACAGGGTATCGCGGCATTTTATACGTTGCGAATATATTTAAAAATATTTTTAATTAAAGCGTGCATCGCGTCGTTTCAAGTGCTTAAAAATTATATTACCTTAATTTACGAGCAGACGTATCTCTTTACGAGACATAAAAAGTCTTGGATCCCTTTTTATAATAATTTCTTCGAGTAATTATTGTAAAAGTTGGGTTAGTTGTATCTTGTTTAATAACAGCTAAGTTCTATTGATTTTTCTGGTAACCGCTGGAGGGCTGAAGCAAACGGTCGAACAATTAAAATCGAGAATTACTTTTACATTTAAATGGATTTGAATGGACATAAAGTTCATAAGACGTAAACAAAGTTTCGTATCGAGTCGATAAGTAATCGAAAGGAGCCTAGGATCGAAGAAATTTTTTAATTCAAGAAACTTCGATTATAATCCAAGTCCATCGCTCGAGCGTGAAATTACGAAGCTGAATTTTTCCTCGCGTCTTGCGAAACGCTCGTTCGTCGCGGATAAAATATATTAGCAAAGCACAAGCTCCAATGTAAACTCTACGGTTTTTGATACGTTTCGCGATTCTTCGGAAAATTTAAGTCAAGATAACAGAATCCGAGCTCGATATTCGGCGAATGTCGCTCCTCGTAAAAGTATTGATTTTACCTCGAGAGCACGTGGAAATTGGGTAAAAGATAAGGTGAAAGGTAAGGCGAAACATTCATTGGCAGCGCGTTTATTTTATTAATAAATGTACTTCGCTCGGAGCCCCTAGGCTCTCGTCCATTTTCCAGGCCTCAATGTAAATTCAAAGGAAGGACTCTTTCCAGCCGAACGTCGCTTCAAATCGCAGGAGCTGCCGTCCTCTTTTAATTGCATCGAGTCGATCAAATATTTCAATAAAATCTTGGTAGTGCGCGCGAGTTCTTAAAATAGTCGATAATGCAAGAAAATCCTAGAGTGCGAGTGCTCGGTAGGAAGAACCTCGGTGTTGCGCGTGCTGTCTCGCTCTTGCGGAGTTGCGATTGGTCGGTGTCTGTCCTATCCGGAGTATCCACCTTCGGTCGGCAGATGCTTCCGAGGCGTAACGCCAAGGGAAAAATTATATTTTTCGGTACGAATGCTAAATAATTCGAGGATAGCCAAGCTTTTGAAGAAGAGCCCAGCCTGGCAAATCTAATTCCCAACTCCGGTCTTTTTATCGGAATTTTGAGGAAAAACCGGGAAGAGGAGGGAGGCAAAATTTGTCGGACGAAAGTTGCTTCGCAACGCTGCTCCTAAAATCGAAAGAAGGAACCTCGCGGCGGCTCCTCCCGCCTTCACGTTCGATTTAATTTAAGTTAATTAAACGATTCGAACGACGTCTTGGTTTATTTTCGAAATATTCAACCAGATATAATAATAGCAGCAGTCTATAAGCGGCACGAGCTGCGCGTCAATATTGAATAAAAGCAATACAATGTCGCAAGCAAACGTGTCCGATAATTTTGCGCAATAAATTCTAGGAACATTGAGCAAAATGTGCGGCTCCGGTGCATTAGAACGAGGCGCTGGAAGAATTTCTGAAACTTGAGAAATAGAAATAGAGCAGCCATCGAGAGACTGATATTAATTAAAGTTGTAAAGTCTTTAAATAATGCGGAGGGGAGTGTTTGCGCTGGCCTATCGGCGTTTATCAGATTCAGCTATTTCTAATAAAATTCGAATCAAAATTATAGACTCGGGGCGACTAAATTATTTATAACTCCGCACAGAAAGTGGAGCCAACTTGAAAAATGAAGCGGGGCAGCGGCGGCGTTGCGAGCACAAGCGCAGCGCGCGTCATCGATTAGTTTTACGAATAAATTAAAATTAAATTCGGCTCTCTCCGCTAAAAGAAAGGAAAAACACGCGCCGCTCACCTTTGTATTTTAATGCTGTTATTGTTATTTAGGCTCGCATGCGCAATCGGCGCGACCCGACGCTTAAACGCCACGCACCGGAGAGAATACGGAGTACAGAATGCAGAATGCAGAATGCAGAATGCAGGCTTCCTTTACAGGGCCACGGCGCACTAAATAATTAAAATAGCCCGTATTTTTGTTTAATTATTTCCGAAAGCGAAAGCGCCATACGCGGCCACGACTGCCTATAAGAGGCGAAGGCTTCTCGCGCGTAATCGAACCCGAGGCTGAAACTCCGGTCGGACACATTGTTAAACTAATAGCGAGAGTATGCTTTTGATAAGCGAGCGGCTGGCTGACTGTTTCCCCCGTCCCCCGTTCAGAGAAGAAAGCTCATTAGAATTAAAATCGAGAGCTCGAAACGGGGAACGTGGAACGAGGCTCGAAAATGTCGGATGCAAGGATGTCGAAATAAAAGGCATTGTACGGGCGGCGCGACGAATGGGCTCGAAACTTCTTCGTCAGCCCCGTCAGGCCGTAACGGCGGCGTCGCGATCGTGGCTCGCCGCCGCCGCCTTACCTCATCATCATCGGGCGTTCAAGTCTCAAGATCATACAAACTTAACGAGAGAGTGACATTCACCAACACAGAGCCAAGAGAGCTGGCACGGCGACGCGATTGCGACAACTCGTCTCGCTTCAAAATGGCCGCGCTCGCGAGCAAAAGTCAGCAGCGGCGACTTCCTCGCAGGATCTCCTCGGCCCGGGGATTTTTCCGAAAGCCGCTCGTTGCCGAACGCGTAAGTCCTCCCCGTCTAGATGACGAATCCCCGCGCAAAAGTTCGCGTCTCGCGTCGCGCATCTACGTGGCGGCCGCTCGAGCAACGCTTAAACCTAACGTATTAATAACGCAGAAGCTCGTTCCGCAATTACCGTCGCATGGGGATAGTATCTCAATTTCCAACCTCGATGCACTCGAGCGCGCCATTTCTATTTTTCAGGGGGCAATTGTCGTTTTGCGATCTCGAAGGCGTCGCGCTTGCTCAAAAGTACGCAACGTTATTACCGCTTCTATGATCATCGGCAGGAGCTGCAACGATCGGACTACCGCAACTTACCGCTAGTGTTAGCCCCTCGAATATAAAAGGAAGCACCAAAACCCGGCGAATGCTCGCGAAAATAGAAGAGTTAGAAACCAACTCGAGTAAATTACGTAACTATAAAATATGGAAATTAATTTTACAAAGCGTCGCCGCCGCCGACATTCGGCCGAATATAGTTGCGAGTGTCACGTCATTGTATTGTGTTTAACACAACATCAGCATTACCTTTGTATTAATAGTTTCGCTAAAACGTAACTCGTGTTTTATCAACTATTTTTATAAAACAGGTAGTGACGCAAATGTCACTTTTAAACTTTGTATGTTTTACAATATTTATAGTTTTTCGGATACTTATTTTAAAACTATTTGCCACACACCGACCGCAGTGCGGTTTAGAAAATTTGACGGTCTCCCCAGTAAATTGTAACCCAATACTGCACTTTACGACGAATTGTAAAACCAGCCTTTTTTACCGATGAAATTAAACAAAAGCGTGTTTCGATTCATTCTGGAGAAACGGATTAAAATAATCCACTCGACTTCCTCGTGATATTCGTATTCCGTCAAGGTGTGCGCCTCTCGTTAAAAATAAATGCATATTTTCTAGAAATCGACAGACGGCCCGTCGTTATAAGAGCAAAACAAATGTCTCGCGCGATAATTATTTTCTTATAAAGAAAAACAACTCGGGCAGCGTCGAGCCCTTAGCGTTCGCTCGTCGATTAGTTATTTTGAAAAACATTTTAAATGCGTTGCGTAACCGCTGCGAGACGCGTCGTCAACTCGATGTGCGTGCGAAAAGAGCGAGCAATTTTTAACGGCGACGTCTGATATTTTATTGCCCGGTTCAATAAACGCAGCTCTAAATTACATAAACATTTTACTCGAGCGCGTATCAATGAAATTGGATTTGGATTTTAATTATGATACTTGATTTCGATTTCAATTTCATCGTTGCGAAATAACCGAAGATATCTAATCGGCGGCACTGCGAAGTTCGCGATAAGAATAGGAGCATTTCACAAGCCAATCGCTTAATTTATATCACGCAATATATATATATATATATTATAAATAAAGATGGTGCCTGGGACTTTGTATTTTGCATTATTCAAAATTATTTCGAATCTTGTTGCGTTGCCTGGCGACGAGCGGGTCCCCCTTTCCCCGCCCAACCCTTAAATTCGTCTCCCGGCAAATATTATTGTCAACGGGTCGCTTTAAAAAATAAGGCCGGTCTTTCGAACCATAGCTGCGCGTACTTTCAACTCGACGCAGGTGAACAGGTAAGGAGCAGAGCCTGCAATTTCGCTAATAAGAGAGAATGCGAATGTGTAGGGCACGTGTCTCGTCGCATGAATTCTTAATAGATAAATTACACGCGGATGTATTGCGAGAGAAAGCGCTAATTTTTTCTTTTTCCATAATTGCCGTGTATAGTGGCTCGATATATTATAAATTACGCACGAGCGGCGAGCCGCGCAAGTTTAGAGTTTTATTATTACTCCGGAGCGATGAAAAAATAAGGAGGAATATGTAATTTGAAAGGTGACGTTTCCCGCGCGGTTCATCTATCATACAATTTGCTCGGGTGCGCGCAAAAATCGAAGCTCGTCGTCGAGCGCTTGCGATGTAATTTTCAAAGGCCGACGTGGACGTGGACATGGACGTGGCGACTAGCGTCCGCGAGTCGTTCAATCTTGCGTGTCATCAGTCATGTGACGGAGCACCGACACTCTCGAGGTCCTTAAAAATGCAAGTCCGGGTGTTGGTTTGTCGCTCGTTTTTTCGTCGCGGCGCCTGTCACCCGAACCTCCAAATTTATGCGAGTGCGAGAGAGAGCGAGCGGCAGCGGCGACGGTGGTGGTTTGGCGGCAAGGGGAGGGGAGAAAAAGCGCCGAGCGGGAATTCGCTCTCTGCTACGTAACGGCTCGCCCTTAAGCTTACATAAGGCCGCTCAAAATACGCTTGTAACGCACCAAATATTCGTCCTCAAACGCAAACTGTTGCGATTACAATTCAGGAGGGCGCGCGCTCCCCCTAATCATACGTCCTAACGACTCTTCTCTGTTGTCTATTTATTTCCAACTCGTTCTCATTCCGACCTCTTGCATCGCTCCGATAAACTAGATTTCGATATCTCCTGAATGTCCCCAGAACACATCGGGACTCCTGCCCGCGGTGGCGAATCGCCTTACTATTATTGTTATCACCATTGCGAGTCTGCGTCCTGGTACTCGGGCCGGCTAATTATCTTCCATCCTTGGAACAGATCCTCGTTTTTGACGCGTGCACCATTTATTATGTGCCCGATGTCTGCCGTCGCGTCCTTTCTCGCTTGCTCGCATTTTTCATTACCGAGTTCCAAATGATTTTTTTCTTTTGCGTCTGTGTGCGAGCGAAACAATAGCCACCCACACACCCCAGCCAGCTAGTTGAAAATAAGCCACGAACCACGAGATTTATCAATGAATTTCTTTCGCGTTTTTATCGCAACAACACTCTAACGATAATCCGTCTCGCGCTTCCGTACCTCCGCTGAGCGTTACAATCATCGTCCAGTTTTCCGCGAATCGTAACGCAACCCAATCGAAATTCCATCCGGAAAATTCATTCGCGCCTTCTTCCAATCGTCACGAGGCGATGTTTTCTCGGGGCAAATCCGTTATTTTTGTCGCCGCTTATTTAGGAATAACTTGCGCTTGTGAAATTGTTGCGTTAACGATGCGAATTTTGTCGTCGAAAATTCGTTGCTTCAACGAAAGCAATGAATCAAGGAAGTCGGCCGACGAACTTTGTTCGTTGTCTCGACGTTTGGTCAACTTTAATCGTTCGCAAACTGAAAATGTCGGCAAAATTCTGGCGAGGTAGAAAAGAACAAACTCGGCAGGGGTGTAAATTTGTTCGCTCGAGTTTTAAAACTAACAAAATCACGCTTTTGCCATTAAAAGCTGCAATCGGGTTTGTTGCAAGAGCGCGAGGCCCACGCGTCGACGTAAAATAATGCGCACAGTTGAAATTGATCGAACCGCTTAATAGGATTATTAGAATTTTCTTCCGCTTATTTATACATACGTAGCTCGTACTATTTTTATAATTCTCAATGAAATGGAGAGACTAGAGTCGCGCGACGAATCGGAGGTTTGCATCGAGGAACTAATATCGCAATACAAATATGGAGGCTTATCACCGCGTATATTATTCATAGAACTAAAAATAAAGCGACGATAATGTGTTTGGAGGAGACACCGATGAAAAAAGCGAGTTGGTCGCCACTGCAAGCTTTGTCTGCCATTGCCATTGCAATGGAAGAGAATTCGTTGGAACGACAAAGAAGTCTTTAGTCGCTGATGTCCGCCTTTTCGCACGAGCTTTCCAATTAACTTAGTTTCCAAATCGATAATATTCAACAAATTGCTGCATCCATCTTGCTTGTAACACATAATCTCTTTTGCACTCTCGCCTGAAATATTTCTTTTATCAACTTTGCTCTTGGTTCCGCGCGCGCGCGCACGCACGCACGCACGCATATACTCGTATATTGTATCATCGTCAGTCGTCACATGATCACAGGGAACGAACCGAAAGACGCGTAAGTATACTTAGCGCCGTTGCCGCTGAGTCTCTTTCAAATGAGACACCGAGCAACGCTTTAAAAATAAATGTTCGCCTATATTTTTAGGATGATCTAGGAGTTGGTTGTAGTTTAAATGATTTTTCAAAGTTACGCCGATACGGCGCGTTATTTTAGTCTAATTCGAAATTCTTTCTCTCGTTTCTTCCTCCGACATTAATCCGGAGGCATAATCGAATTTTTCAGCTCTAGGCGAGGTTCAAACGATGATTTTTAATCGCATTCGGTCCATCGCGATTGAAATAGTTTAACGATAAACGGCAAGATTTCTACCCGATGAAATGCGATAAATTTCGATAAAATTCACCAAAGCGAACACTGGCTTTGTAGCGTATTGGAAAATTTTTACAAATAAATTTATAAACAATGCCGGAACAATTGTTTCGAAACGCTCGAAATAAAATGAGCAACCGATGCTCGTTCCTAGTAATAACGTAATTTTTAACCTCAAATAATTCAACGATCTTCCTCTTCTCGTTTCATTTATTTTAAATTACTCTAATTCTTTTACATTTTATTAATAGTTAATTGCGACTTGTTGACCAAGACTGAACGGCTATGTTGAATTTAACGCGTTGATTTTTGTTTTTCGTTCCTAAATTTTTCTAGATAATTTTCATTATATAAGACAAATTTTATAAGATTTCGATACGAGCCTCGACGTCAAAGTCTTTCCGAGTAGAAATCGATACGTGATCACAAACGCAATATTGGTGACAATAAAAATAGAATTGTAATATTTTAATTTTTCTCTTTTCTAATAAGCACGAGTAATTGAAAAAGTAGAAAGCTGATAACGAAAATAACAGCTTTGGCATTGTAATCAATGAACGCGAGAGAGTGAGAAGGGGGAAGTGCTTGTGTGTGCGCGCGCATTATAAAACATAAATAAAAATAGCAAAAAGCGAAAAAATAATATCAAGCTAATAGCGTTACGTCATATTATTGCACAGGCGATTAGATAGATTTTATTTTTATATGATCCCGAAAAAAATATTTCTATTCCGCTGTTATTATTTTCGGTGGAACTGAAATTTATAAACTTGTAAAACGCATTCGTCTATTAAGCCAAGTCCATTTTACAGAACACTGTGTTTTATTTAAGAATATTGTACTCGATTTCCAACTCGATAAATTTCCCGTACACTTTTCCTATTTCATTGGGGCCTTCGATCAATGGCGTTTATTTAAAAACATTTATTTACAAAATCGCGGCCGTTTTTGCCGACGAGCAGAATGAATCCGAACGCATCCGGTATTACTAGAAGCGAAAGAAATTATTCGGCATTATTTAGCGCGTATTAACATTTGACAACAAATATTGGCTCATTACGAAATCTCCTTCGCCTCTCACGTGTTCTCTATCTCCGTCTCTCGCGAAGCGGGGAAAACAAAAGCGAAACTTTGCCCCGTAACAAGTTACACGCGTACCAACTAACTCTTTCGCAAACTACAAGTTTCTCTCGTACACGGAATCCCTATGCTAATAATTTTGGGGCGTGTAATTCTCCGACGGTTCGGGCGATTCTCTCTCTCTCTCTCTCTCTCTCTCACGTCGGTGCGCTCGAAAAATGCCGAATAATATCCGGCGCTTCCCTAAGACGAGACGGGCTCTCGGATTTTGTCTCCATTAGCGCGAACTGTACTCGTAACGGCTGCGCGTGGATGCACGTATGGGTGCGCGCATACGGGCTTAATATGGGAGCCGCCGAGGCATCGCGTCATCGGAAACGTTTTACAAGCTGCGCCGCTGAACGAAAGGAAAGTCACCTCAATTAGGGCAATGAGAGCCAATTTCTTCGAATCGATATGCCGGCGCGCGTGTGTGTGCGTGCGACGATCTCAATAATGTCGCTCTGCACGTACTTCGAACCCTTGGACGCGACTTGATGGCGGAAAAATTATGTGGTGCGATCGAGCGAAAAAATGAGAAAGTGCCGGCCGGCTACTGTTTCTCCGGCTTTTCCTGCACTCGAGCCGACATTTTTCTAAGATTCATTTTCATTGCCTAGTAATGGACGCAATTTTTCAAGATAACATACACCTTTTTCCATATTTTCGTCTGGAAACGCGCGGAAAAAAGCTGCCGGCGTTTCTCTCCTGCTCTTTTTTGCCGCTCTTTTTCTTGTGGTGTGTTTTTTGCTATTCGCTTGGCTTCCGTGTATCTGCGCGAATAGCGCGATATAAGTTACAGTTTTAAAATGCACGCCACTTACGTGCTCCGCTTCTCTTACTTATCTGAAATTTTGCAATTGTTAATGAAACCTTTACCGTGGCTTGTGGAAAAAATTTCACTCCAATATTTATAAAACAGAGAAATAAGGTAATCGGAAGCGTTTTGCAACAAACTGGATTTGACGAATGTATGCCAACGTAATTTATGCTATAGTCGTCCGTGCGCAAAATAGACTCGAAAATTCCAAGATAACGAATGTAATGTTCCAAAATACAAATAATGACGCGGATTTTAACAAAACGCGGATATCAATCTTGGCTTCGACATTTTCAACGAGCGACTCTTTTTATAAACAAATCGATGCTTATTTATCGAGATTCATCGATTCGTTGCACTAAATATTCCTAATGAGCCTTTTTTATAGTTGTTAGTTAGTCGATCGATAAATCACAATCAAAGTCGAAAAGCAGACTTTTATTGATATTTGTCTCTCTAACTGGTAGTTATTCTATAAATTCGCGGCGTCTGTAACGCATCAAATTCGCTCTTACCTCAGTCATCTGTATTTCTATCTAAAAGGTTTGCTATCGAACTTCGTCTCCTAAGCTACGCAACAAAGTCAATACGTGTACGAAGTACAAAATACACGTTCTTCTATTTGCACTTCGTGAAAAGAATAAACATTGATATTAAAATATGAATCGTCAACGTTTTATTTCTATTTCAGTCAACATACCACAGACACGTAATCGAACTTTTCACCGGTTTTTTTTTCTTTTATATAATACGTATTTTTACTATCAACTCTTAATCTGGTGATTTACGTTGAGTTATGATTTATTTTGGACAAATAAATTATTAATTTCAAATACATTTGCAAGGAAGTGATCTTTTAACTTTGCTTCGACTGCTTTCTTCAACCCAATATTCTTAACAAAAATGATGAAAATTTTAACGCTTAAATATTGCAATTGCAATCGTTAGTATACGATATTAAAACTAATTTTAATTGTTATGAAAATGACTATGAATAAAATATAACCATTGGAGAGGGACTGTATGATTTTAAATACATTAAAATGTTCTACATTTTATTTAAAACATTCTTATCTGCATAAGTGTGTTTCGTTATTTTTTAAATTTAGTTGCGTTCGTCCTTTATTTCGTTATTTATTATTATTATTTTTTTTTTGTTTCAATTAAATTTACTATGCTGCATTAATCGATGAATAATAAGTCCAATTGAAAAACTAATTAATATTTGCATTGAAGATAATTCTGAGTTTCACAATGTAAGTTGCCTTTCACATTTTAGTTTCGTAGATTTAATTTTATTGATAATTCGATAAAATATTTTTTGGAAAATTTAAGTTTTAATATTTAGCGAAATGAAATGAGTTATACATAATTTATAGAAAAATTAAATAAATATTAGATATTGTAAAAAATGAATTTTTTACGCAGCTCTTTTATCGTAAGGTCAAGCTAATAATTATCTAATTAATGAATGAGTAAATTTTTTTCACGAATATTCAGTTTAAAAAAAAATATCGCAGGTTAGTATATACAAAATTAACAATCGACTGATAATTGCCAATTCTATCTATGACTTTTTTTCAATAAAAGTTTCTTAGTTCATTTGCAAGAATATATCACGTATTTACCCGGAGCTATTATATAAATTTCTAATGAAAATTGTGTCCTCAAAGAACTTAAAAATTTAATAAACTGACTTCGGAAATTCCAAGATAAAAATGCACTTGACACAAATCGAGTAGCGGTGGCTTTAAAAATTACACTGTACAATTAACGGAGAATAAAAAGTTAATTATATTTATTACAGGTAACGAAGCAGTTGGCTTATTCGATATTAAAGACCGTATAAAAATCATAATACGTTACGAGGACTGCACAACATATTGAATACATGCAAAAGCAGTGGTTCGTGAATTCGATACGTACTTTTTGTTTTTTGTATTAATAACTAAGGCTGAAAGAGTTTTTCGAATAATTTAGCTTTGTGTGATTAATAGTTGAAAATAGTTTGGTTTTCTATAAAGTAAAATGTGGGGGAAAATCTGAAAAACAGATGTAAATGGCTCTTTCGACCCGATTGGTGTTGAAAATTTAGGTACACATCCAGCCAAAGGTTATTAGCAGAAAAACAATGACATTTGCTTTTACGTTGTCAGCAGCTAATTCTGTTATTTTCTTTCCAAAGCCTCGATATTGCATTATTTAAAAGATAATTTCATAGATATTTATGCGCAATCGGTAAGAAACCTTTCGAACACGCGGCGGTCCTTCCTTATGTAGCCGAAGGTAAACAAGTCGATGGATGCAATAAAAAATTGAGGATAAATTTAAAAAATATTGTATCGATCTCGTGTAAATATTTCATTAATGACATTAAGCGCGAGTGTAAGTTGTGCGAAATTCTTAATTAAAAAATAGCCCCGTTTCCGTCGAGGGCAGAAAGTAAAATCTCAATGCGAAAATCCGCTGGAAATTGGAGGAGCTGGAAGGAGGAGCAGGAAAATTTCTCAGGCGTTGCACGAAAAGGCTCGCGACTCGCAACAAATACAAATCCCAAAAGCGGATCGATAATCCGTTAATTATAATTTAGCCGGCGATGTTGGGTTTCTCAGTCGCGATTGATTAGCTGGTGTTTACAATAAAACTGACACGTACCCGCGTCTGCGTTGTACAAAGTTACGAACCGCTTGAATCGCCATCCGCGTGCCACTTTTCAACACCTCGACTATTATTATTGCATAACCTCCCAGACAACCTCCACCGCCTGTGCAATTCATCTTATCGCGCTTTTGCGCACCGACGATAATATTCGGGTTATTCGATACACGCGCCAATTCAAAATTATCGATCGGCCCAACAAAGTTTTCTCGCTTGGCGTGTGCGCATTGGGCCCAGCCCTCGTTAACGTTTTCGTATTTTGCGCCCGCAATTGTTTTCGCCAACTTTTCCTTTATCGCGGCCCGATCGTTTATCTCCGTTACGCCTGGTGTTGCAATTATCGGGTGCGATTTATCGCAGGCGTAATTACGCTCGCAAAGAAGGAGAAGCGCCGCCGAGGCCCATTTTTGCGGCCGGACTGCCGCTGGGGATGTTTCGTCAAAGGAAACCCGAGAGAGGCAATTCGTCGAAGCTATTTCCCCCGAGTGAGCGCGGATCGAACGAGTGACTTATTTTATCGGGTCGGTGAGTTGTGAGGATTAGCATTTTTTAAATAGACGCGGCGCGAGCGCGAGCGGACACTTTCGAAACACGTCCGTTATTTATCGCCCGGTGCGGTTCGACTCCTTGAGATCGAATTTGCGACAGGCGCCTCGTGAAAACGGGCCGCGTCTTTCCCGAAATTCGCGAAGAGCGAGGCCTCCAGCTTTTGTCTCGCCAGCTCCGCTCTTCGCAAACCGCGAATCCAGGCTAAATCTCGAGCCGCGTTATCCGAAAAACTCTGGCCGTGTGACGCGGCCCCTTGGAGATATTTAGGCCGCCAAGCGTTTCGCCTCGTCAGCGTATCTGCTCCTATCGACCGGATTAATTCAGCGAGCCGGTGCGAGCAGCCGCGAAAAAAGCTCAGTTGCTGTGCCTCGAAAAAAGCCTCGGGGCAGCAGCAACGCCCTCGGCTTTCCTCGGATCGCGGCGAATCTCGTGGATTCGTTGGTTGACTTAACGGACGCCTGAGGCGCCGAGAAGAGGTCCTACGAGCACCTGGCACCCGGTGGCTCGCGGGGCCCGTTAGCTAGACGGTAGGTAGGCCGAGTTCCCCAGTAGCGTTCCGAGGCGATTCGGCGGGGCCCGTTAGGAGGACTCGGCAAAAAGGAGCGCAACTGTTACTCTTCTTCTTCTCGATCGACGCGACTCGCGTCCGCCTCTCGCGTCTCACGGATTCTGGCTTCGACGAGGAATAAATTGCGTTTTAATTCGTGAGCCTCGGCGCTGGACGGGGGCAGGGGGAGCCCGAACAATCGAGCTTATAATCGACTAGTGCTCGAGCACCGAGTCCAGGCCGACGGATTGTGCTGGAATTGGAGGATAACCCACCGGGGGGGGGGGCTCGCGACAACAGTTGGTTGCAAATTTGTACGCGCCTTAGCTTTCGGCGGCGGCGGCGGCGGGGGGGGGGTATATTTTTAATTCAACGATCGTTCGAGATTTTCCGGCTTTGCAGAGTACAAACTAGCTGCGAAGCTGTTCGCGAGCGTCTGGCAATTTTTACAAGACGGAGTTTTCAACCTGACGGATCGCTGCTCGAGCAGAGGTGAATTCCACCGATCGATCCAACTGATTTGCACCACTAACAGCTAAAAGCATCCGAACGCGGCACTCGCGTATTCGTCTCTGCATTAGACATTCGCATCTGTCTGTATTGTGACGTGAGATTTAGTAATCGTCAGCCGAGCGCGTCACTTTATTAAAAACGTAGTCAACGCAGTCGAGGAATACCGATTGAAAATAACGAAATATTTAAAGTCTTTGTATCGGCTGTATTATTTCTTGCGTACTCCAAGTTGGAACTTCCATCGAACCCAAACTTAAAATAATAGTATGTGTCGTTGCTGAAGTGCCGAGTCACGGAACTCTATGATCTACGGAACGAAAAAAAATAGTACATCACGTCTTGTGGTATTCGTTCGTTCCAACCTTCGAATGAGATAAGATAAATAAATTCAGTGGGTAATATTATAATGCAATTATTAATTTCGTCGGAAAGAATTTTAGTTTAAACGTGCATTTGTCGCATAACGAATACGATAAGTTCGTTTAAAATACTTTTTCTTTTACTCGCTAAATTTTATAAAAGTGCGTTTTGCTACGCGAAGCGACAATTTTTTATCGTAAATCATATTTATAGATTAAAAATAGTTTTAAACGCCGTTAAAAGTACGCGTGCAAGAATCTTCGTTTAAATAATAAAAATACCTTTAATAATATTATATTTGTTTTGAGATTACGCTTAGTATTCGCGAAAATCTTTTTTAAAATTAATACGCACCACATACTTATGTTTTTTACAGCGCTTCAATATTTTGAGAATACGTTGAGAATTTTTAATTTTATGCTTATGACTTGGCGTTATATTTATGGCAAAGAAATGATTCTCTTTGTTCCCTCGCGTCATTTCTACAAAACTTGTCTAAGGATACTTTTGTAGCTACTGTAAATCCCACTGCTGATGTGTATTTTACAATTTTTCGTTTTACCGTAAAATTCCAGCCGAACGCCTTAAATCTGGAATTTCGTAATAACCGAGCTTTTTAAATTTTAACATTAGAAATTTATTATTCGTTTGCTTTTAATCTAGTTAGTAATGGGCGTTTTAAATTTAACGATTGTTCATTTATAAAATTGTTGTAAAAATTCGCGATCGGTCTGTGGAAAAATGTACGATATTTTTGGTTTCTCAACAAACAAATAACTAGGAATTCTCGTTCAGTTACAAACATAGGAAATTTTGCTCTCGCAAAGAGAATGTAAACGCGAAACGAATCTTTAAGATTTAAATTTTAAGTTGCAATTTTCATAGAAATTCGTCTCAAAATTGCTTTTTCAAACGTTCAATTTGAAATATTGTCAAACTTTTTATTGCATTTCACGTGCAGTCTTGGAGCACTCAAAATGCATAATTATCGAGGAATAAAATAAATTCGGAAATTAAAATGTCCCTAGCTTATTGCATTCCACCAAATTGGTACTAGAAATTCAAATACTTAGGATCCCGTGAAAGAGCATCGGTGCTCTCTAATTCGCAGTAATTATATTTAGGATATTACAATTTTGCCGCGTTCCCTTCGAGAGTCTAATTTTTATCGTCGGCAGTCGATTTTTATCCATCGGAGTCTGCAAAAGTCCTCCACGTCCCAATTCCCCCATTAAACCCCCACATATGCCACTATTTTATTTTCTATTCCATAGAATTTAATCAATCTGAGAATGCTGGCCGAACGGCAGGAGTTCCCCTGCAGGATGATTGCGCCTTTGCCCATATCATTCGCTACCTTTTCCCTACCTTATTCAAAGTATTCCGCGCTGCTTTTTGCCCTTTCGAACACTTTTTCCGCTAAAAGCTTCTGAGCTTTTATTTTCGTATCGTCCGCAGTTCGTATTTTTATGGAATCGTGGTCGACGCCATTGTTCGATAAATTCTTATTACGCGTCGACAGTTGATTCCTCGACTTTACGTTGTACGAATTTAAAGTTAAAAATGTGATCGAATTTTAACTCGCGCTCGATTCAAATATCGCGTTCTTTAACCTTTAGCAAATGCAATCTATCGTAGCTAACGAAGCCAATGAAAGTCGAACTTGGAACTAAGCGTTGCTTTCTTCGCATTGAAAATGTTCTCACGCAACAACGAGGCTGGATTTTTCAAAACGATCATATTTGCGAGTGATTTTATAATCGATCGAGCGAGCGCTGCGATTCTCGGCAATTGTTTACGGCAACAAAGGTAAGAGCGTCGCTCGCGCCAAAAAAATTCCACTTCATTATCGAGGATCCGACTCGGCTTTTGCGCATTTTTGAGACTTACGCTTATTATCGAGGATAAAGTTTTTTACGGCGGCGACAAAAATAAATTGATATCTATTCGATCGGTTGCTGTTTTGCAATGCACACCTGCCATTTTAAGCTTTCGCAACGGCCATATGAATGGTGGGTGTGCACTACCTTGTTACGCTCCTTCGATCGCCGTCGTTCTCTCTAATGCAAGATTCTCTCTTAACCTATTAATAAAACCGGTAAAAGCGTAAAATGATATTTTTGGTAATAATATTGTTGGGCGTCCGACGGAAATGACGGTAAATGCATTTTCGTATAAAAGCTCGTGTGCTCGTTGCGATGCCTCGTCGTTACAATACTTTGCGAATTTATGATCGATAGCGCAAGGCTGCAGTCGTTGCATAAACGAACTTAAAAACGCGTAATTTTTTCACAATTTTTCGCCCCATCAAAGGACATAAATATAAAGTGCCGGAGAGAAACGAAGGCAGCGGCACAGGAGTTTACCTCAGCTTTACATTTACAGGCCCACAGTTACGAAGTACACGTGTCGAAATAACGTAGGTACACAACACGCCGTGCATGTAGAAAACGCGTCTACTGCCTGTTTGCTCTCTCTCTCTCTCTCTCTGTCTCGCAATCTTTAGGAAATTGCGTTGAAGCGACTCGTCCTGCAAGAGGGGTCCGACACGTGTGTAATGTTGCACATGTTGTAACAACTCGACGAGGGATTCACTTTTCGCTGCAGGGTTGCTAACTCCGCTGTGTTGGGAAAGAGAGAGAGAGAGGGACATAGTGCCTGCGCTAAAGAAATAACGAGATTTATAATGAGCATCGTCGAAAGATTGTTTTTAAAAATTGATTTCTCTAGACAAATACGACGATTTCGAGAGATAAACAGTCGGCTTTCGAGTTGGATGCGCAGTTTTTTGCGGTTGGCTACAAGCTCGAAGCATTTGACGATTAGCGATTTACGCGACATCCTTGCGCAATTATTCCTCGATATCCTTAAGAACTCAAATTATGCTAATATTCGCGAACGCGGTGACTAATAATCGAAATTTCTTACATAAAATTACGAACGAGGCTCTTGCACTTGCCTATAGCGTACATTTGCTTATTATAAAATGCCGCGCGAATTATTGAAAAAGAAATTCAAGAGATCCGAAAATTTTAATATCTCGATGATTAATCGTTATTGCATTGCGTCACTTTTGCCATTTCCCTCGATAATTTATTATAAAGATTTAATAAATATTCAAATATAGTCATTCGGCGCCCAAATTTCAAAGTATAATTCATCTATCGCAATGCGCACAGCGTGTATCACTCTCAACTGTACAATTACATTTGCACACGTTTACAGTTGGGTTCGTTCGGATTAACTTCGAATAGTGGCTTAGAAGATGAAAATTAAGTACAAATCGAACGATCGCCGAACTCGCAAAACGATTTACTAAAGTCGAGCTGAACGACAAAAATCATTTACAAGCCTGTATGGTATTTTGAAAATTCACAGACTAAATTTAGAGATAAATCAGTTGAATAAACATAGTCTTTGTTGCATAAATATAGGTTATATTATGTATTACAAGTCCAAGCCCTCGTTATTATTAAAATATTGTAACAGCTGAAGTATAAATTTGAATGAAAATACATATGGATTTGTATGACACTGTAACTTTCCATGTGAATTTATATTAAAACATAAATGCTAATTCTTGCAAGACCCTAAAAGCAAAAAAAGTTTTCCTCGTAGAATTTGAAAAATTTTAGTACGACTTTATGCACACTTTTTAATCTGAATATTAAGTAAAGTGTATAAAATGTTAATAGTTCATAAATCAAAACATCGATGCGCACGCGCACATAAGCGCATTATATTTATAACTTAAGTTTTAGTTGTACGACGATTTGTCTATACATATACAAAATTCGTTTTATACGCAAGTAATTGTATGCGACTATTTTTTAAAAATTGTATGTACATATTATTTTATAATTTAAAACTCGCACACCCTATTCAATTCTTCGAAAAATAAAAATTTATTCAACTTCGGTATTTTCTGCGTATAAACATTTTAAAACTTGGCTAGCAAAGGTAAATTAGATAATTTTAAAATAAAATTCACACACATGTTCGATTAAGTACAAGTCGTTACCCAATAATTAATCAACTTAAAATGTACTGTTGCTTTACTTGAAGTCAATCGCGAAATTATTTAAAGCTTAATCTATCAAAACTAAATATGTTTCAAATTAACGAAAACAATGAAACTAAAACGTTAAATACTAGGAAAAAACATAAATAAAATAAATAACGATAAGAAACTCTGAATATAAATTATTGTAATGACAATGAAAGAATAAATGACAAAGATAAAGTATATTGATATTTGAGCATAATGAAGAAAGGAAATGAAGAAAGAAGTTGAAGTAGAATGGTATTATACAGGGTGTTCAAAGAGTAAAGTTTTTCAAAACGGTTAGTATCGTATTATTTGAAGTCTACCGATGATAGATATTTTTTTCTAAACTTTTAATATTCTCGTCCTTAAAAAAGATATATTTTAATAATCATACGGAATAAATGCTTCGTTAGTGTGCGTGCGGGGGCGTCTGTTTAAAAAGTAATAAAATTTTATATTTACTTTAAAAATTCGTATCGTAATGGGATAAAATCGAAAATAAAATTATGTAACTTTCGTCGACTGTTGGATATTTCATAATTTTATAATTTTATAATTCAGCTTAACGTTGAATTTGTTTAAATTTCATAGTTATACAATGTGTGTTTGAAGGAACGCCTTGAATTGAAAATTAAAAATTCCAAAACTCAATCTACAGTTTATTATTTCGATTATTTTCAAACGGATGTATTCAGGTTTTCGGTTAATTCCGATAACAAGACAATAAATTTAACGAATCGTGTGTGTTCGTCTTATTATTACAATTTACATTACTTGAAAATCTGAATGTTATTCTTTCATAAATATATCAAACGAAATTGCAATAAATACAAAAAATGTTGTACGAAGCGTAGATAACTATTGTAACTGTAAATTTACTTGATTTATTGTTTAAACTTACGAAATATCCGAGTTAAATATAGGCGGTAATACGTGATATTAGGAAAAAAATTAAATTTTTAGAAAATTTAACAACTTTTTTAGGTGTTAAAAAAAATAATAAAATTTCTTAGAAAGTAAAACATCTTTTATTCATATTTACAACATATATTATTTAAAAAAACAGTAAAGGAATAAAAACAACAGTTCTTTCTCACGAAAATTCTCCGTAACGACCGAGAATCCCCCCGGCATTCGAAGCTCTCGCTCTTTAAGGTGGAACTGTCGATACAATCCCATTCAAAAGTTACGCGTAGTCTAAACAAAATATCTCTAGAATCCGATTTTTTAACAGCGTGGCAGCTCCTTCGTCGGCATTTATTTTATTTTACGCGCTTTTTGAATATTTTCCACGTCAAAAGCGCTTTTAACCCACACTTGTTCCCGAGTTTTTAACGAACTTTCAGATATTGTCAATTAAATATCATCAATTAGATACATCAATCACATTTATTCGCGTCTCGCTTTTATCGAAATTAATGTTATAATCGATACGTTGCAAACTTGTATTTTATAAAAGCCAAGGCAATGCAACGCGCACCGGTGCAATCTTTGAAAGGAAAATTTAAATGTAAAACATATTCATATTTTAGAAAGTTACGACATCCAAGAATTATTTATTAAAAATTTTTTGTCGAATAAAGGAGGCATGAGACAATGCGCGTTAAAATTACGAACTACGATTATTAGGGTTGCGTTTCAACGATCCTTAAAAATATTAAAAAATACATTAATAAAATAAAAAATTCCGGACTCGGTAATAAATTCGTGTATTATTTAAATATCATTAAAATCTTTCAGTATCGAAATATTGAAATATTATAAAAGAGAGAAAATTTAAATATTTGGACAATCAGCGCTTGAATATTCACGTGCTCGAATATTTAAATATTAAAATTATTTGAATACAAACGTAATCCCCCGAAGAAACTTTTTTTGAAAATCTATATTTTTTTTACAATAGTCAATACGCACGGAATTATTATTATTATTATTATTATTATTATATTAATCGTATTAAAATTTATAGATGGCGCTGCGATATTATGTTTTTGAGGTTAGTATCGATATTTTACGAGTCTCTAATAAATACGATAAGTTTCATTTTGTAACTTATTTTCCTTAAAAATACACGTACGACATTAACACACACATACTATTACAATTGAGTTTAAAAACGAGGATGGCTGAATCCTGGAAAAGAACGCTCCTAAGTTCTAACCACTTCATTGCTCTTTGACAGTAAAACAATAAGTTTTTAGTTTGCTCGTTAAACATTGTTTTTTTTCAAATTTTATAATTTTACCATTGATCGTGATAATTTAATAAATACTCGTTTATCGCAATTATTTCATCGGTGCTTAATAATTTAGATGACGTGTCAGTAGCATGGAAAAATATTTATTTAGGGTCGTATCGCATTATTTTAATAACTATTAGCCCCGTTCTAAACTCATAGTCACGCACAAAATTTGTAATCCGTTTGTAGATATAAGTCGAGGAGAAGCGTCGTTAAAATTACTTTTCAAATTCACGTTCAGTGACAAAAGTAAAAAACAACATTCTGAGCCATCTCTTTCGATAGGAATGAGCCCAAAATAAATAAAAAAAATTCTACCAATTTTGCAATAGAATTATTTAATTTAGCCCTGCCTCAATGCCTAGGGGTAATTTGCAAAAGTGCAAAGGCTCAATTGTTAAGAAAGGAAGTGACTCGAGTTCGCTCGAAGCAAAGTATAGTTTTAGTAGAAAAACGACGGTTGCTAAAATAACGTCGGCGTCGAGCGAGTCTATCTAATTTATCTGATAAATCCAAGGGAGGTGGTCGGTGCTCTGTGAACTCCTTGCATTAGTTTGACTGAAATTTTTGTCGCACTTAAAAGGACCCCCTTTCAGCGCCGTATCTCAAAATAGTTGTTTCACTAAAAACAGTCGCCTGCGGGCTGCGCGGACTTCGGAGCCACCCTATATTCGGGCATAGCGCGCCTGTAAAAGAGACAGAGACGAAGAAGGATAAAGAGGGTATTCTCTTGAAATTTTGTCTCCAACTAGCAGAAAGGGCTTTTCTGCGGAAAGGGTCTCTTCCGCGAAGTGTGCGACGTATTAGCCAACCCTCTCCGGGGACCGCGACAATATGCACTTCGGGGAGGACGACGAGGACGAGGACGAGGACGCGTTGGACGCTACGCCAATAGAGCGATGAAGTAGCCTTGGATTTACAATTTAAATGTCCCCGCAGCCTCTAATTTGTTCCCTTCGCTAAATGAAACGAGCCATTACTCTCCAGAAGGATCATACGCCAGCGTGCGGCGCGACGACTCGTCCTGCCAGGATTCAAAGGGCCTGCCTGCCACCTTCCCGCCTTATTCCCTGCATCTGTACGTGCGATCCGAACCGAGCTAACGGGATTTTCATTCTTTTGCTTCCATTTATGTAGAATTAACATATGCAAGTAGATTAGGGTGTACCGGGAGACTTTTGCGAGTCGGTTTCGAACGCCTAAGTGGGCTCATCATCTTACATTAACCGATGCTCCCTTCGCTTACATTTTCATGGATTTTCACTTTTATTTCACGAAAAGAGACGGATTTTCGAATAAAACCTCGCAGCCGCCGCCGCTGCCGCCGCCGCCGCTCGAGTGGAAAAGTCCATTGTTGTAATGATATCTTTTTTGCTGATCGAAAATAATGACGTCGGCGCTCGAGGAGTTCCAAGAGCCCGGAGTCTCGCTGAAATAAAGATTAAAATTATTTGCGAGATAAAAAGTTGCTTCGATCACGAGAGCCACTGCGACGCCTCGGATAATTTTTAATATTTTTAAAAATTATTCGCACTCGAGGGCCTCGTCCATTGAAAACGCAGGGAAATTATTTAAAACGAAATAGTGCATTATGTAAAAAATTAATGGCGGCGTTGCCAATGCTTTTAGCAACTTTTAGCGAAGAACGCCATTACTCTAATAATAGTCGCGTATAAGGGCGGAGTAATTTTCAAGTTTGACGAATGGCAACGATCTGGGCTAATTGGCGAAGCGAACGCAGCTTAATTTACGGAGAAATGAAAGAAATTTGTCTCCTTATAAAATCCAGATTCGAATGCATAAATTTTTATAAATTTTCATTAGCAAAGGGAAAAAGGAGTGGCGCACGCGCGCGCGCCGAGTAGTGGAACTACCGAAAGCACTTTGCGATAATCAAGTTTGAAGAGAATCGATCAGTTTACCGAACGTAGCTAACCTTTCAAGTCCATTTTTTCAACCCAATAAAATAATTCATTACACAAAGGTTTATTAATACGTATAACGTTTGAAAAAAATCCCTTTTAGCAGCTGCTCCGACTAAATTTGAAATTTGATTTATTTGCAATAGTTATTCGTTTTTTACGTATTCATTTTTAATTAAAAAGTAATTCGTCTTATATTTACATTTTGGCGAAGTTAACAGTTTTAAAAATGCGCTTTTCACTTTTTTCTTTTTTCTTACGATTCGAATCGAAAGCCGAGAACGCGTGTTCAATAATATTTAACGATTGTTAAAAGAACTCGTTACTCGTTTCTTTTTTAATGATTAAAAATTATTCGAAAGATCGCGAGTGGCGCGGATTTTTTGTAAAAAGTATATTTTAATAAAAAGAAATTTATGTCCGTACGGAAGAAACATATTTTCTTAATATGGAAATATAAAATTTTTTAAATAGTATAAGCATATTTTTTACCTCATAATCTTTAAAAAAAATATTCGTTTTTTTCTTATTAAATTCTCTACTCAGGGGAAATTTATACGGTGAAGAAATTTTTATAAAACAAAAAAAGGAAAATTTTAATTTTAAAACGAGTTTCCTGGCAACCATTTTTCACGTCAAACAACTGTTTTAAAAATGATTTATATAAAATAATCACAATAGCGCGAGGATAATATTAAAATTTGTCCGCACAAATTTTTATTTTGTTTTTAAAATTAAGTGCTAATTTTAATAAACGTAAAATCACAATATTTATTTTGTAACAACTATGAAGGGCAGGACCAAGTGCTGTTTCGTGCAAACACGCACTACGAAATAATTGGAACAATTAAGTTGGCACAATCGTTAGCGTAAAATTCGAGAATTTCTTTAACGAAAACAGCGGATTCAGGATTTAATCGCGGACTTACTTTTCGAGCATTCGAGAAAGGATCGCTGAAAGGTTAGACAAGTGCAAACAGGAATATACTGATAAACGCGCATCCTTGGACGAGGACGCATGCGAAAGTAAGATTTTATTCGCGAATATTCCCGTGTGGTCGAGGAACGTGGGATCTCGAGAGCCAGGAATGCGCCGGGGCTTGCGCCAAACTCGACTCGTGTACTCGAGCAATCAAAAGGCAAATTCGCTACCGTTCCGATAACAAAACTCGTTAGCGGCACTCGTCAGTCGAAATCCCAAGCAGGAACTCGGCGTCAAAAGGAGAGCGACGCAGCTGCAAATGATGCATCGCGTAGAAGCGACTCGGGGTCGAGCCTCCGATGCGATTACTCAGCAGCCGTCCTCCTCCAATTAAAAGGTCGCGATCGACAACAAGTGCTGCTGCACGGGAGCGTTTCGCGTTTTTTCGTTGCAGCTCGATTAAATCTGCCGAGCGTTCGCCCGTTGACGTTCGCAATTCTCGTAACGGAATTGCGGCTCTCGTTAGACCGGCGCCGATTCGATTCCCCGTTCCGGAGCTTC
The DNA here is from genome assembly GCA_018907185.1 of Platyscapa corneri. NCBI lineage: Eukaryota > Metazoa > Arthropoda > Insecta > Hymenoptera > Agaonidae > Platyscapa > Platyscapa corneri. Next base: position 5,059,531 of record JACCHW010000024.1, on the reverse strand, counting down.
TGGCCGGCCGACGAGCCGACGAACGCTCATAACGAAAAATTCTCACGTAGCCGATGTCGTCGTGGCGCGGCGGCCTGCGCTCGTCGGGCATAATAATAAAAATCAGCTCCCGCATGCGACTGCGAGTCGTTGGAGCAAAATTCGTCGGCGCGCACCTGCTCGCGCCTCGCTGCCCTCCCCCGCCTGTTAATCCGGCCAGCCCTCGTGAGCTTTTTTAGCGACAACTGCTGTTTCCCTCCTCGCAAACGGCGCTCGCCCCTCCTAACCTTTGCGTCGTCGCTCGTGCGATTATTTTCCGCGTTTCGGTATCGGCTATTGTTGTTGTTCAGCCCGAAACCGCCAAAACCGCATCTGGTTGCACTTTTATAAGCGGACGCTCAGCCGCTTCCTTCCGAGCTGCCGAGGGCGATAAAAGTTGTTCAAGCTCCTGCTCGGGGAAGTTTGCGTCTTCTAATTTTCGAAATCCGCTCGTCAGCTCCAACACTTTGGCGATGCTCAATTTTTTAATTTAACGACCCTCTAACTCACGCGCTCGCCAATATTTGCTCGCAATACTTAAAAATCTAGGCGTTGCGTCGCTCCTTTGACGTACGGCAATCGTAAAAATGCAGGAGAAAGCGACACGTGAAAATAAAAGTGCACGGCTAAGCTCCTTTGTGGGGCTGTGAAGGAAAAATTCATCATAATTGTATCGATTTTAGCATCGTTTAACTCCGCTCGAGCTCCGCTTTTCATTTGTCGCGCCAGGCTTTGTTAAACAACAATGTCAACTCGAAGAGCTTAGACGGCAAGCTTGGTATTGTTTCCAGGGCGTTACGCACGCGTGACGTCAAATGCAAAGACCGACCAGACACGAGCTCTTTAATAATTAGCAGCGTTGTTTAAAGAAGAGAGAGAGAGAGAGAGACACGCCTCCTTTGGCTTTAGCGCGACTCGAAGGAAAAAACAAAGTCGCCGACAAACAACGCCGTGGAGTATTTTTAATTCCCTGTAGTGCGAATTCAATCGAGTACAGTGTCATAGTTAGCAGGGCGAGCCAACGCACATTCCACTATCCACGCATGCGTTGCTCGTGCGTGCAACGTACGACACAAACACATACACGTGCGCAAACCGCTGCGTGAATTGCGCGTGCGATCGCGTCTTATCTAAGCGGATACACGATTGTCGGCTCCCGTCGACGTCGTTGTTTTCGTTTTGATGTTTGAACTACGAGAGTCTAATAGGACAGTCGAGGAGAGGCCGGGAGATACGCAAACCGCGACGCGACTCGCGATAAAAAGTGTCGGTAAATTTTGAACGACTCCACCTAACGAACGCTTACTTCCGGACTCGATCTCTCGAGCGAAATAAGTTTTGGTGCCACGGAGAAAGTTAAGGGAAGATTAGCAGCCGTCCAAGTTCACTCGCTATCGTCCAACTTATTGTCGCGGAATTTAATCGCGCAACAATTAGCCGCTCGAATTTATCGGAGGGTTCCAAATGTCTATATTTAGACGCGCGCCTTTTATTTTTTAGCTTGTGTTTATCTCGCTAGCGTCCTTAACGCTCCAAATCCTTATCGATGTTCTTATCTCCGCTTTGTCCAAGGGCCATTAAACGATTTATGTTCCGTATAAGCTGTCCAGCGAAAACGCCGTTTCGCTACAATTTCAAAATTACCGGCAATTGACAATTGTGTTAATAACAATTGTTGCCCCGAGCCACCGATACGATTAGCAATATAATATTACGCGCGCGGGTTTCATCTATTCCGCTCTCGTGTCTCTCGCATTAAAAGCCTCGGCCTTAGCCTTTTCAAAGAGAACATGTATCGAAAGGAATATGTATAAGATAATATATCTCGGGTGGCATGTAAATTTATGTATTCCATCTGCAGCGGGAATATACATTCGTTTTCGTATTCGAAAACGTGTTTTTCGGGGACAGGCGGCGTATTTGTTACTCTTGATCTGCTATTGACGTTTCGGATGTATTCGCCGCGCGCAATCGATACCCCCGTAAAATATCATCCTTGCGAATAAAAATTAGTCTTGCCGGCGCTTGCGACATTTTCCGTCTTACGTAACGCGGCAAAAATACAGATGCACTCGGGGAGCCCGAGCGTAATTGCAATTTTTCGAATAATAATATTTCTGCGATTGCACGGAATGTAAAGCCAATTGCGTTGTAATTGCGAGTGTATTTATCGAGAAATTTACCGAACAGTTTCTCAACGTCCAATTTCTTTATCCGAACGGAGGCGAAAATGAAAATTCGCTCTCGAAGCTTTCGCAATCTTGAGCGCATCTTCGGGCGTAATGCAAAATTTACACGGGAATTCGTAATTATAAACGTTAAATCCCTGTTAAAAAGTTTAATTAATTTACACGATCGCTCGTGTTGCTGGGAAACCCGAACGTTTTGCATAGATTCTGCCGATACTATAAAATCGACGAAATGGCAGTCGTGCAGATGTTAAAAACGGTACTCTTAATTAAGAATTCGAATCTTTTGTGGGAATCCTGGAGCAATGATTTTTTCGACGCGCAAACTTCACTTTCGACCAAATCTCTTTTCGGAAGTGCACTTTTGGCTTAGAAGCGAACCGGAAAGCTCGTTTTTCCACTTAGATATTTTGTTTTAATTAAATTTAAATTCGAGCAAGTTGAGCCCAGCAGAATGTCGTAATCGTTTACACGCCTAATCTCGCACGCACAGCTAATCATGATTAATAGGCCCGAGTTGTAATTGCTATGAATCACTATTAATTAACAAGAACATTCTAAGTCGAGCTACGGCGTCGCCGACGAACATTACAAAATTCAAGAACAGATTTCAAAAACGAATCCGCAACATTAATAATGTTCACAAGCCCGAGTGCAATTCTCGACGGCTGGATGAATTTATTCGACAATAATTATCAGCGGCTTGCGTATAGAAACCCACAAGCGAACAAACATTTCAAGATTAAACCAAACTCTACGAATGTGGAATTAAATACCTCCAGATAGTCGTCTTTGTAAATGTTATGAGAAGCGTGTTTGCCCTGTTTTAGAACAACAAACAAGTTCGACAAATACAGCGAGCGCTTTTAATATGGGTATTAAGGAGCGAATCAACGGATTTCGCACTCCTTATCAATATGTAATTAAGCGCTTTTAACGGTGACTTGGGCTTTGACGCAACAATTCTCGAAAGGTACGCGCAGGTTTTTTCAACGACGCTCAAGACTGTTGCGTCGTACTGGCCCGAAGAAGAGAGGAGCGCGTTTGAGCTCGAGGAGGTTCGCACGGAACACGAGCCGAGGCATCGGATCGAGCGAGAATTTCAACGATAACTCCGACGATGTTTTCGCCCGAAATAAATGCAGAGTCTTTGTCGAGAATACATTTGGAAAGACATCTATCCGCGTCTCCGTACTTTCGCTTCCTGCCATTTTTCATTCATTTTTGATGCACTACTAGTAGTTTGTCATTTGCCTCGCGAGGCTTACGTTTCGCGCTGGGCTTCTCGAGGCGACCGGAAATGCGATGCGCGTACACACGACCTGCCTTCTTTATTCCCTCTCCCGGCTTCTTTTTCCTCCTCTTGGCCTTTTATTGCGCGTGCACCTACGTATATCCCTTCTGAATATAATTTCGACTTGCAAAAGAGCCTCAATGAGATTTGTGAATGAAGGAACAAGTGAATGGGGAAGCTCGAGAGACGCCGATCGATGATTGCTGCCTTTTTCTACGCTCCCCGTACTCGGTTCTATCCTACGTTTCTCGTCTTATTTATGACTTCTTTTCGCTTTGACGAAAAATTACTGTTATTACAATGCAAATTTTTATTACGTTCGACTTGCAAAGTGTCGGTTTGTTCGGAACTCGCAAAATAATTCCTTTCTTTTACTTCTGGCCAATTTCATTTATTTGAATTTAATTTACTCGAGAATTTAAAGATTTTACATTTATCAAGCATAAATCCTTGCCGTAATTAATAATCGCTCGAGCACTCGTTGCGCCATCTGTGAAGAAATAAATTAAATCGCTGTTAATATTTTTAATGCATTTGGATGCATTAATTTTTTATACAATAATAAATTTAAAATAATTTATACTCTTTTTTTAATGAAAAGTAAAGGAAAATTCGTCTCTCGCTCGAGGGATATTTTCTTACTTTTAAATATTGTTCTTTTGCAACGATCCTAATAGTCGAATTGCTCAAAACATTATCCGATTCTCGCGTCGATTAATTTAATTTAGAGTTGCGTTTTGTTTCAAATTCTTAATCGATGATATTTCTTCTCTTAATTGTTACGTCGAAAGGCGCCCGGGATAAAGCAGCTTACCTTCGCAATTTAATCCTACAACATTTAAATTATTAACCTGAATATTTTATGCATTCTAATAGAGCAACTGAAATACGTGCTCGAATAGACGTCGAGAAATTGCATTATAAGTATAAAATTTGAGGTACCGACAAAGTTATTCCGGATCGATTTCCCATTTTTGTAGTTGCCATATGGGAGTCAGGAATGCGTTCAAAGTGAATCAAAAGGAAATGAAATAGCGAAACGCAAAATCAATGCTTGCTTGTGATACTTCCTATGGGTCATTTTTATTATTCGTGCCTTTATTTGGTCATCTTTTTCACTTCATTCATGTTGCCAAACATTATTAATAAAATTTAATTAAAAGGATATTTGGAAAAAATCGGAAAAATTCTCTCGTCTACGTATTGCAGATCGAATATTCTCTGTGCGTGCGTGTGGGTAAAAATATAAAAACGTTTAGTTTCATTTATTTAAAATGCGAGTTCGATGATGTGCTTCGGCCGTTATTGGCGATAAAAATATAATTAAGTTTATAACTTTCTAACCTTTTTTCGTTCTTTGCATAACTTGGAGCAGTGAATTGAAATTTCATTTATTTCATTCTATGCGCCAATTTTAGGACTGACAATACATTGTAAACTATTCATTATCCGTACTCTCGGATAATTCGCGATGATAAGTACAATTAAAGTTAACCATTGCCACTGATAATAATATAATAAAATAGCGGATTAGCGATACTAAGCTTGCCAACTCTAGATGTGAATTTATTTATTAAATACGAGTCGATTATCAGTGTCTCGTTAGATTACATAAACTTTTATAAAATTGGGTTGAATTATTCGAAAATTCTTTGGAGACTGTTTTAGCCGTTGATTCGACTCGACAAGCTATTAGAATATTTATCAGGCATTTCCATAAACTGGAAACAAGAAAATGCAACTTTATCAAACGACATTTGTACGACGGAAGTTTCAAAATTCACTGCAATTTTCGTGGACTAATCCACATCTTCTCCTCCTGCGTAATACATATTAATAACAAAAAAAGCCGACAATTTCCAGTCACTAGAATCGCTGCGTTGGTTCTTGGCGCTTGATAGAATCTCTTGATAGAATATGCGCGGGAAACCGGTAGAGCTAATTATAAAAATGTTCCCTTCAACTCATTGTCTAACGTCGAAAGCTGGAAAAATTCCGTTGCGTAACGTCGTGACGAGGAGAATCGGGTGCTCCTTCACGAGGCGCATCATCTTCACGTTTCTTTTTATCGATTCGAAAGTCATGGCGCTTTTTTTTTTTTTTTTTTTTTTTTTTTTTTTTTTTTTTAGAAAGTTGAAGAAATTTCAAGTTGTCTTATTTATCTTAGGATACATTTCCTCCTTGGTATTAAGTCGTGGATGGGGCTGAACGGGAAAATTCTCGGAAACGAGGCTGAAAGCGAAAATCCACCGGGCGATGGTCGAACGTCTAATGTTTCGTCTTGTTAATTGTTTACATTTCTAAGGGAAGGTATAATAACGGCTGCGTGACCAGCTCACCCGAATGTATATCTTTCATATTTACAAGTTACCTGCAGCATTTTTCTAAATTTCAACAAATGTTTACGCAAAGCCACTGTTTGCTCGAGTGGCTATGCATATTTCATGTATAAATGTTTTACACGGACTCTTCGGGCGCCGTACACGACTTTTCGAATGTACAACTTTTGACTCGCGTGCAATAATTAATCTTCTCCTCGGTTATCCTGTTCAAATAGATTAGTATAAGTTATTAATACGAAAAGTATCTTTAAATCCGAATATTTATTATGGCGCTACTGATTCTCGCGTAATTTTTTTTTATCGAAATACAGTTGCTTTAAAAAATTTATAGCCTTTAGTACGGATTATTGGGCTGTTGGAACATTTTTGTGTCTCGCCTTAATATTCGACTGAGCGCGAGGATAAAAAAAAAACAAAGAGAAACGAACGCCCTAAAGGTAGTAGCTTTTGCGAAGGGACAAAGTTTCGTTGCTGCGAGCGGATTTTTCGTCAAAAATTCAGGGTTGCGGGCGAATTTTGACAATAAAGAAAGCGAGACACGTGAAAAATTTTTCTCGGACAACCGCAATGTCAACACAATGATAAAACAACAAAATTCCGCAGCTTGAATGTTTTTATTCAATTCGTGTCTCACGCTTGAGAACTCGACCTCTTGACGACGTAGTGTTTGTATTTTATTTATTTTTGTTCAATTGTCCAATCAAATTTGCCGAATGTGTTTTTTGAATAACTTAATGCGGAGAAAGAGGAGATTCGTGCAAAGGATCGTCCAGGTTACACAAGCCAGGAAATAAGGTAGATTTTAAACTGCGTTATAAATAACTTGATAAGCGATATGTAGTTTTCAATCTCTCGATAAATTTCTCGCGAAATCCGTATGAATGGTATTTCTAAATCACCCAAGCAATACTAACCGCGAATATTAATATTAATATATAAGAAAAAAGCAACCAAGAATTACAACTTCCGCGAAAAGGGAAAGCGTTTTTGATTAAAATTTAAAAATAATAGTGAAGAGCATGAAAACGTTTGCTTTGGCTTTGGGCGGGGTTTCATCCTAAAACTAACCTAACGTGAGCTCGTCGGTAAGGTTTCACGTAGTCTCTGCATTGAAAGCGTATAGGTGGTTCCCAAGAATTAGTATTTATATGAATTTATCCGAGATTTATTCACTTGAGGGTTTTCCGGACTACTTCATGTTATGACTGCTAGTGCAGAGCGAGTCGTTGCAAGTCACTGCAAGGGAAAACGCTAGAAAGGTCTCCTTAAAATCTTAAATTCATTTAGGAAAAGTTTTTAAACTTGGCTCTCCTCGCTAACGAATGCCGCGTTTTCTAGTAACATTACCGAATCGATATTTGAAATAATGGAACAGACAAATTATCTCTACTTTTACTTAAAAATGACAGTTCCAACCTACAACGTGGACTATTAATTATTGATAATCCGCTTAATTTTATTGTCCATAGTTTCCTTAATTTTGTTTGCGAAAAATATTTTTTAAAGCCAATGGTGCTTCTTCTCGTGGTACGAGCCTGGCTTTTCTGGACTCGTCTATAACATTAAACCCACTTTTATCGAAATTTTAATTAAATACGAATATCATCTCTGGCAATATACGTTTTCTGTAGGATTGAGCTGATAACGAACCTCCGCTAAAGTCCTGGGTTTATAATATTTTTACAACATTGACGTTGCGAATGTTAATCGTCATTATCCCATAAACGGTTACCGAAGAAACAATTGTTAGTTTCCAAGTTTAAGACTTGCAATCTCGTGTTAATACGCCAGAAAACTTAGGTATATTATTATTATTTCAAAATTAACCTGCAAAAATTTATTCGCACATCGGCGAAAATGTGTGAATTCACCTTTTTACTTCAATTAACAATATCTGATCGGAATTTTCTTTTTTTTAAATTTATTTAATACTAAGTTATTATCTTTGACTTTGCACACTATACATTCAATTTCATAAAAGTTCTCCTTTTGTAAAAATTTCATTATCTACCATTTCATATCAATATTCTTTGTTGCTGCTTTTACAATATTGTGTAAAATATCAATTTATATTATTATTATTATTATTATTATTATATCTATTATTATTATTATTTTGTGTAATTGTATACATTTGTGGTTGCCTTTATCCTATGTAGCTGCAACTATATTACACTTTTTAATTTATTTAAAACTCCAAAGACTTTCGAATTGTAAGATCTTAGATTTCTTATCGTGTTGGTAGATCTTTAATCGAATTGTTTTGTTAAAAGAAAATTTTTCATTGAATTTATATTTCCGTTAGCATTTCTATGTTTTTGATTTTTACAATGTTGCGAACGTTTAAGTAAATGTCAGTTGAGAAATAAAGTAGTGCTAATGTAAATTACTTAACATCTTTTATAAACATTTACAATTTTTTCGCTGACTATTGTTGTTTGATTTTTTAACTTTTTCCCTTAATAATTTGTTTACTTATTTCCAAATTACGATTGTATTACGTTTCTTCCCCACATTCGTTATTTCATCGAAAAAGTAAATTCAATAAGAAAGATCTTAACGGATTCTCTCTTTTTATCCCCAGCAGATCTCGAATGGTTTTGATAAATAACGTTCTGTTCTTACTTCACCATCACTGTCATTAATTTGATTGAAATGATGTATTTGTGCCGAATAAAATAGCTTTCATTAGTTCTACTACATAAATTAGGAACGGCTAGCTTTCGTTTATGTAATAGAAACGTATAAACTTTTTCATTATTCGTAACGATACAAATAGCGCGCCATTACAAGTTAATGCTTTTGCCCAACTACCATTACATTAATAATAATGTGTGTGCGAGTCTATTTGCAGGCTGTATTAATTAGTGTACCGATGGACTAAAATGAATAAATATATCTCAAATCATCTTATAAGTTTCCAAAATACCTCAACTTCTTTTTTTAATTGGAAATAATTGTTTTGTCTAATCAATAGCCAAATACATTACCTTGGCGATTAAAAGTAATTATTTTTAATTTTATTTGTAGGTTATATATGTAATATCGGCTTAGATTATCGCAGCTATAATCTATTTTCATTAATTTTCTGAATTCTTTTATTCGTTTATTTATAAATACACTTGATATCTTAAGTGAAGTAGAATATTTTATTCTAAATTCTAAAATATCTCGTCGAGTGATTATATAAATGACAAATAAGCAATAAAAGTACATATACTCAACAAAAATTTTACAAAAAATTACGTTACTATAATTTTCCAAATGTTCTAATTATGATATTTTTTCTTTATAAATAATAAAAACAAAAAGTTTTGAAATAACCGTAAATTTACAAAAGAATCTGTTAAATGTGCACGAGAATACTTGATATTACTCTTGAAAAAAAAGAAGAAGCAAATTAAACGACTGTATAGAAAAAATGATAATAATAACCTACAAATCGTAAAGTTTATCCGAATTAATTCACGAAACCCTAAATAGCAATAAATAAAATAACTATTTACTTATTATTTGAGAAAAATCGTGATATCGAGGATGGACGTTAAATTTTACTTTATTATCGCTTTGAAATTTTGTACGAAGATTTCTTTATAAACACTCGAAAATTTATCGAGCGTGTTAATGTTAAAGATAAAAATTCGAGAAATAATTTTATACGCAGCGGGGAATTGTTGGTGCTTAAATAAATTTGAATATATTGTTTAAAAATAAACGTCTAATTTTAGGCAGCAGAGCTTTTTAGGCAGTTCGTCTATTGGACTTGGCATGAGCGGCGCATTCTAGCCGCCGTGGACGTCGATTATTTGACGCGAAAAAACAAAAATTCCATTCATCATCCGCACTCTGATTTTGTAATACGAAAGAGAAAATAGTTATTTCCGATAGTTTTCCGTTGAGACCAATCGGGCGTATTTGGAACAATTGCCGAAGCTTTCCTTCCGTCTCGAACGGAGCGAATGTATAAAAAAAAGTTCGGCGAACAACCGCGCAATTTAACCGTCGGATATGGCGACTTTAATGATGAAGGTGCTGATTAAATTACGAGTGTGCGTCGAATGCATGTCGAGCTTAAGTAGGTTCGAGTCCGTTCGACGAGTGAAAAAGATGCGCCTCGAATCTTATCCTCCATATTCATTAGAACTTGTTGGATTCGCCGAGTGAGATTGGCCCGAATTATATTTGATACGAAGTCAGATCGAGTCGCGTTATTATCTTGTTACCACCTGTAGTATTGAATTCGCGATACCGAATATTCGAACTGCGCGATCGCCCAATGCTTTCCTTCGATCTTCCCCTCGAAATTAGACATGAACTCGAATAAGATTTTTTGTGCGGCTATTAAACGCAGTCGAATGAACATCATCGAGCACGAAGAAATTTTCAGTTCCGACCGCAGAATCAGATTCTATTCGAAAAGGCAGGTGTTGTCGTGGAAAAAAATCAAGCCCAGAGTTCGTTACGGGCCCGTTATTCGTTCTATCGTCTTTCCAATTGTAATTTCCTCCGAATTCCTCCTTTTTGTCAGTAATATTATATAATTAGCCGATCGAGTCGAGTTAAGCGCACTTTCTGCGTCTAAGCATCCGATAGCCAGGTTGACGTTGACTCACCCAACTACTGGAACACAAGCAAAAGTTTCTAACGATGGATTTCATATTTGCCAGCTATCGGTTAGCAACAAATTTATCGCTACGTCTTTCTCGCGCGCATTCAAATAAGTTTAAGCAGAGCCGAACTTTTTGTCCAGGCACCTCGTTCTTTGCGATGAACCGTAGATTCGTGTCGGAGTAATAGACAAAGAACTATAATCGCAACGGCGAATCGAAGCTAATGAGATCCATCGGGGAAAGGGGGAAAAGAATCGCACGAACCCAAGTAGAGCCGATAACTATTTTCCGAAACTTTGATTAAGTCCTCTCGAACTATCTGTGGGAGCAAGATGAACTGGCAATCATCTTATTGGCGAAAAGAAAAGTAATTTCCCATTATGACAACTAATTTACTCATATTTATTCGATCACTATTCGACGCTCGTACGGAATTAAATTCAGAGAATTTCGTCGGATACTCGCATTCGTCAGATTTGCCTCCTGATAACTTTCCCGTCTCTCGGAGCTTAAAGAAAGTGCCCGAGTCGAAAGCGTTCGCCAGGCCTTCTTAACTAAGCCGTTTAATTAATCTTTATTTTTCGAGCCGAAAGAAATGGCGCTCGTCGCGTTTAAAATAAAAATGGAGTATCGCTGCGAGGGCGAAACGCAATATCGCCGGCAGCAGCAATCCATTTGGCTCGATTATTCGCAAATTTTCTAAACAATCTCGGTGAATTATTGCAGAAACAGGAGCTTTATTATGTCGGTGTTTTATTCGATTCGGGTTGCACGTACACATGCTCCTGTCGGCCGAACGCAATTCATTTTGTCAATATTACAGGAGAAGGAACTTTGGCTGCTTCAAAAGCCCAAAGAACTCGACGCGAACAACAAAGTGTATTGCGTGTAAAAAGTCGGCAATCTTAATTAAAAACATTTTTTATTCTTTTAATAATGCCCCGAGTGGAACGAGAAATTCTAGATTTAATTTTCAATTTCACTCGATTATAACTAACAACCGGTGCTTGAATTTTAGCTCAAAATAATTATAACCGATTAAAAGCGTCGGGGAAATAATTAATTTGCAATTGCACATGTGAATAAAATTTACTTTATCGCCATTATTCAATCTCTTTTTAAATTATTAAATTGCATTCGTTGTTTCTTTTATTAGGACTCGACGGTAGCCGACGTTTAATAGTTTAAACAAAGCAACAACTGTGGCCTCTTGTTTATTGGAAAAAGAGAAAAACGCTCTTAGCCAGACAGCCTGAAAAGCTGTAAAGCGTATTTAGCAACGTTCCCCGTTAGCAGCTATTATTGTTATTTACGCTAGACAACAACAATTCCTCGATCTCTTTCTCGAATTATGGCGGTGGGGCGGGTAGAGTCGACATTAGTGTGCGCGCGTGGGTCGCTTGCGTGTGTGCGCGCGCGCATGCGGGTGCGTGCGAAAGTACATTTAACGGAGAAAACGTTGGAGTGGATTTATATCGAGCGAATTCGCATCGGGAGTCGAGTCTAGCAGAGTTAAACAAAATTCGCATTGTTAATGTAAAATGCGAAAGCGCGTCTCGGTGCATTTCGAGGAGGGCGAGGACGTAATTAAAATCGAGTTAGAAAACGAACGCGAATTAAATGGCAGTTTTGCTCGCGCACGTTGCCAGGCCCGAATAAATATTGTTTCCGAATAGATATTAATATTAGCTCTGCGAGGCGAAATTAAATGGTTTTTTGCTCGAGCCAAGAATGCGCCGCTCGCATTAAGCCAAGTTCGGCCAAAGTCTAGGAACTCTGCGACGACTAAAAGGGAGGCAACATCGACTGATATTACAGGATGACTATATACGTGTATATTTTTTACAATTCATAAAGCTCTTACGAAGTCGTAAGTAGTTCAGTACATCTACCCGAAACTAGACACCAGCTGTTCCAACCATCCTGCTCTTTCCATTCTTTCTTTTTCTTTCACTTTTTCTCGCATGGTTGATCCCACTTCTCGTCCTTATCCTCCGCCTCTCTCTCTCTCTCAGCCTTTCTCCCCACATTTCTCGTTCTATATTTGAAGTGTTTTCTCTCTCGTCTTGCCGTTCTTGTTCCCACATCTTTATTTTGTTAACTCGAGTCCCATATTACTGTAGTTTGCAGTTACTTTTATTAGTATCCTCGTTCCGCTCGAGTTTGTTTATACAAAAGCTTGCCCCTTTACCCTACGTTTATTTAATGTTATTATTTTTCCCATTCCATCGATCATCGCCTACAAGATATTACCTTGAAAGCTCACCGTTTATAATTTAACGAAAAGAAAGAGCTTAAGTATATTAGACGGAGCGAGTGTCCACGTCCACCAACAGGACGGCCGTAAAATCAATACCAGGCACTTAGGTGTTCCAGCGGAGGATTTTGCTTTAAATTGTCGCCATTTCGCTATAGTAAACAAAATTTCAGCTACAGATCTTAACAATTGCAAACTGGATTACGATTAGCTAATCGTGAAATTAGCCACGCACATTTGGCGAATAATCTTTTCCCGGTAATCTTCGATAGCAACGACATAAATGTGAAGCTCACCGCGACTGCATTCCGAGTTTCCATATGCTGGGCGCAAAAGTTTTCACGCCTTAACGTCTGATTAGAGTAGTTTGCCGAGTGTTAGGTTTGTTCGAGCGTAATTACCAACACAAAGCCACGTACATTGTTCTGTTCAATAAATAAAAACGCGTCTATTTACTCGGGCTGTTTTATTAACAATTTAAGAGCGGCAACTCCTTATTAACAACTATTTTTGTGCTCGTGGATAAATCAAGAGGAAGTAAGCCATAGACGCGCGACGCGATTTTGTCACGGAAATAATGCCGATGTATAAGTCAGACGGACACGTCGCCTCGTCACTATCTAATTCCGTTGCCGATGCGCAAACAGCGCGTTCGCTTTAAATGTTTAAATAATAGGTAATTTCGCTTATCGCGCGTCTGATTTTGAATCGCGCGTTTCAGCCGTAAACTTGCTCTCCTCCAACGTAGTTTTCGTTAAATTACCATCGCTCGAACGTATTCGAGGCAAAAATTATTCGCTCTCGACTCGAGGGCCCGGGCATCTCGTTTTACTGGAAAAAGGAACATATTCGAGTCAATATTGGCGCGGCTAATGTTAATGCTCGGCCGAACGTCGCACTATTTGGGAAAATTGATTTTTCGCGAGTGATAATAATAATGAAACGACACGTTTGCGGGCTGCATCCAGCGCATCTTCCGCAGTTGAAGTTTCGGTGCGCGACAAACATCGCGTGTCGGAGAGGCAAAGTTGGTGCGCGCGCGCGCGCGATGCATCATCCGCGAGGTGAAAGTAGCAGCTCATCCCTTTTACTCTCTCGCGCGAGTCCGCGGACGCGCTAATCCACGTCGATGGGCTGTATTAGGAAATTAAAGCCTCCCAATTTCGAGCTCGTGGGCGCGGGACATTTTTTTGTCGTTCCACTATTGTTGTCGCCGGTGCGTTTCAAAGCCAAACGGATAAGTCCTGCAAAAGCTGGAAAAAGTGGGGACTCCTTCGTAATGAAATCCTCTGTAGCTTTCTATACGAGTACGCGGTGGTGCGGCCAGGCGGCGCTTCCAAAAATTTGCCAACGAAACAAGAAGTTGGAGCGTCGAGCGCGACACTGCCAGCGTAAAAAATGAGTCTGTAATTGCTCGCCGGACAAGGACCTCGGGCAGTTGCGATTGCGAATTCACCATCGGAATATTGAAATTAGCGGAGCGAGTTAGTAAAAATTTTGGAATTTCTCGTTTTGGAAAGAAGTCGGAGTTTGTACCGGAGCACGACCACCGGGAATTCCTCCTCGCGTTAATTATGAATTTCATTTGGAAATGTTCGAGCCCACGATGACGCGTTTAATACGACTAGCTGATAAAGTCGGCCGGCAGCTACGGAACAGTCGCAGATAATAATCACATTGACTCATTTATATTTTAGCCGACGGACAGATTCCCCTGATCTCCTCCGATCTGCTGTCGGATTTGTAATTAGTAGCTTCGGAGGCCAGCGAGTCGCTTCAGCCTCGGCACTTGGCAAAAATAAGGAAATTTCGCAGTCGCGATTTTGCGCGCGGAAAACGCCAGAGGCCGCCGTCGCGCGTCAATCTTTAACAACTGGAAAAGTCGCTGCTGCTCGGATTCGCGTGGCTCCGATCGACTTTTCCAAAAATTAATTCGAACATTCGACGGCAAAATTCACAGCGTAGCCCTCCCCAGTTTGGCGCAGCGCGTCGACAAAGCATTAGAAACCCGATCGAAGCCGAAGGAATCCTGCGTGCGTAAACAAAGGCGTGGCTCTTGAAAAAAGGCCTCATTTTTTTTAAACAAACGCCGAAGACAGGTTCCTTAAAGAGGAGCTGTCGAGCGCTTTGGCGGAGGTGCACTAATTTGGAGTGCAACTGCGCGAATGCATTTGCGTACGAAGCCCGGCTACGCGTAATCTGGCGGCCGGATCTATCTCCGTCCCTCGCTCTCGCTCTCGCTCTCGCGCACGTACTCGTGGTAGCGACTGCGTCGTAAGCCGCCTTTAAACGAAATTTTCGAACTTGAAGGGGAGCTCCGTGAAAAAACAAGTTATGCCTGTTCGTCATACGCTGGATCTTTCTTTTCTATTGTGTGATCTCTCCTTTAACTTCTCATTCACTTTTTTTCCTACGCTCACGGGCTCTTCGTTTATCCTCCTCCTACTCCTCGCTCATTGTGAGCTTCCATGTATCCTCGGCGTGTATTCCGCGCACGTGTCTCCTTTCGTTCCTTACCACCTCTTCTTCAACAATTGGATCTTCCTAAAAATGGTTTGTTGTTCCTGCATAAATGTACAAAAGTCGCTTTTTTATGTATCGAACGCTCAAAACCTCGAACGAGGATAAGTCGCGGTCTTTAGCCTCGGAAAATGAAACCAAAAAAATGGGTGTGGCTGTAGTTTGAAAATGTTGACATTACCCAATTGAAATTTCGGACGTTCGTTTTAATAGCGTAAATAATAGCAACGGCCTAACGCGTAAAACGTTAAATTACAACTGCGCGATTCGAAATGTTTTTTATATTTTTCATTTACTCGAATCTCGGATTACGCGTTGAAGCGAAGAATTTAAAAGTACTTTTATCGACAAGTTGGCTCGGAAATACATTGTAAAAATTATTATTACCCAGTGCGAAGATTGTTAACAAAACTGTGCTCAATGCGTTTTACAACATTTGCTGCTTTTTAAAATTGTCCATTCGACGCGCGGATAATTTTGTCTCCGTAAGAAAACGAATCTGAAAAACGTCGAGCAAATATAAACAAAACAAAAAAAAAAATAAAAAAAATGCAGGATCGTATCGATAAAAGTGCTGCTAATCGGGATTTTGTCTTTATACTTTAGTCCACGTGCATTAAAGGGAATATACAGCGCCTACTTTCACTGTGTGCTATCCGCTACTACCTCGCGTGCGCGCGCACGGATATTTATAAACGAAAAATTAATTTACTTCGCGAAATAGTTGCAGGATATTATTTATATATTTTCAATTAATCACTCGGCTGACAGGTTTCCTCTCGAATGGAATTCCAGTGGCACTTTTCCAGTCGAAACTTCAAAATATCTAGTTTCAAAATTTCACAATGATGAATTACGAGCTCGAGGCGAATAAAAATCTTGAATAATTAATAAATTAGGGGGCTTTGAAAAAATATTTTGGCCCGCGTGCAGTCGAAGGGGAAGCCGGAGAGATGAAAACCACTACGGCTTGTTCCCATAGTCGCTTATAATTAAACAGTAACAGAATGGACTAATTTTCGAACGTCAGTTGCACGTAGTCTATATATTCGCAACTTCCTAAGTATGAAAATACTAAATGTTTCTTGCTCGAATATTCTCCTATAATTTTCAGAGTATCGTGTAAATTCTATGGAATAATACGGAAGCTTCCCTAATCGCACACGGCAATTTTTAAACAAATGATTATATTTTATTTTAGTTGTTTTACGGATCGATTAACGACGAACTTCGTTTTTTTTTTTACCCAGATTTAATCTACTTCCTCCGTTTGCGATTGATTTTATTCGAAATTGCAAAATGACGCGACTATTTAATTTAATTGTTAATATATTGGCCTTTAATGGTTAATAAATGGCCTATTTGCAACAAAATAGCAACGTGTCCTATTGTAACAATTGCTCCTTAATATTATAATTATATTTTTAAATTAGAAAACCTAGAGAGAAACATTATTTATGGCGTGTAATAATTAAATTTAATTACTCGGTATAATTGAGTCAATAATTTAATTAATAAATATGTAAAAAATAAAATTACATTGTTTCTCGTACTTTCTTTTTATTTTAATTATTTCATAATTTAGTCTTTACTTTTTTAATTATCCGCTCGTATGCATATTTAATTATACGTGTCTTTCTTTTATTATCGCTATATCCAAACTTGGCTCGTTTCATATTTTACGTTTTGCCTTCGTCCACCATTTTGATTCGTTTATTGCTATACTTAGACTATGATTATTGCCATTTTTTTTTTTTTTTTTTTTTTTCATGCAAACGAATAGTATTTACGCATAACACGTGTACATTATTAAAGAGTGAGCGTTTGTCATAATAGCTGCAAAAGTATGAAGAGCATTAGATATTTCAGAGAAAGTCTTAAGTTTCCTTTTTTTCCTCAACGTACTGATAATTATTTTTCTATTATAATTGAGAGAATTTTAGTTGAGAAAACTACGCGAGTTGTATTTCCCTTGCAAAAAGTAGTACGTCTCAAGTGCTCCTGCTTTCTTCCATGGGAAATATTTAAAGACTACAATTTACAAATTACAAATTACTTCTAATCGAGAATTAATATTTAAATAAGAAATTAAAACTGAAATTATACTAAATCCAAATTAACTGAAAACATTTGCATGGTAAATTCAAATTAATCTACCGAGTAGAGGTAACATTATATCAATTATTCTTAGTTTTAACCGCGTCTTTGGAATATAATCGTAGAAAATACTTTTATTCTGTATTTTAATTTTTATTGTTAATATTAGTAAATTTATTTCATTTATCTTTTAAATGAGCAATAACTTGATATCAAGTTTGCTTTAAACAGTTTAAAAAAAAAAAACCAAAATATTGTTAGAATGTAATGACGTTAAGAATTGCGTTTGCATGTGCCTTTATCAGTGTGTAATTTAATGTAACAAAAAACATATTTATGGTTTTAATATTGCAAAAAAGTAACCTTTCTTTAAAAAATATTTATCTAATAAATGTCTAGCTTGGCTGCTTTAAGCAACTGCATTCTTCACGACACAAATTTACTAATATAATTATTAAGTCATTCGCATTAATAATTAAAATTTAATATAATTCCAAGTAGCAAAATCAGGTAATATTTTCCCGACCAAAGACAATGTCCTTAAATTCAATAATAATTTTTCTCCATATTCCCTTCGAAAGTATATATTTATTCAATAAATATTTTTTATACGCGAAAATCGTCGTAATTGTACGTGCAGAGAATGACTTCCGCTTTTATTCCTGCCTGCTTGTATCAGTGTAATGCGACACGTATGGGTGAAGGGTCGATAAACGGGTATAAAATTGACAATCTAAGGCCTTATGCGATAACTGCAAAATTGTATGCTGCGTTCAGCGTTTGCTAGCAAAGTTAATTTCGAAAACTATAGTTAAAAGTAGTCTGTGCACCTAGAATCTAGTGCGCCTAGTTAGGATCTAATTACATGGAGCTTAATATAAAACGGTTTCGCGTGAATTATAAATGAATAATTCATTTAGATTTTATAATACGATTCGGTTTTTTTATGAAAGAATATGTATGAAAAAGTTAAACCTTAAACAAATGTGAAAGTCGAAAAACTGTAACGATATGTATTGACATTCGGTACGTCTCTTATACAGATATCTCTTGTAACGACCTCTTGCACCAATACCAGCGGAAGATAATGGAGTATCTGCTTTACCATTTGATGGTCGAGAAATAACGTTCTTTATCGATTGGATATTGTTTTAAATAACATTGATATCTTTTAAAAATTGTAACATTGAATTTTTTAAAAGTAATATATGTAAGCCTATTTAATCTAATCATTTTTACAACTGATAATTATGAAATTAAATTATTTATAAATCGGAAAACGTAAAATTGTATTTATTATGTATAAGTAATATTAATATATTATGTTATAAGTAATGTTTAATTAACACAAAGCAATTTACACATTAATATTAAAAAATTTATCTTTATAGCAAGCCTGTATTTCATAAAAAAATTACCAGCTATTTTATAATAATTAAAAAAAATTTTTAAATAAATTTTAATTTTAATTCAAGCAAACTCAAGGACTTTTTGACAAACAACAGTTTTAATAATAATTAAAATTAAGATTATAATTTTTTTCCCATCATTCCAAAAATAATAAGAAAAAAATGTATTTTATAAATAATATTTTCGCGCGTATAGAAAATTTTATAATATTCATTATTTAGGAAATTACTAAGTAAAAAAATTGAATTTCAATTTTCAATATTTTATAAATTTATAGAAAAATAATATAATTAATTTTTGGTAAAAAATTATTTAATAGAATAATAAAAGATTAATTATATAAAAATTTTATATTTAATAGTATATCGTGTGAACAAAAAAAAAAAAAAAAACAATAGTCCAAGGCATATCAGAGTTGATTAAGTATTTTTGTTAAGCGTATAAAGTTTCACAATCTGCATTGAAATATTTTGTTTTGTCTTTAAAAAAATAATAAACTGTTTATCTGTTTATTAATTTTTCTCACTGATTATACTAATAGTACAAGAACAGTAAATTTGCTTATTTCAATGTAAGATGACTATTATGGGTGGTAATCGTTCATGTACTTATAATCTTAATAAGAAAATATAATTAAAAAATAAATTTTTATTTTAACTCTATATTTTTATACGTGTAGAGATTAATTTATAATCTAATCAACAGAAGAATGTTATCATTCAAGAATAAAAGTTAAATTAAAGGAACAACCGAATAATGGTCAAGTAGAATTCTGTTTCATTAACAGATATAATGATAAATGATAAATGTTTTATTTAATTAAATTATAGAAAATGCGCGTGTAAATAATTTAAAAAACGCAAAAAATACTTGTAGCTGGACGAAGGTATATATTTTTACAATGGCCTTGAAAAAAATGTTGCTCGATCAATATCCCTAATTGCAAATTAATCGTCCTTTATCTTATTTACTCAATTTCACGGTACCAGAGTACGAATATTTAATGTCTCCTAAAATTAATAAGGAAAACACTATAATACGATAAAAAGTATATTCAATATTGATATTGCGCAGGATTTTCATAAAATTTTGTCTTAATTACGAAAAGAGTAAACGTTTCAAAATATCGCATTGGTACGTGAAACAGAGTTTTATTGTTACATAGAACACATACTGTTGATGAATTGAAAGAAAGAGCAACGCAGATGATATTTTAAATTAGATTTTCAAGATATAATCAAGCCATTTATCGTGAATCGAGTGATCGTGTGCCAAAGGAACCATTCCAACCGCAAGGGGAAGCTCGTCACGTGAGCTGACATGGCCATAGAGGTTTGGTCAATACCGAAAACGGAGAAGCTATCAAGCACAAAACGTTCACCGTCTCGGAATCCAATGCAGCTGTGCACGTTCGAGTATTCGAACGAGATCCTCTAATGACTAACGATGAGCTTTCGTCGTGGCTTATGCGACGAAAGCTCCGAAAGCTCGAAAAAAGCTCGGGGCAAGAGCGAGCGTAGCGGAAAAAATAAGACAAGCCAGTGTTGCGCTTCTGCTCGCAACATCGTTAACACTGTTCGACAAATTTCGTGCAGCGAAAAAAGGAAAACAACTAACCGAGTTCAAGCGGTCAATTTATAAATACTTGGGTCGACGAGACAGCCGCGCTTTGTCAAAATAGTTGTGGCGTGTAATTAACGTTCTCGGAAAATGGCTCGATTACATTTCACAATGAATAGGCTCGCTGAATCTGTCCAGTTTTCTATTTTTTCTCGAGGAACTCGAGCGCGCGGATTTGTCTCCTTGGCTTTAACATTCAGTGACATAATACTGATAATGCAAAGATACGATGTTTAAAATTAAATGACTTTATTATTGGTTTCGTAGTCGCAACGGCAATTGTTCTATCCGCCGATACGTTATCGGAAAGATGACATTTAATAGCAGTAGCAGCGATCAAAAAAGGCTGATTTTTCCAAAAGCGCTTGTCGCTTCAATGTCACCTCGTCGCTGGCCTGCGAATTTATTTATCAAATTTGCCGAACTTGGAATATGCATTCGGGGAGTCGAGCTTCGGTTTATTCAGTGTGCAAATGATACATCGTTTTACATTATTCACGATACGAGAAGAGGTGATCGAGGCAAAAGCCAGAGGAGCAGAACAGTTGCTATACGAAAAATCGCGCGCTTCGAAACGAATCGACTGCATTTGCATAAAAAAGAAAATGCCTAGGAGATTGACAGAACAAGATTGTACATCGATGTCTTTCTTTAATGGCAACAATCCGAGCGATCGGCTTTGAATTACGATTTTTCGGCTTTCGAATCGACGAACCCGGGCAATGTTTTCTTGCACAAAGCCTGGAAAAATGCCAAAAGCGGCTGTCCAATTTGCAAAAAAAAAGCAGTAACGCACGTTGTGTTGAGGAAGCTGGATGCACCTGTAATATTCATTTAAAGCTGATAATCTAGGAAAGAATAATGCAGCCCCTGACCAACGTAGGCTCACGGACGTAACCAGACACGCCAACAAATTTATGTTTTGTACATGTTTTTGCCAGTGATCATTGCTTATATTCGGTTGCGAGCACTTCGCCTAAAGCGTCGGTCTCTTCAATTTTTCGCGCGATGATTTTACGAAAGGCGCGATGAAAAATGAAGCTGCAAGCGCCAAAACATATTTTGCATTGCAACTTGAAATATACCGCTACAATGTGCTATTTATTACCAGAGAACTATAAAAAAATCACCGCGTCCGTTGAGAAATTTTCATAGCAATAATCGCGCAACGACACTCGACGCGCTTAAAGTTGTAAAGCGAGAGAGCGAACGCAATTATTGAGCGATTAAAATTGTGATGAATAGACGGAAATGTGCATAGATTGCCCGGCTTCGGACCGACGGCTGCCATTTTATAATCCATAAATTATTCAATCGTGGTTGCGGCATACACAAACAAGATTTTCACGCATACAAATGAGCCCGCACGGTCGTTTATTAATTTAAATTTTAGTATCAAGCCTCGCGATTAAATCTGCTGGATAGCGTGAGTGAATCATACGCGTTAGATCGAAAAGCTCCTGCCCCGCGAGCGAACAATGCTGCAATTTTGGTTTTGCAAACTTGTGCAATTTGGCTCGATGTTCGTAACATCGAAACGAAACGCTGGACCGATCGGACGTTCCAACTTCCGATTACTCGCTGAAACATCGGCTGGTTTCGAGCGATGAGTCCACCACGTGGTGCCTAACATCTTGTCGAGTTGCTCTCACAAATCACTGCGCTGCCCTGCTTGCAGCGATAAGATTAAGCGAGAGCTTTAATCAAATGCAGTTTAATAAATTGACTTTGAAATACGGGAGGCTCGGGGCTTTGGGTTCTGGTGGTTGCCGCGATTCGCAAAATGGCGGGTAACTTTGCATCGACCTTCGTTATCGCGAACTCCGACGCGAGTCCTGACCGTCTGCGCGATTAGCCAACGATCTATAAAGTTTTCAGATTGCGGCATTCGGTGCCGAGGTCACGCGGCGGCGCATCATCGGCGACCGACCTTGACCTACGACTTGTTTGGAGTTTCCAAGTGTCCGCAAGCTTCAATAAAAAGCACCAGTCCAATAATACCAATCCTGAATTATTTTTTCTCCTTCGGACGAAGCGACGCAAAAAGTCTCGCGCTCGCTTATAAAATCTATAGCGGTTTTTGTTATCAATGTTGTTTCCCTGAATCTCGTATCATCTGGCAGTGCTAGCGTGCAATTCTAAACGATGAACTCTCGACTGCACTCGAAGAGCATTATTATCTCTCGAGTTTAGCCAAATTTACGAGCTGCAATGTAAATTGTCGGAAGTGCATTGAAATTATCTTCCTTAATTGGCGTTCGCACAGCGAACGATCCCCTTATTCGTCTTTCAATAATGCGAAAGAATCGTTCTCGCGCGCACATCGAATGCAATTACTCGCATTTTTCGCTCTTTCCCGTGCATGTGTAGCTTTGCAACTCGTCGAATGAAATTCGGAGCAAAGCGAAAGAATATTATTTAGGCAACGCGAAGTGTTGTCCAGCCTGGTTTAATCGACGATAGATCACAGTCGGCAGATGCGTTCGATTTTGATAATGAAAAGTTTTGTAAAATAACAGGATGATGAACTAAAATTTTCCAGCCTGATCTACATTCGATTATTTTAACGCCAGCCTGTAAGTGAATTTCTCTTCACGTACTTTTTGTTTTGGCTGCGAGTGCTTCATTGTTTGTTCGCAACGCACCTTTAATTGAAAAACAAATGCCTTTGGAAATAACAAAAGCGGCTTAGAGTCCGCTAAATGTGCGTAACGTAAAAGCGGCTAAAGAATTTGTCCCGGAAACGCGAAAAATCCCGGATGCGTTAAAATCTTGCAGTCGAAAGCGAACAACGCAGCCGGTAAGAAGCTCGATTATTAAAATCCACCGTCAACTTCTGGACAATTTAGGTTAAAGCGTGGTAAATGCGAGCAAAGACTGGGGGAGGGGCCGTTTAAAAGTTTATAATTTGATCGGTGAACGGGGGCTTGTGTCGGGAAGAAGCTCGTTCAAGTTTGCCAGTTTGGTCGCGTCGACGGATCATTATCTCGGAGGGCAGCAGTTTGGATGGAAAAGCGGCCCTGGGGAGAGCCGGTCGATAAGGGCAACGGCCCGGTAGCGGCGTGCCGCAGGTGCCCCGACGGAGGCCGCGCGGAGTGCGCAGGCGCTGCCGCCGAAATCCCGCGCGGTCACGTGAGCCCGTGCGCGGCGCTCGCGTCCACGGGAAGTCGCACGAGGGGCCCCTGCCAGTTTGCCCAGTTTGCCCGTTTTCCAGTGGCGAACTGCGAATAGTTGGAAGGCGCGCGTGGCGCGGCAACCTTAGACCTCGGGGGTAAATGCCCGGCTCGGCCGCGTGACTCAGTGCTGGTGCTGCTGCTGCTGCTGCTGCTGCTTGCTGCTGTCTTCGCTTCTCGCCCCCGTTTTTCGAGGCTCAGCCGCCGCCTCGCCGAGTCGACCGCCGCAGTCGGGACGCGAACCCACGACCAGCAGCGGAACACCCGAGCGTGAGTTATCGATTGTCGCCGCCGGCCGCCCGCCGCCCGCGTCTACGCTCTTGGCGCGCGCACTCGAGAGGAAGTTCATGGCTTCTCGCGTGCGGCGGACGAGGCGAAAGTCGTCTCGTCGGCCCGGTTCCGAGCTCCTCCGGCTCGTCCGCGAAAACGGCCCCCGCGTCGCTCACCTGTACCTCGACGAGTTTATTTTAAAAATGCCGGGGACGGCACTCGTCGAATCTAATGCGCGTCAACGACACTTTTAACATTGGCTTGTATTGTTTGCACGAGCCTGTCTGTATGCACGTGAACGCAACTTACTATTTTTACACGAGCCTCGAGCGCGTGCACGCACCACTTCCGTACGCAAACGTTCGCTCGCGATTGCACTTGCGCCTCGGGGGTCGCCGCGCACATTTTGACCGACGACGAGGACGACTCCGATTCAATGATAAAGAGACACGTGCCGATTGCGCGGGGGAGGGGGCGGCGGAATGCAAGGCTCGAGCCGAGTCTGACGATAAGTCTGTTTGGTTTTTAGCAACGGCAGAGCAGCAGTCATTCGTTTTAGAATGGCAGAGGGAAGGATAGATCTCGACAAGCCCTTGTGGGACCAGCGCACCTTCCTCGGCAGATGGAACCATTTCGCGTGGGTCACGGATTTTCGCACTTGCGTGACGTCCGACGAGGAGCTCCAGAAGGCGAAGGAGCTGTGCGAGAAATACAGGTACGAGCATCGTGCACGGGTTCCTCCTTTTGTCAAAAACTTGGATTCGATGCGGCGATTGCTGCGACGAGACCAGCAATTTAATGCCGCTGCCATAATTTTGGGGCACTCGAGGGGGCCCCCGCGCACCCTAACAAATTTGCACTGCAGAAATTGCAAAAGCCAAGAGCGAATGTTTAAATCGCGCGTGTGTAAAAATTGCGACTGGAATATCTCGCTGTTTTGGCTTCGGCGAATATATCGGCTTTCGTATCTAACGAGGAAATATTGCGCGGATCTGTAATACGCGGACTGTGTTTTTTAAATTCCGCCGATTGACAAAGTAACTCTGCATCTCGTTATCTAACCGTTAAGTGGAACTTTTTCTTACGTAACTGCGTTTATGCTTATATTCGTAAATACGTGCGCGTAGATAAGTTTATTATTTTCGTTCGGTGTATTAATAGGCGATTATTTCTTTAACGCCGATAATCCGATGGCAAATACGATCGAAAAGCAACAAATTATTGTCATCCGTGTTAATCGATCTCTCCAGACGACGACAACCAGTGGAGTCATTATCGAAGAAACGAGCCCAAGATTGCACTTTTTGCGTCTTTTACACTTTACTCGCGATATGAATTATTTGCATATCGCGCTCGTAATTAATGCGTTACAAATACCCCGAGAACGAAAATAAATAAGCAAATCGTCAGCCGGTCCGATTAATGGCGAATATTGGTATTGCTTATTGAAATAATTATGAGCTAATTACCAATCGTTTGCCTGAAAAAATTCCAAGGATATGTAAACGCGAAGCTTATCGGTTTATAAAGTTTACGAATCGCGAGATGCTGGTTTATGGTAATTTTTGTAACCGGATTTTTCTAAGGGGATAAACACACGTGGACACACGTGGAATCGATTCAATTGTCTATTCCCGGAAAATACTTGAAGCTCAATATTTACGCGCTTGCGGCGTTTATGGTAGACAGCGAACGATAACTTCCTGCCGAAGCACAGCTGGCAAATATAATTGAACGTCGAAGTTTTTCGGCTCCTACAATAGGTTAGTGGGTCGACGCGTCCGTAATTTGCTTCTCAAGGGCCGAAACTTGTTTTACAAGCGACAATAGCTAATTGCTGCAATTGCATTGGTTTTAGGATTAAGAAGGAGCCACCGGGAACGACTAGAGAGCAGATCATCTATGCGAAAAAGCTCTACGACTCGTCGTTCCACCCGGACACCGGCGACCTCCAAAATGTCTTTGGCAGGATGTCCTTCCAGGTTCCTGGGGGTATGGCCATCACTGGTGCCATGTTGCAGTTCTACAAGTAAGCAAGTATCGAGGAAGTTAGAGTTTTGTCGAGGGCACGACACTTGTATCCTCGATTTTACCTCGTTGTCGTCTTTCGCTTCAAGGCTTAACTCGTAACTTGAACTTCCACGCGCCTCGTGGCTCCTCGTATTCTGCATACGATTACTTTTAACGTCACTAGGTGTAGATTTCTCGATCGATCATTTTTTCATAGAAGCTGCGAAAAAACTATAAAAGTGCTGGTGTCGTAAAAAGCACATTTCCACGTAGGTGTAATCAAACCGATTAACTTGAAAGTTTTTATTTTCCAAAGTCGATGTAGAATTTTCATACACATTTTAAGGCAAATTTGTAACTTTTACGCCAAAAATTCGCCCGCCCAACCGATTACAGCTATTTATTTAATTTTTAGCCAGTCGCACAGAAAATTTTATTATTACTATTATGTTGCGACAGACATAATTTATAGATAAAAGAATTAATTTGCTAATTGCTAATTAAACGTCTATTAATAAATAAGCGAATAAAGTGTAATTTTTAAATCTTTTGCCAACGAAATGACTCGAATGATTTTGAGAATCGATTATTACGCTGTTGGAACAATTTTTTCTTCATAAAATTAGGAAATTTATTTAAATCGTAAAAAAGGTTGTGAGAGGAGAAGAAGTAGACTTAAGTTATAAAGGCGTGCACACGCGTGTATTTCATTTATTGTATTTATATAACTTTCATAAATTTAATCATTTCGCCAGAGTAAATAACTCGAGGTGAAAAGTTGATAATTGTAAAATACGTGGTTAGTTGAAAATACGCGTCTGATGTAATTGAAACGGAAATTAAAGTCCCCGTTTGTGCTACATTCTGACTTGTGTATCGACGAGGTATGCATATCAAAATGTTATTCAAGACTCGTGTGCTAAACTCCTATACATTTAGACGTATAAACATTCGAGGCCGGAATAATTGACTTTTAAAAATATAATTAATCTTGAAATAATGAAAAATTGAAACGTTAACTGTTAAAAATTACTTTTATCGAGAAATTTAATCGAAGATAAATATATATTAGTTAAATGTCGGCATCGGTTGGCTATATAAAATGCCGCGCCTACTTTGATTTAACTCCAATTACAATAAATCTATCCGCGGATTTTCAAATTTTAGCCAACATTATAAACGTTTTGACTGGAAAAATTCGAATTCGAATGTTAGAAGCGATTTGAGAGCGAGTTTAGCCACCAGCTACTCGCAACGAAGTCCGTAGTTTGTTAGAGATTACACAAACCCGATTGACAATTAATCGATAAAAAACGTTTAAAGGACAACGACGGCCGTGGTATTTTGGCAGTGGGTCAATCAATCATTCAACGCGCTGGTTAACTACACCAACAGGAATGCCAACAGCCCGGTGACGACGACTCAGCTGGGCACCGCCTACGTGAGCGCGACCTCAGCTGCGATGCTCACTGCCATAGGATGTAAGAGTTTCTGGCAAAAGAGGGCGAATCCCCTCATGGCTGTGAGTGTACTGTTTTGAAGATGCGCAAAACATGGAAAAACATTTAAATCGCCGTGCACTCGTGCGCCAGCAACATTTTTCCATAAACCGGACATCGTTTATCGCTGCTGATTAATCCTGAAACGGTGCAACGCATTTTCAAAATTATTCAGTTGCAATGGAATAAAAGATGTTTGGTTTATCTATCATCACCATCATCTCAAGCTCGAGAGATAACTAAGCTCATAGATTCTAATAAAGTGCAAAGTAGCAGATGAACCGACGACAGGTTCAGGGCTTCGACTTTTAGCTTATAATTTAAAAATTGACACTTTTGATAGAGGATACACGACAAGAGCGGGAATTTTCAACAAAACTCTTGGTCCGCGTTGGAGGGGAAAAGCATAATTTGCCCGCCGCGAGGACTGTTGAAAAATCCTTTGAGAGTAAAATCGCGAGCGAATATTTTATCATCGCTTCGTAGCGGAACGCCGAGAGTTCCCCAACAACACCGCGGCGGTATATCTTTGGGAGCTTGAGACCCGCGCGGTACACTTCAAACTCTCCCCAGCTCTTACCGATCAGATAATTGATTTTGCGTTTTTCACTCTTCTCCTGTCGCAGAGGTACGTACCCTTTGTTGCCGTTGCTGCCGCCAATTGTGTCAACATTCCGCTGATGAGACAGAATGAAATACTCAAGGGTATCGAGCTCACCGACGAAGACGGCAAAAGGCTCGCCGTCTCAAAGGTGAGATACTTTTTCGTGCCAATGTACCTTTACGTAAAGCCGCTTGCCGGAATTCGCACGTTGGCATTATTTGCATAGCTGCGTCCCGTAAAAGCGTTCGCGTGTTTAGAGTTTTAAGGCCTTGCGATTTGCTTTCGTACTTATTCTCGTTCGTTTCCTTTGTGCAAATGAAAATGCGGATGATTCTTCGCGTTAACTATTCCTTCGTTTATAAATAATGGTATTTATTTTTTTCCGCGACGAGCTTTTCCGTTCGAGATGCATTCGTTGCGAGTAAAATTATTTCCGTGAACTTTAACCTTGAAAGAATGTACATCGCTTGGTTCCAAAATTCGATTTGCATAGTTTATAAAGCATTCGTCGGTTACGCTCTCCGTTTGACTTTAAACCTGGTGTGCAGCTATTTAAGCGGTACGTCTAAATTAACGGAGTGAATTTGTAAGGAGTTTCGAGCAAATCAATTAATATGGATTCGCAGATACGTTACACGCGTCATAACTATTCACTGATTCGTACAACGGCATACCGAATTCGATACCAATTCCGATTATTTTTTATAATGAATTTGATTTTACTGGTTTCAGTAACATATAATTTGCACGAAAACACTACGTTGTCTTTGATTAATACATCGCGAGTATATTCAATTTGTGAATTGCAAAATACGGTATACTCGATTGTAAAAATAAAATTGACACTTGTAACGTAAGCAACTTTTTCGAATCATTAGCTATTTTAATCGGGCATTGCAAACCAAATGCAATTCCAAGGCGCGATTCATTTGTAATTTAATTAATATTCTGGAATTTTTTCTTTTTTTTTTTCAGATAGCTGCAGTGAAAGGTATTAGTCAGGTTGTGCTATCGAGGATTGTTATGTGCGCTCCTGGAATGAGTAAGTATTTCGATTATGGATGAAATGTATTTTATATTATGATGAGCCAACTCTATGTTAATATTGCATTCTTTTAGTATTACTACCGATTTTGATGGAAAACTTGGAGAAACAATGCTGGATGCAAAAAATTAAAGCTCTTCACGCACCTTTCCAAGTACTTATGTGTGGTGCCTCGTAAGTAAAGTATTTTTCTGTAATTTTTTTTTTTAATTCTTAATAAATTTCTGGTGTACACAATGTTACAAATTATAATCGTACATGCAAAATATTCAGTTGTTTTATTTGACAATCTTCTAAACTCCGTAATTTAAATTTCTTCAAATGTTAATTATTTATATTATATAAATCTTTTCTAAAAATTATTGTTAGATATAACAAATATTAAGAAAGTTATGAAAGATTTTCTAATTTATCGACATAAAATTCGCCAGTCATAATAAAATAAATGTTTTAGCATGTAAAATTCTTAATACCAATATAATATAATTGTAAACTTGTAATTGTCAATTTTGTTATTAGATTGTTAGTAATGGTACCAACTGCGTGTGCGCTATTCCCTCAGCAATGGTAAATATCAAGCATCGATATATTTTCTTGAAGAAAAGTTGCAGATAATTTTTTTATTAAACTTTGAATATATTTTTAGTTCAATTTCAACAAAGACCTTGGAAAAATATGAACCAGAGAATTATGCAAAATTGAAGCAGAATCTTGGACGAGCTGAAGTACCAGATTTTCTTTATTTCAACAAGGGATTATAAGAAATAAAATGTTAGTTTGGCAAAAAGAGCAATGAGTTATATAAAAACTCTAACATACCTAGAAAAAGTTCACTCGAGATGAAAAACAAGTCTATTTTTATGACATGTTGATCTTTGAAACGGAATACAATAAATAGTAATAATAACGAATTAAAAAAAGAAAAGTTAAAAATTTGCAAAATAAATAGTTTTTGTCATTAAAATGATATGACCTTGCAATATTTTGCTCATTTTCTATATTTATAGTCAGAATTTATGTAACTAGTTAAAGTTTTGCAATTACAAAAAAAGAAAGCAAATTGTGAGAAGACAATATTAACTAGGCATTTAATTATTGATATTGTGTTAATTACTTTTAAGAATAAGCTATTATTTGATTGTCTGATTTGAAAATACTGTCATGTATAAAAATATTTCGTTAATAAAAAAAAGGTTATAAGTTATTAAAAAAAGTTTTATCATTATAATTTGATTTGCTGATTTATACCAAAATCTACAAATATATTCCTCTGTCTATACGCGTATATATAAATAACAATTAATTAAATATTTGAAATAATTTAAAAAATTTTAACAAATAAATTTCACAATGTAACATTAGGTCTTCGCTGAGTTGCTCGAGGAGTTTGTGGCACATATCCAATTCGTTCTTGAATTTCAGTCTGTGATGTCTTTCCTCCCCAAGAAGGAGGAGGATTGAATGCTCCTTGTTGTTTTTCATTTTCCCTTTTGGCATCTCGTTCTTTCTTTAAGGCTTCATATTCTGCTAAATCATCAAGTTTCAAATCAATTCTTGTTGGACTGCGTCGAATCATTTTCCTGTATTAAAAGAATAATAATTTATAAAAAATTTATACATTGATTAATTGTATATAAATAATTTAAAACCTTTAGATATAATGAGTTCATAATATGAAATTTATAAATTAATTTTTTAATTTTTGAAAATATAAATACATAATGTAAATAAATTCAAAATAATTATATAATAACTTCTAAGAGAACTATAATAATTAATTTTAAATTTACAATGTATTAAAACTTTATTATAAGCAAATGTTTACATACATGAATGTTATGTTAATGTTACATGCGTGAATGTATATATATATATATAATATATATTAGGTGCATGGGTATATATACATAAATACACATATATGTCAACGTGCATGCATGCTTGCATATATATATATACATACTTTGAAATCAGTATTTTATTAGCGTATGTTTTTTAATTTTGATGATAAATTATATTCAGAAACCATTAATCCAATTATAAAAATGTAAATATTAGTTAATTATTACGAATAAAAAAAAATTAATAAGAAAAATATTCAATTCACTTGCGTATTCAAGTCAACCACTTAATATTATTATTGTTGATAAATAATAATTGATAATTAATATTTGAATAAACGTTTTGATTTCAAAAAGCCTTTGGTTGAACGGAGATTATCATTATTATTAACTTATCTGTATATATGTATTAAATAAAACTTAATATTTCGCAAAAAAATAGAGCTTTCTGTACAAAGTAAACATTTGTTTTTTATTTAAAAATTAAAAAAATCGCAATATAAATTGAAAAAATACTTCTACAAAATAACTATTTTTTATTAATTAGCAGCCCTTCACTGTTATTTATTTACATACTGTTCTGCATATTCTTTTAATATCCAAAATGGTTCCGAAAAGTCTCACAAACAAGGAATCATTTTTTGTACAATAAGCAATGGTAGCAGTCCCGTATGAAAAAGAAAGAGTAAAACTTACGGCAAACTCTGGCTTTAAACAAATCTGAGGGCAAAAAAGTCTGAATCATCAACACCGCCAACGATTATTCGAAGCGTCTGCGTTGCGCGCCCTTTGAGGTTATGAACTTGAGAAAAAGGCAAGCCGCGCGCGACTACGGCCACGCTACCGATCCACTGACGAATATTTCCGTGAACACAAGTGCGGCGAGGTCGATCGTCGCTCATCGGTTGTAAATAAGTATTCACGGAACTCGGCAGAAGCCGAACACAAAACTACAAAATGCTTTACCTGGAGGACTATGTCGAGAGTAAGTGAAAATCCAAGGAACCGCTTTTGTTCAATACTCGGCGAAGGATACTAACCTTTACAAACGAAAACATCGTTCGTATACCTCGTTGAATTCATTTTAAAATTTTATTTTTATAACGCTTTCTTACATTTTGAGATTTTATTTGTATTTGATTCAATTTATTGAACAATGTAATTAAGTTTATAAGGCAATAATTATCGTTAAGTTTAAGTTTTCTTTTGTCAATTACAGAGGTTAGGTTCATGTTTTTTACATGAATAGTAAGGTCAAATATACCTATAATTTAAGTTACATATTAATTAATTGACATTATTTTATACAGAAATATGTATTCTTTACAAATCTTGGTATACTTCAATTATAGCGTTAGTTTTTATTACAATTCACTTACATAAATTAGTTGTTTGGGGTTATGTTTTCAAATGCTGTTTATGTTTTTCAGTGATCGAACATCTCCCACAAGAACTGAGGGACAGGTTTACAGAAATGAGAGAAATGGACTTGGGTGTACAGAGTAAGCTTAGAATAGAATGTTACTTTGACAGCTCGTAATCGTACTGAAAGTATAATGATTTATCTAAATATTAAATTAAAATTTGATAAACATCAATATAATTATTTTAGTTGTCAAAAATTTCACAAGACAATTCATCAAACAAAAATTGAAAATTATAATATTTCATATAATGGAATAAGTTTCAATTAATTTTATGTATTATAAGATAAAATTTAATATATAATTATTATTTACCAATAAAATAAATTGGTGATAATTTATTGAAGTGGTATCGATGAATTTTAAACGTTAAATATAAAAATATTAAAATTAAGTACAATTTATGTAAGTAAATACATATGTCCACACACATACACATAAAATTTATAAATAGTTATAAATAAGTATAATTTAAGTAATTTAAGAAATGGAAAATGCAAAGTTATAAAAGTGTTTAATAACGTAAAGGTTTTCAAAAATAAACCTTTTAATGCAACATATTATTTTAGATTCAATGGACAGTATAGAGAAGAAAGTAAAAGTATTCTTTTCTAATGCCAAGAAAATGAAGCCAAACGAAAAAGAGGTGGAATACGAAGCAATACGAAAAGAATATTACAAAACGTTAGAAGATGCGGACGAGAAAGTGCACCTAGCAAATCAAATGTACGACTTGGTGGATAGGTATTTAAGGCGACTCGATCAAGAACTTCATAAGTTTAAGATGGAACTAGAAGCTGATAATAAGGGTATTACAGAAATATTAGAAAAACGATCTTTAGAATTAGATCAGCCATCGACCAATAGCAGTCAAAAGGAAAATCGTTATAGCTTTACTTCGAGTAGATCTCGAGATAATCATAGTCATTGTGAGTATAAAATAATGATTAATTTTATAGAGTATCATTTACATCCTTTCCCAAATAACATGAATATAAATTTGTTTGACTTGTTATTACTTCACGTTATTCCAACATCATTAAATATTTGAATCACTTCATTAAAACCTATTCAATTGTCAATGATTCATTTCAATGAGTTGAGTCAACCTTTTCTTCCTTCTACTCTTCCTCTTTTTTTTCATTTTTTGTGCTTTGCTTTTTATTTACTTTTACTTTCATAAAAAAAAAGTGCACTATTTAACTTTCGGGTCGCGTTGAACCTGGTAAAAAAAGCTCTAGCCAAATGACAATGGCTACTGAGCGACGCAACCTCTGACTTGCAGCGCGCGGCGAAAAGCGCCGAGACTCAAACGCCTCGTCAACGTCAGTGGAGAAACGAGTCGCTGTTGAAAAAATCGCAACCCCCAGTGGCAGCAGCCTGCCGGAGCCGCGGCCGGCCTCGGCGAACTCGGGGCCCCTCATGCCACAAGCCGCGGCGGTGCCCTCGGCGACGGTCGCAGCATCGCCCGCCGGCCTCGCCAACTCGGTCGGGTCCGTGAGCTACAACCTCGGGCACATCGGTGCCGGTGGCAACGCAATTGCAGCCGCGGCTTCGCAGGCCATCGCCGCGACCCAACACATGCAGCAGGGCAGGCGCACGGCGAGCCTTAAGGCCAGCTACGAGGCGATAAACACGGGCGGAGTGCACGCCGCGGAGTTCAGTCGGGAGCTAGCCGGTGCGGCTCAGACCGCCATCGCCGCCATCCAGGAGTCTTCCAAGAAGAACAAGAAGTAAGTATGGAGGCCCGCTGTTGGGAGCAGGAGCTTCTCCTTTGGACCTTGAGACACACCGAGCATTTCAGTAGTACCGTTTGGGCGTTAAGATTTTGCGAGTTGCCACTCCGTTGGGGAGTAATTATTGACCTCAGTTTCGGAGTTATGGCATCCACTGGGAACGCGTCGAAAGTGTAAAGGTACTCGCCACTGCCAGAACCAAGGAGAGTTACAAGTTGGACTTTGGTAATGGGTTTTAAAGTTTCGTGTCAAATTATCACGTGCTTACCGAGCAATGGCCTTGCTTTACGAAACAAGAGTTTAATCTGCCTCGATCCGATCAAAATTACTAAATGAACGAATAAGAACTTTAAATTTATCATTTTTACATAGATACTTGACAACGAGCCATGCCATTTTGGATACTTCAATGTATCGTTTAATGTGACCCTCAAATTGGTGAAGCCTTTAGCTACAAGAATTTGGTAACGCAATCTTTTCTTCACCTCGATTGTTCCGTTTAATTGTCATAGCGTACAGTGAGCGCCGTTTTTAAATTCTTCCGTAGCTGGAGTCTTGCACTTCGACAAATAGGTAGTAGTTGTGTGTTGCCTTTACGTTTTTACATCTTTACATCTGTTACGAAGCCTATTTTTCACATTCAATATGAGATTTAATTAGTATTTTATTACGACACTACATACTAATAACTAGTTCAGAGAACAACATACCTATATATTACATTGAATATCTTTCTTCTGTGAAGTTTATACAACTTGTTTAAAAAATTCGCTTTCTCTTTTATAAAGATGCTTTTGACTTCGGTACTGTGTTTCAAATTCGAGATGCAGCTAATAAAATATTTGACATTATTATTATTAAAGCAAAAATGTAAATTCGTTGTCTCCCAAAAGATATTCGTGCTAAATTGAACAATGCAACTATGAAACGAATAGCGGTAAAAGATTCCTCGACGTTAAGCTTAAAATACCACGTTGAATTCACATTCCACGGCATAAAAATGTGTAAATGATTTAGCGAACGATAAGGTTGTATAAACGTTCAGTTCAGGAATATTGGAATCAGACGTTCTTGTAGTCAAAACAAGAGATTATACTAAAGTCGCAAGTGCGATCGACCAACTCGATAACAATTCGACCATGCAAATAATCAATTAAGCGAATGTTTTTCGCGTTCGCAGGAAAGTCACTTCGTCGAACGTACCGAACGCGAACGTAATACCGGCATCGGTTCAGCAGCAGCAGCAGCAACAAGTGCAGCAGCAACAGCAGCAGCAGCAGGCGCACCAACATCAGCAGCAGCATCCGCAGCAGCAACAACAGCAGCAGCAACAACAGCAGCAGCAGCAGCATCCACACCAGGTGCACCAGCATCATCAGCAGCAGCAGCAACTGCAGCAGCAAGTGCAGCAACAGCAGCACCAGCAGCAGCAGCACCAACAGCAGCAACAGCAGCAGCAGCAGCAACAGCAGCAGCAGCAATCGGCGGTGGCGGCGGCCGTGGTCGCGGCTCAATTGCCACGACAACTTCGGCGGCAGCGGCGGCGGCGGCGGCGGCCGCAGCGGCTGCCGCTGCCCAAGCGACCGCTATTACCGACGTCGATAACCCGGACTGGACCTTTGACCCGAACGAGCCCCGATACTGCATATGCAATCAGGTCTCGTACGGGGACATGGTAGCTTGCGACAACTCCGACGTAAGTAGTAGATACGGGCGCTCGGAAATTCGCCAGAAATTAAAACTGCTGAGAGATAAGGGAGTAGAGTCGCAGCTCGGCCAAACTCACCTTTCCTCTCCTCTTAACGATGCGTTTAAAAATAATGCCATTTCGAAATTAGTCTCGATAGAAAAGAGATTCGAGATCGAGAATGCAGTATTTGGATTAGTTGATTATAACGCGTTGATTCTTTTTTCAGTGCCCGTTCGAGTGGTTCCACTACCCGTGCGTTAACATAACCGCACCACCCAAGGGCAAGTGGTACTGCCCTCAGTGCACCTCCTCGATGAAACGTCGCGGTGGTCGGAAAAATTAAAAGGACGCTTAGCCGCCAGGGCCCAGGAATCGCCACTACCTCTTGGGCTCCCACTGGCCGTCCGTCGTATGGACCCAGGGGAGTCTTTAGTTAGCAAGCAGACGATTCTGTGAAAATTACATTTTTCTATAACATTTGTAATAATAGCGTTGTAAGGTGTAGCTAGGATCGTGCTCTATGCGGCTGCTGTACGTGCCGCCGCAAACTCTAGTTAGCAATCTTTTTCAAATTTAAAGGAAGGAGGAGGGCCGCGTTCACCAGTTGTTATATATTAGATAACGAAGAGATTAAGAATATGGAGGAGGAGGAGGAGGAGGAGGAGAAGAACGCTGGCTGGCTTCGTCCTTCTTTTAACACGTTTTAATTTAAATAGCATGCGAAAGTAATGAAACAATTTAGGGATCGTTCGACAAAATCGCCTTCCGCGAAAATTTTCATTCATCGATTATTGTGATAGCGAGCAATTTCTAAGCCAAATTGCCGTAATACTGTTTGCATTTTTCTCTTTGTACAGATTTCTTCGTCGATAAGAACAATTATTGCTGGACTTGATTAATCGTCGGTTGCTTATTTATTTCTTTTTTTTACTATTATTGTGCCGATAATTGTAGAAAAGTGCTCGGACGATCCTTTACAAGTACTTACGAGTAGAATACCGAGCTAAGATTTTTTATGTGAATTTTTTTTATTGAACTTGAAGGCGATTTTGCGTTTCGGTGTATGTGTGTGAGCTCAAATTTCGAGAAGTCATTCTTCTTTCTTTTTTTCTCCTCAAGAAGCTAGTTGATATACGATAAAGAGAAATAATCAACGAAAGGACAAACTAGTTAAAAATGAAATATTTACTTATGCAATGTACAAATGTTGTAACACTACTTACTACTCAGACATTAAGCGGTGTTAGGAACTATATTATAAAGTGATATATACCAACACCTAAAAAGTTTAAAAACAGCAAAAATATTCCTATTATTTACCATTGGGAAAGCGACCGTGTAAAATACGAATCACTGTTGTAAATCAACAGCTTTGGTTGGTGGCTTTGCCGATAAGTACATAAAGTAAACTGTCATTTTCGTGGGTTCTTTCGTTGAAATAGTTACGATACCACTGCTTCTGCTGTTACAAAAAAAAAGCAAAGTAAACGAATTTCCAAAGTTGATCTTCTCAATGTGTGCGTGCGCGCGCGCGTGCGGCGCGCGCGTTTTTGTGTATGCGTGTGTATGTGTGCATTGTGATACTGACACTTGTACTTGCGTTACGCTTGTGTGTACACGTGCGTTATGTGTAAGTGTGCGTGTGCGCGAGTCGAAAATCAACGCTTATTAAGCGAACAATCTAATTGAAATTCTAAATACGCTTCCGTGGAGAGAAGGAAAGTCATTGAAACGAGATGTATACTACAGTAACTGCGGTCAAAAATTAAAAAAAATAATAATAACAATAATAATAATAACGATAAAGATTATGATAATAAGATGAAAGACACAAAGATGTTAAAAAATAGGCTTTCGATTGTTTTTTACTCTTCGTTCGGAAAATTTTCTCGATGACTAGTCAACTTTTTAAAATTTCACGGTTATTTATTTAAATATTGAAAATTAGAGAAAATGTGCGCAGCAACTGTTACGAGGAAAATCAATAATTGTTTTAAAACGTCGTACGACTGTGCACATTATTACGAAAATTTGCCCGATAAATGCCCGAGCACAAAACCGTCGTCAACTAAAGCAAGACGAAGACCAGATTTGTACGTTTACGATCCGATTATCAATGAAAAGCAGTCAACCTACAGACAATGTTATGAAGCGAAGAAATCAATTGATAGAGAGTCGGAAAAATTTGGAAAAGTGTACTACACTTCGAAACACACTTTGAAGAATCTTTTTGATGAATTTCACAACAAACCCGTGAAAACGTTAACATACAACGATACAAGCTCAGGTTTTTTTATATTATTTTTGGTTAGTTATTAAGTTTTTATTTGCCTGGCAGTTACGTTTGGTCAAATTTTATTTATTAATACTAACACGATAAAATTTTTAATATTTGGTCTCAAAGTATTAAGAAATGGTAATTGTAAAAATTTTAAATTAAATATAATGAATCCAATGAGAAAAATATTAAGAAATTTAAAAAAATTTTAGTTGTACTTTAATTATACAATTGATTACAATTTAGGTCTGGAATATATTGATCCAGGGGAAAAAGTTGGTACAAAATTGCTGAACAATTTTTATAACGAAACGTCAAAAATTCAAATAAACAGCTCTTTCAATGAACACGACTTTCCTATATTTTATTTACCCTACGTAAGTACTTCTCACTCGGTGCACAAATATTTGGGTCGACCTGGATTAAAGAATTTCGACTCTGACGATGATTTTACCGACCAAGGCTCGGAAAAGAAAGAGGCAGCAGCTCCGCCGACTAAACAGGTCTATGATGCAACGCCAAGGGTGTTCTTTAAAGTTCCATTCGGCGGAGATGCGAGTGTTTATACAACGGATTTTACGGATCCTGCAAAGAAACCCGCCTATTTGAGCAATGTTTGGCTAATTCCGAAGCCCGAAACAGTCGATTAACAAAAACACTTTCTAACATTACCAAGATATTTCATTCGTTGAACATTCGAAGAAAGTGCAATGCGAAAAGACGCAAATTTTAGGTCAAGCTCAATTTTTGAATCGAATAGAAATTGTTGTCATCGTAAATTTTAAAACATGCATTCAAATTTTTAAAGAGTTCTGTGTGTGCTTTTAAACGAAAGTAACCAGGGTTAACTGGTTACGTAGTAAACAACGCATGCCGTCAAGATCTTTTACAACAATAATAATAATAACAACGATAAAGATAATTATAATTAAACGAAAGACACAAAGATGTTAAAAAATAGGCTTTTTTACTCTTTTACTTTTTTATTTTCAAGTAAGTTTTTTTAATTTAATGAATAATATAAAGTTTAATAATCAATATATTAGCATTAAAATATGTAATTTATTTTTAATTCAGCGCAAAAGAATAGAAGAAAAATGGAACGACGTTTAATATTACCGGTGATATCAGCTTGACCAGGTTAAATCGAATTTTAAATTAAATTACGATTTTGATAAATTTTTATATTCGGTCGTGCTCTATAGTGAAGTACGGTAACTAATTTAATCTATTAATGCAAATACGCGGAATATTAAAATTAAATATTAATATTAAAATCGGGAATTATTTTGCCGCCATGCGTTAATTTGAATGTCACGTCATAAAATCCGATTTAAACCTATTCTAAATTTTTATTTCTAATTAAGAACGAGGGATTGAGGTAAAGAGAGAAATTATTTTAAATTAATTAATAACGATCTATTTTAAACGAATGAAAATTTAATGTAAAACTTAATTTAATTTTCAGGTCTTTCATTGTGGAATTAAAACGCAACAACTCACCTTGCATAGATTAATTTTGAATGATTAAATTGGAGTTATGGCAAGATAACGTTTATTATATATTGTACAAAATTTTTTTTAAATATAAATACATTTCTATAATATTTAATATAGATACAATTCAACTTGTCAGCACAGGCAACAGTTCCACGCATGACTTATCTGTTTCTTACAATACCAATTCCATAATACAATCACGTTTCGCATTCATATCACAAAATTTACATCGACAGATCTGATCCTTCGTGGAAACTTACATTTGTAACCAAATATTATATATATATATATATTGGAAAACTAAATAATATCTATGGTAATAAAATATCAATAGACAATACGTTTTTTGTGACAAAAAAAAAAACATCTTAACAAAATACATTACAGTAGAAGGAACAGATTTGTAACGCAAATGTATTTATCGTAAAACAGTTATATATAAATTTCGATCTATATTTATTTAAATACAAATGCAATTGTATTTATTTTCAAGTTTCATCGTTAATTAGAATCCTTATACCGTTATAAGTTTGAAATAGTATTTGATAAAAATGTATGGCATTTCCGAAGACTTGACAAACAGGTGTTTTAACGCATAAAATATTAAAGCATTCGATATCAAAAATACCCGTCCAAGGCTTTGATTTTAAGTTACAATGATTTTAACGGTCGTTTTGATTCACATTATTTTAGACCGATTCAATTTACGAATAAGACGTTCGTAGCAACTAACAACTTTATACGAAATACGTCTTAGCAGTGCAAGCGCTTTTATTACTATAGTTAAACCGCTTAGGAAATAATAGATATTTTGAGTTCGTAGTTTTCCAGGGATTTGCTCGAGTAATCCAAAGCTTTGGTGGAAGTTTGGAAAGCAAAAGTACTCGTGGCAAAAATTAAACAACAATTATCTTTGTGATACAACTAAAGATTAATATGCGCCTAGCATACCAATAAAGTTATGA
The DNA here is from genome assembly GCA_018907185.1 of Platyscapa corneri. Lineage (NCBI taxonomy): Eukaryota > Metazoa > Arthropoda > Insecta > Hymenoptera > Agaonidae > Platyscapa > Platyscapa corneri. The sequence continues at coordinate 5,019,139 of JACCHW010000024.1, read as the reverse complement.
GAAGAAAGAATGTTCGATAAAGTATGAAAGTATAAATATTTAGCTGGAAACTACGTTAATTTCGTTAATTTCGTTATTTACGTTATTTCATAAACCGAAGCTTGCGAGTTGCGCTTTCGCTTTTGTTCTCGTTTTCATTTGTGTACCACTTATCAACTGGTTTCAAGCAGTCTTGTGTTGAATCTCCTTAATACGTAGACAAATTCTCGCTCTCGCTCTCTCTCTTAGAAGCGAACATTTTCAATAGTTCTTTTTGTTCGTAATGCACAGAAAGTCACAATAGTCGCTGATAGACGACCGGACGCGGATTGCCGACCTCTCGCTCGATCCCAATTTAATTCTAGAAAAACGCAGCGTCAGCTTTTCCCCACTCCGCCTCTCGCGTGGCTTATACTAAACATTGAAAATCAGTACAAAACGAAATTAAATTTGCTTCGAGAGCGTATAAAAAGTAGCATTTTTTTACGATCGATTCGTTAGGGTCTTCCGCGACGTTTCTCTTGTTCTCGCGCGAGATCAGCCACATCCTCGGCGTCCTGGTTAGCAAGTTGGCCGAGTTATCAGGCCGATTCGCTGTCTGTCGAGCTGCAGCGAGGCCTCGCACATGATCTTGGCACTGGTGCGCACGAGGAAGAGCAGCTGGTACTCGTCGGTGACGGTCAGCTGAGCTCGGGCGCGCACCAATGCGTGCAAAACGGTCGCGCGCTCCAGGTCAAGCCAGCGCTGGAGTGCCGTCTCTCGTTCCCGCGGACCTCCGAGTGTTGCGTCCGCTGGGCCCCACAACGAAAACTCCAGGATGGACTTCACCTGTGGGAGGATCGTCTCAAGCTGTTATTTAAGTAATCAGGGCTCACACGCGTGTGTTGCCCCCTGCTCAGTTTTACTACTGCTATTACAACCTCTTTATAAATAGATTAGCGTTAAATATAATATAGTAGTCGAATGTACATCTATCAAATTGCTTTGCAATAATTCAATATAAGTTCTTTAATCCGCGGTTCAGTCTCGTACACTTTTTCAACTTTTGCTTCAATTTCTCTATTGTCTTTGCCAGCTTATAATTTTAAGAAAATATTTATTATCTTGTCGATGAAGGAGAGGAGGTATCGATTAAGCCTGAAAAACTTTCTTAAGATGAGTGGAGGATAAAGACATTTTTAAAGTTATAGGATTTTACGCGGAGAAAGATTAATTTGTAGCCGAAATTATGAAAAATAGAAGTGACTGTTAACTCTTACCGCTCGATTATTAAACGAACGAGTAATAGTAAATAGTAAATCCCTTCTCTGTAAATATACTTTTTAAAGATATAACGTTTCGGATACTTCGTTTTGTAGTTAAACAGGTAGGCAATATTGGATATTTTGCGATAAATAAGAATTCATTTGCTCTTAAATTGTGTGCATTAAAAAATTACAATTTACAATACGGAATATGTGTTTTCATTCAGGATTAACGGCAGCACTATTTTCTAGATGGCATTTAATTCGATTATAATTCGATTAATTTATTATGAAGTAATAAAAGGGTAATATTAAATTTAATCTCCCACGATCATTTTAACTACTTTAAGAACCTTCAAACCTTGGAGGTGCATTTTACGAAGATAAAATAATAAGGCAGAATAATTTCAGTTTAACGACGACTTTATAGTTGAAGTTTAATTTTCAAATTTTCCCAAATGCTGCGGGGATTGGAAATGCAAGCTTTAATCGATCGAGCTCCAGGATAAGCAACCATCTAATTATACGGATTGCAAAAACTCTTTTATGTAACTCACGCGTTGAATCCTTACCTGAGACAACGTAATTGCTTTCTCGCGCATGAGCAGTTCTTGGATGAGAGGTAGCTTTTTTGCCAAATTAAGCTCCACCAAAGCGTTCAGAGCGCATTGGCAGAGCGAAACGTATTCGTTCTCGTCGTTCTCCGAGCTGTCGATGTTCAACCTGAATAAATAAAAATATGAAATTAATAGTTGACGCGACAACGGAAGCGAACGAAGACCAGCGAGAATCGCGGGCCATCAAAACTAATCCTCAAACCAGAGCCAACGATACGAATACCTTTGGAAGAGGTAGAGTCTGTGGTAGGCGTCCTTGTTCTCGCGGCAGAGGACGACGTTGGCTAGACTCCTCGGCGCCTCCTCGATTCCCCGTGCCTGTAAACTTTTCAGAGCACTCACGAGCTGCAGGAGGACGAAGGACGACTCCCTCGTGGCGCTCTCGTCTTTGCTCATCTCCGCTGTCATCGTCTCCGCGAACGACTTGAGCGTTTTCACTTGCAGACGCGGTAGAACCGAAATCGTAGCTGCGAACGTCATTTTTTGCGTCACTTTTCGAGAAGGGCAACGAAAACGGGCTCGCTTTGACGTAATTTTTACTAGTTCAAGTTTTACCGCGGGAGGAGCAGGAACAGGTTGCAGAAGGATAACGCAAAGCATACTAAACTGCTTTTTCGAGTTCTACTTTTCACAAGACGATTTGCAGAATAAAAGAACGTTGTTTTTGCGAATATAAAATAGTGAATTGAGTGATTGGCAGATCGTATATGGAACCGCACGATAATTATTGATGCGCGGATTACATCTGTGATTTTATAAATATGCGCGTAACGTTATCTGCACACAATTACAGGCACATTGAAAGCTTATCCAGTTTTCGAATCTCGAAATCGCGCGGAGAAAATGTTTTAATTTTTCCAACGTAAAAATGTAAATACTTGCGAAGAAATTTATTGGCTGTGTATTCTGCCGTTTTTATAACTACAGGCTCTCAAGAAAGACACTTGACACTTGAAACTTTCGTGTCGACCACTCGTCTTATATAATAAATATATATGTTAATACCATTAAATTAAAATAAATCAAGCCATGTATAAGTATAAAAACGTACTTCGAAGTAAAGTTAAAAAACGTGCGATTTAACCGTTAAAAGTATTTGTAAAAAAATATTCATCTAAAACATGTAATTCGCGTATTAACGGTGCCAAGTGCAATCTCAGTCAATCGGCTATTTTTGATTAATATTTTTTTCAATAACAAATTAGTTTCCTTATGGACGCAATTCACAATCAAAATCTTAATACTAACAATGACGTTACGATAATTATGGTAGAGACGAACCTTCCGCAGTTTTCCTTCCAGCCGAAGGCCCCATCTCCGCGATGTCCTTCGGGACCGTGTCAATGAATTCGACGATGGGCATCAGATAAAACTCCTTCCGCGAGATGTGCATACCAGGGTCGAAGGCAACGCAAACAGTGACGTTTTGCTCGTTCCAAACGGCCGAGAAGAAAATGCGTCGACCCGTTATCAGCACCGAGCTCCGGTCGATACTGAAGTCGCTGAACTGCAGATTCACGGCCGTCTTCAGTCCACGCAGTGCCGCGGCCACAGGCACCGCCTGATTCGTCTACGAAACAGAGACGATCGACGGTTAGCCGGAGGCTGAGGCACGATTATCGCTAAATCGGTCTACTCGAGTATTAGCCGTTATTAGCCCTGGATCGGCCAGTTTAAACTTAAAATGTCCGCTAATTGCAATCGCGCGATCTCTTTGGAATAATTTAAAATGCAAATAAGAATCGACTCGCGGGCTCCTTCCTTGTAAAGTATGAAATTACGTAATTGGCTCGACGATGATTTTGCATCGATCGAGCTAATTAAGAGTTTATTACCTGCTCTAAAAACTGCGCGAGCGCTTCGTGATTAGCGATGATAACGGCGCCGTAATTGTCTTCTAAGCTGCGATGCACTATACTGCGGCCCCTGCGCTGCCTCAGCCTCCCGATCCGGGACTCCTCGTCCTTTTTCCACTCCGTGGAAAAGTCGTCGAAACCCTTTTCAAGAGCAAGCGATTATTTTTTATCGTTACCTGTTTTCGTTCCGCGTTTTATCAAATAATAGCGCTGATCGGACTGTGACGAACCTCGTCTCCACGGCTGTAGCCGAAGGGCGAGTAGAGCTCGTTCTCGGTGTCGCCGACGCAGTAGGGCACGGAGCTCGACCTGGTGAAGAGCGACTGCTGGAACTTGATCTCGTGGGAATTGGAGTCGAGGGTGCCGCTGTCGGACTGCCTCTTGGTCACCGGGTGGTTGCCGCTCCCGTGGCGCAGCTCGAGGCTCGAGTCGTCGCACTCGGTCGAGGTGCTCGAGAGGTACTCGCAGGTCTGACCCTCGCTCGAAACCTGCGCTCGAATCGTTCCTCTTACACTCACCCGCAGGCGCAACAGTCGCTCGAGCTCGAGGAGTCGACGAACACGCGCTGCGGGTGTCGATAACTGCCGAAGGCGCTTTCGATCGACGCGGAGGGCGAATTTGCAAGAATTTGCCGACTCCGAGACTCGTAAAAATAATCTCGGGGCCCGGGGTTGAGTCGCGCGCTCGATCACCTCTCCTGTAGCAGAGAGCTGTTCCGAAGGTAAGGAAGCAGAAAGGAAGCGGAAAGCGACGTCAGCAGTTGTCGAGAACGAGGAATTACCGAGGAGTCCGAGGCCGGGGGCCTTTGTCTGTCCAGGAGGAGTCCCCGATGTCTCGGCTGTCCGCGCTCGAGGGGGTCCTCGTCGGGGCCAGTTTTGGGGCTCGGCTGGCTCTGTTGGTCCCGCATGCTCGAGGTGCGCCGGGGCTTGGCTGGTGCGAGGGCGCTCCTTATGGCACCTGCAACATCCTCCGCCGCTGCAGGCCCTTCACGCCGGTATCCAATACGCCCAAGCGCGCCAAGTGTTAGTAAAGTCAACATCACAAGACATACAAGACTGCGGTGCACACGCACGCTCTCTATCTCACTATCGGTCGCCCTTCCCTCCCGCCCACTCAGTCTCTCTCTCTCTCTCACCCTCTTGCACAAGCACTACCGAGTTATTGGTCGCGTGCTCGCGGTTGGCGAACGCAGGCTGGTTACCGATCCTCCTGGCTTTGCTACTTTACCTTTGCGGACTTTGGTGGACGGGAGTTGGAAGTCGGATTCGGGGTTGGAAGCTGCGCTTTCGTTCACGTGCTCTGGGGCTCTTACCAACGGCGGGAGCTTTTTCATTCCAAGTCGTTCGAGCAGCGATTTTAATCGAGCATTGACGTTTGATCGGCAAAGTGTTAGTTCGCATGCGTATGCCAACACGTTTGGCGAGGCGAGCTTTCGAACGTGTGCGGAGACGGAAAGACGAGGCTCTGACTTTGGACGATTCGAAGGCAACGAGGCGAACGAATAAAACAATTCGCAATGAAAGCGAGCGAATCGTGAATTGGCGCGGTGAGATCGATCATCTGCTAATAGATACCAAGAGATTAAGGAGGACACGCGTGTCGGCGGCGGTTGCGTGCAACGTACGCCAATTAAGACGATGCGATAAAGGTTAAGTTACATTTCACCAAGTTTCGCCTTCGTTTTTAAATTGATGTGCGCGATAAAGGAAAAGCTATTAACAGGGAGTGTCAGAGATGCGTTCTGTCGAGCGCAGGCAGACGCGATGCAGAATGAAGTTGTCGAAAGCGTATCGTTTAAGAGTAAGGGAAGATGAAGGGGAGAGGGCGGAGGGGGGTGTGTGTGCGGCGTGGCAAATCGGATTTCTCTGTGCGCGCACGAGGACGAGGAAGAGGAAGAGGCAGCGTCGTGTAGGAGGACAAAAGTATCGACTATCGCCGCCGCAAATCCGCAATAGAAACAAGACGCAAATCGCCAGGGAATCTGCATTCGATGCATGCTGCGTTAGTTGCGCCCAGAGCGGCCAGTTAGCGAGAGCGTCTGTGTCTAAGTGTAAGTGTGTGTGTGTGTACGTATAGGCTATGCAGACGAGGCGCCGTTCCGCGATACCGAATTTATCCGCGTTTACGGGCTGATTCACTCGGGGACAACCAGCTTAGGAATCGCGTCAATTCGGAATTTATTTCCCCGGCCCTCGCGAGCTTCGTAATTATCGTTTTCGGATATGCCCTTCCTCCTGCAATGTTTCGTTCGTTTGCGGGCTTTGCAAGAGATTGCCGCCGTTGAAAATTAGAGAGTGGCGAGGCTCGTACCTCCTAAAGACTGCATCCTAGCGCAGCGATCGATCCTTAAATTTGCAATTAAACCGTCGAGCCTCTGAAGGCGTCTAGACCTCTCGATTGCTGTCGCGCGCCGTAATTTATCGGGTCAAAGTTCAAACGTCAACACGTTTCCGATTTTAAATTTACTCGGACGACGTATCGCGGCGGAAAACCGACGAAAGGGATGAAAGCGAACCAGCCCTCCTCGAACCTGCCATACTTACGCGACACCAGCACAACGCGGAACAATGTAAAGCGAAAGCGCCGGCTCTTATTAGTCGTGGTTAACAATCCGCGAATTGCCTTGTCCTCCTCCATCGTATCCTGCACGCACGCGTCCCCCGAGATGCGGTGCCGGGCACGACGTGGCCCTTTGTTTTACGTGGAAGATGAATCTACGCGAGCGGACGTGACGAGGAGACGCTTCTCTTGCCTTTTCTCTTTTGACGTTGATCAACGTGTCGATTCGCATGACGCGCAATTAAGTTGCTGGATCAGTTTGCGATTCTACGATTTAACGTTAATCTCGGGGAAAGTTCGTTGTGGAAGTGCTGGAGGTGAATGTAGTTTGAAATCATTGTATCACAGAAGTCGTGTGTCGAGAATTTTCGAAAAGAGTCTTGTGTTTGAAAAAAATACAAAAAGGTTGATGCTGCACAACCGTATATCGAGAAAATCACAGCGGAATCTTTTGCTTTTGAAAAAACGCAGCTGTAACGCGACTCCGTTTGGAATGACATTTCGTTCGGAATGGCCTCGTTAAGCCGCTCGACACCTCAAAATTCAACAAATTCGTTGTTTAATTGGTCCAGCGGTTAAAACGAAAGCTCTTAATGAATCGTGGCAATGGTTCGTCTTACCGGTTCGAGGTGAACGCTCTGCGTTATTTCCATTCTCGAGTCTTCAATGTTAAATGTTAAACGGGGCAGAGTAAAATAAACGTAAAAAACAAACAAAGCCGAAAAATCATAAGCTAAAATTTGTGTGTAAAAACCAAACAACAAATGAAAAAGGACAATACAAAACATACAAAAACAGCACTAAAACATAAATAAAGGCGTTTGTAATTGACTGCAAAAAAAGGACTTTATTCGGTTGGAAAAAATACGTTTATTGTTCAAGAAAACACAAATTATGTTATATTTGAAATTTATAATTACAAGATTTTCATTCGCTAAAATCACTTAGCTTCTCGAGAACTGTTTGCTATTCGCAAGGCAAAGTTGACTGGTTGACGAATATTCCTCATCTATTCAGCCATTCTCAAACTTTTCCACGCCTTCGTGCAATCCTTCTTTGAATATATATCATTGTTATAAGTCAAAGGTTAACTTCCTAATAATATTATTGTTAAAAAAAAAAGAATACTGCTAATAATAATGTTACGTATAAATATATCATAGTAGTAATTATATCACAGGATATCGTTATCCTCGAGACTCGTGAACTATCTGTGAAAGGTTAAGAAAGACGAGAAAAACAGATGTGAGGCAGAGAGGAAGAAAAATGCATTTGAAATATTAAGTTTGTACATTTCACGAATTCACGAATCATTAAAAGTAAACGACCTAATGTTATTGACAAACAAAACTTATTGCACTAATTATGGAGCACACATTGGACGAGATTTTTTAAAAAAAAGTTATGATTTCTTGCGTGTTTTTTTTCTTCGCTGTCGATCGCACCATTAGACAATCTTCGGTATCTCAATTTTTCTCCCAAAACTGCGCAAAAATTTTATCGTTCCGGGCTCTTCGTTAATATTGCTGTTACACAAATAAGTTTCACCTCGTCAAAATTAATAAATTTTCGTTATCACATTTACTACCTTACTGCTTTTGCTTTATTAGAGACGAACAGAGTTTAATAACAAAGTACAAAGAGAAAAAAGGAGCATTCCACCCATTATTAGGGCAACGTTATAAACATACATCAATTGTTCTGTTTTGTTTAATTATAATTAGCGTATCGTAATTCGCAATTCGACCTGCAAAGTATATTCTGTATATGTACACCGAGAGAAAAAATCTTTGTTCCGATAGTCATTAGTCATTGCAAAGTTATTTCATGACTTTCTAATGAAACTACAATTTAATTTTCCTTCTAATTCATATTTATACGTGCAATAGATTAGATAGTAGATTGCGGGGCTACTTTTTGCATTGCCACTAACCATTACTATTTTTCATATTGAACTTGAATTTAATGGTCCTTAAGACGCACTGCCTCCGAACAAAATTGCATTCTTTCTCGCTAATTTATCGCATTAAAAATATCGACACATTGCTCGCTATAAAATTTATAACATTTCGCTTGTAATGTCTTTTTAAAAAGTGCGTAATTCGAAGTAATGCGAGAGACACAGCAACAAAGTTTGTTAAAACGCGTTTAAAGTTCAAACGACTAATTTATTATTAATATTATAATAAATGAGAAATTATGATTATTTAATAAGGTTAAAATACTAAATTGTTTATCTGAGCTGCGTTAGAAGATAACTTGTTTAAGTTTGTAAATGAAAAACAATAATATGTCAATTAAATTCATAGAGGCTTATAAAAGTAATCGTAATTAAAGAAACTCGTTTAACCTATATTATAATAGGAAAATAAAGTACGTTTCTTCACTATTTAATTGACATACGGTCTGTCTAGAATGTTTTAAAAATTACTATCTACTAAGTCTCGATCACTCGAGGCTCTTTTATTTTATCACTAACAACTATCTCAATAACTAACGTCTAAAATGTATTGTATAATCGTACCGATCACTTTACACTAGGCTGACTTATATTTTATTGATTTTTATTAATTTTTTAAACATTTATTCCTATCGAACATAAAGAAACGAACAATAATACATTTACTAAACAACCTGATTATTTCGTGCGCGAGCTTTTTCAACAAAGGAGAACAGACTATGAAGACATTATCGTTAAAAAATGAGCTAAAATCTGGTCTGACATTTTCATTGTTCTGGCTCATCGGAAAATTACGACTGTCTACGTCTACCGATCTAGTTTTTATAGTGAAAGTTAATACTCTGAATATTCCGTATGAAATTAATCAATTGAGCACGAGAGTACGTTGTTATTAAATAAAATTGCCGTAACAAGCAACTATCTTAGCTGAATCGTCGACAAAATTTATGCAAAGCTCGTCTCTAGGACATAACTTAGAGTGCAGCTCGCTATAATGATGTGAAATCTAGTAAAAAATCCATATTTACCATTAATTTTCGCGTTCCAGAAAAGAAAGTAACGAGCACTTTGTTCTACGCAGCACTTTATGCGATATTGTTATTATCACCACTAGTCAGTCCTACGTAGCGTTTTTTTTAAAGTAATTTATTTCACTTAAGGCACGAATATCTCGCCAATCTCCTAGTAGATTGTTATCCGAGAATAAGATAGACCCTTTTTTCAGTATTTTGCGAAAGATCTCTATTGCTGTACCGTAATTCGTGTTGTTTTGTTCCTTGTGTTCGTTTTTATAAGTTAGTTTTAGCTTTCACATTAGCTTTTACCTTAGTTATTACAATAGTGAGAGAGGAATAATCTATCGATTGCTATCCAATCATCGGTAAAAATTATCGAAGACGGATGGATAAATTGGGAGAAACACATGAACAGAAGGAGACAGTTCTTGTTGAAGACCAATTTTGTGTTTATGTTTCGAAAGCGGTTTTTCCACAAGGGCGAGCTCGGTAAATCCTAAAAGGAAGGGCAAAGATCATAGAGAAGATCAAAGCTCACAATAGACACATGATTAAAGAAAGAGAAAGGCGAATTATCAGCATCTTTCGTAGATCCTGAAGAAGCTCTCGATAAAATCAAAAGGAAAGTAATTTGAAATAAAACGAAACGAGTAGGAGTAAAAAATTATCCGATTAACTGGATCGAAGATATTTATGACAATACTGGAAGGAAGAGTGACGAAGATAACGACAAGCCACCCGAGCAGGGTGGCGGAAGATTTCCAGACGAGCGAAAAGTCCACCGAACAAAAAGATGTCCCTAAACAGTCTGACCAGCAGCAGAAAGAGTAGCGACAGTCGGATATGGAGGAAGACCATACAGCGGAAGCTGATTTCTAGGATGACACTAAAGATGATATTAAAAAGAGCATTAAAGTGCAAAAGAGAAAGCGTACCAAGACAACCACGGGGACCAAAAAGAAAGATAAGGAGTTCAAAAACGGTACCAGGTGAGCTGAAAGGTCAAATTCGGTGTAGCTCACAACGACGAATCAGATCAGTGCTTTACAAGCGATCGGATGAACTGTTTTTTTACGGCTGCAGAAGAACGTGAAGAGGAGCAGAACTGTTCTAAGGCAAATTTTATTTTTCAATATTTGAAAATTTTTAAATTAAGTAGATAAATATTATAATAACCATGTAATTTGAGATAATGGTTCTTTAATTAAATTTAATCGCGAAATTCAAAGTTTGAGAAAATCGACTAATTTAAAACGTACTTTACCCAATTTCTTGATTTTCTTTCGAAGCAGAGTTAATTCTTGAAAAAAGAAATTGCTTTATCGATATTTTGTCAGCACCAAAGTAGTTTGAAAAATTAAAAAATCTCCTGCATCGGCAGAGAAATAAACGCGACAACGAAACATTCGAAACGTTTGCGTATGTATTTATAACTGTGTACAAATAATTATATAACATCCTATATTTGAAAAACGAAAATGTGTACCAATTGCAGTAAAAGAAGTTGCGCAATTTTTTCGAGATCGGCGTCGAAGAAGGACTTTGAAATGAAAGTAAAATAGCAAAAATTGACGAAGGTACAACAGGTGCGACAAATCCTAAGAAATGAATATATTATTGATTAAACTGTCTTTGCGCAACAATAATTTCGACTAAATCCATTTTGAATTTTAAAGGAGTGAGAATATTAGTGTAAATGTAATAGGCCTCCAGTAATACGAATCGGCAACTATTATTATTATAATTATAAGAGTGCTCAAAATTATGTATTCGATTTGTGTCATTTGCTTTGCCGACGATATTGCATTTATAATATTTTTATAAATATTTTCCGATTGTGCGAAAATCTGTTCAAAAGAGCATAACGACAATTTAAAATGAGCCGAGGCCTAAAATATTTCTTAAAATCAGTAAAAAGCCTCGTAATGCGCGAGAGTCTAGTTTTAAAAATGTTGAAACGCAAAAATTAAGCTGCGCTGTGCTCGTGAAAGTCTGTCCCGTGAATTTATCATTATCATTCATCGAAGCGGAGCGGAGCAGATATTATTACATCGCCGTCGCACGAGGAGCTCGTGCGGAGATAAGCGACGATCCAAAATATCAGCCCAAATGTGACACGTGATACAATAATCACATTGCTTAGCAGTATTGTCTTTGCAGAGTAACGACGACCGCCGAGTACTTCGTAACGAGCGATTGAATTTTAATGTTGGCGAATAGTAACGGCTCCTTCGTTATCCAAGTTTACGCACTTTGTTTAAGAGACGTGTTTACGCGACCACAAAATAAGGCACACACTCGAGGTATCGAAGAAAATGCTATTGTCTCGTCCGATGTTCTTCGCCCGTGTCCATTAATAGCCTTATCTCGCTCATCGGTTATCATTTTATATTTTTACGCGAGACATATCTAAAGTACAAGCTTATAATAGCATATAGTGGAAGACTATCGTGTCTAAGCTACATCATACTATAGCGCTTATGGCATACGAGTTTAAGAGCCAAATTCAGCACCAAGAGCGAAAATAATGGTTGATTTAACTTTATTAAGCAAAAGTCCGCGAGTAGATTTCCGGGTCGACTTTGGCGCAAGACTCGAAGCGAGTCTGTGCGAAAATCGTCACACGAGCTGCGAATCCGAGCGACAACAGCGCGACTCCGAAAACTCTTCACTGCGTGCACTAGAACATTATAGTCTTAATACTATCGCACCATAATTTAACAACTCAACAGTGGTCTCCGTTGGTGTTGCCCTCACTGGCTTCGAGAGACTTCGAAATACCCGCGAGCATCGGCTGCTAATTAGCAGCGCATCGCGTCGCGATTCAACATGTTTTAATGACGCAACGCAACGGCTCTTATTACGTTGAGCTGCTCGAAGCCGATGCGGCGCGACTCGGTGCCGCGAGTATTTCAGGGCTTAACTGGAGCCCCGTGGCTTACAGTTGGAGCTCGAAACTCACACACCTTAATTCCAGACCAATGGACGCGTGGCGGCCAAATGTCGCGAGCCAACTCCAAAGATCTCGCGATAAAAAGAGCCCCCGCCGCCGCCGCTCGGTAGGAAGGAAAGCGACGAGTTCGCGTGCGATTTTTTCTGTCGATGTACAAAATTACGCTTCTACGTAGACAGTAATAAGTATGACGAGGAAAGCAGGTGCGAGTATCGTGTGAGTATGGCTGTTACATATAGAGACGTAAACATACGTATGCAAATAACTATCTATATAAAATTATATAATTATATTGCATATATAAAAGGTAAAATGAATCAGTATCAGTATCAGTAATAATTGGCGGATGGCTAAATAGAGAGGTGGCTGTGGATTAGTTGCACTGAATGGGCCTGAACTTACCCAGATTCGCGTAAATCGAATCGGAGGCCGAGGAGCCGCCGTTCGGCTGCCACCCCTTGCCCCCGACGCTCAGTTGCTGCTGCTGCTGCTGCTGTTGCTGTGGACTACGCGGACCACTGGCCCTCGACGACTCGTCCAGGGACTGGGCGCGAGGTGGTGGTGGCGGTTTGCTCGGCCGCGCTGTGGCATCCAAAACAAACCATCTTTCGCACGTTGCTCTTCCTGATTCTGAGGCTAAACGTCGTACGCGCTTTCCTAATAATCGCTTTAGAGCTTTTTCAAGAGCAAGAGCTATTCGCGACAAAAATCTCATCTGACTCGGTCAAGTTCAAAATTAATTTAAGTGAAATTTTAAGAAACTACGCGTCTATGCCCTGCCCAGCTAAAGTAATCACAACGATAGAAGTATCATGACACATTTTAAAAAGAAGAAGAATTGAAAGAATACATACACTATTAATTGGTAATTTTCCCGATGAGTTTAAATACATTGAGAAAATATTTGAATATATCTATATATACATATCAGAGAAAATTGTTATTTATTATAAAAATTATATTGTTCTACAAAACAATATTAATGATAAAAATATAATAATAATACTTTTTATACACACTGAGTAATTTTGAAAATCATCACGATAATGTTAATATTTTTGAATAACTTAGTAATAATTACTAATAATCTGAATGGGTATGTAAAATAATTCAACAAGAATTTTCTATTTACAACTATGGTTATTTATTGATTCGAAAAATTATGTACAAAAATATTTTTTATAAATTAATAATAAATGTAATTAATTTGAAACGGAATATAAAACAATCAAGTAATTCTCCTTTTTTTAGGAACAGCTTCTGCTTTTGCCTTTGTAGACTTTTTCTCGGCAGTTCATTTTACTAGAGTCGAAATCCAAATTGGTTCTGCACGACTTTTATATATCTTTTTAATAATACGTAACTTTGGTCTGGGCGGATCAATCGGTAGTTTCTTAATCACTTCTTCTTTGCGTTTGTTTAACAAGTTATTTCCCGAATCCAAGAGTTTTTCTATTTTTCCCGTATTTGTAGTTGTAACTGTCTTAGGCTGTTTTTGATTAGAGCCAAAATATTTAACTTCTGCTTTACCTGCAGAAGCAATGTTTGACGGACCTGCTGCGTTTGTCTGTCCTGTTCTACCACTTGCCTCTGAAGCTTTCAACTTAGCTGACGCCTTCATTTGTGTTTTCAAATTTTTGTAATATAATATTTTTTGTATATAAATTTTTGTAATATAATATTTTTGTACATAATTTTTCGAATCAATAAATAACCATAGTTGTAAATAGAAAATCCTTGTTGAATTATTTTACGTACCCATACAAATTTTTAATAATCATTATTTATTTATTCAAAAATATTAACATTATCATGATAATTAGTATATATGAAAATTAATATTATTACTACATTTTTATTACATTATTATTATTATTAGTTTATTTTAAAATGCAGTACATTTTTAACGATACAATAATTTATACACACAAATGTGTATATATATATATTTAATGACTGTACCATAATCTAACACACTATACGCATAAAATTTGACCCAAAGCTCCTAATTATATTTGTAAATAGTAAATCCGCGTTGATTTACATTTAATTATCCTTTTTATTTTACTTCTTGTATTCATTGCACGATCATTCATATTTTGGCTAATTTTTCACTACTATCTTTGTTTGTGACTTTATCTAATTTTGGCAAAAATTTTTTTATTGCTTATCTTATTTAATATTTTTTAGTTATACACAAAAGTTTTCGTTTTCCTGACATATTTTAACAATCTACATGCTGCCGCTTTATTTTTCTATATTCTTATTGTTGTACATTTATCTCGAATATTCTTCTTTACGTCTTTAGTCTTAAATTGAAAATTTTTTATCGTTTGCTTATTTAAAAAACAAATCGAGAAAAGCGAAGGCTTGCATGAAAGTTACGTATCGATGAAACTCACATTCGCGAACGTATTTTCCACGTTTAACTGGTCACGTGGCCTAATCCGGGATTCCCAGGTAACAGCTTTTGTATTAAACGCTTTTGCTCGGAGAACCTGAACCGGATAATTGATATTATAATATTGCAAAGGCATGAATTCCTGAAATTTCGTTCAGGTACGGATTGGACTTTAGCTAATGTCGCCTAATGCCTCATTAATATCGTCCAAATCTCGGAAAAGCTCGTTTGACTTTACACGTGTAACAAAGAGTTGTGGCGTCAAAAGGGTTAAGGGTCACTTTGTACCTGCAATTGGATTTGCGACGGAAAAAGAGGTTGTCGCGACGATCCTGACAAGGAGAGGTTGGAAACCAGCCAACGCGTATATGCCACACTTTAGGATATAGTATATTACGTAAACAACGAATAAAATATTTTTTAACGTTAAAGAAATCGGTATTTCCAAATGCTTTGCAATAGAAGGCATTTAGAATAATAGTCATAATTTTGAGTTTACAAAAACCAGGAAAATTTATAGGTTCATTCAATGACAGAATTTAAATTATAAATATATTTTATTGACTTCAACTAATACCTCAGCAAGATCCTTCAGAATCTTGTGCAGTTGAGCCTATTATTCTATGTAAAGATAAAGTCAATCTAGGATCTGAAGGTATTCGAAATGAAGAAAAAGAGAAAAAGATGATTCTTGCAGAACGACTTTTTAATCCTGATAAAATTAAACGCGTCAAAGCTAAAGTTTCAACACAAATGAAGGCGTCAGCTAAGTTGAAAGCTTCAGAGGCAAGTGGTAGAACAGGACAGACAAACGCAGCAGGTCCGTCAAACATTGCTTCTGCAGGTAAAGCAGAAGTTAAATATTTTGGCTCTAATCAAAAACAGCCTAAGACAGTTACAACTACAAATACGGGAAAAATAGAAAAACTCTTGGATTCGGGAAATAACTTGTTAAACAAACGCAAAGAAGAAGTGATTAAGAAACTACCGATTGATCCGCCCAGACCAAAGTTACGTATTATTAAAAAGATATATAAAAGTCGTGCAGAACCAATTTGGATTTCGACTCTAGTAAAATGAACTGCCGAGAAAAAGTCTACAAAGGCAAAAACAGAAGCTGTTCTTAAAAAAGAAGAATTATTTAATTAATTAATTTGCTTTCAGTATATTGTATAAATTTTTTGTACATAATTTTTATTATGAATACCCATAATTGTAAATAGTGAATTCTTGTCGACTTATTTTACGTACCCATTCAAATTATTTATAATAATTATTAATCTATTCAAAAATATTAACATTGTCATGATAATTTGCATAATTAATAAGTACCTATTAAAATGATTATTATTGCTATTACTTTATAGAACAATATAATTTTTTATAATAAATAACATTTTTCTCCGATACGTATATATATTTATAAATAAATTTGCAAATATTATAAAACACTTGCTTTTCTAATAAATTAGACTCGCACCATCTTTTCCATTTTATTCGATTATATTTCCTCCATCTTTTCCGCCGCACGACTTTTTACAAATACGCGATCGAGTAATGAAAAGCTCTTATAATTCGACGATCGTACGAAAATTCAATCCTAACTTTAAAAATTAACATTTTCAATAATAGTTTTCATCGTTGCGCATTTTCTTTCCAACAAACTGCATGTGTTTTCTTCGATTTCTCAAACCAGTTTTCTACTTACCACTCAGATGTTGAATAATTTTTCACCACTATTTTTGTTTGTGACTTTAAAGTTTTGTGATACATTTGTTCACTTTCATTTCTTGCATTACTAAATCTTTGTTTTCATTTGTATATTTCGAAATCTAATTTTGGCAAAAATTTTTTTATCGCTTATCTTATTTAATATTTTTTAGTTGTATGCAATAGTTTTTGTTTTCCTGACATTTTTTCCTGCAGGGCAAACTCCTTTAAATTTTGCAACACCTCGATTTTAATAGTTTACATGCTGCCTTTTTATTTTTCTATATTATTATTGTTGTACATTTATTTCGAATATTCTTCTTTACGACATTAGTCTTAAATTCAAAATTTTATATCATTTGATTGTTTAAAACAATTCAAGAAACGGACAGGCCGGCATGAAAATATAATTGAATAAAATAATAACGAAGGTGTAAGTCTAATTTATTAAAACAACAAGTGCTTAAGAAACGTAGTTCACAAGCACGAAGCGCTTTAACGCAAGTGTTTTTGAATGTAATTAATAAACTGAATATTGATTGTTATTAATTATGCTGTTTGATTTTTCCGTAACTGCTTAAAATGGCGTGGCTCGCATGCAGCGGCGCACGCCACGAAGGTCTTATCCGCTAAAAAATTATATCGTTGTTAGATATCTCCGTTTTTCCGCCTTTCTAATATGCAAATCCAGGAGCGGCGGTAAGATTAGAGCGAACGTACGTTAGGCGTCGGAAAAAAATGCCGAAAAAGGTCGACTCGACGATCGCGATTGGCAGAATTGCTAAGGGAGCGGACGAAAACTCACTTGTAACGTGCGGAGAGACGTGGACGGCCTGCCAACCGTTGCTCTGATTTTCGCTCTTGGAGTCGGTCGTGTCCTCGCTGCAGCTCTTTTCGTTTCGCACGACTTGCACGGCGGCTCCGTCCAGTTCTAGTGGATGAATAATTTCTAGTCTCGGTTTCGGCTGCGGCGTCGACGGAATCTCGTCGCTCCTCGAGCCGCTCGAGTTGCCGGTCATGTCCACGTCCTTTTGGGGGTCGAGAAAAATTAAAATTGCCAGATCGTAAAGATGAGCGATGAACGATAAAGATTTTTTGAGACACAAGTTGCATCGGCCTTTACTTAGTCTTTGTCGCGATTAAAAACCGCAGCTGGATAATGATTATTTGTGGCGAAGTATTATTTGTTTGTCGAACCCGTAATGCAAATGGAATCGCGCAAAGAAGTTTCCGACTCGTTGCGCGTGTTTCAAGTTGACGACGATTAATTAATTAGTTTCTTGTGAATCACGCGTAATTAAATGAATAAAAAAGTTTCAGGTGCGTAGACACGCGAGGCAAATACTCGAAGCGCGAGAGCAACATCTTAATATCAATTCGAGCCATTTCAATATGATAATGAAACAGTTTTCAAAAATACACGATTTAATAAAAGGTTCCGGAATTAGTTTTTGTGGTATTTTCCGAATTTATCGGAAAATGAATTTAATCAATGTCTCGCAACGGATAATTGATTTATCCACGTCATCGGCAAAAATTTAAATAACCTGTTCCTCGGCACGCCGACGGACGGCCGCGTGATTTCACCTTTATATTTCCAAGTTAAAATGCAATTTAGTAACGGGAAATGGTAGCGAGTGGAAGATACGAGCAATTAAATGCCGCAACGTTTTCCTTAATTTGGAAATGCGTGGAAAAGTCTTGGATTGCAAACCAATTGGGCATCCAATAGAACGAATCGCACTCGGAGTTGCAGCAATTGAAAACGGACGCAGTTGCACCGAGAGACACGTCACTCGATCGTTAAAATCTTTATTTGGATTTTCTATCACGGAGAAGAATTTTGACATCCGCACTTACCTTCCTCGAGCCCATTCTTAGGAATTTCTTGAGCGAGAACTTGGATCTGGCCTTTTTCTTTTCCTCGACTAGACGGTCGCCAGCTGCCAGACTGTCCTGCGATAAGGACATGTTCCTCCTGGGCGCAGGCTCCGGTGGTCTCGCGGTGCACGGGTCCGGGGTCTCGCACACGGTTTTCCGGAACTTGGGGCTGCAACTGGAGGCGCGTTCGCGCTTCTCCTTTTCGCGCACCACCGGGCAGTCCAGCTTGGCTTGGGCGGAGTTTCGCGAGAAGAGGTTGTTGCCGTTCGCGTCCTCGGGAGCACTAGGAGGCTGCGGTGCCATACGGCGCTTCGACGACGAGCGCGGCTCATCCTCGTCGTCCTCCACCTCCAGCTCCTCCTCCGTCTGAAGTTTAGTTCGCACGATTATCTTTTTGCAATAATCCGCAGGTGTGTGAGTTTTAGAAGGACGGGGACTTATTAATCGAAACGAAGCTGCATGTCACGTGGTTGACCGCGATAAGGCATCGCGTTGCCTTTGAAGTTGGGCACCGTGAAAAGAGTTTTATCCAAGGGCCGCTAATCGATGTGTGCCGTTTGCACTCTTACCGGCACAAGCGTGCACAGTTAACGTAGCACAATTCAAGCGTAAATAAAAATCTCGACCAAGTACTGCGAATTATTGCGAATTGGCAGCAGAGTTTTGTTTAATTTGCCCGAAACGGGTCCAGCAGCTATAAAGTTTTTATCTCTCCAAATATAATGTTCGATCGACAGGACTTGGACTATTAAGCTGTAATTCTCGCTACTCGCGGCAGCTGCTGGTAATTAATTAAGTGGAAACGCGAATTCCGGAAGAGTTTAAAAAGAGCCGGCACTCACCTGGTGGTCGTCCTTGTCGCTGGTCTTCGCACTGGCCGATTTGAGGAGGTCCGCGTGGTTGAGTTGTCCGCAGGACTCCGTCGTGGACCGCTCGACCTGTCTGGCATCCCGACTCAGGCCCGACTTGCCCTGACCGACGTTGCCGGTCTCGCACAAGTGACCCTCGCTGCGCGCGTGCGCGAGGCTACCGTTGCTTGCCTTCTGCCCGATCCTGAACTCGTAGGCCCGGTTCTCGCTGAGGATCGAGGCTAGACTCGAGCCCACGACCGGCTTCAGCGGCACATTGGGTTTCGGGACTGCCTTCGACTCCGCGGCGGTGGTTCCGTGGAGGAAGGACGTTCTGGGTGTGGCCAGCTGGCGCTCCTTCGGGGGCACCGCGGGCTCCGCGACGAGCTCTTCGTCGGCCTTCCCGTCCGGCTCGCCCGCGGACTCGCGACTCTCCTCGAACGGGTATTTGTCGTTCGCAGCCTCGCCCTCCACCTTGCGCTCGGTGAGGTCCGTCAAGTTGCTTTTGTAGTTCGGGATCTCCTAATGGGCGACGACGAATCGAGTGTTAGACGCTGACTCAGTACTCCGGCACACGTACATTCGTATTCAGGCGCAAATGCCTCGAGGTAAGGACTTGTAATTTCTTTTCTCGGACGAAGGCTGACGCAGTTTTCAACCTCCATTGAAAAGAGTACGAGTGCGACGAATGACTCGGACGCGTTCTCGATGAAAAGTTCAGGGTTACGGTAGCGTTTCTGAACTTTGTATTCGATGAAAAATACAAATACCACCGAGCTTTGCCAACAACTCTATTCGGTTTCTTTATACTTTTGAAATTTTACGCAATCTACGCGGAGAGTTGACGCGCGCTTAGGTTTAACGCGAAGGCCGTCTTATTCAAATTTACGCTATTTCATCGTCTCTTGGAGAATATTCGGCTTATCTCTGTCATTTTTTACTCGTGTCGTATAAAAGCAGCGTCGAAGGTGTGAACGTAATTGTATTCTCTGTTCACTCTATTGTATTAGTATTGTTGCGCGACTGCTTTTAATCGCGACGGGGACACAGCGACAATAATGTCTTTGCAAACTAACTCTCTTTGCGGGAGAACGTTGCAGCGTCCAAGAAAGCGAAAAGGAGCGGATGAACTCTAACGACGAAATTAGGTTAGGGCCCGAGGTAAACGAGCGACCTTAAAAAACAGCTTAAAAGCAAAAAACCAAAGCTCGTGATCGATCGCGCGATAAGCTTCGTCCGTCTTTTGGTTTTGGTTCGGCAAACAAAAATAGGCGCGCGCGCGCGAGAGCAAAGACGGCGGTGGTCGACATCCGTCGATGCTCTTCTGCCTACTCTCGAGTATAATATTTTATCAGCGCAGCCACTTAAATGCTCGCTGCTATCGGTATTTAGTTTCGGTGCTCCGACGATCAAACCGCGAGGTTGTGTTTATCTCGAGGGTAAACCGGCTCCGGCGAGTGGAGCGAATTTATGATTTATCGAGCAAATGGCTCCGCATCCTCGATGGAAAGGAGACAATCCCCGAGGCACTGCTATTTGCGTACGCGTTCAAGGCGATCTCGGCTAATCTGCGACTGCATCGTACCTTGGCAAACTCGGGACTCTCCCTGGCAGAGTAATTGGGCCCGCCTCTCGCGGCTCCTCCGATGGGGCTGAGGTTCAGCTCGACGCCGTTGGAAATCTCCAGGTTCTTGTGATTCCGGGCAGCATTGTGATCGGCGCTCGGCTGGGCCGTGATTCTTGGTTTTTCGTTCTCCGTCTTCTTGATCGCCGGCGTCCTCGCGATACTCGTCGCGCGCTTCTGCTCGGTCGCCACCGTCGCCACCGTCGCTGCTGCTATCGTCGTCGTCGTCGTCGTCGTTATCGACGGTGACGCCTTCTTCTGAGCCTCGAACGTCTTGCGCGCATCCTCGCGCATCACCGACATTAAATTCGTCGACGTTATCAGCGGCATGTCGACGATTTTCCCGAGGCTCGTCGGAGTCGAGCTCGTTATCGTCTTCGTTTTGGCTTCGGATGGCTTGTTGTCGTCGATGGACTTCTTTATGGGCTTCAAGACCAATAACTCTGCTGCTTTCGCATCCGAGATCTCGTTGCTCGCTTTAGGCTTCGTGATTTCGAGGGACTTTTTGTCGCTCGGCCTCCTGTCGAGGAAAGTAGACTCATTTTAGATCATTATATTTCACAGGCCTTTTTTTACGCGTGCTATTGAAATTTATGATCCATGGAGAGCGAATTATAATTTAATCCAGACTTCTCCCGGTTCGATCGAACGCGTGACTTTCAAAGATGATGTGCAGCACTGCAGACTTTGGTTAAACGAATCATCCGATTTCCGCGCAACCTTTTTTTATCGGAAGGAAGATGCGTGTCGATTATTTTCTACTTTTTCCGCGTGTTTATATACGAGCAATTATAGGCAGAGAAGATACAGGAAATCGGAAGAATCAATCGTGTTGAAGTAGCTTAAGCACAACGACGTATCGATAGTTTCCAAACAAACGAGTCTAGAATTCCGATTTTTGTTGCATTCTCTATTTTGAGGGGTGGGTGAGAGCAAAAAAAAGTTCATTTAGCTTTCTCCGTAAACGAGTCGCGAAGTTCTGCCTCAAAAATATTTCCAAAAAGAGAGCGGCTCCGCTAAATTATCGTTTCACAATTGAAACACTCCGCGATCCGCTGACGCTATAACAGTTGAAGAAAGCGAGCAAATTTTTATTTCCAAGTGCGTGGGCGAGAGTCGCTGCCGTATAATGGCCGGTAATGGTCTATTGTTTTGGCAAGCGCGCCCTTTTCCAAGAAAGTGACAGTTGAACGGTTAAACAAGCCCGGTTAGCGTTGTTTGGATAAAGTATCTCGGGCTAAAATGCACCAAGAGCGAGATAAGCGGAATCGAGGGAGGAAAAGTACCTGGCAGTGGGAAGACTGTCGTCACCGCCGAAGGGCTTGACCGAAACCAAGAGAGTCGTCTTCCTGCCGTCGCCGTCCTTCTGCGCCCTGCCCAGCATGAGAGCGCTGAAGCTCTTCACGGCTGTCTTGGGCTCCTCCGCGGTGCTGGTCAGGTTCGCGGTGACGGTGTTGAAGTTGGTGTTGGCGCGGGTCAGGTTACCCAGGGCCCGTTCCTCCTCGCTGTCCGGGAGGTCGTCAGCCTCGAGACCGTTATCCCCGCCGAGGCTGTCCGGGTCGTCGGCGGAGCTGAACGAGCATTCCTCGTCCGAAGCGAAGTCATCGCCGCCGTCGTAGCCGATTATCTCGGTTAGCGAGTCTGGGAAGGCGACATTCTTTCGCTTCGAGCGCACTTGGGTGCTGCTGTTGCTCTCCTTCGGGCGCAGGATTCCCTGCAATAACGGTAGATTTTTGCTCGTTAGAGTTGGCGCGCGATAATTTTTCTTTTCCCCGATGAGCCGAACGGAGCGCCTCGAACCAAACAGGTTTCCCCTGGCTTAGAATTAATGCAATTACTATTTGATTTTACGTTTTGTGACCCATATTTGTTGGCAGTCGGGCAGTCCGTGCTCGGCTAATCACATGCGCGCGCGCGAATTATCAATGTCCGCGGATTCAAAGTGCGCGAGTGTAAATTCTCCGCTGTGACTTTGCGACGCAACGGTCGTTTGAAAATTCTTTGGAAACTGCGTTTGTCGTTTAACGATTCGCCGAGTCATTTGTACAGCCTTGCGAGTTCAAAAATTTTACTTCGTCACACACTCGCCCAGAGCTGCGGCTCGACTTAATTCAAATCGGTTTTTGCAAAGTATCCGAATCAGGACCAGACGTCGAAGATTTGCCCCAAAAACGCAATGCCCTCTTGATTCACGCCACACAGGCGTGTCGCGTCCCATATACGCAGGATGTCGGTCGAGCGAGCAAATTAGCGATACGAGGACATTAAAACATTAAAAAACGATCTTTATCGCGCGGGCAAAAATTTAATATGTTGCGCGTCGCCGCGGCTGCTCGTGGAATCGACTTTTATATCAATGTCTGTTAAGCTTAAGTGCGTAATACACATTTTATTGTGAAAATTATATCGACACCGATCGGATTTTTTGCATGACTTAATATAGTGATTTTAATTAACCTAATAATTTAGCCATTCGTGAACACGACAACTTTCCAACTCGAACCGCTACGCTGAATTTTTCCAAAAAGCCTCCAACTGTACTTTCGGATAAAAACGTTAAAAACAAGATCGCAATGTCCACGTGACTCATCGTTAAAAAAGGCGCTCGGCGAATTTTCGTTAGCGTAATTAGCACAGTTCGGCTAAACTGACCCAGATGTCGGCGGGCGCAGCATCGTTGCACAATCGCTGAAAAAGGCCGAGATCGCGCGCGCGCGCGCATCTTAAAGTTACCGAAATTCCGATCGCGGACGCTAGATAAGCGCCCGTCGTCGAGGTGGAGCGGAGCAGGAATTCCCCGGCGGAAAAACGCTCGTTACGGAGAAAAGCGGCGGCACCCGGTGATTCCCGCTAAAGTGACAGCGAGCTTGTAACGCGAGGGAAGGCGATAGCGATAGCCCGACGACAAGTAACGCGCCGGAAAGTTATATCTTTGCTACTTTAGCGTGACGTCCGACACTTCGGGGCCTGATTCGCATCGCGTCGGCGTCGGCGCTGTAAAACTGCTTTCGAAAATTAGACGATATTTTTCACGTGCCTCGTTAAGGAAGGAGCGCTCGCGTTTTTCTCCGCTCGAGCTTTAACGGTATTGCTTTTCAAAATTTGATCGGATCCAGATCAAGGCCTCGAGAGCCGCAAAAACCCAAACTGCGAGAAATCTGAAAAACCTTGGAATATCGTAAATTAATTTTTGCGCGGATTTATTACAGTCGCCGTCGTTAAACCAAAACAGATAGTTTTTCTTTTTTGCTCGAGTTTTGTTTTATCTCCTAATCGTACTCGTCTTATTCTACCAACCATTAGAAAAGCAACGAAGCAGTAAGGGAAATGGTATTCTTGCTGGAATCTAATGCCAAGCGCATTAATTAAATTTTTGCTCCAAAGGTTGTCGGTGCTGCTTTTATTTATCGAACGAACCAATGGCCAATGTCCCGAAATAATAATTAATTAGACTCGCTATCGTCGCAAAATCCGCGCTTCGATAAGTTGTTATTATTTTAATGACTAACCTTCGAGCAAAGCACCGGATGCACGTCATAAAGCAATAAATAATTTACTCGGTTAAACTAGATCCGAATGCAGGTAAAAGACGTAATAATATTAGGTCGAGCAAAATCATTCGATCTTACAATTTTTCCCAAGTTTGCTTTAGACCTTGAGGCACCTGCGCACTCGGCACTTGGAATAACTTTGGAAAAGCCGGTGCGCGTAAAAATCCGAGCGCTCGGGAAATAAATGCTTCCGTCAAACGCACATTTCGTTCAAGTGCGCCGTTTCCTTTTATTCATCAGCCCTGACGCGAGTCGCAGTGTAGGTCAAGTAAAAGCAAACTTTGCACAAAATTAAACGACAAACGAAAGCGAATCAAGATTCACGCTGTATAATTCATAGGCGGGACAGATAAGGATCGAAGAAAATCATAAAAATTTAATCAGCGGCGCGCAATTACTAAACAAAAGCTGCCGGCGCCAGAGCCGCGAGTGGGACAAGGAGAGGCAGGCGTTTCTTGGTCGCAACATTCTTAACGGCTCGCGATGTCTCGGCTCGGATCTTTCCTCGGAGCTGCGGAAGAGCGACAATTCGCAGCGGACTTTTGTAATTGGCCGCGCGCAAAAGCAGATCCCCGCCCCGATAACAATTTTCGCGAGCACAATCGCGCGCGCTTTCCCGCGACTTATCGCCAACACTAATCGCGTTGCAAAGACGAAAAAAAAGGAGCTAATCGAAGCTGATTTTCTCTTCCCTCCGAAACGCTTTCGTCGCTGTGTCCGAGCTGCGATTAACTGGTGGAAGAGTCAGTAAACCGTCGCGTAAATAAGCTTTCCTCCGCCTTTGAAACGACAATTGGCTTGGCAAAACTCAAGAGCTTAGCTTATCTCGCGCTTCTGCGAATTGCGTCTGAACCGTCGAGACCTACGCGCGAGTGAAGGAACAGTTTTATGTCACGGCACTCCAGTCGCATTCTTCTTTATCAACGCGAAATTTGACACGAGGTTTTTGCAGTGGCGCGCTCGTTAAGATAGAGACACCAGACACGTTTCCCCCCGGCTACCTTTTCATTAATAAATCGCGGAGTTGCGAAACATTTCAGGCACTGCTCCCTTTTTTAATTTTCGATAATTTCTCGAAAGGCCTCGGTGGTGATTACTTAGCCCGATTAGCCCGGAACGAAAAGTTGGCCTTTCGCAATCGCGATATTCCATTCGATACCAGCGCTCGGCCCAACAACAGCAACAGCGCGTAAATTAACATCTTCGGCTGCGATTGCGAACTCGACGGCGGTTGGAAACGAATTTTCATTCGAAGCCAAACGAAAAACTGCTATTTTAATGCTGTAATAGATTCGAGCGTAATGGAGGAAGAAAATTATGCTCGAGCGACCAACGGTTCACAACACCTAATAAACGAAACGCGAGCTCAGCGCGTTGACAAGAATCTCGAGGCCTCGCCGACGAGTTCTGGAGAAAACGAGGAAAAAATCGCGATCCATTCTTCATCCATGACGAAGCCACGTCGCCCGGACTTTTCCCCGCGAATCGCCATAATAACTCACCGAGAAAGTAGCGGAGTCCTCCTTACGCGTGCGCCGTTAATCGCTAATTACATCAGCGATTATCCACTAGTTTACGATCCGCGCGCGCGCGTAATAAGGGGCATGCGATTACAGGGACGTTTCTGTTTACATGTGTGTCATCCTCGTTCGCGGCGGCAATAACGATGCTTCGCTAAAAGTTAGAGTCACGCGCGGTCACCGCAGCGTTACGTTGAATAAGGTTTTTTTTTTTTTTTTTTTTTATAACGAGCAGCAACCATCGATCGCCGCCGCCGTCGTCTAAATAAAAATACTCGAATTTTTCGGAGATGCGTAACGGTTTTACACCGCCGCAACATTCGATGCTGTTTCGCGGATTTTGTTCGGACGCGAGCGTTTCTCTTACTCGCTTCTTGATTACGATACCAAACCGTTAAGTTTCTATTTCACGTTCGAGGGAATGTCGAAAGCCCCTCTAATTGGTTTAATTGAAAAAATATGGAAACTTTTTTGCATTCGCATTACTCGTAATTTCTTCAGTGATGGAAATTTGAAAAGTAAGGAAACTGTTAGGAGTGCTAGAGACTTTGATGTGTGATGTTTCGAATTCGCGTAAAAAATGTTTAATGCTAAATGTACAATTGTTGCAGTGCTTAATGAATTTTATCGCAGGTGATTTAGTAGCACCAAACATAACTTCATTAACCATTCCGAGCTCGGGGTTTTGCAAATGTACGAGTACAAACGACTCGTGTGAATCACCTGGTAAATTGGGATTGTAAATGTGCGATCAAGAGTAATGCAGTTGTAAAGTATGCTTTTTTTTACAATTATCGTTAAAAATTATTTTTACCTCGACTGGTGTAATAAATTAATCAAGCTTCAACAGAAAACGTAAGAGAGAATTTCGTAAAATAAATTCTCAATTATTGTCGTACTTAGTTGAAGCGATTAAGTGATTATTAGATTATTATTTAACGAGCAGATATCGTCAAAAGTAACGAAAGCATGAATCGTGAAATTATATATTTTTAAATTTACGTTTCACAAGTCCGATGATACCGCGATAAAGCGAGTATTTTCGTAAAAGAAGAAGAAGAAGAAGAAGAAATACCGAATCACGCGCAATAATTGCAAGCTGTACTCTTAGTTTCAAATATTAACAATATAAACTAACAAATTGATAATTATCTTTGAAGATTCAGCAGATTGATGCTACGCGTTGCTTAGTGAAATTTAATATAAGGAGAGAATACAAAACTTTTCCTTTACAATTGATCGAGTGATAAAGTTCTAATTATAAATTTATATTAGTCTTGTTAGCTGCGCTGTAAAAAAGCATTCGCAACGAAGAAATCGCTCTGTTCTATTCATTAACATATAAATCGTACGCGTTACAATAAAATTTTTTCACTCGTCGAAAACCAGTTTTTCAATGAAATTTTTCACCGACGCCGGTAAAACTGGAGTAAAGCAGCTTTTGGTCAACGTCAAGAAGCTAATGCCACATTTCATTTCCGAGCCGCTCGAGAGCCTGTGCCAATAAAAATAGCTCGCAATTTTGCTTCCGCCTATTTAGAAAGAAATTTCGAGGAGACACCAGTCGAAGGATCCTTGGGGTTAAATTTGTTCGACCTGGACAACGGGGGCTAGCTACCGTGGAAGCACAGCCGCGAGGATGAGAGGAAATGGGAGTCGGGAGGGCCAGAGGGTTCGGTGAGAAAACACCCCGAGCCCCAGGATCGCGGGCGCCATCGTCGCGTATCAGAACGGCCTCGTTTTATTCGGCCGGCGCACGCGGAAGCGTTCGCTCGCTCAAGGATAACCCAGTTTCCTTTGGCGGACGTTGTGCCCTCGGGCCACGGAATCGCCGTCGATGTTCACGCGCAAGGTCGACAACCTCACCGTTAAGGTCAGCCTCGGGGACGCGGCCGCTGCTGCTGCTTGCCGACTCATCCACGCTGTCCGTGATTTTCTTTTGTCGCCGGCGAAGCTCCGCGACGTGTCTTTCCTGCCTTTTTCCTCCTCCGCTGCGCTGCGGCTTCGGATGTCAATCTTTCGGCCCAAACGATTTTCTCATCCTCCGTTGCGGTTTGCTACGTTTGCCGCGTTTTTTCACTCGCCGGTAAAATGCAAGCGCTTCTTGTTAGCTGCGCTTTGCTCCTTTCGCGTTCGGATGAATGAGAAAGAACGGAAAATAAGAAGAAGAAGAAGAAGAAGAAGCTGGAAATCGCTCGGTGACGTCCGCGCCAATTTTAACGACATCGAGGCGCATTTTACGCATTTGGACTATCGCAGCTACTTCCTACAGTTGGTAGTTTGGTCAAATTGAAAAATAGCGACTTATCAGGGAAAGCACGCGGGGGGGGGGGAGATTTTTTCCGAGTTTTCGAGAATACCGTTCGGTTTCGTAAAATTAGCACTCGCGAGCCCAGACTAAAAAACGTAGTGGCATTTGTAAACTTTGAAGTCTAAATGCCCGTAGATAAATCGCAGGCTTCGATTAGCTGTTACACGCACGCACGCATGCGTGGACAAGCCAGCCTGGATTATAAATATTTTTAGCCGCGAATGTGTTTCGCCGAGGCGTAAAGTTTGACGACTTTCAACAATGAAGAAATATAAGTAATGACACGCCGTCGTTGAACTTCGCCGTTAAAACCTTTGAACAAATAAACTTCCCGTCGTCGTCGTCGTCGTCGTCGTCGCTTTAGCACGAGTAAAAAGGCAAAAAGATTCGCGCGCCGTATTCAATTACGCGCGCGCGCGCATTTCGCGAGCCGCAGAATTTTAATAACATTTGTTAAAGGTTTTTCCGTTGGCGCGATAAGTATCAGTTTCTTTAGGGAACTATCGCCGTCGCCTTGGCCAAGAGCATCGGGGGAGCAGCCCGAGCGAATCCGTCCGTGGAAACTCGTTTTCGTCGTCGCGACCGCAGACATCCATTTCCATATGCAATCACCGCGTCTCTTCCCGGAATATACAGTCATTCTCAAAACTATTATGCATCGGTAATGCGATGCATTCGAGCCAACAATTACTCGGACGGTTTGTCCGATTTTATTGTTGCTATTGCTTTATGCCGCGAAAAGAGATCTTTCTTCGAATTTGCACGTGCCGATCAGAATTTCGACGATTCGTTGCATGCGCGCCCGCGCACGCATGCACGCACGCACGCGTGTGTTAAACCGGGCTTCTCGAGAAAGAGAGAAGAACGGAAGGTTGCTCCTTCTAATTTAGCAAGGCGCCATTCTTTTTTCGCCTTTGAAGCTTTTACGACGCAAGATTTTATGTACAAAGTCTCGGGCGCAATTACGGCTTATGCGACTAGAATAACGAGTGGCTTTATAAAAAATTTGCACTTTGATTACGATTGTATGCGAGCTGTTCCTCGTTTAAACTAGGAATCAAACTGGCCATAAGTGTATTCGCCTATAATTACTCCGCGAGTTTCGAATTTAGTACTGAAATGTCCCGAGATGAGTTATTGTTAATATTTTTGTCGGCAATGGTGGACGGGCGCAACCGTTAACTTGAGAGGAGTTGAATTTACCAACGGATGATTTTAAACCGAATTTACTATTGCGTATGTGTGTACAACACGAGTGAATACCAACGTCCATGAATGCAACGTTCGAATTAGTATTTATCGCGCAGTTTTTTTTACGTGCACGTATCGTGGGTTTAATTGGAAAAGGGCCCTATTTTCCTCGAACAAAATAATTTAAATGTATTCATCTTTAAATTTGAAAAGTCGTGTTTCGCGAAAACTAGTAAAAAATAAAAAACTAAAAGCCTTTACAAGGGGGTGTACCTGCACTTTGTGGGCGACCCTCTTGACGCTGTTGGCCGTCTTGGCGACGATGGGTCTCAGCGCCTCTTGGACATTGGCGTGCTCCTCGCGACCCTTGAAGCAATTGGAGCAGAGTTCCTTCTTCCAGGCGTTCTGCACAAAGTGCCTGCACTGCGTTGACATTCTGGCTACCGTTACCGGCCGGCCCTCGCCCTCGAGTCGTCCCGGCTAGAGCGTCATTTCACCGACCTGGAGCTGGAAACCAAGAGCAGGACTTTGAGCCAAGGCTCTAGGAGTGCGAACGAGATTTTTTGCGGACACCCTAGACGCGGGTTCGCCATTGTTCTCCCTACGATCGAATTGCGTCAACGCGTCAATGCTCCAAAAAAGGCGCGCGCGCGCGACTTGTAAATATTAAATTACCCTCGACTGGTAATGAAATGCTGTAACGTGTAAGTCGGTGCGAATAAAGTGAAATTGTTATGCCCGCGGTCGCGGACGGATCCCTGGACACGTTCGTGCGCTTAATGATAGCACGCGGAAGCGAAGGCTGGGCCCCCGCGATTCATCGGCTCGCAAATGGCCGGGAAAATTATTGCCCTCGAAACGGAGTTAGGAGTAGAAGCTGCGCCGAGAGATGGAAGTTGACGTTGATAAAGCGAAAGGAGCACCGGCCCTCGGGAACTCGCGACATTTTCAAAAAGCGTCGCTTCTCGCGTCCCTCGGCAAAAATGCCCGATCGATGATAACTCATCCTCGGGCTCGTTCGAGCATTGGTCGATTTTGATTTATCGCTCTTCACTCCTTTAAATTTGACCGCCGCTGCCTTTCCCGGTGTAATGATCGCGACGATTCAGCGACTCTCATCGCTACAAGACCCCTCGGTCCTTTCCCAGCGCCTGCGCGTCCTCCCGTTTTCACGAGTGAATTGGAAAACAAAAACAAAAAAAATCTTTACAATCGGCACTCGGATTCTCGAGCGAATTCGATCTAAGCCGAGTAATTTAAGCGCGCGATATCGCATTACACATTATGCCGATGCCTAAGCTTTGTAAGGTGGTACCGTTTGCGCCATGCACGGAAGCCGCGGAGTTTCGGCTCGTTTCGACACTGCGCTATCGATTACAGTGCAGAAATCGGCAATCGGCATCGCGTCTTACGATCTCGAGGTTTGGCGCCAAACGGTGTTTTTGGCACTCCTCCGGGCGTATCGGGCCGCGATCGAAAGCGAAACTCCCGCGTGGGTGTCACGGGCAAGGAGGGGCCTTCCCCCCTCCCTCGCAATCGACGTTAATGCGCTTAACGGTGCGCCAACTTATTCGTTAACGATGCTTGGGCGACGCGAGCAGCAGCCCGTTATCGATGCGAGCGAGATAAGGCCGGAGAGAGTCGCTTTGTTTTCGAATCGGACTTGTTTCGCCGATCCGGCCGGGTAGCCGGTCTTTAGGACGCCTCCGATTTCTCCTGCAGTTGCAAGCGCAAGGGCGGAGAGGCTCGGGGATTTTTCTGACGATGGCCGATGATCGTCATCGACTCCAGTTGCGCGCTCAACCGCAATGCAAAATATTTCCCATTTCTAAAAGCCCTTTCTTTTTTCGCCTAATTTTGGGGACCAGTTTCGAAAAAGTGAAAATGGTTTCGTAAGTTAGGCGCAGTTTCCTGTTTTTTATCGTCGGGAGCTTTATCGTTTGGTTCGGCGAATAGATGTGGTATTAATCTGCGCTTTTACATAAATAATTTCTTAGATTAACAAGGCAATTCTCGCTCTATTGCAGATACTATTTTATTACAAAATTTCTAAAACTGTGGTAAAAATATCATAATTATTATTGTGAAAAGCTAATAAAACCAGTTTTTCGAATTAGATTACACAACAACGTTAATAATAAAATAATTGCAATCGTAAAATTATAGCGTAATTATATTGGTTTAATTTTATAAATTACAACTGTTCTCGTGTGAATTAAACATTTTTCACTTCGATTAATCTTTATCGAATAACCCAATAACCCATTTCTGAAGATGAATATTCCATTAACGTAATACGTATATAATTGAACGTAAAATTAGTAAAATCCCCGCTTTAGACTTAAAATGTCACGTCTTTTCCGCGATACATTTTTATTTTGAAATTAACATTTATATCGCGTTCTATTGTTATATTTGTCAGCGTAGCGAATGCCTAAGAGAAGCTTCGCCGCATAAATATTTGCTTGGACTTTTATAAAATTAAAAAACCTCAGTCACCTAATACAAGATATTCGTCTCAATTTTTGAAAGGGTAATCAGATATTTTTTGCAACCACGGAAGAATTCCATTACTTCACCTCACTTTCTACCTTTGTTTTTAAACTATTATTTTGTCAGCACTGCGTTTTTCACGTTTCCGCTTTAATGCTTTTCTTTCTCAATAATGCGGTCTTACTTATTCGGAGTCACCGCCTGTGTCGCTATTTTCGGAGGATTATCAACTTTATCGACAACTCCAATAAGAAATTGCAGATTTGTCGCAATCATTCCAGCCAAAAAGCGAAACTAGGCAGTCTTACTCTTGCGATCGAACAAATTGCTCAACTTATACCTTATCGATGTAAATACTATAATTTATGATAATTTTTAGCTGCAAATGTACGTTGGTGCTTGCTGCTATTGAGCGTTTGTTATTATTTTAATGACGCGATTTACTTAGAATTTAACATTCGTTTATTCGACTTGAAAAATTTTGAATATTCGGAGTACGTGCTTGGTGTTGTGACGAGGGTCTTAAAAAATTGACAATTAGTATTATGCAAATTAGACAATCGCCGAGTAATTGCATCAACAGTGACCCGTAATTATTCAAGTTTGTGTAGCCAAGTTTCGACATTTTTTCAATTTAAATAAAAAGCTCCACCTACAATTTCACATTAAATGCATATAAGTAGAGTGCGAGCGCCATTACTTGAGAAATAAATAATTTCACGTTCCCAAATATTATGTTTCATTATAAAATTTGTAACGAGAGTATTTTTTCCTCGAAACGTTTTACCAATATACTCCGTGTCATCGACTCATTTGAAAGGTAAGAATTTCGAGGAATAATGCATTTGGAGCCCAAAGTAAATTAAAAAGTTTTCCTTTTTCAACGGGGGCCTTATCAAAACCTTCTCGCTCGTATTAAGAGACCGATTGGCAATACTTTTTCAACTTTGTCATTACAATTTTGCAAAGCGGCATTCAATAATCGATTTTGGATTTTCGTTAAGACGCAAATACACTCTATTGAACAAAAATTCAACTCGTTAATAGTTGGCGCACAGTCTAACCGGTACACGCGCGTTAACCGTTGCGCTTATCTCCGACGACTGGTTCGCGACAAAAGTTCCAACCGCCTTGAGA
This sequence comes from Platyscapa corneri, assembly GCA_018907185.1. NCBI lineage: Eukaryota > Metazoa > Arthropoda > Insecta > Hymenoptera > Agaonidae > Platyscapa > Platyscapa corneri. Next base: position 4,986,288 of record JACCHW010000024.1, on the reverse strand, counting down.
TATACTTTGCGAAAGATTCCGTTTTAACGCTTATCAGGCGTTAAAAGCGATATTGTTCATCGGGTGCAATTTGCAAAAGAAAGGTCGTTGTTATCTTTCCGCAAGAGCGGCCGAGAGAATCCGCTGAAAGTCCACGAGAAGCGAAACGACGGCGTTAATAGGGAGGCTGAGGCCGTCGAGATATAACTCGGTGACTGATCGAGCCCAGCGACATTCTATATCGAGCACCAAAGCGAGGACTAACAACTTGTGACGGGGACCCCAAAGACACGTCGACGGCCCGGACCGATAATTATTATACGACAAATGTCCCAGGGTTTTCCGTTGACTAATTACTTAGGCGGCTTTTTCCTCAATGTTTATCCTTTTAAAGTCGAGACTAGTTTAACGCAGCAAGACGATTTTACTCCCGTTTCTGGCGCCATCGCGATCTTGGGCCTCGTTTCTCTAGCAGTCCCCTTCGATCACTTACCACCATGCATCATCGTGCGAGATTACGAGTCTCGAAACTTTTCATTTTTTCCCGTAAATCATAAAATTGAGGCTGATAGATATTTTTGAACTCCAACTATCCATAACGAAAAATTGGTAAAATAGTTTTGGCTCTAATGGAATAAACATGTTTAGAGATCCAAGTACAAATGACGACAGCGAATATTAGCGCGGCTTTGCATTTGTTCCGAGCAAAGTATCGAATTTGAATTTCACTTCGCGTTCGAGCGAATTTCAAAGTCAGACCTTGGAAGTATTTTAGTTTGCAACAAACGGCAATTGGAATTGAAAGTCGTTCAAAGATTTATCTCGTAATATGTAACTGAAAATGCCACTTAAGCGCATTTTACGCGTGCGATTGATAATTCGATCGATCGAGATTTTAAAAAATCAATACCCAGCATTGATTAACGAATGCACTTGCGAGATAAAGCGAACGAAAAGAAAAAATCACATTAATTCTGAATCATCGTCCGAGTAAACATCTGAGGCGTGTATACACACACACACACGGTGAATCGTATCTATCTTACGCACACGATCGCTTAACATTTCTGAGGTACGCTCTTCTAGCGATCCCCAGAGCTACAATACGATTTTTCATTGCGAATCGGCAGCTGATTTGCAGAATTGATCGCTGATTCCTGCGAAATTATGGAAAACGAGTCGAATTATACCGTGTCTGTAAGTCTATACGTCTCTTCATGGGCTCACGATGCAAAGTTTGTCTAAACGTAATGGGCGCGAAATTACTGTTACTCGGTGCGGCCATTAGCAATCTGTCGCGCCTAGTCCAACTTACGAAGCACCGAGAATGAGTAGCGACCGCGACGATTGATGTCTTGATGTTCCCCCCTCGTGCCCCCCCCCGGCCCGGGTCGCCTCGACAACACTACAAAACAAGATTCCCCGCCATCGCATCGTTGCGCCGACGTACGAGTCGGCGGCACTTCCTTTGACTAATTCGGACTCGTAAAGTTCGAACCATCGAGAGACAATGCAAATTGTCGTCCATGTTTTATCGGTGCGTTTGCAAGTCTCTTGACCGAAATGCCGATGAATGTGTGCAATACGGGATGTTAAGTTATATTATACGGGGGCGATCCCGAACTCACAATTTTCAGCTTAATTTTAATTGCTGCTGTAATGCCAATAATAACAAGTGATTCTGTAATTTCAATTTCAAAAGCTCTTAAATTCTTTATTAGACGTATTTGAATAAACATGTTTATTCACTGGAGTGAATAATTATATCTCTAACTTTCTTTATTTGGTTGGTACAAGCGAGCACTGTACTTTTACTATCGCTACTTAGAAGATACAAGATCGTAAAAATACTATAATCCCGTGGCAAAGACTGACCTTTTATTTTCCGCGATTATCGCAGAGATTTAAGGCGCTTAAGATCTATTAACTATTAAATGAAATTTTTTCGCAGCTTCGCGCGACTCCATTTCTAGCTAATGCATAATTTCGACGTAATTTCCACGCGGTAAATCTTGGAACTTATTGAAACGTTGATTTTATGAATTACTCGCTTGCTTCGCGAATTAAAACTCGGCGTTTTTGTAAATTAAAGACTAAATAGTCGGGAAACGGGAAAAAGTACAGTTTTGCAAAATGAATTTGCGGATTAACAGCCCGACACGTTTTAATAACCTATAACCTATATTCGCCTGGAATTTAAAATGTTTGCCGATTGCGCTTTTATTCGACTCGTAAACTTTCTTAATTTGTTATAAATCAGAATTTCTCTAATTACGTTTTCAATCGGCTGCTTTGTTTTATTACCGATCGCTTGCTTTTATTACAAGAGCAGTTTTAAGGCTGTTTTATTTCTAATTGAGAAGTGTAAAGTATTTCCGTTGGCTACTGTAATTACGTTTGCGTTCCACAAAATGAAAATATAACGCAAGCGAAAGAAAAGCTGCGGTATTATTCCAACGAAGCTGCGTATCGCCAACTTAATTTCAATCCCAACTTTTACAAGCAAGTGCGCGAATTTTGTTTTTTTCAAGTCGACACTTTATCAATTTTCGTTCAAATCTTTAATTTCGAGCCAAATTAATGCAGATATTTACTCGGAGAGTCTCTTGAAAAGCTTTAATGGACGCTTCCACTCGAGTTCACTCGCAGGACCGAAGTAGCTCTTTCTCTTTATTACTAATTCAATTTAATGCCAATGATTGAGCAATAAACGAGAGCTGCTCCCTTCTATTAAAATCGTCTCGACGTTAAATATTTTATTGGATTTCCCAATCGGTTTTCTATACAATTGCGCGCAATCGTCCGCGCGTTTAAGGTAAAACGCATCGAATCATCCACACGCCACTCGTGCCGAGACTTTTGTCGACGTATTTGTCACACTCGAGCAGGAGGAGATTACACGAGCCGACCAGGATCCGCTGGATTTTTAATTCAAGCACCGGTACCGAGATACGGTTAAACGCAAGCGAACAGGTACCTGACTTCCATCGCGTTATTGTGGCTATCGCTGTTATAAATCACGTCTAGCACGTACTCCGCTTCTCATTAATTTCCAAGCCTGGAAAAAAATCAGGTTTCTTAACCCGAGAATCAACGCAGAGTTCAATTGAGCGATAATTACGACGAGCGGTCGCCCACGTGAAGGAGGAGGAGGAGGGCAAGAGTAGATCCTCCGTGAAGGACGCATCCGCAATGTCAGGTCGGGCTGTTGGAAACGCAAATCGAGGAGAGAAAATTGCGCGCTGTCTTCCTGACACACACGTGGACACGCGCGCGCGCACACACACACACACACACACAGAGAGAGAGATGATTTTCCAACGAACGAAGCGACCCGTTATGGGCTCGCGCGCACTCGAGTCATTATCCAACATCTGACGTAAGGCCCGTCAATCGTCTTCGCTTTCTAATTAATCTCGCGCGTACAGCTGCTGCTGGCCCTCGCCTATTCTCTCCGTTCAATGGACCAACGCCAACACTTGCGATGCAACGACTCTCTCGGCGAGCTATTGGCCGCCGCCAGCCCCCCACCCCACCCCATCCCGCGGGGCCTTCTTTATCGGCGAAAGACCGGAACTCGCGTCGCTGATCTTTCTTACACTTTCCCGCGACTCTTACGCACCAGCCGAACGTCTAACGTCACTTTGCCGGAATCGAATGCTCGTTACGCCGATCGAGAACTTCCTGGGACTTTCTAGGATGTAATTCCCCGGATAAAATATCGATCCAAACTCCGTGACCAATGAATTCGTGCACGAATGCAACGTTACGCAAGCGCGTGCACACGCCCTCGGCGTTACCCGCATCGATGAAGTTACACTCGCGCTAAACAAGCTTTTCCTCGCGATAATTGAAATATTATTTTCACGGTCGGAAATCAGAAGTCGGGGGTGCCTTGGAAAAAGCTGAAGGAATGCGTTTCCCGCTGGAATGCAGCCTAACGAATAAACGTTGCGCAACAGTTTGGTGATCGATAAATGGCTCGAAGTTGCGTGAATCGCAATAGAGCGAGTGTTTGCGCTCAATTTCAGAACACATACAAACAATATGCAGAATTAGCAGCTATTAAACTAATTGAAGCCCCGCAAGCTGAAATATTGTGGCAGAGAAAATAACGATCTTATTTGGACTGTTAAAAGCATCGATAGGGGATCAGACAGAGCACGAGTTAAACAGTTGCAGTTGAATTTTCAGCTTTAACTCCTGAAAAATTTACAGTTAGTTTCCCAATGCTATTATTGAACAAGCGATACATCTATCGCTGATTTACAGCAGTTAAGCTTTGAAATGATTAACACGTGGACTGTTATTATGGATTTTTTTATAATTAAATTGTATTGTATTGTATTGCCGGTTAGTGTACAACGAAAGATAAATTAACCGATCGGTCGTTTTAGATATCGGAGCTGCACGAATTCACGGACGGATGGAAAAATGAAAATTGTACGGTTAAAATGGACATTTGCTTATTCCGTTATTAGCTGCGCGCAATGTACACAAGCGCATAGCCGGACAAACTCTACCGTAACAGGTGCTCCAACATTGCCAATCGCGTTTGCATTGTGTGTGTCCGTTTAAAATGTGATTATTAATCGACGAGCAGAGAAAGAACGTCGATGCAACTGCACAGCGTGTAAAAAGTTTACACATTAACGAATCGCATCTAATGTAAAAAGCGTCCGGACAGCGTGTTTTTCAGGAATACAACCTATTACCCCACACGAACGCGTGCGCGCGCACACACACGCGCGAGCACGCGGCTGCAATGAATTTGCCTCGGCGCGTCTCGACTTTGATTTTTCTAATGGCCGCGTTCGATAATAAATAGGTACTTTGTGTATTTACTATTCTTATAATATTACCACCGCTTATTACGGCTCGCGCGTGCGAGTCTATTTATTTGCTCGCAGCGCGAATAATTTAATTTCGAGCTCGTACATCATAAATCGTGTAAATTTAATCACACATTGGCGATCGCGTAAAATTATTTATCGAATGCCGTTCAAGCGTCAATTTTAAGGCTAAGTTTTAAAATTAGTAACGCAGAGTCTGCGTTTTATCGAACAGCAAACACCATTTGACGAGCACTCGCTTGTAAGCTTTGCTTGCGCCAAGCGTTTCGTTGCGCTCGACGATATTCGTGACGTTGCGTCGTTATTTTTTATCGATTCGAGTTTAAAATAAAGTTATTTTTTAACGATGCTTTCGATCGAATAGAACTGCGAGCCTGCCGAAGCTCGCGTTGAACGTATCAGCCAGAAAAGCGATTCTCAAAAGCACGTTTCGATGAAATTTTATTCCACGATGTGTGAAAGCGAAGGTTGATCGAGAGCAAAGCTTTAAAAAATGCGGCGCTGCCAGAAGGAAAGTCGACCTGGTGTCCGCTATCAGGATCGGCACCACTGGAGGCATTCCTGGAAATGCCTCCGCTCAGCGACTGAAAGTAGAAAAGCGTCCCCAAGGATCTCGGACGGTGTATTATACAGTGGCAGCAGCAGCAGCAGCAGCGTCGCATCGACGAGGTACGCGCAAGATGGATGGACTCGCCGAGATCGATTGCCAGGCACGGGGGAGAAGCAAAAAGGCGCCCGCGACGAGGAGGATCCAGATATATCGGGCGCCCGGGTGGACCAACAGGATCGAGTTGACTCCCGCGGTGATGCGACTCCGTCAATCAGGGACATTCCGCGGCTATAAAATGATACCTTCCTACGTAACGAGAGATTTCTGCCTTTCCCCCCTCCTCCTCGAGCACCGTCGGATCTCGATCTTACTTTGTTCGACACGCGAGTGCATTATTCGTACGCGATCTGGTCTTGTTTACGCGCGAGAACCAGACGTTACCTTTTTTCTTTCTCTCTTACTTTTTATTCTCGTAAACACGGGCTGCAGTGTAGGCGCGAGTTACGACTCTATCTAGATCAACCGTCTTTAATGAAAGAAAATATCTAATTGTACAGTAGATTTAGGCGCATAATCGCTTCACTTACTCGATTACAACGTCTCGAGCTCTGGTTTTTCGCCTCTTCCGCTCACCTGGAACAAAAAACAAAACAAAAATTTACGATGCATTCGGTTGGCTTATTAATTAACATATTATTGTAAAACAGAGAAGGAATGTAAAGGTGAGCGTCGGGCAAAAGTTTCCGAAAACCTCACGCCGGTAATTTAATCCTCCTCGTCCATTAAAACTCGTCGCTCGCAATTGAATTTCCAACAAGCAACATATTTTCATCGTTCATCCCGGACGCGAAGTAATTTGTTAAAATATCGTTACTGCGAGCAATTAATGAAAGTATTAAATTGCAAAGATTCATTCGCCAATAAGCCGATACACGTATCCTCGGTATCGCTGGGAAAAATATCCATTCGAGTTTACTGAAGGAGCTCTTGTTCTCTATTATCGATATCCGCGATACTCATCAACGCGGCGCTGCAATGTAATAACGTCTACTCGAGATATTAATGCTGCGATTAGATCGAGGGCAAAAATTGATTTGCCTCGCACCCGTACGGCCGCTGGTGTCATTGTCGAGCTCCCGCCACGTCTCGTGTGCGTGTTAACGAAAGAAAGACGAGAGCGGGGGGGGGGGACACACACATCACGGATAGACCGTAAAATATAATAGGCCGTATTGAATCTCGGATAATTCGACCGAACTCCACACTCCACGAGCCGTATGATACAGATAAGCGAGCTCCCGCGGTTTCAGAAGCTATCCAACATTGGTTGCTTCTGCGCCCGAGCTTTGGTTACAAAAGCTAAGCGGCGTCTCTTATTGCCGATGCTTTGAGCTCGTTAGTTTACTCTTGTTATCGTCTCTATGCTACCAAGCCGGGTAACAGCGAGTCATTCCTCCGCGTTCAAAGACGAGACGCATCGATCGTTAACGCTGACACTGACGTCTGATTTAAAAAATTAGGCGCTTTTGGCAAAACTCGGCGGGGGAAAAAATTTCGAGGGATCGAGTCGCGCGGAGCAGGACTTTGTTTTATCCGCGATGGTCGCAATTAATCGACGGCAAATTTTTAGGGACAACGCGATGATGATGCGTTGCGCGAAACTTCACACCATAGACAAAGACAATTGTTCTTCGCTTATCGTCGGATGCTTTTTGAATTACAAGTCGCAGACAATCACTGCATACATTTCGGCTCCGTAAAACCGAGATTTTGTTTATCCTCGTTGACTATTTTTACGAAATACCAGAATATAAATAATACTCGTCGAGCCTTTATAACCCTTACATGGAAAAATTAAAGTTTAATGGGGTTTAATTGACTTTTCCAGCAACTGGTAGTGCAACCGTCTCCGGGCTTTACCCCCAATTCAAATGTATCCCTGCTTTGTATACTCACAAATATGCCTGCAACTGTAGTAGAGAACGCAATCGTTTTCCAGAATAGTACTCTGTAAAATTACTTGGAACAACAATGAAACTGCGAAACTGTTAATCGAATATTTTCGCATACGTGTACGAACCGGTCGCTGTTGCGTTATTGGCCGAATTTCGCCTCTTTGACGCCTGTATTCCAATGCGAGTCGCGTGCGCCGCTATGCGCTTTTTTATTTATTAAATTAAATGGAAAATGGGCTGCGAATGCAAACGGTGAAGCTTACGTGTTTAGTAGCGTGTGGCAGAAGGAGACGGTACTGGAGAAGTAAAGCAACGCGAGTGTATTCGCTAATTATGTCGAACAGCGGAGAAGACGAAATTATTAAAATTCTCACGAGGCCACGCGCGAGCGATATTAGAAAATTATAAAATTCGAATGGAAAAGTCGCGAGGCTACGATAGACGTAAATCAATAACCCCATAAAAATAGGAACAGCGCGGCTTGGATCTTACAAAACAGCACTTTTCTCTATTTGCGTTAATAATATCCAAGTCGTTTGCATTTTACATCTGGTCATACTTCGCTGCTTCGCTCCACCAACCAAATATCTTTTACTCGACGCGGGCCGAGTTAATTTTCAATTTCGTTTTCGTTCTCGTTTTCGTTTTCACGTTCGTTGCGCACCCAGTCCTTACTCTTCGCCTCGTAAAATTAGGCCGCGAATTTGGCATCGCCGTTTCGTTTTCGTTATCGCCGTTTTCAAACGTCCACGTACTGTTAATAGATAGTGGAATTGACTTAAAGTCGGTCGGGCTCGAGAGCAATTGCGTTAACGACGAGTGTCGCGCGACTAACCCGTCCAAGTTCTCCTCGAAGAGTCCGGAGGGTATCGCGCGGCTCCAGCCTCGAACGCAGCTTTTAGGAAAGACGCGCGTTCTTTTTCGTCGACGGGCGCTCGTCGTTTTTCGTATTCGCGAGGCTGAGTAGCAGTCGATCGAAAGAAGCTCGGGAAGAAGTAAGGGGGAGGGGGCAGGGGACCGCCGCAGGAGGGGAAGACGACCTCGGCACTGAAATTCCAAACACGGAAGATCTAGTCGCATTCCAGCGTGTCTTTCTCGGCTCTGCTCGGTTCATCGACCCAACTGGGCCCTGGCGATCGAAATTCCGGCCCCGACTCCGGATCTTGCTCCGGCCCGTTAGCGCCTAGTGAATAAGCGCGCGACGGCAGCGAACGCGTGTACTTTGCCTCGTAAATTCAGCGCGCACTCGGCTAAATGACCGCGTGGCTGCCTGCCCGAGAAGTGGGATCTTCCTCTCTCGCTCTCTCAAGCGGGCCGCGAGCCTTTGTTTCCATCTGCCTACAATGGATCATGGAAATTATGAGCGCGGAGCAGCGCTGCATCGCGGAAAAGCGTCGAAAATTCTGGAGCAGCAGGTGGCGCTGCGCTCGCCGAGGCGCGGCCCCTTAGCCTACGAACGCTTGTAAACTCGACGCCGATCTCGAGAAAATTCGTGCGATCTAAGCGTTGGTACCCACGCATACGCGTGCAAATAAAACCGACATTACGCATGCCGAGAACGAGTTTTTCGTTCGTGGCCGCGGAAAACTACTTGTCCTCCTGCGCTTATTCCTCCAAAATGCCGATTTCTCCTTTATTTGTACGTCCGTTCGATCGAGCATGTTTATTGCTTATTAAGCTCTTCCTTAGACGACCAATACTTGTCGATTTTACAAGCCGACTACAATTCGTTCGAAAAGATTAATTCACTTTTTTATTCGAGCGCCTAGTTTGGCGCGTTTATCTTTATTCGTTTCCCCTTTAACTGGACTAGCAGCTACTTATTAGCAATTGTAAAGCCTTCATTTTTTAAAGGTCGATGGGAGGGGGAGTTTCAAAGAACACCGTAGGAGGATCGAGGAAAGAAAAACAACGTTAACTGGTCGAAACTCGCGAGGGAACGAGTCGTCTGGTCCTCGACGGACGGTTCGCGGCGATAACGAAAACCGCTTGTAAACAAAATAAAGCTTTTTTCGAACAACATTTTTTGCATTTTATTATCTCGCGTAAAAGACCCTAAAACATTCGTAAGCGAATTTGAAACAAATTAATTCCCTCCAAGTGAAAAAGCGCGTTTGGTTTTATGAAATTAGGCTCGAATAAAAAGATGATAATATCATTTCGAGAATCCCGCGCATCGTCTGGATTTATAGTTGTTCATTTCAATAGCTGGTTTGACGTAACTGTTTATCTTTTGCCTCTGCGTGTTTTACGAGGATCAGACTTTTCGATTTCAGCTTTCAATTGGTTTTTTTCTTCCGTAAAGAGCAAGTGCACCGTTTTCTTTGCATCACGCTTCTCTCTCTCTCTGTCTGTCTTTAAAACGTTATAATTATGTAGAATATAATCGACATTATCGAAATGATAATTTTATAGAGCAAGAAATCTTCGTAATATATACTGATTAAAATTGCAAATATTTCGGCTTACGGTAAAGTATTTATAATGAGCGAATAACTGAACTCGGTGCAAGTTTACTGTCGGTGTAGTTTTCTTCTTCGCGTATCAAATATATTAAATAGTCGTTAATCGTGGTAATCGGAGATAAATTCGACATTTTTCGGCTTGAACCAGCTTATTATACTTTTTAAGTGGAAAAGAAAATAACGTCGTTTACATCGTGTATAAATTTTAAAAAGGAAACTCATTGATTCCAAATTCATTGATAAATAAATCTATTTCAGTAGGCCGATTTCGAATGAGAAATACTTCAAGTTTTGCTAAAAGTATTTGTTAATTTATTAATCCATCTTGATATACACCTAATTATATAATTTTAATATATAATAACATACGACTTACTCGGTTATTTACTCGTACGTTTCCTGCAAAGGTCTTTACGTAATTTTTATGCCAAAAATTAAAGCAACGCTATTTGTTAACGAGCGAGAAATGTCGGGGGGGGGGGGAATGTTCGAGGATAGAATCGGCAGCTAATCGGTTACACAATCACAAATCAGCAATTAATAATTCGTGATGAATGAATGACGCGATCATTTTTTACGATGCTTTTAAAAATTCAATATTTATTTCATTACTCAATAAATTTATCGGATAAAAGTCTTGGTCTAAAAAAGAAACGAATATTGAATCGGATTTCATTCAGTTTCATTTTTATTATTTAGATTTAGACACGAAATGTATAAAACAAACACCATAGAATGCGGCTGCAGTAGATTTTATATTATTTCTTAATTTTAATAATGTCAGATCTTTGTTTTATCAATGAAATAACATTATTGGTAACGCGCAATCGCTTGGCTTCATTTCAGAAAATAAGTTTTGGAACACAATTAAATTCCAATGAATAATCTCCTTATTAATACTTAAATCAGTTGATTTTAAATTCGTCTTGTTGACTCAAGCGCTCAACCGTGAGCCATACCCTTGGAAAATAAAACAAAATAACGAACTTAAATCTGCAACTGCCCGAAAGCGATCCGCCGGCGCGTTCTTCGCTTTTAAAAATACGAATCGCTTAAAAATCTTGCCCGAAAGTGGGCCTGACTTTCTCACATGCGCCGGATGACCCCGAGGCTACGACAATTTTGCGTTTTAGGGCCCGTCCCATCCGGCCCACACTCTTTAACCGAAGTTCCTCGCGCTTTCGCTTGGCCACGGTTTTTCGAACAAAGAGTTGCTTCGGGCATCGCTGCAGTTGAGTGAGTGAGAGAGAGAGAGTCTGTATCGCTTTTCTCAGCATACGAGCTGCGCTGGTTCCTAAACGAGAGCACGAATCAACTTTGGAATAATTTCGAGCGACGATATGGTGCGTTTCTATCACCCGTATTGTCCTCAAAATTAATCGATTAATTAAATCAACTTTCAAGACTCCGCATCGCGCGACGTTTGTCGTACAACATTCAGCGGGCGATTTTGTTTATTATCATTATCATTGTTAGCTCGTAATTTTCATCATTTGCAGCATGAATGTAAGAACATATTTTAGATGTTAAAAACGAGAGAAAGCAAGAAATTTTTTCTCATCTTATTCACGATATTGCAGTCTTTAAATGGAAGCGTGTTATTTTATCCCTTTCAAGGACGCCCGTTCGCTGTAATTCGCACAAAAAAAAGCTAAAAATTTTCATTTTGGACGCTCTGTCATCGAAGCCTAATTTAAACATCGGCACGGGGTCGTACGCAAATTAAATCGACTATTTATGTTTCCAGGGGAGCTTCGTACGCGCGACAGGCGAATAAACGTTCTCCTCGCGTCGTCCTTTACGAAACAAATCGCCAGACACATTATTCCGTACCTTTTACACGCTTAAATATATCGCGCGCCTCCAAAACGGCAGTTTCAACAAAAGCGCATTTACATCTTTGAGATCTCAGTCTTTTAATTGAAACGCAACTACTGTCGGGTAACTGAGTTGCCGCAAAGCTTTGTGCGTAGCTGACGCGAACTCCTTGAAACCGCGACTTTAGCATTTAACTTGTCGCTCCTTGCGTCAGAGTCGCTCTCTCGCAAATCTCTCGCGCCGTTGGTCGTAAGCTTGGTACGACTGGAGCTGGAATGGCGATCCCCAGCCTCGTGTCACAATTCGCGACTCAGCCACCTGGCAGGATTAATCGCCTCTTATTTTTGCACTCGCGCCAACTGCGGCCTTATGCCGCTGCGACTGCAAACGCTTCGCCGAGCGTTTCCTTGACGCTATCAGTCACGATGTGCATTTAAACGTGCGCTTCGCGTGAATCGCGCGTAACATTTTCCCCCGTTCCACCTCTTTCTCCTTGTTAGGCCCCTCGCGGGGCATTCGCTTTTGTTTCCGGTTTTGAAATTGTAATGAACACGATCGCTGCGCTTGATTCGCCTTTTGCATTCACGAGTCCGTATACAAAGCGAAGCTTTTGCTCCGGGTTTTTTTTTTAATTTTTCCGCGCGCGCGCGCAAAGTGATTTATTTTACACTGCGCCGCTCGCTGAATCCGTCGCGTAAAGCAATTAGTTGGCTAAACTGGTACTTTTTACTACTTCGAAATGTATTAATGTTCCTTATAAAACATATTTTATCGAACGCAATTACAATTCTACCCTGTTATATGCCGTATTGTTAAAACTATAGGAGCGAGCGCAGTTTATCAGAAGTGGCCTGCACGTGAACGCGAACCAAACTTACTTTCGTTCATTTTTAAGCGAAAATTAGAATAATTGAGCCATCGTTGACGCGCAGCGTGGCACTTAGCAATAAATATAATAAATATTGTTTTTAGTTTTACTTCGCATCCTTCGCAAGAGTTATTGTGAAATTGATTCCAAATGTACTAAATTCTGTTACATTGTGCCTTTTTGCCATAAAAGATAATATTTTAAAAAAACAAGTTACAACAATACAATCTAGGGAATTTTGCAAAATTAGCTAGAAGTCGTAAGCGTTATTTTACAACTACAGCTCCTAATGGTACTCTAGGACCACCCTAATAAACACACATGATATTACACATACAAGGCGTGATTAGAGGAAAGCAAGGCTTAAAGTTAATAACAACAATTGGCCTTTTTCGAAATACCGATACCTGCAAAAGTGGGAGAGGGGAAGTCAAAGGCTATATATAAGCAACCCCTTGCACATGGAAAATCATAAGTTGTCCTGCTATCGGCCAGTTCACTAGCGTCGTATTTGTGACAAAGTGCTTATCGTACCGAGCGTCATGGAGATCAAAACGAACTTGTGGAAGATCCGCGAGCTAAACGAGTTGCGTGAAACCTATTTGAAGCGAGCGCACGAGGCTATAACAGCCGTAGCCAGAGATCGCGAATTAACCGAAGCGGAGGAGAAAACGCGGCTCGCGGAAATAGAGTATCTGTACGAACTCGTACGCCGGTTCGATAAACAAAGACTAAACCTGTGCATGCTAACGTACGACCTGTTGAATCGAGACGATGAATTGATGAAAATGTTCATGGAGCGGGGCGAAGAATTGCTTAATTTACTTGCTCAACATCGGCACGAAGAAATTTGGAACACGAACTGCGTTGAAGTTCAGAACGTCGACAACGTTGAAACTATTGAAAGAGGTAAAAAAATGGACAACACCGAGGAAAGCAGCGACGATGAGTGTCGCAGCAGCAGCAGCAGCAGCAGCTCCAGTTTTGTCGACAACCCTCCCGAGATAAAGAACGCTCCTGCAACAAATACGGACGATCCCTCCGACTGCTGCACAACTGCCGAACAGCAGTGCGAACCGATAAACTACAGCATTCCGAAAGCCAAGGCCGGTCCTTCAACAAGCGACGCTGACCGTCGCACAAACGGCCTGGAGAAGGCTGATCTAGAAAATTATTGGCAGAAGCCCGTCGACGACGAAAACCAGATGGACTACGACTCAGACTTAGACTTGGATTTTGTATTGAAGTCTCCGCCGAAGAGACCCCGAATGTCCGCAGCCTCGTACTCACCCGAGCAGCCCGAACAGCCCGAGCCCGTCGACGACGATCAGGACGACAAACGAGTGTTGCATTTGCCGTCGTCGGTATTTCGGACAAATCATCCCCTGCGATGACTCGATCGTAAGTGTTTTGTTACATATTTATCCGAATAGTCTTAAATAATAGCAAATGATATAAGTAAAATATATAATGCACGGATGAATAACCATTTTTTTCTTTCTATTTCAGTGTTCTGAATAGCATCACTACGAATGTGCTCGCATATTATAATAGACAAGTCGTACTGCTGCATACACACACACACACACACGCACACGCACGCACACAGTTGCACAAAAACACAATAAGACGCGCCAACAACGTTCAGATTTTTTGTTCATTCTTTAAACTATAAAATTTTGTATAATCTAGTCTTTTAACAACAACTTGTTTATAATATTGAACAATCTTACGTCATAATGTAACAACAATTAGATACATTTTTATGTTAAAATAAAACCTATTACTTTTTCATATCACTGTAACCTTATTATGAATAAACGTCATTTTCCAATATCTCGTTGTCCAATAATTTTCCTTAATTATAATAATTACAGTCCTCATTGATAAAAAAGTTGCTTTTGCTAAAATTCTACAGATTTCTTCCATTAAATCAATAGAAAAACCAGTCTTAAAAAATGCTTTTATTTTTTATCGTTCGCACATTCGCCTTGTCAAGATAAATTCGTGTTTCATAAATTATTTCTAAGTACGTATATCTAATCTACACAAGGTAAGTAAATTAATTGTGGCGATCAATATTTTCTATTGACTTTTGTAAACAGAGATATTTTTTAATACTTTTAATTACTTTTGACTAATTACATATTATATAAATACGATTGGAAGTCGCATTTTTTAAAAATTAAATTACTCTATTTAAAGATAATATTGCAAGATATAATGAAATGTTACTATGGTAAATTCGTCATAAAGTTAAAAATTAAATTGATGACGTTAAAGGTAATAGTCACACTAGCAAGGGTAAGTATAAAAAACAAAAAATGCCGAGTTTGCAATAATGAAGATGAAACGTTAAAACATATTTTTGAAAAGTGGAACGTTACAGGGAGTAGCAGTAAAGAATAAAAAAAAGGTTGAAAAGGATAAAATTTAAATCTTAATAAGTTATTTAATGTACATGTATGAATTAGAGAAAGAAAGAAATTGAAGAAAGAAGGGAATAAAAAAAAGTAGTAATTTTTGTAGATGAGAAAAGAAAGCAAATTTTAAAATGTGAGTATAAATGTAAACATTGTTCACGAGTAGAATAACGATAACAACAATAACGAAAATTGTAATGCAATTCGTAAGTGATTTCGCTAAGAAAATGTCGAATTATCGCTAAATTACGGGTTCGGTTGTGCATTGCGTATCTCAATCGAACAGTTTTTGCTCAAATTAAATTGCAATCTTGGCATAACAGCGTGAGATTGATACGCTCTCGTGCTACTAATTTCCTACGTCAACAAAAAAGGAAAAGGAGGCGAAAACACTGCCTCCTTAGTTTACGATAGCATTAAATGGCGAGATGATTTTTTAAAGCCGCGTTTATCTCCGGCTCTTTCGTTATAAGCTACAACAGCCCGCGCACCGAGTGGCGTTCCTTTGTATCCGCGCGCCACGAGGAAGACTTTTAACTTTTAATTCGGAATGCGAAAAACTTTAAACTGAGAATCTGATACGGCGATACGGTGTGCCAAGAAGAATCACGCGGCAGATTTATCGACAATAAACATTTTAAATGCCGCCGAGCTCGTGTGGCTATTTATCCGATTTTACTAAACACGCAGCAGACGCGCGCCAACTCGGCTCTCGAGTTTTTATCAAAGTCGCGAGCTCGGCGGTTTTACTCGCGTTTACGATTAAATTTGCGCGCCGGACCACTTGTTGCGCGATCTCGCCGAGTGCGTTCGCGAGAAGGAC
This sequence comes from Platyscapa corneri, assembly GCA_018907185.1. Classification (NCBI taxonomy): domain Eukaryota; kingdom Metazoa; phylum Arthropoda; class Insecta; order Hymenoptera; family Agaonidae; genus Platyscapa; species Platyscapa corneri. Next base: position 4,970,554 of record JACCHW010000024.1, on the reverse strand, counting down.
ATTTAGCCGATGGAAGCTAAGCCCGCTCGCCTGCTCACCTGCAGGAGTTATTTATTAAAACCGACTCGCTTGCAAACACGTCGCCGAGAGGAACCTGCCTCGTACTTAAATATTTACCATTGCGAGTCTCCGCCACTTTCGCGAACGTTATCGCGGACACATTCCCGCTCTCAGCGGTAAAATGTCACTTTGCTCGCGCCGATCGCCAATAGGATCGGATGATAATTGAAAAATCCACGCCAAGCTGAGGACGCGGGATGAAAAATCGGCTGCTCGATCGCCAACACACTCGTGGATAAACTAGGCGCGAGATCGCGTCGGCAGTTTGCGTTACCGCCGCAGGCGAGAAATGCCGCAGTCCGGCAGAGGGTAGATGATAAAAATCGCGAGCGCCGTCGGGACGCAAAACGGGAAACGCAATCGATGTCACTGCCGGCAGTTTCGCACGCACTCCTCTTGAAATCGGAGACGGGAACAAGAAGAGGAGGAATCGATGCTGCAAGAGGATCCGAGCGACGCGATGGGACGTGACCGACACACGACGTGCTTAAACTTTCTTACGCATTGCCGCGAGGCACGGAGCGACGCACAGCGACGCGCACAACACGTGTATGCGCGAATCCACGACGCAACGAGCAACTCCGCCTCCCCCCGGCGCAGGAAGACGCACGCGGAGGAGAGTCGTCCAAGGCCTCGGCGGCGCATTCCACGGCGCTCGGTATGCGTGTCCGCACTCTCGACTCGCCGGAGTGAGAACGGCGTCGCTCCAACTCGGCGAGTCGCGAGCTCCCATTAACTGGAGTGTTTTCAGTGTCAATCAAATTCGCTCGCGCTCCCGCTCCTCCGGGGGACCACCACCTTTAGAAAGTCGCCGACGACTTTAAAGTGCGTATCGCACCGCGTCTGGAATGCAACTGCTCCGGCATTGAGAGCGACGCGAAAGGTCATCCCAGGAGGAGCGTTTCGAGTCGCTGCTGCCGACGCCCACCAGCGCGTCTTCTTCGCGGCCCGATCCCAAACAAAGGCTCCCCTTCATCTCGCGCTGCTGCTCTTAGCTCGGGACGAATTTGGAGGCTTGAAATATGCGCCGCGACAGCCGCCGCGTCCGTTGGCAAACAAAGAGGCGCGCGAAACAATACACGAGCGCGGCGTCCAGCCTGAGCGAGACGCGAGATTCTCCTCTCTCGCGGAGATGGCGCAGATGGAAAACGCGACAGCCGCTCGCTTTTGTTTGTCGCTGGTTGGAGGAGGCGCGAGGCGTCGGCGGCGCCGCTGCTGTTTTTCAACCGCAACTCAGCTTCCTCCCGGTTCTTCTGCTCGCCCCAAGAGAGTCGGACCTTTTTCAAGGAGAAGCCTCGCCCCCCTCCCCATTGGTCCGGAAAAGTCGTCTATCCGAGATAGGGTCGGTAGGCCGCAACTGCTAACGCGCAAAGGAACGATTAAAAGAACAGGCGAATAGCGCGCGGTGAAATTTGCAAACTCTAATAGCGCGGAGCGTAATCTTGGAAGTGCATCCAGTCTCTTAATCTCCGGGTAGGAGCGCCGCGAGAGCGGCAGCCTTAAATTTCCATGAATAAGTAAGGCTCGATCCAAATAGCAGTGGAGAAAAAGAGCGCGCGGCAACAATTGGCATTCCTCGGGCGCGCGGCAAAAAGCGAGAAGCACTTGCTCACCCAGAAAAGCCGAGTTCTATTTTCCCATTTCTGCGCGCTCCGGCGGATAAAGACTTTTGCGATTTCGCAGTCGAGGGTGGGTTGTGGATTGGCTCGCGCTTCTCTCGGCGCAGGCGTTGCTCCTCGTCTCGACGCTGGCCCCGTTCGCAGCGATCGCCTCCTTTTGATCTCTGCTCCGCTCGCTCCGGTCGCTCCAGTCAAGCCCCCGCCACTTCCATTGTTAATCCGTTCTGGTTATGGTGTTCGTGGAAATGGCCGGTGATCGCGTCTCCTCAGCTTGGAAATACCCGTTTTAGCTCGAGAGTTATTGCCGCGTCTGCTCGTTTGCAGTTTTATTAAATTAGTAAATCTCGAGGCACTTTTAACGAGCGCTTGTGCTTCAAACGAGGTTGCCTTTAATACCAAACGGATAATAATTTTCTTCTATCGTCTCTTTATTCTTCAACGTAGCGCGACTCTTGTTGCTTTAGATAGACGCGCCTATCTAATTCCCCTTTAACGAATCCGCTGATTTAACGATTTAATACCGAGCAACGCGGTAACGATTACCTTTCTGTTTTGTTGCGCGTTCGTTCGAAGCGCCGATAACGTTTATTCCTCGATTCCCAATGCGGCGGCAGAAATTTTTTAAATTGCCGGCGTCGCGGCGCTCCGCGTTCGAGTGTCCAACCTAGCCCGACGCGTCGCTTATAAAAGTCTGCGAACGCGAAAACGCGCGTAGGAAAGGCAGAGACGACCAAGAGACACCAATAGACGCCAGCGATAAAAAGTTCGATTACATTATCATTTTAATGCTCGTCCATGTTTAAAATAGACTCTCGGAATTTCTCGCGATAATCTGCTTGTATTATCATCTGTAGCAGGAGGAGCTGCTGTTAACTGTTGTATGGTAATTTGAGTGCTTTGATCGCAGCCAATGCCCCTGTAATAACGTCCGATTAATGTTTGCCGCAATCGGTGCAAATAAATGTACCCGTGAAGAGGCTAAAATGTTGCCTGCGACATTCGGCTGAATAAAGATCGATTGGCTCGAATGCAAAAATATTTGCGTGGAATTCGGGCTCGCTTACCTCGCGTAATACAATAATCAAGTATTGTGTAAATATTTGAATAAGTATTTCAGCGTAATTTATATAAATCGTAAGAAGATAATTTTATAGATTTCGTAAATCATTTGAGGAATACCAATGGCGCATTTAAAAGTCGAGACTCGAAAAATCGCACAGCGTCTATTTCGTTTACCGAGAGAAAATATAAATTTTAATGTTGCGTAAATCAGAGGTCTATTGATTGTTAAATTATTCACAATTCCGTTAACAAAACAGTGGGCTGAAAATGTAGGACTGATAATGTTTGAGAAGAGACACAAAATGCAGACAGATTTTGCATTCTACCGACTTATTTACTGGAACTGAAAAAATTTTTGTCAAATTTTTTTTTTGAAACCGTTTAAACGCGATTCTTTTGGAAAATTAGGGATTTTTAAAACGATATTATTTCAAGTACTCGGCGAGTTAATTCGCCGATCTTATTTCACCATACATTTTATATTTAATGGCGGAATAGATAAAAAATATGATACATAAAATGTAATGTAAGATAATGGTATTTTAAGCATTGCGTAGATCGCGTTTAAAAAATAAGCAGCTCACAAGTTCGAGCCGCTCGTGTTTTATCGACCTTCTAGTTTTATTATTAATCGATAATTAAAACGCAAATATTTCATTAAGTTTTATCGATCGTTTTTAAAAATCTGAAATTAAATTTTGCAACGTAGCGCGTTTGCCTAGAATATTGTAAATTTTAATAACAACTGCCAGCTTTCGACGCGAATCGCGGATAAAATTAATCTCAAGAGCTTTATCATTTTTACAACTATTCTCTCGAGTAACGACTATTTAAAAAGGAATTGCATTACCGAGCTGGAACGAGTTTACACTTCTTACGCGATGATTTTCAGCGGCTATTAAAAATCCTGCGGATATATTATTGTTCGTTTCACGGGCGGTGGAGTGCCAATGTTGCTTAAAACGTATTCGGTGCAAGTTGCAATTTAAAATTGGAAAATATTGCACTCGGAAGGCGCATTAACGCTTAGATGAGTGCAGGTTTCTCGTGCGCTCACGCGCATAGCCTCTTGAGCTTCGCGACCTCAGCTGTTCCTCGACAATTAAGATCGATTCGTTTCGAAATTTGGTTATAGAGTGCGCGGCGATAAGGAGGAGCGAAGAGCCGCGATCTCGTTGCGCAATTACAATGCGTTTTCTTCGATCGGCGATTTACGCTTTTCGGATTTTCCGCGAACTCGTTGAAAAAGAACGACGCAAAAGCCGCGATAAATAGGGTCGCGCTTGCCAACGCAACGACGCTGACGCACCGGCGATAATCCGAAGAGATTTGGATTGTCGCTGGTTTTGGTTCTACGAACGGAGGCGGGCAGCGCGCAGCCGATCGGTTCCCAAAAGCGATCCGCGATAAAAAATTAATTTATCGCTGAATTCTGGCGTAGAAGAGTTCGGCAGCGAGTCGTGTGCGTCGCGCAGTAGCTTTGGAAATAAACTGCATTTAAGAGTCAATAGTTAAGTACGGATGTTCTCGGAATCGAGTCGAGCTATCGCACTCTTAATCGTCCCGAGTACCGTTCGCTGCCGTTCGCCCATACGTCGGAAAACAATACGAAAATCTATATAGAACTCGCGATACATAAGCCGGCCAGAGCTGGCGTTTTCCTTCCCCCATCCCACCCCCGGCCCTCGTTCCGCTTCCCCTCCCCGACAGCGCGCAACAACTGGCCGCTTATTTTTCTTTTTTTCTCGTTCCCCCTCTCTCCTCTTCATTCCGCAGCGGTCAATTGCCGTAATTACCTAGGAGCCTTTCAGCAGTCGTCGTCGCGTCGAGGTTCAAGGCGTCCGAGCGAAAGATTCTAGGCCCCGTCTTGCCCATACGTTATTGCGTGCGCCGAGTATCAACCGAGAGGAGGAGATAAGTCCTTTGTCGAATTGCCCTCTCGTAATAAATCGTTTCCCACGATATATTTTTATAACTTCGGAGAACTCTTGTTTTTCTCGATATACCCCCCACCTCCTCCTCCTCCTCCTCCTCTCACGAAGCGCTTCATTACTGTTACAAATTTCCTTTTCCCTTCGTTCTTCTTTGAAATGCAAAATCAATCTGTTTGCCGCTCGCGAGCGCCGCCAAGGTTCCTTCCTATTGATTCGCACCTGTTATTTTATGAAATTACGTCGTGTCTTCGTCGACATTCGAGTTAATTTATTTTTATCGGCACGTCGAAGGCGAAATTTTACGGCCACGCGGTAAAAACAACGATTATCGATCGATTCTCGATGCACCCGCGGATGTTGTTATTATTCCCCCCTGCCCCGGAAATCAAGATTGAACAATAGCGAATAGTCGTGCAGCCACTGCATCCGCACCTCGTGAATCAATTACATTTATCGCATAATAAATATATTCCTCTTAAGTTGCAATTTCGGTAAGCTAATTTATCGCGCATTCCAGTATTTCTCTGCAATGATTATAAAAGCCTCGATACAATTATAATTAAATAACATTACAGCGACGAAATTTACGTTTGCGTTTGCGATGCTGAATTTGATAATTAAAGGGAAAACTTCGTCGCCGAAGGCTTAAACATGCACAATAATATAAGCGCTTTTTCACCGACAATCTCAAACGCACGCGCAATATTTTCTGTTATTCTGCAAATCCATCGCTCGACCGAGGCGCGATTATAAATTTGAACTTTATTGCGAAATTCGTAGGACAGAGAGGATGGAAGGCGAAACGCTCGTGAATGACCTTTTGGGATGAAAGTCCAAGCGAACGCACAGCAGCAGTCCAGTCGTTTGCGTAGTAAATTGAATAATTGCAGCAATTAACTCGCGGTGGGGCTCAACATTTCGAGCCGGAGAGAAAGAAGACGGCTGTTAGAGGCGCATAAATTCGAAAAAATTAAAACGAAATTTTGTCGTAATGCAAGTGCAACTAAACGAGCAAATGCCTGGGGATTATTACGAAAGTCGAATGAACGACGCTGAAGACGAAAATCCCACGTTCGTTTTAATTCAGTGATTGTGACAGCATTATTTCAAGCGACAAGCTCATCTCAAATTTTCATTCGGTTTGATTGATCCAAGAGCCAATGTGAATTATTGCAACGAGACTACAGAAAATTTTCCAATTTATCATGGAATCTTGAAAGCACGAGCCTTAACACGACTTTTGAAAGGCTAATCGCTTTTTAACGCTAACAAAAAAGGCGGAAAAAAGCTTCAACGCGCACGCGTGAAAATGCGCGAGTAAAGTCAAATTTCATCCACGATGGTTTGATGTTTAATGGTAAAGAAAGAGACGCCGACTCTTCGTAATCGCACGATGGATTGCCTTCGGCGAAAACCTGTTTCTGCTGTATTGAAAAACCAATTGATAATCATTACGCTGTTAGAAAGTTGGAAAAACCATGAATTGAAAGTGCGATTTAAGGGAAACCATATACACTGGAGACAGCGGAACTCTGTACTTCTTGAAAAACTGTAAGAGCAGTCACATCGCACTCATCAAAACGAATTAAAAAATTTTTTAAAAAATTCGGGAAATTCGAGATCTTGATGAAAAATGCAGGAAGCTCAAGACACCTTTTTGGAACGAAACGAAGACATTACGGCACGTCTATTTAGTTTCAAGGAAAGTAGACCAACGAACATTTTAGTCGGAAATTGCCTATAATAAACGTTCGATGATGAATTTTTTTTTTTAACCAATTTGAAAGAATACAAGTCGACTCTGGCAGATTCCCCCCTCCCCCCTGACTCCTTGAAATCAGAACGCGAGATATTTTATAATTCCTCGCAGATGGTACAGACATCGCGGAGTATTCGTGAAAAATTAATAGACGCGCTGCAACAGTTCGAATGGCGACAGAAAAAATTCCTTTTGCGGGAAATTCGACGGAACGCGGCTTTCTTATTTCGCAAGAACGAGAACGAAGAAAATGTATTAAACACGAGTTAAAGACGCCTCGGTTCAAGCAGAAAGAAAGAGATGAAAATTGTTCAACAGTAGATGCTCGCGAGTGCGTACTTACACGTACTTATGCGCGTGTATCCGAGCAGCGCGCGAGAAACACTAGGAGACGAAGAGCAGGAGAATTTAATCAAGTGTAACTGCGGAATATTTATTAATAAACGCGTGCAGTTGGAATTTAAAAAATTACAAAAGGTGCGGATTCTTTTTGCAAAAAAAAAAAAAAAAAAAAAGAAATACGATACACATATTTACGTCGCAGTGCACAGTCTTATCTAAAAGGTGTCGCGTTATAAATAGCAATTGTTTTAAAACTCGCTAAAGATTTATCCTAAAGACAAAATATCTTCTTGTGCATCCAGCGCTTCGAACCAGAAATTTTTCTCGTACAAAGGAGCGTTAAGTTTTCAACTTAATTTAGCGGAGTGAGTAGCCCGAGTTAACCCTCCGCTCCTTTAAGCTATTACTGCAGCAACAGCGCAGGAGCGAAAATGCAAATTCCCGGCGAGATTGTCTTGTCTCAAGGTGACGACGCCTCTACGCAATTTTGAATAGCCCGAGTGTTGCTTTGGCTCGGCTCGCGAGATACGTGAGAATCTTGGACAATAAATTGAGTGGACTCGGCGCTTCAAATATTTATTTAGTGTCTCCTGCACTTTATTTCTCGAGCCTAAGATCGTTTATCGCTTGGTACTTAGATTTTTCCGAGGGCATTTTCAGATCGAAGATTGCACGGGTAATTTATTCGAGGAGCGCGAGGCGATTTATAGATTCGCAGATACTCGAAGCCGGATTTTTAGACTCGAGAGAGTTGGCGCACTCGAGACAGGCCGTGTGCTTTAAAAGGCTTATTAGATGCTGATTTAACTCAAATCTAAAGTCACCTGGAGCAGACGCGAGCAGCAATGGATTGCCAATTCGCGAATTGTCGTACTCGAGCTACAATTTAACCATTGCACGCACACAAACACACACACACACACACCGTGTCGCGGCGGTACAAGTTCGGAGTTGAACTTTAGAAACATTTCTTTCGTTCGTATCGCGACTTGTCCCTGGTACAGCGTTACAACGAGCGATTGTCACGAATACGAAATCATTAAAACAACCTGTCCTTCTTCCCCGTTTCTATTTTTTAATTTTTCGAAAGAATTTCCAGCATTTCAACGCCTATCAACAGCATTGGTGTTGTTCGTACTAATTACCTTGGAATACGAAAATAATGCGTTTGATTTAATTCGGATTCAACGACGCCCAACTACCAGCAGCTCGCCTCGTCTATAAATGTCGATGCGCTGGACGAGCAGCTGAATCGTCGAACGATCTAATGATTTTTCGACGAATAATCGTTATTCTTCTTAACGTCCAAGTGGCTTTGCTTATCGAGTCGTGCGACCAAGGAGAGGCTTTTTACTAAAAACGACGTGAATTTATCATTAAAAACACCCTAGTGATATCGGAGGGTTTTTATTCACTTTGAAAGCGAACTTTAGCACCCGCTAGGCATTTATATTGCATTGCTTTCAGCGTCTCGCACACGCGCGCAGGCGCTTGTGTTTTCGTATGCGTGCACGGCCAAGTATTAAATTGGTAGTGATGCGTGTCGCGGTGTTGCGCAGACTGCAGCTCTCGCCATTATTGAAGGTCAACTCTGCGCACGCAACAAAGAAACACGCCGACAGTGTGAAAATGAGTTTTCAGAGTTTTACTTTACGACCGCGAAACCGCAACTATTTACCTTTATTTCAGATGTAAACAGTCCACAGAAATAATGGAAACAATTTTAATCTCGCGTCTTTGTTTGGCGCGTGCGCCAACGAGCCAGCGCCGGCCGCTCGACGACCAAAATTGACGCTTATCAATTTACAAATAGGCAATCCCGTTGGACACGGAGCACAGTTCTATCGCGAATCAATAATTCACGATCGCGCGAGTGACAGTTTAAGATGTGGGGAACTCTCACAACGCAACTTCTTGGACGCGTGCACGGATTCACCGTTAAAATTTGTAACAGGAACTTGTTCGCAATGTCGCGTGCCGAGCATTAATATCAAACGGACGTCGGTGCTCTCGTGACGGGCGGCTCGTCCTGTACCACTGAAAACGACAATAGCCTTGCTTTCCCGTTAAGATTTGACCCGACAAATGCGCTATTCCTAATTCGCTCAAGGAAAGCAATTCAGCGTTTATTCGGGGACGGTAATAATGCGATTATTCAGTCGCATCACTGGAAAAAGTCCCCCGGTCAGTGGGGCGGCTCGCGCAATTCGAACGTTGACAAAATCAGTTCGGAGCTCGCAATTGTTGATAGCCGCGCGTGCAATCGGAACGCCGCCGCCAGTAGCGAATAAAACTGCAACAAAGGCGATTGAATTTAGCGTCTTATTACGTAAGGCAGACACGCGTATTGCGCTGACACCGTTCTCGCGCGCTCGTAATGCAACATTGTCTTCTTCCAATAAATTACTCTCCAATAATTGGCGTTCTAACCGCGGCAGCTCGACAATAGTTTATTATTAAAAAACAGTCTGTCTCTGGCGAAGGAGCAACTTGAAAGAGGGAAAAGGCAACAATGGAAAGCGGAGGATGGAATTTTGAAACGCATAGACGCGTGTTATTAACTCCGCCTCGCGTTTACAAGAATTTTCGAGGATAACGATGAGAGTCCAAAGCACAACAACAACGCGGAGCTTTATTATTCTCGTGAAAATTATAGTTTTGTTCGCAGCGAGAGGAGGTTGGTCGGGCACTTCCTTCGCCTCGACGTGCACTCTTGTACTATACTGCGCACCGAGAAGTAAGTTATTTGTATTCTAGAACAGTTGGCAGTTAGCGGCAGTCGGCGGCGTCTGTTTGTCAAGAATATTAAAAGTCGAAGGCTGTTGGCTGTTGCGGAGCTTGAATCGGGCTGGAAACGCATCCGAACGAGCATCGCGTTCTCGTCTCCTCCTCCGCGACGTTGTTCTCGTTTAGCGGTGGTTCTGTTGAATAACGTGAAAATAGTTAGCGCTCGCTAGTGCTCGCCGCGATAGCGTCCAGTTGCGCAACGCGGCCGACACCGCCAGTCGTCGCGCGTATCGAGTTATTCCTCGGACAATACGAGGACGATAATGACGAGATCGACAATGGCCGGTTAAGTATTACGAGCTTGACACAAATTCGAGTAACGGCATCTTATTTTTTCCGAGGCGAAAGTTGCGTACTCGAGCGAGGATCTGTTAATTTGCATCTTATGAACTTCATTAATTGGCGCGCCGATTTTCGCAATCCAACTGTTCATCGCGAGCTTGTTGCGACTTTTTTGCAGGAGGAGGAGCGCCGAGAATTTTCTCGAAATTGCGGTCGTTGGACCGGAGCCTCTCCTCCCGCCGTCCCGTCCACCGCGTGTAATCAACGGAAAATGTCGATCGCAACTTGGTTTAATTCCACTCGGAATCGCCAATTGTCTTGCTCGCGCCAACGTTCGATCCAAGACCGAGACTCTGCAGCTGTTGGACGAATATTTCGAGCTTTAATGGCTTCGTGTACTTTTGCAGGTCGCGACACTGAAAATGGCATAAGGTAGTAGTTTATGACACTCGTTCGAGCGCTTTATTACTTTAATGGCGGGATTCTGTTAAACTCGAAAGGGGGAATAAGACTGCGCTCTCGCTTATATTTACGGAGCAAACGAGCGCAGCAGCTTTTTTGCTGTTTGCTCCGAACGAGATTCTGCTCTTCCACGATCTTTTGGGATCTTCCGCGATCAACATTTTTCGACGTGCTCTCCTCTCTAATCGCTCACCTTTTCACGCTTTGCTTTCCACCAATTGAGCTCTTTTGCTTTCGGTGCGATTCGTGTTGCGAAATAAACAAATTCAAGAAGACACTCGGTATCTGCGTTTCTAATACGTGTATCGTCGCACACGCTTTATTAAAAAAAAGGGAATGTAAAAAATTAATTCTTCCGTTCTCGCTTCGAGAGCGACGAATGTTTTTGAAATTGTTAAAGAGCGTTGCTCGGAATGCGATGAAAGAGAATTGTATTGTTAACGGGAGCGCAATCGTAATTCGTAAAGTTGTAAATTAATTCGACTCGTAACAATAAGCTTTTGTTCGGCTATCATTGGCAGCAAGTGCGAAATCGATGTTCGTCGAAGTCACGTTTCATTAGAGATTCGAGAAAAATTGCAGCGAGCTCGCCAAAATTGCGCGTCGGCTTTTTACACCGAAAACGACGCCCGGAATAAAACTGCGCGCGTCATTGTCATTGCGAATAGTCGCGTTATTGCATCAGTTTCGACTTCCAGGGCAGGCGTCTCGCGTAAATCGTTCTCTCGTTTACCGAAGAAGATCGCATTCCGGCACACGTCCCAAAAAGTGCGCATCAATGTCGGCTGCTTGTTAAAAACCTCGCTGGTAACGCTTTTTAATGAATAATTTCACTTTTACGCGCAACGGGTTAATTGGAAAAAATGTCGAACGCGTTCCAGGCCTCGGATTAAGTTGATCCAAGAATGTGAGAAAAACGAGCACGAAAACTCAAATTGAAACTGTTAGTCCGTACGGTACTAGCGGCGAAGCGGCAGCAATGCCGGGCCCGACACTCCACCGCGAGAAATTAGCGCATGTCTCACCAGTTCAATTACGCGCGGCGGCGACGGCGACGGCGACGTCGACGGCGGCGGCGCATGCAACGACGCGATGACAAATAATCCGCGATGAATGAAAACTAGTTTGGTTCGCGTGCCGAACTCGTGCGTCGCCGCTCTGGGTTAAACGTCTTTCCAGTTCTCCCGTCTACGCTCCTAGCGCCTAGAGCGGATGCCTTCGAAGAAGCCGCCCCTTTTTTGTATCCAGAAGTCGCTGCTATTGGCCGAACGGCGAGTAACAATATTCCCATTGCCGAGAAAATTATTCCAACGGCAGCAACGATAATAATGCGCTTATCGACGCTACTGCTGCTGCTGCTGCTGCTGCAATAGATTGGAAAACTGGCGAAGCAGCGAGTTTTCCTAAACACCGTGGACACGATATTGCGCGCAATTACACGCTCTTGTGCAAGCATACGTTTCTCGGCACTAAGTCAAACACACTGGCAGATAAATTAGCACGAGGAGCGATCCGAGTATCGTGGCATTATTTCTCAATTTAAAAGATCATTGGTCAAAGCTCCTCGGCGCGGCGCTTGAGATCTTGCCAATGCAATTATTTCGCAAGAGAGAAGACTTTACCGTTTAAAAGTTTTTTAGGCTGTCGCGAATATCGGCGACGAATTCGATCGCGTCCACGCCTTTGCTTTTTGCGCCTCGTTGCGATTATCGCACGTATCGCGTGGAAAACGGAAAAGGCGGCGCTGGCCGTATAATGCGATCGAACGCGTGCCGGCGGTTGCAAAATAAACTTCGCCCCGAGGCACCGCAGACGGAATGTCATTGTGCGATTTCGGCTTCGCTTTCCTTCACACTTTCTTAGGAGCTCGGACTGAACTGGTGGGTCGTTGGTTTCGCTGCCGCGAAATGCCTCGGCGCGCGCGTTTTGCGTTTCGACCGAATGGCATCGCCACCACGCGAACGCAAAATTCCCTTTAAGCGCCAACGTTTACAGCCAATTAATTCCCCGGCACCTCGAGTCTGCGCCAAAAAAGGAACGTGGAAGAGGAGGCAGCGGAGGCAGCGGAGGCAGCGGTGCCAGAAGAGGATTCGACGAGGCGGCATGTAACCGCACGTGTGCCTCGCAATAATGGCGCGGGCTGTTGCCCGGTCCTAAACGAGGTCGTCCAGCCGAGAGAGAACCAGCTCTTTCTTACTTGCGCGACCAACCACACCTCCTCCTCCTCCTCCTCCTCCTCCTCCTCCTCTTACGTCGGGCCGCGCTTCAAAATACGAATGCGTCTCGGCTGGTTAGGTGGCGTCGCTCGGGATATTCAGGAGAGAGCGCAGATTCGATGGAGATACGCGGCCAACAGCCGAGGAGGCAACAAAGGATGTACAGTTGAGAGCACGGGAATCTTTGTCTTGATTCGGGAGATGTGCGTGCGCGCGTGTGTGTGTGCGCGCGGCCGAGCCGGTTGCGACGCACAGCGGCGGGAGTCCCATTTCCCAATTCGCGGCTGCTTCTCGGTAACCCCGACAGTTTTTCAAACATTGATAAAAGTGCTGGTCGCTCGGATGTGGCGTTCGTAGACACCTCGGAGTATTTGTTGAATCGTTCGCATGCGCAAAAAACGCGGATCGTTTATTCAAAAGTCTGAGAGCATCGAATAATGCTGTTCTTGACGAGTGTTGCCGACTAACTTTATCTCGGCAATTATGTTTAATGTTGTCATTCGCTTATTAAAGCAATAAACCTTAAACAAATATTATAATAAATTATTGTAATGCAAATTTTATCTCTACGTATTAAAATAAATTGGTCGTAAAGAATTTATCGTGCACATTAGCCCAGAGCACTAAAGTTTACAAGCACAAACTTAGCTTAGTAGGAAAAGTTATAACATTTTTTATAAAGCCTCGCGTATTCAGCTTTGTGCAAATATTATGGATTTAATAATACGTATGTGGTTCGACGAATATTTTATCCCTTTTCCACGCTTATCGCGCGTGTGTACGCGCAGTTGTTTTTACACTCCAACTTAGTAGGATCGATGGCAAGTGAATTTTCTTCCGCGAACGGCTTTGATTCGCGTCTACGACTGCAATTTGCGCCGATAAATTAAATCAAATGTAATTCGCTCCATACGAGCGGAAATTAAGCAATGGGCGACAAATTAATTAACGATTATTTTAAAAAAGTTATAACTCGAGTAAATGTCAATAGGAGGATGAAGTGTTGGTAAGAATAAGCAGAGACCTAAATGATGTCGTGACAAGTGATCATTGCGCCGCGTTACAAACGCGTATTCGGCTGTATTTTATTTACATAACCATTGCTCGTTTATTTATTGTAATTGAAGATTGGAAGTTAGTTGCGTGCGAACGTTAAAGTTGCAAACGTTTTTCCTCGAACAAATTCTCCGTTGACGTTTATCGCTTAAGCTTTTACGTTCGGTTTCGTTAAAACTTGAATTCTTTTAATTGCAATCAGTTGCATTAACGAGCAGTTTTCTATTAATCGGATCATCGCTACTGTCATTAATGTGAACGCGATTACTGCTTGGCTATCGAAAACGCCATTCTCGACTCGTTTCTCGCAATCCATCTCAATATGTGGTTCGGTACATTTCACTTAAGAGTAAATCATTTTTCAAAGTTGCGGCCAATAAAGAATTAAGCAATTTTTATAGCTAATTGCTATCGTTTTCGCGCGTATTTTATTAACAAAGTTTAATGGCAGGAAATCGCAGTGGTTGCGTAAAGATTTCACTTTTGCAATTTCTGACGCGATTTTTTCTCCTTTTACACGAAATTGCCGAGTTTTCTTGTACTTTGACGGAGTGATCGCATTGGGCGAGCGAGTAGCCAAACCATTTGGCAGTTGTATCGTGGGCATTTTGAAGCATTTTGAAGCATTTTGTTGAAACATCGAGTCTGGAAATTCCCTGCGAACCTTTTATTGTAATACGTGCTGCTGCACACTTTTTATAAATTTATTGCGCCACTCGGAATGTTTCTTAGTCGTAGGAGAGCCTTTGCGTTAACACCTTAAAATGCAAACTACGTATCGTTACGCGTATTCTTTCACAAGTCATATTCGAATGCACGGAGAGTTTTTTCGAGATTCCCCAAAACGTCGGCGCATTCGCTTTAATAATTTAGTATCGCGTTCTCTTGGAATCCGTTTTCTTCTTCATAATCGGCGATCGAATAATGCACGACCTCATGCTTAGAGCTTCCACGCATTCCACTGGTTTTCATTTTATTCGCGGCATTCCTTCGCGTTAAAGACGACCAGTTTGATTCGTGCGATTTTTTGCAGCCACTGCTCGGTAATGCTTTTACATTTTTTTAAATTTTTAGTCGAAAAAATGTCGCTGCGGTTGAAAAGCAAATTTCGCCGCTGGGTAAAAAGCTAATATTGGACATTCAAAAAACTCGGCACTGCGCTCGCATGAATAATAGTGCGCCAACAAGTAGAGGATTGTTTGCTGCGCAGAAAGGAGCTATTACGCGCTGGTTTTGCTTTTGCGACAAGACCTCATCGCGCGAATATAGTTCACTTCAATTTACTTTACACTCGAGATTGTGCCTGGCGAAAAAAACTAATTAATGCCAAGTACTTGGAAAAATTTAATAATAGTCATTTGCATCTGATAAATGCCGAGATTGATCAAGATTAATGGTTTTGGAAACTTTTCGACTCACGGTATTGCGAATAAATTCTAATCGAGATATCGATAATTTAATGAAAACTGTTTACTCACGTCAAATGTGAGAGGATGAACACTCGTCGGCTAATTTTGTTGGACTCACCTGAAACATAAACATAGTGGGTTAAAATAAATACTCGTTTAATGATTAATCTATAATTACTTTCTCGCCATGAGTCAGAAATTTTATATGTTTATAAATGTATGATTTATTCGAGCGCATCCACGATTGATTTTACGACTCCCATAGTTCTCATGGGCAATCATAGGCCAAGCAAATATAATTCATTTTTACATCAAACAACAGCGACGTTATTCCATCTCCAATTAGTTATTTATTATATCAATCGCAGACGTAATGAAAAAAAAAATATCATATATTTTTCAGTGTCGCGAATATGTTTTAAATAAGTGCCGGTGCAATGTTCGCTGGATTTCCTAAGACTTTTAATTCACCGTGTCTCGCGATCAGACGCTTTTCAATTACAAAACTGGAAAAAATGAAAAAGGGAAAAAAGGGGAACGTTTTTCAACAATAATTTAAAAGTAACGAAACGAGCTGGCATATGTGTTATAATTCGAATGCAAGTACAAGCTTGATTATCCGGGTGAACGAAGTCAACGATCAGTTATAACATTTTCAGGCTTTGAAAGCTTCCATTCTTTCACCGTAACGGTTAATATCAGCATTTAATAATTAAAAGCTCTAATTGCTCGAAATTGCGTTTATTATTGACCCCAAAACTAGTCCTAAATCGTTAATTTGAAGAATAGGCTCGACGCATTATTCGCAGCCCGACTTATGAACGCATAACGAGAACCAAAGCCTTATATAACGAAGCGGCATTTCATTTCCACTGCTCGAAGAGCAATTAATTTTGAGTAATTGCAATCAACGAGGCGCCCAAATGATAAAAGTATCGGCGGTGATGAACGTTCCAACTAAAACCAAGCGCGCGAACTCGTGTGGGTGGGAATGGAGTTCGGAGCTGCTCGGTTGCAAGAGGCGCGATCTATGCCATCGGGAAAATCATTTTCACTCGCGCCTCTTATGCAATGTTTGGCTCGGAGCGCGCGAGGCTAATAATAATTACACGTCCTTTGAATTTGAAAGTGCGGCCTCGGTGCTTATCTACCGCGTGCGCCCGCATTTCGCATTTCGCTCATCGACGCGTCGCTCCTCGCACCCTGGCGCCTTATCGCGCCTTCCCTTCTTCTGCACTTTCACTTCGAGTCCCAGAGCGACGCTCGCGCCTTCGACGGCAGCCGCATTCACGCTCTTTCTTCTCTCCTCCGTCCATTCGCTCGAAAAACTGTTGCGCACGCGTGATTTGATCGCCGACGCGAAAATTCCGACGCGCGCTCGCCAGGTTTTCGAGAGCTTTACGAGCTGTTTATCGCTCTCGCGGAAAAAGCGCGAGCCTTGTTTGTTATTAAAATCCGCTACTTTTCGAAAGTTAACGAATGATAATTGCAGCTTGAGTGTTATTATTAAGCGCGATACCTCGCCAAAAGGAACGGCAACCTTTCAACAACGGCGTCCAATTATTATCGCCTCGCTTACGAGCGCTAAAGTTACTAAGGTTTGGGAGTCCAACGACCGGAGAAAGGGAGTCTGAACTTCCGGCCAAACTTTCCTCGAGCTCGAGATCGTCGCTCCCTCCTCCCTCCAATCGCCTCTTACCTAATTAAGATGGCATCGTGTCGTCGCCGACGATCGCCGAACACTTGGAAAGGGAGTTACGACACAATTGGATTTCCTCGCAACGCAGAGGCAACGTGGATAAAGCAATACAATATATATGCATGTGTGCACGCGTAGTCGCGTTTATCGACGGCTCCGAATCTTAATTAAGCGCCGTATTCCAGGACGGACTCGCACTGTTGCGGGCGGCTCATTTTTATTCAGGTGCACCGACGCCTGGGCGTCGCTCCTTGTTAAGACGGAGACCGGCTTCTCGTTATGACAGCTCAACGCCACCTGGAGGAGCGAACTCGCGGGCGGTCGCGCCGATCTACGGCCGCAATAGCGCAACGGCGACTCGTTTCTCTCGTGCTCCATCGATTCGCCCGAACCCTCCAAAGACGACGACGACGACGACGAGGACAAGTGCGCCGCCGCTGCTTCTTTTCGACCGGACGCCGCCTAAAAGTTGGCTCTCCCCCGCGGTTGAACGACCGATTTCACGGATGACGCTCACAGTCACGGCTCGCATCCGTCCACTTGTTAGCGACTTTCGTTGGCCCCGAGCGCCAGCTGCGCGCGCATTCTCGTACCGTGAACTCGCCCACGGAGATTATCTTATAGAATCTTGGCGGTTTAACATATCACCAGATACAAGTGTCACCGCGACACGGCGCTCGTTAACATTTTTCCGTCCCAAGCTTCGCTTTAGGTCGGACGCTTCTAATTATCTCGAGTGCGCGTTATTAATGCGGCCGGCTTTGTTTCCTTTTCAATAAAGACGAGTCGTTAATTGCGTCGAAAGACTAACTAAATGTCCCTAGGGGATGAGCTAAGGATGCTCGAAACGCCGTATAAAAATAAAAAGCCCTGCGATAACTAAACGTTCAACAAATTTCAACTAGTCGAAATTGAGCTTTTGTGCAACAGCGACTGGCAAGCGCGCGTCGAACGAGATCGTTATTATCATTGTCCGACTAGAAAATAGCTTTTGAGATTAGTCTCGACCCGTCTAGGTTAATTAGAACTCGCTAACGAAATTAAAGAACCGAACTCAATTTATCTAATTATTCGTGGAAGAGTAACTTTCAAGCCGTTAAGAGAGCGACGTATTCAGTACCTGGAAAACAAATTATTTATCGAGCGGAATAATAATGATGATGATGATGATAATAGCAGTTGCGGCGTTTGTTGAAATCGCGAATGCCAAAGTGAAATTATTGGCGCAGAGAGCAAATATATCGGCAACTCGGAGCAACTTGGTTCGAAAACGCAGAATATCCCTCAAAAATCCTAGGGGAGAATAATTCCCTCGCGCTAATCTACAGATTACCATTGATAAATAATGAAAAGGCGCCGTGCGAAATTAAAGCCGGATGATTTCGATCAAAGCGCAACATAAATAACTAAATTTAAGAGCGCGGCTCTGCCGTGTCTGGCCGCGCAGCCCAACAGCGGCTATAAAATTAAACGAAAATAAAATCAGATACGTCCGTAAAAAGGTGGATTCTATTTCAAAGCGCCGGTAAATCATCGTCGGGCCGTAAAAGCGCAATTCCGACCTTTCGAATCAGCGAGTGAGAGTAAGCCACGTCTGTTTTCCGAACTGGCGAGGAGCCGATCGCTTCCTCGTTGGCAAAAAATCCCCGTCACCGCTGCATTCCGGCGCGTCGGAAGCGCGACAGCACCGACACCGGTTCTCCTCCCAGCTCTCGAGGAATTTCGCGCCTCTACTCGCGTATAATCGCGATAATAACAGCCGCAGCAGCGACTTTTATTTCTTGTCGCGGCGTGGGCACCGACTCCTGCCGATCGCTCGCTCGCCTCTAACAATGCCACGATTGATTAGCGCAATTATGATTTAACGCGCGACTCCTGGGATCGGGGCCACGCGGAGGCGGCGTTTCGGTATTTTTCTTGGAAAATTCCCGATGGGCGGCCGGACGACGATTGCGTCCAAAAGCGTTTGGAAATCTTCTCGATCGGCGAAGAGGATTTCCAAGTTTCGCAAGGAACGGCCTTCGGGCGCGACGGACGATCTGTTTTCTTCGCACGGAAATTGCGCGCGTCGAGAGAAAAATTAATCTCAACGCGTGCGCGGCGCTAACTATTGCAAATCTCCGGGCCCGAAAGAAGCCAGTTGCGATAATTGTCGCTCGAGTTTGATCACCGAGTCTCATACAAGGTAAATATCCTCGACTCGCTCGAACATCGCTTGCGATTAATAATAATAGGACGGCGAACGCGCGAGAATGATTTTGCAGGACGTAAAGAGACCGAATTTGAGTCTTGGCGTCGCTAGGCTCGTGTTAACGCGAGTTTAATCGTAATAAAAAAGTCAGGCGATTGCGAAGTTGTAAAAATGTGCGAGAGCGTGTTTGCGCAAACTCGTCGCTCGCTTTGACGCGCGCAACAATGTTACATCGATGTATTATCGAACGCTTAGCGACGTATTTGTTTCCGTTGTAGCTGGCGGCACTAATAAAAAGCAATTCACAGAATCCCGTAACCGACGCGAGTGTTCGCGATTCCTCCCCCGGCTCGCGGTTATTCGCATTGTTATCCCTTCCAGGGTCGAGAACACGTGGACGGACCCGCATCGGGCTCGGCGTGACGCGCGGATGACGCTGCTGACGAGTTAACGAGGCGGACACGGGACGAGAGAGGGACGGAGCAGTCGTCCCGCGGTTATCAGCGCATCGAGGAGGAACTCGGTCGTTATGCAACGGTTTTACGACGCGACACGTGTCACTCGTCGCGGGCGCGGAGATCGCGGGCACGTGCTCCGCTTCGAGTCGAGTGCGAGAGAGAGAGAGAGTCGTGGGCAGCTCCGGCGATTGTCTCCGGGAGTGCGATCGGGTCGCGGTGCGTGTACGTTTCCACGGCTCCGGTAATAAGAGCCGAGAAATTTGATTGCGTCTACGTGCCCGGCCGCGTAATTTTACAAGCAATTGCCCATTCACCGTTCCTCGCATATTTATCGAGCGCACACTCGCGCCGACCTCGTAATTAAAGTGCCGCCTGTGTATTGTTACGCGTTTTCCTCGGTAATGCGTAAACCCGTTCCTCGAAACTCTTTTGCGTGCGCAATGCCGTGCCCGGGTATTAGCTACGCGCGCCCTTTTCTCCATCGACCGACGCCTTTGACGCGGCGCCCGAGCGAAATTTAATTTGAGGTCCACAGCAGCGCCTGCCGACTATCGGCGGATGAGAACCCGGACCGGGGCTCTCGGTCCGCCTCCACGACTCTCTTCCTTCCGGAGCCCTACGACATCGACGGCGACCTTATCATTTTCCCCTTATTTTCACCTTCAAGATTGTTAATACCGTCACGGCCGTTTATTAGCTAGAGCAGCTCCAGCCGCGCCAGAGCCAATCAGTCGATCGGCCTCGCTAATTCGGTGTCATTTGTTCCCGGTTTCGGTTCCCATCGATAGAGACTGGCAGAAGGGGGGGTGGGGACCACTGGCTGCGGTTGCACAAATCACCGATGGCCTTGTCGCGGGCCATTGTTTCGACTCGATTCGGATTTATGCGTTCGTCGATTCGTCCACGTCGGGGAGACCCGGTGCAATTGCACCGCTGGCTCCTGCAGCGCTCGCGCTTAATTGGCTGCCGCTCGACTTATAATTTCGATGCTGCGATCGTTTGGCCCAAAAGCTCTTGCTTCCGAATGCATCAGCGAGACACCCCCGAACGGCTAAAAATAGCGACTATCGATGCTTTTCCGACGGTTACCGCGGGAGGAGAGGTAATGGTTTTTTCCGCTCGCGTCGTTTTGCCGTGCAGCCCCGGCAGGTTGGTGGTACTGCTCCTGCGCCTCTCCTTCAATATTTATTCTCGTTTCCCCTCGCGCACTTGTCTTCCCGATATATATATATATATATACATACGAGTTTGAATGCAGGAGAGTCTCGCCCCGGAGCGTAAGTTACGCGGCGCGTTATGCACGGCAAGGGATACACCTATGATCCCGCTCGTGCGGCTCAATAGAAGGTCATAAATATTAAAATGCTGTACTTTAATGGAATACATAAATTTTTGCAAGAAATTTTTAATTTACGTCTGCAATTTCAAAGTTGCCGTACGTAAGAAATAAGCAGTTTATCGCATGCGGAGAGCAAATAAGACTCGAGAGTTTTTCTTAGCTCATTAATCGCTTAACGGCCAGAACACATAAATTGAACTGCGCTTGAGAGCTTTTTCGTGTTGCTCGTTACAAACGAGTCGAATTAGCGAAATGCAAATATTTCGGAATTTCATCGAGTAATAATAATTTCATACTTTTAGGGCTTAGAGCCGCGTGCGTAGGCGGCTTATCTATGGAGTGCAAATACTTTGTTCTCGCTGTTGTAATGCCGAGGTCGTTGAATAGAAATATTTCTCGGTGAGAAAATCATTCGGAAAAGAACTAAAATTCACTTACGAATCAAAGAATAGTCTTCGATGACGACAGCCTCTAAAATATAACATAATAGCCTCTAACCTCTTTCTCTACATTTTCCCAACATTAGACAAGTTCAAGATTTTAAACTACTGCGAATAAATAAAAATCGTAGCGTCATAACAATTGTTAATAAATCGAAAGACTGTACTCGACATGATTCAAGAAAAACAGTGCCAGGAGAAACGCAAATTCGAGGAAGTCAGGCATCAATTATTTGGAAAAAAAGACTTTGAAAAAAAAAGACGCGCGATTTTTATACGTTATCGCGAATTGACTCCGAACCCTTTTGAGCCAGGAAATTCCATTTCATTCAATGGACTCGTGGCAAAATTCGCGAAAACGGAACAAGACGATCATCCAGCTCGTCAAATACACGGTAAAACAACTACTACTTCGGGTTTTTCGTCGACTGCAAGGGAAGGAAGATTGCCAGTTGCAAGACTTGAGCCAATACCTCAGCAAGATCCTTCAGAATCTTGTGCAGTTGAGCCTATTATTCTATGTAAAGATAAAGTCAATCTAGGATCTGAAGGTATTCGAAATGAAGAAAAAGAGAAAAAGATGATTCTTGCAGAACGACTTTTTAATCCTGATAAAATTAAACGTGTCAAAGCTAAAGTTTCAACCCAAATGAAGGCGATCAGCTAAGTTGAAAGCTTCAGAGGCAAGTGGTAGAACAGGACAGACAAACGCAGCAGGTCCGTCAAACATTGCTTCTGCAGGTACAGGCAGAAGTTAAATATTTTGGCTCTAATCAAAAACAGCCTAAGACAGTTACAACTACAAATACGGGAAAAATAGAAAAACTCTTGGATTCGGGAAATAACTTGGTAAACAAACGCAAAGAAGAAGTGATTAAGAAACTACCGATTGATCCGCCCAGACCAAAGTTACGTATTATTAAAAAGATATATAAAAGTCGTGCAGAACCAATTTGGATTTCGACTCTTGTACAACAATCTTCCGTGAAAAAGTCCACAAAGACAAAAGTGGAAGTTGTTCCTAAAAAAGAACCCAAGGCTAAGAAACAGAATGGCTGTAATGCGTTACCTTCAAAAACAACTGTTATTGAGGATCAAAATGAGCACCGCATATGGATTTGTCCGGCTTGTGGAAAAGAAGACGATGGATCTCTTATGATAGCCTGTGATGATTGTGATGCCTGGTATCATTGGGCATGCATTGGTACACAAGCAGCTCCACCAGAACAGGAAGATTGGTATTGTCGTTGGTGTATTGACAAAAAGGAAGAAGAATATCACGACCAAAAAAGGTGCAAGTTAATGTCCAGTACAAGCATATCGTGTCGACAGTTAGCCTCGACTTATGTTTATAACTATTAGCCACAGAGTCAAATAATTCAAATAAACTGGGATAAAATCAATTAATATAAACAAGGTATAAAGAGTGAAAAAAATAATAAAACCAGAATTATTAGCCTCGATAAGAAGTTCGACAAAAATAACTCCAAGGGACATAAACTTTGTCGATACTCCAGTTCTTGTTAATAATAAAAATTTTGTTCTTATACGACATTTTTTGTAATATAATATTTTCTGTATATAAATTTTTGTAATATAATATTTTCTTTGTAGATAAATTTCGGAATCTAATATTCTTTGTACATAAATTTTTCGAATCAATAAATACCATAGTTGTAAATAGAAAACTTTCCTTGTTGAAATTATTTACGTACCCATACAAATTTTAATAATCATTATTTATTTATTCAAAAACATAGTAACATTATCCTTGATATATTAGTTATTATGAAAAGTAAGATTATAACTACATTTTTATTACATATTATTATTATTATTAGTTATTTTAAAATGCAGTAACATTTTTAACGATAAATAGATTATACACACAAATGTATAGATAATATATATATATTAATGACTGTACCATAATCCTAACACACTATACGCATAAAATTTGACCCAAGCTCCTAATTATCTTTGTAATATTAAATCCAGCGTTGATTTACATTTAATTATCCTTTTTATTTTACTTCTTGTATTCATTGCACGATCATTCATATTTTGACTAATTTTTCACTACTATCTTTGTTTGTGACTTAAGTTTTGTGTATACATTTGTTCACTTTCCATTTCTTGCATTACTAAATCTTTTGTTTTCATTTGCATATTTGGAAATCTAATTTTGGCAAAATTTCTTTTTTGCTCACCTTATGTAATCCTTCTTAGTTATACACAAAAGTTTTTCGTTTCTCTGGCATATTTTAATAATCTACATGCCTGCCGCTTTTTTTTTCTATATCTTATGCTATACATTTATTTATGTCGAATATTCTTCTTTACGTCTTTAGTCTTAAATTGAAAATTTGTAATCGTTTGCTTATGTAAAAAACAAATCGAGAAAAAGCGAAGGCTTGCATGAAAGTTACGTATCGATGAAACTCACATTCGCGAACGTATTTTTCCACGTTTAACTGGTCACGTGGCCTAATCCGGGATTCCCAGGTAACAGCTTTTGTATTAAACGCTTTTGCTCGGAGAACCGGAACCGGATAATTGATATTATAATATTGCAAAGGCATGAATTCCTGAAATTTCGTTCAGGTACGGATTGGACTTTAGCTAATGTCGCCTAATGCCTCATTAATATCGTCCAAATCTCGGAAAAGCTCGTTTGACTTTACACGTGTAACAAAGAGTTGTGGCGTCAAAAGGGTTAAGGGTCACTTTGTACCTGCAATTGGATTTGCGACGGAAAAAGAGGTTGTCGCGACGATCCTGACAAGGAGAGGTTGGAAACTATTCGCTCCTGTACACATTGTCACATTAATTTGACTTAAGATTATTATACAAAGATTACACGATTACCGAATCGTCTTCAAACGATCAGAACACAATTGTTGTGACGCTGCATATTTAGCTGACATCAACGATCCACGGTTATGTCCTTAAGGGAACATGCGCGTGCATTCGCGGTATTGGAAATGACGGAGAACTCAAATATATCCGGACGAAGGATCCCGAGATTTTTTACCAAATCTAGGCGGCGGGACGCAAAGCGTTTCGCGAATAGCATCTACGCGCCTGCGGAATTCGCAATTAGGCCAATATTAATTATCGCGTCGATTTACGCAGGTAATCATAAAAATTTCGAATAGAAAAACAGTTTATGTAACGAGCGAATCGAAACTCGTTGCAAAAACTCGCAGCCTTTTTCGAGTGCAACTGCACCTGGACAATAATTTTCACCGTTCCAGCAGCTCAGCGAGTGGTCGGTCGATCGATCGCTGCGACTCGCGGTAAAAAAATTCTCCTCAATGGCAATATGTAAAAGCGCGAACGCTCAAGGTCGTTTTTTTCCATATTCTAATAATCGCAAGGTTCCTCACCATCGTCTATCGACTTTCCACTCGGACAGCGAGTGGTGGATAAAAAAAGGCATCCTTATTTCTTTTGAACGAACACGGAGCGAGCGCGTGTCCCCGGATGCGAGGAGCCGGGGAGAAGCTGCTGTGGTGCGGAGCCCGACCAAAGAAACGAGATCCAGGAACAGATCGAGCGACCACCACCAAAAAAAGGGGCAAAAGACCAAATCGGCTGATGCGTCGTCGTCGTCGTTCCTTTCACTTTTAATCTCGAGCGAATCTCGGGGCCTCGCGAGCCAAAACTCCGCTGCTCTGCCAAGGCGTCTTTTGCGGAAGCAGCGCCGCTGCACCTTCAGGATTTTCATGTTTTTCTCTCTCTCTCTCTCTCTCTCTCTCGTGCTCGCGCCGGCGAAATAATGTCAGAACGCGTGTGGAGCAGCTTCTTCTGCGTCTCTAGAAAGCGGATCGCAGTCTGGCCGTCGACCCGAGCGCGAGTGTTTCGAGAGGAACGCGGCTCACTTCACTCGGACCATTTGTGCTTGTTCGGGGGTTTCACTCCTGGTTGCTATTTAAACTGCCGCCGCTACGCTATAACCGTCTTCTATATATCAGCATGTTTACGAGGGTCTATAATAAGGAATCCGCGATGGGGTGAAAGATCCGATAACGGAGTGCCTCGTTGCATGCCTCCACCCCCGCTGCCCCTTCGCGCTATAAATTTAGCAAAGTTACGGGTTCTCGCGCTTATCGGTGCGCGCGACTCGCGAGGAAACGAAGGAGCGGCGTCCGCGTTCGGTTTATTTACACGTCACAATTACCGTCGTAAGGGACTAAATATTCGCGGATTCAAGTCGGCAACAGCCGTGGAAGCATTGGCAGTCCGATAATCGAAACGCACGACTTTATCGCGTTACGTTTAAGCGAACGAACAGAAGATAACGATATTAACGCGTCGAGCTGCTCGTTAAAGCAATAAAACGCCGCCGCCTCGTTCCCTCGACACCAGCTCGCGTTTTATAACGCGAATCGTGTTATTTCGCCTTAAACCAGCACCTACTTTTCTTTCAACACACGAATCTGCGCGTTAATCACTAAAGCCGTATAAGTGTACCCACGAGCAGTCGATATCCCGCGTTTAGGCGGCGCACTTACAAGAGTAAGATTCTCTCGCACGAGTAGTGACGACGCCTCGTGTGTCACTATTACCTTACAAGCTCGAGCCCCACGCGCGATCGATGCCACTATCTTGAGAATTGCGTTTACAGCGTTTTACAATTTGCGCGACGATTATTTAATTGACGAACAAATACCGCGACGTTTTCGCAGAGTAAATGGCGTAACTTTGTTTTCAATTAGCCGGATGTAAGGATTAAGCTGCGCTCGAGTGTTGGGCAAATTCAGTTGCTTATTTCACAGTTGGCCGGAGACTGCAGAAAAGTGCAGCATCGACTCGCGCGAGAAAAATTATCCCGTACTCGATACGCAAGCGAGTCGTTGCAAAAGCAGCTCGATGCGCTCGGAGGGCCAACAACTAGTCGCTCGACTGCAAAAATTCGCATTAAAGGCTTTGAATAATAACGTTCGCAGCCTTCGATCGGCTCGCGAATGCTTTCCCGAACAAATGCGCGCGAGACAGTGCAGTCGTTGCACCGGGAACGAGGAAAGCAGATGCAAGGCGGCTCTTTTCTTCCAGCGACTAACGAATTCAATTGCGCATAAATTGTTTAAAGCACAGCTTCGTAACTAGCATCGAGGGATACGCGATTACCCGCCAGTTTAAGAGCTATTACTGTCATATTTGAAAATAACTGGTATTAAGCGCTGGAATTTTCAACTAGAATCGTTTGCACGCAACACATTGATAATAGCACGTATCGCTTAAAAGTTAATTCTCTTTCATCGTCGGAAGGCACAGTAAATTAGCATCGTCCGCGATGCCGATGCCGGATGTTTACTTTATCGCCCGGCGCATTTTCCGCGGAGTTTATTCGCTTTATTTTTGACAAGCGCGTCGAACGTTTCTCTGCCTAGAAGTCGATTAAAAGTGCGAGCCGCGAAACGCATTCCCTTGCGACTGCGTTGCGTTGCGAGAGCCGGCAGTTGGAAAATCGTAGGTTACGATCAACGTGGACCGAAGCGCACATGACTCCTGATCGAAAAATAGCAAACAAAATTGGAAAAGACAAGATTAAGGAGGAGCTTTTTAACGACGAACTTTTCATTCGCTCGTAACCTGCTGCAGTTGAAATAGCCTCGGCCGGTGAAAAAGGTTGTCGCAGCAGCTTCCATCAATCGTCGAATAGTTGGCGAGTGCTCGGCTCGTGAATATAATGGCGGTAAATCAGAAGCGAGTCTTTCTCTTTCGGCAAAACTTTGACTCGCGCAGCGCGAAAATTTTCGGTCGAATGCCTTAGACGTTCGTGCAGATTCAATAGTGCGAGACACGCGCCGAGTCACGGAAATCAGGACGAGTAATAAAGGAGAGATGCAGGACCGGAGCGTCGAGAGATCCATTGCAGGTCGTGGTCGCGCCTCCTCCGCTTGATTTTTAAGGGATGCGTCTGGCCAGCGGCGAACTGTCGGCGTCGATCGAGCCCATCGATCCCTCGCTGTCACGGAAGCAGTTACGAGATTCCACCGGGTCGCCAAGGCCCAGGTTGACTTGCTCCCAGCCGTTTTCCGACGCTCGCCTTTCGGAACGAAACCAGGAGAAAGTGCAGCTTTACTCGGCCGAGCGAGTGGCGTCGCGGTAGATAATCGCATTCGTTATCGCGCCAAAACGTGAATGAGAATCGGTGAACTTATCGGTTGCTTCGCTTGTTTAATTCGCACTCGAGAGAAGCGTAAACAGCGGAAACGTGTTATCGAGAAATTACGGATAAAAGCGATCGACAAATTGGACAAGTTATCGGCGGAGCCCGAAACATTATTAATGCTGCTCCTGGCTGATCTAATGGATGATCGCGCAAATTTACGATTCGCGCGGCTTCCACGGGGGAGATGCGCCTACGAGAGTTGGAGCGAGCGAATCGTAAAGCCATTGTTGGATTTTCGCTTATTAATTGCACGTACGACACGCGGAATTGTTGTTAACGTGGGCAGTCTCGGGTTGCCTGCTCGTTGGTACGTCTTTTCCAATTCGAATGTCGTAAATCTCGCGTCGCTGTATATGGCAACACATCAAGAGCATTGATAATTTAACGTCCAAGTTCTTGCATTCGCTTGACCGTTAAAATTTCAGTAGCCTGTCCGTCCTGCTTGGGAGCGAATCGAAACAGCCAATTATTGCTCTTATGGATCACTCCTTTTCTCGCATGCATTTGTATTTTAACAGTCGAAGCGACAATTAACCGGCACCTTTAAACTCAAAGTCAGGCAGCGAAAAATGTTTCTCTATTTTTACAAAAAAATAATAAAATACAAAGGCACGCAAACAATGACAAAATGGATTATTTTCAGGTTCGCATCGTTTCATAAAGGTTTTCTAAAATAGTCCCTTCAATGGCCTTTTCCGAATAAAAATAACGACGAAAATATACGTTGCTCGCGCGAGAATCATAAATGAAAATGGCAAACGTGTGTGAATCTCCGATTTGTAAATTATAATCACCGATACGAATACGCGATGGTATGCTGAGTGTAATACAAAGTTATCGCATTGTAAAAAACAACACTATTAGCGGATGTTGGAGAAACGTTATCCAGCTAATTTATTTAATCGATAAGAAACTATTACATAAGAAAATATTTAAAGCAGTTTTAATTTTACATTTACGTTGAATTCAACTTGCAATGCTACAGTATTATTTCCGTGTACAAAATTCCATAAACAAATAAACTACATTTTCCGAGATAAGATATTTTGAGATTTTTATCCGCGCGGCGACGTTGCACTTTGTTTATCGAAATGAAATAAGTTTTTGATACATTGCTTTAAAGCGACCGGGGGGGGGGGAGGAAGGCAAAGATAATCCTTTTTCACGCGGTAATATCTAAGAGAATGGCACGACATCCGGATAAAAAAGAGCGGCGTTTTCCCTGCTATCGGTCGGGAAAACCATCTTTTTCCCGATAAAAGATCAGTCGAACCGAAAAATCTTCGGGTTCGACGGAAGAAAAAAGTCGGAGCCAGTGAGAATTACATCTGGAAATATTACGCAACGAAGCTCGATCGATGAATCGGCCACGAACGCTCGATCGATTCCAGGTCGTGTGTACGAGATCGCGCAACGCTTGTGTAGTCTTTGCGTACGCGCGAATTTGTGTTTCCTTTCCTCGTTTCTTCCCGTCGCCTTCCGATTGCCCCAAGCGCTCGGCTCCTGGAATACGTGAGCGCCGTCGCATGGACGTTTTTTCGTCCGGTTGCGGTGGGTGCGTTGGACGATCCAGGAGTGCGTATCCGGCCGATTGTACACGTGTCTGTTTTCAATCAAGTTTCTCCGATCGCGTCTCTGTGCTGCCATTTCAACACGTAGAACTTTTGTCCGCGTCGCCGTCGCGTTTGCCAGCCGATGACCGCGCATTTTCCTAGTTACCCCAATTCGTCCGATGATCGAGTTTTGCCGCTGCGACGATTCAATTTTTTCTTCGCTCGAGCTGCGTTGTACCCGACAGAGTATAATGCAGTGATAAATATGGGTTTTAGACAGATAAATAAAACAAGGTGTCGATGAGGGTAAAAAACGTTGGGAACGGTGAAGCCAGGGTCGGTTAAAAATTGTGCAAAATGCAGTTGCGGTGTGAATTTATCGCCGATACTTTTGAACAGTTCGACAATTTCGCCTTCGAAAACAAATATAGTTTCTCTATAATGGACAATTTCTCCTAAAATTGAATCACTCGAATTCGAGTATTAGTTTTTACTGCGTATTATGTTATCGCTGTAGCAAAATTTTTAAATGTAATTGCGTAACGTAAAGGCTCGTTACAACTACTACAATACGACCTTTCTTTCGCAATTTTTTCTTATTCGTGTTTAATTTGCCAACAAATCGGATATAAAAACACGGAGATTTTTTTAAGCGCATCGAGTTCACACGCTTACATTCTGTTTACTTGTATAAAAACTGCGAATGAAACTTGGAACGATGACAAACGAAATTAACTTTTAGTTTTAATCATTAGATTTGTTACTTTCCTCCGTTTCCTCCAGTCATTCAAATTTTTAAATATTTCCCAAATTTATGTCTATTTTTCTAAATGCCTTCTATTGCAAAGCATTTGGAAATACCGATTTCTTTAACGTTAAAAAATATTTTATTCGTTGTTTACGTAATATACTATATCCTAAAGTGTGGCATATACGCGTTGGCTGGTTTCCAACCTCTCCTTGTCAGGATCGTCGCGACAACCTCTTTTTCCGTCGCAAATCCAATTGCAGGTACAAAGTGACCCTTAACCCTTTTGACGCCACAAATCTTTGTTACACGTGTAAAGTCAAACGAGCTTTTCCGAGATTTGGACGATATTAATGAGGCATTAGGCGACATTAGCTAAAGTCCAATCCGTACCTGAACGAAATTTCAGGAATTCATGCCTTTGCAATATTATAATATCAATTATCCGGTTCAGGTTCTCCGAGCAAAAGCGTTTAATACAAAAGCTGTTACCTGGGAATCCCGGATTAGGCCACGTGACCAGTTAAACGTGGAAAATACGTTCGCGAATGTGAGTTTCATCGATACGTAACTTTCATGCAAGCCTTCGCTTTTCTCGATTTGTTTTTTAAATAAGCAAACGATACAAAATTTTCAATTTAAGACTAAAGACGTAAAGAAGAATATTCGAGATAAATAAATGTATAACAATAGGAATATAGAAAAATAAAGCGGCAGCATGTAGATTGTTAAAATCGAGGTTTTGACAATCAGTAATGAGAAACTTTTTTTGTCGTATACAATATTATAAATTTTCAAATTCATGCTTTAAGCGCGAATTCGAATAATCGTATAAATTTTGATTAGACATATTCGCGACTTAAATTGGGCGCTAAAACTTTACATACTTATCGAATCTGCAATTTTTTAATTTTCGACGGAAATTATTATCTCGTTAGGAGTAGTTTAATAACATAAGTATGTATATTCACAAAATCGTATAATTAAACGCATATTTGGCGAATATCAAATGAAGGAAATTCATACGAAAAATGAACCACAGGATCGTAATTTACTGCTGTTTACAAGTGAAAGTTTATTGCATTTTAATCGACAATTCCTAGCATCAAACGATAAATTACATATCGATGTGCAAGGAAACTTTGAAAACAAAGATGCTTAACAACAATGCGGTTACACAGTTTCTTGGAAAACTTAATCGACACCAGAAGTAAGAAGAGTTGAGAGGGGGTAGTTAAGGGTTATTGTTTATATCTCGTACTGGTGGACAAAGCAGACGCTAATAATAGATTAGGAAGGGTCGCTTTTGCGCATTGGTTAGCCAATAAGAAGGGATGAATCCTTTTTCTTTCAATAAAATTATAATATTCTGATAGAAACGGCCAGTTCAAACCGAACATTAGAAAGACACGTGTTAGCCTCTGGTGATTCCTGAAGGGAAACTTTTTTATTTTCAATACGTGTAACTTGTATATTTAAAAGATTTCAAGTATTGTTCTCAAAATGGCAAGACAGTTTTCAAGAAGTGTTTTGAAATTGGTAGTCGCACATATATGTAAGTCTATTGGCTTTGATTCTATTACTTCCACTCCATTGGAATATATAGTCGACATTATGCAGGAATATATAGTTCAAATTGCAAAACGTACTCACCGATATTCAGAACTTTCAACACGAAACACTGCCAATTTGGTTGATTTAAGTTTAGCTTTTCAAGGCATGAATATTAATTTGCAAGAAATAGCAGAGTATGTTAATAATGTTGATACTGTCGCCTGTGCCGTTAATGTGCCAAAATTACCTATACCTAGAGAAAGTCATCCAATTTTTTTAAGACCTGATAATAATGAAGCAGTAACACGACCTCTAAATGTTCACGAACCTTTTCCTGCCACATATTCAAATATTAAAGAACAATATCTGCCAGAAGTTAAACAAGGTAAGATTAATGTTCTTAGCCTATCTACAATAAAGGCTTCTATGGATGTTATTTAAAATGCTTTTCTAATAATTACAAATGCAGATATTGCAGATGGCAATAAAGAAAATTTAAATAAAACATCTCAGCTAGTTGGGTTCAAACGACCAGGAGATCCCATTTCATTCAATGGACTCGTGGCAAAATTCGCGAAAACGGAACAAGACGATCATCCAGCTCGTCAAATACACGGTAAAACAACTACTACTTCGGGTTTTTCGTCGACTGCAAGGGAAGGAAGATTGCCAGTTGCAAGACTTGAGCCAATACCTCAGCAAGATCCTTCAGAATCTTGTGCAGTTGAGCCTATTATTCTATGTAAAGATAAAGTCAATCTAGGATCTGAAGGTATTCGAAATGAAGAAAAAGAGAAAAAGATGATTCTTGCAGAACGACTTTTTAATCCTGATAAAATTAAACGTGTCAAAGCTAAAGTTTCAACACAAATGAAGGCGTCAGCTAAGTTGAAAGCTTCAGAGGCAAGTGGTAGAACAGGACAGACAAACGCAGCAGGTCCGTCAAACATTGCTTCTGCAGGTAAAGCAAAGTTAAATATTTTGGCTCTAGCAAAAACAGCCTAAGACAGGTACAACTACAATACGGGAAATAGAAAAAACTCTTGGATTCGGGAAATAACTTGGTAAACAACGCAAAGAAGAAGTGATTAAGAAACTACCGATTGATCCGCCCAGACCAAAGTTACGTATTAGTAAAAAGATATATAAAAGTCGTGCAGAACCAATTTGTATTTCGACTCTTGTACACAATCTTCCGTGAAAAAGTCAACAAAAAGACAAAAGTGGAAGTTGTTTCCTAAAAAAGAACCCAAGGCTAAGAAACAGAATGGCTGTAATGCGTTACCTTCAAAAACACTGTTATTGAGGATCAAAATGAGCACCGCATATGGATTTGTCCGGCTTGTGGAAAAGAAGACGATGGATCTCTTATGATAGCCTGTGATGATTGTGATGCCTGGTATCATTGGGCATGCATTGGTACACAAGCAGCTCCACCAGAACAGGAAGATTGGTATTGTCGTTGGTGTATTGACAAAAAGGAAGAAGAATATCACGACCAAAAAAGGTGCAAGTTAATGTCCAGTACAAGCATATCGTGTCGACAGTTAGCCTCGACTTATGTTTATAACTATTAGCCACAGAGTCAAATAATTCAAATAAAATGGATAAAATCAATTAAATAAAACAAGGTATAAAGAGTGAAAAAATAATAAAACCAGAATTATTAGGCCTCGATAAGAAGTTCGACAAAAATAACTCCAAGGGACATAAACTTTGTCGATAACTCCAGTTCTTGTTAATAATAAAAATTTGTTCTTATACGACATTTTTTGTAATATAATATTTTCTGTATATAAATTTTTGTAATATAATATTTTTTGTATATAAATTTCTGTAATATAATATTTTTGTACATAATTTTTCGAATCAATAAATAACCATAGTTGTAAATAGAAAATCCTTGTTGAATTATTTTACGTACCCATACAAATTTTTAATAATCATTATTTATTTATTCAAAAATATTAACATTATCATGATAATTAGTATATATGAAAATTAATATTATTACTACATTTTTATTACATTATTATTATTATTAGTTTATTTTAAAATGCAGTACATTTTTAACGATACAATAATTTATACACACAAATGTATATATATATATATATATATTTAATGACTGTACCATAATCTAACACACTATACGCATAAAATTTGACCCAAAGCTCCTAATTATATTTGTAAATAGTAAATCCGCGTTGATTTACATTTAATTATCCTTTTTATTTTACTTCTTGTATTCATTGCACGATCATTCATATTTTGACTAATTTTTCACTACTATCTTTGTTTGTGACTTTAAAGTTTTGTGTATACATTTGTTCACTTTCATTTCTTGCATTACTAAATCTTTGTTTTCATTTGCATATTTGGAAATCTAATTTTGGCAAAATTTCTTTTATTGCTCACCTTATGTAATCCTTCTTAGTTATACACAAAAGTTTTCGTTTTCCTGGCATATTTTAATAATCTACATGCTGCCGCTTTTTTTTTCTATATTCTTATTGCTATACATTTATTTATGTCGAATATTCTTCTTTACGTCTTTAGTCTTAAATTGAAAATTTTGTATCGTTTGCTTATTTAAAAAACAAATCGAGAAAAGCGAAGGCTTGCATGAAGGTTACGTATCGATGAAACTCACATTCGCGAACGTATTTCCACGTTAACTGGTCAC
The DNA here is from genome assembly GCA_018907185.1 of Platyscapa corneri. Taxonomy (NCBI): domain Eukaryota; kingdom Metazoa; phylum Arthropoda; class Insecta; order Hymenoptera; family Agaonidae; genus Platyscapa; species Platyscapa corneri. The sequence continues at coordinate 4,936,717 of JACCHW010000024.1, read as the reverse complement.
GTGGCCTAATCCGGGATTCCCAGGTAACAGCTTTTGTATTAAACGCTTTTGCTCGGAGAACCTGAACCGGATAATTGATATTATAATATTGCAAAGGCATGAATTCCTGAAATTTCGTTCAGGTACGGATTGGAATTTAGCTAATGTCGCCTAATGCCTCATTAATATCGTCCAAAATCTCGGAAAGCTCGTTTTGACTTTACACGTGTAACAAAGATTTGTGGGCGTCAAAAGGGTTAAGGGTCACTTTGTACCTGCAATTGGATTGCGACCGGAAAAAGAGGTTGTCGCGACGATCCTGACAAGGAGAGGTTGGAAACCAGCAAACGCGTATATGCCACACTTTAGGATATAGTATATTACGTAAACAACGAAAAAATATTTTTTAACGTTAAAGAAATCGGTATTTCCAAATGCTTTGCAATAGAAGACATTTAGAATAATAGTCATAATTTTGAGTTTACAAAAACCAGGAAAATTTATAGGTCCATTCAATGACAGAATTTAAATTATAAATATATTTTACTGACTTCAACTAATACCTCAGCAAGATCCTTCAGAATCTTGTGCAGTTGAGCCTATTATTCTATGTAAAGATAAAGTCAATCTAGGATCTGAAGGTATTCGAAATGAAGAAAAAGATGATTCTTGCAGAACGACTTTTTAATCCTGATAAAATTAAACGTGTCAAAGCTAAAGTTTCAACACAAATGAAGGCGTCAGCTAAGTTGAAAGCTTCAGAGGCAAGTGGTAGACAGGACAGACAACGCAGCAGGTCCGTCAAACATTGCTTCTGCAGGTAAAGCAGAAGTTAAATATTTTGGCTCTAATCAAAAACAGCCTAAGACAGTTACAACTACAAATACGGGAAAAATAGAAAAACTCTTGGATTCGGGAAATAACTTGGTAAACAAACGCAAAGAAGAAGTGATTAAGAAACTACCGATTGATCCGCCCAGACCAAAGTTACGTATTATTAAAAAGATATATAAAAGTCGTGCAGAACCAATTTGGATTTCGACTCTTGTACAATAATCTTCCGTGAAAAAGTCCACAAAGACAAAAACAGAAGCTGTTCCGAAAAATAAGCATTATTTATTGAATTAATTTGCTTTCTGTATGTTGTATAAATTTTTTATAAAAATCAATACCCATAGTTGTAAATATGAAATCCTTATTGAATTATTTTACATTCCGCTTCAAATATTCATACAAATTTCATGTAAATAAATATCCGTAGTTGTAATTAGTAAATCCTTGTTGAATTATTTTGCATAACTCTTACAATTATTTAAAATAATTATTAGTCAATTATTTTTATTATTATTGTTCCTGTCGATATTATTGCAGAGTAAAAAAGACGCGTTTCGTTAATTGCTGGTATGAAACGGCAGCTGCGCCGCCAATCCGCCGCGATAATGCATATGTGTTCTGTCAAACTCGTCGAGTTTGAGTCGCGATTGAAAAAAGAGTAGCTGCGGTTGTTCGCGTCGTTGCAATAGTCGAGGAAAAAGTGTCTCGTTGTCAAAACACGAGCCTGTAATCGCACGGCTAGACCCGCGATATCGAACGATGTCCGCTCGACCGGGACGTGACTGCATTTTTGTTTTTCCCCGAGAGCCTCGAGCTTTGATAAACGAAGAAAGATTTCACTTGGCCAAAAAAAAGAAAATAACTAATCTCAAGAGACGCAGTTGTCTTGCGCTGGATTATTAATTATTGGCACTCGGCTCGACTAATGAAGTTCTCGTACAATCAGCTAATAAATAAGCGACGCGAGAATATATTTAATTTGTACTCGATGTTTACAGTAGGAATCGGCTTCGTTTATCATTGGCGTATCGTGCGTTTTAAGTTCCGCTCAGTCGGTAAGAATCGCTCCATAAACGCTGAAAGCTACTTTCGAGTGCTCTTTCCCATTTCATCACGAAAATTGCCGCGGTTTTGTACGACGTTTTTAAGCGCTTGCCGCCTTGGCGGAGGATGACGACGAGGACGACGACGATGACAGGAAAATACAGCCCGAGCCGATCGAGTGCAGCGGAGAAGCGTAACGATGCCGCCAAACGAACAACGACGTTCTTTGGATGGCCCCGAGGAAAGGCAGCTTCCTCTTTCACGCACAAAGAGAGGAACCGGGAGGGAGCGAGAGGGAAGAACTCTCGTCGGCTCCATTCGGTGGATTACGTAAAGCGACTCGGGCGCGTAAAAATGGCCTCGGGTCCCGTTAGTTCGGAATCGAGCTCTCGACAATCGCTCGAGTGAAGTCTCGACTCGCGACTCGATCCGATCGCTCGCCGCGTAATTCCTTTATCCCGCGCGCCGATTTCTAACGAGTCCTTCCACATTCGTTACGCCCGTCCCGCCGCTAATGCTGGACCTGGAAAGTTTCTAATTCCTGTGAAATAGGAAGAGCGGGAGGAGGAATGCGCGTGCGCGGCCCAGTTAGCGGCCAAGCCGATTATTCAACTGTGAGGCGAGTTTTTGCGAATGCACGGGACGGGACGTTAATTAGCGCTTTGTCTTATTCGCGATGCTTACGTATGATCTTCCGACGGCTACTCGGCATTCCTCTCGCGCGCAGGCCTCCTGAGCCACATGCCGCTTCACGGTGTATCGATTAACGAGGTTTTGCATGCATAAATGTATTGAAATTTCATCCCAAATGAGTTTCGTGCTTTTCCCTTCTTCCTTCCTTTTGCGGCGCTGATTAAGACTCTCGATGTCGTGGCGTTTCTTTGAAACTCGAGGCTTCGTTACGACGTGCCTCCGCCGAGTTCAGTCGGCAGCGTCTTCCTAGTTACGACGAGGAGCACCGAGGAGAGCGAGAGAGAGAGAGAGCCTCGTAAATGAGAAACAGAATAAACTTGCCCGGCAAAGTGCTTTTTCCAGGCATTCGCTCGAATCTGCGCGAGTCGCTACACCTGCGTTCGCTCGCTCGTCCCACTTTCGCGCGCCTATGCATTCGCAGCTTGCGCTCGCGCTCGAATAGCGCGACGTTTACAGCTGCGCTTGCATCGATCGATCGAATCGACAATTTATGCCGAAATCGCAGGTACCGAAGGTCACCGCAAGCGCAGTATCGCCGTTGTTAACGAAAACGAGTTTATCGCCGATCGCGCTCCTCGGGATTCGATTACCCGCCGCTAAAATTCCCCGTAGCCTTTGCGGATAATACTCGAGATACCGGTTTTATAGGCCTTTCACGAGCGCCCAGCCGTTGGTCCGCTCGTCCGAGCCCGGAGTTAAAAATCCGAGATAACAGAAAATTAAACCGTAGCAGCGCGCATCTGCCCCTCGCCCCACCCCTGCGAAATGTATAAAATCGGTATTAAAGCCGAGTTTACTGCTGATTTTCGCGTGAGAGCTTGTAAAAGAGGAATCTCCGCGGCCTCAACGAGCCGCTGTATTTGCTATTCCCCGCTAACCGCGCTTTTCATATTCGCATAAAAATGAATCATCGCGATCATCGAGTTCGAGGGAAAAACAAGTGCGCACTGCTCGCGCTGAGTCACGAGAGAGAGAGAGAGAGAGAGAGCAAGCAAGAAAGTGCGCCTCGGCTGTTGGCCCAACATTGACCGTCGCGCTCGTCATATCGTCGACAAGAGAGTTGCGCGGAGCGAGCCAAGACAGGAATCTCGCGCGATAGCTTCGCTCGGATTCGCGTCGTCGCTCGCTCCGCGTTAGGCTGTCCCAGAACAGGACGGGAATCTCTGCCCCGTCGGGTCAAGGAGGCTACGAACGCGACTTTGATTTTTAGCGTCGATTTGGCGGAGATTTTGAAAGTTCCGAGTGCGTGTTAAAGTGTTGCGTTTTTACGTTTATCAAGAGTGTTGTTGGGGAATACGAACACAGCTGGCACTTGTGTCCTCGACCGCGATAACTCGACGATTGTCCATCGATCCGCGGTATTTGCATCGGCAGTTGTTAGATTAAGTAGTCTGCAGCTTGGAAAATAAAGCTCTTTATTATGTAAATGAGGCGTGTAAAATTGGATCTTCTAAACGAGTGTGTAACAGCACTTCAAACAAATGATTCTTGGAGCCGATCTTTATTATTTAGGTTAACGATTCGCATAACCGCGCGAGCATACGCGTTCTTATTTATTGGGTGTCTCCTTTCGTATTTCGCGAAGGAGTCTCTTCTATCAACTTCCACCAAGCGATTCCAATTCGATAAAATCGCATCGAGAGCTAATCTTCGACTAATTTATCGTCGATTCTCTATCGATAGAAAGCCCGAGAGATAGACGTAAATTACGCTTAATGGCGTTAGTTTTGAAGACAAAAATTGTCATTCCAGTGGAGTTTATATTTTAAACTTTATCGTTCACTGAAAAGCTTAGCCTAATTTTCTCATAATTAAGTCACGGGATTTGTTAGGTTGCCTCGTGTTTATCATCGTTAAGAGTGCATTCGGTGCAATTTTTTTGGAAAATAATTTTCAGTTAACGCCAGAGCACGTAGATGCAAATAATCTCGTCTGATAATTGTTATTCATTCGACACAAACAGCAGGTTTTTTACAAAGGCGCAATCAAAATCAATACCTGCTGTAAATAGATTCGTAATAATATAAATTATAATATAAACGGGTCACTTGGCGAAGTACTTCAATACTACGTCGCTTTAGTTCAGTTGAAAAGAAAAACTCGAGTACTATTTTTAAAGCTCGATTGCAATTTATCGAAAATTAGCACCAAATTATACACAAATTAAACAGTTACCCACGGCGATTTATAATTTACCGTTAGATTTGTTAAAGATCTTTCTCCGAATGCCATTGAAATTTACGGCACAATGGTTTATGAATATTTTTATTTTGAAACTGCAGACCGAATTGATCGAAAATGCAATGAAATTAAAGAATCGCTGTCACTTACGTAATCGATGATGGCTGCCCTTATGATTATTACGCGTGTATTATCGCCGAACTCACCTAGAACAGAAAGAAAAGACGAATTAGTTTGGCGATGCAAGCGTTTGCAGCTACAGCGGCGCATCGACACGTGCGCCAATCGTCCGAAAGGTTGTAATTCAAGTATTTTCACGCCCTCGCTGCGAAATGGCGCAACGAAAAGCTTTATTTCGGCCAGTCAATTAAACGCGCCACACGCTCTTGATAACGTATCAATAATTGCGCGGCGGCGATAATTTGATTGGCTTCGGGAAATTTATTACGTACTAACTGCGCCGCGGATATAAAGCGCGACTCGATATCGCCGATCAGCGTCTCCGTGTATTGAACTTGCGAGTGCAGAATATCTCTGTTTGGGATTGGACTCGCGCGTTGCAGTCGCAAGTGTCGGCCGCTCGAGAAAACCTTTGTTCTTGCGGGAGCTTGAAAAAAGTCGGCGTTACGAGCGCACACATGCACCGAGGACGAGTACCGGCAACCGCGAGAAAATTTGAATTTCACCGTTCCGTCTTCTTCGGTTGATCGATCGGCCTTTCCGGCCCCAGCGCCGGCGAGTTACCTCGAATACTCGTAAATACTAAGTTCACGCTCAATAGCCTGCGATGATTGGCCGTCGCGCGCTGAGAAAATTGCGCCAGGGCCAGTGGAGGCATAAATTCGAAATCCCGGGCGGATAACGTGACGCCGACTGGACGCGATCGTAAAGAGCGTCGGGAAAAATGTCGGGCAGCTCGAGCTTTTCAAAGGCCGATTCTCCGAGCTTGGCTGTAGTCGTCTAATTTATTGGAAAGATTTTCGCGTCACGGAGGCGCTGCTTCTTGATGCACTTTTTCGGACGTGGATGGGGATTTTGCAGCTCTGCGAGTCGGAGAGGTTATCGATATTAAACAGGCCTGGACAGGCGAGTAAAAAGCCGAGCGTTGCCAACTTTCGGAAACACGCGATTTGCATAGAAACTGCCTAAACGTTCGCTATTCGTATTCGCAATGAGCGCTCATTCAGCTTTCCCAGCGCACGCGTTATCTTCTGCGTTAGCGCGCGCTCGTACCGTAAAGAACAAAAGAACTGGCTGCGCTCGTGAAAAGCCACGAGTCGCCAGTGCAAAGCCAACTAATGCAAAGGAATTTTTTTCTATTTTCCTTTTGTACGTGCCAAATTGAAATTCAGTCTTAAAAACACGCGTCGGCGGCTTTTTCAGCTCGGGAGAAACGCGCGAGTGCGAATTCCGATTTGACACGGATCTTACGCTCGTCCGTCTTCGGAGGGTCGGAGTGAGCAAGAGAGGGAAGAAGCTGTTGCATTTCTCGCGGATGCGAAACGCAACGCGCGCTCGCGTTCTTCTCCCATTTTTCCACGAAAGCACTTGAGAAAAGCCAGCAGGAAAGTTTGCCAGCAACTTCTGGAAACTTACTTTCACGCGCGCGTTAAATTTCGATTCGCAAAAATGGACTTTCGCGTCGATCGTCGACGAGTCGATGATTCCGCGCGCGTGGGATCGCTGTGACGAACATACGTTATGCGCTCGTTAAAATGGGTCGAGGCTCTTCCAATGCACTCCCGAGTGAGTCGTCATTCGAATACCGCGAGCTCTTTCCAATCAAAATGCATTTCGGTGAATTATCGACGCGATTATTTAATTGAGTTTAACAAGCCGATTAAAAGTGCGTTATTCTTAAAACTGAAATTATATTTATTTCGGCTGGCGCTCCGAGTTGCTTTCAAAAACTAATTACGTGTACAATTGTCGTTCTGAAATTGACTAATTAACGTTCGACAGTTTTTACACGACGTATGGCATAATTATTTTGTTGGAACAATGCACATTTATATTCAAGATCAATTTAGCTTTAAATGAATTTACACACATTTTTCTAAATGCGCATTAATTTCTTTTATTAAGGAACGCTGTCTCGTTGTTTATTTGCAATTTCAAATTGTACGTCAGTTTTGTTGTAACAAGTACGTGCAAATTATATTTTATCGACTGCATTTTGTATACATTCGAAAAAAAAAGTTTATTCCACCATTGTAAGCGTTTGGCTATTGGTTAAAAAAATCTATAATTTTCTATCGAATTCCGCATTTATTATCAAAATATATTTTATTCAATGATAGAAACGTGAAAATCCACGCATTAACAATCACAAACGCACATTCGTCGCTGCAAGTCATACAGAAATCTTAGTTACACAGTTCAATCGTCGGTAAAAATAGTGGAGTTATGATTATAACTTGGTTGTCTTTAAACGAACGCACCGTCACAAGTGCAGATTCGAGTCGCGCGTAATATTAAAAAATTTGTCCTAGAAATCACAAAGGTAAGCGTGCAATTTGCAAAATTATACAAGACAGTGTTTGCAATGGCACGTAAAACTACAGGCAACTAAATAAAAAACACACAGGCATTAGCAATGTTTTATTTTAATCAAATCTAAGGATAGGCTGCTAAAATAAAAAAATTAACCAAATTAATAACAAAAATCGAACTCGTCTCTCGTTTCGGATTACTTGACCGTTCCAATTCGAGCAGCCGATATTCGAAATTTGGAATTTGGAATGCGAGCCGCTTATAAACATTACTGCCCGCGTAATTACCCAACTATCGAAAAAATCCGCCGAAGCGTACAAAAGTTTTAAAACAGCGTCTTCTGTGTATTGCACAACTATCCGTGTCGAAATCAATCCGGCGAACAATCAGATAATTATCTATATTTATGCGGCTTACACAACTCATCCATCAAGGTTCTCATCTCAAGAGACAATGCACTCGCTCGTATTAAAATAAGTACAGGACTGGTTGAGCTTTCGAAAAAGGCCGAGCGCCTCCTCCCGTGAAAATATTTGGTCATTACCGGCTGCACGGGGCCCGTAAATTTATCACGAGCCAACGAGGTCAATGCCTCTTTGGCCGCTTCTTCCGTCTTTCCCCTCTCCCTCTCGCGCAACTTTTTCTCTCGTCGTCGTAAGGTGTCCCGCGAATGGGATTTTCGTCGACGTCGTCGTCGTCGTCGGCATTGTTCGCACTGCTGGAGCTCTTGGAGCCGACGGTTTCACGCGAAACGTTTACCTCTCAGGGATTTTCTTTCCTGTCTCGTAATTAGCTCCGAGTTTTAAATGGGAATGCATCGGAGCCGATTTAACGGTGCGCGCGACTTGCGACAATCGCTCCCGAGGAGCTGAAAACGGCTCGTCATTTTACGACTGGAGGAGCGAAGCGTATTTTATATAGATCTTTCAAAATCAATCCAGCACGTCGAATGAAGTGCTTAGATCGGCGCCGCCCACGCCACATTGAATTACCAATTTCAATTATTTGCTTATTCGTGCAGCTTCACTTTGTCCGAGGATTCAAGCTTTATTGACGAAAAAGCCAAGACCCCCCTCCAATGGTACAATAAGACACAATCCAATGGAACGTAACGGTAAACACCATTTCCAATCAGCGAATCGCGCGAAAATAAAAATCCCGAATCACGATACGGCACCTTCGCGAGCTTCGTACGCACAACGAATTGTTTTTCAGGCTTTTTTCAATTACTGTCCGTTAATTAATAAGTTAATTTTATCGCGGCGCTGATATTTATCGAGTACTTAAAGTGCGACTCGTGGAACGAAGAAAGTGCTCGAGGCTATTACAAACGTATCTAAAATAGTCTTAATCCTAATGCAAACGATAATTCCTTAACGAAATTATGTTTGTTGTAAATTATATTTTTTAATCGCTTCACATTTATTTTTAAGCTCGCGCCAAAATGTATGGTCAAAAAGCGTTAAAGAATTATTTATCGCGGCGTTACTCTTGTAATTTATATTCTAGTTATGCACAGTATCCCTTAATTGAATGTAATTATCAGATTCTTTTACAGTCTTATGATTTACAATATAAGATTATTCGAGTGGGACGAGCTCCTACCGGGAAATTTATTAAGAACTTTTCCGATGTAAAATAAAACTGCAAATACTATTATTATTATTATTATTATTATTATTACGAAAGAGCAGATAACAGATCTACTTGTAAGACTTGCCAAATAAAGTAAACGCGCTTTCCGTGAAATAAAAATCACGACTTTATTGTATCACTGTGTCTTGAAAAAGTGCATAATTACGAATGTAGAAAGCGATGCAGGACTCGATCGTAGCGTTAGAAAAAATCAGCGACAATTTCAAGTTCCCGGACGCACTTCCGATGCGTTTTGTCGAACGAGCGCGCGCTCTAGACAATTGTAAATATCGCGAGATGCCGAATGGATTACTTTTTTATTCTGCTTGCGTAATTTTATGTGTCGAAAAAAAATGAAAGCAAATTTATGGTTATGCAACTAATGCACTTTCTTTTTGCACAATCCATCCATTGATTTAGCAAATATAAAATGTCTCGGGTACTAATCTGCGGATCGAGGACATATTTTGAAGCACGAGTCCTCGAATAAAAAGCTCCCGGAGCAAACTGTGACCAACTATTATGCATTTTTCGCCTTAACCGGCGCAATAAATTATAATCTATTATTTCAAACTAGTTTTTCGAGTTTTCCCTCGTGCTGGAGCCGCGCGCAACATAGTCGAGTCGAGCATAAACACGCGGAGGATTGTAACTCGGGATTTTATTTGAATACTTTTTCGAGCGGCTGCGGCGAGCAACAACCCACTTTTGCTAGAACTTTTACCCGAGCAACGCGTCGTCGAATTCTCGGCGTATCAGCGGCGCGATACCAGCGCGGGGGGGGGGGGGGGGGGAAGGCGAAAAGAGGCGAAAAAAGAACTCGCTCATCGTTCGAGGCGAACTGCAGCATCCATTTGGTGCAAAAAGCAACGTTCCCTGGAATTCCGGAGTGGGAGTCAAGGGCACGTGCGCGCGCGCTACCGACTGCATCGCGATAAAGACCCGCACACGCGCAGGACGGATGCGACGCGCGGCCGCGTCACGTGTCATCGGGAACGCATTTTTCGAGAAGCAAATAGGAGCGACCCAAGGCGCCGAGCGTTAAATATGACGAACTCGGCGGGGCAGCGAAAACGAGCGCCCGATTTTTCTCAGCTTATCGGCGCCGAGATAACATCAGTCCCACACACTCGGACACGAGCTGGAAATGCAAAAAGCGGTCGGTGCACTGGTCTATGAGCGCGAGGCCCGAAGCCACTTTGTTTCCGTCCACTGCCAAGCCATTATATCTTCTACTTAGCCGAGAGACAAGTAAGGACATGAAATAACTCCGCTGCAATCATTAATTATTCAATAGTCAATTACGCGGACTTTTATTGCTTATATATATTACGGCAATACGTCTCGGAAAATATTCTCAAAGCGCTAAAGGGGAATAATTAAATGCTCTCCGCGGATGTAAATATTATCTCGAAACGAAAACCCCGAGTGCTCGAGCCTGTTTTTTTTTTAAAAACTTGAAAACCGCAAGGGTCATTCTATTTGTTTTGAAATTCCCTGCTTCGAATAATAATTAATTTCTTGCTAATACTAAGTCATTAGGGTGCGCGCGCACAATTTCATTCGGCGCAAAATGCTTCGTTAGCGACGAGAGCAGGACAGCGCGATCGAACGCGTTCCATCCTCCAAACGCACAAGGCGCCCATTATAAACTCTTACGACTTTTAATTTCTCAAGCCTTATTCTAGTCGCGATTAAACTGAACTCGCTGACGATTTTCATTAAAATTAACGGCACGCGTCGCGACGCCTCGTTGTCGAATCGTCCGCCAACGCGAGTTTTTGCGAATTTTAAAATTCGCTGCAGCTACTTGGAAGCTTTGCTCGCTCGTCTCCCGTTCGCGTCGGCGCTTCGAAATTCCTAGTCCCGTCCAACTAGGAATTCCTCCTCCATTTTAATCGCAAATGAAACAAAGTGCATGGCTTAGAGAGCGAGAGACGCGTTTTACGGACGATGATAAGGACGAATTCCCAGCAAACGCTGGCTCGTGCGTGCGTGCGTGCATGCGTGCGTCGCGGCTTGTGAGTTTTGCGCATCGAAATTTCGCGGGGCTTTTTTGCGCGCCGACTTCCGGCTTCTACGTGTCTCGCTCTCGCGTGTGCCGGACCTTATTTTTACGCGCGTGAAATCTAGGAAATTAACTCGCACTGCACCGAAAACTAATTTTTCACCGCGTTTTTTCGTTCGTTTCAGAAGCTCCAGTCGTAATGTTATTCCGCCCATGAGTGCGTGCACCTACGGAGCATTTGTGTTTGCCGAGGCATTGAAAGTGACGAAGAACTTTAAGGCTCGTACTTTTTTGTCGGCTGGAAAATAAAATTTCGTCAATTGTGGTTTCGTATAATTATTGAAACACTTGCAAATCCTTTCGCTTAATGTTTGTAGGAGTTCGCGTTTCAGTAAATATTACCGAGTTTTGAGCAATGAATATCTGTATAATTAAAACTCATTGCTTCAGCTCCGTATAAACATTGCGTCTGATTTTTTTAAAACTTTTCTGCTAAAGTTGTTATAGGTAATAATAATAATAATAATTGGGACAGCGTTACAATCGCTAAAGATTGGCGCGTGTGCAACAAAGTTTAGAAAAACAAGGGGTGTAAAGAAAAAGACAGAAATCATGTGGAAGGGAAGAAAAGAGCTAGAGTCGAGCAATTCACGTATTTTGATTATAAATTCGAAGAAGATAGCGAGGACGTCGTAGACGCAAAACTAATGGCTAGAAGATCAAATAAGGTTTTTGGACAAGTTTTAAAGTTAAAAAATTGGCGTGAATTTAGACGACAAAATGTAACTCCAAAATTCAATATGCACGTTTATCAAAAGCTTACGTCATTGGCGCGTGCCAACAAAATTATATAATTATTAAATTATTAAATATGTGTGTTGTACGTAACGATTTTGCGAATCGTGCGTTATATTAACTATCGCTAATGAAAATGTACTCGCCACCGAATATTAAAACTGACTTGAAATTATCTCCAAGTATTTAGTTTTAATCGATTACGTAAATCTCGATAGCTCCGGAGTCAAGAATTTTGTTTAACAAATTGCGCATACCCGAGAAAATTAGCAACCAAATATTAAGTGCGCGGGAATTTTTCCGAGACACTGCGCGGTGACGTGGTGTTATTTTCACACATTTACATACGACTTTCACTTAGGCGTATGGAAATGGAACTGCGATATTTTGCAGATTTCAGCAAACGCACGAATATGATAGGCGTTACCTAATATGAAAATGATTTATGTTTGCACACGCGCACATATGTATATCTCCGCTGAATATAAATTTAAAGCGAAATTTATTTTATTTTTTGTTGGCTTTCGCAACGCTTTGTATTTACGTTAAATTGAATTTTTAAGCGATTATTCCGATTGTATATCATCTTCTTAGTCACACTCGATAAAAGCTTTTCTCCTATTATACGCGAATATTTGTGCACGCTCTAAGTGTGTCAAAAGAATAAATATTGAATTTAATTGGAAATTAAATTGTTAAATTATTCGATTAGAGGCACATTTATTTTTAAAGCAAACACCTTCCACCATTCGAGGATCGCTTTGTTATTTTAAATACTAATAACGTTCATGACCCAGGAAACTCAAAAGCCATAAATTAACGCGGTTGCATAAAATGTAACTTATTAATTCCGAATTAAGCAAACGTATCAATTAATACATCGGAGTGATTTAAAGATTAACATTATCAGGTTACGAGTCTCGACGTTTAACTGCACCGACTGAACGTAACACTTTGAATTATGAAATGATTCTACTCGATGATCGATAAATAATTATAATTAAGTACGCCAACGATTGGAAGGATGCGATCGAATTTTTCATTAACTGTAGCTTGCTGTTCTTGAAAACCACTTTATTTTCCCGAGTCGATCGCGCTATTTACTTTTTGCAGGTCATTCGACACTCTTGGTGGAACACAAAGCGCCAGGTTATCGCGCTTGACGAAGGAAAACGCTGCTGGAAAAACGACGAATTTTGTCATTCGTCCAGATGCGGTTAGAGTCCTGCGGGCAAACTAACGATAAATCCTAATTAATTTATTATTTAAAATAATAAAGCGATCCTCGAATGGTGGAAGGTATTTGCTTTAAAAATAAATGTGCCTCTAATCGAATAATTTAACAATTTAACTAACGATAAACAGAACTGAGCTCGGACTCCACTCTGGTATTCGAGAAACTGGACGTGGCGAAAACGCGAAGGGATACGACGATTCGGCGAACGACGTGCGTTTGTCAATTGCCGATCGAGTCCCAGTCCCGTTGGCTCTAGGCCCATTACGTCGGACGTTCCCGGGCAGGAAGTAGCCGAGCCAAATCGAGAGGATCGCGAGGCTGTTGTCGGGCATTATTGGAAGGTCGCCGGCGTCCCACTGCGCGGACCGACAGTGACGTCTAACTGTCGCCAAAACGATGCATACGCAATATTTGCAAAAGGTCGCTTGCGGATAGATTTGCTTTATGCCTCTCCGCACACTCGTATGACCCACTTGTTGTGGGCCAGCCTCGGCGACGCCTCCCCCCCCCTCTTATCGAAGAATGCAATGGATGCGGAGGATGAGACTGGAAAAATCGCTGAATCGCGTGGATTTTTGTGGTCGGAGCGACGCGAATCATCCAAATAATTGGTTAGGAGCGGATGCAGTACCAAATCCAATTCTGTACTTAATGCGAGGAGCACCAGTCGATCGTTCGACATTTTCAATTAAAAATTCAGTGGTGGTTTTATTTCGTTATCCGCGTGGGCTTGTAAAGAATGCTCCGTGGTAATGTAAACAATAGCATCGGAACTCGTTTATTCGAGTTACTCGGTCGTTTGGAATACACCAATTAGGTCCTCTTTTTTCTCCCTTCGCACGATCTACAAATGGAATTTTCATACTCGCAACTTCCTATACTTCGTCCTACGCTCGACGCACTCCAAGAACGAGACGATCTCGCGAAAGAAACTCGTATCTCTTCCTCATACTTTGTATACCGACGCTAGTACTCGTTTGTTCTATCGACTCGCGTTGGAAAAAAAAGGCAATTATCAATAGGCTTTTTTAAAATAATATACGCGGTATGAGATAAAAAGCTCGAGTCAGCAGCGACAGAGAGCCCGAAAAGGTATCGAGGAATGCTGGAAAACTCGCCGTTTTGCTCCTCTCGCGTAATTATTTATCGTCCTCAAAGCCAACTAACGAATCGAATTTAAAAAAATGCCCATCTTCTAAAATGTCGTATGGAAAGAAAGGGTTGGCCAAACTTCGTTTTCAGCACCGATGGGGACTGTTTTGACTGTCAATTTCAGCGGGGGAAAATGTCAGACGAGAAAGACTGTGAGTGGCAAGCCGACGATACACAGGCTGAGCGAAGATCCAGTTCGTATGGTGAACTCGGTTAAGACATAAACTACCAAGAGCAGCCAAGCGTTCGCCTTCCATATATCGACGGAACGTGGAACGCGGAGAACATAGATCGGCATTTAATGGTAATGCGTAAAGCAATGCGCCGACTCGGCTCGATCAAGATGGGCAAACGGTACTTCTCTCACTGCTCGGATCGCGTGCGCATGCCCGCGATGGGCATGGGCCCGAGCCAACATCATCGTATTAATATTTATTTCGAGTCGGGGATTATGGGCGAGTTCGCGGCTTCAACTTCAACTCGGTCAGCGTCAGCGTCAGCAGTAGCCGCGATGACTGTTTGAACCGTTAGACGGCAGTTGAGTTTCTACTCGTGGCAGGTGCGAGCCAATTGATTTATAAGAAACGGAAGGTTAGTCGAGGATAGTGGCGCTCTTCTCTTTTCCTGTGAATCGACCTTTCGATTGTGTTTGCTTTTCTATGAATCGATCGTTTCAAGCCCCTTCACGGGAGCGGTGACGGCTAAAAAGTCGAGGAAAGCAGGAACAGCGATCGTGTTTTTAAAAGCTTCTCGCTTTTGTACACAAAAGTGCGCGTGTCGACGATATTAAATGAAATCGTCTCAGACGCCGCGCTAAAACCGATTCGCTTTCGAACGACCAATATTATTTGATCTGCAATATTTTATCGTTGTGTGTGTTTGGAAGGGTCGAGTCTGCTTTCGAGTCGTTCTCTCTCTCTCTCGCATTAAAATTTTAAATTAAAATATCGAATTTTTCTGTTTGAAAAAATAATTAAAGTGTCGCGGCTGCGCGGACGGACCGAATACATTGGAATTAAGATTAAAGGTGCGTAGAATCGTTTCCATAATTGGCACATGGATATTAAAATACTTGAAAGTCTCAATGTCATAATTTGAAAATTCACGAGCTATATATATATATATAAAAGAATCTGGTTTCATTTATACTGCATTTATATTTGCCTCGTAAATTTTATTCAAAAGGACTCGCCGTTTGTGATTTGTCGGTCGAAAGTTCACACGATATAAAGTTTGAAATTATCGATTATTTCTCGAACGGATACCAAGTGCCGTAGGAAACGTCTTCACTCGAACCTTCTATCAGTGTTTAAAATCTAATTCAAACGTTGATCGATAAAATCAATATCTATAAATTCAAGGGTACGACCGATACGCGTTTGAAATAAAAAGAGTTAAATTTAATCGGAGCCAACTTAATCCCTTAGCAATAATTGCTAATTAAACCGATTACGCATAAAGGACGTTTGAATTTAAAATTACATTGTTAAAGTTGGAGAAATTATTAGTACGTAACATCGATGCGTGTATCACTCGAATCATAATCACTGATTTCGATCGCGGATATTGTAAATAAGCAATAATTAACTCGATGCAGAAATCCAAATCACGCGATCGTCGTCGCCCGAAATAATCGACGTTGAATCAATCATCGCGCAAGTTACGTCACGCCGCTCCTGATGGAAAATCTTTTTAATTATCGCAATACGAAGAGCTCGCGGAAAAGGCGAAATCATAGCTCAAAAGTTTCCAACAGCTGACAGCTAATTACCTTTTTAGTCGAGGCTAATGTACTGCTTTCATTAAGGTGCATTAGACATTCAGCTTCCATTACGAACTTGAATAAGAACGAGAGTCGACGGTTGAGAAATATTTCGAGGAGCGCGAGATTTTATTGTGATGCAAAAAGCAAAGAGGAAAAAGGTGTCGCTAACGAGCGCTGGTTGTCTATGTTTTGTCACGGGCCTCCGCAAACGATCTGTAATTGCGTGCGCCAACACATCCTCCGGACTCCCCGGCGCGCCGAGATGAGCGATCCACGTACGAGTCCCCGGGAGGAAAAAAGAGAATCGCACTCGTTGCTTTCACTGACGCGCGCGACCAAGCGACCGCAAGCGACCGTGACAGTGACACATCCGCGCGCAACCTAACGCGTGTCCCCGAGTGTCGCTCGCGTGCCGTGAATTTTCACGGGCTTCCCCGCGCATGCGCGATAGCCTTGGCGACTCGTTTCTCGACTGGGTGTCGCCGCCGCCGCACCCTTTGGATCTCCTCGCGCACCCGTGCCTCGACTGATGATATTGCTTAATGGTTCGGTCGTCGGTTCGCCGCTGCGCGTCCGGCGCTCGCTCCCAGAGGATTTCCACGATGAAAATTCATATTTACGGTCTCGCACCTTTGCTCGTAGCTCGTTATCGTTCCCTTTCGTCTCCAACGACAATTTCAGTGCTGCAGCAGCACAGGCCGCTCTTCGTTGGCATTTGTGATATAGAGTGCTACGATCGTCGCGTCGACGTTAAGAACAACGGGAGTATAAAAATGTCGGGCAAAGAAACGCGAAGGCTGCCTCTCTCGGTATGCGTAATAAGCGATAGCTTGGCTTCGAGAAGACACGGCGGCCTCGAGTACAAATATTGCACGCGAGTGCGGAAAATATCCAGAAATTCCGCGGAATGTATCGTTGAACTCTGCGAGTCCTCCTATTTAATTTAATACTTTCTTCTTCCCTCGCGCATCGCGGCTTTCGCAGTTTCTCGGGCTAATATCGATGGTCTCCTGCTCGTAGCTGAAAAATTTTCAGAAACCCTCGCACGGCGCTTGTCATCCCCTATCATTTTCCCCTCGACGCAGATTAATATTATTCCAGCTTTCAGAAATTGCCCGAGCCGTTGAATCTGCCGAGGATACGACGCAACGCGTGTACTTGGCGAACAGCAAGCGCTCGCTTCCTGAATCTCGTGTCCGAAATAATGAATCTGTTTTCGCGGAGAGCGAAATAATTCCGAGATGCGTAGAAGAGAGAAGAATTCACTCGTTCCCTCGCGTTAAATATTTATGCGCATTTTCCGCGGCCTCGCCGTTCATCCGCAACGCATATTTCTCCAACTGCTCCGCGCACATCACGTTTGCGCGCGAGAAATCTGCTTCCCTTTGTTATCCCTATTGTGTCGTTACTGCTGCTGCTGCTGCTGCTGCGTCGTCCCCGTCGCCAGAGACGCGCACGAGAGTTTCCGCATTTAGAGGCGCGAGCAATTGCGCACCTTATTTTTAGAGTCAGGGCAAGAGCATGAATTTTTATGCGGAGCCGGTAGTGTCAAGAGAAGCTTTCAAACGTCGCGAACGGGATCGTTGTATTCTTTATTTCCTTCCATTTAGTTCGCAATTGGCGTTGGCGCATTTGTGGTACTCGGCGCAGTCGCGGAAAGACGGATCACGCGTTCGCGCATCCCAGGCTTCTCGCTCGACTCGTGCACCACACAAACATACACAAACACCGATGAAATCCACAGACGGTGTCGGCGACTTTTTTCGCGATATCTGTACGTGCAATTACAACGGTTTCGTTTTTACACGCGCACTTACGTAGGACGATTACCGTAATTGACAAAAATTAGTGGAAAAAATAATAATAATAATAACAATAATAAGAATAGAACTGCTCCGGCCGAGGGAAAATAATTGCTTTTCAAAAAATGCGGACGCTGCGCGAAATAGAAATCGACATCGATGCAGTAATCGAGACGTTAAATGTTGATCCGCGCAACCGGCAAAGCAATTGCAATTAATTTCGGATAGAAAACTATGCGGCGCGTCGGAATAAATTTTAATCTGCTTAGCACTTATGTTTAGCGCGGCACGAGAACTTTTACAAGTGCTCGCGATGCCGATTAATGAAAATAATAAAAGTTGTTTCGATCGCAACGCGAAGTAAGTAGGCGTTTACTGGACAGATAAGGTTGCTTTCGAAAGTGAGAACAATAATGGTTTATGATAATTCGCGAATGATACAATTCACGGCGCGGCTCGTAAAGTTAATTTACATCGCTGTTCCGAACTTGAGGGCGAATAAAAAATCAACTCGATATGATATGATAATGACTTCGTTAAGAATAAAAGTAAAGGCGGCGAATCTCTCGCTGCGCGAACACAAAAGCTTTTATTATTAGTTACAGAGGATTGTGAAAATGACGATAATAATGATTTTATCCGAATAACGCATCAATAGTAATAATAATAATAATAATAATAATAATAATAACGGCGTCCTGACAAAAAAGTCCTCGTTATGCGATGCTGATCAAATTTACATAGGATCAAGAAAAATTGTTCTATAAATAGCTGCATGAATATTTATGAGTCGACAAACGATATCAAACAGAGAAGTGCAATTAACGAAATTAACTAAACAAGTCCGCGCGAGTTCATATCCCGGGATAATTCAGCAACAAAAAGGAGCGATGCCAACGAAAAGAAAATCGCAATCACTCGCGCTTGTTCGCTAATGCATGTGAGAAAGTGTTGCACGCTGCAATTCGAAAATAGAATGCCTTTTTTAAAAAAGGAGATGAGGGAATCCCATCTGGATGCACTTCGCTTGTCGCTATTATACACGCCGAGGTTAAAATGCATCGCGAGATTTTCCGTTAAGATGAGGAACGGCTTCTGCGGCGCGCCTCGCATTACCACCCGACTCCTGGCTTTTTTTTTCTACGTAGTTGTGCTGCGTACACACGCGTGCAAATCCGTTTCTTCTCGCTTTTCTCGTTCTACTCGAGATCGTTTGCAAGATCTCGTAATGCAATTTTCGCGAGCGCGAATTAACGTTCCTGTCTGGCGAAACTTTTCTTCTGCACTCGCGGCCGAACTGAAAATCCAGATTCGGTGCGTATTTTTGGAGGGTGAAAGAGATTTTTTCTTTCAGACGTCTAGTCGTTTTTTACGAGCCGTTTTAGTAACGTGTTTGTGGAATGATTCGAGTAAAATTTTATTATCGCTCGGCACAAAGAAGTCGGCTTATTTCTTTCTGCGCAGAAAAACACTGTTTTCCTTTCGTTATGACAAATATGTGAAGAATTTTAACGCTCAAATAAGACAAGTTTATATTCACTTTTTAAAAGACATAGAATTTGCGCGCAAAACTGTACCGAGAAATGCGATAAAATTGCACTTCTTTGTCTCGCTATAACTGCTTATAAGATCTTGAACTCAGGCCTAAACGAACGCTTTTCGTTTATAGATTATGAAATTTATTCCAATTTCAAGTTTTCAATATTCGAAAGATAATTTGCTACGATCGCTGCATTTTTAGTCAATTTCACTGGCTTTGTGTTAACTTTTTCTTTAATAGATAATTTTCGCGTTGGCCTACATAAACGAAACCAATGCCTTCTAATCAAGTTTTACCATTTAATATTTTATAAGCGATAATGATAACTTGTTTCTAACTTAGAATTACACGGTGTGTACTTTTAACAGGAAATTCTGCAACTCACCGAAGAAACTATAATCGGTAAAAATATTTTCAGATAATGTCTTACTCGGGAATATAAATATTGCAACTAATACTTGAACTTATTCGTTAGTGAAAAAATCTAATCGCCACTCGCATCAAAATTACACATTGTTTAATGCAATCGATAAATATCACGAAATCACACAAAAATTATAATAATAATAACTTGGATTCTCATGCATGTGAAACGTCTACTCCACTCCCATAATTACATCTTTCTTTGTCAGAAAAGTAATGACATCTTTGGGTCTGAAACACGACAACACAGTTACAATTAGTTAATTGGCATTAAAAACTTTGTCAAAGGGTCGAAGCTGGTGTACAATTGTCGAGTGCAAACTTGAATGTCGAAATTACACTGGGAAAATTGAACCTTGACATAGTCGTTGCATGCAGGATGTCCTTCTTTTCGAAATTAATGGATTTATTAGAAACCCGTTTTAACGCGAAATAAATAAATTTTCTGTAACCGTTTTAACAAAACATTGGTTAATTTGCATTCACGTTTATTTATAATAAAAGTGATAGACTCTGTAAAACAATAGACTCTGTGTTAAATCCCATCCGCGTAAGATCTTACTTTTTTTTTCTCGTAAACGATACCAAGATTATTCTGCAATTTTGTTTTCCTATTTCTTACGCATAAATAATTATTATGAAATCTTTTGTAATTTAAATTTAGCGAAATTCAAATCATATGTAAGATTTTACATATTTTACATAAAATAATAACTTATTCGTGGCTGGGTAACACGAGAATTTCATTGCTAATGCCGAGAATTGAATAAAAAAGTGTGAATTATGGAGAGATAATTCTGAAAAAAGTAATACATTGATTTCGATTTAAAAAAATAGTTTTCTATTCGACTGGTTGTGTTTTGCATAATTTCTCATACGTCCATCCACCGCTGGAGTGTGAATCGAGGCATACGTGGTTATAGATGTAATTTAAATGAATTTGAAAATTATTTTAATCGAAAAGTACCTTTCAAATTCAATAAATAATATTTTTCACTGCGAACTCGAGATATTTATCAAATAATCGTCTTAAACAAAGGGAAAACAGTGATAGAGATGTAGGAAGCGTTTAACAAAGACATCTTTTTTATGTCATAAGTTTTGCGCGAGTTTACCTAGCAGGCCCATGCTGAGGAAAACAGAAAAGTAATGATGAAAAGTATGAAGAAAGGGGAAGGTCAAAACGTAAAAGTCTAATTTTAAGAAAGAAATAGAAGCTACGGTATAGCAAATAAAGAGTGAAGTTGAATAGTAACATTGGAAGCAAATCTGTATTCGAGGATTAAGATTATCGACAAATGATACGAAGAAGTAAAAATAGCGATGACAGTAAAATTGAAAGAATACATAAACTATATTATTTTTGCGACGAGTTTAAATACGCTGAGAAAATATTTGAATTTATATATATATATGTAAATCAGAGAAAATTGTTATTAATTATAAAAATTATATTGTTCGATAAAACAATATTAATGATAAAAAAAATAATAATAATACTTTTAATAGGGCGCTAATTAATCATGCAAATTGTCACGATAATGTTATATTCTTTAGTAAACTAATAATAATTATAAATAATTTGAACGAGTACGTAAAATAACTCAACAAGGATTGCTATTTATAACTGCGGGTATTCATTTATACCAAAAATTATGTACAAAAAATATTATATTACGGAAAATTTACACAACATTAAAGATACAACTTTAATGTCCGTCAAACATAGTTTCGCTTAAAAGGAAAACAGAGTTCGTTTTGGGGTTTCGACGTGGACTTCGTATTGTAAAAGTTTCTTGCTCTACATCAACTTTGGTTACGCATACAAATCCAGCTACATTTCTTTGTAAATCGTCGGGGACAGAATTAATAAACGAGATCGAGAGCAAGTGATTCAGCAGATATGGTCCCGGTTAAACAGCAACTAGTTTAGAAGAATTGTCTGGTGGTTTCATGCCGAAAGGCAGTAGCGACGGCGGTAGATCTGGTGCTCCGATCTTTAAGATCTTGACGCCGGTCCATTTTTCGAATCATCCCATTTGTCGAATCGATGGGGCTGGAGTCTCGTTGTTATCCCGTGCATGTATTCTCGGATGAACTGGACAACAGCGTCCTCTCGTTGCCTCTGACATCTTTTTTCGACGCCTCCACTCGTCGCTGCACAATGTAGGTGCACTTCTGAGCAAGTCGTTGTACAGCCGTTCCTGGTCCAAAACAAAACTGATGTCCACTTGAAAAGCCGTTGCAGCGCGCAACGACACTTCTGGTCCTTGGAGTTTATTCCATCCTCCCGTGTCCTGATGCTTTTGCGCTTTCATCGTCTTCCATTTTGGCGTAACGTTCATCAGCTAATCTTGTTACAAGAAGATGATAGAGATTGGGGTTGGCACTGGTAGACGTGTGGCCAGAATGGAAATTTGGAGCTGGTCGTTGTTTGAAGCCGTCGACAACGTCCGACGGTTGCTCGACCAGTAGCGCGCTAACTGTTCCTGGTACAGAAATACTCCCTGGTTCGGGATCCAACTTGTCTGCCCAGTCTAACAGCGCAATTCAACAACGGTTTGCACCAAGTCGTCTTTCCGACATCAGATGGTGCTGTGAGCTACTTGTTGTTGTCTTACTCTTCCCAGATTACTGTGCCAATTCATGTACGAACCCGTCCGAGTTCCGTTGCAATGTAACCGAATTCAATTTTGCAGGTTAACTTGATACAACACCCCCGTAGTACCATGTGAATGCGGCAACTTGAGCTCCATAACTCAACTCGCACTTCTGACCGGCAATTCGTTCCGTTCGAAAAAGTTCGGCCTGGCCACTTGTCAATTCTACCGAACTAACTTTTCCGAAGTTGCATTCCAATTCGAAACGACGATCGCGGTACGGGTCCATTGTGAATTTCATAAATATCTTAAAATAGATTTTATATCAACACCAAGTGTTCTTTGACGTGGCAAACTAATAATTTCTGGTAAACTTTTTCTGACATTGGATCGACTTAAGAGTTCACCTGCTATT
The DNA here is from genome assembly GCA_018907185.1 of Platyscapa corneri. NCBI lineage: Eukaryota > Metazoa > Arthropoda > Insecta > Hymenoptera > Agaonidae > Platyscapa > Platyscapa corneri. Next base: position 4,914,121 of record JACCHW010000024.1, on the reverse strand, counting down.
TGTAATCGAATTTTCTGGAAGAGCAGCTTTCAACAGTTTCAAGAAAATATGACACTTCAGCTTTCTTCTGATTGGTCCGCCAATTCGTAAAATAACACCTCAGCCCACCCCCTTATCATCCCCTCTCACCTTTCTTTGGATCACGATTGCCGAGCGTCTTTTAAATAAATAAACTTCTAATGTAGATTAGAAAATTATGTAAAGTTTTAACGCCCAATTTATATTGCGAATGTTTATAATAAAAATGTGTACAATTACTCGAATATACCGTCGAACACGTCTAGCGTCTTTAAAATTAATAATTTATGAAATTAACACTTGGAGTTATCGATAGCAAATGTGCCTATCGATGTCTGTAATACAGATTGGCTAGACAAAGGCATGTAAAATGGGCGAAATATTTTCAAACAATATTTTGATTGCTTAAAATATTATTACAACTCGTTTCGCACACGTGTCTGTTGATGTTAACTTAGTCCAGACGACATTTATTTGGTTACGCGTTACGCGTTGCAATTTAAAATAGGAATCATAAGTGATAAATGTACAGCAACACATGTCTTGCACAAACGTTTTAAAATTTAGAACCGATGACAGTTACATATTTATGAAATTTAATTAAAAAAAAAAACAAATTCAACGCGTTACGCTAAGCAATATTCGTTTGGGTGGACAAAAAGCCAACATCGTCCCGAATGGTTCTCTTGGAGACAATCTATTTCCGTTGGAAGCAGCGCATCGCATCACTTTTATTACATTTTGTTGGACCCAAGATGAGAAACGCAAGAATATTCCGCAGTCTTTCTGCCACATTTAGGAAAAGCGAAATTATTGGCGTTACTAGACGATCTGCGACGGGGCGAGTCCAAATACTTTTTGTCCGATACATGATAATCAATTAATTTAATGGAAACACGAGTGGATAATTTACGTTTAGAATTACACGTGAACTTTGGATCAATTAATGTCATATTTTACTTGCCCAAGCGCTCGTAAAATTGAGATCACCTGTTTCGCTGCAAGTAAATCGTAGATTGAAAAAATTCATGCACTGAATAATTGCTAACGAAACCGGCCAATTAAGTCGGAATGGCAAGAGTAATCACGGAGTTTTCAAGCATCAAGAAAGATTAAGTGGCACTTTGCCAATGATAAGATTTACGAAATTAATTGAGACGCACCGAGTGCGAGAGAAACTATTAAAAGTAGGTTCGTTCTTCGTTTTTCTCACTTTCTCGCAAATTTCTCTTTCCATGAGATTTAAGTCACGTGCGCGCATGCAAATGCTATTTCCTGTTCGGCAACTCATTTTATTATTTCGCCTTTCTCACGCACGTCGAATGTAAAAATAGAATCGCACCAAGATGCAATGCCTTCGCAATGCAAGTACTTGAATACCGAGTTTCTTTGTCCATAATCGACGAAAATTCACGCGTCGATAAATTTTATTGTAAAACATGCAGCTGCACAACACTGGGGATCTTATCGATGCGCGTTTCGTGCATTTATTGACTTTAGCTTAACAACGCATTCGTTTAGTTTCACAAACTATTGAAAAAACATGTCGAAGAACTCGATTCTGCGAGCATCGCCGAGTCATTGGAAAGAATTAACTTTTATTCTTCGGCCGTTACGACAACATATTTTTTACAATTGCTCCAAGTGTAAGCGTTGCTTTGTTAAGACGAAAAATCTCATTCGATGTCCATCGACTAAATTTGACTTGTATTCTTACAGAAATCATTGCTAAAAATGCGATTAATTTGCCATACAAATATAAAGAATATTTTTTCTCGTTAATCGTTACATTTGCTTTTGGTTTTATCTCTGACTAGGCGATCCGAATATTTTTACGATTTGTAAGTTTAACCATGCGTTTATCAGACTAACAATAAGCTGTTGGGTTGTGTGAGTTTTTCTCATGTGCTTCTTCGATATTTCCCAAGTTAATTATCAACTCTTGGAAATAGGGTTAAAGTTGTAAAAGTCGAAAGAAAAGTACAAAATAATTTCATATTGAAATCGGAAATTTTTAATCGGATTTATTGTCGTGTCGTTGCTCGAGCTAATTTTATTAGATTTTCTAGCAACTTCATTGTGGATTTTCATCTGCTCCGGAATTTACAGACAAAATAAAAAATAGACTCATTGGTAAGAGTTTTCTAAAAAAAAGATCAAGCGCTGCGTGACGATTCACGGATCGGTAAAACAGTTCGATTGCTGAAACTAAGATACAGACCAAATATTAAAATTCCCGAGGATCGGAGTTGGCGTTAAAAAATGTCGAGCCCGCGAGTTGAACGGTTGCCAAAGTGTGACGATAAATCTCAAAGGAACGCGACTCTGAGACAAAGGAGTTTATGAAAGAAAATTCTGGCTCTGAGTCATAAATCCCGAAGGATTCTGTAAACAAAATAGCCGAGAGTACGGGCCTGCCACTGAGAGACGGAAAGATCCCACGTTGCAGAGGGAGAAAAGCCGGAGCGCCAAGAGGAAAATCGGGGCAAATCAAACGAGGATTAACATTTTCTTTTCGTTCCAAAGTTTATCGAGTTCGTCCACTTGATCTCACAGTCAAGATGGTCCTTCCGCCCCCCTCCGCCCCACGCGTGGGACATTCCTCCGTGACTGCCCTTGAGAATTCCCGGCCCTCCTTTTTTCTCCTCTAAAAATACGGGCTGCATAAGGGCGCGTCGCGCGGACGCCAGCAGCGTATTTTCGGGCGCGCCTCCTCTCGTAATTCCAGACCAAGAGAGAGGGAGAGAGAGAAAGAGAGACGGGAGAAAATGGCATCGCGCCTCGGGAATCGCTTTTATGTATGGGTGGGTGACTGACTCACGGGCAGCCTCGAGGGAATCGATTGCGCGCGTCGCGACACTGAGCCGGAAGCTGAATCATTTTTGTGGATTCAGCGGCGTCGTGATGAAGAGCGAAGAGCGATTTCAGCTCCGCAACTAGCGTAATAAAGAGATAAAGTTTTTGCGCGGTCATTTTCGTTTACGACCGCGTTGAGTAATGGATTCTGGCGGGCAATTTTTTCTCTCGGCGTCCCTCGCTTTACGTGGAAGTGTTCCCGGATATCGGCGCCGCGAGCGCCACTAACGAATTCAGCCAGATATTACGGATCCGTGCCCAACTCGCATGGCGCTCCTTCGAGAGCAAGAAAACTCTGCCGAGTGTAACACCGTTTCCTGATAATTATTACTGCGCAGTAAAGCAGCGTAAAAAAGCACGCAACTTCGTTTATCGCGGTTTGCGGAAAATTTATAAACGCAATCTCTGCTATCATTTTCTTATTAAAAGTGTCGTTCGAGTTGTTTCTCAAAAATGCACGGCTGCTTTCTTGCCGTATAACAACGACTCGATCGATCCAATGCAGCTGAGCGAGCTGGAAAAGTCTGTCGAGCAGCGCAACGATCGATGGAAATGTTCGCCTTCGACTCATTTTAATTTTGTCAAACACATGCTCGAATATTAAACGGATCTTAAAAAAATTTACACCCGCAAGCAAAAATAGCGTTCGCTTCCATTTCAACGGCTTTCCTTGAAATTAATTCTTCTCCGAAACAACACGTGATACTCTTTCTTTATCGGATAACACATAAGCAGCACCTGCCTGCGCTTACTTAGGAGAAAAAACTCCCGCTTTCTATTTATTTAGATTTTTCACTCTCGTTCATCAATTGCTCTACGCGCACCGAAATTCCGTTTATCGAACCTTGAAGAATTTTAATCTAATTCGCTTAAAGTAATAAGCGACGCGCGCAATGATAACCAATCGAATGAAAATATCCGGATTTTATCAGGGAGAAGCAAATTGCTCGCGCAAGCACACGCGAATGATCGAAATGATTCACGAAAATCGTTACTAAACTCGGTACATGTTTCAATGCATTCTCTATTATGGACGTGTTATAATCAAGCGCAACTATTCGGGATAGCAGCAGTTCTCGCTCGAGTCGCACAACTTTCGATTTAAAACGTAAAAGTAAATCACTTTTATACTTTATTCTCATAATAATTATATCAGATACTCGCTTATGAATTATTCATGCTCGAGAAAATTATAAAATATTCCGTTATTTAAGGCTTATTAAGATAAGCCTCTCGATAAATAGCAAAGTGTCCATTTCTTCGGATCGAGCAACCTTTAACTGGCAAAAGCAAACGCGGGGAGAACAAGGGCGGGTGCGAGGGGGGATAGGCAAACATCCGTTCGATCGAGATCGAGATCGATAACCCCGCGGAAAAGTTTCGAGGTTGTCAAACGTTCGCGCTGACCACGAAAAAATCGAATCCATTTGGCTCGATAAGATCTCGGGGTCCGGTACAAGCAACGCGTCAGTCTCGGGCACATAACGTGTTTATCATAACAGTAAACGCGCCAGGAGCGAGTCGTTACGAAAGGACCCTATAGGGAAAACGCGGGCTCGAGAGGAGAAAAATCGCGCGTATAGAAAAGGAAAAGTCAACGCGACCGGTAGAAAACGGTGGTGGGCAACGACGTCAACCGCTGACCTCGCTCCGCAAGAATGGAGGCGAAACAGTTATGGGAGAGGGGCGGCCCGGGGACGCTTTTAAGAAAATCATCATCGCCGAGCGGAGGAAGAGCGAAAACGCGAGTCGGCGCTTTCGCTTCGTAGAAAAACAATGCGCCTCGTTTCTCCAAGATCCAAAAGTCACTCCAACGTCCGACACGAGCGCAGACGCGTTCCGTTCGCTCCACCGCCATATCTGTCAATATTCAAAGACATTCCAAGGGTTTTCAGCGCGCAAATTACACTTTGTCGGAGACATTTATCGACTGGAGTCGATGCTCCTCGAGCGTTAGATTACGACGCGTTGAAAGCAGCGAGCCAAGTTTTTTCTCTCTTCGACTCTCATTCCGACAGAGCGAATCCGCGCGTTGGCTTGAAACGGTATTTTAAATGAAAAATAACAGTCCATTTTTGCTCGACGAGCGCATTTGCTGAAATCGGAAGATGCGTCTTCAACGTGCAATTTAAACAGTCAAAAGCTCCGCGAATAAGTCTGTGAAATAAATAATTGCCCCGCTCTTTGCCTTGTAATAATTATAGTTTTCGGTTTTATTGTCGCGTTAGACACCGTCACCACCTCCGTTCATCGCGCGTCGTTTACTTCGCTCTGAAGTAGCGAAAAAACTCTTATTCGCGAATCAAGACATCGGGCCTTCTTGCGAAAACGAGCCATAAAAGTATTGCGAAATCAAATCGTATCGAATTTCCTCCTAATTTATATTTAATTGATACGTGAAACGTCGGAGCGAGTCGAAGGTAAAAGATACGAGTTAAAATACAAAAGAGACCGAGGATTGGGTTCGCAGCTGCACACACGGACACGACACACGCCCGGAGCTTCTAGGAAACAAACAATGAATATCGTTATTGGATTGAGCAGAGAGCGATAGCATCTTTGTTGGGCGTCCATACTCCTCTCGACTTGTACGAACTCGCGCGCACTTAATCCTTTCGAACCACAGAGTCATAATTGAAACTGTAATTATAAAAAGTCAACGCAATGATTAATTTTCGAAACCTTGACTTTTAATCGGGGTTAATTGTCAGGACGATAACGCGACATTAGGATCGTTGTCTTTCAATTAGCGCAACGCCGAGGCAGCGGTAATTCAGACAGCAGACGCGTTTTACTTTCATCCGCGGCTTACCGACTTTCTTCATTACTCCACCTGATATTTATCATCCTTGGCAAAGCGTTTACATCGATGATACATCCGCTGCTCGCGAAACGCGCGATAAAACCAAGGCTGAATTTATTCGATGCGGCAAGATCGAGCACAAGAATCTTTCGCATTTATCTAAGCTCGCGGTGCTCGACACACTTTCATTTGCCTGTGTGCGTTAAATAGCATGCGCTCGAATATCGAGCCAGTGTTACACGGGGCGATTCGATATAATTGTTGCGGACTCGTCCAGTCGATGCTGGGAAGCGCGACATCGACCGAAACATCGATCGTCCGTTGAAAAAGAAGAACAGCCGATCGTCAAAATTCAGCGAATGAAGTGTAACGAAGCTCGCCAAGAAGGAGCCGAGGGACAAAAGTTATTATTAGCATGTAGAACGCGAGCAACGAGTCTTTCGCCTCGAGCGTCGCAAACAATGACAACGGCGCGAAGATCGAGGGAACCGAGGCGAGATTCATTACCAAGAACGAAAATTACTACAAAGCGCAGCAATGGCAGTCGCACTTCGATCCTCTTTACCGCCCGCTCGTTTACAGCTTCTCCTCTTGCTGCAATCCCTCTCGGAGCGCGCGAATTACAAGAGCTCCCTCCTCGACCGGTCGTTAAAGAGCGTATTCTCGAGGAGGATTGTGTTCGCTTTTCTTCTCGGGCCTTAAGCCGAGCGCTCGGATACTCTCGCACAAGTGGGCGCCGGAAAATCCGCGCGAGATTCGACGCTCAACCGGATTTGGACAATGGAGGCGGCGCGGCGTTCGCGGAACAGCCTCGGCTAATTTGCGAGGATTGTCTCGGACAATAGCCGACGACGCGCCCCGTCCCTCAAAGTTTGCGCAAAACCCAATTTCCGCCGATTTGCTCGGAACAAGGATTTCAAGAGTAAACCCGGCCCTGGAGGTATCGGCGCGCGGAAATCCGCGACTCGTGCGGTGAAAGTCTCGTTTGCGTACTTTCCTGGTGATAATGATTGGGGCTGCCGCCGAGTCGCTCTCTCCGCTAAAATGTGCTTGCGCGAACGAAAGGTTCGGCTTTTGCCGATCGTCGAATCCGTAAGTCGAGTCGGACTGCATTAACGCCGGAGCAAAGCGCAACGCGGCTCGGATATTGTTGGTGTAATCGAGAAATTTGATGGCGGCGAGTACGGACGTGACCGACGTGTGCGCCTCGGAAAGAGCATCTCAAATGATTACGACTTTCATCGCGAGCACTCGATGCCCCATTAGAAGAGCATTAAATCAAAAATTAATAAGCAGCGAGTAAGTTTCACCCGATCCGGATAGCAGTTACTTTTTAAGGAGGCAAACTCGCGCAGTTTTATATTCGGCTCGAGCAATTAAATCGTCGTTGCACCTGAACGAGGAATGCCGAGCGTTTCCCTCGGTCCGGTGCTTCGACGGGTAATTCCTGTTGTCAAAAACGGATCGTTAAATCCGCAGTCTTTAATTAGAGGCGCGCGAGGAACGCGAGAACCGCGGGTACGACCTTAAAATGCGCTTAAACGCAGGACGTTAAGATGCTTAAGGCCGATTCGAGGCACAGCAACAACAGCAACGACCGAGTCCAGCTCTCGTTCTCGGTTTCCGATGTATTTTCGCCTTTATCGGCACATCCGCATTAGAGTTCGATAACCAGAGCCGCGATTACGTTGCGGCTAATGCGCGTGGAGGGGCGACTTTCACCGACTGGAGCGCCGGGACGCCCTTCGTTCTCATCGCCCTCGCGCGCCATTATTTAATCGCGGTGGATCTCCCAATTAAGAAGTGAAAAGCGCGCCAAGCCTAGATCTCCGCCGAGAGGCCGAGGAGGCTCGTGGAGGCAAGCGAAAGGGCGACTCTCTTTTCTGCTCTTCCCTCCTTTATGCTCGGCCATGTGCAGAGGACGAGGCTCTGTGGCACGTACGTTACATAGGCGCCGCGGCCCCCGAACGCAAAGCCCGCGCATTGTTGTCTCGACTAGTTAATATCAATTTTCGGTTCCGTCCTCGTTCGTCGAGGCTTCGTTCTCGGCACTCCTTTCCTTTCTCTCCGATGGGCTCGACGACGACGCAAAATCAAAATCCCGCGTGGGAATTAAAGGGGCAGCGCTCGTTCCGCGTTTATTCCGCGGTGATCGTTGTTTTAAAAAAGGACGTTCACGAGCGAATAATCACTGCCCGGGGATCCGCTGTTATCGGGCAATGCACTGGATAATTAAATTAAGGAAGGCAGCCCAGCAAACGCTTGAAATTTGTAATAAAACCAAGCGATGAATCATTTGGCGGAAGAGCAACTTTTGCTAATTAATATTCCGAAACATCTAATTTAGTCTTATCCCCTCTTTTATCTCAACCAACATTGTTTTTACAAATTTCGATCTATTATTCCGGCTTGACTCGCAAATAGTGTATTTTTCCGTTCGGCTGCTGCTGCTCCCTTTTTCTTTGGTAGGCTTCAAAACTTTGCAATTGGTTTCTATTTTTAACAAGTGCGTTGCACGAAAGAGTTAACTTTTATGGCGTAAAATAGAAGAATGACCGATTAGTGGATAAAATGGCGATGAATTATCGATCACCCGTATCGCGTAAATGTTTCCAAAGTGCTTCGAGCATAAAGCGCGAATAGCGAGAGGCGCAAAAGAAAATATTCGCTCGCCTGAAATTCTATCGATCAATCTTAACTTAATTGCGCGCAATTTTGGTTTACGCTACGTTTTTCATTTTTCGCTAATGCTGTTAATATTATTATTAAAAATATTGGCAGCTCCTGTTTCGAATAACGAGAAGCTATAGTGTGCGTATGCGCGCAGGAATTATTAGGTTATACATTTTATTGTTGGAAACGAAAATGTGTTTACCCATTTTAATAGGTTACATTTGGCGCGACTCCTATATTTGCCGTAAATTATACTTTAAACGCAGCTTTTACGAAACATCTGCGAATGTATGCTTGACATATGTGTACAATTATCGAAACCGTACATATGCAAATTCTACGGAATCAAGAAATAATGATAGCGCATCACTCATATTACGTTTTTGCTCTTTATCCTCGTACAAACCTTTTCACTCCGTTTAGTGTCGAGGGTGCGCGAGTGCACGCGCAGACGTGCACTCGCTTATACCCGAGAAATAATTGCACGTAATTACTCCGAGAAAAAATTCGAATAATAAACAGCAACGACGCAATTTCTCTTTATCCCGAAAAATGTAATTGCTGTGTCATTGTCGATTTCTATTATTCAATTTCAAATTTACAATTATTCTATCGACTAAGAGCAGCAATCGCAATATTTTATAGTCGTACGTGATAAAATAAAAAATGTATTAACACTTGATATGGACGAAACTCGCCAATTTGTTTGTGGGTTAGAACGTCAGCGACAGTACGACAGTCGGGCGTTGGAAGTTTTTGCAAATTTGCCTCTGATGATTCGGGCGCAGCTCAGTGCCAACCAAAATCAAGACAAAAGATTACTCCTCGTAAGAGTTAAAGAGTTGCGGGGGCGTGTGCGTCCCGTTACCACCGAGGACAGTAGCTAGAAAAAACCGGTCGAAAATATGAAGAAAATTTCAATGGATTCCCCTCGTGGTCTCGATTATTTCAACAGTACTCTGATGACAACGTCGTCTGAATGCAGCGAAACACCCGTTTTTTATCTCTCGTGCAAAAAATGCAGTCTCTTAGTCTCGAACGATTCGCGAAGATTTGACGAAGGTAATCGAGAGTTTAATAAAACGTCGAGTTTAATCTTTTTAAACGGTGTATGTAATCGACTAAATGAAACTGACTTTTTATTTGTCCGCAAAGATTCTAATGTACGAACAATGACAATTCAAAAAACAGTTTCCGAGAATTTCAGCGTTGAAAAAATACTCTAAAGGTGTGTTCCAGCGACACGGAGTACATGTGGTTACTTCATAAACTAATGCAAACAAAGATGACGTGACAAGTCGTCTCTGCTTTCCGCCGCATCGATCGCTGCAAATCGAACGATTGTAAAATTAAAAATACGCTAAATCTCAGGGTGCGTACAGACGCGGACGCTCGACAAGTGAATCGCGATGCATTTTACAGCCGCGCACACAAGTGCAAGCTTTTACTGCACGAAACGAAAGGACGCACCCGTGAAATTCGGTTGTCCGCTTGCCGAGCGTGTTCCGCAATTTCAAGGCGCCTCGATCTGCGCGAATCCGTGATCTCACGCACACGTCAATGGGTGAGACACAAAAAGCGAGAGATATTCGAGAAGCAGACGGAAGCGGCGCAACGAGATCGGCCGGAAATGACCCGTTTCCCGCGAGATACGCGTCTGACGTCGCTGGCCCCGGAATGTGGGTCGAGGGAGAAAAAGCGGAGGCGATTTCGCTCTCGGGATCCGAAGCGCAGCCGCGACAAAAACCGTTGAGAGCTCGGGAAATTTAAGTCGCTCACGCGGCTTTTCCGCCTCGCGGGACCATCGGATGATGCTACGCTGCAATTTTTGGCCGACTTTTCCGGCAAGCGAGCCTACCAATTTTTTCCGACCCAATAGCCGTCCTTGTTGAGGTGCACTCCAAGGTCGATTGTATTTGAGTTATGCGATAAACACTTGTGGATCTCTCGAAGCGCACGAGGGGTGGGGGGTTTCCGCGATAGTCCGTGAAAATATGCTCGTTCTTTTGTTTACTTTGTCAAGTTTATATTTGAGGTTACGCACTGTTTTTAAATTAAGACAAGTGCAATTCAAAGTACTGGAACAACACGTTGTTTGGTTTTTCTAAGAAAAATTTATACGGCAAAAAAGTTTCTTCAAAGTATTAATAGTGCCTGGCGTTTACATGGCAAGAAATATAAATCTTGTAAATAGGGGGCGTTTTTTAGTTTAACAAGCTTTTTCGATGCAACGAGAGTATCAGTCACTATTAGATTACTTTTCGCGTCCTTCGCTTTGCATTGAAAATTCGATTAATGTCTATTTTGAGGCTTCACAATGAAATAAACGGACAAAGATTATTCGATTATTAGTTCCTGTACATTCGTACTTTGGTTTTGCGCAGCACTGAACATTTAAAAAGCTCATAATCAACTGTGTTAATTAAAATATTCACTATTAAATTAAAAATTAACTCGCATTCCCCAAAAACTAATTGGTTCTTCCAACGAATAATTTGAATTGAATTCGACGAACTGATTTTTTTTTCTTCATTAAAGGCGGCTGTGGTAATGGATCGTGTCTTAAGAAATTCGTTAAAACTTTATAGATCGTTGCATAAAAAAGGCAATGCGAAATCTTACATAAGGTTAATCGTAATGTATGTTTTAAAACTTTTTTGCAACGGATATCTAATACCATCATTATCTCGAGATAAATTAACATACTTTGCTTGGGCTAAGTGCGCGCGCGCGCGCTGAAAGTTTTGCGAAAAATGCAATGAAAGTGCACATGTAGTTAATATACATAATGCATAGAAAAGCCGATGCGAATATAATTCGAGATTACCTAATTGTAAAATTACTATAGCACATTAATGATTATCTCGGCTCATAAATAACTTTTAAAACGATTGGAACTAAAAATAAGCCCTCGTTGTTTCGCGCGAGTAAAAGTCGGCGCAGTTAAAAAAATTTCATTCACTAACACCGATCCGTTTGACGTAAAGGCTGGAAGTTAGCAGAACTCGTTGTCCGGGTGAAAGGTTCGTCGATCGCTTTATAGCTATGTATAAGTGTATCTTATCTCAAGAGCAATGAAATTCGCGTTCGAATTGAATCGCCAAATTTCGTGATTTATTCGGAGGTGGCTGCGCGCGATTTTCGCTGGTCGGCCCGAGATCGGGGGACAATTAAAGGTGGGCAGCCGAGAGATCGAGGAGCGTGCGGTCAAAGAGGCAAAACAAAGGCCGGCAAAATCGGCGCAGTCTGTTACCGAGAATTAGCCTCGAGAACGAGGAGCAGCAGCAGCAGCAGCAGCAGCAGCAGTGATGCTTTCTAGTTTCCCAGGGCCAACGCGGGGCATTGGATTTCTCTCGTCCTGCTGCCGCGGGCCCGTCCTTTTCGCTCGGAACTCCGCGGCGGCGCGTGCACCAACCACGTGCAGCCCCGAGATCCTCGATTTATCGGGCCTGCGCATTAGCATTGATAATGCGATACTTTGACGCGCCCCGGCCTTCTTGGAAGCGCACGCATCCCGACGACCGGGGACTTATCGCCATTTCAAAGTTAAAGCGAAATCATTGGTAGGGCAGCGGATCAGAGCGGCCCGATAAGGTTATGCGAACCTCTGTTCTTTGTTATTGAATATGCGCTGATTGTTATTTCCCTCGTGCTCGATGAATATTTCGATGAATATTAGATAACCGCTGACAACCGAGTTGTTTTTCAGCTCCAGGCTTAAAGCTGCAGGTACGGAACGGGATTAGCTTCTCCCGTTAATCATTCGTAAAACTAGACGAATGAAGATTGCCGGACGCCTGGCCTTTTCTCATTTTGCTCTGCCCCCGCGGATGCTAATCCTCAATCCGCAATCCATAATTCATTTAAATTCAGCTCGCTAATTTCCGAGTCGCCCCTCCGACTTTATCCGAAACTAATTAATTGCGCAATCTCTAAGGTTCGTGTATCGCTTGGCTAGCTAATAATGTTGGTAAAAGTCCAAGAGCCGTTCGATCTTTCAATAACCTCTAATTTGCTATTATTAATTTTGTTAAGACACGCGTTAAATGTGACGGGAGAACCGTTTTTTCTTTATTGCGTGATTCTGCTAAAACTGGTTTAGCTGTGGTAGAGAAATAGCGTTAATCATTACGAATAGTTACTCGGAATGTGCTATGAAAGTGCGCGTGTAAAGATGTATGACTATACATTTTTTATTTATTATACATTCGCGATTGAATTTTCGAAAGGTAAACTTTTTTCAATCGAACCCTCGTTTTGTCGAATCAGTCGCGCGTTTTATTAATAAAAGTGCCTTATTAATAACTCAAATGATGAAACCGCGTATCGAGTAACCCTTGCATTCGTGACAAATTTTCAATCGCACTTGATAAGTCCTACCTTAAGCTTATTTATTTTATGTACAATTGGTCAAAGATTGCAGCTAATTATTTTGTATATACGGCGATCGACTTGTTTAACAAATGTTTGTCACGTAATAAAATAAGTTTGTCACTAGGCACATCGTTGCTATGTACAAGGACGATTAAAAGAGAAAAATATCGATTTTAATGCCGATTCGCCTTAAGTAGACTGAATTCGAGGCGACGTCCTTTCAAGGAGAAGATGCTGAATTGTTCGTGCGATTTTCACGTTAAAAGTATTTACATTGTATTGACTTTTGGAAGATTTTGAAAGATGCCTTTCTTTTATAATATACGAATTTATGCAAAGTCCTTGGAAAAAAGTTAATTTTTTTAACAATAACATAGGAGGTTCGTTCGGATATTTTACTAGACATTTTTCTAGCTCTGATCTATTAATCGGATAATCTAGTTATATATAGCCGAAAAGCAAAACAACAGTTTGTTACGCGATTAAAAAAAAGCTCGATATTTAAGGATCAAAAAATGACAATTTTTATTTCCCAACGAAGGCATAATAGAATATTAATTTTATATTCTATTGTGCGAATTAAGAGATAAATAAAGTTATACACCGTGAGAAAATCTATAGCAGCGGTTTAGAGTTTCCTCATAGATGCATAATATTCTCCATGCAGATAAGTATTTATCTTCTTCGTTCAAACAATCGTTTACCTACAAACGTATATTATTTTTTACAGTCTACTAAACTTATTTTAGCTTAAGAGTTTATGTAGAGTTAATCAGAACCCGAGTTAATGAATTGCGCTTTCTCATGAGAGAAAACTTGAACACAATCTGTGCAGGAATGACCTGCATTGATGCTTGTAATGCGCTGTGATTATCATTATTTTCAATGAATGTAAAATGTAAAATAAAATGATCTTGGTTGCTAATTAATAAAAAAAATTTAAATGTATGCTCGCGAGAAAGTTGGCTTTCCAAAAAAAAAAAAAAAAAAAACAAGGCATACGATCTTTTAATTGAAAAAAAAATAGTATACATCATACTAGTTGGCAGTATTCATTCAAACTGTACATTCGGGAAAAGGATATTTTCTTTAAACGTCTTACGTTACTTTATACAATAATGCCTAATAAGATTCCGAGTATGAAATAAAAAAATCACAACATTAATAAATAAACATTTGCTTCGCATAATTTTGTCGCAATGTTACCTCGCATCGTTTACTGCTTCAATTGCCCACCAAAAGTAATAGACTCCTATACACGCGTAATGTAACGCAAAACTCATACAAGGAATTATACTGTATTTTAATCTCATTATGAATAACAGGAACAAAAGAACACGATCCGCAGTAAACCGATTTCAATTCACAAGTCTGATTCCCGATATCCTTATACAGCATATGATTCGATAAGATATTTAGAACTCAAATCCGATAGAATAATCCGAAGATGCAAAATAGTTCCATAATGTATTCATTTTATTCTTTTGCCAGATTCGATTAAGTGCCGTTACTCCAGGCGAATTGTTTTCGCAATTTTTTATGGAAAACAATCCAGAGTGCCGCCGCCTGCTGGTAGGTAAGGTAGGTTGTTTTAAAATTGACATAATAATTACGCTGTGGTAAATAATTTTCAATTAAATCGGCGAATGAGATTCATAATTTATTACAAAGATTATCGATAAAATCGAGGATAAAAAGGCATTCAAGTTTTGATGACTTTTCAAAAATATTGAAATAATAATGATTTTTAAGCGAAATCGATAGTTTCGCGTTACAATACGTAACTTAATTCCAATAGTTAGTTTAACGAAAATAATCCAATCTTTATCGCATCGTTGAAAAAAAACATTTTTACAAACATATTGATCGAATATTATTCGCCCTGAAATTAAATTCGTATCGCGAATGGAAAGTTATTTTGAACCATAATCAGCGCAATGAATGCAAGTTTTGCAATAACTAAACCTAACCTGTATTGACACATTTACAGTTTAATTTAAGATTCCATGCGATATTTCAACTTACGCAGTGAAGAGCCGATAAGAAAGTAACAGCTGCGTGACTGACCTGCAATGTAAAAAACATTTCGTTAATTATATCTTTGTAGTGGAAGCTAAATACAAGAAATTAATGTCATCTTTGAAATTGAAAGTCCGCATTTTTAATCGTAGCGCAGTCTTTGATCAATTTTCATGATATCAAATTCATAATTGAATTGCGATCGGCGCTTTTCCCGACAAAAAGTTTAAATATGTTCACCGATAAGTAAAAAAGTGCAGACTCGTGTTTCGAGCCAATAACAATACACACAAACTAGCGATATTAAATTACCCATTCACACAAGCAGATTTATAGCGCAGAGGTCTTTTGAAACGAGAAGACAAACCCGTAATCTTATTCTAACTACCATTCAATAGTAGCTGCGAAAGAGATACCTGAAATAAATACCAAAGAATCAGTGTTTAAAAAACGCGGTAATTCTATCCGTTATCAATGACTGATTCAATGATGTCATTGGTTTTTCTTCCGCTCTCAAGCACTTGCAAACTTGTCGGCGTCATATAATTTAAATGAATTTACTCCGAGCGAAATTATACGTTTGCAAGATTTACGGTGTATTATTTTGTGCGACTGTTGATCTTGTTGCGATAAAGTCTTTTTTCAACTTCGGCTAAGTTATAGTAATGATATAATCGCGGCGCCTGGCGAAGAAGCTGCCCTCGAAGAAACAAAGTTTCTCAAACGTCTGAAACAAATCGTAAGCTTCGGTGTGAAATCAGATTTATTTAAATCGGAAGGCATAAATGCGAGCTGATGCATCACGGGGCTTCCACCTCGAGTCTCCCCTTACGCGGACTGAAAGGGAGGGAAAGCGACAACCCCCTTGGAGACCAGACGCGACGTAATTTGCTACCCGATAAAGCTATAGTTTTACCAATAAATTAGCGACTCTTTTTTCATTCGTTATTAAAGCGAGTCGAGCCAGAAAATCGAACCCGAACAGCTTGTGCCAGTACACATCTAACGATAAAGGTCAACGTCTTGTAACGAGTGCCGCGAAAATTGCCTCGCCTGAATTTGTAAACAAACGAGCGTTTGTGTTTTGCTGTGGAACCGGTGCCGATGTTTGGGAGAAGGAGCGCAAGGGAGAGGGAAACTATGCGCGAGAAATGTGCGGTAGGGAAATCGAGAAACAATACCATCGCCGAGGGATTTGAATTTTAAAATCCAACGGTTAGTCTTCGACGCTCTCCAGTTTTCCTGCTTTTTTCAACTTCGATCTTCCGCATTCAGTCTCGCTTGAGGAATGTCGCAGAGACGCGGTGTCGACGCGAAGGACACAAGATGCCAATCGAGCAGGTCGCGCCGCCGACTGGATTCGTCCGGGCCCGGAGGTGCGCGAGGAAGTCGCGCGGACATATTCGCCTAAGTTGAGCGACGCACGACGTGCAGCAACAGATCGTAAGTGTAATATTTTTCTTCCGCGCCCTCTGCCTCCCTCGTGCGCTTATTCGCAACGATTGCAGCGAGATTCCGATACTCGCAAATAAATCTTAAATATCTTTATTCGCGATAGAACTGCCTTGTTTCGCCTCGCGATTTCGCTTCAATTCATCGGGTGAATTTGAAGCTTCCATCCACGCGTACAAGCTTCGATCGAGAACTTGAATTTATTTCGCTTAAACAATTTTTTTGCAGATTCTACGAAACAGAAATGGTCTTTTACACTCGTGCAAAGTAATAATTTTGACTTCGACTAAAAATAACGAATTTTAAACTGGTTTACCTTCGCACTCGAAAGGAAGAAAACTAAATTAGACGAAAAAATAAGCAATTGTTTCGGACGTAGCGGCGTTACATTTTACACGGGAAATAATTTTATAGAACTGCTGAGATTGCATAAATAAATAAAGCGACTAAATTGAGTAAACAAATAGTATAACTGCAATAATTCCCGAACAACCGCTAGAAATCTTGGTAATCAGTGAAAATAAATAGCGATTATTCGAATAAAACTGGAGTCTCTGCCGCAATGTCACTTCTCAAAGCGTAAAATAACCAACTTTTTCTTACTGAAATAAGCCGAGGAAGAAAGCGTTTTTCTCCTCGATTGGTGCTTATTCGAAAAATATCCATTTGCTTACCAGTAAAATTTAGCTGTGACAGTTAATTAAAAAACAGTGGTTGTCGTGGTAAGCGACGCTCGGTAAAACCTCGTCAAGTTAGAGATGCGAGATGCGGAAAAATGTAGTTTTTGTACATTCGGTGCATTAATTTATCCGGCGGCGATAAATCAAAACGTTGATATTGAAATATCGTCGCTCGCTACCCAAGAGCTGTATAAAATTATAAACTATTTACATGTGTTTGGGTAAATAGATCTAGATAATTTATTACTTTATCCTGTTATTTGTAAATTTTTGAACTACGCGGAAAATTCTTTCAAGTTCGGAATATTCCATTCCACGTTCAGCGAACACGTGTTTTTATTAAAAACTCGTTTGACCTGTAAAATATCAAGTGTAACTAGACGGAAATTCAAATTGCTGATAAGCAAGCGAATAATACATACAAAATAACTAGTCCATGCATCCATGCGAATGAATCAAAAGCGACTTATAATCTGCAACTGTACAAATTAATAACCCCGGTAATAAACTGCGTCTGAATGCTTGAACGCAGCGAATGCATAATCTGTCTAATCGACGGTGCATCTGCAACTGGGTTGATTTTAATTTAATTCTCGGACGTGTTGCATTACGTATCGGCTAAATGAAACAGTTTCGCCTGCTTTTTCTCGTGGCAGAAAACGGTGATCGGCAGCAGCTAAGCTTGGCTCTGCACGCGTGCGCGACGCCTAGCTTTAAAACAGGTGGCGGACACCCGGGACGTGACGCGATCCGCTCACCCAAAGGACGTCGGATCACGCGTTGCTGCCAGCCGCCGGCACTAGTAATGAGGTAATCGCAAAATGGCGAGCTATTGTTGCAAAAAGAGCGAGGCAGAGGGGCAGGGGGAGAAGAGCGTTAAAGCTTGTCCACGCGGGCAAAAGCTCGCGGAGAACCTGGGAAAGGTGTGTGCGCGCGCGTGTTTGTAACGAAGGCCTGGGCGCGAGCAGGAATCCAGGAGATTGTTGTTTGCCAGTGGCCAGGTCGGTCCGCGGTAACGGGAGAGCCGACATCCTGCTTCTGCGGTTTTGTTACCGCGTAACTCGCGACTGGTACTCGGCGCTTATGAAGGAGAAAACACGATTGTATAAGCGGAGATGCGATTACAATAAAGCCTCGAATTAATAATATTGTCGTGTCCGAGTTCCGCAAATGTATCGTTATTTCGAATGATATTTGTCGATGGACGGATTGTCGTTGAAACGAATCTTTCTGAAACTCATTCCAAAACATTTTTTCACAAGTGATCTTTGCGTTAATGGCACTGCGCGTTTCGCGGTGGTCCTATTTTGCGACTTAATGTTGCATCGAACCAGATGCGCTTTGTTTAATTTTCAAATCAAACGCAATATTAATTATTTCTTATATTAATATTAAGGAGAGATATAAATTTTTTAAAACAACTTGACGTCTTGTGTACTGCGCGAGATGGCCAATATTGACGTTCGTTTCCTTCTCTGTCTCGACATACATCCTACCCTCCGCGTAATTACCTATGAATTTTGATTAATCTACATTTTCTACGATCAAGATTGCTCTGGTTAATCAAAACGTGCTTAGAAATCATAGAGTATAATTTTGAAAATCCCAGGCCCTCGCTGAAATTATCAGTCGTAATAGCGGAAACTAGTTGATCTGATATTGAATTTTGTTAAAAGTTCGGCTCGTCAATCGTTGTAATTGAGAAAAAGATTTGAAATATTGGTGGAAAAGTTCTGAAATCTACGTAAACGAATACAAAAAAAAATATTTTACAAATGCGAGTCGTTTTTAATGGCAACGTTGATTACAAAAATCTTCCATTGTATCTTAATTTATGGTTTAAAAAATGAAAAACTTAAAAAAGCTCGTCCACAGAAATGAAAAAACGAACGCTTTATTTATTATCCTGCGGCTTTTCTCAAGATCTAGTATGAGAGCTTGAGATTGTCTCCTCTTTTTTTCTATAATAATTGAAAGTGGTAAAAGTAAATCTAAGAGGACTGTTTTAAATTATTTTAAAATAAACCTGAAATTGATCCAAATTTGCCGATCGTCAGCAACGAACAATGAGATAATTAAAAATTTGAAGATGCTTTGCCTGGATTGTAGATTACGATAAATTCTTCCGCGGCGTATACAATTTCGTAATAAGGTAGTATTTGAAGTTTCTCGTATGACTAGGGATACACGAGTACTTGTGCCCTTTACGACGCTGAAATTGAAAGGAAAGCCTTAAACGAATTGCATCGCGTTGCTGAATTTAGTATGGAATATCTGTAAACGAGACGATCCGATAGTGATTTTTCTCAGCATTTGCACTTTGATCACGTGACAGATACTGTTCAAATACCGTCAGTATGCAATATTGTAAAATAATACGTATCGCGAAATGCAATATATTATCGCACACCAAGATTTCGGATTCGCATTTTTACAGCTCTTACTTTTAATTACGAGATTCAATGTCGGCTCGACAAGATTTTACAACGCAATATTTAAAGTCTAAAATGATATGCAAACGCTGATGAAGTAATAAATTGCAAGTGATTGCTCGACAAATTACAAATTTAATACGATTACGAGATAATATTGCAAACATTTTACTTGTATTCCAATAATAATAATTATCATTGCTTTCCTTGCTCTTTTAAATCGTTTGAAAATTGAAATTTGCGAAACGTATTATATATTCTAGCTAAATGTCAGATAAAAACAATAATAAAATAAGGGTAACTTTGATTATTGTGTTTTAAGATTTTGCCGCTTAAATTTGCAAGAAAAAAGTATAAAGTAGAAGTATTCGGTGTTTTGTAGTTACGGTATAAGTAATAATACGCTCTTATCTTCTTTCGCGTTTGCCGTTATACTAGAATCTTGCGAAAAAAGGAAGATTACGGAGATTGAATAAATTAGTCAAAATATTTAAACAGAAAGAGAAGTACATTAGCCGAAGAAGACAAATTTAAATATTATTCGGGCAAAGTATTCAGAAAAACTTATTGGAACCTTAGGGGGAACCTCTTGGAAATATGTCGCGAGCGAGAATATCGTCGTTTTTATTAAACAAAATACAGTTAACATCTGCATTTCTCACAGACCGGCAGACAAATTAGCTGAATTTGAGTAAAAAAAGTTAGTGCTTAAAAACACGGGTTTACGATACTCGTCAAGTAAAAAGTACGTATTTTCTGTTTTAGCTCGAATGCTTCTTCTCCATCTCCGAGCTCAATTAAGTTATCAAAGTACAGTAGTTTTAACAAAATTTGATAAATGATTGATCCTGGAAACGAGCTTTGACCAAATGACGCATCGATTACAGCTTGAAAAACATTCCTATTAAACGATGGTAAGTGCGAGAGATCTTTAGCGTATTTGAGACGCACTTTCTCAGATTTAGGAAACGCGCTTGGCTTGGGGACAAGTCGTGTAATATGAAAACGGGCTCATAAGCTAAAGAAACCTTTCCTCGTATCCGCTCAATTGCGTAGAGCACAGATTAATTAGACTAATCGAGTGTTAGAAAATGCAAGTTATAGGGAAAGCGAAAAGTTGGTGCCGGTGTGAGACCATTTGTGGAACTCTGTTTCAGCGCCGCCTTGCCAACGCTTTTTTTGTCTCTAATCTGAATCTGACGAGAAGCAAAGTACGATAAGGATTGTGCACAATCGTAGCGCCTCCTAGTTTCTCGAAACTCCGCGGTTTCAGTGTCAGCCTATCTTAGCTCGGCTAATGCTTAAACCTAATTGTGCGACTTTTTAAACTGATTAAATAAGAAAACAGATAATTCTTGGTAAGTGCGTTAGCTCGAACAAGTGGAAATTTCAACAATTCCAACCAGTCGGCTTTATTTATTACTCCCAAGATAACTCTTACAAAATAATTGTCGCTTATTTATTTGGATTAATCGGAGATTTGGTTGACGTAAACAAATGAAATTATATTCGTAGGTGAATCGAATAAGCAAAGCTGCGCACGAGCCTAAGAGTCTTAAATGCGATTACAACTGCGAATGACGTGAAAACCAAGTCTCGAAGTCGCTGGACTCAGCAAATTTGCACTCGACTCGTTCTGAAATGCTCGGGCGGTGCTTAGCTGGATTTTAAAAGAACAGTGTACGTCGTCGGCCAACTGAGATTTGAGAATTCGATCGAAGAAACGACCGATCGGAAAATTAATATATAAACGTGTACGTTATTTTCCGAATTATAGTCAAAGAAATTAGTGCTTTTGTGCAGCTTCAAAGTCAAAAAAATATTCCTACGTGATTTTGCTCGTGTACAGAGGAATTAATTCCACGAGATTATATTGCAAATTGCAAAAAGTTGAACGTACTCGTATTTTAATTTCGTTATTCAACGAACATTAGCTTTTGGGTGTATTATAAAGTGAAATTTGAGGAACGAGCGACGACCATCTACGGCTTGAATCCCATGCATTTTTCAGAAAATTATCGCGGACTTGACATTAACGATAATTATTCCACTTTCTACTTTACGTCGGATCTGAATTAGTCGTTTTAAAAGTTTGGGCTCTTACAAGCGAAATAGACTCACTTATTGTACAGTAATTCTCGATTCAACCGAAGCATCTACGAATATTAGATAAGAATAAAACAAAAATATTTCAAAAATGGAGATCGCGAGCGAATTTGCAGTACATTTTTCGCAAGATTTACCAAAGATATGGCACGTCTAAATCATATTGCGCTATTTATTTTTTGATAAGCTACATGCTTCTCCTACTCGAATTTTAATCAATCGAACGAAAACAATCCGCGTGCAATTCGGCACGCGCTATCCAGAAATGGAATAAAAATTCAGATTTAGACATTTTACATTTTACTCGCGGCTTTCGAGTTTGGAAAATCGAGGGGAAAACGAAACGACAGTCCACGGCCCGCACGAATAATCTAACTTTCCAGCTATTAATAATCGAGTCCAAAATCGAAATTCACAAGAAAACAAATTCGAAGTGCGAAAGGGACGCGCTAAAGTGCTTTCAATAAGATCTTTAACACGCTTTTTAATGCAGTTTAATGTACTTTAACACACCCGTAGACTGAGCCCTAAGTTTCTAAATCTGGTCTCGATTCGTAGACTAAAACTCGCGTAAAATCAGCTTTGCTATTTATCAGACTCAATAATCGTGCCGAGCGGTATTTAAAATCTTTCGCAGGCTTTTAAACGTGTTCTAAAAAAAGAAATGCAGGTATAGATCTATGCGTCTCGGTGAATATGGCAGTTACCAGAGATAAATTAACGTCACGCGGTGCTATATGCAATTAAATTCGAGAACATGTTACTGGTTATAAAATACGAAGGCAAGGAACTACTTTGCGTGGCATTCGCGTCGTGATTTATTAGTTATCGAGCAGAAGAAAAACTGTCAGATTCATCCTTATTTGACGCGAACTCGCCGAATGTAAGCTTCGCGAGGTTTCAACGATCCGAGTACTGTTGTATCGGCGAGACGGCGATTCGCTTCTGCTCGGCAAACAATGAGCGAACCGAAGAAACGAGCGATGAAAAAGCGCAGCATTAAATAATTATTGCGTCCCACTGTAAAAGCTGCATTTTATTTAACTTCGTCGAAAGCGAGCGGAAGAAAGAGAGAGAGACGGCCACGAGCGCGAGCTTTTATCGATGAAAACGAGTTGAAATAATGCAGGGGAAGGGGCAGAGCAGAACTTGTTGTTTGATAAGAGCCGATTATCGACGCGCGAGCGACTCCCTTTATTACGGTGCAGCGATCGCTCAATGTGCCGGAAGGGCAAAGTTCGCGCGACCGTTCCTCTCCGCACCAATTGCTCGCGGTCTCGCGCAAAAATAAAGAGAAGAAAGAGATAAGCTGTCGGAGCTTTCTCCCTACTTGGTTGCAACTTGATTACACATCCAGCAGAGCTTCTGTGAGTCAGCGGGTATAATGACTCGCGCAGTCGTCCTTCTCTTTCTCTCTGCGCTTAGCAAGAAAAAGTGAAACCAAACTCCGATCGGCTTCGTACTCTGAGCGAGCGACAGACCGACGAAATTGCAATCGCATCTCGAATAAAAACGACGAATATCCCGGCGATCGACGCGGACTGTTCACAAGAGTCGTTAAACCATTTCTC
Organism: Platyscapa corneri; assembly: GCA_018907185.1. Taxonomy (NCBI): domain Eukaryota; kingdom Metazoa; phylum Arthropoda; class Insecta; order Hymenoptera; family Agaonidae; genus Platyscapa; species Platyscapa corneri. The sequence goes on along the minus strand of JACCHW010000024.1, from coordinate 4,891,137 downwards.
GCGTGCACAAGTACATACTCCGTTGTTCCTTCCATTTTCAGTTCAATAAGTTGTAAAGTTCAAATCTGTAACGCGCCAACGATCGAAATGCGTAAAAGAAACGACGCGCGCTTTCGTAATCGTAATTAGCGATTACAGTGCGCGCGAGTGTCTTCGGCAGTCGTCTACATGCAGCACCAATACCGCTGATTATTATTCGCCTTATCTTATCGCTGACGTTATAAAATGTAGCTGTATAATTCTATTCGGATACGGTTGAGAATAAGTTGTTACATTTTAAGTATTTTCGTCGCTAAGCTCACGGTACTGGGGGTTCACTGCACTGCCTCAACGCAACTAGTGCGTCAGGTTTAAAGCCGAAAGCAAAGATTCGGAAGTAAAAGGCAAACTTTTTACCGCCGCTACCGCCCCAGGAGTTTTGCAGTTTGCAGCTTTGCCGCGTCTCTTGAAATCGAAATAAATTCGGGCCGCGTTTTGCGTTTGATCGCACACTTAGGAACCCCGAGCTGCTCCAGCCGGTAGCTTACGTAATACGAAAAAGGGTAGCATCCGCTCGGATCGAAGTAAGCGAAATTGACGGATCGGCAAAAGGACGCCCCGGGAGTTGGTCTCGCGTCAAAACGGAGGTCGCGACTATCCCGCTGGAGTTCTGGACGCATCGTCGTTACCCGTTCGTACCGACGGAATTCATAATCGGCTATTTGCACGCGACTCGCGCGCGCGCGCGCGCGTGTTAATTGATTCGTGGTTTCGCGAATTTCGAACATTACGGAGGACTCCCTGTCTTTCGGTCGATTCTCTTCATTTCGCAAGGCCGTTCTTGCCAAGTGAGGGCAACGATGCTCGCCTTCTCTTGAGGGATACGACCTTAAATCCCTCTGAATATGGATCATTTCAGGCGTCGAAGCATTTATTTTCCGACGAGATCGACGACTAAATTTCGACAAGTTGCCTTTTCGTGTATTAGTTAATATCAGCCTGGTCGGATCAAATTGCAACTTTGATTGCAGCTTCGACGCTATTCGAGATAGGAAAGAAGGACGCGAGGTGTATTTTGACACTTGCTCTTTTGGTTTGTGCTTGCGTAATTTGGGGTTCAAACGCCATTCGCTCTAAGCGCTGTTCTGAATTTTTGCGCGTGCAATATTTATTCGTGGCAAAGCTGCACGTACGAACGATTAACGAGCTCGAGCACAGCACACGTACTCGAGTGAAATTTGAAATAATCCTACACTCGGAATTCCCTTAAAAAAAAAACGATGTTTATTGAAATTGCGTTCGAGAGCGGGTAAAAAGTTAGTAAAAGTAGGAGTCTACGAACGAGGTTTACTGCTTTTATTGGAAAAATTGAAGACCCCCTTGTATTTGCTGTTTGCATCAGTCATTTGGCTAAATAAATTCGCGCGCGCGTTCAATTCTGAGTCCGAAGCCGTAAAAACATCAGCCTGTTCCTAATTTATGCGTAATTATAAATAATAATTCGCCCAAAATTAAGTTTATTGCGATTATTATGGCAACAGTCTTATAGATGACGTAAATTATAGCGTTAGAAAGCGCAGCTTACGGTGCCGGTAATTCAGGGAATAATTGCGAATCATCGATGCCGCGTTGATCGCGACCGAAGCAGCTTGCGAAATGAATTTTCAGCGGTAATCGGTACGAGTTCGCAAGCGGACTATCCGCGATAAAAGTAACGTACGGGAGGGCTCATTTTCCAGGCGGGCCCCGGCAATTTAAAAGCCCAGGGGGGAGGAGGAGGAGGAGAGCTTGGATCGGTCCGAAAATCGCTCGCATCGGCACTTTCGAGCCGCTCCGAGACTCAGACTTGTTCGCGGCTCTCGCTCTATTACGAGCAGCACCGCCTCCCGTTGCGAAGGAGACCGACGGCGCGAAATTTCGCGGCCTTTCTCGAGACTCGCGAGGTCACCTGACTGACTTAACTGTTGTCGGTCGGCGCGTACTAGAGCGCAGGCGACCTCGGCTGCTTTTCAGCCGACGTGGCGAATTTCCGAGCCGAGCACTCGGAGTCGCGAGCGCTTCCCGATTTCTAAATTTTGAATTACGAATTTTCGCTGCGACCGCGGCTGGCGTAACTTTTACTTTGGCGCTGCTCGTTTCCCCAATGACCTCTTGTTGCTCGGCGATAGGGGCAGGAGCTGAGTTTGAGGATAAGCCGAAAGAAAAATTGTGCTTGGAAAAGCTCGCTGCGCACGAATCGCGACGGAAAGGTGAAAAGCGTCTGGGGAAATAAACATTGGTTAATATTCGCGGTAATATTCGCGAAGAAAGCGTCTTGACTTGAATAAGCGCGTCGATACGCTTTTATATTGTTCGCTTCTCGATTGATGATCGAACGTCAAGCGAGTGATAATTCGTACGTAAACGTTGCAGTAACCTGCGACGGCTAATGTGCGGTAAACAATCTAATTCTGAACATTCAATAGTATCCAATGACGCGCCCCGAACATCGCACTAGTCTCTAATTAATATGCACGTGTACGTGTACTTTAAAATTTCTCTTCTTGGTATTTACTTCATTTATTACCAGCGCGACTAATAGATGTTGGCCTAATTATTAAACGACGTTGTTAAGACTCTCGTGATATTTGAAAAAAATCCATTCTTGATACTTAATAGATTTAAAAGCTTTTATTTCTAATCTTAAAATAAATACTATTTTAAACAATGTTTGCATTGCGTCATTAAAAGTTGCGTTATCGAGTCGAAAGCGACGTGCTGTTAAAGCATGATAAATACGCACGGCACACGTACTGACCAACTGAACACCGCAATAAAAGTGACGCAATTGTCGAAAGAGTGGTCGCAAATTATCCGCGAATTACGATTAATTGATATCTGCCGTACATCTGCGATAATACAATGCGCAAAATGCAAGCCAAAAGTGAGTTCTTCGTTATTTCAGGTATAAAGCGATCCAAGTTGGAGAAAAATCCAGTATTCATCCGGGAATGGGACTGATAAGAGCATTTTGAGTGAAAACGCTCGCAGCACTTTGTTACGAGCGATCGTAATAAAGCAATTTTTCACGGCACATAAAATACACACTTGGCATATCGCAATATTCTTACAAAGTGAAAACTTTAATTTTTTTAATTCCAATCGTGTTCGTATCGGACTGGAGATATCGCACACTCGCGCGTTCGGCAACAAAATTTCGAGTTTTCCCGAAATCGAGTCTCTTTGCCCGAGTTTTATTATCTACCTCCAATAGAAGATGCCAATTTATCACGAGCGCACAATGTTGCGAAGTACCGCTAGCGTTTCGTTTCCTTGGGGAACACAAGACTGTTCGTGCGCGATACGCGAAACGCCGTCGCCGCCGCGCGAAGCTGTGTTGGTCATAGGTGATAAAAAATTTTCATAAATAGGTTAACATTGCCGATTGCTTTCGATTTAACGTCGCTTTCACCCGCGACTTCAGCATCGGCCGGGGAGGATGAAAAAATGCGAAAGACAAACAGCTTTTGGAAAAGCCGAAAACGATGCGTAAACAAGAGGTTGTGTTTTGCGCGAAGAAAGTCGGAGCGTGCAATTACGCACGAGCAGCATGCATAAACAGCGTAATTCGACGAGTTGGAGGATCTCCGATACCGCATACCCGGGGCCCAAAGTGAGCCTCGGGAGATGTCATTGTTCGCGCACGCGTTACTTTCACAAAAAACGAGTGGCTAAATCAATGGCATTCCAGGACGAGCCGCGGGCTCGGGATCGGAGGCAGCAACGGCAGCAGCAAAACTGAAAGGCGTCTCGCGCGCGATTTCCGATATTATTTCGAGTGCGATTTTCACCTCGACGGAACTCCCTTGCGGAGACGCTTGTCGTCGGATCTTGTCGCCTTTTTTCCGTTTCTTCGTGTGGAGGCGCGCGTCACGACTCTCTTTTTGCCGGCCGCCCGACGCGAATATCTTATTTACATGGGCAACACATTGCGACACGCCTCCAGTTTTATCGTGCGCGCGATATATATTATTCTCTCTCCCCCCCCCCCTCTAACAAGTCGAGAAGCGGAAATGGATTGGACGATGTGTATTGAAAATACAGCGCCGCGGCCGTCGCTAAGAGCGTCAACTTCGCCGCGAGATCTAGTGGCGCTGGCTTTGCTCGAAGATTCCTCCTCGCTCGTGTCATTTCCCTTTTACGCTTCGACTTTTCTTACTATTTACGACGGCTCGCTTTCCTTTGTCTCGGCACTGACTCCGTCCAATAACTTTTTGCGATCGCACTCGGGGTCTCTCGTTGACGCGACGCTGCAGCAGCCGAGGATCCGTGCAAAAGCAACGATTGCTCAAGCAGCGCGTTAAAAAGTTAATCTTCACACTTTGCTCGGCAGCGACGAGAACAGTTTTTGCTAGCGATCACACAACTCAGCGTCAGGTGTGTGGAATCAGCATATTTCAAACACACACGCCGACGTATCGCTGCGAGGCGAAAATATAAAGGTCACCTTCGAGCCCTCGAACGATCTTTATGAGAAACAGCGGTTGTGCCGAGACAATGTGCAACCTGCCCCGAACGTGGGAAAGCCCGAAGCTAAACTCAATCCGATCAATCCCGAGTTTATATATTCAATTTGCTCATAAATTTGCATCAATCTTAAATAGAGGCATTTCCATGCCGAGTTTCAATCTCATTAACCTGTTAAAATATTTGTTGAACCGGATTGTAACAGAGAAAACTTTCTAAACCCACCTTTTTGTAACATAAAATTAAGTTATTAAAATGTTAATGTATCGTAAGAATGAAGCGATACGCGTATGACTTTCAACGCACACGAGCTACAAATTTAAAAGACCGCGGTGAAATAATACTGCAGCTGTTTTTTCGTATCTTCGAACGATATTGAAGAGCATTACGTTTACCATAAAGCATCTACGAAATAGGAGTTATTATAAATAATAATATAGCTGCGCAAAAATAATATTTTATTGCATAATTATCATATTTTATATTTCAAACGATATAATACGTTTGAGGATTAGATTCAGTTTGGCTAATATATATATATATATTAACATGAAATTAATTTATCAAAATAAATTACGTTTGGGAAAAATTTCGGATTGTCTATTTCACAAATTTCAGCATTTTTATGCGTACAGTAAAATATATTAGCAAAGTTTCAGTTTCTCGCATTATAAATAAACTTCAATTTCTCCACTTGTGTTGTAAATCTAGTGTTGACTGCTCCGATAGCAAATTGCGAGAACATAGTTGCGGATTTTTCAAATCTTGGCGAAAAATATTATTTTTCTTAAGCTCCGAGTTTACATAATTCATTAATAATTTACAGTTATAAAATTGAGACGATGCTTCGAAATAATTAGATTCTGAAAATGCTGATGGTTTATTTATTAAGCAGAATTTAAAATTAGCAGTCGAGGCGTATAAATTATTAATTAGAGAGACGTGTTTAACGCCATTTACGCATTTAAAAACGAATTTTTATTGTATAAACACGCAAAAAATATTACTCAAGATATATATATATATATACGCGCGCGCGCGCGCACGCACACACACACATATATATGCATTTATGTATGTAGAATGATACTCGGTGATAACAAAACATTTGATAAGAAAACACATTTACGGGCTTTTTTCTTAGGACTGACTTGTCGCGGTTTGAACAATTTTACACTACATATTATGTAGGTGAGTTTTCATTTTTAAAATTATGCTCGCACTTTTGTTTTTCAATCGACTCATGCATGTTTACGATAAGATATACCTATTCGAAGGGCAATTTTTTACATACGCGTTATAGAAACAACCACGTATTTAAAATAATTAGGTACAAGAAAATAAGAAATTTCATTGTCCTGATAAATTAAACATTTGCGCACTACAAAGTGCGCGCTAAATTTTATGGTTATAAAAACTAAAACTACCAAAGTATTAATTATTTATAATTACATAGATAAAACAACAGAAATATCAAAAATAAACAAAACAATAAAATCCTTAGCATATTCAAAAAGCATGCAAAAGTAGTCACTATCTGAAAGTTATCTGTTTAAATATTTAATCTATAATCTCGACTGATACTAGCCTTACAATTTAGGTAATAATAAAACTAATTCTATTGTTTTAAACGATCCTAAAGTGACAAAAGATTAGAAATTTCTTAATATTCTTCTACACAATCTTCTTCTCAAGCTACATATTTTTATGAAAATATTGCATCTTATAAAAATAGAAAGGAACGGATCAAGAATTATTATTATGTATATAAAATTAATTCTAGAAATTCACAATTATGTACAATTTTAAAACCGAGTACTCGGTAACGTTGAATAATCTTAATAAGCGATCGCTGTTATTTGATAAAATATTTTTGCAATCGTTCAATTTTTTGTCGGGTCGGAAAAAAATTATGCACGTGATATTTAAAATTAGAGCTTAAACTTTTTTGTAATATAAGCACTTAACGAACATCTCGAAATAATTTAAAAACTATCAAGTGTTTGTTTAGTTTTTAAATTTCATATAAAAATAACTTATCTGAATGCACTTGAAAGATCTTACGTTGATATAAGCAGAGAACAATAATTTCCTTGTTGCTCTTATTTCTAGAAATAAAGATTCCGTCGTAATTTCGTGATTTTTGAAAAGCAAGACAAATAAAAGCCAAGGGCTGGAAATTGTTTACTGCGTATCCTAATTTACGTACGAGCGCAGCGCAATTGCAGGTAATAAACGTGAAAATATTTCGGTGAACTTGAGCGAGGGGTCATGTTTATGGTGCAATCAGTGTTTGTAGCGCGTTCGCGAAGTCTTTCGAGATCAACGACATCGCGCTTTTCCACGGCAAACAGGCGCATTTTATCGAGTGGGAGTTTTTTTTTTGTATGAAAACGGAAGTGACACGCGATGCACTTGTTAAACAACTCGAGTTTTTACCGACGTCTCGCGGCGTACGCAGTTAATTCACGCGTGCGAACGAGAAACTCGGCGCGTCGTTGCAAGTGGATCTCTTTCTCTTTCTTTAGTTCAAGTTTGAATTACCAGCTAACCTGTGCTGCACCACGCTCGAGGATTCAGGTAGACACTGGGGACTTTTATTTTATCGTGGATACACGCGCGCTGCTCTAAATTAACACGATATGCGATTCATTCGAGAAGGGAAGTGCGCGCTGGAAAACTGTACCTTTCAGAGAAGCCTGAGACATAATTGATAATCTGCGCAGGAGGGCATTCCGTTTTCTCCTTTCCTCTTTTAGACTTTATTCTCGCGACTACGCAGCGCACACATCCGCAAGTACAGGAGATCTATATATTGTGTCACGCAGAAATTACGTGCTGCGAGAATAATGTCAGCTCGAAGGTAATTTGGAGGTTAGTTTATTGTCTTTGGTGACGATACGACGCGGTTTTCAGGATAAACATAAAAAACGAATAAGTTACGAGATACGTACTAAACGCGTGAGAAATAGTTTATACATTAATATAGAAACTATAAAATTCCGCTCGATGTAAAACTTTGTAAACATCAAGCATATGTTTTAGTCTTTCTATTTCTCTCTCTCTCTCTCTCGCCCGCTCGCTTCGCTAAAGCACGAGTCCTTTATTTATTTGCATCTCCTCTCTCTCTCCTTCATTATTCTCACTCAAATTAGTTCTCGATCGTGTGCCCACAGGTCGGACTCAGTGAACGCGATCATGGTGACATTGGGACACGCAAAATCTGCAGCATAGATGGTAGTGTGGTGAACCTCGTGGCACCCGGGAAACGGTGTTTAGAGGAAGTTACTGAACTCCCCGTGTCCAGCACGGCGGACGCGAACTCGTGGTTGCGGGATCTTTTTAGAAATAGATTCGGGTGGACGATTAACGCGATAAGATTAATCTTATTATTGTCATTGGCTTTTTCCTCTTGTGGTGCAAGGGAGTTTTTTACTTTTGCAAGGGTTCAGCGATAAATAGTCGGATAGTTCACAAACCGCGTTTCGCACGAAGCGAAATAAACGCGTGTCGGTAGATAACGTTAAACAAAAGAGGGAAAAAAGTTAAATTTATTCCTAGAAGTAAAGGGTAGATTCGAGCGTCGACGAGCTCGAGTTGCGCGAAAACATCAACGATCATTGTTGGTTTTCGCGCGAATTAATAAATAAAATATCAGCGAAAGAAGAGTGGGGCGGAGGGAGGGAGGTATAAAAAAATCCGAGCGCGTGACTCTCGGCCGTCTTGAGACAATTCAGTAATTTCCCAAAATCCTGCTCTTCCACCTTCTCTCATTCCAAAAATTAAATAAAAATAAATTAACAAAACAGTCGATTTAGTAAATTTTTCCCTTCGATTACAAGTTTCCGATTCTTCACTCGTAGCAACGTTAACAGCCTTTTTCATCTTTGACACGCAACATCGTTATGAAGCGATGAAATTTCACTTCGATCCTCATACGTCTGATACGTTTCTTCAAATATCCTCGCATATTATTTCCCCAGTACGATGTTCACTTTAACAATGGGCGGAAAATTCTTAATCGTAGACGGACACTGAATAAATATATAAGTGCGCGTTTCCGGTTTTCATATATTCATTGTTTTAGCTTTTTTATATAAACCGAAACGATTTATTTGCGGTAAAACTGTTGTATTGTGAAAATTACTCGAGTACTCTAATCATAATTAAATCACGGTTAAGATACTCGTTTTTGTGCTTTTATGTTAAATCAAGCTTAACAGGATTAAATGAAACAATATAAGAACAGGTGTTTTTAATCGCTTCCGAACATGACTCGATTCGATTCGATTAGATTTTCAGATCGAGAAAACCTAGTGCGTTAAAAAAATTTATTATTTTATTTTAATTGGCGTATGCACTCATAAATCAGGACATTAGATAAAGAACATAAATGAGTAAAGCTAATTTAATTATAATATTTAAAGGTTCGAAGAAGAAAATTAAATTTTAATCACTGATACATCTTCATCACAAATAAATATTACAGGTTTTCGTGCGCAAAAACAATATTTGTTCCAAATAAAAAATTTACGCTTACACGTCATCGGTGTGAATTGATATATAAAATTGAGAAAAATTAAACGAGTGATGTACAATGGAAGCGTACTTATACCAGATTGGAGTTAATTCATAATTTATAAAATATACAACACTCGTTATTACGAAGGACAGTGGCATCTCGTTAATAACAAATTTAGAATCACTCGAAAAAATCGTTAATTTCTCTCAAACAGGAAGAGCATATAGATTAATAGTTATTATAACTTACTTTATTGTCACGAGCACTTTAAAATTGAAGCTAAAAAGTTATAACCCCTTTTCGATAATAATTTATCTCGTGCGTTAATCCCAAAGCTTCCTTGAAGACGCTGATGTTTTCAGTTTCAAGATAGTTATTTAAAACGACTTGTTTTTGTAAAAATAGTCAAAGTTCTAATTCCCTGCGATGAAACATAGACGGCGAGAGACAATACCATTTGTAAAACGAGGGTTCGGAAACGGTACACGTGAGGTCGGGCGAAATACGAAACACGTGAGCTTTAATGCCATGGAGGCGGAGATTTCAATGTGCCAGCGACCGATGGAACTAAGAGTATATGATTCATCCGTAAGAGCTGCTCTCGAAGGAAGAGGTTATCGTGAATTATAAATACGCTTCATTAATTTAGAGAACAAGGAAAATTATTGCCACTGGAAAAGTTGGGAAATCACACTTTCCGAAAGAGCCGCGCGTTTAAAAATCTTTTTTATTAATTTCTTCTTTCCGCATTCGCGTTACTCTCGACCTTCCGAACTGACGCGTTAATCTTTGAATTGTCAGTAAACCGTATACCAATTGCTTTTATATTTTTAGCATCGTTGTTCACTTCAAATGTGAACACGTGTGCTTTAATCCGAAGGCAAATTCCGAATGCACGGAGCTCGCGGACGATGGAAAAATGGAAAAACGACGCGCACGCAATAAAATTCTAAACGACCGGGAGCTCGTCTCAATAATAGCGCCGACAAAAGCATTTATTTTCAATAAAACAACCGAAGCAAAACCTTTGATTAACAAAAAACATTTGCTGCTGCTTATGCCTATCGGCGATGCAACAGCGAATATCGCACACGCGCGTACTTAAAAACATAAATACGAGATGCCCCCTCCCCCCCCCCAAGCACGGTTCCTTCGCTCTTTTTCGCTCGTCATCTCACGGTCCTTTGTTTACTAGGCCAACAACGTCGAGCCAACCGCCGATCGTTTATCAAATTCTTTGAAAAAACTTAATAAAGCGGCGGCGAGGAATCGTTCATGGATCCCTCGAGCCCCTCACGCGCGCTCGCACAATCACTGATCGGCTTCACCTTCGGTGCACCAAAATACTGACTTGGGAAAATATCCGAGGCACCCCCGACCGAGTACTGGCAGCAGAGAAAAGCAATGACTTTGCAGCCTACCTGGAGCACGAGGAGTAGAGCAGAGCAGAGCAGCAGCGTCAGCAGGGCGATCCTTGATGCACGCGTGTATCGCGAACTTGCCGACGTGAAAGTAAACGGAGGCCGATCGCTCGCGATCGTTGAAGTGCGACGAGGCCACCGGTTGCCGAACCGACTGACTGACTGACTGACTCGCACGGCACACGGCGCACCAGAGGCTGTGGTTGTGTTCGTGCCGAGGCTACACTTACACAATAGTGTGAGTGCGCCACTGCTGCCGCTGCCGCCGCCGCCGCCGCCGCCGCCGTCACCGTCACCGCCGCCACTCCCCTCGACGCTCCTTTCCCAGCCTCCGCGAGCGGTCCAGGAGCCGCTCTTCCAGTGGCCTTCCCCACGAAGGTTGATCTGGCGGCGGCGGCGATACGCCCGGAAGGAGAATGGGGGGAGATGTTGGCTCGCGACGGCTGATCGTCGAGGTTAAGTCGTCATTTTACACGAATGTTGAACTACTGATGGAAGGGGAGCGCGACTGACGACAGCTTAGGCGCACATGGTCTCTCGTCGCTGATAATACACAAGAAGAAATGCCAAATCGAAATCTGTCGAGTTTCTTGTCCTTCGCGTTTCGTCTCAGTGGCTAACCTTAAATCATCTGCAGAGGGCGAGGAAGCCAAATGGTTATCGTATCACAATTGCTTTGGCAAATACAAACGCGATACGACCGAAGGCAAAAACGGCCGCTCGGACTCTGGCCTTTCTTATAGCCGTCATTATTACTTTAATATAAGCGAATGTATTGTGTTAACGATACGCTTTTTTAATACGACATATAATTTCATCCTTTATTTAACTGGTATAACCGACGCGAATGATCGGTATTCAATTTAAATTCCCACGAGCTTACGTTAGCTTGTGCGTCTCTGATGATTATTTAATATTAAGTCAATATTTTCACGATTGGAGCATTTTTTTAATTTTTGTTGTTACACTATTATTATTTTTTGTTCACATTTTGTAGATCATCAATTGCGATTAGCATAATTTATCAACATTATTCGGTACAGTATTATTTACAATGTAAAGACGTTAATTTGTTTCTTCGATTAAAAATATTTATTTATGGTGTAATTTATCAAAACACAAACGCGAATCAAAGATATTATTATTTTACATATTTTAAAGAACTTACAGTGCGAGTGGAGTAAAGTATGAGTAACGAATTTTTACAATGTAATAAAAAATGTGGTTTTAATATAACAAAGATTAATTTTCAGACTATAATTTATCGAATAAAATGTATGGTGTAAAAAGTACAATTTAAAATTTCGCTAATTCTATTTCATGAAAACTCGTTAATATTTTTTAAACTCTGATTTAATATTTTTCTTAAAGAATGAATTAATGAAATAATATTGCGTTATCTATTTTTATAATAATAGCATTTATTTAATCATTCATTTATCATAAATACATTATTTTTTATCAAATAAAGGTTTTTATTCAGGAAATTTCCGTTTCTCTTGAATTACGCACAATGAATTGTTTTCAATGTTATTATTAGTCTTTATTCTAAACTTTATTCACAGTTTAATAAGCTCTTTTAAACTTTAAAAACTGATAAATTTGAATTTAATATTAACAAATCAAAGTAATTTTTTAATTCCTTTTTCTTGTGAAACGAATAACGGAATAGAATGTTTCTAAGAATATTTTTTCAAAATCTTCTTAGCTTAAGCTTAAAATTTATTTTTATTCGAAAGGTTGAATTAATAATCTATATTTCTTTAAAATATGCGGATGAATTATCGTAAATTAAAAAATTAAAATCTTGCGTGCTTATTGTATAGGTTACATAAAATAAATATATCGATTAAATAGTTCTTTTTTTATCAGATCGGTAAAACAGTGATGCGCAAGTAATCGAAGTTGAAAATAAAAACTACGTTATTCATACAAGAAGGGATAATTCTCAAATAAATATAAACTTTTTTTAAACTTGATGTAACTATTTGTTTACATGACTTATTTGTTGATGAGAAAGATTGTAATTATATTAAACAATACTTATAAAACCCCAGTTCCAAAATTTATATAAGTATAGACACACAACCGTCGAAGAAAATACAATTAAACGAAGTATTATACTTCTATTTTTAAAACAGCAATAAATTTCTTTTTAAATTTTTTGGACAAAAGTGCACTTTTTTGTACAATGTTGAAAAGATAAGAGTTGTAATTTTGGAATTCGTAGGTAAGAAATATTTACAAACATTGAAATTATTCGATATCATGTGTTATTAATTATTTCAAAGACAATTACATCAGCTTTGAAACAAATCGCCGCTTTTTATTCTCTCCAACGTTTTTAGCGGAAATATTAATTTTTTTTAGATTCCATTTTTTTCCCGAATCGGCAAATACGTATGACAGGATGTGCAATTCGAAGAATTGAAAAAAAGCAACCACCGACATTTTTATTCGGGTTAGTACAAGCGCATCGCACTCAAAGATCACTCATTCCTAGTAATTAATAAATAAAGAATGTGCCCGCACACGCACCTGAAGGAAGTGGCGGCAGTGCATTAACTGATCGTCTTGCTACTTTCCCAAATCAAGGTCGACGAGAATTCAGTACAAATTTTTTCCCTGCTCTTCTTTCTTCCTTTCATTTGACTCTGTTGCCGCGTCGTGCTGCGCAAAGAAGTCGGGCATGTACAGTCGGCGCGGAAATTCGAGTTCGATGACTGACGCCGTCGCCGTCGTCATCGCACTGCGACGCTTCTTCGACTCGGTTTTTGTCAACAGGCAAGACGGTGTTGGCATCAGGATCGGGATACCGATCGCAGCCATAATAAACCTCTGATATTTTTCATTTGTCAAACTTTTGTACGAACTGAGTTTATCGAGACTGTAGGCGTGGTTTCTGCTTAGAAGATAAATGCCCGTCAGAGTAACCGGCCAACACGTGTAAGAATGACAGTCAACTTGTGCTATATTTAACAAGAGTTCCGTTTCGTAGTTGTGTTTAACAGGCAAGGATGGATTTTCGGAAGTAAAACGCTAAGAAATATCGCCGGTTATTTTTGACAAATACGTTTTTACTTTGAAAATCGGTAAACAGCAAGCAAATTACTAAGAAATTTATTCGGTAGGGGTCAGCTGCCATAAAATGTTCCAGGCTTCACTCGTATTCTTAATAAAGTATATGAGAACAAGTTGTGACAAGAACGGATTATAACATTGTCTGTGTTACCTAAGCAAACGATGTAAACAAACGACTGCCAGTGCCAACTGACGTGTGTTGCATGTAAAAACATTGCTCATCACTTGAGTTCACACACAGGACTATTAAGTTCACTTCGAAAATTGATGCACAAATAAAAATGTACCACTTATACTTGTTTTAGACCTTGTATTACTAAACTAGAGTTAACATCTTAAAACAATTAATTTTAATATTTAATATTACTTATATAGAAAGTTTCTTTAGAAATAAATATATAATCTAATTGCTTCTCACACACAAATTGTAACCTAACTAAGTAACCTAAAAGATGTATCTTTAGCTGTAAATAGAAATACACATAAATAAACATGTGTAAACCTAGTAACTCATGTAAATGCGCGCACAGGTACACGAAAGTGTATACAGTTTTATTACATTTTAAGTGGCTGCATTTTCTATATTGATATTTTGAGAAAATATAAAGAATATATAATGATGCAAGTTTTAAGTTTTATTTAATCTCGTTTAAAATAATTAATTTTTTCATTAACTAAACAAAAAGGAAATTCTAGTCTGTAACTAAAAGAATAAAAAGTAATACGATAAATTTATGTCAACTATTTATTTAAATAAAATGACCGATTTTACATGTGATCTATAAAAACAATTTAAGCTGTTTACAATTTAAAAATTAGCTATTATGTTTAAAACACTTTTTTTGTTATTCATTCGATAGTCTGTTATTTACTATTTTTATTGATTTGATCATTACTTTTTTTAATATCAAAATTGTCTCTGTTAATGATAAAGAAAATCGATATTAATGTCAAAGGTAAAAAAGTAAGCTAAGCATAAAAATTTAAAGACCTTGTTATTATTAAATTTTTTGATATTATTGTTTTTTAGTTAAATAGTTAATTAACAATGAACAAAAAATGCATTTTACACGTGACAGGCATCTTAACTTAATAATACGCTAATAAAATATGAATTTCTTATATTTTTGGATTATATAAGAGTTTTTAATAATAATAAACAATATTTGTATTTTCAATTTAAATTGTGTTTTAAAATTGGTAATTCAAAAATATTTGAATATTTTTGAAAATCATAATAATTGGTTATGGTTTCGTTATATTTCTATTTATATATATATATTCTAACTTATAACTTAGAAAATTAAATTCGCAACAATAACTTATGTTGTTTTTGATTATTACTATAATTATTATTTTAGTGACGAAAATATTTAAATACTTTTTTTTATTATTTCTATTCAAAATTTTATTTATTAAAAAATGCAAACTTATCTTTTCTCTAAATAAATTAGATTATTATTATTATAACCATATTTTGTTAATCAATCAAAAAAAGAGAAATTATAAGATGTTTTCCTTGTTTAATCGGAAACGCTATGAGTCAAACGAATATTTTTCTATAAAAAACAATTAGTACTTGAAATAAAAACTTAAAATGCTATTTTTTTTTAAATTTTCAGATATACGAATATAAAATATGAATTATCTTTATTAATAACCTGGTTGTAAATGAATATTTTAGTTTTTATTATATGAAATGACATTTATTAAAATATATTCGATGTAAAACTATTTCATTGTTTCTCAATGAATCTCGATTAATTCGATATTGCAAATATGATTATAGGAGCAAACGTAATAATAAATTATATTTTTGGTTCGTGAAACTTTTTATTACTAAAAAGTCGATATAAATATTATCTTATCAGCTTTAATACATAGCTCATAAGAATGCAGTAAAAAATTAACTACATAACTAGTATGCAAATAAACAAAAGCTACACCACCTATACATTATATATGTAATTAAAACGGTGAAAAAATAATAATAAACTTTTAATGTCAATACATTAATAATAGAAATAAAAATCTTAGTTCGTTATTTATTCATAATTTATATTTAACAAAAAATATCAAACGATACGGAGATTTAGAATAATATTATGTATTACGAAAAGTTTCATTAATTATATAAAAATTTATTAATATTGAATATTTTTAATTAGGTTATTAAATTAAAATTAATGCTTACATTATATGTGCTAATACTTTTGAAACACAACTAAAATTACTAGTTTTAATAAAATTTATATAAATATTATTTGTGTCAAATCACTTCAAATTTATAATTAAATATTACAAAATTGTAATATTTAAATATTTAATTTTCATCAAAGTAAAAATAAACATGAGTTTTTCTTTAATTTTATACAAATCTAAAAGTTTAATCATTAAGTTATTCACTTCATTTATTATAAAATATTTAATAAACTAGGTATGTATATGCGAACGATCGTAGTCGTCAAATATTTATAAAGATTATTAACAATTTAAAAATAGAAATAAAATATGTTGAAAATTATTTATTAAACAGTTATATAAATTATATTCAAATTATAAAAGGTAATTATATTTTATTTTACTTAGGGCTGTAGATATTTCCAATTTGATTTTATGTTTCTTTTATATCTTACTATTATTATGCTTATTTTAATAAGAATTAAATTTTTTATTTAAAAAAATAGTCATAATACATGCTTCGTAATATATAGTATATTATAATTTATTAGATTTACAAATTTACATACAATTTATAATCAAATTAATATAATTATTTATCGGATTATTTACCGTTTTTTTCATGTACAATAATATAATTTCAAATATAAAATTATAAATTTTTTAACTAAATGTTAATTATAATACAAACCTTGTTTGATATAAAAATCGTAAAATATTAAAGTTATTGTTTACATTTATATTTACTTTTTATAATTTATTTATTTGTTAATTTATAAGCATATTTTTCAACAATTTGTATAAAAAGATTTTAAAACTACGGATATGTTAAATAATTTTCTATGAGGTAAATATCATGGATTATATAAATTAATTAATAATTTCATTTATTGCTGTAAAACATTCTTACAAAAAGCAGGGAATATAAAATACTGTAAATTACTATGATTGATAAATGTAATTTACGAAAAACAAAAGAAAATGTACATTTTACATAAACACGATTTCATTATGATTTCACAACATTTCAATAAACTTTTATTCGTAAATGTCCAATGAACGTATAAAATAAAGCTTACTCTCTAAATCTTCTAGACAAATCTATTAAACTCTGAGGTTCAATAACTGATAACTGTGAACCTGCTGGTATGTTTGCATCAGTATTCAAAGACATTGTCTTTTCAACAAAATTTATATGTGGAGCTGTATTGGTTGTACTGGCACTCATATGGTACGAATCATAATAAATACTGACATTTTGTAACTCTTCTGGCATATCAGAATTAGTAATTAACGAAGTTCCATCATGTATTCCAATTGATGCTTCTTGCGGAGTTTCTTCAAAACAACCCATTGTTGACATGTGATTAACTTTGAATTCTGCATTTGGATCTGTTGTAATTTTGAATTTTGATGATTTGATCTGAGTGACCAATTCTGATATTTTATTGTCATCTTCTTTCAATAGGACTTTAGCATTCTGTAGTTTTTTATAATAATGTGGTTTTATATCTGGTCTTTGTACACAATTGAGTCTGTCCTTGACATGTTCCTGAAAGAAAAACAAAAATTAAATTATTTATTATACTAAATAATAACTAAACCAGAGTTAATTTTGCATGAAAATAATTTTATAAGTAACACTAATGATCAGAAAAATTTACAGATATTTATGGTATAACAATTTTCAATTAAGGTTTTTTAGCTTAACAGTTTAAAATGTATTCGTTTACATAATTTAAGTAATTAAAAGAATTTATGAAACAATCAAAATTACAATTTTAATAAATATTTAATATAAATTTATCAAATATGAGCATGCACAATACTAGGTATGATTCATTAATTCGTAATCTCTTAGAGCTGTGTTCTATATAAATTCTTTACTTTAACCATTTAAGCAATTAAATGGGTAGAAGAAAATTTACAATTTGTTCATACAAATTCATACATCCTGAAATTATTATTTGCTTATAATATATACTTATGTTTTAGTAATAATCCTTACAACTTTTTTTTATGAATTTAATGAACATCTAATAATTTATAGAACAATATAGATTTTACTCTTAATTAATTTTTTAGATACCTAATATTTAAGATAATTATTCAATAATAAAAATAATAAAAAAATTCGTGAAAAATAATAGTATAATATAAATGAGTATGCTATGAATTTGAAAAATATTTATAAGTAATCAATAAACCCTTTTTTTGAAAATTAATTAATAAATGGATCTATTCCATCTTATTTCGATCTATCCATGTTGAATTCATAATGTGTATTCAGTCATTCATTGCACACAACTTTCACAAAATAAAATGTCCAAGAATGGGTTTACTCCGAGACTGTGTAACTTACGTATCCATACACATACATACACATGCACATACAAAAAAAAATCCCCTTCGGATGAAAACAGGCTATTTAAATGGCCACACAAAAAAGCAGAAAAAAGTAAAGTTCTCGCGATGCCCTTAGCAACTAGTTGACAAAGGGCAGTTGTGTGTGCAAAATAAAAGATAAAAAAGTAGATCAAACCTTGCAGGAGTCAAGGGGGCTTTTATTTTTTCTCGCAACAAATTTGCTGAGTAGATCATCCAGCATTGCAGCCTTCATTGTCACGCATTTCTTGGGGTACTTGGTCCGCACACTATTAAGGAACCTACGCTTCTTTATTTCCAAGGGCGTCCAATGTTTGCTAGGTAATGTTTTCTCCTCCGGGTTATCTCTCCATGTATGCTGTTGCTCGTCACCCATTGTCACGGCGACTGCTCCTGCCCAGGCCCAGAGACCTGCTTCTTACTTTTTTCACTTTGCCTGTCCGATCTCGTCGTGTTAACCCTTGCTGTTGATATTTGCGAACTAGAAGCAACGAAGACAATGTGGACGAATCATCTGGGCGATACACTACTACTTACAGCTATCTTCTTCTCACTCCCTGTATGTGTCGTATATTATCGCGCAGTTCGACTGTGTCATGGCGATTGAGAATGGAACTTGAGTGGACTGACTGCAGGTAGCAGCACTACCCGTGATTTTCTCCTTTTTTTATTTGTTTAGGCGTTGAAGTCAGTGCGAACATTCGACATAGATTATAAATGAAGAAAAGGTTTGAAAAATTTTATTAGTGCCGATTATTTATTTAATTATTATTAAAATTAGTATTATAAAATATTAAATTATTCGATAAAAAGCATTCAAGGGCCTATAATTCAAAAATTTATATTGTATTTTATTTTTTCTTATAGTTTTTGTCATTAAATCCTTAATTTTGAGATTTTACTGCTCTATTACTATTTTTCTTATTATTAGTGTATTGTGAATTTTTTAAAGAAAATGTTCCTTTGCAATTTTCTATTCATATCTCATTTAATGTATCACTGGATACATTTCTAAATTAATAATAAACAACTGTATTAGTTTATTTTAAAAAGAGCTAATCATTTTTTTTATATTTTTAATATTAAATTAATGTCAATAGACTAGAAATTCGTGAAAAATAGTTTTTGATTATGTGCTGTTTTGTTGTATTTATAATACAAAACTTATTTTTACAAATTTCAATTGACTTTCATGTTCAATTTTTTTTCAATATTTTTTTAATTCACAATAATTATGTTGATGTAAAAAGTCTATTCAAATGTTTGTATTTGGTTTTTTTGAACGAACTTCTTAGTTAGAAACATGTAATCAATTACTTAAATAGTTTCTGTATTTAAAAAGCGTTATAATTTAACTTGTTTACATAATTATTGAAAATCGATAAGTTTTATGAATTTTTTTCTTACAAGTTTAGTAATAATAGATAAATATTTTATGAATTGGTCAATTTAATTTCATATTATTTCTTGTAATTATGATTAAAAGAATTTTTATATTTTATCTTTGATATGTTTAAATGATCGTCAATTGTATCACTACTTCCCGCTTACATGGATTTACTTTTTTGCACTCATAAAAATGATTTTTTTCTTTTTTATACACATTTTCTACTGTAATTTGTAAACTTTATATTTTACAAAGGTAGAATTAATAGACACATTTATTATAACTAAAACTTCGTATGAAGATTATTCTGAAGTTTTGTTTTTGTATTTACCTGCAGTACTAACTGAGGAAATGATTCGACTGAGTTAAAACGTAATATTGCTAAATGTTTGAAGAGGGCAGCACGAGCTACTTTGGTAATATTTCATTTGGAACTTATCTACTGATAAAAATGTATCGCAGAGTAGATTATAGGCACTATTTTGTGAACTTCCGGAAGGATTAAGGAGGCAGGAAACGCAGTGTAAACACGCTATTTGTTCTTACTTTAGAATCGTAAAAATATAAATATGCATGTATATGATTATTATTAATTATTCCATGAAAAAACTATTTTTACATTTACATTTTTAAGAAATTATTTTAATTCGAGAAACATAATAATTATAAAAAATATTTATGCAAAATGTTCAATGTAAATCTTTTGAAGATCTTAATTTATTTTAATTACATAACATAAATGACGCAGACAAATGTTAACATGATTCCTCGTTTACGGAAAAAACGTAAGGAATTTGGATAAAAATTCAAATAAAATAATGAAATTGGATGCACTTAATTTTTTTTTAAATTATTTTATTATTTTTTCAATAAATTTAAGTGTTTGTGCTGTACTATACGTTGGTAATTCAAGGGAATGATTATGAAGTCTTGAATTTACATTTGCATAATACCACAACTATACTTATTCAACTAAATCATTCAACTTCAAAAATATATAAATTAATTTAATTACTTTGAGCTGATAATGACAGTAACATTACTTATGAGCTTATAAATATTAAATAGGTAATTTATTATCGTTAAGTATACTAAAAATTTATCAAACTAAATGTTTACTCTTCGATTCAGTAAATTTTATTTTTTTTTTAAATATTAATTTTGTGGGGAATTGGAAATAAATATAAATGAAATAAATTTTTATAAGTTGAATCTCTAACTGTATTTATATCATTCTCATTTATAAAAGTTGCAGTATTTACATTTAAATTGCAGAAGTACATTCGAGACTAATTTGTCTTGTGTGTGAAATATGCTTATAATTCCAATATCATCCTAAATGAAATGAAAATATATATTAGTAAGAAAAAAATTTACATTTTTGATTATTATTTTAATGACTTACCGACTTTTTTTTTATAATTGATCGATTGTAGGTATACACAAATTATTATGTATCAATTAAAAAATTCCTGTTTATCATGCAATTTTGAAGTATAAATTTAATTAAAAACGTGTATATTTTTAGTAAATTAGTGCTATAAATTTCCTTTTGTAAAATTAATCAAATAATGTACTACGTACAAACTACTTAAGAATATGTTGACATCTAGAATTTAATAATTAGATTAATTTTTTTATCTAATTATCTGAATTAAATAAAATGGTGTACATAAGAAATATAAAGAATACCGGAATAGATTTTTTGTTTATTCTGATAAAATATATATTACTCTAATTTTGTGCAGAATACGTTATTAATAAATTTTTAAAGAAACTATTCTAATTTTGATTACTATTTCATGCACATCTCTATATTTCTTTACTTTTTAATGAATATAAGATAAAGTTTGTTATAAGAACAATGAATTTTTTATGCAACGGAATGAATTAATAGTTATAAAAACATTTGTTTTTTGAAATATAAATGACCAATCATTCTTTATAGTTGTATTTGATAACGCGTAATAAAAATATGCAAATTCATTGTATTAATTTAATAATCAAGATAAAAATAAACGTGTATGTAATTTGAAACGAATAAAAAATGCTAATATTACTCGCTTAAATACTGTTTGAAAAAAATAATTATTAAACTAGATGAAAGAGATATAAATAGAGACGTGTAATTTTTTATTAATCGTAAAATTTATTCATTAACAATATTAATTACAAATTATCAATTTATTTGTATTAACTAATTATTTTTAGGTATTTAGATAGGATATTTTAGATATTTTATTAAAAAAGTTATTCTGATAAAAGTTTTGAACTATGTAGAACGTGGTTTTCACGTCTTCGCCTTTCATCTTATTGCTTGCTTTTTACTAAGTATATACTGTGGATTTATGATTCGGTGTAATTAAAGATCGAATATAAGTATTATTATAAATGACTTTTATGAAACATAGATTATTTATAACTTGTTAATTATTTTTTTAGCTCGTTTAAATAGAATTTACACGTATGCTTTGGTTTTAAATATTTTGGAGAATTTTGTCAAAAATAATAGTTAAATAGGGAAATTCACTCTCAATCACGACTTATATATAACTGAAAGTTTGTCATTTTTTTGTCAATTACAATCAATTTGTTGTAACGAATATACTGTGCAGTATTTTTCTGTAAAATATTACTTTGTCATCGTAGAAAATTCTAATACTTTTAACTTTTTCAAAGTCGGTGCACATGCTTTACGTCAATTAATTTGTTAATTTCATTATTCGGCAATTGTTATCGTTGAAAAAAATTATTTAAAGAGGTAAATTATACAGATTTATATAAAAAAAGTCCTAATAAAAAATTGTTGAAAATATTTCGCGAATATTGTATTCAATTTTTTAAAATAATTTTTAAGTACGAACAGTGCAGCAACAAATAATAATACCATAAATATATTTATTATTACTATCAATAAATAAAACATTACGAGAGTTCAATTACAGATGGATAAATGCATCAGAAGCTTTCAAATTTCATTATATTGCATGGAATATTAATAGACACAAATACAAGATGATACAGCGGCACGTTGTTTCATATTACTAGGCGAGCGGAATATGGTCCTTCCATTCGAACCCACTGGGATCTGTATGTCGAATAGAATGAATATCAAAGTTATAGCCAAGTATTTGGATTCGACTGGATGGTCAATCGACAATGGACGTCAGGAGAGCCCAGAGCTACTCAGGATGCTATGCTGGTGCTCGTAGCTTTTGAGCATGTCGACCTAATCTTAACAAGTTGATGAGAAGTCAACTTGATTATGTAGTCGATCCAGAGAAACAGGGGCAGAGGGAGATTTAGATAATGCGTTTTTATCAACGCGATCTTCGTTAAAGCCGATGCCGAATTCAATGCTGTCCAGTAGTTGCAATTTTAATAAAAAAGATCGTTTCCTTGTATTTTTATTTAAAACAATAATCGCGGATAAACACTGGAGTACGTTACTATTTTTGTTGTAATTTATTCGAAATACTTTTTTATATTAAATTTTCAAAGCGTATCAGTTTTTCAAGACCATTTACATTTATTGAAATTCTTTTAATTATTCCATTTTACGTTCTGAAAAGTAAAATATTTTTATACTCGGAGAAAAATACGCCCTGTATAAATTTTGATAAGCGCCTCATAAGTAAACAATGAGTTGCGCGAAAATAAAAAATTCAGTTTCATTAATCTCGTTATTTCTTCTATAAATTTTAAAAGTAAAAAACTCATCTTACTTTTCACTTTGCTATTCGTGATGTTAAATTACGCAGGCTAATGGTCAGTTTTTCAAATTCATTTTTATACTTAAGGTTTGAATGGGCGTCCACACAAATGTATACGATCGTCTTTATAGGTATTTGCTAACGTAATTTTTTATTATCTTATGTTTAATTAGATAAAATTGTATTAAATATAGTTGATAAAATTGAGTATTACGAAGATTCTTAGAAAGGGTAGAGACAGGTTTTGAATAGTAAATAATAATTAAATATGAACGGTTAGATCTATTTATTTAAAAACATATTTGGAATTGTTCTATTTATTATTAAGTTTTTATGAGCGAGAATAACAGTTGTTATCTTACTGTTTACTGAACTATGAAATACTTTAAAATTATTGCATAAATTTTTTGAATCTTGATTTTGCACAAGTATACATGCTATTTATTAAACTTAAATAATTAATTATTCAATTACTGCAATAAATCATCGGTGATTTATGTTGCCATTACGTGTGTAAATCAAATTTAAATTTGCATAAAATTATTACAAAAGTTGACTTTTAGGTATTTTTTACATAAAAATAAAAATAATATGTTATAATAAAATATTCGGCCTATTAAAAAACTTACAAATTCGTTTTTATTCGATAAGATTATTTCAAAAAATGATTATATTATATCTTTATTCTACTACATTTTCTTGAATATTATATTATTAGTTATGTTGATTTTATCATTATTCTAATATTATTAATAACAATATATATTCTGACGAGAAGAAGATCCTATAAAAATAGTTAAACTAACATATTTTATAAAAAATGCAATACATGCAAATAGTTTGATCTGAATATTTAATAAGTCGTTTTTTATTTTGCCATTTGCTGATTAATCATTATAACACGTTCTTAATAGCAATGTCGATTTAAGATATAATTTTAAGCACGCATTATCGTAAAGTGCATTGATACCGACATCTGCACGATATATTAAATATAGTAATATTTGTAGGCTAGAAACGATGGTTATTTTTCCACTATTATTCAAGCCGACCGAGAAGCCGAATTTGAAAAATGTACAATCGGTTTATTGTGAAATGAGCATCTGCCGTCGTTAGCGAAGATGTAAAGCAGGTCTACCGAAGCAGAGCCGCTTCGTCCTTGCTAGGGTGGATGCGTACGTATAGGGTGGGACGCAAAAAACTAAAACAGCGTCGCATTGTCTGCTAGTGCTGATGACGCATCGCAGAGTCGAGGAAACAGAAATTCTCTCCTCGGATCCAGGGAAGAGCGAGAGAACGAGAAGTCGAGCAAGAGAAAGACGGGGAGAGTTGGTGGCGCAAGCTGATCTGGCATTGACAGCTTCCGCATTGACGCTTCTAACGTTACTGATCTCGATTATGATCCGAACTTATGGAGGTTGGTGGCTCCTCCCGGTCGCTCGTCCCGATATCTTCGTCGACGTCCGAAAATCTCTTTTTCATTCTCCGAGGAGCCTGATGCGGCTCGTTTTATGCTTTTCAGGAAAGCTCAACTATACTAATCGCAACTTTTCCCTTAACGTTCTTTTCTTCCCCTACTCTCGTGCTGAATTTGTCTCTCCCCTGTGGCCGCCTTATGCAGCACACGTACTGCAACAAGATACTTTTTACAGGAACAATAAAATGCGTTGGAGATAAACGTACGCAATGCAGGGCAGATCTTTAGCTTTTGTTTGTTACAAATTCGTAAAAAAAACTCTTTAATTTGATAATCAGCGAGATATGAAAACGTGCCGAGTACTTGTAGCTTGATATTTGCGTCTTTCGAAATAAAAAATTCCTTGAAAAAGATTAATTTTTCCCTGAAAATTTCTTATCGATGAAAATAGGCTGAAACGTTTAATTATTGTATGCAGCTGTATTTAAAAATCATGTTTGAACTTTCATATATTTCTTTACCAGTCAATATTAGTTTCTTTAATGTGTTTACTCTTCGTCACAAGCAGATAGTTATTGAATAAAAATAAATCTTATTGTATAGGGCGACATTTATTTTTTAAACTTACGGTTATAGCTTTTGAATAAAATATAGCAAACAATCAAGAAAGGGATAATCAAGATAGTGCAGAGAGACAAAACGTTAACAAAGAAAATTTACAAAAAAAAGCATACACAATACAAAAAGGAGTGATTAGCTAATAACTAGAATACATAATTAAGTGGAGAACAAACGTGCTTAGGTGCGGTGTACACGAAGGAAACAAAAGAATAAATTACGAAAAATTAGCAAAGCTATAAAGCAATAATGATAAAAAGCGATTTCAACGCAAGAACTACAGAAGAGGTATACATACAAGGGGGGGGGTATTAATAAAATGGATCGAGGAAAGAGTATTACTTATATTGAATGGAAACAGATGCGGCGAAGACAGCAAATTTTCTTACAATAGAAATCAGGAGTATGCGAGGTAGACCATACAATATTAAATTCAAAAACATATGGTGAGATAGAGAAGATTGAAATTGTGAACAGATTGAATGAGACCATCAACTAATAAAAGTTAGTTTAGTTGAGAAATAACGAGCAAGCAAAAAGAGAGAGATAAAAGGCAAAAAGAAAGAAACAGAAACTTATAGAAGAAACGAACGAATTAGAACGTAGAAACGAGGATCAAAATAATGAATTATTGTGGGACCAAGAATGTAAGGGAAGTAACATCACTGAGATGAAAATGTTCAAATTGTAAAAAAACAAAAATAAAGAAAAATTTCGAGGAAAACACGTCGAGGAAAGAAAAATATTGAAAAACAACAAAAGAACATGAACCGAAAAGCGACTACAACAAACAAAAGAAACGAAAATTGAAATTAATCAAGGAAGGAAGAAAAAATAAAGAAGTAGGTAGAATGAAATTATATGAAAAGAAAAGGATAGAAGATGTCGCGAAAAATAATAAAAAAATATGACGACACTCTACTCGATTCGGTTTTTAATTTCGCCCATGAGCTTTTCCAACTAAACATTGTTGGTTCAAAGCGTGAAATTTTGGCTCACCACTTCCTGAAAGCTCAATAACTCTAACTGATGAGAAGGTATCTTATCTCGGACAGATAGAACTTTTTCGAGATGTAGAATATAATCTTCCGCTCTCTATTATTGAGCTAAAACAATTGCTTTATAATTTTATTTTTTCGAAGATGTCAGACTACAAAATAAAACATTGGGAGTTCAACGAATGTCAGAATTAACAAAGTACGTTACCGAGGTTTTCACTACCAAAGCTGTTCGTTGTCGTATTAGTAATGATTTGCATATCGTGTGTCTTGGCTTTCACCGTGTATTGTAAAAGTAAAATGCTTTTTAGAATGGTCAGTCGGTAGGTCAAATTTTGAGAAATTGATAGCATCTTCTAGTTCCCTCCGATCCTCAAAAATTGAAGGAATTTGTAAAATTTAATCAGAGAAAATTTTATTATATAAATTCATTTGAAGGTACTATTGGAGATCGACAAATTATTTAATAGCCAGATTGAAATCTTTTGATTAATTGCAAGTGTTTACTCGTCGTCTATAACTCGTGTAGAAGCTGTTTTAAAACTTAGATCTTGCACTAAATTGCCTAATAAATTTTTACAAGTATTTTTTAGAATTCAAAAGTTGTATAATATTGTCCAGCTAGTGAATTGTGCGAAAGTTTATGACTTGGCAAAGAGAAAAGCAATAAAGTTAGACTGGGCACACGATGATTCGGTGTTCCCTTTTTCTACATTGAAACGTCGCTGCTTGGTGCTTCGCCATTTTAACTTTTATAGGATCTTACAGCTTCAGTATGGCGCTTTTATAGTGGCTAAAGAGATAACTCTCTTCTTTGTGTGAGTCCAGCGCTACTACGATTTAATATGGGATCACTTGGTACGCCATACTAATGGTCTTCATATGAACTATTTCATTATTTTATTGTTACGACACAACCTAGCGACCCTCGTTGAAGTAATGCATTCAAAAAAGTACGCGTTATCGAAGTTATTGAGCAACGATGAAACGTATTATACTGTATACGATATTATATTCTGCTCTTAAAATATTTATAAATTAAATACGTCTCACGAAAGTACTTATTCTTGTTATAAGCTAAATTGAGAAATAAGGTTTATAGCGTCAAAATAAGACGTCAAGTTTAATATGAAAGTCAAACTAAAATTTAATGTTTGATACGAGAATCAATTAAAAGATGAGACCTGGTAAACAAACCTGGTAAAATTCACATTCTTCGAATTTTCGTCGAGAAATAGAAAATCAGTATTAGATTTTTTAAACTCGTGCACTTTGGTTTCTGTAAAGAAAATTAAATTCTATTCGATTCAATTAATCATTCACGAAGAGTGAGTTCATTTTCTTTGCTCTCTTGGCCCAATATCGAACAATATTTTCGACGAGTACAAGTTTTAAAAAAAAATAAAACTTATGAATTCTTTTATTTGTTAATGTATTCAATATAAATTCAGCCAATCGCAATATCATTAAGTTTGTAATAATAATCACTAAAAATTTTATGTCTAAATTTACAAGTAATTTTAAATAATAATTAAAAGAAATAACAATTAAAATTATTCAATCGCATTTTATACGTAAGATTGTTGTCAACTCGGGTAATTTTCTTTGTAAGATATTCCAGGAGATGATTATGTATCATGCAAATTTACTTTTATTCGAAGAGCGTGTTTGTCGATACAGAGTAGATTATATCAGGTGGAACAATTTACATCAAATTCGATGAATAGCTTTTGCGTTAAATCAATCCTTACTCAAGCTTACACACAAATCATTTTTTCATATATTATCGTAGCCAGATTTTTTCTAAATAAGCATTTTCCAGATATTTATAAATTATTATTTGCATTTATTTACATATAAAATTTACACAGAGCTGATTGATAATGTTTTTACAATGATGTTTACATTAAATTTTGTGTTGAAAATAAGTGATGATTGTACAGTAATTCATACGAAGAATTATTTACGTGTTCGTTGAATCATAGATAATTTATTATAATTTAGAGCGAATCGTGTGATAAATGATCTAACATTCATCGATCGCATATTTAAAAGCAATTTTTCACATTTATTTATAATATGCAAACTACCCGTTTACACATTTTCTAAAATTTGTAATTGAAAAGTCTGAAATACTTTAATCAGAGAATTTTTCGCTCTCATCCAGTGTTAGTTGGATAATAACCATCGATTACGAGTTTTATTAAATTATTATACTATTCCATAAATATTCTCCTAATTTAAATAAATTTTTTGGTGCTAATTAATTTGATCGCTAAAATAAAAATTATTGTCATTATGATCGCATAAGGTGCACATTAATATTAATAATTTATACGTACCAGATTAATTGGTAAATAAATGATCGCAAGAAGTTTTACAGTCATCTCTGTACATAGTCGGTACTGCTGCAATTGGGCAAACAATAAAAATGAATGAATTAAACTTTATGAAATTTGATATTCTTTCTTTCATTTACATTTCTTAACAATTAAGGAAAAATAAAAAAGTAAGTATATAAATTTTGAGTGTATGTATATATTTATTTAAGCACATAAATTTATGCATATTTAAAATCTACTTTATTTTAAATTTTAAATGAATGTATTTATGCGACACAAAGCGAAGAAGTCAACAAATTTTGTTTATTTAATGTTTTTATAATTTAAATTTTCGTACAGCTAATATTTTTATATTGAATTATATATTTTTAATAGTGAGCTACATCGTTAATATTTTAAATAGAAAAGTTATAATGAAAGTAGCCTTATTTGCATTTAATAAGAAAAGTTAAAAATATCAAACTTACTGTCACATACGTCGTAGCAATCTTTTTTTATCGACATTAAATAACCTCCTGTATAATGCAGAAATAATAAAGTGAACAACTTTTTTCAAATATTCATAGAAGTTATAAATGTTCACCAATAAATGAAATTGAAAAGAGCACGTGAATTTTTATTTTTACTTACCATAAGTAAATTTTTTATAACAGGCGTGTTTGCACCAAATTTGTTTTCTTAGAAATTCATCTGCAATTAGATATACAAGGAATATTATTACAAATTATTGGATACACTGGTCGAAATTATACTTTTTAAAATATGCTACATATTATGACGATATTGATATTATATTATATTGATTTGTATCGGAAAAAACAAAATTTGTTTATCAAGCTAATAATTTCTCTTAAATTTTGTTTTGTTAATGAAAACTCTAAACATTAATAAAAGTAGTACGTTTATAGTTTAGGGAAACTAATATCGATACATATAATTTTTTTTAAATTATTTTGAGTATATATATATATATAAATAAATTTATATCTTACTGGCACATCTACGAATGCAATATTGCAGTTCAGCATTGATTGATGTAATACAGTAGACGACAAATAATACGGCAAATATGGCAGCCTTCATATTATTTACTTCTACTAATATCTTTAAACATAAAACGTAGTCAGTTAAATTTATGCCAAACATTTAAATACTCAACTATTATCAAATATTTTTTCAATAAAGAGAAACAATTTTCTTGTTAATTTTTTGGTCGTGTCATCTTTCGTATATAAGTTTTAATTGAGGATCGTATAAAATATAAATTTCAATGATAAATTAAAGACGAATATTAGTATTTTTGAAGTGAAAAATGATGATAATAAAATGGTTCGTTCTTTTCTATGAACCTAACTTTAAATTAAAAAAAAATACAATTAAACGCGAATTAAAAAGAAGAAAAAAGTATTTAAAGCCAATCGTTGAGTTTTAAGTTGTACCAAATATTTAATCATTTTATAAATAAATTCAAAAACTATTTGAGAATCATTATTATTTTATTATTATTAAAACTTATTTTATAACGAATTTCGACAATTATTTATCATATTAAGTAAATATAAGAGTGATTTAATACTTGGGACAGTAAATGTCTTGATCCTGTGATAAGTAGCACTGAAAACTGAGGCAATACTTGGCTTAACACAAGATTTTATAAATATGCAAAGTTTTTCGAACTTGACGTTTTTATTGATTTTTGCCGAATTTATGGAAGCAGAAAAAGTGACAAAGACGAAAGTTGATTTAAAAAGATAGGAACTTTGTAATGTAAGACTAAAAAATTTGCCACCACATTAATTTTAATTGTAAATTACCAAGAGTACATAGACTGCATTATTCTAGGCAAACAACATTATATCTTTTATATATGTTCCCTATTGTAAACATGGATGATTTATAATGATTACTTATCGCTGCAAATTAAAAGAAAAATAATTACTAAGTTAATATGAATTAGTGGTATTTTTCTGTAGCTATCAATGTAAGAAAAGATTCATGCGTATGAAAATGTAAGAATAAGTTTGTATCATTTGCATTAAAAAATAATTAATTTTTTTAATAAGTTAGAAATTTAATTAAGTAACATTTACATATAAGCTTTTTAATATCGTTTATCTGCTTTTGACAAGTATCGGTGTGTTTTTTCAATACTGACAGATTCGTGGAATTAAGACTTCGTTTATATCATATTAATATTTCTGTCAAAATTTACTATTTAAGGACACCGAATTTTTTATTAAATCTTTATGGCTAATAACTGTAAGAACATGTAGTAAATCATACATTCTGATACAAAATATGGATTGATTAATAGAAAAATATTTTTAAATTAGTTAAGAATCACTCATAAAATTATCGATTGATTAGGATATCTAATGACATTAGATCATTATGTTCGAAACTAATGAGAGGAAAAAGCTGTTTAAAATTTATGAAAAATTTTATTTATTCCGTATAATACAATATTTTAATATATTTCTGTATTTATAAAAAATGTGCATTAATATCTTTCTTAGGAGACTAGAGTAAGAAAATGAAAATAAAAAAGATGAAAAGCAAGTAATAGAATTAAGAAAGGTTTTTAATTAGCAGTATTTAAACAAAAATACAATTAATAAATTACACAATTAGATTAGATGAAAATTATTACTTATTGGAGTGAAGCTTAAAAAATAAAATATTAATCATTACATACATTTGTATTTTATGAATAATTCATCTATTTGTAATAATGATAATACAACTTTTTAAAATTATGTTTGAAATTTCATTTAGTGATTTTATCTTTTGGAAAATATATACCGATCCGTGGAGTAATTGGAAATTTATGTTTTTGTTTCTATAAGAAATTGTGATACGTAACGGAATAATTTAAAGATATTTTTTAATTCAAATAAGAATTTATTCGAAGTAAGCCTTGTAATAATTATTACATATATTATTTTAGAAATTATACATTGGATTAATTGGGAATCTTCTTTATATTAGAAACCTTAATATATATTTTATTGTTATAATTTTTATTGTTTCAAAGAAGAATAAATCTTAATGAATTTATTTGAGTTACGTGTTTTTTTTTAATGCAAAGGTTAATAAGACATACATTATTGTGATTTACATATTTATTAATAATAAAAGGGATTTTGTTTAACTGTTTTTATATAATTGTAATGTTTAATTTATTAAAAAATTTTCTACCGGATGCACGAATAAATATTAAAAATTATGCTTTATAAAGTGCGAGTATCAGTTGAATAAATTCATTAAAAATATTTTAATAAAAGAATTATTATTTACATAAAAAGCTGTATTCCTATTTATATTACATTGTTATCAAAAGCATGTTATTTCTATTTTTGTTCGTATTAAATTTGCTAAAATAATTTATTATATTGAATGTTAGTTTTCAAGCACTTTTTAAAGACCAACGAATTTTTCCCCTATATTTAATTTATTCTTTCGCCATCTGATAATAAAAAATGTCGTATCGAATTATATAGTTTTCAGGGTGAATAGTAATTGTATTTAAATAGACAAAAATGGAAATCTTTTTGATATTTTTTATCTAAATTTATTTTATTTAGGTGTGTTTTAAAAATATAAATATATAAAATATAAGTATCCTTGAAAAATGATGTAAATACTTTATACTTTGACATAGAATATGATTATGTATTTTATATAACTTAATAGTTAAATATGCTCATTTTATCAGAAACATATTGTTTATAATCAAATTTTAATTCATTTTTTCAAAGTACTTATTCTAATGTTTATTTCATTATTTATAATTATCGTACGATTTTGTTTAGATGAAACTACAAAAGTACTTAATCGTACGTATCAAATGGATTATTTGAAATTTTTATTTTTTATATTGTTTCATGACAATTTTAATCTTCTCTTTTGATATACACATACAGAAACAATTATGATGGTCAGACATTTGGTTTCTTGAATATGTTTAAATTTTTAAAGCTTTTTAAATAAGTGTCATAAAGTACGAGCTTAATATAGTCTTATTAATTTAAGGTTATTAAATAAAGATACTAGTTTCTAAAAAGAAAAAGTACAATAAATAAATTTTTAATTTACTAAATCAAGTATTTTCATAGCCATTTTTCTTGTTTAATTTTTAATCTCCCGTAAAATACAAAATAAGCGCATTATATCTTATGTAACAAATCATTTAGTAATAAATGATATATATTTATAATATATTTCAAAATATTATGAAAATATTATTAAAGATTTATAGTATAATGATATTTTAGAAATAACAAAATATTTAAAAAAATACATAGCAAATAAAATATATTTGTTTAAGGATAATTTATGTTTAAAGTAAGGAATGAAAATAAATATTATAAATAATATAAATTTTTCTTTTAATTGTTTTAGCTGTTAATTATATTATTGGATTAAAATTGTATACAAGTGGACAAATAGCTTAGTATTAACAATCAAATTTAAATTTGAAATATTTAAAAATCGAAAAAAACTATAAACTCATGATATACATGAAATAAATATTTGAGTGACGTCGACAATTGTACGTTCTTTGTATGTACGATATTGAATATATAATGAATATATAAAGTCATGGTATTGTCTTCCATTTTCAACTGGGTAAATATATTTTATTATTTGTTTTTTCCTTTTCGTTATTTATGAGTTTCTAAAAATGAGTTTTATATTAAAAATTTAGTTTCACAGGTACTAAAATCAAAGGTATATTTTGATATTATATTTTGGAAAATAAAATATTTATCTGTGACCTTCAGCCATCCATAGTTGAAATAGAAGGTAAAAATTTTATACATAGTTCATAAATTTTACTCGAACACTTATAAAATTTTTTAAAACAATTGAATTACTAAAAGATTAACTAGAATATTATTGTAATGTACGTATAATAGTATTTATTGAACAATATTTACATTATTATTAAATTATACATAATTATTTTGTATATTTGTTTATATGGCTTTTACATTTTATTTCTTACATATTCATTTTATAAATTCTTGTGTATATATTTGTTTGCTTTACATTATTTTTTAAATAATCTATATATAATTTATTCGCAAATTTTGTTGTTTACTCATTATATTTTTTATTTGTAACTGAAGCTTATATTGATATTGCTATTATACATTGCATACAAAATTAACTTTTACGTATTTTTTATATACATTTTAAGTTTTTAATTTTAATCTGTTCTGAATTTTTTATCTAGTTTATTCTCCTTATGTTTTTATGTTTTTTATCTTTGAGTATTTATATAATCGACAATCTAATTATTAAATATAAATATATTAACATTTATCAAATTTTACTAATTATACCAATGCTTTATTATATCTATACATAACTTGCTTAAGATGTGTGAATGCTTTATACTATTACCCTTTTCTTATATAAATTAAATTGCTTCTACTATAGATTTTGAAATTTTCGGCAATTTTTTTATAAAATAAAATCTTATCGAAGTGTTAACAAATTTAAACTAACATATTCTATTGTTGCACTTGGGATAAATAAGAAATAATGCATATATACAATCTTTGATCCTAACCTTCTGTTAATTCAAAAGAATTCCACGCCATAGCTGCCACCGCATTTTACTACTAGAATAATATATATATAAAGCATTAATTAATTTTAAAAAATAACAATAAAAAATAAAATGTAATTTAGTAATTTTATAAGAGGTTTTTATTTAAATCAATAAGCTTTCTTTATTATTTATTGTGTAATTATAGATTTTAGCTTTTCTTCATTTTATTTCGTTCATCATTTTTGTCATGTTACCCTTTTTGATTTATGATTATATACTTTTTAGTATTACTTTTTACCCAATGTAACCCTTTTTTTAACGATCTTATATAAACGACTTTATGCTTAATTACACTAATTGATTATTACTAATGTTATCAAAGTTAATTTTTTTTAACTCTATTTTTAATTTTGCCCTGCCTTTATTTTAACTGGCACTTTTCTTATTCCTCTTATTCCTTAGGATTTCACGATTTTCACACCGTTTATTCTCTTACTTCTTCTGTTTCTCTTGTTTTCCTCTCTCTCATTCAATGTATCCTATATAGCTTACTTATGTCTTTTTCCTTTCCTTTCATACAGTTAATCCAGTCATTTGTTTTATCTTTACATCCTTACACTCCTGGAATATGTGTTTAAGAGTTTCATTCTTTTCTTTACATATTCTACACTTTTATTTTCTTCTGTCAGCCAATGTTAGTTTGCTTTACTTTCATTACCCATTCCGTATCTTACTAATTTCTTTATAACACTTTCTTTCTGTTCTTCCTTTTTTCATAAATATAATCTTTCATTCTTAGGTTGTCGAACACTGTTTGTTTGATTTCCTCTATCTAAATACATTATCTCTATATTTTGATTTTTCTACATGATTGATCGAAAATTGAATCTGTTGACCTTCTTTTATATTCTTTACCTCTTTCCAAAGCGTATCTAGGTTTTCTGCTTTCATCCACAACGTGCACCAGGAGCACCCGATCTTTTGCCAGAAACAATTCTGTCTACTGTATAATTATTAGGCAGTTTTATACAGAAAAGAAACATACACAAAAGAGTTGACAAAAAATATATACTTATATTTTACACTTATGATATAAATTTAAACACTAGCGCAATTATAATAACTATAATAAAGAATATAATTATGAGCTTACAAAATAAAACTTAGATATTGACGCACTTATTTAAAATTAAATTATACTACGCACTTACAACTATTAAAGTATGATAAATGAGTTGTTCTGTATGAATGTTAATGTGTGAGGTGAGGTAAGCGTATCTCTATATGTGTTTCCAAAGTGAGAATTGATTTGCTTTTTCTATTAATAAGTTTGTATTATGTTGAGTAGATAATGATGTACGACACTATTATTACAATAAGCCGTGTTTCGAGTGGTATTTTACAGGGCTTTTGTATTTTGTTGGAGTGTTCTTTGATATGTTTAAATATTTCAAAAATGAACAGCAGTGCCTAGGTCATCAAATTTTGAGGATTTTAATAAAACTAGAACATGAAGGGATACTATTAGGATGGCAGGTCTTTTGGATAGTTAATTCGACAGTTTTATGCATGGAGGAGGAGGCACAAATAAGTTAACTTCACAGATAATGTCGTAGAGTATTTAATATTTTATTTGTAAACCATCGTTGCACTTTTAGTTTTGTATAAGTGTGTTTAAACAGCAGAGCTGTCAAACTCGGCGTCGTGCATATAGATATATACGAAGTAGAAGTAGGTGTCATGACGCCGTCCAAGAGACGCCACGCGTGCACACACACGTAACTACTCGTATGTGTGGCGCCGTACCTGTGTACTGCGCAATAGCTTACGCCAAAGCACAATACACAGATTACAACAGATACTTTATTCAACAAATTGATAGTAACATCATCTAAAACCTTATAAGTTCGGTAAAAGTATTTATTGACCTGAGATATCACCAAATCTGGTTATCCCTATTATAAGATAATATATATAATGAGCATTGTTGGGATAGAATCTTTCATAATATATTTATCCAATTCGTCATTAATATCACCCCAAAACATCTGACATTTATCATTTATATGTGAAATTTACTTTGGAAAAACAAATAAACGGTAAGAATTATATACTTCTCTAGGCATGTTGTAGGGTTCTACTTGGGCACCAATCTAGAAGCTGCACTTGTCTGCTCACTAGGAGCACCCGAAAATATTCGGGGTGGGGCCAAAGTGTGCTCAAACTAGATTTAATGGTATAAGTATATTTTCCAATGTTACCCAAGTGGAATTGGAACATTTCGGAGGAAATATGCTTTGCTAATAACATCAATTCAATGGTAGTATCAATACTCAACCTCCTAAAATTACTGTCAAATATAAAAATGAGGCATCATATGTATACGAATTGTTAAATTTTCTTGTCAAGGTAATATAATATGGTTGATTTTAGGATATGAAAGGCTTCTTGACATTTCATTAATCCCAGTAATACAACACTTGAGCCCGGACAATCCTCAGTTGTTATGAAGACTATCACCATTTCACTCTATTCATTAGGATTTAGTTGTAATTTTGATAAAGATTGATGCAAATCATATTTCTCTTTTGATTCTTATCACCACTCTTAATCGCCGCCCGTATTCTAGGCCTCGCATACTCTGCAACATTTTCAATATTACTGGCTATTTGTTCTCTAACGTATGTTCTTGTCAACCTGGGATTATTAATGCCAGCAAATCGCGCAATTCTTTCTTCTGATACACGCATGAAATGTAGATATGATGGTCCTATAAGTGATCCTAATACCCGTGGAGCTAAAATAGACTGTTTGAGCCAGTCATATGACATAACAGTCAAAGGTTCAAACATACGCAAATCAGCATTCCATATTGGTTGGGGCCAATCATAAATTTGCCAATGTGTAGAATTAGAAGATGTGTGTGGATAGCATGCAAGCCATGATATCTCAGGAGCATCAGGTACTCCATTCTTTCCAGCTGTTCGTAGTGGTGAAGCTACGAACTCTTGACATAGGACATTCAAGGCGGCTGCTGAATTGGTTACTATATTCATGGGAAACTCACCCGTAATAGTATCCAAATACAGTTTTTCTACCCTAGCAAGACACCAAGCAAATCTTGAATGCGTGCTTATTACATCGCAAAAATTGTATTTTGGTCCACCCAACCCGATAGCCCATTCTTGAGGTCTGCAAGTAAGGATATTATCAAAAGCCAAAACACTGCCCAACCTAGGAGGAGTATTAGGCCACATAAACCCATAGTAATCATTATAATCTTGAGCATTTATTCTTTGGTTATGATAATTCCACGATGAATGATCTAAAGATTTAATCTGTATAATTATATTTGATACCGCAGCTATTAAATTAAGAGGTTTTTCAAATATAGAAAAAGAATTCTTCTTGCAAGACCAGCTTCCATATATAAATATGCGTTGCAAGTCTAGAGGACATTCTGTAAATGTAATCCATCTTTCTATTAGACCACCAGTAATATTCAAAGAGTACAAGAATGTACTAGTCATAGTTCTAATTAAACTGCTAATGGTGGCTCCAATCAAATTTATTTTTTCCTTAGACATCCATTGTATGACACGTAGGTCCATATCGAGTTCAAAATTTCCAGTACGTGAGAAGACACATAAAAAATTAGAATCTCTAGGAGCAGGCAAGCCGAAATTACCTCTTTGCCAGTAACTGTCGGATATCTGATAGATCCGTCCCATTGTGGTAACTCCTGCTTCACTGCTTGTGTCACCTGGCGTCGTATAACGATGATAGCCTGGTATAACAGCAGCACTCTCACCTAGAATTGTTTGCTCAGCTAAAACATTTTCAGCTACTTCGCGTTTCTGGGGGACAGCATGGGCAAATACTAAAGTACTGGCGATATACACAGCTTCATGTAATTGTTCGATCTCGTTTCGAGTACAAGCTAACTGAAAGGCTAATTCCCACCAGTCGTGAACGGAGGGGGCTTCATCGATGATTGGTACTGGTCCTGCTTCCTTAGAGGTAACATATAATATAGGTATAGCTGGCATTATATACGCGGCGCCAGGTATCTTTCGTCGATCATCATTAATTTGTCCATTTTTTATGAAATGTACACCTGAATGAATTATACGTAATAATGGTAAGTAACTACAGCCATGAACATTCTTCTCAAATACAACAATATACTCCGCATGCAATGATTGATGCATACTAAACCAATTTACATTGGTGTTAGCTGGTATAGGAGTTATGGTTGGTACAATTCCTTCGTCATTAAATCTTTGAGTTAACATAGCATAGAAGATGATCTTTACATATAATGTTACGTTATTGAAGTATCCACAAGGGTAGGCATTATCTAAAATAGATCTTATTTTAAGAACATTCTCATTTGTGTTTTCGATCCCAGTTTCTGACAAAAAGGTGCGAGTTAATTGTAACTTTTTAAAATCGTCATTCCCGTATAATGACGATAATGATGGCCTTACCCCAATATCTAATGATATACCTCTAGATAATTCTATATTTACAGGCTCAATATAGGCTGTACTTTCCAAGCTAACGCTCTCAACAGTTTGACAACTTATTGGTACGCCTAGATCTCGGTCATATAAGGCATTCATAACCTCACTAGATATTACATATCCGTGATCAGAAGCACTGAATCTCACCCACAGATTGAATTCATGTATAAGTTTATCTAATAGTTCGAAGGCATTACTATTTTTTAAACCTATATCGGGACAATGCAATATTTTAGTGGGACATAATCCATCCATAATAACAGTACTGTTATCCAGGTTGATAGTTGGTGACGAGGCAGATACCTGCGATATTCCATTTGCCTTTGCATGCCCTGGTAGTGTGCCACCACTGTTAAAGTGGCTGGCGTCACCCGACGGGTGCCTTCCGCTGCTGTCTGATTCATGGCCTGAGGAGAATGTCGTCGAGCTATTCTTCATAATTCTACTTTAAAGCACTGGATATTCTATTAAATAATCGTATTGTCCTGTCGTTGGAAATGAAGCCTATTTTATTATAACTCAAAAAACTAGTACACACAATAGAGGTGGCTAAAGAAACCTTATATTCACACTTATGATATATAAACTTACGATATAAAAAAGGCACTTATTACCTATCTGTGAATATAACTCTTAATAACAATGATTAAACTAGTACGCACTTATTAACTTATTATTACTTAAATTATTAACTTATGAGTATAACACTTATGAATAATTAAACTAGAACGCACTTATTGGTTATGAACTATTACAATTAAAACTAATAAACTAAATGAAATGATGTGATCTGTACGAGTGTTAATGTGGGAGCGTGAGCGTATCTGTGAGTAGGAGGTGATTGCTTTTTGTATTAATAAGTTTGTATTATGTTGAGTAGATGATGATGTACGACACTATTATTACAATAAGCCGTGTTTCGAGTGGTATTTTACAGATTTTTTACGAGTGCTCTTTGAGTATGAATATTTAAAAAAATGAGAAGAAATGCCTGTGTCAATTGACGTGCGCGTACTGAATATTGTTCTATATGACAATAAAGAAGTCCGCTAAATCCATCGATTTTACCCCCTAATCATTGATAGGCGGTCGATAAGCCTATCACATAGCGCGTCACACTCATTGTCAAATAGGATGACTGATGTGAATATAGCTAATCGTACTTCCCGGGAGGTTGATCGCGCCTATTGGTTATTGATGCGCGATCAACGCGCTCGAATCGAATAGCGCCCTCTTTTTCGCCACGTGGTGACCGGCCATTATTGATAATCAATAATTAATTATCGATTACACCAGATGGCGTT
Source organism: Platyscapa corneri (assembly GCA_018907185.1). Classification (NCBI taxonomy): domain Eukaryota; kingdom Metazoa; phylum Arthropoda; class Insecta; order Hymenoptera; family Agaonidae; genus Platyscapa; species Platyscapa corneri. Next base: position 4,851,197 of record JACCHW010000024.1, on the reverse strand, counting down.
AGAGGTACCACAAATCATGCATTCCCGAATAAAACAACTACAAGCAATTCTACTTATGGCAACCCGTTATCACCCCAGTAGATAGGGCCGAGTGTGCCCCTAATACTACCCCTACTGTCCACTCATTATATGAGTCTTCGGATCAACCTGGTGCCGTCGTTCGCTCGTATTATTCGGGCGAGTCGCTCACCCGCCCGATCGGACAGGGCATTTCACCCGCATCCGTCGCGCTGCTTGCACGCGTTTCGACGGTCCAAACACGCGCGGACTTCTGCGCGGGCTTCTACCGCGTACACGAAGTATAAACAGAAAATTTAATACAATACAATAATATGTAAAATATCATTTAAGCATATAAGTAACCATCTAATGTAATAATATTACCAAATATGTATAATAAGCGTTAATACAATTGTTGGCGACACAATGTCCCACTTCTACCTCACTTGCGGGGGTCACAAAGGGTCCGTCATGATTTATAAATTTGTAAAGTGTAAATGAAACTTATACCTGTTTGTTGTTGATCGAAGGACCGGACGATATAATACCCGGTCAAGTGCATTTCCCGCGAAGCCATGCGATGGAGGAAACTGCACTTAGAAGTGTTTCGATAAACACACGCGCAATAAGTCCGACGAGGAAATGAAAGGGCTTCGCGGGAAATTTGGCACGCGTAAATAAAAAGCATCGTAAATCTCCGGCGCGAAAGTGTTGCACTGCCGCTGTCGAAAAGGACGCAACAACGAAAAGATATAAATACGGCCGTCAGCGGATGGCGCATCAGATTTTTAGATTTTTTTTAATTCGTCTCGTGCTCAACTTACTTCATTGTTGAAGCCGTGCGCTGGTAATAAATGAACTTAAATCGAATAGATCTTTTATAATTTCGCCATCACCCTCAATCCATTCGCGAACGATCATTAACAACAATAGTAATGTAAATAAGAAAAAAAATTAGTAATCGGACGTGTACGTCTACATAAAGAGAATATAAATAATATAAGACGCAAAATTGAAATGTTATGTATAATTTTCATGTAATTAATTAATGTAGAAATGTAAATGCGTAAATAACAAGATGAAAATAAAAAAGTAATTTGTTATATAAAATATAAAATCAAATACTATAATACACAATAAAAATATAATATATTGTTTAATAAAATACTACTACTCTGTTTTACTTAGTCTCAGTCTCAGTGACAGAAAAGTCACAGACACTTGTTACAAGTCTCTCTAAAATCCTGATTCAGTCCTTCACTACATCATCGCATATACTCATAGTTAGCAAAATTAAGTACTTGTCATTATAACTGAATTTTTATAAACAATTTTTTTAGAAAAATGAAACAAGTCTTATTAAGTACCAAAACTTCAAAACATTCTGACCCTTACATCATTTCGCATTCGTTACTTGCGTATTTTATATTTTAAAATACTCCAGTCAATGATCAAACGATATTCAAGGATAAACTTTGAAAAATATACATGGTTAAATCCGAAATCGTTCGATTAGTTTCGTTTCATCGAAGTTTTATTTTTTTCAGTATTAAAATAATTTCAAAGGTGAAACGAGGGATCGAACCGTTTCATTAAAAATTTATAGAAATTAATGTCGATGATTTAACTAGCGAATTATTTTCGAGTCGATGCAATGTTAACACACTCTTCTCTATACGAGCAATGTTTCTAATTGCAAGATCAGGGCAATGTTGCCTGTGCGCTGATTCCTCATGTAATAAAGTAAGCGCAGTAATATTTTGGTAATACTATCATACATGTCTAAAAGATCATCACTTAATGTTTATCTATAATATTAAAAAAAAACTATAAATTTGATTTTTATTTATTTTTAATTGTGAATATGTAGGAGAAATGATAGATTTTTTTGTAAAAGCAAAGGTTTGTTTAAGTATGATTCATATTCGAGCTTTATTAATAAATGTTATCTATTTGCGGAAAATTTTTGTAAAGATGAGAAAAAAATGAAGAGATTAAAAAAATTTCATACAAAATACATTTGACAATTTTTAATAAAAGTGACACGTACAAGTTTTATTTAAAAAAGTGAAATAAAAACAATTTTTTTAAATAATACACGATTAAACAGCATTTCTATAATTCTTTTATACTTATTGAATAACATATCTCATTGTATATAAGTATATACTGAAAGCATAAATCATTTTAAAAATAAAAAAGCTGAAGCTATAGAACAAGTTATTTGATAATTTATTTATAGAGAAAAATATTACTACATCTTACGAACACTCATTGAGAAAGACTGAATGATATTTCACTTGTCACTGTATGATCGATAGGTACGTATAAAAATGTCTAGAGAAAAATTTAAAAAAGCACACTGTTTGTAGACATATTTTAAACAATTTCAATTATTAAATTAATTTTAATTTTTTAGTAGCAAATGAATAGGGAAATAGAGTGAGCGACATTGTGATTAACTTCGAAATAAGTTTTGTATATGTTTCTCTAGCATATTCTAAAAAATACAAGTTCCTTGCGGTTTAATTAAAAAGTATTACCATATGCAGAATTTGAATAAAAAATAATAAAACTAGAATAATGAGGAAAGTATCAAAGAAAAGTTGAAAAAGAAACTGTAAATTTGAGGTTAACAGAGGAGATAAAAAAATATAAAAATAAAGTGTAAATAAATTATTTATTAAAAAGTAAAATTATTAAGGCAAAGAATAGAATAAACATATGCATAAAACTAGGTAAAAAATTAGAGAAATAGATAAATTTACATAATGACAATAGAAGAACAAATGTGAATATATAAAGAAAATGAAAAGCTAACAAAAGATCACGGAGAAAAGGAAAATATTTTAGAAGACAATAAATGGATATTGAATAAATTGAAGACGAAATATAGACTAATGAAAAAAATAACAATGAAATATAATAACGAAAGGAAATAATTAAACAATCTTGATAAACACAAAAAAAGAAAAGAAAAAATCAAGTTTGCGATATAGAGAGATAATGTGGAAAAACAAAAAACTTTATCATGATCATAGTAGTGACAGGAAATATAAATTTGATAAAAGAGCGTCAAAGTGAGCATAGAAAAAGCAAGTAAAATAGCATGAAATATAAGATAAAAGCTGAGAGAGAAAATTACAGAACAAAAAGATTGAAATTCTGTCTTCAAAAATAAAAAATCAATTGTTAAAGTATTGGATGATAAAACTGATAATGAAGACAGAAATTCGAAATAGGAAAGCATTTTTTGAAAAGGTAAAGCAATAAAAATAGACCAAAAGTAGCAAATATGAATTGACAAAAAGAAGAATCAAAATATAAAGCGAAATTGGAACACATATTAATAGGAAGTATACTAGAAAAAATGTACGTATGAAGAGAAAAAAAAAGAAAAAAAGGGTCCCAGTGAAAGCATTGTACATTTTTCGAATGGATAATGAAACACAAGCGAATAAATACTGGTTGATAGAGAAAAAAAATTAAGTGCGCAATGTGCAATAATGGTGAAGAAACAATGAAAGAAACATTAGAAGAGTGCATTGAAAAGGGAACCAATAGAGACATTAACAGGAAGATAGTAAAAAGAGAAAACGAAGATTTTAATATATTATATAACATATTGAAGTTGAGAGAGTAAGAAATAAGAAAGAAAAAGAAATACATCGTAAAGAGATAACATTAGCAGCAAAGCAGAAAAAACATAAATAAAAGTAATACCAAATTTATGAAATTGTATGAAATAATGTAATGCCGTAATATAATATAATATAATATAATATAACTTAGAATCAACGTATTTATTTTTAAATATATAACTATAATAATAATATAAAGAATGATAATATTAAGTTGAGATAATTGGAATTTGTTTAAATTTTACGGTTAAAACTCAATCGAGAGAAGCTCAAATACACGATATGAAATAAATAAAACATAAAAGAGAAAAATAAAAACAATATGTTACGCGATAATAAGTAGACTAAACAAAAACAACGAGAATCGAGTAGTAAAATATTAAGTTGAAATATATTATTTTAAAAGTTAGAAGTAAAATTTATCACGTCGGTGTAAAATTGAAAAATAAAAAAAAAGTTTTTTAATGCGGTTAAATTAAATTAAAATAATACGGGTATAATATAATTAATGTCGGAGCATTATAATTAGCAAAAAGTAGCGATACAGGACGGAAAAATAAACGAAAGAAAGGGAAACGAAGGGAAATAGAAATTATTAGCTAGGCCGGCAAAATGAAGGGTTAGTTTCTGAAAGCTAGTGACAGAAAGAGCAACTAACTTACAAGGAAGTTTTGCACGCGTAACGAGCATTACTAATTTAACGAACGGAGAAATTAAGAAAATGAGAAGGTTGGTATTCGAATGGATTAGAGTAGCGCAACAATAATTGGAAGCAAAGCGAATGGGTAAAATTTTATTTATAAAATGTAATAATTTTTATAAGACCAGGAGGAGTTTGAATAAAATGGAGAGTTGCTGGGTGGAAAAGCAAAATTACCAGAGTGATAGATGTACGTAGAAAATTATTAGACGTAGGAAGATGGGACAAGATACGGAATGTGCGGAATATACAGTTAAAAATAGTTATGTCAATAAAAACAAAGCAGCAATGGGTAAAATACATAGACGAGATAAGAACAGACGTTACTTTAATTAAGTTTGAAAAAATGTAGGAAGTAAAATCAAGTAAGAAACGAACAAATTTCGAGATATAAATGAAAACGATGAAACAGGCGATAAAGAGTTTAAGAATAGACTTAAGGAGAAAACAGTGTTACATTCGTAGTATTGTGGAGATTCGGTTTTTTCCCATTAGGCAGCGGCGCCTCTGCATTGAAATATTGTGCGTTCGATAAAAGCAACAGGATTACTGTAGGACCAGAGTATGAAGTTTCCTCGTTTATCTTATATCGTTTGAAAGAATCAACTATTTGCGAAATTGAATTTTATCAAACATTTCACGAGTAAATGGCTTTTCGAGTGTCGCTCTCTTTACACAGGGAAGCTCAAAATTTTGCATTCGACGATCGAAAGGGCGAAGTGGCGCGTTAATAATGCGCTAAAAGAATTTCCAACGTGTTTTTTTCCCCCGGAAATTCTGTCTCTGTCCGAACGCGCGTATTTACGTTGCTTCAAATTGGCTTATAAATTTGAGACTGCGTGAAACGTGTGACGTAGCGTTACTAAATCGAGCTCCGCTGCCTATTAAAATTCGCGTTTTTCCATGATAAATTCACAAGCTTCGAATTTTTAAAACAGCGCATTTTAAAAATCTCGTTTTCGTGAACAAAAAAAACCGGTTTGAATGGCCGGAAAAATTTAGATTACACCTTTTTGGTGGTTTAAAACTGAAAAAATGCAACAATGTATAGCATCAATAGACTTTGCGTGTATGTTAAATTTTATAATTAAAAAAAAGTCACCATAATCCACGAAGTTTTGTTTTGATCAACAAAAATTAAATCGAAGGTTAAAATATGGCGGAAGCCTATAGCTTATAATATTTACTGTAAAGATGATAAAGTCGATGCTCTAATTTTAAAATGGGCTTGCCAAAGTAATAATCATGTATGATAATTTTCCTTTCACGGTGACTGTTAAGACTGATAATATCGATGAAAATTATTACAATTAACTTTTATTTAGACACTCACCCAAGTTGAATAAAAATTAAATATTTAATTATTAACCAGTTTATATATATATGCACACTAAAAGTTAGAGTAATAAACCTTCAAAGTTAATATTTCATAATGGCTAGAGAGTGTCTTTAAGTGCAATAGCAACTATTTGGATGTTGCGTGCAAATTTAGTATTTACTTTTCAAGTCGCTGTCGTTAACATCCTATATTACGATATTCAAATAAATTCAAAGCACCCGTTAAGTTATTTATTATAATGTAATTGAACAATGACATTCACAGCAGTTAGACTAAAACTCGTTTATATCTTTGAAAATCTAATTTTGTAAAATTTTATTTATTGCCATTTTTCCTTACCAATGGGATCGAATAATAATAAGTTTACAGATTTATAACCTAGAAATATTTCTAGATTTGTTTCCACAGCTCCACGTTTATTTACGAATACAACATTAATATTTATTATTTACGAACAAAGCCTTTTAATTATCTAGTTTTCATCTCAATGTCTATTAGTCGAAACAAAAATATTTATCCTCGGTCGATAGAAAAAAATGAATGTATAATCACACGGGCGCCAGACTTACTCCTTGTGTTTACGGTAAATACAGTATTAAATTTCTTTTATCTCAGTTTTTCGTTTCCATAAAATTCAAAACATATTTTTCTAGAGCAGCACAAAATCTGTTAATTTGCACAATATTATAAAAATATTCACACACCTAATTAAAAAAACGATAAAAGTTCACTTGAATTTATGAAATTGCAAGAAAATTTTCGGAAATTGTTGAATAATTTTTGAAGAACTTTTCAAGGCCTCGTTATTTTTTGAATTAAAGTTAATTTTATTCGTGTTTAATTTTTTATTCCAGCAGAATTTAAGTATTTGTAATGGCGAGCGTTACAAGCAACAAACAGGCCTTTTCGTTAAAATCATGAACATAAATTTTTCTTATTCACTTAAATTTGCACAGTTCGATATGTGGTTTAACTTCGAGGGTAAGATTTTCTTATGCTGAGCTTGAAGTTGTTGGTCCTTCCTCTGAAATCGAATACAGTGGAGAAAGAGCCGGATGGTTGTCTGCTGAAGAAGCAGCCAGATGGCCGTATGCTGAAGATTCATCCGAATACTCCTGTGCCGAAGAAGGACCCGCTTGGCCGTTTACCAAAGAAGGACCCGCTTGGCCGTTCACTAAAGAATTACGCGGTTGGCCGTATAATGAAGGACACACTTGGTCGTTTCTTGACAAAGCACCCGGATGGCTGTCTAATACGAACTGCTGGAAATGTCCTTGAAAGGGTAATCTGTTTTGCGGCGGATAGTCTGCAACTAATAAATTGGCTTAAGCATCATATTCAAATATTTTATATTTTAAAAAAATTGTACATCGTATGTGTCGTCGTGTGAATCTCCAAATGAAGTTATTTAGTTACCTGCATCGTATAGAAATAGGCAGTCGCAAGAAGTTCTGCAATCTTCGCGAGTGGCACTTGGTATTCCTGAATGGAAAAAAAAATAACGAAAGTAAGGGGCAATTTCAGGGAAACAATTACGTATAAAATATTATTAAAATTATTAAAATCTTACAATGAGATTCGAACAATTTATCCATTATTTTAATATCGATTGAAAATCTTCACGATATGAAATCACGAACTTTTATCACTATTTCTATGTCTAACGATATTTTTTATTGTTATCGTGTTATTAACTATGAGTGTATACCGATAAATTACTCTATTAAAATACTAAGATTAGTTTCATAACTTTAATACTAAGATAATAGTTTTGTATAAATTAAATTAAAATTCGGCTTATTTAGAATTAATAACGCGACCTTGATAATTAATTAAATCAAACGAGCATGAAATCAATTTTTCACTTAAGACATTCTTTGCAAGTGTTTTCAATAAAAAAAATTTTCGTGCCGCAAAAGTACGGCAACTCAGTTTTTCTTTGAAAAATTTAAGGTGATTAGTGTTACATTTGGCTTGCATGAATCCTCTTTTAAATTACAAGTAATCAATCTAACACGTTAGTTTACAGATTAATAATTTGATACTTTTGCTCGATGCTTAATATATACATATATATTATGTATATGATACTTAATACATAGATATATAATTAATTTCTCAAGGTAATGTAAATTACGATAAAAGCTGCGTAATTTTAAGTGCGATGGGTTGTTCTCATTTTCTTAAATATAATAGTAAACTGATCTTCTCATTAGGCCGTCCATTTGTAGTATTTACCAAAGAAAAATAAAAAACTTGTGGTGTGCACGTGCATAAAAAAGTAATAACGTAAAGTCAAATTGAAAATTGTACTAATTTAAAATAGTCGTGGCGTTAAACGTGGGAAACGCACGATTTAATAAAAAGTAAGAGAAAATCATTAATTTTACTTTAGTTTGACAAAAACGGGAATTTGTATCCGTTGTACATATTGTATATTCCTTTTGTAAAATATGTTTGGATGAAATATAACGAACGTTTTGAATACGATTGAAATTTACAGAGCAGTTATTTACATTAGTCGCTTACCGAAGTGTTAAAATAACTTTCACGGAACAGCATATCAAATTATACGTTTTTGGACGGATAGCTTTAAAAATATAGCTCATACACACGCTCATCACAAACTATAGCTCTTATATACACGCTTTCGTTAATTTGATGTCTTACGTCAAATATACTTAAGGTTATTTAGAAGAAACAGATTATTTAACATCTTACTGTCGCAGACTCTGTAACACTCCGCCCTCGTGCCCATTCTGAACCCACCTGTAAAAAAGATAGAATAAAAAATATGCAATATTTTATGCACCTTTTTGAGTATCCCTATTATTTAATAGTGGTAGACATTATTTTTGTATTCTTTACTTACCGAAGGTGTATTCCTTGAAACATTCATATTTGCACCATAATTGTCGTCGGGTGGACATTCCTACAATAATACGCATAAAAATTTATTTATTTTAAATTCACGTAAGAGATTTGAAATTATAACTTGTTAATAACGTAATTAAAACTTACTATTACATCTGTTGATGCAATCGGCTAATTTGCTACTGACGCAAGTGCAATATAATGCGGCAAATACAAATAAAAATATCGAAAAATTCATTTTGTATAACGTTTATGATATCTCTCAGGGTGGAAGCCGCCTAATTTTATATTAATAATATAATTAATGAAATTATCGATCGTATTCTAAACTTTTTTGCACCAAATATTAATTATCATTATTCTAATGGAATAGATATTTATTTTTAAACTATTTATCATTCACTTAAAAAGCTATAAAATTGTTAATTGGTTTCTTTTATAGCTTATTTTCTTTAAGTTTTATATAATATTTGTTACAGAATTGACATTATAATTACTTCTCATCGCATGAGTTGTAATTTTCTTTAAATTTAATAATTTTGAATTGTAATAATTTCTTGTATCGAGTAATGATTTTGTCTATAAATTGAGGATCGTGACTTCTTATTTTAATTATTAATAGAGGCAACAAAAAATCCGAGAGCGAACTTACATTAACGAGTGGAAAAATTAGTTTAAAAAATTACAAATTCACGATTAAATGTTTTTTAAAAAGTTAATCAAAAGACAAATGGTTACTAATTGTTGTTAATTAAATGCATACGTAAATTTATCACTCTGATTAATATTATTTTATCATTAATAATAGAGAAAAAAATAATATCATCGAATAAAGTATAAAATAAACTTTAAATGCACAATATTAGAAATTTTGTTTTTTTTTCGAGTAAAAGAAATTCTCCATGATTTTTATTATATTTTTAAGATTATGTGATTATTTATTATTCTATTCTTAACTTTAGCGTGTATTTTATTACGAGTCAATTTTTATCAAAGCAAAATTATCAAGAAATTATTATAGATTCGTTATAAAAGTGTGTATATACTTAATGCAAAAGTAATAAATGTCGTTACACTAAGAGAAATAATATTCGAAACTAAGGCGATAGACAGTTAGACTTTGAATTTTATAAATATTCTAACGCCTGCGCTTCTCGGTGTTAACGCATTTTTATTGACTCTCCTTTTTGTGATATGCATAATAAATAGAGGCGAAATTTGACTATTGGAATTAGAAGGGAATTAAAATTATCAGTATTGAATATACGAAAAAATTTATCAAACATGTTTTGTCTTGTTTGTGTTAGATAATTTTGAAATAGCAAACATAAAATATTTAACGCCTGTAAGCTTTTATTTAATACAACAACATAATGCAGACAAAAGAGTTATATTATTATTAAAAGTAGAAAATTATTTTTAGAAGAATACACATACACTTCTGCAAGAAAATGAGATATTATCGTAAATTTATTCTTATTGAATGAATGTGACAAGCAGTTCGTTTAGAATATATTCTGTCATCATTGTTAAATCGAGAAAATAACGATGATTTAATGATTTTAACGAAATAAGCTTTGAAACAATTGAATGTTTTCATTTGAAAACAGAGAAATTGTAAAAATTATTTTAAATTTTATCGTATAAATAAATATTCTTATTTTTGTAATCACAGAACTATTTAGCTTAAGCAAGCCATATTAATTTTTCATTTAATTCCATATATACTTAACTTTCAAATTGAAAAAAAATTTTCAATTTGACAAAATGAATAAAAAGAATAATTTTTAATTAGGCAATATTATTAAGTGAACTAATAAGTTTTTAACGACTTCCGCTGCGTTAAATATCTTTATAAATTTTTACCAGTTGTGTCATATTTTTTATTTCTTTACAATTTTTTAAAATTTCGTATTATAATATTGTAAAATCTATTTAAAATTTCATCATTCTAATATTTTTTTGAATATAAGAAAAAAATGTCGAACACGTTCTGTAATTTATTTCACATACTTGTCAGTAAATTTTGTTATTTATATGTAAGTTTATAATTATTTCAATATATATTAACTTTTAAATATGCTCAATACAATAAATGATTAATGCAAAGAAAGTTTGTCATTTAAAAATATCATTTAAGTCTATAATTGAATTGTTTTTGATTTTATAATAAGATACAATAAATATAAAAATATGACTTATAAAATCTGAAGCCATGATAATTAGCCGTTAATCGAATTCAAATTCTTATTTCAATGGCGGAGGATTCGGTTTACTGAATTAGATATTAAAAGAATATAAAATAACGATTAAATAACTTATATATATATATATTCTAAAGTACAGCTGTACAGTCATTTTCATGATATACTATGTACATTTGAATAAATACGTAAAGGTTATTTAAAAGTAATATAATTCGTGGAAAACGTAACACCTGCACTTATCGAGTTTTATTTTAATATTTATTTTACCTATTTTGGAATTACTTATAAGATTTTATAAAACTTGAAATAAATGAAAAATTTCATATAAACTTGAAAATTAATGGTTGATCTACACATTAATAAATTTATGAGATCAATTTTAGTTGCTTTAAAGTTATCTGAAATAAAATGAAATCAGTAAAGCCGAGCCCTATTATAGTTTTTATTTTTATTGTATTCTATTTTTATTGATTTATACATTATTTATTTTAAATAAAGCCACTGTTATAACGTATTCTGTCAAAAAATTCATGATATTAAATGTATGAATAATATTTGACTTATTTGAAGCTGCACATTTGACAAATAATTAAATTTTCTCGAATATTTATTCCAATATTTAAATCAATATTTTGGAGCAGAAAATATTTGCGAGCCACACGCTAACATTTAGTAGTTTGTAATCAGCAACCTTTTTAACTCAAATTATTCGAGCCGCAGAAAACACGTGTTTTTTTTTATTTTTTATTTGATTAAACGATAGTCTAATTGTTGTAACTAAAAGTTTCTAGTTTATCAATGCAAACATTAATTAAAATGACCAATTGATCTTTTGTTGTTAAAAAGAAAAATTTATTTAAATGCTTTGCGTTGGATAGGTAATATATCATTTACAAATATTTAAAAGTAGTAGTCAAGTAAGCACAAACAACATTATATATTTATTATAAGATATACAAAATACATAGATGTACATTTAGTTTTTAAGAATTTTCTAAACTTTATTTATAAAATGTATTCAGAACTAATTTTAGCTTTATTGTTTTCATATTTGATTGTGATTAGTAGTTGATCGTTTAAATATCAAATTAAATGTCATTGGTTTTTTCGACATTGATTGGTATAAAATTGGAAAAAATTCACTGTATTTTTATTATTGCTATTGCATACTTATATTGCTTTTTCAAAATAAGTAGAGTGTAAATGTATCGATGTATGGTAAAAGCAGGTATATAAGTAAGCAAACAATAAATAATGTAACATAATAATGATGAGGATCAATGATAAGCAGATAGGAGAGTTTAAAACAGAAAAAGGAGTGAGGTCGGGTGTTATCTTAGGCCACTGCTATACAACATAGCATTAGCAGAGCTAAAAGAAGAAATAGCTAAATTACAAGGTACTAGACTAAGAATAGCAAATAGAATATTTAGATGATGTCGTTTTGTTACTGGACAATTTATAAAATACGAAAAACATGCTAAAATAGGTGTAGCAAAAACACGCGAAGAAAGGATAATTGAAACTGAACACAGAAAAGAAAAAACGATGAGATTTAGAAAAACAGGTGAACACGAAAAATGTAGAACTTCATTATAATGAAACAGCTAAAAGTCACAAAAGGGAAGTCTTGGATGTGTATTGAAGAAAATGACAAAGGAGACGAGCGTATATAACGTATTGTACAGAGAGCGAATATGGTGATCGGGATTGCACAGGAGTATTTTAAAGAGGACTGGAAGAAAAAGATGAAAATATTTGAAGGGCTGATGGAAAATATAATATCTTTTAGTGCGAAAATAAGAGGTGAGTTAAAAATACACGAGACTAGGTAATCATTTTTTAACCAATAAGTGAGTTTACAAATTAAATACGAACGCAAGATCAGTAACAGAAAAAATAAAGTGTTATCGAAAGAATAAAATAGTACAAAAGTGAGTGAAGTCGAAAAATTTGGGAAAAATGGAAAAGTGATCGATAAAAATATTATGGGCAAAACACGAACAAGATTCTACAAGTGTTGAGTGGTCACAGGTATATTTGAAAGGACAATATTAACAGAATAAAAACTATTACCAGTTATATATAAAGAAATAAAATATAAGAAAATTGAGGTACGCAAATGAAACTAAAAAATATATTTAGAGGGGATAAAATAGAATACATGTACTTTAAAAATTAATGAAGATTCTGGACACAAGCGAATTCCTTCTCTCCGAATCCTGGACAGAAAGAAAAAAACAAACGAATTTTTTAAAATTGAAGGAGAAAATTCATTCAGAATAGGAAGGAAAAACAAATAAACACTGAACATATGTTGTGAAAAATAAAGAAAAAATTGAATAAAAGTCAAAAAAGGAAAAGTTAAACGAATAAGAAAAAACTAAAGAAAATGTCCATTTATTCAAAACACCTAAAATTAAAAAAAAAACACTTAAAGTAAAAAAATAATGTAAATAATAACGTATGGTATTAATAGTGAAAATAATAATATGTAACAATGAGAAAGTGTAAGAAATTGCAACAATGTACACATTTTTTAATAAAGAATATTAATAGTAATTATATGAGCTTTTTTTATGTTTAAAACATTAAAAATAATTTTAGTTTTTGAGGTGATGGAAAAATTGAAAAATAACCGTAGATGTAAGTAGAAAAATCATAATAATATATTTTATATCGGCGTATTCGTGTTTTATATTTTTTTAGTTACGTAACACAAACTTGCATATAATATAATAAAATTTGACGTGTAATTACGATACAACGATACGAAGATTTTCTCCAATATACATCCAGCATAAATATAACTGAAACAATACTTTTCATTAAATATTGTTAATTATATTTTCGTATATTAATATAATATAATTAAGATTTAAAGATTTTAGAGAAATGTGTTGATTGTAGAGTACGAATAATAACATAATATAGATTATATTATTCAACAATCGTCTTGACACTCGCTCTTTGGCTCAACTTTTTCAACTTTTACAGGATTCATAACTAAAAAGAAAATTATTTGATTAATATTTTACTGATAGCATTAGCTAAAGAAATCATGTTTAGAGATTAGTTGGTTCACTTACAAAAGTCATAGCGAAATTCGAAGTCGCATCCTTTTATGCAATCAGGTCGAAATACACTGGGCAAAGCTAAAGAGTAATGAAAATTAGAAAGATTATGCATTGACCACGAATAATTTATTATTGATCACACCTTAAGTTTAATTAATACATTTTACGAACATCATACTTTTTGAATATTATAATATTTTTTACTAAAGCTAAACGTAGATTTATTTGGAAGACAATTTTTAATAATTTTACCAATAAAAATGATAAAAGAAGCGTAATACTAACACCTACATACATTTTTTATATTCATTTATTTAAAAAAATACAATGATTTTATGTCTATTTTTCATTCAAAGAAGTCTTATAGAATATCAAAGGATTCAGCATATGAACTATTAAAAAAAATTTGTTTCCCGTCTCATTGCTTATTTATAAAGTCACATCTTTCCAAAAACAAGATAAACAAAAAGACGAGAGATTTCATAAAAATAATGCTTTTCAAGGAAATAACAAAGCATTTCAAAATAAAATCCGTGAAAGCATTACTTTCTTAATTATCTTAAGGTATGTTGTGGAAAATTTGCTTTTTTTTTTTGTTGTATACTGTTACACCTGGTATTTTTACGACAAAGCGATAAGAATATCGCGATTGGATTTTAGTTTCATTAAGAATAACTTTATCATTCAAAAAATATATAAATAAAAATTATTTATAAAGTTATCCAAACGCATAAGCTCAAGGAATTTAATTTAACATTTTTTAGAACTTAAATATTTCATATAAATTGTGAATAATACTATAGAAATGAAATTAGCTGTTAATATTGCAGAGCATCGGTTCAATAATGACATATTAGTGATGATACATTTATTGCAAGTATTTTTTCACGTACAAAACGAGAAGGTATGATCATGCATATGAAATTTTGAAAAATGTCTATATTTTTATTTTAAGTTCAGTCTCGCTTTGTGAAAGTTAAAGCTCTTTTGAAGTTATGATCGTTCTATTTTCAGCTTTGTTAAAGAATTCGCTGAAAAGTTAAATTTTGCACGATACACTTGCTTGAAAGACAATAATTTACACAAAGTTCTTGAAAAATCCTTTCTGTGCTTATTTTTGATATTATTTAGCTAATGGATACAAAAATAATATTTGACAAATTAATAAACAAACTTTTTTAATAAATTAATGCAAATAATGGTGGTTAAATGAGTTTATTTATTGCTATATTTTCAATTACAATTGAAATATACAGCCTAACTTCTGTACTGAAGCCAAAACTACTTTTAAAATTACTGTTTTCTGTAGCAAACATTATAAGTTCTATATAGTAAATATGTAAAGTAGCATACATGGAAGCTCATAATCACTGTTGGGTAAGATAAGATGGAATAATAAAGTTTATATTCTTCGAAAAAGAATTCAATGCTTTTATTTTCAAATAATTAAAAATTCTCAAGTTTCGGCATATGCACGTTTTAATAAAATAAGTTTGTAAATGATTCATTTTACCATTTAAAAAAAGTAAATTTTTCAATATCTTTGTCAATGTTATTTTTAAGAAGATATTTCAAATTCATAAATAAAAAGGGTTGGACAATCGCAGAATTGAAAAAATTGGTTTTTTCTATTACTTAACAATATACAGAATTTAAAAAAAAATGTGTCAACTAAATTTATGATAAAATAAATTTTTTTCAAAGCTAGATCTTTTACATGTTATACTTTTTATATTTGTTATATTGGTAAGCGCATTTCATAAAATTTTGATGTGTATTTTAAAATAATTGTAATTTTGTAGATACATAAGCACAAAAGTATTGATAATAAAGAGGAAAAAAACGTAAACGTACACACGTAGAAAAATGTAGAAAAAAGAGAGGGTTAGAATAGACAAAAATAGATAGTAACAACACCAACGAACGAATTTATTAACATAAACATAAAGGATGGAATAAAAGAGAAAATTAAAGAAGCTAAAGGGAAAAATTCGAGGAACAAACTTGTTTCCTTGAAAACAGGAAGGATGAAAAAGTTATAAGGAGTTTAGTAAATGGATTTAGGATATAAAAATATACGTAGACATTATAAAAATAGTATAGAAGCATACAAGGAAGAAAATAAAATATTTAAATGATAAAAAATTACTAGTTCAGAAAAATACAATGATAGATGAAAAACTGAAGAAAGAAATGGGTGAAATATTTATATGCTTTGCAGATATGAGGATGGCATTAGACGAAATGGAAAGAGAGGAAATTTGGAATTCCATCAAAGAGCAGGTAAAGGAAACACGTGGAGAAACTAAAATAGAAGTTGACAAATAGGCAAAGAGATGATCGAGGGAATTAAAACAGAAGGAAAAAATATAAAGGAGAATTTAAAAAATATAGGAAAGAAAAATAAGATTATTAACATACGTAGAAGATACTGTCGAGGAGTGAACGGGAATTAAGCGAGTTGCTAAGGTTATTTGGACACTACTTGGAAAGAAAAGGGCTAGAACAAATCTAGAAAAGTAAAAAATACGACAATTTAGGAAAGCAGAGGAAGAAAGAAAAAAAAGACTGATTTTAAAAATATGATTTTGCGGTCAAATCAATATCATGGGTAAAAAAAGTTTTTAAAAGATTTGAAAGATATAAAAATACTTATTTATTAATTTTTAATAAATACGTTTTGCTTCTTAAATGCATTTTCGTGCTCTTAACTTTCGTTTATCACAATAAATATTCTTATGTATATATTAAATTAAAAAGTATTAAAAAATGTGTGACTTACTATTACAAACGTTATAGCACTCTTCTCTCGAGTTGAGAGTGACAGCTCCTGCAATAAAAAAATTAAAAATTAAATAAAAATTTTCCACTGAGATGTTGTAAATATATTTTAAGTGAAAAAATAGAAACGATGGTCTCGACGGACTTAGTTTAACTCACCAAATGTATACTTATTGCAACAATAATACTTGCACCCTAGTTGATATTCCTCAGGCATATCTAAAAAAATAAAATAAATACTCGTTTTCTAATTGTCGATTGAATTTTTATTAATGATACAATAATAACGATTAAAACAAATGATAGTTGTTGCAAAACTATATTTTTTATACTTAATTTTTTTTTTCGTTTAACTTAATTCTTAATTATTTAATTTATATAATAATCAATAGAAATCCAATTTTTTATTTTTTGCAATTAATAAAACATTCTATGTATACCAGTAATATTTCAAGAAAAGCCTTGAAAAATAAATCATAAAGTATTTATTCGTTCCTGTACCATTTTTTTACTAACTGTGTCTATATAATTATACCAAAATTAGGTAAAAAAGGGTTAAAATATGGTATAAAATATAATTAGGTCAATTGTATTAAAATTATTTATAATATATTTTCAAAATTAGTCGTGTTTGACGACTATTCGGTACATTCATTCATTCAGCAACTCTTAAACTTAAAATTGAATTTTATATATTTAAAAATATACAATTATATTAGATAATATGAATAATAATTATTTATGATAAAAGAATGAAAATTGAAATTATTATATTTTACACGTGGAACTTAATCATGCTTGTATAATTTTTTAATATAAGAGTTTCGAGGAATTCATTTTTCATTGCTAATTGGAATAAAGTATTTCCGTTTACTATTAATGCTATAAAAACTTAAAAGGTTTTGTTGCTGAAAAAATTTCACAATTTTTTTCTAATTTTGAACGAATAATAACAATTTCAGACTCAATCGTATTTATTTTTTATAAAACGAATAAACCGACTTGAGATATTTGTACAAATATCGCTTTCACTGTATACTTTAATTTGAAAGAATGCTTCGAGGAAAAATAGTTTCCTATGTTTTCGGATATTTATTTGATTTATAATTTTCTATATAATTTGTTTTGCATAATAATTTAAGTTTCCTTTGAAGAAAAAGTTAATAAATTCTTAATTTTTTAATTCGTCCAAAATATATTTGTTTAAAACCATAATAATTGTTTATAATTAGCTTCACAAATTATTAATTTTCCAGGCTAGAAAAATCCTTCTACAATTGTTCTTCAGTTTCGTTGCTGATTGAAAAATAAGAGTAAATCGAATTTAGTATTTGATAGAGAAACCCATTTTTTTCTTCGAAATAAGCATTGACACTGTGACATTGACGGTTATATTCTTGAAATTTATCATTTTTCTATAAGGCTTTAGGAAATTTTTAGCGAATATTAGATCATTAATTTTTGCTTCGTTGATCCTTCTGATATTTCCCTCTAATTAATAATTTAATCTAACCTAACTATTTAATTAAACATTCATTAATAATCAGTAGTTGTTGGTATTGAATTGCCTTACATTGACTTTCAAATCACAACAGATAATTGATTTTTACACGTCACAATTCTCAGGTTATACACGTTTATTCAGCGTGGAATAAATGTGCATAAATTAAAAGCTCATAGAATCTCATAGAAATATACTTTCATTATGAACAAATATAGCTTTTAAGTTCAATATTATTCTTATTTCTTAAAATATGTATTTATCAGTATTTATTAAGAATGCTTATCTTTTGTATTTATAAATTAAATTTTAATTCAATTTTTTACTTTATATTTAGATTTATCATCATCAATATTATGGAGCGTTACAATTGTTTATTAATTTTAAATTCGCATATAGTTCCCTACATTTTATCTTAATATTTTTTAAATTTTATGTCTTATTTGGTTCAGTTTTTATTTTTTCTATTTTCATTCGGTTCTTGATTGTAAGAATAATTTTTAAATTAATATAAACTTTTAATTTTT
Organism: Platyscapa corneri; assembly: GCA_018907185.1. Taxonomy (NCBI): domain Eukaryota; kingdom Metazoa; phylum Arthropoda; class Insecta; order Hymenoptera; family Agaonidae; genus Platyscapa; species Platyscapa corneri. The sequence continues at coordinate 4,832,550 of JACCHW010000024.1, read as the reverse complement.
GAACGATTTAACGATTTCATGTGCATTACCTTGATTTAAAAATAAATTATTTAAGCAGGTTCGCTTAAAAATATTTAGATTATTTTTTCTATTCGTATGTTTTTATACACATATGCTCATAGATTTAAAACGAGACACAATAAAATTAATTTAGATTCGCAATTTAGAGAAGTGAAAATGACTTCTAATTAAATTAATGACCGCAATGAACAAAGTTATTTTTACCCGTCAATAATTTAGTACTGATGTTTTATTTAACAAAAATAAATATTTAGGTTTACATTGAGTTAACACGCGCTTAATTCAACGATGAGTCTGATATTTATGAGTTTCATTAGTAATCTGATAACGTAATTTTGCACGCAGTAATCGGAAACCACATTGAACATTAAATTCGTATGAATAATCACTTGATCGTTTAATCGTAAATCATTCAATTTCTCATTTTAAAAACATATTTGTAAATGCAAGAGTTTCTAAAAAAAATTAGCTTCATTGTTAACATTGTGAACAAATGTATATCTTACCATAACATTCTTCAAAGCAATCCTTTAACGTTGCATTGGCAGTAGAGACGTAGTATCCAATGAATAATGCAGCAAATAGCGTTAGAAAATTCATTTTTAATAATCGCGACGATTGGATTCAGCAGTAAAAATTTTTGTCCAAATTTACTCTGAGATTTTTTACAGTTGATCGATGTTATTTGATTTGATCAATATTGATTTGCAATATTAGCCAACCTGCATGTTGGAAAAGCAGATTATTATATAAATTTATTATTCAATTTTGATTTAACATATTTTATAATTTTGTCAACTTTTATTATTTAATACCCCTCAAAAGAATTACATAACGATTTTTAAACACATCTGTAAATTATTCTGTATACACGCGCGCGTGCACACACATGCACGCACGCACACACATATATTCTGATCAATTAGCTTTCATTGCCTTAAGAAATAAATAAGTACTCAATTTGAATATTAGTATATTACAATTAAATTTTATATATAAAAATTAAACGTTATTTTAAAACAAAGTCAGAATAAATATTATCTATAATTGGTATATAATAGGTAAATTATAATAATTGATAAGATATTAAGAGCTTTTGTAATATCAAATTGTATGAGTATTATTAATAAAAATTCATGTACTATTTAAAATAATTAAAAATTTATAAATGAATGAACTGATTAGGAGATTGATACTGAATTACTTGGTCGCTGATAAAAATTTGTAGCTCGGAAATTTTTTTTATTTGTTAAATAAAATTATAATTAATTTTCTATCGTTCGGAATTAATACGAATGAAATCTTCACTACTAAACTATTAAAAAAATTATATTATTCGTTTGCTTATGAAATATAATTTCTGCATACTCCATAATTTTTTCTAAATTGATCAGATTTGTAATTTAAAGTTATTATTTTTTTTCTAATTTTGCACAACATTTCTGTGGAAATACGATATTTTGCAAATATTAATTTTTATTCGCAGGCTGCTAAGTAGTTTTAGTCATTACAGTATTAACGTTGTAATTGTTTTAAAAAATCTTACATATTTGCAAAATTTTTATTTAAATATTAATTTAAATTTAATTAAATTCAAATTAAAAAAGTGAACATATTTGCAACTTCATTTATAAAATGTAAACAAAAGCGTTTTAGAAAATTTAAATTGGCATCTTATTATATAGAACGTTTCCTTTTACATTTTTATTTAAATGTAAGAATAAATAATTTTTTATATGCACCAGATAATTAGAGATACGGATTTTTTTATGTAAATAATGAAACGTTATTAAAAAAATTAAAATGATATCGCTTATAAAATATTTATGTAAAATTTGATATTAATCTATTTTATAAATTCGCGATGAAAATTAAGTTTTACTTGCAAACCGAATAAACATAAACATGCAAATCGAATTTAACATTTTGCATTAAATCGTATATTTACACCGACATTAATTACTATTAACATTAAAGAGAAAACAGTTAGAAATAGTTATAATTATAATTGTGCTCAATTTACAGTAGTTAGACTGTATCCGTAGATTCGTTTTACAGAGTCAATAATAAATTTAATCAGTAAAATACTTTATACATGAACAATATATTTTGTGCTATGATTAGGAGTTCATTAATCTTCTTTTGAAATAATTAATTTATATATTTTGCAATCTACAAATCTGAATAAATTAATTAATATTAGTAATGCGATTATAATTATATTTTCTTAAGTTATTCAACAAATATAGTAATAATAAAATAATTATTTGTATAATATTATATATTAATTTTAAATAATAAATAATAGATATTCTAAACGTCATGTAATATTTCTGTTGTTTTTATCTATAATTTAGTAGGTATATTATATTTTATATTAATGAAATGATAATTAATAAAATATTAAAAATATCAAAAATTTTCAGAAAGAAATTTAGAGAATGAAATACTGGAATTTTTATAGTATGAAGTTAATTGTGTTGAATAGTATTATTCGAGTATTATTTACTTATTTGTCAAAATTTTCATTTCTTTAAAAAAATTTTCCATTTAAACACGTTTGTAATTATTTTTAATTATAGTAATTTTAATAATTTCAATGAACTATTTAAATTTTTTAAAGTACATACATTTATTTTTTGTTATATTAAATAAAAATTTTGATTCTCTAAAATAGAAAACCTTGAAAGATGTTAAATAGATTAATGTTATCTTTGGGTTATTATAAAATAATTCGTTGATAAGAATTAACATCAATGAATTTAGTTTAACATTAAAAGTAATTTCAAATATTATTTCTATTGTTAAGAATTATCTTTTTAAATTCAAAAGTTAAATTTATTCATAAAAAACGAAAAATACATACATTATTAACAATATCTAAAAAATCTATTCTAATAAAAAGTGAAATTATTGATTTAGAATATTTTAAAACAATGCTATTTAAATACTGTAAGTCAAACCTATTATGTTCATATTTGTTTATAAATATTAAAGTATTTGGAAAGAAGGATCCCATTTCACAACAGCTTATTAAAGAAATAGTATCAAGAAATTGAATATGAATATAAATCTTGTTTTCTTTATTTCAATTTTTAATTTAATAAATGACTTACTAAATTAACAAAGGCTTACTTATTTTACTATTTTACTTTTACTAATTTTTTCAAGTATTTTTTTGAATTTCTGTGCCATGTGTTTGCTTTTAATTTTTTTCCATATGTAAATGTTAAAAATTGCATTGTGGCAATAGGAATTTAATCAAGCAGTTGTGTATTTGTAATTAAAGTAAAAAAGACTTAAATTTTCAAAAATTCAAAAGTTTAGTTTCTTTGAACTATAATTTACAGTCAATGCGTAGTCGATAGAACGCGTTTAAAAATTTTTGCTTCAACTGCGTTCGAGCATAAGATTAAATATTTATTTTTGGTTTTTATGCATTGCTAAAAAATATTTCTTTTTTAACGAACCGAGCATGTCTTTCTAGATGATAATTTCGAATATTGGTCGGAGACGTATTTTCCTATTTTTCGAGTTCTATGGTACAATATGTCAATCCGGGGTAATAAGTTACGCTCAAGTGATGTACGCGTCAAAACTTTATTACCGAAAAATAAATCGTCGACGACATCTACCATGACATTCATCATAACAATGATACAGCAAAAATTTTTTGGCGGGATTCTAATGTACAAACTAAGAGATGCGAATGATTGTGAACATTGAGCTGGACTATCAAGTCCCTAATCTGATAGAATGACTCATCAGTCAGCTACTCGGATTACGTCCTGTCGGAAAGTATATGTACCTCTACTACTATGTCAATGTTTTTTTGTCTTTTACTCAATTTCATTAGCCGACACTCGATTTTTCCCTCATTATTCCATTTAGATTTTAAGATCTCTCGAAAAATTTATGCCCACTTATGAAACCGAGCATAGAGATTTTTTCATCTACTTTATTGATCCTAGAGGGAAGCAATTTCCGACGTGACTCTTATATCAATGATACACGCGGAGTTTCAATATTACTCTAATCATAAATGAGAAAAGCGGAAATAAACCAGAAAAACCGCTGGAAATTCAGAGATATTAAAGTTTATTTTAGAATAAGAGAAAGGAACTGTATTGAATCGCTACTTCAATATGGGCTTCAATTGCTATTGTTCCTTGGAGATGAAAGTTCAATTGCACGATGAAGCTTTTTACGCTGTTTGCGCATGTTTAGGCATTATTGTGTTTATTCGTTCTTCAAGTCGCGCCAAGTAATTAAATTCTTGCTCTGTTGCTTTATTTAAAACAATACCCAACCAAATTTGGCTCAAAGTTTGCGATTTCATTTTTTAGCGTCGAAAAAAATTCACGAGCTTGATATCGATATAGTATATTAATATAAGACACTACAACTTTTGTTACAACAGAGTAACGTTCCCAAATACCGAACGGAAAACGCATCGCTTATTCGATTGCTTATTAATTAACTTAGGTTAAAAATTTAATCACCTTAAATTATTGAAAACGTCATATATAATAAATGTACATCTTAAATAATAATTTTCTTCGATAGGTGCATTTTCAAATATCTATTTACAAAGTTTAAAATTATTAAAAAAAAAAATTAATTTTGAATTATTCGAATTCAATTGAGTATATTGGACGTCATATCCTACATTATCTATAAAAATTTATATTATATATAAAAAACAATTGGAATTAGAAGTAAATGAAGTATATGATATAATTAGTACCTATTAGTAAATAAAAATAATGTTAAGGCGTAATATAAGTTGGAATATGAATTTCTGTTACGTAAATATTTTAGTATTGAAATAGTCGATAGTTTTTATTTCGAAAAGAAACTAATGGTAAGAGTATACCGAAGGACCCAGAAAAAAATTAAATCAGTCAGGTAATATGCTCTAAATCTTTTTAGGCTGGACGCACTTGAGTAATTATGAAAGAGAACAGATTTGTAAACTCGACACAATAAAGATTAGAAAGAAAAAATTAAAATGAGGTGGATAGACATTTCTTTAATAGATAGTTTAGTTTTAGAAGTATGTGTTATGTAATATTTTTTGCCCCGTAGAGTATAAAGAAACGAAAATAAAAACTAGTTTATGATGAGTAATTATTCTTCAAAAGTTTTAGAGCGAAGATAAATCATCGGACAAATGACTAAATAAGAAACTTTTTATGGCTCCAGTTGTGAAAACGGTGTGTCAGTAGTACAGTTTTGCCGAAATTAAAGACTTTTATTTAAAAGGAATGAAAATATTAATAAATAATAACAAAATTAATTTCACTATAAAAAGTAACAAAGATATTCAAAGCTTGGTAAGAAAAAGAATAACACAAATAAGAATATGAAAAATATAGTATGGAGTATTCAAAATTGATTAAAGATAGATTGAGATCATGGCAATTTTGTTTTAAATGGGAATAAATCGCTTGAATGTAAAATGTAGAAGATAATATATGCTAAAGATGTAAGTTATAATAATTTAATATTACAGGAAAACATAAAATGAGTTTCATAACTAGAATACAAATGTTGAGAAAATTAATTCTCAAATTGAAAAACAATGCAATAATCAATAATTATAAAAAAGCTTATATATGCTTTAGATCGCGAAAGATTTTTAAGATAAATGAAACCAAAAATAAGAAATTATAAGTTAACACAAATATATTAATTAATTTTGAACAAACTTTTTCATCCAATTATCACGTGTACGTGAGCGTTAAAAGTAGCTTTAATAGAGTAAAAGATTAACATGTAGGATAAACAGAGGATGAAATCGAGATGTGGAGAAAATATTAAATTGTTTATGTGATTGAATTAAAGTACGAACAAATGTCTTGAAATGTCCATTCAAAAATCAAAAAGAGTGAAAATATTTGCATTAATAAAATTGAAAAAAACATCATAACATATTGAATTTATTAGAGGAACAAAGTAATTTTATACTTTGATTATTACCTGAAAATTTATTCAGTTTAGCAATATTAAAGTATATAATATTTAGTAATGGAAAATTCTCTCAGTTATTGTATCCTCGAAAAAGATTATCTGCATGAAAAACGTATTAACAACTGGAAAACTGATTAAATATAAAATACTTGACCTCTTGTACAATTATAAATACTTAAATATCAAAGTTTCTAAAAAAGAGATGGAAATAGAATGTTTTGAGATTATCATTATTGAAGGTAAGAGTGAAAAAAAAATATTTATATTTCCTATAGGATAAAAAAATTACAGCCATAAATTATCAATTCAGCCAGTGCCAATACAACCGGATAAAAATACTTTCATCAATGTTAATAGTAAATCAGTAGAAAATCAATTACACGAATTAAAAAGAATTTCAAAAGAATTCATTATTTGTTATTTATTATTTTACAAACTATATTTTTTACGAATTGCTTCTTATACGCGAAAAATATGCGTAAGACATTGGTGTTTATACCAGAATCAAGAAAACTTTTGACAAATTGGTTAATTCAACAATTAAATGAAAATTACAATGAGAAACCGTTTATCCTTGAGGAAGGTGTTGAGTCCGAAGCACTAATGTTGCCAAACTATCGAGGCGATACTGAAATTCAAGCCGATGGTTTACGAATATATGTCCAACTGATCAAAGTGCGGAATAAGATAAATACATAGAATAAACTCGAGCCAGATGATTCGAAAGATATATGAGCTGCAGGTAGGACCCAACAATTGTGTCATCATGTTGATTAAAAATGTAAATAGCGGTTTAATATATCAAATAAAAGTTGTAGCCATGGATTTTACTGTTTATATTTAACATACAATATTGAAGGATTACGCATGAAATGCGAGAGGGAGGCACGAGTAGGGGAAGGGAGGAGGGCGCATGAGCAACACGCGGATGCGGAGTCCCGTTATTTTCCAACACGGATGACGCGAGCTCCGCTTCCCTTCGAGAGGAAGAGGGAGATGACCTCCGATACCATACTCTGACCGTTAATGTATGCGAGTGTAAATAAAGTTATACGTACTCCCGTCGCTACTACACGATCATCATCGTCGGCCTTTTCAGTAATACGTATACCACGTTATGCCTAATTATATGCATTTTTCCATGTATTGGACTTCTCGTTATAAATGTAAATTACAAGAATTATACCTTTTAGTATTCACTTAAAATTTATTAAAGCTTTTACACTAATGCTACTCTCGTGAAAAGAAAAATATTATCCCTACAAAAATATAATTTCTCGATAATATTTATGTTGATGTGAATAAAGATTTAACATAAAAAATATAAGCTGTATTATTAAATTTAAGAATTCAAGAAGATAAATAATTGAAAGTTGTTTCAGTTTTGTAAATTTTTTTATAATATCATCTTCCATTCTTATATTTACAAAATCATGAATTAATAAGAAATGAATTGTTGCTCGTTTATTTCTGGCATTTTAATTCGCATTTAAAACTTCATCATTTAATCAAATAAAACATTTCTTCTCGATCTAAATGTACAATGTTCAAAAAATAATATTTACCTTTGAAAAATATTTAATCTATATTCAAATTAAAATATATAAATAAAGTATAAAATTATGTCTATTTAAAAATTTTTTAAATTTAAAGCGTATGATTAGAGAATAAAATGACTTGGAGTGCTATTAATATAATATAATACAAAATTTATACATAAAATGAAAGAGAAAATTAGTAATAATAATTGGTTGGGTCTAATTACATTGTATTTAAAATCAAACTTTCACGCTGCAACATATATTGCGAAAATGGTGTAGAAGGAACAATTCAAGTATGATAAGTTAATTTCATAATGCACAAAGTTATATTTCAATAAGTACATTGATAAGAACGAGAATTCAAGCGAAAAGAAATTTAAATTTCAAGAACCAAATTTAGAGATAAAATTAAATCTAAGAAAGCGAATGCTAGAAATAAATAATATATTAATCAGAGATCGTTAATAAAATTGTATGACATTATTTTGTTTTTTAGAATTGCAAAAAAATAGAACAAACGTATTTTCATATTTGGGTTGAGGATGCTGATGAAAATATGCTGCTAAAATTTGTACAGAATATGTTAAAAATGTATCGTAATAAAGAAAAACCGTAGAGACAATGTTTGAAATGTTACAATTAAAAAGGTCTGATATTTTTTCACCAAATTTTACTCTAGAAAATCGAAATATCAATAAAAATATTATTCTTATTGCGTAATGGTATATTTTATTATGTATCACGATTTCTATCAATAGTTTTTTTCAGTGACGAATACAATTCAAAATTAGCTCTAAATATCGTAAAATATAGTACACAAACTATAAATACAAACTAAATGTGTACAGCCGAGGAAAAACAAATTTTTATGAGTCAATATAAATAGCAGTGAGTCTAATTACTCCAATTTATGGAATTCGTATTTTAGTTTTATAGTATGCATAAACGAGTAGCACCGAACGAACGTATCATTTACTATGAATTTATAATTTCCATAGATCTCTACTACAAAGTCGCTATTCAAAATATTCATCCATTTACAGCGAATACTGATAATCTATTATCTAATAATAAATGTATTATGGAGTTGATAATGAAAATAAAAGAAAATTTTTTCTATGAAAACACTGGGAATGAAGTGATAAAAAGTAAAAAAGAATATTTTTTTTTTATATCGATAATATCGATTCCAACGGAATAAAATACACGATGACTTTAAAGTTTTTTGAATTCAATAATAGATGTATAAAACCGATAAAGCGCAACTAAATAATGACGTAGTAATATTTGAAATAAACACAAAACGTTTTCGCTATCTATTTAAACATAAAACGCATAGGTAGTTTTATGTGTCAAAACTACGTATGGAAATGTCGATAAAATTTTCTTATGCGTAATGTAGTATATTTATTTACTTGTTGATGAATTATTATGTTATCATTTTCAAATGTAGAAATATTTTTAAGCATAATATTATTAAATTATTAGAATAATAAACGTAAAACTACTTCACGTTGAGTACAATTGTACTAAAAATAGTAATATTGCTGTAGAACAGAATTACATTTATGACATAATTTATTATTATATGTATCAGATATTCTACATTAAATCGTATTTAAAGACAAATATTGTACATTTCTTGCAAAATATTCAAACTGTACGTGCAGCTCAGTATAATTCTGAATTAGATTTTTAACTCTATTGTTGGAACTAATATTTTTTTTTAATTTATATAACTTATTGCTGTATGAATTATTAGAATTTGCATTTACAATTATAATATTATGATGCTTTATGTCATTATTGTAATTTCTTAATAATCAAATGTGAATAAATTTTTAATTTTTGGCTTACATTTAACCCTTCATATCTAGGAATAGGATTTTGTTAACATAGAACAAACTAGAGTTTACATTTATGTACTTTATTTTTATTTAAACAATAAGAAGGATTCTTATAAATATATCTTATAAAGAACTTGATTCTTATTTTCGTTAAATAAATATATTTATTTGTATTTTATATATTTGAACATTCATAGTTTTAAAAATATGCAAAAAAGTGGAAGTTAAATTGAAAACTTATTTTTTCCTACATTATGTTTTCAAGGGCCAAAAATTTCCACGCGTGTCATAAGACTCATTAACGTATTTATTCTTTAACGCATTTTTTTATCAAGTTTTGAATTTTTGTATTTATGTAAATTAATAAATTTTTAACTACATTGTAAAGAATACGACTTAAACAAATTTAATAAATAGAAGTATCCGTAATGAAATTTGAGAAAACTGAAAAATAAAAGCCTTTGACGATTTTGGAAGCAGTATTCTCGCTTTATAATATTCAATACATTAAAATTATTTATTATCATTTAAAATTTTTAGATGTAATATTAATTGATTGTATCGATAAAGATATTTTCGACTCAACGTTATTAGTAATAATCCCTATACTCAATACTATTTCGAAGTTTATATAGTCAGGATAGGATCGAAAAAAATTCTTTTATTTTTTACTTTAAATGATTTGTTATCTTCGATATTTTAAACTCAACCACTTCGATCATAATTATTTAAAAAAATAAATTTTAAGGACCGATGTTTTATATTTATAAACGTATATTACTCAACAAAAAATAAATTTACAATTATTAAAATTTCTTGTAAATCTATTTATATATACATACATACACATATAGCATATTTGAATAAACGTTTGACATCTAAATAAAACTAAAAGTATATTTAAAGTTGGAAGAGTCTAGTAAATGTATCGAAAATATTATCAAATATAAAAAAATTTTATCTAAATAGTAAATTTATCTAGGGTCATAAATTTTCACGAACGTGCCAAGGATTACATATTTCTAAAACCTCTCTGTGTACTTACTTATTCATGAAGGCCGATTATTTATTAACATTTAGTACATTAAAAATAAAGACGCTCCTTTACATCGTTATTAGAAAATTAAAATGTCACGATCGGAACAAGGCAACTTTGAGAATTTCAAGCATTTTGCAGTCGTAGATAAGATCGCAAAATTGGTATTATAAAAAAGTTACCAGAAAGTTGAAAATTTAACACAAGCCATGACCGATGTTGAATTAAAAAAAATTTCACGAACATCAATTTTTCCGATAAAATAAATTTTGAAACATTTTAAACAATTTTTTACTTGAATTTAAGTACGATAAATTTTATTACATACGAATCTTTACTTCTTCAAGATGTGTTTTATGAAAATTAAATTGATCAAAATAATTTATGCTCATTCTATTAATTTTACATAAATGTAGAGCTTAAATTTATTTTCAAGTTTAAATTTGGCTTCTTTATCATAAATCATCACAAATTGTATTCATGAAATTGTATGAATATTATTGTGATTGGATTTGACATTAAAAATCCTATTATTATGATTAATTAAGTTAGTGAAAAAATACACAAAATAGTCTTTAATAATTGAACAAAAAAAAATTCTTCCTTATTTGTTAAACATTTTTTATTTTCACGTTACTTTAGAGCATCGATCATTTCAATATTGTAATATTTTTCTGTAAAAAACCGATAATTAACTTCAGATCCAGTTTTTTGTGAACACAATAGATTTGCATGTGTACATTTGTAATCGCACTAATGCGAACATAAAATTGTATAGTAACTCAGCGCGATTTAAGCACATGATTGCACTAATGTAGTGTTGACATTATTGTGCGAATGGCGATTTTTCAAATTTTACATTAATCAATACTTTTTTGTATGTGTTAAACTCGAATCACGTAGAGGAGAGGGATTAAGGTACAAAAATAAATTAAATAAATGTTTCTTAAAGTTGTCTTCGACACTTAATAATTTTTTTTAAAAACAAAAAAATAGATTTTCGATTTAAGCGCGGAGGAGACGTAAAATTACGGCGCGACTTCAAGAAAGATCGAGTCGTAAAAGTTGAAAACAGATCGTCGCGTTTGCTTATATTACCGCCACTTCCCCCTTTTACATTATTTTGTCTAGGATTGGTTTCTCATTTGTTTTCAAATTAGGAATGCTATTGTTTTACTTATTATTGTTTTTCACGCGTGCTCTTACTCCTCCGGCCGTTCCACGAAATCGGTGGCCGGGCATTTCTGTTGTCAACAGTGTGTATTTATCCAAAATAGGAAATGGGTTTTAGAGGCTTAGGTATTTGATACGGAAGTGACGTTCGAAAAGCCCTTAACTTTTCATTACAATTTGCATTTAAACTATTCTTTGAAAGGCTGTTCCAATAAAGTATTAAGTTATACATCATATCACGCACTTAAGAGAATAATTTAGGTAAATACGTCACTTGCTTAAAAACGTCAGTGGTATCTGGTTACACAATAATCAATCGCTAGGATTATTGTAAGTTAAAATAAAATATTATTTCTTATTTGCACGAATGTTAATCGAGCCATTTAAATATGTAAATAGGGGATATTTGTGTACACAATATACGTTTGATATTTTGAAAGTGTGTAGTTCGAATCATTTTTGTTAAATTTTGAATTCGAGAATATTAGCATTGATTTACATAATTTCATGAAATACATAACGATGTTTAATAGAATAATGCGAAGTTACATAAAATCGTTATCATTGACATTACTGTTATTTATGATTTATTGCATACAAAGTGCATTCAAATTTTATCTTATAATTATATGTTTCATTCAAAAACTAACAGATTTTGTTTGATGATAATTGTATTTTTTAAAAAGAGATATTATTCCAGAATTTAAACATTTCAATAACACACGCTCTTTTTGGAAATCTTTACAACACACACACGCGCGCGTTTATAATAATCTTTCGAACGTAAAGGCAATTCTTAAACGAATTAAGTTTAAAATGTTCTATTCGAATTAATTGAAACTAAATATTTGACTATGTTTTGCGGGTTGTATTTGAGCAGCACATATATTTTTATCAGATAAAAAATTTTAAATAATTAATTCTATTGGAAAGAATTTAAAAAAAATGTCACTTATATTTCCTATATTGCAAGTCAAATATTTTATTTTTCTCTTATGTATACTGCAATATCTTTTATTTTTTTTTAATTATACTCATGTACTCTAATTAAATTATAAAATAAGAAATTATTTATTATTTTTATAAAAAGATTTTGTGCTGCTTGTTCATTTCGACTGCATGGAATGGAACTCGTTATATTGGTGTAAAAACATTGCGAAGAAACTATTCGATTTTAAAAGACTTTTACGCTTGTGCAATTTATGAATTAAATATAATAACCAATAATCATTTGTGTTATTTAAGCTTTGCAATTTATTTCTTGAGTAAGCAGGAGTTTTTCCCCCGAAAAATATATTTTTATTTTTAACAATACACAAGATGTTATTATCCAATTTAACTGCCTTTAAATTACACGAATCAAGATGATTATACGAAATAGTGTGAATACAGTATTTCATCATAAAGGTGGAAAAAACATTTAATTAAAATTTCCATGTTCTATTCGGACTAAAAGTATTAAAAGCGTAATCAAGGAACGTATAAATTACAGCTGTAAGATTAACTAAAAGAAATCAGTTTGAATGCCGATGAACCATGTGTTCACTTTTATGCAGTTGTAAAAATAACATTTCGAGCTCGAAAAAGATTTAGCGCAAGCTTTGAAAATTAAGAAAAAGATAATAGAAGCGAAAACAGATAAAAGTAGTAAAATTGATTACACGTTGATGTGTGAAACTAAAAAAGTTCAATACACGTTTCGAATGAGTTCCACTAATTAATGAATACCAATAATCGTTTGCAATTTTCTAAAGAGACACGGTTTTATTTTTTCAATAACACCTAATAAATTATCATAAAAGCAAAATGAACGGATACAATCTAACCTTCTGTACAAGTGTTTTGTAATCGGAATTTTTTGATATATTCGATCGAACGCTAATAGAATATTGAATCAAAGAATTCAAATTCAACGATTAAACGTGCACACGTGTCTTTCTCGTTCTTTTTTTCTCTTTGCTCTTTCTATTTTATTTTTTTCTCATTCCTTTTTCTTATATCTATTTACTTATCCGTCTTCCCATCTTTAACCACATATGTATATATTTTCATCTATTTATCTTAGCTTTAATCTTTTGCCCGGAGCATAAGATTGTAGGTTCCGTAGTAATATTGAGGGCTCAACCGGCAGCCATTTAATCCAGTTGTTAAACTCCAGGAGCAACTAAGATACTATTTGCACTCGTATTCCGTGAAAATGAGCAAGATAAGTCTTCCCGGTGTATAATGCGAAATTCTTGTCCCATAACTATAAAAAGGAAATTTACTTTAGTTAGGCGAGTCATTTGTAAGATCACGATTGGGTTGCGGAATTTTTTATGCGTTCGGCCACTTATCCGATCAAAATCGATCAATACTTTCTGCCATGATATACGTGTCGCAAATTTAAGCGCAAGTTCTATTCATCGCGGAATGCATCGCTTCCTTTTTCGATATATTACGATGCTCATAGATGTGTATTAATATACAAACGTAATCTGCTCGTAAATGAAATACTTAACGTCTAAATCTTACAGTTTACACAGTTTTAAAATCTCTTCCAACTCCTGCGTAAAATATCTTAGGTAATGGATGTCAGATATTTTTCATCGAATGCAAAATCCCTAGTGATACGTATTTACCCTTATAAGTTATGCACCACTTTTTTCCACATTTTACTTTTACTTGCGAGGAGACGTGCTTATAGAATGCCTTTAACCAAATTCGACTGACTTTACTTCTTTTATTATTCCAAAGTTTTGGAAAAATTTAATAACTTTGTGCATTGTTTTTTAATTCCTAACAAATATTTGATTGAATGTATGACTCTCATATGAATGTTTTATAATAATGATGTTTTCGATCGTGTAAATTATTGTAATTATGCATCATTTTGAGTTCTACATCAGTGTATTTGGTTTTTTTTAAAAAAGTTTCTAGAATTAATGTCTCATTTTCGCGTTATGGTGATCTAAGCTGAACTAATATATTAAGCATTTAATAATGATTCATTAAAAGCATTATTTAATAATATCATATCACTAATTATTATTAATCATCTACAAATAAATATAATAATTTTTAAGAAATAACAAGAAATCAATATTACTCTGAAAGTATTAACGATAGTTAAATTGTGAAATATTGATTTATGATCTTTTTTATTTCAATCCATATCATTAATGCGTTTCAGAATAAATTATAATTAATCGTACGATTGAAAACTATTCTTAGTACGATATTCGTAGTCAGATAAATTTTCCAACAATGGGTTTAATTAATTTTTGTCTGTTAAAATTAGTTAATATTTGTAAATACAAACACAAACATGTAACCGAATGTGGTTTTGTTTAAGTTACGTAAGAACATTAATAAAAAATTTATACAACATAATTGATGCACAGTAGCATAACAAAAATACTGTCGAATGGTACATAAAAACATTATAACAAATTATTTTAAGTAATTAAACATTTATAAATATTAGTGAAGGCGTAAGTAAACAGCATGGGTACGAAAAATTATCTATGAGTAAATAAGGAAACATGAATAGTTATTTGTATAAATGATTATTATACTATTGTTAAAGTAATAGATATCAAAAAATACAACTTCTTGATATTTGCTATACAAATTTTTTATTTACATTTTATTTAAATCTTTTCATCTGTGACTAATTTATTCTTAAGAAAAAAAACAAATACATGAAAATTTTAGCAAATGAAAATTTATGTATATTAAATTTCAACTTAAGTCATAGTTAATTTTATTTTAGATCAAAAGGTTTTTGTAAATAATTTTTATAGTTAAAATTAAGTTAAATATTATTTTTTATAAATTGTAAGCTTTGAATAGATAATGGATAGAGCGAATGACGTATGCAGAGTTTACGGATAAATAAGTATTTATTTATTGTGCTGCATAAATAATGATTTCTTAACTTTTTAATACTAAAGTACTCCAAGCATAATAATAAATAAAGTATGTAAATAAAGAAAATCTCTTAAGCCTTAATTAAATTCCTTCCGCTATTTTCGTTGGTTAATAACGGTATTTAATTAATTATATTTCATTTAGAAAGATTAAAAAGGAAATTACAATATTTTCTGGATAATGAGAGCAATTGTGCTTTGAAATTTAAGATGATTTACACATTTAACTGCCTTGAACATACGTTATGTAATTTATTAGCATTGCACTGCAAACATTTTTATTTTACAAATTTTAGATATCTTTTGAAAAAAATTAAAAACTGAATAGAAAAACTTTATATTTAATCGATTATCGTTGTCTTTTAGTATTTTTTGTACATATATTTTATGAATATTAACATCTTTTTTAAATAATACGAACGTCGACTTTTGTACGGGGGGAATCATCTGTGTAAACTTTTATTATCGCGAAAAAGGAAAACTACGTAATAAATGTGGTAAACGTTACTAAATGGATTAAAAAAAAATTATTTATTAATTTTTTCCTTAGTTTCGAATATAATATTAATTTTTATGCGGTACTAGTTTTAGAATTTTGAATAAATTTATCACCTTTCAAATTAGGAAATTAAAACACGAATAAACTAGTAAAACACTATTTAGACTTTAATTGCACAATACGAGTCCATTGTGGTTTAGATGAACCCAGAGTCACACGAAGCTGAGGCAATGCCCACGCAAAAATACGAGCAAGTTGCGCGTTAGTTTTAAGAGTATTTTTTGCATTTTTTGGTTTTTATTAGCCTGCATAGAAGCAGATCATAGTTTCGTAAGTTTTTGCCGGTTGAAAAAGCTAAAAGCCAATTTAATCCACACATTATTATAATACGTATATGTTGCCTACAAATTCATATCTATATGCAAAATCATTTTAATCACGTAGTATAAGAAAATCTTCATTTTAAACAAACTCGTTCGACAAACAAAACCAGAAATAATGGAATAAAAATTAATAAAAAATATTTAATTAGCACGCTTTGAACTTTAATTGTACACTAATTGTTTAATTTTTGTTTCATGATTTTTATCGTAAAAAACAAATTTTCTTTTGTAACAATTTATACATTTTTAATTAAAAATGTCCATTAATTTAAAAGTACGTGAAAATAATTTAACCAACTCTCAAAAGTATTATAAGTTTCAAGCGATTATTATAATACTTGTGTTTTCTTTAAAAATATTGCAAATTAAAGATTCTAGTTTACTGGGTTGATGATCATAAAGTAAATTTAATTATAATTAACTAAAAGAACTAAAGTTAAATTAATAATTAACAACAAATATAATTTACAAAATAATATAATTAACAATAGCATGTGCTTTCCATCAGCTTGTAGTAAATAAACTAACTAATTTTAGCATTTCTTAATACGCCGTCGGATAAAGGCGCAACACTCTAATGTATATAATAATATAATTTTATATATAAAAAATTGAAAATTCGGTTGGAAACAGCAACTTCGTTTTTTTAAATAAATGATATTCAAAAAAGCGATATTACTGTTTTTGTTGATATTTAAAAAATATGAAAGTACTTAAATTCTAAATAAAAATATAACACAACATTATTATTATTTTGTTTATGCGTAGGTTACGTAGACATGCACGATATATTGCCCAGAGAAATAATAATGTTCCCGACGTGAAACTGAATGGTCCTTCTGAATATCAGCTTTGAAGACTAAAAATTATAAACTACAAATTTCTTATTTATTTTTTTTTTTGAGAATTTTTCATAATGCTTAATTTGATAAAAACAATATTTGTCAAAATTATCGAATATTTAAGGCGGGAAGTTAGTTATAGATTTTTCATATTTTATAATTTTCGATATTATTAAATTCTAATATTAGGTTTTACTAAAAAATTTTGGTATCAATTTTCGTCGTTCGTATTTGCATGTGTTAATATTTAAGTAATGCGCAACAAACATTTTTATGTTTAAAATAAAGATAAGTCTGTACCAATTACAAGTATTGGTTCTTTTAATTTTTATTAATGATTTATTATCGCAACTGGCAACAGGCACAAGCTTGGAAAATCAATTTTGTCTTTTTTCTATATATATTTCTATTTTCATAAAAATTTCATAAATATCAGGCGTTGAATGAAAGTCAGAGGGAATGAAACCACATATATCATGTTTTTTCTTAGTCTGATCACGGCATACTGATGACGGCCTATGTATTTAATTGTAATATTTTATTATTCTTTGTAAATAGCATAAGAAGTTTTTGACATCGTAATTCTGACTTTGTAAATTTTTAATTATGTTTAATACGCGTTTGACCTATTTTTAAGTATATTTTTAATGTAATAATGATATATACGTATTTAAGACATATATTGTAGGATAATATAGTTAAGTTTAATTTTCGTTAAACTAATTACCAACTTGTACTGCAATAGGAACACAATAAAATTGGAGAACATTATACATTTTTGACGGAAATATCAATTTAAATTATCCTTAATAGAATTTGAACTTCACAAGACCGATGTAAAAAAAATGTACAGAATTTTGAATCGCGCGAATAACTTAAAAACAACTAGTGAATAATTAATATCGCGACTTATGTACACTTATATTTTTATTTGTTAACTGTATATAATTTACGTTCTGGAGTCGTCATTTATTATGTTTCAATTGTGAACTTCTGAAGATTCGTAATCTCAGACGATTTTGCTTATTTTACTCAAGCTTTTATTATTATGATACCAGATTTCATTAGAATATATTATGGGTAGTGAGGCCCATTATTTTGTTTTTCATAAACCAGACCTTAGCAATTCATTAAGCTCTGCATATTACGGCGTTGATGTTCTTATATGTTTATTTAATTAAACGCACTTATCTTATCTCATTAAATTAGTCGTTTCTACTAGAATGTAGAATATTGCAGTGAAGAAATGCTTATATATATATATATGTTGACCGCAGAGAATAATATAATTGTAAAAGGTTGAAGGAGTAATTACCCTACATTTTAAAACTCTTTATGGTACTTAAAAAGTAAGAGTATTTTATAAACATATATTTTATTATCAAATTTCTAACTATTTTTTCAAACTGAAAAAAAATAAAAAATTTCAAGAATAATGATATCGACTGCATTTTTCTTTATTATTCGAATGGATATATTAGCAAAGCAGAAGGCGCAATATAGTAAAGTATAATTTATAAAAAAATTGATATATGATAATGAAATTGTATAAGATAATGTTATATAATTCAGAATTAGGGTATAAATTTTTCCTAATAATAATGCTAATACAATTATAGAACTCGGTTGAAAGGAAAATATGGAATATCACGAGGAGATATCGAAGTTTAGAATTAAATAATTTTAATCAAATTCGGTTTTGATTACGCTTTTGACTGATCAATTCGGTCACAGATATATCACCAAATATTGCAATTTCCAATTTTTCTAGCTGCTCTAGAATTATACATACACTATAAATAATTAGTTTTCAGAAATAATTCATAGATTTTGAAATTATAATAATAATCATAGCATTTTACTATATTTAAAGAAAAGTCAGTCTAAGTTTTTTTAAAGAAAAGCATGTAAAGATAATTATCCGTCACTACGCATTAGTTATTAATAGTTATTGCTTGAAAATCAAATTTGAAATTAGAAAAATCTTGTAGAAATCAATGAGCAATAGTTTGACGATAAATTCTTACTTAGAGAAGTTTTAAAACAAATTTTTAAATTAATATTAGGAAAACGTAGTGCTGATAATAGTTACAACATTATAGAAGTTAGTTCAAATTGTAAACAAAATTTAGAAAACCTAATTTAGTTTAATTATTCGTAAAATATCGCTAAAGGTATTTTGTCGATTGTTTGGAAATAAATTTGTTAAAACAATAATTGATCATACCCTCTTAGAAAATAAAAGTTAATTAACCAAATGATACCCCGTGTCTGTTTTTTTAAGTTCATAATCGTCAAAATTTTTTTATAAATTTCGTCGCTTATCTAGAAGAATACAAATTATTCATTAATAAATCACGTGTATAATCAACTACATACATTTTATATCTAAATTATTGATATACGTAAAAGAAATTGCGGAATACAATTATGTAATTGAACACGTGACAAGGTTTTTTTTGATATTTAAAAAATTACGTAAAGCGTTTCGTAAAAAAATAAATATGCACGTTGCAGCAGATGTAATTTATTTTACTGTTTTTTAAAATATTTTTATACATCGTAGTACGTGAGACAGTTGTATACGAACGAATGTTGGTGTTTCGGAAATAAACATACGCAAAATAATAATGCGCGATAAATAATAAAAAGAAAACCACGTAAAGATCAAAACAGTTTCTTAGTACTTCATTAGCAAAGGCTAATATATTTAATATTTTTTTCATCGTGATAGTTCAGTTCGTTATTGTTCAGGATAATCGAGTTTATTCACGAGCCAGAGGTTGAACTACCAACGCGTTACTTCTCATCTGTTTGCAACTATTGTTCAAAGTTTTCAGATGGCTTTTCTAATTTCAATATATTGCCGATGTATTTGTATCATTCTTGTTAAGAATTATTATCGATATTGTGGTAAATGTCTGAACGCCTACGACGATAAAAGTTCATCTGAATTAAATTTTAAAAAATAATCGAAAGATAAGATGCAACTTTAGATAATAATTCGCGAATGTCGACTTCATCGATTCATTCACTTTTAAAAAGTAGTTTTACTTTTATTTAGTAATTTGATCGATAAATAAAAAATTTTATACATTATAAATCAGATGGTTTTGAACAATTTTTCATTGAATTCTTTTTGTCCAACTGATAAGAAAGAAATGTAATTTCAAATAGTGATTGGAATAATAACGGTTTATGACAAAATTTTACTTAGGTCTTATCGCACATTTCTTCTTATTAAAACAATAATCATTTATTCGGTAAATATACTTCATACGAAACTGTTAGAAAATGAACTAAACGAATCTTCTAGTTTTTATCCGTATTTTTTACAAAATTTTAGGTTAGAATAAAATCAAGAAAATACTGGCTTCGCGAGTTACTCACGAGGTAAGTAAATCGAGTCGCGTGAGAACGACTTGTATTACATCGAATTTGATAAAAAAAAAAGTATTGTAAGAGCCAAGGGAAATAGTTGGAAAGCCAGAAAAGTAGCGAGAAAATTTAAGTGAAAAACAATGAAACTGAGTAGACGGGAGGATTCGAGTAAAATCAGCATTGATGAAGTTAAACCTGTTTGTCAATTGATGAGCAGAAAATGAGTCGAACTTTTACGAAACTTTTATAAGTGCGGAGACGTAATTTTTAACAATGGAAAGAGGAAAATGACAGAACGGAAGCGCGACAGTCAGATTAGAACAGAGCAAAGAGTACGAAGTCGAAGAAAAGGACCTTGAAAGTGAGTCAATGCGAGAGTAATAATGAAATGCCGTGATAAAACTTTCGCAATTGTCGGTGGTGAAAAACAGCAGCGAGAACCGAACGGAAAGCTCGTAAGAATGGTTATCAAGAATTATTCGAAAGAGCGTTCGAGCGCGAATGCTCGCAGTGTTGGTGGCGAACAATTGCTGAAACAGCCGATTGTGATATTAAGCAGCGGAGCTAATAATACAAGAGGGAGAGAAAAATATTCGTAACAAGTGTAAGGCCTGCGAGCGTTTATATTTGTAGCAGGGATACTAAGACGGGTGCGGCTACGCAACGACCTGTTCACCCTAACGCAGCATAACGCGCACAGCGAGTGGTAGCGAAACCATAGCTGAAAGGAGTATTTCTGAATTTCTGAATATTGCTCGTGAAATAATAAAGTCGGGAACGAGGCGGGGAGTTTCCATAAGACACGCGAAATTGTCGCTAGTGCAGGCGAATAATGTATTGTAAATAGAAGGCGAATCCAAGCAAATAGCGTTTTTCTTACGATCTGCGTTGGCTTCTGTTTCCACGCGTTTCCACAAGTTTGTCTTGTCCTATCAAAGGCTTTATTGTTCCTTTCGAGACATTCCGTCGATACGGGCGATAATTATAAAAATTGTTCGACAAAAACTTTGGGCTCGGTGTAACGACGTTTAGTCGTTTTGTCATTTTGTCGAACGTTATATCAGAATTATATGTACTTTATTTATTTTACGAATACGCGCCACCAACATTTTAAAAAAATGTCAACTGCCTTCTGACGAAACATTTTTTGTAGAAACTGACACGCTGTTACTTATTTGTGGAAAATAAGTCACTATTCGTAAATAATTTACGATCTCTTCTGCATTTTTGCTTTCGAGACTCCTGCAAATGCATTCGCGTAACACTTAGCGCAGCGAAGAAATCGGCACGTTTTCATTATTTTCAATACTATTTATCGGGAGTATTATTCGCTCGCTTTATTATCGGCATAAACTGCGAACTTTGAGATTTCGGATGAATCGACGACTATGCCGATCGAAATTCCGATTAGAATGCAACGATAATTTGCTAAAATTCTCTTCGCACGTATTGTTAATGCAGCAACTTATCGATTTTATTCGCGTCTGTATTTCCGCGTGCAAGCACAAGTCTGCGTACGTAGGTGTCCGCCTTGAGCTTTGAAATCAAGTAAATGGGTCATCTTGTATTTTCTACGTGATCACATTAGCGCAATTTCAAATTGAATGGTAAACAGTTGCAGAAGGGCAAAAGGGGGAGGGGCATAAGCGTGTGGGAAATCAGTTGGAAAGTAATCAGCCAACGGAAGTTTTCTCTTTTTGGATTGGATCGACCTTGGAACGTTAAAAAACGTACACACTCGCGTTTAATGAAAAGGTTTTGAGTTCATGAAATCTTATTTTTAGACATGGGAGGGATTTCCTTCCGTAGTCATCATCTTTGTAGAAAAATACACCTTTTTGCTCGATACAGAAAATATACGCTCGTGACATTCACAAGAGATAGCGGAGAAGCTTTGCCAATAGCCTATTGACGAGAAATAGTTTACTTTCTATGGCTTCTTTTCTCTATTTACATTCTACTTTCTTTATCAACTTCGTGTTATTGTTTTCAAGCGTTCGTCGCTAAAAACTCGGTCCGTCACAATTTTTTAATGTCCATTGCGTTCTAGATACAATATAATGGAATGTAGGCGCGTTCTCGTAAGAAATATGATAAAATTTGATATTATGAGGAACTTTAATGAGCAATAGTAACTGCAAGCGAAAAAGCCTACGGTTTTAATTGGAAATATCTCGTTAAAAATAAATTTCGTTGCGTGCACTTTGTGAAACTTAAATCCATTCCAGTGGTTCTGAAAGTTAAAGTTCAATAGTAACATTTTCCGGCGGTGGCGCGAAACGTTCTCTGAGTATTAATACCGTTTATCTCTTTATACGAGTGACGATTTGATGGGTCATTAGAAACGTATATTCTTTTAAATTGATTTACATCGGCATCGAATTTATTTCCTTATTTACTGTTTCACGAAAAGTACAAAACTATAATTAAGTATGAAGATCGATGCGTGCATTATTTATTGTAAATACGCTATCTGCAAGTGATAAATGCGAACGACAACAAGAGCAATTTGTCAAAAAATATTTTATTGCTGTAAATATTGCATTAATTGTGTAATGAGTATAAAAATTCCAATAATCGCCACATGCACACAAATTCTAAACAAATTGACGAGCTAATCGTCTAGGTACACGCTAAACAATGTATAAAGGCGGCTGAGGTCGTGAAATTAGAGATACTTTAATTTCAAACGAGTACTTAGGTTGATTTGGGTGAAAGTGGTACTAAACAAATAATTATCCTAAATATTATCTGGTTGGAATATTTTAATAGAACTATTATCTAAGCCATTCGTACTTACAAATAAAAGTGATTATAATTGAATAATTACAATTAAACGAAGAACGTAAACAATCATTTTTAGATCAAGTGGAATATTTATGTTTAACGCCTATTTTTCCCTGGAATCCGATTCAAATTATTTCCTTCAGGTTAGTATCAACATGTACCAATATCCTTAATTATTTCATCTGCTTCTGACATCGAACCTTAAGAAATGAAATTTAAAAAAATAGAATTACCCTATCATCATTGTTAAAAATACATTTATGAATAGCTACTGTTTTCAATATTATTTTGATTGTTTTCATTTTTTTCTTTAAGTAATCGGGTAACTATATAATTTATTCACCTTCATTCTGTTTTCGTCTTATGTTAATAAATCACCGAGAACAGAATTAAGAAAATAATTCGAAAATCTGCCATTATTTTAGACGAATCTTGATCTTTCGCTCCTTGACCTTTCACCTATAAAATAGAAACTGAAATTTTTCTGCTTGGAGGTTAACGATAAACCAGAATCTTGATTTTTTCATTTTTGTCTACACATTATGATAATTAACCAAATAAAAAATTTATGGCAAAATATTAATTTCAGATTTTGAATTGTTACTTTCTTTTTTTAATAAACAAGCAAAAGTTCTGGATATGTGTATTTTTCACGCGTGTGCTAAGCAATGATTTATTAATTGATTATATTTATTCAGTGAATTCAACAGAATTCCAACTGTATATTGAACTAATAGATAAAATCTGACGTAAAAATGACCGCATACATAATTTTCCACGCTAAATAAATGTACGCAGCGCGACAATTTTTCCCACGAAAATTCATCCTAGATAATCTAAAATTCTGTTACGTGTTTTCATATTCTATACGTTTTTCAAACTTTATATTCAGGATAAAACTTTTTCTCGCAGCAAACTTTGTCAAGGTTTTGTTTGTACTGCAGTCGTCATCGCATAAATAATATAACACAAGCAAATCTCAAATTCTATATAAAAATTTTCTTTTAACTACAAAACAGTAAATAAATAAGTTTCGTGAGATAAATGGAAGTGAAAATTAATTTTTCCACACAATAATTTTTATTATTATTTTATCCACGCAAAAATGAATTAAGTTTAGTAAAAATTCATGAAATATGGTGCGGTACTGTGATCTAACCAATTTATCGTACTTTAAAAACAAATTAATTATTGTTATTAATGATTTAATACTCCTGTAATAGAACTTTATGATAATCATATTAAGTATACAGATAAGAAGAATTTTATCATTAAATAAAGAATAGTTAGCGCAAAAATTGAAGATGCAAATGCATTCTGTGTGTGTAAATATATTTGGTTACAGTAATTAATTTATAAAATTACTCCGATAAGATCGATTAACAGTCGTCGAATTTTTTCAACGGTGAATTTAAAATAATTTAAAAAATAAAAAAGGTATTTATTGCAAGTTCTTTTGATAATTAGGATGTCATTTTCTTCGTGTTTTTTCTCACTCGGTTGATGTTGGGTTTAGTAAAAAGAATATAACCAGTCAGTGGAAGTAATTACGCTATAATGTTTGTTTATGATTCAGCATATTTGTGATTTTTATCAGTAACCAATGTTTACTATAATGTAAGCTATTATTCATGCATTATTACGAGTATCCTGTCAATGATCTACTTTATTACTTAATCTGAAATATTTTACAGTCATTTATTTACGAGCCATTCTTTAATGAAATTTAAAAGATAATTTTTACGAAAGTCCTAGAAAAACGAGGTATTAAGAAATATTTTACAAACGATTTTTCCAAATGTAAAGTTTCGATATTTTGAGTTTTTTTAAAACTTACAAAAAGTAGTTAGAATCTTATTAATTACGTCAAACTAATTGGAAAGTAATGTAATCAGTCCAAGCAAGATACTTAACAGCGAATTATAGCACGAATATAAAATTTTTATAGGCATTAAATATTTCAAAGTCTTTCATTTGCATTGGTATTTCGAATAAAAAATACTTGTATTCGATTCTATAATTAAGAACAATGCTACCAACTATTTAACGTAATAAATAGATATGATACATATTTACCAAAATAACATTCTCTTGTTGAATGCGAATATTCATTCATTCGAAATAATCGAATTATAATGTTTATCAAGCCCAAAAATAAGTTTTTATCTAAAATTTAAGTAAATAGCTTAAAGTAATAGCTATTGGACGTACGTTTTATTTGTTCGCTAAATTTTGGAGCTGCTTTTAACTATAACGAGGAGTTTTTGATCTTCGTGATGGAATTAATTAAATGGATCAAAAACGGTATGAAATTTATTTTGCGGTTAAAAAGGTACGTCCAATTTTTGAAACCGTATTACACATGTTTATAGTTTAATGACGTGATAAAAGTTGGAATATACGTATCGCATATAGAGAGTGATAAATGATCGACATTAGCAAGACACTAAACGCTTATTTAAAAACAGCCATTACCGAATTATGCAATACATTACGCGCGCATGCAGCCTTTTCCCTTTCCTTTTTCGATCCGGTACAACCCTACCTTGCGAGTCCACGCGCGACACCGACATCTCGTACATGCGCCAACTGGCCTGCCCCTTCACACCGGGGCACGTACCAAACGCCAGAGTCGTAAAATTATTTCCGATTCTAAATTTCATCAAATTCGCCGCTCCATTCAATTTGTCTTCACTACTTTAATATTCAATACAGAGGAACGTTGTAAGACGTCCCATTTTGCCAGAAGGAGGATGCGGATAACGCAAATCGTCCCATCCACCATAACGTATTATTCCGTCGCACAGGAGATTCGATATTTTCTCTCCCCACACGTCCCTAGAATATTAAATATCTTTTTGAATAAAAAGCTTATTCCCCGTCTTTCGAACGAAAATTCAGATATCATTTGATTAATGGATTAATTCGCCAGTTTTCCAGGTAATCGCTCGGCAATAAATTGCGGTGGAAGTTGTACAAGTTGGCGCAAGAAAAATTTCTTAAATCGCTCGAGTTCCTTCCGTCGAATAAGCCGATTTTCCAAATTTAATTATACTACTTACTATATTACTCGGAGACTCGATTACGAAGGGGTAGAGAACGAGCCAAGGCAATTTTTTAAAATCGCCGTGTACCGGCTTAGTTGATGCCTCTCTCAGGAACGCACACGTGCCTGCGAGAGAGAGAGAGAGAGAGACACGGAGGAGGGGGACAAGCAAAGTTCCGTAGCGAAAATAAGCGAAACAACTGCTCGTTACCCCAATTTCACTCCTCTGTATCTCGTTTCTTTTCTTCGCGTCGTCTCCGGGCGCGCGAGGGAGTGAAAAATCGAAAGCTGGGGCTTTAATTGAAAAACGGAAAAACGGAAAAACCGATAAGGTAGGGATCGCGCGGAACTCCCTCGTTGAATTAGCTCCGCCCCGCGCCCTTCGCCGAGCCGAGCGTAGGAGGAAGTGCGAGCGCGCGTGCGCCCGCCAGCAACCAAAGCGGACGCCGGCGTCTGCGTCCACGTCCGCCGAGAGCCAGACCCGCCACCCGCTCCCTCCCGAAATCAATAATTTCCGGGCATATAGAGGACCGGCCCGAGGCGCACGCTGCGGCGGCACACACAAGCGTGTAGTTCACTCGGTTCTCGTACCCCCTCCCCGGACGGGAAAAAACGCGCCGAGGGCCACAAGGTACACGCTCACCCTCGCACACCTACGGGGGCACGCGCACGTGCACATCCATCGAGCCAGACGCATCGAGGCGGAGGGAGTCGCAAGCACAGCGACACGTCGGCGCACCAAGCACCCCCGTCGAGGGGTGAGGGGCGGCGCGCGTATCCAAGACCAGTAGTAGCAGACAGACAGACAGACAGACGTGAGCCAAGAGCCGAAGCAGTAAGAGGAAGCGCGTGCGACCTCAGCAAGTGGACGGCACTCAAGCCCCGAAAGTCGAAGTCGGTACGGTACCCGCTGGAGATACGCCTTCGTCTTCCTCGAGTAGTGAAATCTTCTTCTTCTCTATTTTCGTTTCGATCTAAGAGAAGTATTTACTCGCGGTGGTAAATATTCGAATAAGTTTGATATTATACATGTTTGTTTCCATTCATTGACAGTTGCACACACCCTCCAGCTCCCGAGCCAGCCCCGACAGTTGGTGGTCCGCTTGTTGTCACTGACACCTGCCACTGTAATCCCGCCAGTTAATCCAGCCTCCCGTCCTTCAACCATCATTACTGTCTGTCTAGTGTCTAAATGCGTGGCGTGCCGACGACGATCTCGAGGGAGTAGTTAGTCGCGACGCTGTCTCGGAGCTCCGGAGACCCCGGGGCCCGGTGTCGCGGCCAGACCGGACCGAGTTCGCGCCGCTTTCTTACCTTCGTGTTTTCTTCATGCCCGGCGGCGATTTTCTTGGGGGCGCGGACGAGGCCGCGAAGGCCAGAGGAGCGAGCGCGAGTCGAATTACGCGGTCGAGCTTCGAGCACTTGTTGAATGCACGTATCGCGTACTCGTACTCGGCGCGGCTCTCGGCTCTCGACCGGCGCGTTGCGCTGCCGCCGCGTTTCGCTTCCGTTCGCGGGAAACTCTACGGCGTTTGAGCCGCTCGAGTTTCCGAAGCCCCGCGATCGGTTTCACGAGGCTGATCGCTCATTCTGTCTCGTCTCCCCAGCCCCTAGCCCCCCGCAGCTTTTCGATCGACGTAGGTAGAGAAAACTGAACTGAACTGGTTGACCGACGTTTCAAGTGCTTGAAATGATAAGCAGATATTGAGATATTGCATTCGTAAACGGCTTGAGCCTTAAACGGAGACAGCATTGAAGAAGGACAGAGTCGAACTGTAGCGCTGCCATTTAACGTACGAGCAATGCCGCTGCAATTAATTTTAAACTCTCAGTCAGTATCGCTCTTCTAGCCTTTGTAATACTTTTAAACTCTTTAGCTTGGTAATTTTTTAATTCGATAATTTGCAATTTATGGCTCTTGAACACGAAGAGTAAGCAGCGAGCGATAGTTTATTTCGAGTCTCACTTTTAAATTAGATGATTATTAACATAAATTTGATCTGTTAAATTTATCGATTCAAGTCATTTGACAAGTTATAGTCACGACAACGTCTGCCTATACGTCGGTCGACGTCGCTTTGTCAGAAATGTGTCGTAGAGAATGCAAAATGAAGCAATTATTTTCGAGATCCTCGTCGTTGCCGCCTGTGAGCGAGAAATTAAAAAATTAGCGTGTTCCTCGTGGAGGAGCCGCATTTAATGGTTAAAAAAAAAAAAAAAATGTGCTGGTCACAAGTAAGACCATAGGTAAAAAAGAAACAAAATCCTTGTAAAACGAGCTACAATGAAATGTTATTGACGAGATTCAAATAAAAAGAAAAAACTACATATATATACTGTCAAATTGCTTTGTACTTAATACTGTTAGGGAAAAAATGAGAAGCAGAAAATAGCTTCTTAAGGAAAAGAAAAGCACGTAGAAAGCGATTTCTTCGTTTCTACAGAAAAACGAGAAAATTCTCTCTCCACACATTTTGCCCCTTCTGAGCAAAAAAGCAAAGAGTAATATAGAGATAGAGGAAATGTGTGGGGCATGGTGTAGGCCTCCTGGGGATACCCGCCATGTAAAACAACGGGAACGCGTGCCTCGTACGGTACCCCATGGGTGACGTGGAAAGCCGTGCATTCCCTATTTATTTTTATCACCATTCATCCTCTGCTAACGTACTTATTTTCGCTTCTTCTTTCTCTTCTCCTCCTCCGCCTATTTTTTACCTCTACTTCTTCTTGTTTTCAAAGTATCACCATAAACGATTTATGCTTCCGAGGAAAAAGCCAAGCTCTCAAACGCAGCCTGATGAAAGGTAACAACAAAGTTTATTGTTAAAAACATTTTTAATTTATTTCCTATCTCTTGCTTCTGCTTTTTCTTTTAAACGAGCGCCACTCAAAGTGATTTAATCCTTTAATTTGACTAAAAATAATTTTATTCAACTTTCTCGTAAAAAGCATATTTTATGAAAAGTTTTATCACTGTGCAATAAAATCTAAAATAGTACATTTGAATTTAATAGGTAATAAATTTTATCACTATTACTGGAAATGGAAACTGCATTTACATATCAAGAATATGTAAGAATTTGTTCTGCTTGTGCGTCAAGTAGTGTGTGTAGGAAGTGTATAGTAGTCAAGAAAACTTTGTCGTAGACAGCTTATTTGTAAGATATACGATTCGTGCTGATTTTTATGTGAAAGGACGAAGTGTTCGATATTTTTATTATTCAATGTAGAATTAAAAAAATTTGAAGCGCGTGTTACGGATTCAAAAAGTACGAATTTTTATAAGAAATGCAAATGTTCTTAGTGAAAGAATGCATTCGTATTTTAATATCATTTAAAAGAGGAAAATCACGTAAAAGAGGAAACTTTGAAGTAATAAAACTATTATTTTTAAGCATAAAATTATCCTTATAGTTTTGTACATTTTTACATTTTATTTTTCTTTAATTTAATTTATTAAAGATGCAGCCATAATATTACGCATGTTAAAAGAAATTAAATTGAACTAAAAGCTCGAATCCAATGCCCTGATTAATAGAAAAAATTAATAATTAGCAGAATTTTTTTTTACAAACTATTAATTGCGGAATATACATATTTGTATGGAAAGTACATTTAATTTTCATTTTAGTGAAAAAATCAACCGTGCAAGATCAGACATGCATTTACAATATAGCCGAATAACTGTATCTATTTGAATTCTAGTAGAAATTGGTCGAAATTGGTCAGACATTCGAAAAGAACGTACACGTACTAATTGATTTTGAGTATTACATATTTATGTATAGTCAAATTTACGTATTTTTATTGAATTATTAATTATAACGCGAACTCACGTTTATCATTTGTAATTACACTAAACTTAGAATTAAAACGTAGTTAAAAAAATTTCATATTAATATTTGGTAAATGTAAGGTTATGTATTCGCTTTACGAGTAATCTTATTTGGAGCAGAAGGGATTTACTTTGACAAATACTGTGCATAAATAAAGCTCAAAAACTTTCAAAAGTAAAAATTCAGCTTCACGAGTTTTTATTTTAACAAAGACATTTTTTAATCAATTAAATAATTATTACAAGTAGAATAAATTATCTCAAAATTTCAATCGACTATTTATATTATAAATCTAATTTCATAATATATGTAAATAAAAGTACAGATATAAAACAGATTGAAAATAACTTAACATTTTATAAATATTACTTGAAAATTTTTTATGAAACTTTAATAATAAATTAAATTATGTTAACAAATTCGTAAGTTTCTATGAATGAAAATTGTCATAAAGGGAGTATTCAAATGTTTCATTGAAATTATCAGATTTTATCTCCGTTTGATCGACTACTCACAAATACACGCACACAAATACACATGATAGAGAGTGAGAAGTTAAATTTATTTTATAGGCGATGATTTTTCTCGTTGAATCCAATAAATTTTCTAAGAATATCTTAATTTTTATATTTTATCAAATAATTGCCAAAATTTTTGTATATATACCTTATACTTTTCGATTTCGAAAGCAATTGATGATAAAAAAAGTGTATGCTATGATCTTTAAAGTGTTTGTACATTATAGGTGAGTGAAAACGAGTAAAATTTTAAAACTCAATTTGTTACATTAAAACAATTGATCAGCTAAATTATAATGAAGTTGTAAATTAAATTTCTAAGTTTTTATTAAAATTTTTTTTCAGGCGATATAATTTTTATAAATAAACTATACAGCAATAGGTTTTACATATACTGTGAGAAAATATGTCTCTATAACTCGGATATCTCATATAGAATCAGAAGAAGTGAGTCGCACTAATGATTGACATTTCCAACTTTCAACCGCTACTAATAAATGTAATATTGACTCTTTGTTATTGATAACATTGTAAAATACTATTTTAAACTCGTTTACGCTACAAAACCTAGATTTCATATTAATCATCTACACGTGTTTGAAAATGTCTCTTTCTTATTTAAATATTTTACAAATTTTTGTATTTTTATATATTGTATTATAATTTTTAAAGTATTTTTTATACATAAGAGTTGATATTTGATTTTTGATTTTTATAAAGTGAAAAATAATAATATAATTAAATGTTTTTATATAATAAAGCTAGATTTTAAATATTTAAATTGAAATTAATTAAGGGTAGATTAAAATTTAGTTAGAAACAAGAATGTTCATATCGTGTGTTAAGCATTTAATGAAAATGCTAAATGATATTAAAATAATAATTAATACCTCGAATTAAATGTTTAATTGAAATGTTCATCAATGTGGAAATAATACTTAATATCAAGAATCAAATAATAGACAAAAATTTTAATTAACGTTAAAATGATACTCAATATCAGTTTCCTCAAAATAATTTATTATGAATAAACAAATAATATTTTTTTATATGAAAACGTTTACCTGCACATATATTCTTATTATTTAAAAAAAATAAATATGCATATATGTATTATTACTAATTCAATAATGTATTAACGAATAAGCATAAATAAATTTTAAAATATTGTTTTGTTTTTATTTATATTCATTACTGATTATGTATTATTATAAAAATAGAAATTAATTTAAAATTTCAGGTATTATATTTCTGTATCGCTGAAAAAATATAAATTTTTTAAGATTTTACAAATAATAAATAAACAACCTGACATTGTAAATATTTTTCAAAAATTATTTATTTTAAATTTTCATTTATCTAGCTTCTTCGTTTTTTTTTCATCAAAATATCCGCGGTATTAGTATCTTATTTCGATTTAATAATTAAAATCGTATACATGATATTTTATTTTGATTATATATATACATGTATAACGCAACATACAGTGCACAATTTTTTTTTTGTTGGTTCCATCAATATATTTGCAATGAAAAAGATGATAAAAAATGGAGCTTTCGATTGTGTGAAAATATTCAGGTCGACGTATGATATCCCATCAGTATTAAAGAATGCGTTTCAAAAAATTTTCCGAGCATAAAGAAAAATTAATTACAAGTTCTGCACTGGATCTAAATAGATCATTGTTTAAAAAATTATAGGTTTATGTACACATGCATATATCGGAATATGCGTGAAATTACAGTAGGGCTTCTTCTTCTTTTAACACTAACGAGAAACTGACGTAGGTATTCACGTCATTGACTGGATATATAAGGATTTTATCTCACTTTGCCGTACAACTGCGTTGTAATTCTTCGAATGTGCACCTATACGTATATTCATTTAGACTTATATAAATAAACTACAATGAAAAATATCTAATTATGTGAAAAGGGAAAGAAGAACGGCTATTAAAAAAATAGTTTCTAAAGGCAGAAATATCTTATAAATTACACGTTTCTTTCTTCTTCTACCAAAACATTTGTAATAATTTAATAATACGTGACTTTGAAATATTTTTTATTCTATGAAATTGAGCAGGAAACTTGCAAAAACTTCTCTGCTGCTTTTAACAACGCACGATTGATTATGTTGAGCTGATATTTTTAAATAAATTAAGTTTGCGAATAAATTATGTTAAAAAACTAATTAAATTACTACTATATTCAGTTTTGAAATATAGTTTAACAAATTATTCGTGTTTTTTAAATTTCTATTGATAAATGATCAACTTTTTTTGTCGGAATGAAAATAATCAAATTATTAAAAAAGTATGAGCAACTTTTTTTCGTTGTTTACGCAAAAAAATCAAGATTAGACAATAAATAATATTTGAATTTTAACTTCTCGTGTACATTTTTATAAAGAGAAAATTAGTGTAAATTATATATTCGCCAAGTTAATTATGAAAAAGATTAAAAAAAAAATTAACAACTATTTGTACACATTAATCATTTTAAATTCGAAACAATGATTTTAATTTTCTAAGTATTAAATTATTTTAATTCAACATACTGTAAAGGATTGAATTATTTATATAAATATATAAAGTATATTAATTAGAAAAATATATCTACCATCAAATGAAATTTGTATACAAATAATAATTGGCTTATAATCGAATAATATATATAGATACATATATTTATATATATTATTCATTAGGTTTAGTACTGATGCAGATATTATTGTTTTATAACTGGTTTGTACTACTAATGTAAATCCTTATTTGTACATCCTATAGTCGCTGTAGATCGTTGAGACACTAACTATAAAATTATTAGTACATGATTGTACTATACTGTGCTGCTCTCTTGCAATAATATAGCAGTTGGTTACATTATGTATCTATACGTGATTGACAAAATTACGTTAAGTATTTGATATTTTGTTCATTGTAAATATCGCGTGCAGTTAATAATAATAATAAATAACAACAACAAAAATAATAACAATGATAATTAATTATACTTAATGTTTTTTGGTTGAATCAAATTGCATATCATGGAATTTCTTTTATTTAATGTAGTACACTATATTATTTATTTGAAAAAAGAAAAAAAACCTTTTCAAATTTCTAATATTCTCATGAATTAAGTTTTTTGAAAAAATTTACAATTAAATGTAACGTATGAAGAAAACTTGTGTAATTAATAATAATAGCAATGTTTTCATAAAATAATGGAAATGGGTTGTTAATAAATAAAAGAAATTTCGTTCAAACTTGGCGAACGTATAATAATGAAAATTGCTTATTGTTCAAACTAATTTGAAGAAGAGAAAATTAATCATTGAAAAAATCAAATATAAAAAGAGTAATAAATATAAGAATAATGAATAAACACAAACATTTTTAATAATATTTAATATATGTGGATAAAACTTCTATAATTTTACGAATAAGAAGTAATTAAATGTTAAGCTACGATCAATTATAGGGAAATATGTTTAATTTTACTTAAATATGAAATGTTTAATTCTTCGTTTAAATTAAAAACGAATACCTACATATTCATATATTGCATTACATCGTAATATTATTTCGAGTTTTCCGAATAATCCTCTTTTCACAAGGAAATCGAGATAGAAATGTCTCGAATTATTTGCAAAATTTTGAGAATAGGCCCTGAAATAAGTTGTACAACAACAGTTAACGTCGAATATAATCTGGACCTTATGAAGTTCTAAAAATGTTTCGAAAGTCATATATGTCGTCGTCGAGTGGGTAAACGTCAACTTAAGTAACACGTGATACGGAACTGCATTACGTAGTTCAAAGCGTCTGCGGCTGCGCCTGAAATTTTTGCATTCGTCGTATGGGGCCGGCGCTGACGCTAACACCTACGTGACATCCCGGAAAAGAAAACTAGTTTCGAGGCAATTTTGGTTTAAAGTCCTCGACTCGTGGACGCCTCTACACCCACACCCGCGCAACTCCTTATCTTCTTCTCAAACTTTATATGCACCAGACTGGTAGAATTATAAACAGGAGAACTGCATTCTGGATTGCAGACATTAAACGCTAAATGTTATCATCTTCATATTTCGTAATTATCACATATACGGCCATTTATTACTTGCTTCGTTTAGAATACACCATGAATGGGCGATAATAATAAGAATAGTGGTCACGACAAAAATAATTATTATCGTCATTATATTCATTTGCTCGATTTACGCATATCATAAATATAGTCTGTAAATGTATAAATCACTATGTATACGTGCGTATGTAAAAAAAAGTACAAATACGCATACTTAAATGCTCAAATACATTATTGAAATGCACTCGAGATAACGAATAATGTGTTTAAATATTGTCTATTTGTAATTAATGAAATTGAGAAAAAAATGTTCTTCTAAATAGAAACAAATGAAATTTGAAGTGTGTACATTCGCAATGAAACGAAATAAACTCAAGTTGCAAATCTAAATCTTCCTCAAATTAAAAATTAAATCCAATTATATTGTATTAACTAGGAAAGTTTTAATAGCTCTTTTCTAAAGACACAAACTTTTATACGAAAACTGTATTTAATAGACTGATTAATTTATTGTTTTTATTGCATAAAGTACAATTTAGAATAAAAAAATACACATTCTTTCTTATTCACAATTAAATATTGATCACTTTTTCTCTAAAATGTACCACAAAGTTGGCAAGCATGTACAATTCAATTATTTGAACATTTAAAAATGTATTCAACTTTAAAATTAGAATGTTTTGTTAAATATTAATTAAAACTTTAAATTTTATAATCCCATAAAGTCACAATTACATAAAAGATAGTTGCAGAAGAAAATTTGAATTACAATTACATAATTATAAATATGTTTTTACAGTAAACTAATATTCATACTTAGTACTCAACTTCGTTGAAAATTATTTAAAAGACACACAGCGAGAACAAATTTTTTTCGAAATTTTTTATCAAATTTATTTAATATATCAAAATGTATTAGGTGTTAATAAGCTCATCTTAATAATAATGCAAAAATTTAACCTCTACAGACAAGCATATTGTATTTATGTTTGATTCAAGCATTTAGAAAAAAATAATACAACGCAAAAATTCGCATAACTTTTAACCAATGCAGCATTATTTCAGTAATAATTTTTTCATTTCTTTACCACTCGAAAATCTTGTTTCTTTAAGTTTAAATGAACTAATTTAGCTTTTGCTGTTTTCTACACTTTAACTATTTTTGATTTAGCTATAAATGAATTCGTCCTCTTCGAACATTCGCTTTCCTTCATTGAACTCTTTTTCCTTCTGCAAAGATTTTTTAATTTATCATGTCTGTCTCGAATTATTTATCATAGTGTGTACTCTACGTATGACGTAAGGTATCAATAGTGTAGTAACTACGTTGAGCTTAGCAACTGATATCATTAATTTACTATAGTTTCAAGGAAAGATAGCATCGACAATTGAATTATTCACAAGTTGAAAAATCAGCCCGAGACACTGCCTTTTTAATCCTGATTCCGAACAAACCATTAATACATCTCGAGGATATTCGGTTTCGCCGGATATTGGTTTCCCCCTTCGAATTGGATATTTGTCCTCCCCCCTCTCGTATAATCCGTGCTAACGAAACGTATATATTGGCTCAGCGAATGCGAAAGAGATGACAGTGCGAATTCGAAAGACGGAGAGACGGAGAAAGCGGAGCCCGATTGTCGCGTCTCTATTGGCGCGATTGTGCGAAAAGAGACGCATCAGCTCCTAAAGAGAGGATATCCTTCGGTATTTCAAGAGAAAAGCTACGACATCAGAGGATCTGCTATCACCAATGAAAGAGGCTGCGGAAGCTATCGGTGAAGACATTTGAACCGTCAATGAGCAACCTGACAGAGTTGTGCTCCTTCTCTCTCTCTCACTTTTTCCACCGAGAGCCTCGCCGTCCACCTCCGGCCAGCACTGCACTCAAAGTTGTAAAAAGTTAAACGCAGTGTTTTTATTCTCACCCTTTGCGCCTCTTTCACTGCTTTACAAACCGTGCTTTCAGGGCGAACAGAGGGCTAAAACTACCCTCCCTGCTCGAAGGCAATTGAGCGAGCAGCTTTTCGATTACAGAGGACGGGCTTTACTGGCCTTTGACGACGTCTCCTGTTCGTTACTTCGACCTCTTCTCTTCGAAAGCCAAAAATTAGCTAGGAGTCGAACGATAGCCAAAGCATACAAGCGGCAAATTTAGGAGCGTTCGCCTGAAATCTGCAACAAGTCGCTCAACGCATTCGAGCGCATTGAAGCTGTTGGAACTGCCGCAGCTCGAGCTTTAAGCTTGCAGTTTTTGCGCCCCAAGTTTGAGAAGCGATTCTCAGCTTAATATTCAGATATATGCCCGGGAAAAGTGTGCGGGTCGTAACGAGTGAGCGACGGCGACGGCGACTCTCGAGGCTTACGTCGCATCGATCAAACTTTAATCCGCGGAGTGGCAGTCTGTGGCTACGCGGACGTGTCGAAGAGGTTAAAAATTCAGCGTGCAGCGAAAGTCAAAGCATCCTCCGGGTGTAGTCGTTTTTTCGTCGTTGGCACGGAAGCGTGTCAGCCGTGTCGGACCTCCGTTACGCCCACGCTGCACGCGAGCTCACGGACAAATGCTATTGTTTTTCCCGGAAGCCGTCCGCTGGTGTTGGTACGGCTGCGTGGCACTGCCTCGTTCCCGCACCTAATCTATATCTGACGAATTCTTGCGTCGCTCGCAATACTTTCACTGATTTTTTTCGCCACTTTCGTGAAAAAGGATCACGAACAATTTCCCTGATGGTTTGCTCGATAAAACATTTTGTGGCCTGGCGAGTCACCAGAGCTCGCCTTGATATTCTCGAAATACACGGAACGACGCAATATTAATGTCTCCCCTCGCTTTCTACTTGCTATTTTTGACACGCGGTTCTTTTTTCTCTCATTTGCATCGCTGCTTATAAAAATCTGAAATTACGTCAGATTTTTTATTCGTGGCTGCTAATAATACCAATTGATTTTTTTCTCCAAACACGAAAACTCGCTATCGCTGTTAACGAAGAGTAATTGCTCTCCTCGAGTCTCGTGCTTATTGAAATAAATTTGTAAAAAGTTTCGGTGCGAATGCTGGCGTTATTATTACGTCACGCCAATCGATACGTTGCTTAATAGTTTTATCTTAAAATCGCAAAACTGAAAAATTTAAATTTAAATAAAACGCTGGTCGTCGCAAGGAGTGGAAAGCTCGAATTTCGTTCGCGATGTTGTGCATCACAGTATACGCAGCTTCGCTTAATATCAGACACCGAATTATTTATACGCTTTAAACGTTTTACGCGATTACCGCACACGCTAATTTTAATTACAGACTTTAAATTATCCAAAATTACCTTTGACGAATTATACATTTGAAATAATTGCATCCTCGGGTAGGGCAGGCAAGTAGCATGTAATTTATCGAACAATGGATAACTTGTTTTTTTCACGCGATAAACGTTGCTTAGGCGAATTCGTTTTGAATAAAATCATATTACGCACCGATACGCACGATTCCAGGACGAGGCTGAAATTTAATTATGCGTCGCGCGAGTCATACTGCGATTGATCAAAAATGAATCAAGCGACAATTTACTACGATCGAATGAAGGCATTCGTAAAATAATGGCCAATTCCCCAGATGTGGCATGCAAATTTTATTTCGGTCGCGAATGGTGATATTATTCGCTCGCTTATGGATTATCCGATCAGCAGACACATCGCGGAGAGCCGAATTACCATTGTAATTCAAATAGACATTGTCATCGTGATGCGTTGCGTACGCATACCTTTAAATTAACGAGGCCGTCCTTAGCCAGACACGAGAGACATTATATTTCCAAATGATACGCCCTTGTACTTTTACACTCGGTGTTTACAGCCGTCGCGTACGACATTTTTGTATCGAGTTCGCTCGGCGTACGAGTGATAAAACGCCAACCGGCTATCTATAAAATTTATCGCTCATTCCTCTTTGCTCAATTCGCGTTGCAATGCGATAATTTGCCTCCACAGTTGTCCGTAAATTTTTAAATTATTGTTCTTCTGCAAAGTTGCATAAAGTTGTTATAAAGTGGTCGGCCCATAAATAAATCCATCCGAAACGAGGTTATTTTTTATACGAGTTCTTTATTTATAAGCACGAGCATTGAAATATTAACAATGCATTTTTGAGAAGTGCGAATGAATTGTAAAGGCCGCTTACACTTTAGCGATAAATGATAAATAAGCGCGCCAAGTTTCAGCCGTAAATTTTGACGATAGCCGCCGATCGTCGAGTGATTAAGGGCTAATTTTGAACTCAAGGAGCAGCTATTAACCGAACATTTTGTCACGTGTCTAATGAAAGCGCAAGCGTCTAGTTTCACGCTTTGAATAAAGCGTTCGCGTTTACAACGAGGATCTCCGCCGTGAAAATAGAAAGTTCCGGGTTCGAGTAGCGCTCGAGTAAAGTTTCGTGCTCCTCTTTTCCCGACTGCTCGTCTACTCGCTCCTCCTCTATTTAATATTTATCACGGATAATCATCGATTATCGAGCTGCAATTGAAGATAAAGATATTTAGCGGACCGGCGCATGTGTGGAATTGTGCTTTTCTCGCATGCATCGGTTACTCGCGCACGAGGAGCATCTCAGCTCATTCGTTGGTATTCCGACGAAAGCAGCGGCGAATAAAAAGGGTATTGCTAGTCGATACTCGACAACTACCAAGAAAAGTGCTTCTTGATCGATTGCGTCGTTCCGTCAACTTACTCGTGCGCTTTATTAACGGGGAGAGTCGAGACGAAATTCGGTCCGTTCGTGTATTAAAATCGTTTTATAATTGTATCGCGGCGTGTGCGATTACGTTCTTTCGGAGTCTAAAAGTAAGCCGGCATCATTCATCAACTTCTGCTTGCTGCGGTTCGGAACTATAAATTCATTATGAATGAGGCAGAGGCAGTGGAATCGATGAGCGAAATCTAGCACTACTGCGGCGCTTCTCGCGAATCGCGAATTCTCGCATTAAAGACGATCAGAGGTTGGCTTTCTTTCGAGAAGTTACGAGCGAGACGTCGAGCTTACGCTTCACTACAGACGTACGTGACCGGAGGCCCGCAAAAGTCGATTGTTGGCAAGTCGACTCGGTCCCCTGGAACTTGTAACCTAATGCAAAGAGAAAGGGCTAGTGACGTCGCGTGCGCGCACGCGGATTCAGTCAACTACGTAGCCCTTGGGTTCGTCAACTTCGTTATTCCTTATCCAACTAGTCCTCCTGGCTACGTGCCCTATACTCTTGTTTATTTGGGCTTCTGGCGTGGGCAATCGCTGGAAATTATCTTAACTCCGTTATGGGTACGCAGAGGGTGCGGTGAATCGTTTGATCATTAGCCCTTATTGGGGCAATTCCTGCGTCTACGTAAAAGTGTGCAGAGGATATACTTGAAATTTAAACTGCAAATAAATACGTAAGCTCGATGATTTCCCGAGT
This sequence comes from Platyscapa corneri, assembly GCA_018907185.1. NCBI lineage: Eukaryota > Metazoa > Arthropoda > Insecta > Hymenoptera > Agaonidae > Platyscapa > Platyscapa corneri. The sequence continues at coordinate 4,792,239 of JACCHW010000024.1, read as the reverse complement.
CGAATTAGAATGCGCAAAAATAAATTCTGATCTATGAAATAGTGCAGCTAATTATATACTTGCACAAATTATTGGACGGAACGAAAGAATTTTTGATAATTAATTTTATTCCACGCAATTTAAATGGCTTATTATTATTTTTGGCCAATAAAAGAATTCCACAATTCTCTTATCGACTCGAGAAGATTTTAAAGGCCAAAACTTTTCATACGTTTTCTAAAAATGTCTTGATAAAATATTACGTTTTTATTCGATTTTATCCTCTACTTCCAATAATATTTTGCATTATTCGTGGAAGGCTTTTTTGTATAATTAATCCCTATTGTATTTTTTTAATTTTTATAGATAATTTTTCTTTAAAGCAACGCGTAGTTCTGTGCCTGTTCCAAATAATAGTGTACGAGTTTCAACAGTTTTCATTCGATATATTTTTAATAATTATCAGACGAGCTAAATAATATTAATTATTCGTATCGATGAAATACGAAGGGATACTGTTTACAAAAGCTCAGCTTTAAAAATGATAAATTGTCGGGAACCGGTGTTTTGCTTTTACATTATTATTCACTTATATTGGAAAAACCAAAAACTATTTCGAACGAAGGCTTTATTTTTCCGAAACTTGATAAACGACATAAAAAAGTATAACTTTCGTATACTTAAATAAAATAAAAGTTATAAAAAATTAAATGAAATTGATGAGATGTATGTTACGGACGATCTTGCATATACCGAGGGGGACAGGTAAATTCATAAAGATGATGAAATACTCGTATAGTCAAAGATTTATACATTATATAGAGCGAAGGGAGAAAGCATTAGACACATAAAAAACTAATATCGATCATACTTTTAGAAGTGCTTTTCTATATCTAATAATGACACTAAGGGTCTGAAATTTGATCACGTACGTCATGCATATTAAAGTATCACCGCGTAAAAATTTACATCTTAACGAAATGAGAAAGTTGAAAAAACTTAGCGAGAGCTCGATTTAAACGTAAAAACAGAGCCAAGATAAAACGATAAAAATATATTACAATTGCTATCGACTGTATATTATATTGGTACATGAATAAATAAGCAATACAATGAACATAGAAGGCCAGGTTTTTTGTAGAATTGATAGGAGAAGTATGGGATTAAAGGCGAACGAGCAAACAATCTTTTTATTTCAATTTGCTTTCGTTATCGTAAAAACAGGAGCGAATTAAATATTTCGATCGTAGCGTGATATTCGGCGAAATTCGCCGCTCGCTGAATAATAATAATTTGCAAAGTTCGATTGAAACGAAAAAGTCTGGCTAATGCAAAATCGACAATCGCGCGCTATTTTCTTGCCTCCTTACTTATACTCAGCCTTGTGGGTTATCGTCCGAAAAGGACGAACACACCGTCTAAGCGATCCCCTCGGTAGCTACCGCCTACATCTCCTGGCCTCTGCGGCTCTAACGCCCGAATGTGCGGACGCGTGCACCTATATAACCACCTCGTCGCCTAATTTAATGGAATTCACCGCTGGTTACGTGGGCGGCTTGTGGGCTGTGCATATCCACACAAGATACGTCGTGGCGCGTCGGCGGCAAAAAGACGCAAACTTCGTGCTTTGCGAATTTATTTTCCTCATTGGCTAGAGATTTTATCATTGATTGGTATTTTTTTATCGCCCGAGTGCGACTCCTAGACCGAGAGAAGCAGGGCACGACTAATGAAAATTCTATTATTTTTTGGACTATCCGACTGCTGCTTTTCAATGCAGTGTGTAATACGTAATAATGCAAATTTAATAAATTTCAAATTCACTTCGAGCAGACAAATATTAATTTATGAAAAATGCCCGTTTTAAAAGGGATGAACCTTTATTTACCTCGGAGCTTTGATTAAATATCCGGAAAATTTTCAAACAAGCCATATTTTTCTAGAAATTTTCGGACTGAAAATCTTACGACTGACAACTTAATTGAAGAATTCTACAATGCTAATAATACAAGAATCTTGCGCGTGTAAATCTATTATTTTTTTGACTTAATTTTATTTTATATTTAAATAATCAAATGCTACTTCTTTTATATCGCACTCGAATGAATATTATTTTAGCTAAATGTATATAAAGATCGTACCTTTAACAACTTTATTTCTTCAAAATAACTTTTAATGGTACGGTAATACGTAAGTCACCGAATTATAGAAATTGACGTAATATTTAACTGAGACTGACAATTAATATAATTTCGGTACTTTTAGGATTAGTCAATTTGAATATCGAATCACCGATAACAACAAAGTGTCCGTGGTTTTAATTTTAATTTATAATTCATTATTATAAACAATACTAAAAGATTATAAATGTATTTTAGCAAAAATTAATTCATAGAATTACTTTTTAAATAATGTACTTTCATTGTTCTTTAAAAATAGATTTTTTTGCTTTGTTATGAAACAATCAAGAATATTAAATATTTTCTTTGCGGTCGATTAATTGCAAAAAATGTCGAGCATAGTAATATTAATAAATTTAGTAGAAATAAATCATCGACCACTTACCTATTTTTCTCCATTGCGAATACAAAAAATAACTTTCTATAAAATATTTAACAGTGTTAATAGAATATTATAGAGCTATAATAAATATTTATAATGCAGAGGGAGACTATTAGGTATAAATAGATCATAAGAAAAGAGAATACAATTTTAAGATTTAATTAACTTCGAAATGATATATAAATTATTTAAAAAATTAAAATTTTATTTAAAATGTTAATGAAGTAATAAAAAAAGTATAAAAATTTTTAGAAAATTTCAAGCGTTCGTTATTATTTTTGAGATTGTTTAAAATGTAAAAAAATTGCAAATAAAATTTAAAAAGCATTATTTAAAAATAGGTGAAAACAATGATTAATGGTAGTAATTTCTGCATTCAACATAACCATTATTGATATAAATATTAAAGTACACAGGTGCACGCAAACTTAATTTAATATACATTAACGATGAAGCAAACTTTTTAGACGAATTAATTCGTCCATATATAAGATAACACATATCGCAGGAAATTAAAACACTGCTTAATCGTATTGCATCTTTAAATAATTATATAGACATATAGTTTTGAGTATTCGTACTTTTTACAAATAAAAATTTATAGGACGAAGATTTTAAATAACAATTAAATAACAAAAACGTCTTAATCAAGTGATTACATAATTTTATTGTTTACGTACTTTATGAATTTTCTGTAAATCTTTGCAGAAGCTAATATTTTGCAAAGGCTTTTTTATAAAATCTAAATATAACGGGTTACTTCATACTTGTAAATAATAGTTATCATTATTTTTTATTTAAAAAATATTTATCGTTCTATGTAATAGCTTGTTATTAATTTTATTAGAATTTGGATCTGTTGCTTCTTGATTATAATATAGCTTAAGAGCAATTAAAATGAAATTTTCTAGAGGAAATGTAGATGAAACCACGAATAAATTTTGTTAGAGTTTATAGGCGTTTTAACGCGGTCAAAAGTTTTTCTATTCCGCGAAATAAACACCTTTAATAATATTTTCAAATTTCAGTAGCTGATTCATCAATTATTATTTGAAAAATAAATTTGGTGATAATATATATAATATGTTTTAAAATATAAAAAAAATATTTTCCTAGCACCGCATAATATGATAACAATTAAATAAATAAATTTTTATAGGGAAAAGTAATTATTTTCGCGTGTGAAAATTTTTAAATCACAATCGAACCGCTATTTGAACTAATATTTAATAATTTACAACTTGTATACTATTTCTTGAAAAAAGACTTCTCGAAAGAAAAAAAAATATATCATATTCAGTTGACGTAATTCAAATATAATGCTAACCAAAACAATTACTTCTCTTTAAAGTTATACGTTTTGAAAAACATGACTCTGGTGTTCAACGTGGAAGTTTTTACTTAAAATTACAAATTAAATATTAATGTCTTGTACCACATATTAGAATAACAAAAATAGCTTTTCCTCATTTCCCAATATGGTGTACAACACATATATACACTCCATGCATTAATTATAAAATAGTTAATTATCTATTTTCAATTTTAAATAATAACAGAGAAAAAGAAAATTTTCAGTTTTAAAAACGGCTCATAAATATACAGTATTATTATTTATTCGAACAAAATGAACGGCCTAGTTTTGCAAGGTATTATTTATACATTATTTTGTTGATACTTCATATAATACGGACGTATATAAAATATCATCCTTTTAAAGAGTGTTATTATTTAAAAGAGTGAAAGTAATAACCGTAAATTTAACGAGTGACCAACACAAATCGATGCACAAATTTAGCTTTGGCAAACCAATCTAACGAGCCATTAGAAAGTGGTATTTACATAAGTGATTCTTAAAATTATTCAAACATCAGAAATTATTTAATAACAATTTTAGAATCTAAATTTATTTACTCATTTTAAATCTAATTAGGATCAGAAAGCTTAAATAATTAATTAGTTATATATATATAAAGTTTCATACCTAATAAACGTCCGAAAATATTGTATTCGCTGAACTCATATTGTAAATAATTTGGTATTTGATTAATAAATTTAATAATAAAGATTCAGTGCCACGTAACTCGAGAGGCAAGTTCTGCACTGGCGAATAAGAATTTGAGTTCGTCTTTTCCGCGTAAACTGGAAAAATGCTACTCGTTGCGAGCCCTAATGACATTGATAAAACTTAAAACGAGAGCTTTTCGAACGATTGCAAAAAGTTAATGAAATATTATCAGAGGCTCGCAATAATTCCGAGAACGAACGGCAAACTAGGATTCGAGATAATTCAGCCTCGAGTGCGCGGAGTAAAGTAAGTTTCATTCTTCGAAAGTCAAAAGATGCGACCCCGATTATTCCTTCTGTAAATCAAAGCGAAGTTTGAGGTCGAAGGAAGCGGAAAGCAACTCGAAAATGGATGCAACGCGCTCAGGTGAAAGAAGGACGGCCGACGGCCGACGCCCGACGCCCAGAAGCTGGACCGAGGGCCACCGACAAGTGCTGTCTGATTGCACCCGGGCGTGTAACGGCTTTTCTTTTTACTCGAGCCGCCGTAGTTAGAGGTACGCCTGTATAGGTGCTTACGTAATTGATTTCTGGAGGCGAGGCCACGAATACGCGACTCGAATATGTTTACCGCGTCTCTACGTGGACGACGTAGACGCGCAGCCCTTCTCGATCCTTCCAGGCTTCTTTCTCCGGCATAGCGTGTCTCTCCACTTGTGCCAGGGCATAAATTTTGAGCCGCACTTGTTCCGCCTCATTCCGATTAAACCCGATTCTTGTTTTCCAGCTTGAGAGACGATTTCGAACAACGTCCGTTCCGTATCGATTTTGTCAACGCGATGCCGCTGCTTAGTTCCTGGAACGGCCGATCTGAATTTAAAAATTATCCAAGCCTTTGAACTATGAAACGCGTTTGAACTTTTGCGCGCCGGTTCCTTAAAGCGGACAACTTCGAAATTCAGAGTTCAGAAACCGAGGAGTTTCCTCGGTTTTAGAAAATATTTAAATTTATTTAGAAGAAGAAAGTTTTAATTATTCCTATTCTTTATTAGGCGACACGTACTCATTGTAATCTCAACGTAATCGCGTTGTATTTGCATACCATTTTTTAATTTAACTATTACTCTCTGCTGCATTTCGAGTAGAATAAAAATAAGTGTAAGAGAGTTCGCTTTGATATGACTGAAAAATTAAAGAAATCATTTTTGAACGCGCAGACGCGCGTGCACGAACGCACACACGGAATAATATTTACTAATTAAGATTCAGATCGTAGTGTGTACGGTTAATATGCCTCTAAATTATAAAAATTACAAATTTCACGTCAAACAACACGAGGAGAATACAAAAGTTTCATCAACAACAAATTTTCATGGTATTCCTAGCATTGAATTTCCATTCTTTACCATAAATTTAAATTATCTTTTTGTGCGATATTTCTTTATAATATTAATAATAAATGCTTAACATCGGATGAAATACTGTCGTACATATGCGTATTTTATTTTGCGTGGCTTACTGGTCTATTTTAATTTTTTCGAGTATTTGTCTTAATAATTATACGTATAAAACGTTACCGAATACAATTTGCGAATGCGGATAACAACAATTGGTATTCGCATCGCGATACATATATATTTAAATATAATTATATCTATCATTATGTTAATTAGAAAAATGATTTATTTGTACAAGTTGCAATTTATTATTAAGTACAGCTAGAAAATTTAAAAATTATTATCTTATAGTGAACTTGGGGATATAAGTATAATAGATGATCAGTCGCCTATTTTTATTTTCTGCACGCATATCGTTAGTTGGTCAAAATTTTTCTATTAAACTTAATATTTAATAGTTAGCAAAGTATAGAGTAACCGCGACTCAAAATGTATTACAAGTCAATGGCGAAATACCTTTAGTCCAACGCACGCGGTAGCAGCTACTTTTACAACAAATTTTAACCGACCAATCGCTCCTTAAGAAAATACGGGCCAAAATTTCAAGAATTTAAAAACACTCAATATGATTTCTACCGATAATATGCCGATAATAAATAATAATGCCATCTTAGCAAAATTCATTACGATTCTTGCATCGTTCCTAGCAGAAGTGTCGTTCAGAATAATATGTTGTCTTATAGTCGGACATGCACCGAGAGCAGGTAATCCCTTCGTTATTCGAGAAACAAAGAAGACCGTATTACAGTCTAATGTACTTTCCGCACACGCGCACGAGCCCGCTCGCGCATGTACATATTCGTGAATCTGTGAATGTGCACAATTGTACGTTACACTAATAAAGCGTGATCCGGAATATTAATAAAGAATAACACATTACGAACACTGAAAATTTCAACAGTGCCACCGAGATTTCAACAACTTTGCGCAGCAAGAGAAAAATAATATAATTTTACGTTTGCGAATGTTTAGCGAAAGTTAGTTACTTTATAATGGGAATATTGTATATGTGTGGTATCGCTTCTCGATAAATTCTTGGGAACACGCAAACAATGGAAGTCCGTTAAGCTTGGAGAAAAGAAAACAAAAGAAAATAGCACGAGAAGAAACAGGTCAGGAAAGCCAAAGTTTTTCACATAAATAAGTCTAAGTTTTTTGTTAACCATGTATATAGAAAAATTAACCTCTTAAATACGTCATCTCTCGCACACGGGCATCTTCGCACTACGTAACGATATTTACATATATCATTAAGGATTATTATATTATCCTCGACTGGGAAGATTGAGAAGATCGAGGGACGGCCCTACGACTCATTTTGATTATAAACTCGAAAATTGGATTAAGTCGTAGATTGTGTATGTATAGTTGTATTAGATGTTAGATAAAGAAAGGGGCACTGGGAAAAATACTTTATAAGAGAGGAGAGGCTTCTAGAAGACGCGAGAATGAAGTACACGAGAATTTGGGGTAGAATTCTGAAATATAGAACACATAAGACAAGATTTTAGTGCATTAAAGTGTTGTTTATTTATCAAATTGGGTTTATATCGATCTTATAGTATAGTTGTCTAAAGTTGCTACAAATGTGTATTTTACAAAATGTACTGTCTTCAATTTTACAGGACTGATAAAAAGCTTCATCCTTGTACTAATCGCTCTGAATGTTAGAAGTGCTATTGGCAATACTGATTATAAATATTTTGTCGGTATCGTAAATTCGCGACTGGCAAAGTACTAATGCTCGACCTCGAGCAATCGCAAATTTCCCGTGTGGAATTCTCTTTGTTATTAGACTGATAAAAGAGAAATAGGCACTTAACTAAAAACAATGAATAAATTGTCGTTCTTAATCGAGGACTGTGAAATGTCGAATGTAGTCGAAGTTTTAATAAACCATAAGTGCAGCTTCAAAATACAAGGAAGGAGACGGGCGTCTGACCAGATATATCTATACTCTACTTCGACTTACAATAATGCGCTTGCCTGAATATGATTTTCTGAATTTTCAATGTGTTTCTTGGAAATGGAATTTTCATTTTAAATATTTTTTATTTATGCTAGTTCATTAAAAAGTTTCCTCGAGCAAGTTTGAGACAGAAAACTTGACCTATTGTCGTGCGTCCGACGAATGTTTCTTTTTAATTTTGTTTTTAACAAATTAAGCAAAAAAAGAGAAAGAGAGCGACTATTTTACGGTATCGACTGGTTATCGTATCCGTCGAACGATGATTTTTACAGTGTAAAAATAACAGCGTACACGTACGGTAACGTATACATACCCATTTGGGCTTTGCTTCTGTCATATCACGTAGAAAGTAAGTAATAACGTAAGAAAAAAGGGAGAGCATGTTTACACACACAGACATTTAGAAATGTGTTAAGAAAGCGGGGGAACGAGAGAAGGTATGACGCAAAATCCAATAGGAAGAGGTTTTCGTGCGAGTGGAAAATTTTCCTGCGAGAATTAGCTATCGGCTTCGAATATTTATTCCGAATATTCTTGAATCGCGATGAAATTCACTCGTCCTTACACCACTAAAGGGCATATACCGAGAAAGCAGTGCTTCCGCTTTTACGTAAGTGTATAAAACATGCATAGACGAATTTACGTAGCCGCGTACGCAATGCGAGCATAAATACGCAAACACATGTAAAGGCCTGTGCAAACTTTCACTCGAAGAATTTCTGCTAAGCAAGTGAGTGCCGTGACACTGCGCGACAGTAAACTATGCACCGAATCGATAATAGCGTCTAAGTGTCTAGAAATAATGAAGCACATGCAGCATTTAATTACATCTTGCTACTTTTTGCCGAACCGCGCGCGCACGCACACTCGTCCTCTTCGCCGCTGTAGGCGCGCGCGTGCCCGCACACACCCGCGCACACATACATATTCGGCCATTAAAGCTGCAATTCTGAAATTTTCTCTCCCTCGTTATTTCTCTCCTTCTTTGTCTCCTTCTTTATTTATTTGCTCTTAGTATTTTTGCAATTTATCAGCTGCGAGTTATTTTTTCCATTTCTCTCATCGCGCTACTTTTTACCTTGCGTAAATTTGAATTTCCTTCCTGTAATTCATTACTGTTTAGCTTATTTAAAAACTTTCTCTCTCCTCTTCTTGCATTCGGCATATTCGTTTATTTTTTTTCACTTTCTTCGGACAAGTTTGAAGTTTATTTTTGATAACGTTCCTTTAAACAAAAAAATATCTTTCTTTACGAGTGCCACTTACGCCTTTTATTATTTTCTATAGAAGTTCAAAGTAAATTTAAGCAAGCGAACATTTAATTATCAAAAATATGATTTTATACGATACGTGTGTGTATTAATGTGAAACCTGAGAACAGAAAGTTTGAAAAGATCGAAATTTTAAAAGATTTTAAAATTCTTTAGGAAACATTTTAACAACATTTTTGTTATGTGTTTCGAAAGACTTAACGAGAATTTAATAACAAGTTTATTACCTATAATCTTTCCAAGTAATTTCAATTAAAATAATTATCAATTTTATTATACTATTTTTTATACATATTACCATCAAATATTCCGTAATAAGTTTTCTGTTTGTTATAAACCGAGTATCTCAACGGTAAAATATTTTTATTTTACAAAGTATTTTTAAATTTATTTTATTTCATAAAGTAAATTTACTGAAATCCGTTAATCATAAATCACCGCGGAGGATACAATAATTACATAATCCAATAATTAAAATAATATATATATATATATATATATATATATATGTTTATTTATATAGACATATATATACATATATACTCAGCTGTATGACGTAGGCATCGATTCTGTCAGTTGACGCATTACGTCGATGTCGAGATTCATCTTACCGTCCATTTCATGACCATTAACAGTCCTTACGTCATATTCGCGGACAAAATATAAAGGACAATTACTAAAATTTCTACGAATCTTACGAATACTTAAGTGAAAAATAAGAGCTTGTTTAAAATTTGGTAACAACAATCATTCTGGTGACCTTAGCGATATATTGCGCTGCAGAAGGAACATTGTAAAGATTGTTTCTCTTGGATTTTTTTATTACACATTACGTATAAAAGCGTACGTCCATTACATTTGATTTATTAATATTTCACGCATACATAAAACATCGCATTCCACCTTTTTTCATCCCCACGTTGTTCCGCAGAGTACCTGTCTTCTCCCTTAATCTTTTTTTCAATTTTAATGTTGAATTATATTCAAGTTCTGTAGTTTTTTCCGCCTTCATTATCAACCTTGAACTTTCATCATTCCACGGTCTTCTTGTCTCCCCGCTTATCGGATTGTCTTTTTTACAGATTTTTTTTTCTTATCGTTTCATTTGTATTTATCTCCTTCCTTTTCTTCTTTTAGTTTTAATTCGATTATGCGTTTATTGGTATTATTTTATTGGTATTACGTAGGCCATTGCGGCTTCTATGAAAGAGTTGAAACTAATTTTAGCAGTTGTTGATTCAACTTGTACCATTAACGATTAATACACACATTTATTATATTATTATATTATTAATATTCTCTTATTCGTTAAAAGTTCTAATTTAGAACATTAAGATGATTCTTGATTTTTAACGTTGAGTCAAAATATCTTAATGCATATTTCCTACTTATTAAGGAACAATCTGAAGCTTCTTTTTAAATACTCGACTAAATAAGGTAACATCTTATGCGTCAAGAAATTTAATACTTAATAATGAAACAGCGTAAAATATTTTAATAAGAAAGTATTTTAACAAAAAGTATTTTTGGCAACTTCCGAAGATAGAAAAGGAAATATTAAGGAGGTCCTGGTTATGCGATTAGTTAAAATGTTTATTAAGAAATTTTGCATTGATATGTGCACGACGGTTAAAAGTTGACGTCGCCAAAGCGCTAAATGCACGTACGTACCGATCTTAATTAAATTTGTAAAAACAATAAGGAAATCAATAGGTATTATATAATTTATTTTTGTTTACACAGTTAACATAATTATAAAATTGTTAAACGAATCAATATTAAAATTTAATGTTCGTAATGCTAGATATTAAGAATATTAACGTCCTGAAGAAATTGAGTGGGAGAGAAATATAATTAGTCGTTATGTTACATTTAATATTCGCATGTGGACAACGAGATACCGTTAACTTAAACGTGCACCTACGATCAATAATCTTCTTTCCAAGTATTTTTCCACTTACTTTTACGCGAAATTGTGCAGTTAATTTTGCAATCTAAACCCTAATCTGTCTTCTACCATTCGCTTTTATTAAGATCGAGCGTCTCGAAAAGCTATCGATATTAACTGCAAATGCATCCGAATTGTCATTGTCAATTGCCGTTACGAGTAGCATCGAATGCAACCAAGTCTACAGCTATGCCCAAGTACTAGGAGAGCATATCAAGACTCTTGTCGTTGTTCCTCCACTCTCGAGCAGAAGGTTATTCCTCGAGGAGGAAATATCGTTTTCAATTATTTCTCCGTGAAATACGCATCGCGAGCTCTCGAGCGCTGTAATTTATTAATTTTTCGTTCTTAAATACCAGCTGGCTGCTCACGCTATGCGCTCATCGGCACATACTAAATAGTGCTATAGTGCCTCACTCGATGAAGGGCCGAGGCATGCGGCGTGTACCCGCGTGGTGGACACTCGCAAGCTTATAAATGCACATATTTACAAGCGGATAAACAGATATAGTCGTGGGTGGACACGCGCATAAGATAATGCACGCTTAGGCGAGTGCGCATAAGGATAAACTTATGCGCATAAAGAGCAAGTGCACGTCGAGAAAAAGGGGCTCGAATCTACGTCTCGAGTGCACGCCTTCCTGTGCTCGTGCACACACACACACACAACACACACACTAGACTGACTCGAGTGCGCCGTTGCGGCTGCATAAGGGAAATGCAGTGCTTCACGCGAGCGGAGACGATTGCGTATGTACTTTTCTCGTTCGTCCTTTTCTCACGTCGTCGTGCTTCTCGTTACGATCGTCACGCGATCTATCAACGGATTGGATCGCCTGCCCAACGCGCGATCGCGCTACTAATGCAATTAGAGGTGGATTTGGCTCGGCCTACTTTGGCTTCTCCAACTCGGGATGTCGACTGCGCTATTTTCGCGCTCTCCTCTCTCTCTCTCCCTTTACCTGTACTCTCCTTTTGCACTTATCGTTGATTGTTCGTTTTATTCTTATTCGCGAGAAACGATAGAAATAACTCGGTGGCCTTCGTAGTCCTTGAATAGTTTTCTTCTTTTTAGTTTCTTCGAGGGCTTCGCTTGAATTGGACGCTTTTGTGTGTGTGTGTGTGTTGTGTGCATTGGTCTCGAGGTATGACCACTCGCGTGCGCGTGTGCGCTCACCTATTTTATGCGAATGTAACGTGACTCGCAAGAAAAATCTCGCAAATCTTTACTTGCCTCGCTTAATGTTACTTATCCTGCTCTGGTCAACCTGATTCTCTTGCTATGACTTTTCATTACGGAAGCATCAACAATGATACGCAAAATTCTAATTTTAAAAACTTTATGCTATTCGTGGGGCAGAATTCGCTTGAAAAGCAATTTTCTTTAAAGACACTCCTGTGCGGCTGCACGCGAAAAGGAATTTTCAGTAGAGCAAGATAATCATTGCCTTAACACGAGGAAGTAATTTTTCAGAACCCTTAAATCGAGCACTTGCAAACAATGTGACGCATGCACGAGAGCTATGGTTAAATTTTAAAGAGCTTAATTAATCGTGTGTAATTTATTTCATTCGTGTCGATATTAACGCATCTCTTGAATGTGTCCGTAACTTTGCGAAACAAAACCGAACGTACTTTTACGGTCCTAACTGTGAGTAATGAAAGGTGCGTGAGATTTCATGCTGATGCGTTGAAAGTACGACGGCATGCGATTGCAGCTAGATTCTCAAATTGTCCTTGCAACCATTATTTATGTTTACAGAATTGTCTGGCTTTGAACTAATCACTCGTTACGTTGTTATATTTACTGACTACTGCTGACACGCGTGTTACACGACTGCATATCATTTCTCTGTCTAATTTCACTCCTATAAATTACCGTGGTAGCGCTGCTTTTATCGCGTCAAGCATCTTTTTTTAGTTTCGTTCAAATTTTCGAAAGCAAATAACGTGCAAAAGGACAACTCGCCTTTAAGGTAATGAGGAAAATATGAGCGTTGCTTTTGTAACCGTACGGAAACATTATTGGAAAAGGAGAGAATCCGGGACGAAAAATAGCGTAAATTGTTCGTAAATCGCCGATAGTTGGCGTGCATAGCAAATTGCTAAAGCCGGAGGAGAAGAACAGAACAGGAACATTCGGCAGCTTCGGGTGTCGAAGTCGTTAAAGCGACTCCTGTTTGTAAAAAAGGTTTTGAAAGTAGATCTTCCCTGGCGCTTGAAAGGGCGCAGTACGTGCAAAATAGAAACGTAACTTTCAATGTAACAGTTTCGAGGTTTTTTTGCCGATACATTTTTGTTTCAAAATGACTATATCTGACATTTTTATTTCGAATGTTACTGTTGTAAATGGAGCAAAGGCAATTTCATAGCATTAAAAATAATTAGAATTATCAGCGATTAGACTTGACTACAATTAGAATCGTTGAAAAGGTCAAGAGCGAAAATCACTCGAGCCTGATAAACGAGCGAAATTAGTAAAACAACAAAATCTTATCGGAGAAAATACTTTTTTAGCGAAAGTCAAAGGTTTTCCATCATATTCACCAGGGACAGTTTTATTCAATAATGAAAACTCGCAGATTTAAAAAAATAATAACAGCTACTGCACCATTACTCGTTTATAAAACTTTAAACGCGTTTGTTAAATTAGTCTTTCAAAATTAGACACGCTAAAAAATATTAAGTCAATTTTAGTAATTTTTTAGGTTTTAATCTGACGCTAAAAAGCTTCTTTTTTATTCTAATTAGCTTTTGCATTGGAAGAGACGGGTGAAATCAAGATTAAATTTTTACTTTATATAGAATTATTTTTTAAAATTTTTCATTAAAAATCGGACGCAAATTTATTTAATAAATTTATATAGCTCGTCGTTTAATAAATAAAGTTTTCGAAATTAATTATAAATCCCACACTTTCGTTTGTTACACCTTGATTTTAATTTATCGACGTACTATGAAGTGTATATAAATGAAACAAAATTACATTTACTTCAATTTTTTTGTTATAATATTTTTCTACAGAATATCGCAAAATACGTTTCGCTTTTTTCAACTATTTTTAATTACGAGTGAAAAATTTAGTGCCTTTTACTTATTACGTCAGCTCATAGCTATGATATCATTTTAATTCAATAAATTATGTACATATTGTACGTCAACATTAAGTTCATTTTGTAATATTTATGCATAAAGGATTAAAAAAGTATAATATACAATATTATTAAGAATGTTAAGCTGAAGTGTATAAAATAATCTTCTTTTAACTGGATACTCTGCTTGTTAGCATGAAATGATTACATAATGGTCATGCTTAGATGAAAGTAAATTATATGCTTCTAAGAAAGATAAGTTTTTGTTAGAGAGTTTTAATTAAGTGCAGAGATAATTTATAATATCAGTTGAAATAGTCAAAGGATTAAATTTGTAATTTTTCTTATTTCAATTTAATTTACAAACACTTGGATGCATTAAAAAATTAGGAAAAAACTTGATTTTGACGAGCAAAATATTTAACTGCACAAGCATAAGAACTCTGGAAATATAAAAAAAAAAAATTATTTAAAACAGAGTTTCGTTAAATTAAAGCACTGATCCATAGATTCAGGATAGAATTTTTTATTTTAGCCCTTTTCGATATCTTGTATTAAAATCCATAATATAGAGAAGCAGTAACTGATCCCGTTACGCCCATGTATACTAATAATTTTGTTAAGAGCTAATGCTGCCTGAGAAGTGAATAATGATACGTCATACAAGTTTATTTGTATGTATTTTTCGACGAGAAAAACTCAATGCAGATTCACTAATTGCTTTTTATCAAGCAACTTTTTTGTACCTCCGAAATGTTGCTCGTTGCATCGAGATTAAAAATATTGGTTTGCGCCATATTGCGATGTAAACGAGCACAGTGATTTTATTAATCCCGAATGGGGGGATACGAAGATCTTAAAAAGGATAGATATGTTAATGTTAGGTGGAAAGTTAAGATAGTTGAGACGAAAGGAGGGAAAACTACTCACCTGCCCCTGTTGTCCCGACGCATGATCGGGGGTGAAAATTGAACCCCCAACCTAATAATAGGCGATTAGTCGATGACTCATCAACTTTATTGTAACTCAGTTATTCAATGTTACCTGATACAAGACATTATACATTCTCAGCATCGTACGGAAGATATTAGACAAAAGCTTACGGTGCGCCGTAGAAAATCTCTAGTTAATTAGCCTCGTAAATCCGTGTGACGGAATATCGGAGTCGAAAATGATATTTTCACTGTCTCATTGAACTGTAGAACTTTATCTATACAACTTTCATAGAAAACAATCTCATAATTTCAATCCTTCCTTTTTAATTAATATTCAAATCGTCAAACGGTCGAGCATACATTTCATAAAGTACATTTGACAGAGTTGACTCGTGCAAATAGCAAAGAAATAAATTAATTTCGACTTTCAACGTATTAAGGGCGCGCACTCGGTACATCTAAGTTTTCTCTTCGAATCATAACACAGAATTACTCGAAGAGTATGTCTCTGTTGTATGGAGTATTGATCAGGTTGCAAACTTTTCTGTGGATATTAGAACGAACACGAACCGAAGTAACTCAATTTAATATTATTACGCGGTATAAACCTATTGAAATTTACACGTTTATCAAATACTAGGCTTCTTTATGTCTTGGAAATTATATATCGATGCAAACACAATTTATGTTTATCGCCCAACCGATTCGTGAATTCGTCTTTCATTTAAATTTATTACTTGGGTCTGTCTGTTATTTCCTGGAGTATTTTTCGCATTCCATTAAATGGTAATATTAAATAATTTTAGAATTTTTAAATAAATTTACGGGATGAAAAAGCGATGCTATTGTGGCTCAACTGTGTGTGATTCATTACAAAAGCATAAATTTTCGCATATTAAAATTTCACTCTGTACATCTTACACTTACAACATCTTAGGAAAACAGTTATTTTTAATATTGTAATTTTAATTTACAAAGCTATTACAAGTAACAGTAACGATCCCTGCTTAAAATGTCTGATTATTATAATTATACAGCTACTTATTGTACAAATAGTAAATTGCACGGCGTATAATTATGAAAAATGTCCCTCGGTATTATCCAAGCAACTCTGTTACGAATTCATCAAATTATAATATACGAGTATTAGTCAAGCATGAATATGCGGGTGTTTAAGTAAAATATTTGAGTTGTGATACAGAGACAACTTTTGGTATTCGTAATGCAGACTTAAGGTAAGGAGGTAAGAAGGTAGCAAAAGTTATAAATTTAATGTTACAATAAAGGTGATTGTTTTTGCAGCGGTAGATACGGATGCGACTGGCGGTGGTGTGGGTAACGAGAAAGAAGTAAGTGAAACGATATGACGCAGGATACTGACAGACGTGCAAATGCTATTAGTAATTTTGTTATCGCTTAGAATTTGTTTATTCTTAACGGCAGGAGTGTTTCATTATGGTTTGGAGGCTTCGTTGAAAGCTTCGCGATTGCTTTGGCAGCGCTTTCGAGATAATTTCATTTCATTACCTGCACTAATTACCTGCACGGGCTTGAGATAAGCCATACTTGTCCTCTAATGTGAAAAGTATCATTTTTCTAACAATATGATAGATGTGATGTGCCAGCTGTTGAAGCAAGTCTGTGCAGAGAACAATTTTCCAACCAAAATTTTTATTCTAATACTACAAAAAGAGAGTATCGAATTGAGATCGTAAATTCGATTTACGTTTATAATAAACAGGTGCAATTTACTCAATTATTGCACCGCGAATCTTCAAATCTTTTCAACGGTTAAACAAGTACACGTGCATAAGTAGGAGATACGCCTAGTTATTGAACTCGAGTAAGCAATGGTAGCAAACAGAAATAGAAAATAAGTATGATTTTAACGTCTCGTGCTTTCGTTACGTTTCTTATTTTAACGTTGAAGGAGCTACAATTCGAAATTTGAAAACTGTAAAGGCTAATTAACTCTCTGTTGATATTATACAAGGCGTTTTAAGCTGCAACTCGTTACGCTACTTGCAATGAAAATAAAGAAAAGCACACGAACATTTCTGTTTTCCTTGCACCAAATTTCGTATTCCGCGTTTCTCTCTAAAGCATGTATTTAGTGAAAGAAGCCGTCGCTTGTCTAACCTTAATTAATACCCCGGTTAAGTATTACCACCGCGTCCAGGATGTATCCGAAGAATCAGCAATAAGGGCGGTATCTGCTGTTCCTGGATCTCTTTATTAATTGTCTCCTTGCAATCGTGCGAGTGGATATTTCAACTCGCGGCGCGATAAAACGCAACCCGGCGCTATCAAACGGAAATCTTTATCAACCAACGAGTACGAGAACTGCAGTAATGTATGATTTTTATCTTTTTTATGCTCTCATAGTCTTTTAAACTCGGTTTTAATCCTACCTTTATGTTCCGAGAAATGCGCGCTTTACGTTCTCTTGCTCTTCTTTTTTAAGAACTTTTAATTTACTTTATTCTACGCTAGGGGGTAGATATTTATTTACGATTCTCATATCTAAGAAAAATTTGACCGATGATTATGAATTTTAATAAGTTCAATACTTAAGCGGTTGCCTTTCGATTTTAAATTGTCTTAATATTTTTAATAATTTCTTCTTTACATTAACAATATTGACCGTTAATATGCAACGATATTATGGTTATACATATTTTGCTGAAGAAATTACAGAAAATGAAAGCATCGGTGACTTTCTATGCAGAAATGTAACATTAGATATGGTACGTTTCTTGAAATTATACGTTGTTAAATGTAATTTTATTTCGCATATATTCATCGATCAACTCTTTTAAATAATTCCGCCTTTTATAATAATTCATACAATAAATGTTTTACAGGCTTCGTAAAACACAATATCTATTTAATTGTAGCTTATCTTATAAAATTTATTTCAACTTTACAACATTATCAGTAAAATGGACGAAATAACACTCGTTGTAAATATATTTTTCTAATTAGCTTATAAATGAAAAAAATATATAATAAATACGTTTGTAAAAATATTTAAAAAACGTGTATTTTTTATTTATTTACACTTGTATGTGTTAAAGAACTTGTTTAAAAAAACGTTCATGTACAGAAAAGTTTAAGTTACCATTGTTAAAGTGACTTAGCAATTTTAACAGTGAAATAAAAAGCAAAAAGACGTAAAGAAGGTAGAATATTTATTTTTTATGAGCAGATATGATGTGACGGAGATGTTAAAATGACTGTAAGTGATACGACAGTAGTTGGGCGATATATACGACAGATGCCATTGATAAAAGTATCGTTAATATGCCTACAACTGCTTTTCTATGAAAACCAGAACAAAACAGAGAAATAAAGTCAGAGAGAGAGAAAAGGAAGCGTAAGGAAATATATAATTGGATCAGTCAGACATACGCTTAAGCTTAAGCTTTGCTTTACCTTAAACGTGAGCTTTCGTGCTTATTACCTTATAATCCACCAAGTTCGGACACATTTACCAAACATAAATTCCTATCCGAATGATTTATGCGGATCTTTTTATAAATTATTTCATAAGCAATTTATAAAATATTTTAATTTGAAACGCACTTCGAAACAAGTAATCCGGAAGTTTAGGGACGAAAATTGTAATGGGCTATTAAGAAACTGAGTACCCGAGTTATCTGTGACGTTAATTTGTTTTTTTTTTTATCTTCGAAAACATGTACAACGAGAAATCTTTATCGTTGCTAGATTTAATAAGACTCTACGGCATAATATAATAAAATTAATTTAGCTTAGGCTTGATAATAAAATTGAGTTCGAGTAATACCATCTTTATCTATACGACGCAAAGTTATAAAGTAATCAGATTAAGTAAAAAACAAATTCGCTTAAGGATTTCAAAATCTTAAAGTTCACAATTCAAAAGTAATTGCGCAATCTTCTTACATCAAAAATCTATTTCTTAAGTTGGAAAACAATTTTTCGCGTGCTTTTACTGTTATTGCATGCCGTAAATTTACTCGAGAGTAATTTGTTTTTTACCTTCGTTGTTTTTCATTTTGATTTTAGCCTTCCCATTCTTTTCGTACTTTCATCTTCTGCAGTATCGTTGTTCTCGTATTACCGTAACGAATTTCCTTTCTATTCACTCTTTGTCAAGTTGTTGTAAAGTTGCTTTCAGCGTGTGCTCTCAAGTATACACGCGCCCATCGAGAAAATTTCATGTTTAACTCGGATTTATTTCACGATGTGCTTTACAGTTGCCCATACAAATTATGCGCAATAATATTTATGCGTACTGGTGTTGATGCTTGTATTTTTTCACGGCAACTAAAAATGCTCAATAACCCAAAGTTTTATTCTTCGTTAGGACTACGTAAGTCGCGTCGACATTATTGTTATTCGACAAAAGTAAAAGTTAACTACGTCGGACTTTCTGGAATGTATAAATTTGATAATCTTTAATTAATGAAAAATCTTTAAACCTTCATAATTTTGGGATTTGAATTTTTTTCTTTTTTGTTTGTCTATATTATAATTTCTATTTATAAAAATGAAGAACCCGTTAATATTGGTAATTGACACAGTATTGTTATTAAGTATATCAACAATTTTTATATTACTGTGTTCGTACTTAATCAAAAACTACAATTTATTCATGCACTAGTTCATAAGTGAAATATAAAAATAACAATAACAAGTCTCTAAAAACAAGAAAACTAATATTTATGTTTAAATTATAACATTTTGTAATAATTAAAAAAATGTACTAATGTAACTTGTAATGTATGTAAATACATTGAAAATTTATTGAAAAATAAATAAAATTGTTAAATGAAGTAATTCTGATTCAGAACTTTTGTGTTTAAATGCTTGCATTTCACATAAAATATTTTTCATAGCAATGTAAAATTTTAAATTTCACATTCTTCTGAAGCACCGTCGAATTATAATTTTGATGTGTCATTGAAAGCTGCATATCAAAATGGCTACTGCAATTTTCATAACTTGTTACGAATATACTTTTTATTAGGGGTTTAATAAAATTTTAATGTAACATAAAAGGCTTGTCTCGGATGAAAAGTACAACTTTGTCAAATCTAGATCGGTTCTTTTACACGGGTTAGCGAAGAATTTATCTTAAAATTATATGAAAAAATGCACTTTCCTGGTTTTTTTTTATGTTTAATATTATGTAATTTTTTCCTACAGTTTAGATACTTTTAATCTACAATATCATGAAAATGCACTTGAAAAAGGAATTCATTTAGGAATGCAAACATATTTTTTGATTGACTAAGATAAAAAATTGAACTTGTCTTTAAATATGAAAATTTTACAATGCTTCAGTCAGTTTCTGTTTCTTAAATTGCATACATTGAAATAAATCAATATATTTTGAATGAATAAATAGTTATTTATTAAAATTAATATTAGTAGTGTTTTCATCAATGTAGAAATAAAAATTGCGCAGGTAATAAAAATAGCACTTTTCTTCTATAAATATTTAATGCAGTTGCTATATTATAGATTTTTTATCAATACAGTAGTTAAACTTTCTTATATCATCTTAAAAAATATACTCGTCACAATTATTCTAATTCAAAACTATAGATCATAGTAATGTAGAAGTAGAGAACTATTTTTCAATTTGAATTGTGCTGTAGGTAATATCGTTAACGATTATTGCAGTTCATTTAAAAATGTTTAGTTGACTTAAAACCTCGAGAATTTGTATTTTTAATCAACTAAGTAATGTCCTTTTAACTCACTTTTAAAAAATAATTATAAATTCGTTGATAGTTACTCCATTTCATTAATGGTATGGAGTTTTAAATTCTCTTAAAATGTTATCGCCAGTGACCGAAATTGTTTTCAACTAGATTATTGTATATTTTAATTATACATTAATCAAGCGAGGTTTTTCTTAATTTAATTACATTCATATGTTAAATGCACGTGTTTTTTGACGTAATGAAGAAGTTGCTTTTTATCAGAAGGTAATTACAGCTTTTAGTTTAAAGGGAAAAAAGGAAGCGTTAGCGTGGATATTAAATTACGAAAAATGTTACTTTATTGAATTATTTATGGAAGAAGCTTTTTATCTCACTTTCGTAATTAAAAGGAGTCTTTTCTATTAAACTATCTATTACTTATGACGAGTTAAATCATCTACCAACAAGCAATTTATCGAAGAAAAAACTTTTAGTAACAAACGTGTGTATTAATGGATAAGATAGGAGCAGGATTTTATTTCGGTAAGAATAATCAGAGTTTTAAATGTAAATGCATTTTGAAAGAAAGAAATTCCCTAGGAAAGTTGAACTTGGAGCTCAGCTCCGAAATTTATTTCGGCGCATTTGCATTTAAAAAAAATATTTTCCATTCTTAAAGATTAATAGTGATAATTCGAATAAAAATTCGATCATTCGCGCCTCGACCAAAGAGCAAAATTCAATTCCACGCGTAAACTAGTCGATTTATTTAAAAAAAATTTTCAATTTAAATTCAAGTTCGTATTATTTTTGTTGAAGACGGAATATTATATTTTTACAGAATTATCTCGTAAAGATTTTGTTAGCGCGTATACGAAGAGTTTATGAAATAAAGGAAATAGTTATAACGAGTGATACTTTAAAATAAAGAATAATAGAATAATATTTTAAAAATCGTAGTTTTCACTTGCTATAATAATTTATCGACCTTAAGACATTCGCAATTCAAACTTGTTGCGTGAAAAAAATAAAGTAGAATTGAAGGAGCAATGTTTAAAGTTCGTACCAGTAAAAGTGTTTGAAGCTTTAAAAATAAAATGCCCCAAAAATTGATAGATCGAATGTTCGATGATTAAGGAGTGATTAGAAAGATAAAAAGCGAGATGTTACTGCCGGACTTTTTCTTAAGCTAACATCACGAGTCCACAGTGGCGATGAAGTTTTGAATCTGTAGCTCTAACACTAATTAGCTCTTCCCTTTCTCGGCACGTACGGGGTCACCGCGTAATTAAGCTTCCTCCGCTCGCCAGGGCCAACGTTGCGTATTTTATCAAAATTTCGTCGTTTTTCGTGTGTCCCGATTAAAGGCGAGCGAGCGGGAAATCGAGCGTACAATTATCCTCCGACTAATTATTAAGTATTTTAGCGACAGGGTGTGTGTGTCCGTGATAGCGATGACCCGTGTACGTTCGATTTGATCTAAATCGTGTGCAGACGATTGGTGCACCAATTGACACGTGTAAAATAGAGGTCAAATTGAAATTTGGATGAAAAGCCGCCGATCAAATTCACGTAGAAACAATAGGGAGGTAAGCGATTTAGCGTATAATATATCGCAAAAGATTTGTAATTGAGCCGTTAAACGTTAGTTACGAAAATCAGAAAATTTTTAAATTTTTACGCAAATAATTTATCTATTTTATGTAATGGGTGCAGTATCAACGTTATTTATTTTACCGTTGATACTAAAATTCCATTTTCATTAATTTTGATGTTAAACGTGTTTAAATTGGTGGTCGAAATTAATTTTCGGTTTTATCGAACTTTTGCAGTTATGTTAATATTAACCGTCTTTGTCGTACACGGAATTGTTTATAAGTAAATTACATTTTTGTACGTTTTCCTAGATATCGCATACGAGCCACGGTTTTTTATTGCGCATTAAATTTAAACAAACTTATCCAAAAATTGGTAAATTTAAGATTTCAATTCATTTGTAATAAATAATAAATTACATCTTAAGAACAGATTTTTACTAAACATACTTACTTCAACAAATACGAAAATTCGTTAAAAATTTGTTTATATTCATAAATGTTGCAGATAAACGTCGAAAAATTAAAAATTAAAAGTCAGTTTTGAGTAATGCATTAATCGGTATTTTGGCTTAAGTGGATTTATTTGTACACTAAATAATTATTGCACGCAGCGAGATGTTTTATTTGTTGTAAATTTTCATTTATATTTCCTTATTTCAAGAGCAGTTTTTTGCGCAACTTAAAAATGCCCTTGTATCGTCGATGGCACTCGCCGTAACTGTAAATAATGTAAATATACCAGAGAAATTAAAAAGCTTCTCCAAGTAAGAAGTTCTTGAACGGAGTCCTATTTTCGGTGTTAAATTATTTGATCGCTTCTGGTACTTGATGTTTCTTAAAACGAACTTTTGTCAAAGGCATTGTGTGTTCGTGTGCGTCCGTGTAGTTGTATCTAAAGAAGCATTCGACCGGTAACTTTCGTTTATAAGAGTATACCCGCACATGCTTTGTATATCCTAAATAAGCATGTCGCTCTGTGACATTTACCATTTATTCTTGTTTATAAGTATTGTAAAGACTATAATTATGAATATGCTCGACATTTTTTAATTGCATTATTTTAATTCTATTGGACCTCACATCAATTTCGAAAGGAGTTTCTCGTGATGAAATTCTTGGCTCGCATATGACAAACATTGTTCGAACTTGTGGTTAATAATAAATAATATAAGCATTTGAGTATCGAAGCTTAATACTTAGGTGAATAAATCGATGAGCTTCAATGCCTTAGAAATTTGTCGATAAAAAGTCAGAGCATTGGCCCTTGGATAAAAAAAAAAACGAATGTAAATGTAATATCTCAAAAGAATTTTTAAAGGAAACTGGAGTAAGCTTCGTTGATTTTAATTTAAAACAGTACGTCAAGTTTTGGAGAAAAGTTCTTAGATTAAAGTTGGTAGTAACGTTTTATGAAAGTCGAGACCCATTCGAGTCAAATATCGAAAGTTATTACATCGGACATCCGCTGAACGCTGCGCCCCAGAGTCTATTACTTTAATTAGGTCGCCGGTCAAGTGCAATAGATTCTCGTCAAATCCTTATTAAGAACGCGTTTTGACGTTCTCCTGACGTGCTCATTATAAAACGTATGTAAACGTCTAACCGAGATTTACCTTTCAACGAAATTGTTTAATCAGCTCACTTTTTAAACGAACGATCACTTAAATAATTCTGACGTTGTAATTTTTGTTTCTTCAGATCAAATTAATTTGGTAAAACATTTGCTGCTTCTTATCGACTAATATACGAATTTCTTACGCAAAAAATTTGTAATTCTTTGCTTACTTTTTTAATGTATAGATTCGTGGAATTTCCCTACGGATAAAGTTATTTGTTCAAACTATTTTATTCGGTAGTAATTGAAACGTTCTTGCAAGGAGACGCTTTATCAGTGATGCTTAGAATTTGATTTTTAAGTAATTATACCTTTAATTAGTACGCATTAGAGTAAAATATATTAAGTAAATTGTGTTATTACTTATTATTTAGTTAATTGCAAGATTACGTAAAAAAAGTTTTTCAAAGTTAATTTTGTATAAATATTTCTTAACCTAATTGCATATTTAGAGTTGTTCAGGCTAAATTTTTAGTGTCATTTTAATACAAGTATAAAAAGACATAATTTTTCTAAATGTGATTAAATTTAATTTTTAAATTAATTCGAAATTTCATGTTTTAATCCGATAACTTATCACTTTGTTTGTATCAATTTATACGAATTATAAATAAAATTATATTCTGATAGGAATTTATAACATCACTTCAAATACGTTAAAGTTGTAATTAAACCAGAAATTTTACTTTAAAATACTCGTAGGCATGAACCGCTTTAGGTAAAAATTCCGTGGTGTTCTTAAATGAAGACGCCGATGCCAATGCAATTTAAATTAAATTATTTTGTTTACAACGTAATTGTTAGCGAAACCACAACGCGGACAGCAAGTCGATTAAAAAAAAAAAATGATTACGAGTTCTATTTAGGATTGAAAAGGATGAGAAAGGCGTTAACCAAAATTATAAAGTGGATTGCCGGTGAGAGCACTTGGATTCAGCTTTCCAAATAGAAAAATAAAGAAAGATACTTTTCCGCTCTTTACAACCTGAAATCACAATTAACTCGAATGAAATAAAGCTCCGGGAGTTTTCCGTTTTTCTTGGCTCGTTATCCTTATCGTGCAAAAGTTTACGTTCACACCTCACACGAGCGCAGGAATCTGAACTACCACGAATTCACCACGTCTCGCCTTTATGTGCATATTCTAGCAGTAATTATAAGCTAACAGCAGGGGTTGCATTATTATGCGAAAGCTTGCACGGGTTGACGGAGATCTTATAACTGGAATGTGCGGCTTTATGACGAGATATATCCGATTAATGGGTAGACCCCTTTTATAATGTATTTTTTAAAATGCAAAGTTAGTAAAAGTTTTAAAATAAATTAACCATTTGCAGCCGTGGAAGGTTGGTGCTTATTTTTTCGTTCTTTATATTGTAAATATTGTGCAATAAATATAGATATTTGAGGTCAGGTCCGTGGTTAAAGGAATCAAGCTGAAATTCATACATTTTTATACTTATTTTAGAGTTTTAATGCATAAAATTTATCAGTTTCGAATCAAGAAATATACAACAAATATGCTACGCCAGTCTCAATTGCTATACAACTTTACGTTTGACGAAATAAATCTATTTTGTTTATTATAATGTGCACTTAATAATCGAGTTGAATTAGCCGTACTTTAAATTATAAATGAAATTATAAATTTAAATTAATATTTTCAGACTTGACAAAAGTTTAATTATCTAGAAAAATTAACGTTATGTGATATTTCGCATTATAAGATTAAAGATTGATTAGCACTTAATAAATTAATAATATTGTTAGATTATAATTATATTATAATTTATAATATCAAATTAAACTATTGGTATTATTTAAAGGTTTGAAAGCTTCACTTCGAGGAATAATGAGAAGGATTATTGCAAATTTCATAATCATCGTTGTATTTAATTCATCTTATACACGCAATAACTCCACGTGGTGAATAATTTTATTTTAAATCCAAGTATTTGAACTCTCTTGTGTAAAATATACCAAATAAAACTATTTCATTTTACGTTCATAATAAAATTGACACTTATACGACAGCTTTGGTGCCGCAGCGAGTTATCGATGAAAACACTCTTTACAAAAATAGTAGTAAACATTACAGTGGATAACCAAACAGGACGGGTGGCCTATTTTTGTTTTATATTAATCAAAGCCTAAATTAATATAAGGCTGATGAACGCCGCTAATGATCATTGCGAGATCAGCACTGCTATTAGTGTCCAAAGTGTGTTAGCTGTGAATATCGAACAGATTTATTGGTTTTGCTTTGAAATTTGGCGAATTTCTCGCAATTGAAAAATAAAAGCTGCGAAAAAATGATGTGGGAGATGTTGATTTATAAAATAGCCGAATTAAGCGTAAAATACTTCATCGTTATAAATTAAAGTCTGTAAATCCTTAAAGCGCGAATATAGAAAACCGAACAATTTTCTTTTATAATAATCACACTGTGAAGATATTGTTTTAGACGATTAAAGGTTTTTTTTTTAAATAATTAAAATTTAGTAAAACAGTATTCAGAAAGGACACTTGATTTTACTTGGTGAACTAGCTTATATAGATTTATTTCCCTTTAGACCCTCGAACGTTAAATTTTTCTCGAACCCTTATACTTCTCGTTCGTATTCTTCGTCACAAAAAAATTCTCGCGCAGCCTGACGATTCATCGATTGGTGTCGACTTGTTTTGAGCAATAAATCTAGTTACCTACCTCTCGGAAAAGTACATTTCGCAATCATCATATGCCTCCAGTTTTTCGGAAGAAGTTCTCCATTATTAATCGTTAAAATCCACTTCCCGCTCTCGCACGCGAAAAACATCGTAAGTATTTTGCAATGCAAGCGCCTCTGACAGAGAATGTAACCTGCGGAATTTATATTATTCGTTAAACACTTGCGCTACCTATTACATTAAATATTTAAAAAACTTCCTTTTTTCGATCGTTCTCTTATAATTTAAAAAAATTTTTTACGTAGTTGACTCTCTTTATTTATTAAATCTCATACTAACTTAATGAATATATTTTAGTAATCGAAAACTGTGTAAACGAAGTGTTTCTTTTTAAAAAACTTTTAATTACATAGAAATAATACGATTTTGAAAGCTGATCAATTATTATCATTCGCGATGCAATCTATAAGTTTTAATCGATATGTTACCAATAACGGAAATATTAAAAAATTGAAATAAAATGGATATAAACTATTTTTTACGTTACTGTTATTTTATCGAATAAATAAAAATATAGTATAAGAAATTAAAAGCATTGTATACTTTTTGAGGAAATCGTGAACTAAGTACCTCGAAATTGTATTTCAAAACTTTATATTAACTATTTCATCGTCGAATGTTTGGAAGAATTACGTAGACAATTGTACATTAGAGTTGTTTCGGTTGTCCTAAAAAGAACAGTAGGACAAGCTCGAGTGTCGTTGGTTGAAGGAAAAATGGTGATGCAGCATTTCCTCGCGACGGTTTCGAATCGACATAATATTCCTTCTCGGAGGCGGACGAATGGTGGAGGTGCGAGACCTCCAACACTGGTCTTCGTAAAGTTTTGGACATCAATTACATCATACAATTCAGCGACGGTTCACTCCATTCCCTTGGCGTTCCCAAACTTGCCAACGCGTTGCTGTTCCGATGAGAGAAGTTTGGATGTGTCGATCATGCGCTGCTTATGCACGCGGAGAAAGTTAAGGTGCAAATATCAGTCGGTAAAATTTCCACCGGGAGATTTTTTGGAACCTGCGAACTTAGCCATTGTTAATAGATAATTGTTAAGATACCCTTTTTCTAAATTATCACTCGCATCTAAAATTGTAATTATATTACAGTTTGTAAAATTATATTGCAACAAATTTAGCCTTAATTACAATAGATCCGACGAAGAGCGGATTACACTAGAGTTACTTTCATATAAATAAATTCAAGTACACTATAAGATAAGTGTACCAGGATGTGTTCAGATGCATATTTTATAGAGGATAATATTATCTACATAATTCAAAGATTCATTCTGGTATTTCATACTAATGAGAATACCTTAAATACATACCCGAATATATGTATATATGCACATGCGTAACTGATAGAAATTCAGATAAACTGCATACATGCATACGAAGCTGAAATTATAAGATTAACCGAGTTTTACCAAAATATTATTCTAGAGTCTAAAAGTATTACTAAGTATAAATTTATAATATAATTTGAATACAGCGATTAGAAATAAAAGTGTAAACCCTATCGTCGAATCTTACTTTCTAATGGAATTTTTTATCGCCAGTTAGTCGCTAATATGTTTTTAAATAAATATACGGAACGTTAAAAATATTTTATCGCAAATTAAAATCTATAATGTCTAATTATAATGTCTTTGAAATAATTAAAATGTATAAAATTAACAGCAGAAGTTAAATTGATGTACGTAATTTTCTACGTTTAATTCGTAAAGATAAATATTTTTTACTCTTTACACTTGTGGTTGCGCATGTATGAAAATCACGAGTATTTCTTACGCTTGTAAAATTAACTGAAATGTGTAGCATCGTTCAAGTGGTTATCGAAACCACGAAAGAATTACGTTTAGAAAAGTAAAAATTTGCCAATATTTTTATTAAGTAGTGATAAAAATTTGAATGGAGTACCTATAATAATTAAAAAGGGCAAACTAATCAAAATTCACCGAAAAGTCTGTTCCTAGATTTAAAAGGGCTTTTTTCAGATTCGGGAAAAATTGACATTTTTATCGAAGTCTGCGTTAGTTTACGAGCTAAAATTTAATTTAACGAAAACACAGTAAAGTTTTTTAGGTGCAATTTAGACCGCATTATATTCCCCGTGGAATACGCGAGGAGCAGCGAAGATATCATTTCCTTCATTCCCGGGGAGGGGGAACGATGGTCGGCCGCGTATGGCACAATTCGCAGACCACGTTGCGAATGATCCATCAAAAGTGATCGCGCAAGCGCCGCGTAGGTGCGCTGCACCAGGTGCTTTGGGAAGACAATTTTGTGGCGCGCTTGGCTACTTGGCATTCACTACTTCAGTGGCTTATTTGAAGTGTAAAGCGCATCGAAGAAATAAAGAAGGGGTTCTGATAATATCAGGCCGTGATTATTGAAATAAAAAGACTTTAGTGGAAGGTTGCGCTTTAAGTTAATATTCATTCTTCCTATGCGTATTGAAAGTCAACTTTTAATAAGATTTACTTGTTCCATTCTATTGTAAAATGAATACTTCGTAAAAATTTTATTGGTGTTAAATTATTTGAGTGCACAGAAGGTATATTATTTCTCAACTTGTGTCGCTTTTACTCGACAAAATTGATTAAACATATTCTATTGTTCTATTTTAATATTTGCGAATTTCGTAATTTTGAGTTTATAAACGAGTGTTATAAATTAAAAGGGTTTTCGTGTGATTTATAAACAATCAATTTTATAAAATTTGCCGAATCGAGAGAGTCGAACTTTATTTATTTCGGAATTTTTTAATATTACTTAAGACTACAATTAATATTTTTAATTATTACGTTCCCTTGGTAATTTTATAGGTATTTTATAAATTTGAAATAAACAAGTGACTCCAAAATATCTTGCAATAAACGAATAAAATACTTTCCTCGATCGTTTACTTTCGACGGACAAAATGTTGATCGGTCCTAAAATATTGATGTGCATTTAATATTTATTCATAATGCACTGATTATCAAGCATCTACATTAAATAAATATAAAATTCGTTATTCGTAAAGGCAGAATATGATTCGTTTGTATAAAGAAACGTGTTCACTCTTTGTAGTTTTGTGTACTTAACCTACATTGTGTGGAAAATTAGTCACTACACGCAATCAAACATCGTGACTTGAGTTTAACCATATCAAAGAAAATTAAATTTCTTGATTACGTTCTATGTGCAGATACTCAATTAAGATTATTATTTAAATAAATAATAAACGTAGCATATATAACTGGAATAAGTTAAAAGTATTATACTTATAAAAACGTACACATTTTAATTCGGTTAAAGTCGGATACTTATCTTCCTTTGAAGTTTTGTTTATTTATCAGTAAACGAGAATAGAAAATTAATTATTCTTAATATTTATGAATTTATAATAGAAATTCAATCTAAATGCAAAATTTGAAAACGGAAATCAATTTTTGGCGGTAATAAAATTTTACAACGATAAATTATCTCTTACTACATCATCATTTTCATTTAATGTTACTTTTAGATTTAAAATTTAATACCAAAATTTTTGATGAATTTTGGTACACGTTTTAGATTTCTAAACTCGACAATTATGCCACAAAAACTGAAAAATCTACATTTACTTTCAGCGCTCGAATTATATATTGTTTACCGATATACTCTCATATTATTTATCAGGAAATTTTTTATTAATTCTGTTAATTGTCATTAATAACCTTTATAATAATCATGAGAATTGTGAAAGTTTCTTATACCACAAATTAGTTTACAATATTGTGAAACCTTATTTTATTCGAGGATCATACTAACGAGCTGGCTAATTAAAATATTTTTTACATCAAACTGTGCTCTTATTACAATAGAATTAAGTGCTTTATTAAAAACTTAAATTGCATCGATAAGGCTAAAGAAATAAATTTAAGGTGAATAAACGATTGGTAATTTTTTAGAATACACCATGATGAATTATTTTTCAACTTTGAATTATAAAAGTTTATAAAAGAATATTTGATTAATTTAAACACTTGAAAGAAATAGACCAATAAGTTTAAAATAACTCATTAAATATATATTTCCCGAGAAAGGCTGAACATCAGTTTTGCGAGGAAAGATCTCGTTTCAAAATCTCATTGCGAATGTACACGTCACTCCGAAGAGATTATGTAAAATACATATAATTCTTGGTTAATTGAGACGAGCCGAAACGCTGGCAGCCCCCAAGCAAATCCCTCGCGAGCTTGGCACGATCCACTCAATTTCAAGTAATTTTGTGCGTAAACAATGGACCACTCAGGCCAAGCATTTTCCATCTTTTCTCTCGCTCCCCCAAGCATGGAAGAAAAAGTATCATTATCGTGCACAATAGTACGTATTCCTTTTATATCGAGCGTCATGCACCGTAAATAAAGAGAGAGAGAGAGAGACGCAAATAGAGAAACACGTCGACCTTTCAAAAGTACATAACGGAGGACTGGCGACGCACGCGAACGCAAACGCGAGCGCGAGCGCGAGTGAAGGACCCTAGAAAAGCGATTTTCCTCTTCCGTCATCGCTTCTGGAGACTTTCACCGTTCCGCGTTGTAACGTGTCCTCTTCCGTCATTTCGTTTGGACTCGCTGCGCATGCCTCGACTCGCCTACGAAATCAAAGATAAGAAAACGCACGTTTTACCGAAGCAACGTTTTTTCACAATATTACAATACTGTGGGAAAATTGCCGCTTTAAATTTACTTCGAAGAAAACATTATCGAAACGAATTCGGTATTGCGCGCCTCTGCAACATTCGTTTTTTATTTGCCGAACGCGGTACCTGGAACATGTGATGATGCGTTGCCGATTTTGCTCCAATCAGCTCTTCGCTCATTCGTTGCCGAAAAGAAAATTTCCTTAAAAGATACTTGTATTTGGATTCGGTCGACTTCAATTTTGCTTTTGAAAATTGTAGATACAATCGATTGTAAGCCAGTTTTTCCGACTTTATAGCTTACATATTTGCAATTACGTTAATTTATGATAAAACTACTGTACAATCTGCATAAATTATAAAGTTAATCCACATCGATTTAACTGACATACACCAGCTCTCGGTTGAATGATCTGCAGCTCCGCAAATATGGTCGCGGTTAGAAAATCAGTTATTTCCTATTCTGTATGTGTAAGAAAAAACATCTATTTTATGTATGTCTGTTTTCAATAAATGGAACAAATGGATTCTTTGATGTAAGTGATTGCAGAAGCAGACATCCAACAACATACAATACCAGTACATTTGTTTACTCACTCTTAACTTACGTTGCAAAGAAGTAAGTTAATCCTTGAAAATCCTATTCGTATCGATGAATATTTTCCAAATTGTCAGAATAATTAACCGGTGTAATTTATTACGTTTAAAACATTATCGCAAGCTTAACACTATTGTGTTTGTAATTCGAAAGCGATTGAACATTCTTGTAACCAGCTTTAGATCAAATTTTGAAAAAAGTAAGTAAAACCTCGCGGAAGAAATTACAGCAAGTGTAATTCATTAATTTTCAGGTTATTTCAAACGTAACAGGTAGATTTTTTAACGACGAACTTTAAGTGAAAAGGGAAAAATGGCATTGTTACTTAAATCATTAGAGTATATGTAATAAATCCTTGCATCATAATGGATCGAATATAAAGAATCTTTGAAGTTTGCACTCGCACATATAATTATGTGCTAAATAAAGAAAGAGAATAACATTTATATAGGAATGCATTTACAGCAAAGTTTAAAAATATTTTAAACTCAATTAAATTGTAACGATTGTAATGTTTTAAGCATTCAATGTAACTTGATCGAAGATTGTAAAAATAATACTCTGCATATATGTACAAATAAATTAAATAAATAAAAGGAAGAAAATTGAAGCTTAGAGCATAGTGATAAATTTTATTTCATTCGGTTCAACTTTATTTTACAAATTCATTCGGAAACTGAAGTAACGCACTCCGTACAATCGAGTATACACGTTTGGGTAAAAAACATTTTCAATTCTTATGCACATTTACTTCACCAGTAATTTGAAAAAAATACAGCTATACTTAAAAGTTCCTTTAGTTATTAGTTGTCAACCCCATTTCCGGCGTTTGTTTTTCTATTTGAATTTATGATTAGGTAGTGTCGTCTTTGCAATGTATACTAGTCGTACGCCGGCCGTCGCTGATGGAAACCACTTTAAAGTAGGAAAAATAAGAAGATGAAAAACGACTTACATATGTTTAGTTTTACATTCAGTTTTCGTTTTAGATTTAATCATTATTATAAATTTTAGCAATGATATTCTTTTATCATACGGTAATTTTTCTTTGCGACATTTGTAACGGATAATGTATAATATAATTCTCGATAATTTTTTTCAGTCGTTCTTATCTTGATTGTAAGCGGTAATACACTTAATGTTTTATATTTTTTTAAAAATTCAATTATAACGACATAGATTTTGGTGTTATTTCCATTACACGTTTTTTTTTATAGAAAATAGAAATAATTATAAGTATACGTATGTGTGTAAAAATAAAAATCGTCTGTTGCATAGTTTAACATCTTTTTGTTGTGATACGTATTCATTGTAATAAAAATAAATAGTTGAGAATAAAAGATAAAATTCAGGACAAATTCAAGAATCAATCGCATTATAAAGCCTGGCACTACTAATTTCAATACAATCATGATAATTACGTCGTCAAAATTGCGGTAGTTAGTCGTTATTTACATGTCTCGCGCCTTCTGTACATGAAATTAAACGAACGGCTTTTAGGATAATCGATAAAACGTTACTGAATCAATAAATTGGGATAAATGCTACTGTAATAAAAACTCTTTTCTAGTTTATTGTGAATTTATTAAATTTATCATAGAAATTATCAAAAGCATTTGTTTCTGTAAAGCTGACGCAGGAGTTAGACATTTAATTGTTAAGTTTAATAATGTATTAGTACTTGCAGCACTTGGTTCTTTCAAGTTTTTATAAGCCAATATATATCTTCCATATGATTTACAGGAAAAAAGTAATAGTGCTTTAGCAGCATCAACTTACGAGAATTCAATTTTTGCAAAAAATTTCATTCCATTCGCAAGCAAATTTTCTTACAGCTTTAATTATTTTATTTTGAAAAGAAATCATAAATCATGATTTTGTCTCGCATCATAATTTTGACGCAAAGAATTACGCGCCGCTAGTTTTTAATCGTTTTCAAATTCAATAATGCGTGTACCCGTAAATTGTCTTGCTGATATATTTTAGGAAGCGGCGAAGTCTTAAACGACTTGATAAATCGATTAGATTCCAAGGAAAAAAATTTTTATTAAAAGATAACAATATTTGACTACTCTTGAACGATAAGGTTCTCAAACTTCACCTTGCCCACGTGGGGCACAGGCTTGCACAGTCTCCGACCTGACGCTATACTCTCTCTTCCAAGAACAGCATCTACTGCCGATGGTAAAAAATGGAAGGGGAGGCGAAACATACAACCGAAGTGCTGCTGTTTTTCTGAAACGCTGTAACGTCGGACAACGTCAACGTGGGGTGTTTCGCATTCCAGGTTTGGGATGATGGGAGAGTTCAAGGCGTCAGTGCGCAACGTCTATCTCAAGGTCTCTTCGAGAAAAAGAGAACTCGTAATAGAATAAATAATTAATGTCTGCGCGAGTAAATTAAAAATAATTCATTGTTGCGGACGTGACATAATTGCGATTATGATGCGAGTCATCCTTTACAGAATAAGGAATGATAAAATATCCGAATTTCGGCTCACGACCATGGAAATCCGCTTTTTTAACTCATTCCGTGGAATATTCTTTTATTCTTCATTACGTAATAATATATTAAATTCGAATATTTATCTGCACGTATACTAATATTTATTTGCAACAAACACTTTTTAGATTTTATTTAACGAAGAATTAGTCATTTTAGGTCGAACAACAACTCGATTCTATTTAAGATTGATGTAAAATAAAATCAAAGCGTCGGAATCTGAATTATCTGTTTGAAATTATGATTCATAATTAAACACTTTAAAAAATATATATACACAATCTAAGTTATCGAGTATTGCTCGTCACTCTACTCGTCCCTTTGACGAAATAAGTTTTAATAAACATTGCAATAATCGAGGTATCCGCGAAAATGGAATGTACGTTTTTATTTCCATACGCATAAAATAGAAACTGTCCCTAAAATTAATTGTAAAATATAGATCTTAATTAATTCTATGTGTTATACAATGCTATGGAACGTACCGATATGAAAATTATATTAAGGAAGGAGAATTTTTTGTTGGTCGAATGATCTGCAGCTCCGTAAATATGGTCGCGTTTAGAAAATCAGTTATTTTCGATTATGTGATGACAGATTTTTCAATTCTAAAGATTCTTTTTCTTCTTCAATATTAAGAAAATGGAATTTTTGACGAACACAGACGAACAGTTGTGGAAATATTAACATTCGTGAAAAAATAAGTTCTTTTACGTTTAACAGTGACATCATTTCAAATTTACCATTCGACCTATTGGTCACGTTCAGTGGAAGTTACGGTAATGGACAAAATGAATATATTCGTTGATTGTTTATACATTTTGTCAAAGTAACAAGATTTAGCAGAGGGTAGTTATTACGCGAGCGATCCATTATAAAGTTTGGAAACTGATAAATGCCATTCACGAGTTTGTATAGGTTTCTTGGAGGACTTATTATTTAAATGTGCAAATTATTAGATGTACAATGTTGGAATAGTTTGTCTTCCTTTTTACTGTTTGAATAGCTGCAGAGAAAGACAGACAGAGTTATCACGGTGCAGCTTTAACTTCAATGTAGTATTTGCACAGATACATTGCACGCGAGAATATAAATTCACTTAGAGAGTGTCTCAGTTGTTATCACTTGCATAAAAGTTAGTTATTAATCTATAGTTCATTACACGTATACAAGTGTGTAAATAGCTTAAGATAATTTTGAACTTTAACGAGGATAAGTTTTGTCGACTTATATGCAAATGTAATAAAAACGTCAATTACAAAAAAAATTAAACAAATTGTTAAGCTAGAAATAAAAGCTTTTAATTGTATTAAAATTACTATCAGTTCAAGATTTGAGTTAATCATTTTTAAGCAACGATGTGAGCACTTTTACGATAGCATTTTTATTGGTTATGGAATAATACGAGTATTTCATTGTTATAAGAATTGTTACACCAATTTATTTTTAAAATTCAATATTCTGTTTCATTTCCAATGTCATAATTTGTAAGATTTAAAATATGAAAATTGTATGCGGATTGTTATAATTTATTGGTCAAAATTAGTGGATTTATTAAACAATTTTGTTGAAAAAAATTTAATAGTAAATTTCGAAGAAAAATTACGTGGTAAAAATTTTATAACGAAAAGACTAAGATCTTTTGAAATGTTAAATTTTGAAACCAGTTTACTTTGTAATTTAAAAGAACAATTATGCGTATGTGAAATGTGTTAGAATAATTTGTTGATCAAAAATTTAAAAATATTAAATAAAGATCGTATTTCAAATAAATTTAGTTTATAGAAGTGTAATCGTAATTCTTAATTAACGTGATTTATTTAATTGTCAATATCATCAGATGTTAGATGACATTAGATAGTTGGAGTGGCTAGATTAATTGGATTAATAGATGATAGTCGCACTCGTATGTCTCCAAAGTTAATTGTATTAAATATATTTGTGTTATAAATAATTTCAGCCTTGTAAATAATATAATCAATGTTTTAAAATATGTAAATTTCATTGAACTATGATGTTCATTTTTCACAATTGGTTTATGATGCACAACAAATGCACAAATGAGACTGATTGGACTGAAGAGACACGTGTATCGTTTATCATTTAAACACCTAAATAATTTTTAATTACAAAATTCTTCTTGTCGATTCTCACTAAGATTATATAATTTTTGGAAATGCGAATGTGAAATAATGTATAAGATAATTATCTGTTTTTCATATTAGAAAATCTACGTGGAGATTTTAGAATATATATATATATATAATATAGTAGGTGAATAAACTGAAACTAGAATTGTTGTACTGCTCAAGTCCAGTAGTATATACATAATTAGAAATTTTTGCAATTAATTTAAACGCACCGTATTTGTCTTGCATAAAATGAAAAATTTGTGTACCGGTGTAAGGTTCGTCTATGATTTATTGTCAAAAAAACCTTATTTACGCGTGAAAAATATATTAGCGAAAGGATGTTTCTAATTTTAATAACGTGGCGCAAATCCCGAATTTCCGGTTACATTCAAATTCCGAATGAAATGCAACCAAGTCATTCGAGCAGATTAATAGCGTAAGTTAAGTTTGTAATTTATCGAATGTTTTTGTCACAGGCTTGCACGTACAGGTCGAACGAGGACTTTCGAGGCTGGTGTTTTACTATTTGACGCCTCGGAAAGTGCACAGTCCATCTTGGAAGCAAATTCTTTTCTAGACTCTAGATTTCTCGATAGCACTCGAGCAGTGCTACAAGTCCATAGCAGTAATCCAGAAAAAATCTTAATTTTCAATTAGCACTCTACTGACCGAAAAAGCGAAACGAATCACTGCGAGAACAAGAAAATAGGTATGAAAGTTGGGTAGACGGTGCGTACATAGCCGGCGAGCACCGAAACGACAATGCGATCGCTGCGGCTTTCCAGAACGGAACGTAAGTTTCTCGTTTCCTACTTTTTAATTAGGCTTGACGATGATAAGTTCTTCCGACTTTAATTGTCTGCCGGAGAGAGACACACAGTGAGAGAGAGAGAGAGAGAGAGAGGGGGAGGGGAGGGGAATTAAACATGTCAATGCTCCGGTACTAAAACAGCGATCAAATGATAATCGAAATTTCAATTCTCGTAACTTAGTAAATTCGGTTCAAAAATGCTCTCTTAGCAAGAACTTAAAATTTTTTAATATTTTATTGAATAATAAGGCATATTTATGATCTGTTGACATTTTAAACATTGCTTACCTGAAAATTTATATAATTTTTCGCATTAAACATAAAATTATGAGTTGAATTTTGTATTCAGTTTACAAGTATAATGAATTCGAGCGCTTAGAAGAGCAGTTTTACATTAACGAATAGAGAAGGTAGAAGTTATGCGCATATTTCTAATTTTATTTAAAAGTACAGAATTTATTATTAAACGAGCCGCTTGTTTTTCTAATAATATATTATTGTTCTAATAATATGTAATTCTTTATAATAATTTTTATAATAACGTGGAAGGTTTTCGTCTTGCTTGTTTGCTTGTGTAGCAAATTAGTTGGAAAAATTATTATACAGAGGCTTAGAATTAAAATTTTTTTAGAGGAGAAATTGTTTAAGAATTTTTTTAAAGCAGATAATATTTTTAAGAAAATAATGACGAGTTGCTTTACGTGTATAAATCTAAATTTTTATATTTTTGGTACAGATTATTTGTGACAATTTTTTAAATTATCAGCATTAATTTTCAATATTTTTGGAATAATTCACTAGTTTCTTACGGATAATAATAAATATTTATATAATATTTAAATTCGTTTACTTTCTAGGTTGCCTTTTTTATTTGGATTACATTTACATAAATATTCATTAGCTTATTATACAAACCATTGTATCAAATTTTTCTTCTTTTTAATAATGATACTAATGAGCACAAGGAGATTATGTTAAAAAACTTTTTTACCGACATTTAATCGTAATATTAGTTATTTAATTTATAATTGTTTAAAACGCTAGAAAATTTATCAAATACGTACAGCGTGAAAACTCTAACTGAAATATAAATTAAAGAGGGGACGGGTTTCACGAGGCTGTTGTCAAGTTTCTATTCAAAACTTAATTTTATATAATGTAGATAGTTACTTCTTGGTGATGAATATATTTATATTATATAAATGCAAATTTGTACTTATGAAATCATATTACATTATTGCTTTAATTTAATAAAATTAAGCTTACGAAAATCATATTTATTAATATATAATCCTAGGTAATGTACGAATAGCAATTTTATTTGAAAAAAGTAATTTTACTTATATTTACTCACATCAAAATTAAACTAAATTATGAAATTAGACTGTTTTTGCAATAATTTTACTTCTAACTTTTTAAAAACAGTAAATTGCAAACTTTGTTAAATTATTTATTTTTTCAATAAATTTCATAATTTTCATAATTTTAGGTAACCCGATTTACTGTTAACCAACAATGTTTAATAATTTTAATAATTTTTTAAATAAATAAAAGTAAATTTGTTTAGAATGTAACCGATATATTAATTAATTGTAATCTTGCAAGAATAAGAAAAAATTATTAATTAATTTTGACATTTTAATAAAAAAAATTGTACGATTTTATAATTTATATAAATAAAACTGCATTCGAAGAATATCTTATACAAAGTTTCTCTAATATAAATTATATTAATCTAATTGCTTGAATATATTTTCAAAATTTTTATTCAAATGTAAATGAAAAAAGTCCTGAAATTAAATTTAAATATAACAATTAAAAAAAAATTGTAATTATGTTTCCCTACCTTGTATTAAAGCTTCTACCTTCTTTTGTTCAATTTTTATTTTTCGAACGTAAAGTCACAGTTTTACTTCAGTTTGAGTATTTAGTTTGCTTATTAAAAAATCTATGCACCAAATACTTCCGACGTATTAAGAAAATAGGAAAAATAGTATGACTGTTGATAGTTACTATTGCACTATTATTGTGCCTTGTAATGTGATGTTAGTGTATCCTTGAAGCCATTTGATTTTCTGGTGGTACAAAAACCGCATGAAGAAAATGTATATTAAATGTACAACATTCGTGAAGTTTCGTAATAAGGTGTATATGTAAAGATTCATATCTAAGTAATTATGCCTTAATTATTGGTCTCTCGACACTCGCATTCGAGAAAATTGTTAAAAAAAAACTCTGAGCAAACGCGTTAAAGTATTATTATGCACACCTTATTGAATGCTTTTCTGACTTTTATAGTTTGTAAAAATATTTAAGATAAGAAAATAAACTATCAAATATTTTATCAAAATTCAATTTCCACATAATAGTCTGCTTATATACATCTTAATACATTTATATCTCTTACCATCTTCTCAATGTAATTTGAGTTATATTAAATTAAACTCTGTTAAATGTAAATCAAATTTTAGTATACAGTGCTAGCATTGTTTAATAATAAAAATTAATAAGTAATTATGTTTTAGTTACTAATAATAAATAACTAATTATAGTGCAATATTTTGAGAAAATTTCATTTGTCTTTCAAGTTGACGCAACTTTGTAGTAAATAGAAGTCTTATTTATTTTATATTAAACTATAATTGTACATGCACGTGCACAGACACACTTCAATATACAATATTGATCTATAATAAATAAGTGCAATGAGAGAGTAAATTTTATTATTAAATATAATATGTTTAAGTTGAGTATTTATTTTAAAACACACGACTTGTATTGCGCCATGAGCATCGACAACATTCGTTTTAAAAAAGAATTTCGAACTATTTGCAGTACATCATATTAAAAACAATAAAATCTTAACAATATATACAAACATTAGGGAAACTACAAACGCTTAAATGACTATTACTTAAAACTATATTCTCTCTTATGTATGGCACACAATTAATTTTGTTAACGTTCTTAATAATTATATAAAATTTTGTGCTTTATTTAGATTGTGCTTGTATTTTAATTAAAATCCAGATATAAATTATGTAAAGACTAATGTTAGTGACGTTCAATTTATTTCATGAGTAAATACTGAACTTACATTATCAATACGACTACCATTAATTGGTATCAT
This sequence comes from Platyscapa corneri, assembly GCA_018907185.1. NCBI lineage: Eukaryota > Metazoa > Arthropoda > Insecta > Hymenoptera > Agaonidae > Platyscapa > Platyscapa corneri. Next base: position 4,751,539 of record JACCHW010000024.1, on the reverse strand, counting down.
TTTTGTGTGATAACTGAACAAGAGAATTTAAAAAATTTTAAGCCATTAATTAAATTTTGACAAAATGAAAGATAATACGTAATGATACGCTCAGATGAATTTAATTACGATAATGACACATTTAAAACATAGTATCAAAAGTTATTAATTTAAAAATGAAATTAATTAATTCATTTATTTCGCATTTGCATGCAGTGGAATATACGAAATAGCAAGAAAGATTATAATCAGGAATGATCAGATTACTGAGTTATATATTGGTTATTATGGGCTCAAAAATAAATCAAAATTTACCTCAGAATTATATCTTATTTTCTTATTAAAAAAATATAATTCACTGCAATTAATGTGATTACGTCGAATATAAGAATTTGAACGGCAATTATTCAATATAATAATTATAATTCTATCATTTAGAAGCTTTGAGTGTTATTGTGTTTGTTGATATATTATTAAATAATTTGTCATTCCAGTAACTGGCTTTTCATCTCATTAAATTTAATCTCATTAAGTTAATGATAGAAATAATTTTGTTAACAGATTTTCCATCAGTATTGTAGATTTTTAAAATAATTGGAGATAAATTTAAAACATTATTATAACGTAACGCGTGTTAATTAAATCCAATAAACTTATTTCACTTCCAATGCCTACTGTTTCCTTTGGTATTTATACATTAGTTTCTTCTAATTGTTTTACAGTGTGTATTTATTTATGTATTTAAAAAATACATTCATTTTTAAATGAGTGTGTTACGAACTTCATCAACATTGTATTACAAATAGTCGACGTTAAAGGGAAATTTAGTCTTTTATCAAATTTATTATAACATCAACAAATTTGATAATCTATCTTAGATATTAATTATTTTGAATACACTGGTAAATAAAGTAATATTGTTTTCTTTTAAATTTTAATCAATTTTAATTAATTTTCTTTTGAACTAGTATTTTAAATGTTCATAAATTAAATCGTAAAATAAGTAAAATGTTAAATTAATAAATTAAAGTAATTATTAAATTGTAATATTAGTATTTATCAGTATCTAAATGCGTAATTCTCTTTTATTACACTTATATATTTTTTGGTGAAATATATTGCGATCTTTTTTTATAAATCTTTAAATAATGTTTAATATCTGGTCATTTATTCATTTTTTCCCTATGTTATTCTCAATTTTTAAATAGTTCTAATTTTCGAATAGTTTTCATTAGTAATTTTTAAATTAAATTAATTTTTCACTTTGTTTTATAGTACGCAGATTATTACAATATAATAAAGTTTATTTTAATCGATACAATAGAATAAGAATATAAAAATTTACTTGCCAAAATACTGATAAACTTATGGCGTTAAAATAAAAAATATATTACAAGAGTTTATAAAAATTTGCATTTTAAAAGTTTATTACACGATGACTATTGGTGTTTTTATACTCTAGCAAAAATCAACCAAAAACACCCACGACCGCATTATTCGATTTTGTTTTACAATTTTGTCTGCTCGATTACAGGTGCACAAAGTGACGACGTACTCCTTTGCTTGAATACGTTAACGGCGTCAACGCAAAACTCTAGAGATCGCGATCCTGATTAGAGTAGCTACTGAATTTAAAAGCCAAATAGTGAAAGTGCTAATGAAACCATAACCGAACACGAGTTAACGTGTGTTTTGAATGCTCAAAGCAATCTTTAGTCGATCGGGAATAATTTTAATACATTACCGCACAAAGAAGATGTACAGGCATGATTCGATCAAAACTATAACGTCTCAGGCTTATAATTATTTAACGATTTCTTTTTTATTCATTAAAAATTCGGTTATTAATTTAAAATCGTTAATTGCACTTGAAAGAAGAGTCGAACAGATGTTTTTGCAAACCGGACAATATCAGAGTTTTATTGTAGCGATGGTGTGTAATTTATTCTAACAAATAATTATCCAATGTAATAAATACTCAAACGACGATTGATAATTCGCGAAGGAACTCCGTAACTAAAATTAACCAATTAATGAATACATCTATAAAGACATCGCGATCCCAATTTTATTAGAAAGTTGAAAGCTTTAAATGCGTAGAGTAATGTTTTAGTCTTATAGTTTGCCTTTTAGCCTTAACCCATTGTACATTACATTATCCTGATTAGTGCAGCTCGAATATAATGATATTTGTTTTTTTCGTTATCAAAAGAAGACGCATATTTTTAAAAAAATGGATAAATTTCTTAAAATTTTTATTTCTGTTTTACAACTATTCACTTTTCAGATAATTTATTGTTCAAAATTCTGCTATCTCCTCCAAATCTTAATCCTGATAAATATTCTATGCTCCGATCAAACGCTGATTGGAGAATTTCTAATTAAGCATACTTATCGCGTGCTTAACATTTTTCCTCGAGAGGTCGTTTAATCATCATTATTTACAAAAATTGATATCATGTATTGTTCAACTTTGCCTTGAGTTTGCGAATTAACTTATAAATGAAATAAGTTAAAAATTATGCACGAATATTAATTATAAATAAAGTCGTATGTCTGTAAGGATCAATTATAGCAGGAAAATAATTTAACACTTATTGGGCTCTTACTCTTCGAATAAAATAAATGATATCAAGGGATCTAATGAATATGTGCTCGAACAAGTTTATTACAAGTAAATAAATGTATGGCTAGTATTATTGTTGTTGCAATAACTATACATTGTTTGATTTATTGGATAAACGTTAGCTCAGAAATTACAAGTATCTAATTAAAAAGAAAAACTTGAATTTTTTGACTTTAAGAATTAGATCTTTATCCTAATTATCTAATTTACCTGCGTATAACTGATAATTATTTATTTTAATCGATCACTTAGCCATGCTAGTTTAATCGTTTAATATTTATTGATTAATTTTGCGTTTTTCATTTGTTGCAAACGTTTAAAAGCTATAATTTTTTGTTATACGAAACACTGCTGATGTCTGAAAAATATATTTTTTGTAAAAAACGAGTTGATGTGCGCGTAACGCAAAGATAGGTGATTCCTGAAGAAGGCAAAGAAAAGTTTTCAACGACGAAAAAATCAGCGTTCAAGTTTGAAATTTAACTTGTAACAGGCACAGCCGTCAAAATTAGATAGCTTGCTTCTTACGCACCAACTTCCAATCATGCGACCGAGTTGCGTTGGAGTCTTTCATGGGCACAATACCAATGGCGGTAGCACAGCGGCAGCGTCGCTGATGTTGGCAGCTCTAATTAGTAAAGTTAATTCGCCTGCACGGCACTTAATTGTTTGGCGATGCGTGCGCATGTATGTGTGCCACATTGCGCTGGATTTCGATGCATTCAGAGTGGAAAGGCATTTTACGAGCGTCTCGACGAAACCGAGATTTTCGTGCTGTGAGAACAAATACCAAAAGAAAGAAAATGGGTTTTTAGATCACACACAGTGTCACTATTACACGATTGTTTTTATCCCCGATGCTACGCGACTCTTTCAAAATAACGCGCGTTTCAAGTGGTACGCACAAGTAGTAATGGTCGCGTTGAGCTGGAATTACGACTAACGATAAAGTTGCGGTTAATATTTACATAATTGATATTATAAATTTATGCAACAGATTTGCAGTTTTCGATGACTCGTAAATATTATTTGTCAATGAATAATTTATCAAATTAAAAATAATTAACGAATGCTCTTAAATTGATCTTTAACCATGAATTAATACGTTAGTATAATGGAATATTTTTGGTACAAACGTCGTCATTAGCATAACATAACGAATCACTCGGCAAAAGTTATTGTACGGGATTACATTCATATTTGTTATTTATTGCACACGTTTAGAACAGGAGCAATTGCAAACAATAATTTCTGTAGTCTCTCCATTTACACAAAAGTGGGTACTTGGAATTATTTTAGATTTTCCGTTGAAAGAAAACTTTCCTCGTGGAAGATTATTTTATGCAAATATATCTCTTAAAGGTAAGAAAAATCTTTGCTTTTCTATGTTTTGTAAAATATATTTTAATCGCTATTTTAAAATAGAAGCACTTTTTGTATAAATAAACGAAAGTTCGGTATGAAGCAAAATCAACACGTAGTCCGTACTTTTAATAGTTTTCTTATTACAATAGAATATCGTGCATCTACACTTTGAGAAAAATTAATTTCTGAACTAAAAAAGAGCCAAAACCGGCGAAGTGAAAATACTAAGTATCTTCTATATAATTTTCGATAAACTCGATGTCAATTCAACTCGTAATTTGTAATAAAGCTGAAGACTCGTCTGCTTTGTGGTTGCGAAAAGATCGATTGTTTTAATTCCAAGTCTTGGGGCGTTCCTTTGCGTAGCTTAGAAAAGTATACAGAAAATCCTAAATACAGGTTTAGGGTTGCGATTTACATTTGAATACGCCGATAGATACCAGTCGACGCATGGAAGATTGTTGCGCACGGCTGATTTTGCATAAGCTAATTTATATAATGGCCGCAAAAACAATGTAATAACAATGATTATCCGTAATTAATGTTACAACCTTTTTACATTGGGGTGTATTAATAATTCATGTAAATAACAAATAGGATAACGGAATTGAGAGAAAAATTAAAAGTAATTGTAACGCGCGATGTATCGATAATAAGAAAGTGTAAAATATTTTCCGGCACTGTTGCGCTTATTTCACACGGCAAAGGCTTTAACAACAGCTTGACTCTTTTATAATAAGAACCGAGTCGACCAATAATTTTTTCTTACACAGATTTTTACTCGGTAACTCCTCAAATAATAGTTTTAAAATGCATTTAAAAGACAGTAAGGCATTTTCACAGCACGCGGTCATATCAAAATATATCGTAATTCCAAGCTTGTTGCTTTTGTAAAATCCGATAATTCTGCATTTACCATCAAGCATTTTCCGGTTTTTTAAAATGCCACTTTAAAATGCAACATAAATTATCTACTCCTGTGTGTCGAGGCACTGAAGTATGGCGTATGAATTTGGATGCTGCACACACATTGTACTTTTACCGGGAATAAATATTACTCTACTGCAAAATATAATGGCTGATTTGTAGCAAATTGCACTCTTATTGTGCTCGTTATGCGCACGAATCGTCGCCTTACACTGGCGCGCGTGCAATCTGAATAAATTGATTATTACCGTAGATAACTATTGTAAATAATTTCGTTGGAATAGGTTCTTTAGAATATTAGCTTACGCGGCATTGTGAGTTTGGGGCTCGTGTCGATAGTAAAGAGATTATTAGGTTTAAAGCCAAATGCCAGTTGCAAAAACGTGTTTCTCTTCTGGTCTCGCGAGTCGAGGAAAGTGCCCAAACACATCCGTCGGAGGATTTAAGCCGATAGAGGAGCCTCCCTTGGAAAAAAGGACCAAAAGAATCGTTCACGAGCCGGTGCCTGACGGTTTTTAAGAAGCGAACAAAAGGGAGGAGAGATACGGTCATTCTCCCGTTGCTTTCTGCTCGAACAATGATTCATCATTGCTGAATGCTGGAAGAAAACGAAAAAAGGCTCGATAGTGGGCGGAAAGAATACACCGTGCACCGTAAATTAATTATGTGTGAGTATAACACGATAAAATTAAAACTTGACTCGAACATTGTTGTTTTCAGAGATTTCACAACTGATAGACGGATCGATCGATAAAAATCTTATCTTTCAAAGTCCAAACATTTGAATCGCATTCAATGCGTTTACTAAAATATTGCACGCCAGTGTTATTTATTACTGTCCTAACGTCCTTCTTGCGGACAATCTTTTTCCGTTAAATAATTCGATATTTTAAATAAGACATTGTGGTAATTGACCATTGCACGAATAATTTTCATTAAATGCTGTTGCGATGTAAATTGACTGCACGCATATTTAAATACTTTTTTTCGCGCTTTTTAAAAATACATTAATACGCCTTTTTAAGGAATTCGTAAGCATCAAAAGTTATAAAATAAAGTTAAAATACAAAATTTTTCATCGAACAATTTGCAGATATTTTTTTACTTGTAAATAGGCAAATACAGATACTTCGAGTTAAAGAGAATATGTTGAATACCTATTCTACATCAATTAATTTTATGCATATAATATTTTTGTGACAAGAAGGCAATTAGTTTTTAATTTATGAGTGCAAAATATTAATTGGTTAACATTTCATAAATAAAATGGTCCCAATTACAGTAATAATCAATTATAATTAGAATGGATTGAGATAACAGCACTGATTTATTAATAACTCTTATGAACTAATTCTTATTTATTGTATTATTTTATAAATTTTTAAGCGTTACTATTTATTTCTTAGATAAATCCAGTTCTCTTCTATAATTAGTAAATGCATGACTGTGGATTGTTAATTGCATTTATATTTCAACAGTGCACTTTACATTACGCCACACTTTTACACTACACTTTACGGAGTATTTCCTATTTAATATTATAAGGAGGTGATAAGAATATGTTGTAAATAAATAAATATTTTCATAAACTGAAATATATGCGCAGCTACAATAAAGCCTCTAATGTTTTTATACGATTATAATTAATTTTCATTTCGTTATAAACAGAAGCTGTTACAAAATTTTTTTATTTATAAAATAGCAATTGACACTTTATTACACTTAAATCGCATATCACAAACTTGATTGTACATTCGCTTAATTTTTCACAATATGCAATTTATTATTATGAGATTTTCAAGTAGAGTCACATGTAATTGTCGACATTTTAGAAAACCTTTTCATTCGTAATATCATTAATTAAAAAATGATATCACAATTTTCATTCGGTTTCGAAGTAACATTTCATGTAGTGATCTAAAAACAAGGTATTATCACTAAGTTATGTAATACGTTCACCAGTATCTTAAAAATTTTTTTACATTAAATAATTTAAAATTATAATACCATTTTTTATTGAATAATTATTCGAATATTAATGCGTATAAATACGATTTTTAATAAAGTAATGCTTGTGATAGGGAACTTTTAACGAGCTGCTGTTATTATGTATTTTAAAACAAAAATCAGTAGGAATGTTTTCATACAACGGCAAGTTTTCCTGAATTAATTAACGAGGATTTGAATGCATAGTAGATATGTGATCTCAAAACGACTATTATTTTTATCAGAAGTATTGTTTACATTGAAAAATTCAGAGAAGGACTTTCTCTTAATAATTGGCAAAACTTATATAGGCTAAGTTTTCCTACCGAGTTATAATTATAGTTAAAGAATGTTTTTCTACCATAGTTCATATTGACAAATTGAAATTATAATATTTTCCACAGCCATAGTTTTATATTACATTTGATATTCATTTAGTGTCAGTTTCTGTCCAAAGCTTTAACAGTAAAAGAAATGTTAAGAGTGACCGGAAGTTAAAGTGCTAATCTGTTTGATAATGCATTACAGTATCGTTCAACCGTTTGCACGAGCACTATTTTCGAATAAATTGTTGTTTTTTTTTTTTTTTTTACGATACGATACTTTCAGTTTCGATAATCCGTTGAGCAAGTTGCTAAGTAAAAGAAGCGATCAACCGTTTTACAAGTTGTAATGCAATTTTAATTACGATTCGTAGAGTCACGAGTATAAATAGGGGTAAATCATTGAGCTGTCACTTGGATTAGAATTTGGAGAGTCCGAAAAAGGAAAGCGGCTCAATATGGGAAGAACAAGGGAGTCGAATGAATATCCAAGACGACTGGGGCGCAAAGGAAGCGAGTGTACAAAGATGACGAGCCACCGGGGCAAAAACAAAGTGACTGAGCGAGAAGAGGAGTAGCCGACGGGGGGAGAGAATCCGCTCAAAGAAAGCCGAGTTCGGAAGGGATTCGAAGAAGATTGCCCCCCAGATGAACGTCGGAGGTGAGTACCGAACTATAGGGGATCCCCTCCCTCTGCGCCGGTCCCTCCAGGCGACGCCGGATCTTTGCCGGCGCACCTACGACCAAGACGCAAAAAAGGGCGACGGGGGAAAAAGACAGCGAAAGAGGAAGAGGGATAAGCCAGCGAGCAAGAAGGGGAGATCGAGAGGAAGAAGGAAGAGGAGGTCGACGCGATGGCCTCGTCGTGTGCCTATTAGCTGCGTCGTCTTCGGCGAGAATCGGCGCGCGACCCAGTTTGTCGCACTACTACCGAGCCACTAGCTGGAAGCGTACCGGTCCGCACTCCGCGCGTCTACTTTTATCTCGCCGAATACACCTTTTCACTGTCTATTTTTGGTGCTCGCTGCTTTGGATTTGGTGGTCTAATCGCGCTGCTCACTTGCCTTTTTGTCACCGGACAAATTGAAAAAACGTGCACCGCTATTAGTAATTCATTGGCCGTGGAATCTTAGCTCTTCTCCGGGGAAAATTGAAGAAACTTGATAGACTCGGAGGATATTTTGTTCAAAGTTTGAGTCTCGTTATTTTACCGTCGGTGATCCTGATTAAGTATTGCAAACAGTCGGGAGAGATCGCGAGAATCACAATTTCAAATCGAAAACAGAGTCTTTGATTTTTCAGCTGCAGGAGTTAGGCGTTGTTCCTCGTTCGCTTGCACAGTTTCCAGGTACGGAAATGTCTTCGTTACCGGCCACAATCGAACTCTAATCTTGCCGTACCATCGATTCGATACTCTATCATCAGCGCGTTACAAGACTACAAGACACGCATACGAGACTCATAGCTCACGATGAAAGTTTGTATTGTCAAGCTTTTCAGGTAAAAATGCCGATCGCCGCGCGCTGCAAAAATTGTATCTTATCGCTTTTAGAAAGTATCTCCTCTCGACACTTTCAATTATACGATAGTCTCTCTCTCTCTCTCTCTCTCTCTCTCTCGGTGGACAACATCAGATTTCAATAAACCTCGCATCCGAGTGGTGACACTCTCGTGGCGCGCGCGAGGCCCGATTCCTTCGACGCCGTCCAACTTCCCCGGTGCGTCCTTTCGTGCACCTCTTCGGCCCCGAGCGAATCGAAAGCGCGTAAGTCCCGTCACCCCTCCCTCGTCCTCACTCACTCTCTTTCTCTCTCGGTTCTGCACCTCTCACCGCGAAATCGTACCGGTGCCCAGTGGTAGCTAGAGACCCGCAAGGTTGTACGCACTCGCTCCCGCCAACCTGCGTGCACCGATGTGCAGGGCCTGAGCGAGAGAGAGAGAGAGGGAGCGAGAACGGAGAAGCCGCCGCCGCTGCTGCTGACGGACGTTTAGCTGCGGCGCGGGTCCACGCGGTGCGCCAGTTCAAAATCCTCGGCCGCGAGCGCAGGACGCCCCGCCGCTCGATAGATCCTCTCCCCCTCCCACCTGCCAACCGGCACGCGCGATCCACGCCCGGACGGATCGATATCCCGTGCATGTCCGCCTGTCCGCTTCTGTTTCTACGATTCACTCGGACGCGTGACTGGTGCAGCCAAGAGCTCCTCATCCTTTTCTCTCGCTCGGCCTTTTGCGTTTTTGCGTTTTTGCGCTTTTGCATTTTTGCGAACATGCTTTTCGAGGCAAACTGCTGGAATGATAGATTCTCTTGATCTCTGGTTGCCCGGTCCCCTGCGCTTTTTTGTTTTTCTTTTGTTTTTTACGAATGGTAAACTTCGATAAGAGGCGCGAGTAAAGATTTCTTTCAGTGGGCCCCCACGGATCGCCGTCGCTGGCCCTTTAATAAGTTTCATACGATCGAGCCGTTTGCAGTTGCCCGGAGGAGCCTCGAGGACTGATAAGAGCTAAATGCTTGTTATTGATAAAGTGATGTGCCGCAGTTGACGACAATTACACTTCGTTTCTAACGAACTGTCGCGCTGCCATAGCTCATTGGCAAACTTACAGTGCTTTTATTTAATATGAGTAGAGACTGAAATCCCGTACGAGAAATAGTGAAGGGCTACAGCAGTATATTTCTAGTTCGGTAAGCTTATGTTTCATTTAAGTTGATTTAAGACTCACTTTCTTGTGCTTTTCCTTATTCTTTGCGCGCGCAATACCTTATTGCGCACACTTAACGTGGGAGCAGCAGATTTTTCGAAACGTAAATCTGTGCGAATATACGCGCGATGGAGTCGTGTGCTTATTATTACACCCATCGCGTGAAACGTGACGTTTTTCAACAATGCCAAACCAAACTTCTGACGTCCGTCCGAAGACGCGAGAATAAAAACATTCCAAGCAACGCTTTTTGGAGAGTGAACTTTCTAAATACTTCCTGTTGCATATCCATCTTAACTGTACTCAGGTGTCATTAAAATCGAAATTCAGCCGTGCGATTGAGAAGCTTATTAAAATTTATTTGAAATGTTCATTTTCATTGATCAGTCGTGTTAAATCTATTGGAAAATCAATGTATTGCCGAGACTGTAATCTATTAGCCTAGATATTGTATTAAATATATTACCTCGTTAATGCATCCATCAATAAGCAATAAATGCGACTGGTACCATTCATTGTTATCTTATTACATTGGTCAATAAACGGTGACTTAATGCTCCGTAAAATTCCAATAGATTGATACGGATCGATAACAAAAATTATTTGTGTATATTTTATTTGAATCGCGGTGCATTCAATTTCTAACGTATCCGAGGAAAACAATGTTAAATAATATTTACAACGGATGGAACACATTGTCCCGAAAAATAGCTTTCAAATAATTTTTTAAAGGTAACTTTCTAATCTAACAACTACCGTCAGATTTTTTGCATGAAATTAATTTTGAGTTCAAGTGGCCGAAAAATTATAAGAAGACAGTAAAATTAAACTTTAGAAACATTTGTTTGTAACATATTTATATATTTTCATTATATTTTACATATTATTGAAAATCATTTCAGCAATTTCTCGAAATAATGTATTATTTATTTTGATTGTTCTTAATCAGTGGATTAATGTAGGATTTCTTACACGTTCACTTACTAATTTTCTATAATTATATATACTTATCTACATTTGAATAAACAGACAGCAGTAGTAGATGCCAATAATAACAGCAATGTATTAGATAAGTACCGATTTTAATTTTAATTACAGTCAGATTTATTTTGACCCATTGTAATATAATAGAATAGAACATAAAATGTTGTTACGTTTTTTTTACAATTATTATAAACTTGTAAACTAAATTTAATTATTATTGAAATTATAATATTCATTTGAAATTAATCTTGTCTGAGTTGCACAGAAATATGATCTTAATATATGGATTTTTTAAATTCTTAGTCGAATAATAATTCCGTAAATTTTACGAGAAACACTACAAACGATTAAATTGGAGTAAATAATATGTTTCTTTTACAGCCTTTTTTCATCGAAGAGTATAATATTAAGTATCGCTAATAATGCATAATTCTTAATGCAATTAGTGCTCAAGCAAGAAATAAATAATTTGAGGTGCGTCGAAATATATTAGACGATTAACCTATTTTTACGTGATACAAATAATATATGTAGCGTAGCTTGATGTTTTTTAACGAAAAAAATTTAATATTCAACTCGCCGTTTTCTCAAGATTACTTTTATACATTTAGAATTCAATTATACTTTATTCGTGATCGAATTAATTGTTAGTCGAAGCTTATATTTAATAAACATTTAAACATGAAGGTGTGAAATTTAAAAAACGCATTAATATTCGTCTACCAGGGAATATTACTCGAGCTTTGTCCAGTAAAAAAGGCTTTGGAAAAAGACACTTTAGAATTAATTATCTGTATTCATAATGGAAAAGTTTGTTACCAATTTTATGCAGTGAAATTTTACAGTTTATTACGCGAGAGCGCCAGTTCTGCCTCTGCTGAATAGAAACGCGTTCTTAAATTAAGAAAACTGGTTACGGCTAAGTGCATTTCCTAAAAACGGGGATCTTACCACTGGCAGTCCCATAATACACTTGCAAGTGTAAAATTACAAACGCACTTGACACTCCACGGTCTCTTTCTTACGGGCGATAAAATCAATCGAAGTCCGTTGATTATATCAATCGCTGGTGCAGCGCGCACGCGTCGTAAATCATAGCACTAGGATTAAGTGCGTGCGCTTCTCGCGCCAACAGAGATGCAACGAGTTTGTCTCGATCCAGGCACGCTGGCGTTGGTCGATGGTCACTGGCGACTAGTCGCGCTCGGCACCACGGAGAGGAGGGAGCAAGAGATAAGGAGAGAAAGAGAGAAGTGGGTGACTAGAGTATGGAGGAGACAAAAGAAAACGTAACCCACTTTGCTGTTAATGGAGAATAGAAGCAAATGCCGACGGTACGCGTGAGCACCTGCAGCTACGATTTTGTCTCTTTATTCCAGAATTCCGTTTGCTGATGGCCTCGGCGCGCACGTCGCCAGACATTCCTCGTGAAAATTGCCCGAAACCATTCAGCCGATTTTCCTAAAATTCAATTGATAATCGAGGGCCTTGCACAAATAGCTTATCATAAATTTCCAGACTTATCACACTTGCTCTAGTTTGCGACTCGAGCTTTATTAACGAGGGATTGCGATGATTTTTTACAGCTGCTTTTACGAGCGCAACCGTTCCCATTGCTCGGTTGTTCCTGTGTCGGAACATTTCATCCAAAAACTCGTGCCTCGCGACGCTGTCCTGTGAGAGCTTTTGATTCGTCGTTATTCCACTCCAAGCACTGGATGAGCTTGATGAGACGAACGCTGCTCGCATCGAACTAATTAAGAAAACAATAGTGTCGGTTCGCTTAACTCGCGCGGGATTAAAGTTGCGTTAAGAGGTCCAAACGCTAATATGATAAGTGCACCCCCAGTGCGTCGTAAATAAAGTAAGAATAAAGTCTGCAATAGTAATGATAATGATAACGATAACGATAATGATAATGGCAGTGGCAATGGTAATGATAATGATGATGATGATGATGATGATGACGACGACGACGACGACGACGACGACGACGATAAGAATTTAATAATACGCGCGTAGCGGACCATTAGCATACTTAACTAATGCAAAGAAAAATACATTAGATAAAAGAAACGAAAGGAGAAAATGGTCGCTTGAGAGGAGGCAGAAGCGTCTTTCGGTCAATGCACGTTATCCGACCGACGAATCTCGAGAAAAAACTCGCGGTCACCCAGCTACGAGTTTCCCGGCCGGCGCTCCTGGATAATACGTCCGCGAGGTCGCACTCGCGCACGGAAGGACAGACACGCTAATAACCAGCGTTTCCTGTTTGCGGCTCCTGTTTCTTCCGCTCGGCCCGGGTGGAAAACTAACGCGCCGATAAAAGAGGGAACGTTGCGTCAGGACGGCGTGGATGGGTTCGCGGCTCGAACTCGTGAGAAAGCAACGAATTAACGGCGATTTCGTTTGCTCGGAGACTCTGCCATTCGACGCTTTGGAAAACTACTGTTTACCGGAGCAACTCGCTCACTCGCTTTCTAATATTCGCTCCAAGCGATTTTCAGCTCCTCGAGCACGGTGGAAGACGAGCTGTCCTCGGAGACGCTTCTAGCTCCAGACAAATGTTAATTTTAGGAAATGCACGGAGCACGAACCAGTGGACGCGAGCTGCGATTGTTCAACGATTGGAAAAGGTTTTGGCGCTCTTATTGCAACTTCTGCTTGCGTTCTAAATTAAAAATTTTGCGAATATGCCGCTGCCGATCGGAGTGGAAACTATTTATTTTTAATAATGGACGGATATTTTTTCAGGCGCACTTAAAAACTCGAGACGATCGTTAGCTTGAAATTGAGTGAAAAAATGAGGAAGCATAATTTTGATACGTCCTCACGACATTTAATTAAAATATTCGAGAAAAAACAAATTAATTCTTAAAAACTTTGAACGCCTCGTTATTCAGTCCGTGTATTAAAACACGGATGTTTTTTTATAGGACTGCTTTGGAGCGCAGACTTTTTTAATCGCCGGTACGTTCACCCTTAAATAATCATTTCTTCGTTACAACTAGATTACTGTAGTGCGCACGTGATAATTCTTTTTGATATTATTTTCGGCTGCTTAATGGGCTTTAACAAATTCCTTCCTAATAATTATAACAAAAAGTGTGTAAGCGACCTGCTAAACGAGCAAAATCGTTTTGTTGGTTTTTTGACTTTTAAAAATTCTGACAAAGATAGAATACGCTTTTATCGAACCCATTTTAAGCTTCGGCTCGAACCTTTTGAATTTAACAACATATTTTCACGCATTATTTCTTTACATAATCCGACGGATCTCCATTTTATTAAATGAATTAATAGGATAATTAAACTTATTTGATACAATGATCGTAATATAAATTCCGATTTTTAAAACTGAATTTTCGCTATTTATATGATTAGTAACGATCAATTTTCATTTTTTAGTGAGTACAATATTATTTCCTATATTTATATGCTTAAGTCGGCATGTAAGTTATTTTAATTTCGTTTTAAATATTAATGTAAGTTTCATATTCTTTATGAATCAATGTTATTAAGTGCAAAAATAATAGCAGTCGAAATAATTAATAGGTTGCCAATATTAATATAAATTTTATAACCACAAACTTTCACTTTTTATACAATGTATAATTGAATTTTCCTCCCAATGAAACTATGAAACTACCTTTTTGCATTAATCAATATTTGTAAAAAGATTGAAAGGCACCATTACCTCATTTATCGTCTTTTAATGGTAACTCATTTTCTTTGTTAAGAATTATCATTTTCAAATAGAAAACGAACAAGAAAAGTTCATTAGCTTAGTAGGACTTCTTATGTACTTTCAGATGCATAAGATAACGTAATTGTATCGAATGATTTTGTTTTTTAATCTTAAATATAAGAAAATGCAGAAATTATTTGTTTAACTGATATTCGTAATAAATTTTTATCATTGCAAATATTCAGAAGTAAATAAAAATACTGTAAATTTGATCAACATTGGTTTTAATAAAATTAATTTTAGCAAAAAGATAATTAATCATAATTTTTACAAGAAATTAATGTCAAAAAATACATTGTCATTAAAAATATTGTTATTTAGTTCTAAATTAAATCAGGGAATGACTAGTGTATATTTATGATTTCAAGTATTTCATTATTAGATACTTAATTAAAAAATGCATATTTTTTGTTTGTCGTATTTTTGGTTTATTATGTATATAAAGTTAGAATCATATTCTCAACTTGTTTCATATGTTTAATAAAATATATATTATAATAAACGATAAACAAAAGCATTTAACACTATTATTCGATATTTTCTTTGTTTTTAGAGATTTATACAAATGATGATCTGTACAATTTATTTTTGCCATCTGCAATCAATTTTTGAAACAAATTATTCTAATAACTGCTTTCCGTATAATTTCATTCACGTTATAATATTTTGTAAAGGAATTCCTAGCAATAAGATCGTATAAAGTTTATAATTTCATTTAAAATCTTGACTTATAAACAATTAGTACTTCTTCAAATTTTTAGTATTAGTAGTTAGATCAATTTTTAAAATCTGTTATATTACATTATGTATTCACCTAAACTTTTAAAATCTTTATTTGCATAGAAATAGAAATAATAATTTCAATAAATGATTCATTTATGATTGACGTAAAAATAATAAAAATGTTAACGAGTGAGTTAAAATTAAAAAAAAATCATAAGAATTTATTTAAAGTTGTAATTTTTTTTACAACTCTTTTCTAAATAATAATTTAAAAAATTTTCAAGGTTTTTTTTATTCTATTTTCAAAGATGAATTTTAAGTAGAGCAAAAAAATACTTCTCGTTAAGCTTTTGCTCCGTAAAGTGCAGAACTTATGAAAAATGAAATAGAAGATAAAAGCTTCTTGCGTCTTAGGTTTCATAAAATTCTTGAATATATCTTTTTATATATGTAATTAAAATCTCATATTATTATGAATTTATTGAAATTTTTATAAAATTACCGTTTTCACGGAGGAAATCTATTTACAGTATTTAGTTTTTAGTTCTACTTATTATCATATTGCAGATATATAATCGAGTAAATAAAATTTTTTTTAAATACTTTACAGTAATTGACTTACACAATGTTTCAGATCAAATAAAAGTTTTGAATATTCATAAAATTTTAAATGTGGAAAGATAAGTTTTAAATGGCATTCATTCAAATATTTTATTCTCAGCTTCGATAATTTCGTAGATTATTTTTCGTAATTAGTCGTTATTTATAGCAAATACATTTTAAAATTAAATTCTATTCTCTTATCTTGAGCACATTGATATAGCAAAAAATTGTCTTCTTTTAAAACTTCTTAAAAGTTTATCCCTTAAAAGTTTTTGAAAAACACTGCTTAGGATCCTTTCAAATCTTTTGTCAATTTTAGGAAATATTTTTACCAATTCTTTAAAGGTATTTACAAAAACAACGCTACCACTACACATTATCCATTCCTTTTTTCTTTGGCAGTAGAAGTATAACGTCACTAGTCGTAATCAGTTTCATGTTATCGGCAGCGGTTACTTTCGAGTTTCGATAATCTAATTTCGAACATCAATAAGCCTCACGACGTTGGACTTTTTAAAAATGACGACTATAAGAGCAAAACTCTCGTAAGCAGCATCTTATGTAAAGTAGGTGACTTTATTTTGTAATTGGATTCTGCAGTCGTGCAGTAATTCAGAAAATGAGGAGGCTGCCACTGTTAACAAGCCTACCAATAGCGATCGATTATAACGCGGACCTTTTATATCGACTATAATTAATTATAGTAATATTAATTATATTAATTAATATTCCTAGACGTAACCACATCTATTGATAATTTGTATAGGGTCAGCTCGCTTATATTGCATAATTAACTGTGTTTTAGTTGAATTGTGCATCGCCTGCTACTCCGAAACGACTGGATGAATCTTAGAACGCTCCGAATTCGTAAGGTATGCTGTACAAATTACAGCGATCGCATTGGTTATCAGTGATATTAAAAATTTTACATCTCGAACGAGACGTTGCGCGGCTTTCAAGAACATTGTCTATAACATAACAAACGATAAATTATCACCGACTCCTAGCGAAGCATTGATATAATGAAAATTTCCGATTTTGATTAGCTACGCGTTGTCGCGGACAAATGATGGCATCGTTCAGCCGCAGTGAAATTCTTGGAACGATGAAAGGTTAATTTTCATCGACTCAAATCTGTTTGTTCGGCTAATTTCTCGACTCACATCGCATATTTAATCGATTACGATTAGCGCATTCTGATACAATTTTACACTTAACTCAACCCGCATATTTTTGTTCTTAATTTATCGATTAAAATATCAGTCTTCCTAGTTTTTTAAGCACAAGTTTCTTGAACATTTTCACCCTCGAATGACGTTCTATTTTGTAACTGTATTTGTGATGCTTGCGAGCTTTCCTTTTTGATTCTAAAGATTTCAGTGAAAAAATTGAAAAATAAAATAAGGACAATATTACATTTTGTTGGATAATGAAGAAAAGAAGAGGTTCTCTGCTGTCACCGGTCAATCACGAACGTCACACGCTTCACAATCTTCTATTTCAATCATACAGAAATACTACTCCATTCAACGTCCAAAAGTAGTTGCTCAATATCGTTAGAAAAGCTACGCTATATAGTTGTACAACTTTACATAACACAAAAGCCTCGTTAATTCCTGAAACTCAAGTGAATTCTGCAACTCACAAAAATATACGACAAATTCACGATTATATCGCATTTAGCTTTCTTATAAATGACCAATATTTTGCTCTGCTTTAAATGATATCAGCTCTTCATCAATATTCTTTTTGAAATTTTTCATATGCTGTTTTTTACTAGCAATATTTTTGATTGATTAATAAACAAAAATATACAAGATTAGAATTTATTCACATTAGGAATTCATCAAGCGCCTTAACGATTAGAACAATCGAATTATTGAAAAATTGCTTCAAAATATGGCAATGGATCATTTTTTCTAAACGGCTATGGTGCAACAACCTGTTTTATTCCAATATGAGAATTATGTAATCAGATTTCTAAAAAATTTATATAAAATCGTTAATTAATTGATGATTATAAATTTGGCTCGATGCAGGCGTAAATTTTTCTGATGGACCTACAGAGGAAGTCGTAAACTCCAAGAAATACAAACACTACTTAATCATATCCTATCCGATTTATATTCAAGTTTATACTATCTTTGCGTTATTCTTCTTCCAGTAAAAAATATTTTGCTTTTCAATTTTTCTACCAAGACATTATATATTATGGTTTTCCTCCTCGTTATCGTTACCTACAAAATTAATTTTAACCACACGAGATTATCTATATTATGATTTAAAATTTCCTGAATTCTCCGTCATTCTTTACATATAAATATGCATAGAATTTAAAAACTTTGTTTACACATACCACATGCTGTATAAACTTATAGTATAATATTATAATAGATATAATATAATTATAATATATATCTCATAATAACTAGGTTGTACTATTAAAAATGTGATTACACGATAATTGCAATTGTTTATCAATTAATGAACGTTTTTACATTTACGATGTACTTTGTAACTGCTGAAATTTTATTACTATTATTTCTGTATTTAATTAATGATTTTTTGGAGTAGCACGTAAATAACGCATAAATTCGTATTCATAAAATATACTCGAATAATAAAGGGATTATAGATGATATAAATATCATTAAGAGCTAATGTAAATTTACGAGTGATTAGCTGTCAATTAGATGTGGCTGCTGACACAACATCCGTGGTGGATAGAATTTACAATTTGTAAATAATAATTTATAATTAATGTAAGTTGTTTGAAATGTATTTATCAACGCCTACACAAAATATATTTTCTTCATAATTATCTATAATTGAATATTTAATGTATTTTTGTCCAGAGCATAAGGTTTGACTTCGTAATAATTCGTTTAATTCCATTCCATTATTATAAATTCTAATATAAAGTAAATTGTACAACAGCAATAAAGTTGAAAAATACAAAGTTAACTTTACCACTTAGAGATTTAGATATTTGGAGCTCCATTCAAATAAGGACATAATTTAGTGTAAAAATTATTTTTTATAAAAAACAAAAAAAAAACGTTAAAGTTTTTAAAGAATGGTGCATATATGTATATGTATAATAAAGTATGTATATTAACTGTTCATATATAAGCATGTTTCCTCACACGCATGTATCTTTAGTATACTATTTTTCTCAAATATGCATATGAATTCATAAATTGTAGAAATATCCATTACTTGTACATGAACTCTTATATTATATCCGGAATATTTATTGTAACATACTATGTTAATTACGCTACTTTTATTTTGAAATTATATGCTTTTGTACAAATATATACATACGAGAAAATGCACTTTATTTAAAATCTTTTAGTCATAAACAGCGCATAGATTTGTTTGTTTCGTATTAAGTTCCGGTAAAATTAAAAGTATTCCTTACAAATACATGAAGTCGCAATTAAAAAGGTATGAGTTTTTCAGTAATATTTTTTAAAAATTCAATGTCCATTTTTTGTTGTATACTTGGTGTAGTTATCCAAAAACAAAAAATTTTTTTCTAATAAAAAGAAATCCATTTTAGGCATGTATCAATAAACCAATTTGGTTCGAATAAACTAAAATATATGCTAAATTAGCAAATGTTTTCCAGACATTTTTTAAAGCAACATATGAAAATGTTAATAATGTATTAATAAAATATTACGATGCATTGATAAATATTAATAAAATGTATTTTTATTCATGTGAAATGTGTTCTTCTAGATGATAATAACGCGCGATGATTCAACGTGCACTCGCAAGTTTGTAAATGTGCATTCGAATAAAATTAGCTTTATCTAAAAAGCAAATTTTACACGCGATGATTTTTTTAAAACAGGAGTCGCTTTCAGGATTGCGAAAAAGCCATATTTATATTACAATTTATATTTTCCTTTCATGAATTTGAGAATGACATGAAATTTTAATTAAAAAATAGCACGAATAATTTAATAAAGTTGCAGAAGAACCGAGTCTTAATTGCAGACCATTGTTTTTAAACAACCTCTTCTAAGTAGTGATATATTCATTTCTGACTTTCTAGAAGCAGGCAACTATATCTCATTTTTTATAGGATAAGAAATTCTATTTCGAGAAATTAGATAAGAAGGAATTCGACTAATTTTATAAATATAAATATATATTATTCATATCTACAATTTATTTCCTACTTGAAAGAGTCCGCTAGCGCCTCGCAATCTTTTTTACAAGCTCTCGTATATAGTCTTGTCCGCTCTAACGGTAAAAAAACTAGTATATATTATAATGATCAAACAAGACGAGTTCTATTTATTCGTGAGAGTTTTTTTATTCCTTTTCAAATAATATTTAATACGAAAAAATTTTGAGAGAAATTTATTCGAACTTGTAAACAAGTTTTGATAGTAGGAAATAGTTATTTAAAAAATTCACAATTTTTAGCGCAACACGTGCTTTATCTTGGCGTGGTGTAATTATTTAACAGAATGAACTTTTTGCTTTAATGAATAATAAAAATGTAATGGCCACGTAAAAATTTAGTCCAGCAGATGTCGGGCTTATCAAGTGCAGTAAATGTTTCGTAAAACTCTAGTTATGAATTTCAGGCTAAATTTTTACATTGACGCTTATTAAAATAAACGCTAATAAGGAAAATAATTAATAAAGACCTATTTTTCATATTATATTGCACCATAAATTATAGAACTAATTAATAATCGTATAGCTATGTTGTTGTTGTTGTTGTTGTTGTTGTTGTTGTTATTATTATTATAGCACAGTGTATTTTTGTAATGAAATTTGAATTCGTGTTTTTATTGAGAAATCCAAATAAAAGTGTATCACAGTGGAAGTAGTCAATTTCTTTGAGACTTTAAAAGATTACAGTTCTAAGAATATTTTAAACAATAATAAAAAGGATGAAAAATAAAAATTGCGTTTAAAGATTTACGAATTGGCTTTTATAAAACGTATTTATAAGCGTTTCACTTTTCGCGATAGAATTATTAAAAATATATTCGCGCAACGATCGTTCGATTCGTCCTGTAGATATTGGAAAATCCAGTAATAAATTTGATCATTGAAAATGTACAAATCTTCGGTCTCATTTCTAACTCTTCTTAACTGTTACAACTCTCAACGGATTAGTTTTCAGTTCAGAATCGTGAAAACATGCAAAAACAGATGCTGGTTTTCTGTTGTAAAAAGGTACGCTATAGAAGACAAGCGCGTGTAATTCCTTTTATGAGTTCACTTGAATTCAAAGGAAAACTACTTTGGCGAACAGTGACATACGCATCCTTTGATTTATTATTCTTCCCGACGGCAATTGTTCGAGTCACTCTTTTACAATGACTAGACTAATTTTGGTCGAATCATTTTTCATAATTCATACAATTGCTCTGTTATCGCGAAAAATTGTATTCGATAATAAATGTACGTAAAAGTTTCCTCGGTCAGATTTTTTATCATTTATGATCTTTTTATGGGCACTGCAGATAATTCGATTTTTAATTTCTGTAAGTACTCAACATACACGTTACGTTCTTAAATATTGACGAGTAAAATTGTTAATATCTTATCTTCAAAATGCGTGTTAATAATTAAGAAATATCTAATTATTTTTTCTGTGTCTTATATATACGAAATAAATTCCCAAATTATAGTGCTTCTTTATGTTTTAATTTATTTAATAATGAAAATACAGTAAGCAACGCAATATGGATTTTTGAAATAAAATATTATATTTGAGCTAAATTTAAAAAATATTATATTATTTTAAATATTTTAATACATTTGAATATAATAGTTTAGACATTTTTTTCATTCATCTAATATGAGCTCTTACTTCTTTAGATTTGAAATTATTGATATATAAATAATATATAAATCAAAAAATTTACATCACTGCATAATTAAACTCCAAATTTAAATTTGTTAAAATTCGTTGCAATACCGGAAAATTTATTTTATTTACTTATATTAATGGTTGTATTTAAGATTTTTGTTTTTAGTTTTAATACTGCACAACTACGCGCATTTATTTATTCATTTTATCTTTTTCGTGGTAATGAGTAATGACAAATTAATTTTTATTTATTATAAATATTTATATACATGTATACTCTATATATACTACTATACTCTATATACATATTACTCTTATTTTCAATTTTTAATTTGGAAAAAGAGTGCAATAATGCTTATTTAAATTTCCATTTTTAACTTATTAGTCATTTTCTGATAATAAAATAAAAGAACGAATTTGTTATTTTGTTTGAAAATATATTCATGTATTAAAAAAGTAGCTTATAATGGTTTAAATACAATGTTATAAAGACCATATAAATTCTATTAATTTTAAACAAAATTTACAATTGCCAATATATTTTATAGTAAACTTTTGTAAGTTAAAATTTTACAACTTAATTATTTTTATAAAAATAATTATTTAACCACGATAAATATAATAAAAAGAGCGATACATAATTTTTATTTCCCATTCGTTTAGCAAATGAATAGTATGAACAAAGATAAAACAAAATGTAGTAACGTAGAAAAAAATCGAGGAAAATTATTCCGAATGTTATATATAACGGTAGATGTAACAAAATATTTAAAAAGATGTGCAATGTACTCACTTCCTATATTTAAGCCGAAAACTTTATCAGTCGGCAATTCCGATCATTCTAGTACAAACGTTGACGTTAATATAGAGCAGCAACTTATAAAATTGAAGCATTTGAAATCGTGGAACGTATCTACGTTCTTATTTTTATTATTAATTGGAATCTATGCAATGTAGATCTAATTTTTATAAATAATATTATAAAACTTTCAATAATAGTTTAATTAATTGTGACAGAAATTGATTGTTTAACCAAATGTAATTCGTCCAATAAATTTGATTGGATAAAAATTTCTGTTAAATAATTTTATTTATTTAAAAATTATTACTTAAAAAATTGACTTAAAAATATTGCTTCTAAGTATGAACGAAAAGCATAAAAATGGTGTATTAATTAAAGTGAAAAAAATGAACGTTAAGTCTCGTGCTAAGCGAAACTAAATCTAAACATCAAATTGTATTATCGTATGAAAACACGGACGAATGGAATTATCTTATATTACCTTAAATAAGTATCAAAACTGATCGTAGCCTCAATACACGTGCATTTACAAATATTTAAGGTTTATTGGTTTTTGGATACTAAGTAGTCATTTATTTATGATTTCATTAAATTATTAAGCTACATACTTGAGAAAGTTTTTATGGGGCAGTGAATCTTCGCTTGATACCTATAACAATCAAATTCACAAGTATTTTCGAATAAAATATTCCAAGTGCGTAATAATAATTTTATGATGCGCATTTTTTAATAACATGGAATGATGGAGTTATAAAAATGTATTTTTAATTGCAACTTTAACGTTCATCACTTATATTAAATATCCTAAAAATCTATTGATATATGTTATAAATGCTTTCATATAATTAACACTACTTTACCCGATCTCTGGTGTAATATTTTCTACTGTAGCCACTCGTTATTTAAGTTTATAAATAGCATTTACTATATAACATCTCTTTCAATTTGAAGGTTTGGACTACATTAGTACACAAGCGATATCCATTATAATGTAATTTACGAAAGTATAATTTCAATACGTATTATCACTCGTTTTCTTTTAAAAAAATTTGCTAATCCAAGAAAAGAAATTATAGTTGTAATAATGGAAAATCTCTGTGTCATAAAGATTCCAAGTTTTTACTTTTTACCTTCGTTCTGTTCTACCCGAGCAAGGGCATACAATTCGTGAAAAATAATATTAATGGCTTTGTTCGACGGTTTCCGGCAGTTACAGGGCAAGTTTGTACAGTGGGAAAAATTGTAGCAAGCAAGACAAGATGGATTGGTCGGCCGTCCGAAGCTTCGCCAACTGAAAAATCATGAATGGCTACTACGCGCGTGTGTATGCGCATGTGCACGTGGATATAGGAAACTGATTTTTCCGTTTTCGTGAATAGCGGTAATAAAAGGCTGATGTTGGCGAAAATTTATTCGATGCGATGAAAATTAAGCAGAGAATAAATGGTTAGCTAATACCGATTTTACTTAACAACGACGAATGCCACAATTTATGCGAAAATGAATAAGAGATTTTGCTAGTGCTCAAAAGAGAAAAAGCACCAAATCTATGACACCGAATTATTTTGCTATAGAATGTCTTTTAACGATAATAAAAGCATAAAAAAGCATTGCTTTTAATCAAGCTACTCGTGCTCTGCAATTTTTTTGCTAATCTGGAATCGTATCGCTTGGTAATATAGTTGATTAATATTTATATTACTGTATAATATATTTAATGAGTAGCTGTAAATTTGAACGTGTGGTGCTTGTGCGAAGGTACGATTAATATTTTCCAATTACATCGACTTTATTAACGATTTTAAATGTTATTGCAAAAACGTCGTAAGAACGTGTGAATGATATTATAATTATTATGATATAAGACTAATATTAACGTTAAGGAAAAACTCTCGCGTTACTTCCAATCGATTCTATAGACATTTTCTTGCTTTCATTTTTGGCGGAATTGCAGCAACAATTGCACGGGTAGGATAAATCGCAAGCTCTTTGGCTTCTTTCCTAATGTCGCGAAGCCGCGATTGGCGTCGTTAAAATAAATGGAACAAGACATAATTCTATTGTGGAGAAAACGCAGCTTTAGATTAGCAAAACGGTCCGAACCGAAGTCTCGGAGGCTCTCGCTTTGCGCTCATGGACGCGCAAAAAGCGAAGAAAGAAAACAAGGAACCGTAGTCCCTTGGTTGGATTATTCGCATCCATTTGCACTCGGGAACGGAGGATGTTATAATTCAAAAGTGCTCTCTCCTCATCTTACAGCGAAATCTGTCCTTCATTACGGACGAGGAACCGCCGCCGCCTGTACAGCCGGAATTCAACGCGGATGAGCCTCGCTTACGCACATCCTCGCGCGCGTAAGCACATGTTTATATATGTAATATAAACGCGGGAACTATAAACATCTGTTTTACGTATAACACGGGCAGGAGTTACACACGAGTTCGACCATTAAAGTGAAATCGTCTCATTTGCTATGCGCGTCGATCGTATAAACTGACGCGACGGCTCTTTAACGGAGCTTCTGAAGAGTACCAATTTTTGTAATTAGCCAGATGAGCCAGTGCTTTGTTGCCTTTTTTCGTCTCATTTTTTTGATCGGAAGTATTAAATTTACTGTTTTTCCTTTTTTCACCGTCGCGTAATTAGCTGTGTTCGAGGCTTTTGACATTTACAAGGTACGAGAGTTTTAACTAGCGAATCAAACTATTTAGGAAGGATTTTTCCCTGTAACGCCTCGTAAATCTATCGAAAGAAAGTACTTTTTTAGCGCATATATTAATAATTTTCACTTTGGAACGCCTCGGGGAATACATTTTTTTCTCGCACCAAGGATTTTTCTTTTAATTTATCTGCACGCGAATCGATTTGCGCGCGCTGTAAATCCTAGGTCAGTATCGCGGCATGACAAACTTTTTCATCTGGAGAATAATTGAATTTCCAGAGCGTCTATACATTTTCAAGGTTTTCACGAGATGTATTTTCAAAATAAAGTAGTGCTTTATCGTTGGCCGAGAAAAAGCTGTTCGTAAAATCAATTTGCAGAAATTTATTATTTAATGATTTTAGCCATTAGAGCAATTAAGTTGCGTCTATAAATATAAACAATTTGAGCGAATTTACGCAAGGCGTGTACGCGCGACATGTAATTAGTAAGAAATTAGTGGAGTTGAATGATCCCTTCCGAAGCAGTGATATCGTCCAAAAAGGCGCGTAACACGCTAGGCTGAAGGCGGAAAAAAGGAGCGTAATCGTCTGACGATTACTGCGCTAAACTTATTTTGCGCGATCCAGATAATGAAATTTAAATCGTACGCATTTGCGTAATGAAAAGAGCATTGAATTAAAATAAATTCTAACGAAGCTTGATTTTTACCAGCATAATTACATATAATTTTTCGAGTTTAATGGAAGGCCTCGATTCTTCTAAGCACATTACTAACGAAACGTTGCTACGCGTACATCGAGACCACAAAGCCACGATTTAGACTCTATATTTACTCTTTCCATGAATAATTGCCGAGGGTTTTCGTAAATGTAATTTTAGCTTATCAATATAAGACGATACTCGTAAGTTTCTATTTGGAGTGCAATTTTTCACCGAAACTCCTGACCCTTGATATTATTAACTCATCATCGACGTCTAATTATTTTATAATAAAAATAAAACAAACGATAATTTATGTTTTTCACGTGAAATTATGTAAACTGGCGGCGATCAGTATTGGGTCAGTGTAAGTGCTGTTTAATTTTTCCATACTCGCGAAATACACGGATTGTTTTCGATCACCACGACACTTAATCTTTCTATGCGAGAAATTTCAAATTCTTATCAGTTTTCCACTTTCTTAAATATATACGACGTAATTAACGAATTTATTTCGGTGGGAACATACTAATTCCAATAATTAAATTTAAAAGTTAGAATCGTTATATATTTCATTGAAAATATCCATTTTATTGCATTGTAAATATGAAAAGTAACTATACCAAGAGGTAATAATGGGTTTTGTCTCTCTACACTATTTATAGTCAACAGCTTTATGATTAACATCAGCATTCGATTATTATTGAATTATACACTTGTAGCAGTACATTGAAGATTGACATAAATTTCTTCAAAAAAGGGTAAACAATTTAAAATTACAATTTCATGGACGAGACTGATTTTACAATAAGGATATATAATATTTGTATATATATATATACATACATGCATCAATTAAGTGTGTTAGCTTATCGACAAAATGTAAGCTGCTTTAATATTTAGATAATTGAGATTGTAAATTTAGGAGATTCAAATAATTAAAAAATATTTTTATTAAAACGGAGTTTGTAGAATGTAAAAATGTTAAGCAGTGTATGTTCTACAATGACTTGTGTAAAGCAGAGCAACTACTTATATAAAATTTCAGTTAAGTAACCATTAACTTTTAGACCATTAGTTTAAAACGGGGGCAAATTATTTAGAAAACTATGATTATATTTACCCGTATAAATTCACTAATGATGCAAAATTTAAATATCGGTACAATTCTTTTTCTCCGCAAATGACTTTGTACGCGAAGCATTAGCATTATTTTTAAGGGCATTTTATTGTATTATCTGAATAATTTCACGACTACGTTAATCGATTGATTCATGAACAAAACAACGTTGATAAAAGGACTTCTATAAATAGAATATTATGTACAAGCTCCGGGGGCTTATTAGTTTATTATCATGTTTTCAATTAGAGTATAGATTACATATGTTAATTTGCCTGAAATTTGCGTATCGCGCGATAAAATCAAAAAGTAATCTTAATTGGCGCCAAAGCATGTATAAGATATAGACTCGGATGCCTAGAATTCTAGTGCACAAATTTACCAATTTACCAGGTGAAAAGAGAGGGTAAAGCAACATTTATAGTGTATTACTTAGAAGCGATTTTTAAATCTCAGAAACAAGAAAATGTGCATTCCGATTCACAATGATTCGAAGCCAATGTCGAATGTAGATTTAAACTTTTCCGTCCTCCTCCTCGCGATAAAGAGAGTCCTAAGAATTTCCCACGTACGTGTGTGTGCGCGCGCGCGCGCGCGCGAGTGCGATGCTCGTATCTCGTTATTTTCACTTGGCAGAACGAACGTACCAACGAACATACGGGCGATTGCGCCAGCCGTTAATTATTCACGGTGATATGCGTTATTAGCCCGTTTTATTTTTCTCCGCCTATCTTTCAGCTCTCGCTCGCTGACTCTCTTTCATGTTTTTGCATTTGCACTTTTAACGTCGTTGACTGACGTAAAAAGTCACCGTATTTCATTTGCGCTGCTCTTGATGTAATGGACTCGGGGAACGGACTCGGAGTGGATCGTGTTTATTACGGACATAATATAGAATTTTAATTATATACAAATAAGGGGCCAACTTTTTTGGTCCTGCTAGCGAGGTGTTAATTAAGTAAGCCGTAAAAAGCACCGATTATAAAAGTGGGCTCGACGCGCGCTTAAATTTTTTCACCGATTTTTTTGTAGTTTTCGCAATGCATTTTTTGCGCTACCGCTAAACTTATTATGCTTTCGTTAAATTAAGCTTCGAGTCAAGCGCGAGCGATCGAAAAAATTCGGCTCGCTGATTGTATTAGCGTCCGAGTCTTGATAGAAGATTAATATTGATAGGAGCAAGCCCGTTTAAACTTTCCTTGCGTTTTCTTCCGAATACGGCAAAAGCGTGGCACTTATAAATTTGAAAACGCGTTCGAATTTTCGTTTTCGCGCACCTTTTCTCCGCAAAGCGAAGGAAAACAAGAATAACAGAGGCAGTCGAGTTGCCGCGGAAGTCATCGTAAATTCACGTTCGAATGCTATCGACTAAGTTTCGTTCGGATCAATTAATTAGCTCCGCGGAATTCCGAAAAAAGGAATCTATCGCGTAAATTTAAATAATCCTGTTGCCAGTGGCTCAATTACGTTTTTCATCCTCTCCGTATTCACGCGGTTTATGGTTCGAAAAAAGGGTTACGCGAAAATTTCTCTTCTTTCTTCGGTGCGACCTTGAAAACATAAGAAGACTCTTCCTCGTTAGGGAATTCCGTAAGCCTTGATAATTTGCAATTAAGCTGCTTGATTGTATGGAAATTTTGCGCTCAGTCGCTATTGTAAACGATTTAAGCGTCGTTCGCAATTAACGAGGGGAAAATTTCTCTCTCGCGGTGAATCCTGCGCGCACAATATAATCGATTCTGATCGCCGCACTAGCAATTGTATAATTATTTGCGCGCATGTGTGCACCTATGCATATGAACTAGGTTTCAGCATTGCGATGCAATTGTCCATACATTGTACTGCACTTTCCAAAATTTATCCGTTCCGTTGTCACTACCTGCTCTGTTTAATTCTATATTAACTACTCCGTCACAAATTAACTATCTAAAGTTCCCATTGTCTCTATAATATTGTGTATTTAGTTGTTCTTTGTTGATTTAATTTAAGTTATCATCCACGAGTCGCAATGAAATATAACGAATGTCCAATTAATATGTCATTTGAAGTACACGTTATTTTTATAGTTTGAAAAATAAATTATACTATACCGGCAGGAAGTAAATAGTTTCAAACTCAAACCCTACAATACACTCGTAAAAGTAGTAAATTGTACTTTATTCAACGTCAGGAATCAAACTGCAAGTTTTTAAGCGATTAAATTTACTAAAGAATTTAATTTAAGAGCAATACATCTCTAAATATTTATTATTTAACACACACCGGTGAACAAATTTTGCCATTTATCTTTTATAGAAACTTCTTTTCCGACGTTCTAATTAACTTTTATCGATTGGATCGCAAAAATGAGAGCACTCGTTAAATCTTATGCAAATTTATTGCACAAATATTTCTTTCGATCGAAGTCTTTGTTTAATGAGACATATTTCATTATAAAATTTTTGAACGAACTGTTATATCATTTAGAAAGTTGCAGGGTAGATAATAAAATCTTAAAATAACAAACGAATTTTAAAATGCAGGTTTTTGATTTTTTGTAACGAAATTGGACAAATGCAAGTTGACAAATATTGATACGAGGAACAGTTACGTCTACTATTTGATACAAATCATTTCATCCGTCGTTTACTCTTTAAATTTTGAAAAAATCGGTATATTACGAAGTTCAGATCATGCAGATGTACGTTTCAATAATAATTAAAGACTCTAGTTAGCTTATTAATAATGATTAAATCTAATAATGTTGATAATCCAGTGGTCGAAAGTAGCTTTGATTTTTGGAATTAAAAGTGCGGCTCGCTTAAAAATGACCGTCGCAGCGGAGAATCGGGAAAGGAAAAGAAATTTACACGACTAGTAATTCAGGAAGGAAGCGGTGTTAAAGCTACGGTACATAGCACTGCACTAAAATACATATACGCTCTCGATCTTCAAATCTCAATCGACTTTACGAAGCCTCTAATTACAGCAGCTGCCTGGGAGCTTGAAAAATAAAAGCGAAAAAGATGCGCGGCGCCTGTGTGTGACCGCGAAACGATGACCTTAGCTTACTCGGTTCGCTCGGAAGGAGTCGCGTTCGATACGCGCGCGGAGTCACTGTAGTTAAAGGGAAGTCGACCTTTTACTGCGTTAATCGACATATTTAAAACGCGTGATTTATATGACGTAATCAGCCCGCGTGCACGAGAATTTAAAAGTGAATACTTTTTGCGGGAACTTTGACTTTTGTCGCGACGTTTAATTCCCCCCGGAAAGCCTGCAAAAACTCTTAATTCTTTCTACAGTTTTCAGATTATATATCTCGATAGTCTGATAAAATTATCACCAAAATTCTAGTGAAATAGAGCAAACTTAAAATAGCTTTTCTCTAAGTCGATCTGGTATATTGAAAAACTACTTTAACTGCGGAAGTTTGCTTGTTATATTAAATTAAATTATATCATCCTCTGTCACTATTTTGTTAAAAGTTGAACTTTTACTCACTTTCATGCGAAAAGTTCTTCCTAATACTCCTTTGCTTTTCCGTCAGACATACACATTAAGTTAATTATTTTATTTATGCGCTTAAACAAAGTTTCTTACGTTGAATGTTTATATAATAATAATTATTATATTGTGACACTATTGCAATTCTAGAGGTATTTCTAAAAATCAATTAAACTTCAATTGAATTAAGTATCGATTAATGAAAATATCCGAAGTAATTGCCAACGGCGTGAAATTACATTTGTTAAGGCGAGTCGATTCTGCAATATTGTAAACTAATCATGTACCGTATTTACATCTTCGCAAATCTTACTTTTCTCCAAGAATAACTCGAAGAACAATTATCCATGCGCATATGTTTACACAGAACTTAGTATTAATCATGGAAATAAGGTTTAATCTAAAATTACTCGCTTTGAAAAATTATATGGTAACGTACGAAGTAAATTACCCTTTTTGTTTTCATCATTCAAAGTTCCTTCCGATGCATTAGGCATTCAATAATTTCTACGATTTAGCGTTGCATTATGGCTATAGTGAGTTAATAAACATAATACATCTTTTATTATTGTAAAAGTTTTATTGATTGTACACTTAAAATTCTACTTTGTTCAATATTTCCAACTTAAAGAAACTTGGTAATTTATGACTCTCGGTAGTAATTGCGCTATTAAATTCATTAAGTTTTATAGTGAATAACCTACATTTAAATGAGATAAATATCATACTAATAATTCTGTTATTGTTTAAATTATTACGCTTTCATAATCATTTTATTTAAGTTTCAAACACGAATTGATTTATAAGTGTAATAAGTAGTGTGTTCTTTAAGAAAAATCTAATTAATGTTCACTTTCGAATTATTCCTTATGTTTTTATCGAATCCATTAATTTTTAACTTAATTATTCATTTTTTAGTTTTTTTTTATACTTTCGCTATAATTGTATAGACGAAGTTATCTGTTACAGTCGAAAAACAATTAAATAATTTTTAGGGAGAATAAGTTATTAATAGATGCGATGTGTCGCAAGAAACTTTGATTAGTTGTTCAGACTCGCTGTTTTTCGAATTAATTTTCATTGTTTTTATTGTTGATGCAGTTTATTTTACAATGTAAGCTCGTGCTTTTAATTTAAATTTTAATGAGAATGCTTAGCGATGAAATTAGTACGAGGGGTTGCTGAATTCAATTAATAATTTCCCAATGTTTCCAGCAAGGTATTTGCATAAAACCTAAATATATCATGATGTGACTTAATAAGAAATCATATTTAGTAACTATATTTGTTTATCGACTGTTTAATGTTTAAATTTTAAATTTTTTTATTTTTGCGTTATACGCCGCATAGATACGCGTTTCGTTCGTGACGAGAAGCGACGAATAGTTTAATAAAATTAATAACGAACTCGACCGAGTCGCGAATTATTTTAATTACCTTACAATAGACACTTACCCTTGGCGATTAAAAAATATTTTTAAAATTCAGTGGTTTTTATTACTAATCTGGTTCTTTAAAGGAAGAGATCGAGCGATAAACCTAATGTTACAAATTTTTCGAAGCCCAAAGCTAAAAAGTATCTCATTACCTTCGCGCCTCGCGACCCTGACCATTAACCTACGTTCTCGAGCACCTGTAAAGCGAAAGGAAACAAAAGGCTCTTTATCTCTGTTCCTCTTTAATGCCGTAATGAATTCTTTATAAACGGATATGAAATCACGAGACCCTTGTTCGAGATCATAGTTGATACGCCGAGCATCCGCGACGTTATTTTTGTGACGCAAGAACAACAACCTCGAGCATTTTTAAAGATAAAGAAAATGCAAAGAAATGCGGTCGAGAAGAGTCCGAGTCTATTTATGCTTCGTCTGCTGGAAAATGAGAATAGAGGGAATTACACGTAACAGGATTCGAGGCAAGTTTATCATCTTGAATCCCTAAAAATTTCAAAGAGTTGCGAAACTTTTATTTTATTGTATTAATTTTGCTCGACTGTACTAAAGCTGCGTAATTTCGGGATCTACGGACAATTCTATTAAATTCTTATTTATTTGTAAATCTACCTTTTAAGATTCTTTACTTTGCTAATGCGATTTATGCTAAATAAAAGTTCTGAAAGCAGAATTAAAAGTAGAATTAAACTTACGCGCTTAGTATACAAAATAACAAAGTGATTAATTCACTTTTTTACGCAACAACCTACCGACTTGATTCAAGACAATATTAAAATGTATTAGATAAAAGCATAATTGCAATATTCTAATACACTCATTGTCAAATAATTATATAATAAAAATTTATTCATCTGGATTTATTAATTTCAGTTGGATTATTTCGATGCAAAATTAAGCGACAGTAATTATTTTATTCAACAATTACAAAAAATTTTATAAAATTTTTTGTATTTTCTATATTATGCAATATTCAATTCTACAATTACTTGAATCTTGGCATCTTAAATATGAGTTATTACTAAAGTCATAATAACTACTGAAGTTAATGTTATTTTAGAGAACCCGTGTAAAACATAGACGAATTTAAATAGAAAAAATAATAGAAGACATTTTTTTAATGTTATTGGAGTTTAATATATTTAAAAATGTTAACGTGTAATGTTATAACTTTCAAACAAATCAATTCTGGATTACGTTAGTTTGCCCAAAACTAAGTATTCAATAGTTCGAGACATTTATTACGAACTTTAATCTTTGCTTCTAATTATTATTAATCATTTGTATAGCGCATATATCTCTGCGTGTCATGTGTGTGTGCGCCACATGTATGTGCGCGTGCGTACACATGCTCGTGCAATTGAGGAGAGTTTGGTTGAACAGTCAAACTGTTGGCATAAATAATTAAATTACCGATTCGATTAAAATTTCATTTAAAATTTATAACATATATAAATTAAATGAGAATAAAAATTACTATCACTCAATTTGAAAGATAAATGCGAGTCTATCGGAAATAACGGCAGACTCTCTCATACGGGTACACATAAACCATGTGTAAATTTGTTCGTATTTGTTTCTCTCTTTAATTATATTTATTTTTTCACGTTTGTTATCACATGCGACTATAAATCTGTAAATTAAAAAAGCATCAATTCGCACGTATGACAGAGGTTTGGGAAACTTTTAATTAAGAAAAAACGCATTGACGTACACGTTTTTCATATTTATCCCTATCCTTGCTTATTATTATTTCTTCGTTATTTTTATAGTTATTTTTAGCATAATTGTCTTTATTCTTAAGGAAATTCAGCGAAGAATTCTGCTAAAAAGTGTTTATATTTCATTGTGCTAAAATTAAAGAAATTTTCAAATGTGGCGATTTAAGATTTTCTAATTGATATTTCAAGATTCTTCCCCATCGCACTACGTTTTTTAAAAAACTCTCGGATGTTCTCAAAAATATTCAACTAATATTTTAAATTATTCGTTTTGTATCAATTAGTTACTTTTGTCATTATGATCTTGACAATTATTTTTGCAAATAAACGGATAAATTTAACGAAAGGGAATGCAACGCGCGGAAAAATTTACCGATCACACTCGAATCCATTGAAAAGTGTTATTCGACTCTTCAAATCGATTAATAGCCATTCGAATTTCACAAAATTCAACGCGCATGTTTCGTTCGAATTTGGATTGTCCATTGTGTTTATAGACGATTGCACAGTTTATTATGAAACGCAGATAGATTTGTTTGCTTATTGAACAGATCGCTTTTCAAGAGATGAACACGTTAACATAAACACATTTACACGTACGTTTTATGAACCGCTTAAATATAGGATGTTCGACAACATTAGGAATCACGCGTATAATTAAGTTGCCCGTGAATGCTCAATTTGCATGCTCTTGAGCTCTGGTGCGAAAAAAGCATCGCCGAGAGGCTTAGCCCTGCACCTGCTCATCGCGCATTTTTACACGCCGCAGTCTTTGTTAAATAGCCCACGACAATTATTCGACTAATTAACGTTGCAGACACACGCAGAAACAGGCAGTCGCTCAAAGCGTCGGCT
Organism: Platyscapa corneri; assembly: GCA_018907185.1. NCBI lineage: Eukaryota > Metazoa > Arthropoda > Insecta > Hymenoptera > Agaonidae > Platyscapa > Platyscapa corneri. Next base: position 4,716,928 of record JACCHW010000024.1, on the reverse strand, counting down.
TGGAAGAAGCGAAATTCTGGAGAGCAAAGAAGAGGTGGAACGTGCGTGGGGAGCCATTGAAGTCATCGAAGCGCACGCAGCATCGCATCGACTCCGCTAATATTTATTTCTGCGCGGCTTGCGTTTTCTCCGTCCTTTCCTTATTAATTTCACGCACTCAGACTTATGATCGCACAGCCCCTGGTCTGCAATTGCAACCTTTAAATTGCGCTGTTCGATTAAAACCTGAGAATGTTAAATGTTATTCGAGGTTAAGTGAAAGGAGGATGTCCAAGGCGTATAGGAGCTTGCACTTTGCGGAAAAAACTTTAGTGCAAAGAAAATTCGATTCTTTTTAGCGGAGGGAAAGTTGGGTAATTATCGATAATTTTAAGTCGATTTAATGCACATGGGAGCCGATGCGCGACGGTCACTGCGAGATTCTGCTCTTTCCCTCTGGAATTTCACCGATCGCCGCTTTTTCGAAATAAGTCTCCTAATAAAGCAATTGGAGGTTTTCAACGCTCGCTCGGATAGTTCGTTATTCAAACGAGAGGAGGAGGCGTCTCTGACCGATCGGGCATTCGGTGATTATTTTATCGTAATAATTAGCTCCGAGCTGATCACTTCCAAACGCGCTGAATAACGAATACTTGAATTGTATTTCTGCTTGTTGGTCGCTAGGATTATTATATGCGCCGCAGCAAACTAAGATACTTACTTAACACAACGTTTATTTCGACGAGCGAGCGCGCGCGCCGAACATAAACAAATGTTATTGCGCGTTGGACGAAATTCGTTCGGAGCGTCCAAGAGGAAGAGAACATTTTCGAATCAAAGGCTGCGGCGCACTTTAATCGAGTGTGTCGACTCACCTATTAAATCACGATGCGTAACAGGCGGGGCGGCGAATCAGCGCATTCGATTGGAATCGAGCCTCTCCTCTTGGCGTTGTTAATAAGCCGGCCAGACAATTTTTGCGAACTCTGCGTATTAGCCGCGCGCAAGGTTTTCGCCATCATAATTCATCCTCCAGCGCTTGATTGCTCGAATTCCTAGTAATGGTTGGCACCGCGAGTTTTTGTTTCGCGCGTTCTTTCATCCTTGTCGAGCGTTGTTAAGCACCTTTGCACACGGCCATACGTAAGGTGCCACAAGTGCCTTTTCGCGGCTCGATTCGCGTTATATTCTTTTGCACGGTTAGTGGGTCACTTTTACACTCGGTGCTTGGTACCGATCGGAATCGCTGCGCATATGCGCGTTACTCTCTTGGCGATCCCCACTGCGGGGTACAAGAGCGAAAGAGAGACGGACGCGATCGTATCGCGCGGCTTCGACACGTGAGCCACCGTACGACCGATGCATTGTTTATTCTCTGTTTGATTCTCTCCACGACCAGAATTCGAGATGTGGGTTTTTCGCGCCACCGCGAGATAAATTGACGTACCCGGGCTCAGCTGTGGATTAATCATCCTCCAGCAGATGAGAAATGGCACTCGATTATTCTAAAGTGCGCGAGTTGTGATATTAGAGGGAATGTTTGCGTAATGAGCGAGCACTTTTTCAAACTTATAATGGCCTCCGCGCACGAGCTGTTATCAACGCTCTATCGTAATAAAGAAGTACACGGGAGAATCGTTTGAAACTCGTAGAAAAATGTACCGTTAGTACGCTGTATGTAAAAATATAAGCAAGCAGCGATTGGGTTTTTAGCTGACAAATAGCGCGATAAAAAGGACGCGTACACGGCGATAAAGCTGCTGATTCCACGCGTGTGCACCTGCACTTGTTACAAAAATAATTTACCAAAGTCTTTTCCAACGACGCCAAGTTTCAAATTCGAACTCGAATCCTTGGTGCGATATTAAGTTTGGCGCAAAATTTTTAAAATTCCTCTATCGAGCCAATTGGAGCTCGAAATTAGTTTTAAAAAATGGTAATAATGATAAATTTAATGCGCTTGCCGAGTTTTATCTTGCCGGAGAAATTTTTTCGAGAAGTCGAGAAGTTTTTAGTCGGCTCCTCGGCTCTCAATTAAATCCGCTCCGGGGATTCCCTTTTCCGAAGTTGCCTCGATACACGTACTGGCCCGAGAGACCGCGAGCAAGACATTTAATGTATGGAATGATTCTATCTCGTACTTCGTTATTGCACCTGCAGTGCGAGCGGAGTTAAAGCCGTGGATAAGATAGCGGAGAGAGAGAGAGAGAGAAGGTCTGCGCTTTTATTGGGGCGCGAGCACCGCGCCAAGTGTCCGCGAGATTATGGACGCACTTATAAAGCACGTGGACTATTTCTAACTGTTCATTTTTCCTGCCGCGTCTCGCACGTCGCGCGACCACTTTTTATCTCTGCGACTGAGATGTAATTTGTTTTTGAATAATTGTAGCGGGAGAAAGGCTTGCGCCGCTCGAGTGGATGCCGCCTTCGAGGGATTTAGACAATTGCGGGATTGTCACACGCGCGGCCTCTTCGCTTTTTTATTCGCACCGAATTAATATAAACGCGTATCGTTTGCGCCTTCTTATTCAGAGCGCAAAAGAACGCTTGGTTTGAAAAAATCAGCGTGGAACGATTTAGATTGAAAAAAGTTGAATAAACGAACGCTTAAAGTTTATCGTTTCAAACGCAAGCGAGTGCCCGCATATAATTATTTTTTAGCGAACCTGAGCAAATCTCATCTTTATCCCTTGTACTCGCAGAAATAACCAGGTCAAATTATATTTTAAGTAGTGAAGCGGCTGTCGTAGAATCAACTTTTCAACAATGATAAATGTTGTTGTTAAGTAATTTGATTCACCACGGCCTTTCTTAGGATTCTTATTTAACTTCTGAGAATAAATTAAAAGTCTGGGAGTATTTGAGTGCGGACAGCGAGCGAATAATCCTGATAAGGAATACGTATTATATAAAAATATGACTTCAAAATTGGCAAATAAAACACAACGACGACAACGACGACGACAACGACGACGAATAGTATAAAATCGAATTTTGCTTTGTCAGTTGTCAGATAGGATTCGATGTATAAATTAAAAAAAATTTTGTACGATAAACAAAATTATCATAGTTCATACGTAACGGTATTATGCGAATCGAACGATAATGTGTAATATATTACTCATTGCAGGGAAGACTTGTGCAAAAATTTCACATCCATCAATTAACCATGCATATCGAATAAGTTTGTTCGGGGTTATTAATTTTCCGCTTGCAAATATAATGCGCGATCAATCAAGCTCAGAAAAGAAAGTACCAAAAGGTACAACATGACACTTTACACGAAAATGTGCCCCGCCAGCCCCAATTAATTTTAATGAAATATGCATGAGACCATTATTTATTTTTGCAATTATGAGCGGAGGCTCGAGAGTAGAATCCGCATTATGCAAAGCTTCCACGCTTACGAGGCGACTGCAGCAGTCCGCGTTTGCTTTGTGAATTTTATTTTGATAAACAACGACTGCGGAATGTCCACGTGTTCGCTGCTATAATGGATCTGAAAATGCTCGACAATTTATGAAAATAAGTATTTAGCGAGCATTTTCTTGGCGCGAAACATCCAGTGGCGGCATTCGTTCGATTTTCTTTTGGGAATATACGCTGGAAATCGAGTAACAGGTCGTATTGGTACGAGCAAAACCGAGGCTGATGATTTATTCTTTGCGCGCGCGCGCAAAATTTATCATTTTAGATTGGATTTTTATTTCACAATTTGCTATTTGTAGTTGCTATACTAAGAAATTTGATATATTACACAGTTAATAAAATAATCTTTGGAATATATAAATATTAAAAGCGATAATATAAAACATTTAGATACTTATTTATACAAGCATGTCGCAAACATTCTCTTATGACATTATCATTCGTATTAGTGCGATAGTATTTCGTCATTGCATATTTAACGACACTAATGGAAGAGCAGTGCTTACGGAACAACTTAATAAGGGTGTATACTTTTTATATAACTATTTTTTACGAGGAGGATTTTCATTAAAGCCATTTATCTATTTGAGTAAAACGTCCGCTAAGCTTCGTTTTCGCTCTGAAATTCATACCGGGTTTATTATTTTATTGCGTTATCGTAGAATTTTTACGAAATTCATTTTTACAAAAAACACCGCGATAGCAAATTTACGAATCAGAAATACTGTTTCGTTACTGTTTGAGGCATTTGTAAAGCAAGAGGTGATTTTAGAATTTATAATTATTTAATTATTATTAACTACCGCATTATCCAACCTTTTTCTCACCAACACCCCTTCGGCGGTATTTTGTTGACAAATTATTCGTATCCAATTTGTCGTACGTATAAAAACGCGTAGTTTTGTTGCTAATACGGATGTGGCCGCGGTGCATCTGACGCTAAATTTAGAATATTATTCGAGGCTTGGGCACAGTAGGATCATTTGAAAACCCAATATTGTCGTAAAGAATAAACACGCGAGAAATTGGGAAACGATTTTTCACGAAAAGAAAGTGTCAAATTAAAAACTCCTAATGAAATCAATCCACGCGTTTTAGAAAAGGAGGCAACCTTTTTTCGCGAATATCATATATAATATATGATATGGCGAGGCGTCGTAAGAGGTAAAGTATGTTGACGGTAGGAAGAGTCCGATAAATCATAAAATTTCTACGGGTAGCGCGCGAGAGATCGAGCGCGGAATCAGGAATCTCACCGCTGGAGGATCAATGAGCAGCTGAGACACGTCGGTTCGGTGAACTCGTAAACTCTCTAGAATCGAATATCAACGACACGAGAATTGTAGTGCAATTCTTTGGGAAGCGAAACTTTTCCGTCGATGTCGCATTCGCACGGTCATTTAGAGAGAAAGTAGAAGATGGAAGAGCTTTCTAACTTTTATTCATCGAGGGATGATCCGATCGGAACGTATCTGCACTCACCGAGCGCTCGTGAATTTTCGCTTCAGTTAATTCATTTTTCGCGGGTTAGCTGCGCATTTGACACGCGCTCTAGCAGAGACAAATGATTTTTGTACCGTTCCGAGGGACGCGCCGTGAAAATTATGTTAAAAAGTTGCTCCTGCCCGCGATAAGGTAGCAGACGGTTTTTAAATAGCTGATTTAATGAAACGTTGCGTAAACGTGAAATTTGAAATTTCGCGACACTGTAAGCTTTTTCGAGGAATAAAAACTTGTAAAGGAAAATGACGCGAGTGGAAATTACTTGTCCAGCGCCGATCTCGAGAAGCAGAATCCCTGGCAAAAAGATGAAAGGACGGTTTCGGTCGTGCTCAACTAAAATTTCGATTATTTCTTCAGTCGGGATGAGAATAATAATTGCATTTCACTCTTCTGCACTAATTCAAAAATTTCTCAAGCTCGACCAGATGTACCAAAAGAGAAAGCCAAGTGCAAAAAGTTGTTCTATCAACACAGCTGTAATATAACTCAAAGCTGTGCGTCGGGACAAAAAAAATAAGGCGTTCGCGAAAGTAGGTAAAGACAAATCGGTAACGAGAATCGACAGTCGCACCGAGCGATCGTCGAGGGAAAAAACAAGAGCCTCCTCCCCCCACCTCCCTCTAACGGATTCCCCAAGTCAATCGATGCTTCTACGATCGCGCATTACCTGCGCCTCCATAAATTTCGATCTCAGCGCTCTCGACCGGTTGTCGCGTCCGTTGCCTGTAAATGGTCTCGAACCGATTTCTAACAAAACGTTAGTGCCATTGGTTTCCAATCCTTCATTCAAAATACGAGCATGTGAGAGCAAAAGTCTGCGGCGCATCGCAGTGCGCATCAGCGTCGACTTCTCCCGGATCGGACAATATTTTCTCCGGATCGAGAGAGAGAGAGAGAGAGAGAGAGAGGAGAGAAGAGAGAAATTTGCGAAGACACGCCTGCAAGCGATGCTTACACTGTAGATGTGTATCTACATCTTGTTCGGCTAGATTGTCCTGAGAATTGAGCAGAAAAAGATGGTTGTATGGTCAAATGGGAAAACGTAAAATGGGAGGATTAATTTTCATTTTTAACACGCGATTTATGTTTATATATATGTATTCTGCAAAAAGTATTATGTGATACATTGGTTTTTACAAATGTTTCCAACTACCGCTGCTACTTATGCTTATCCTAATAATTAAATGAATATTCATTCGAAAATTCTGAATACTTTACGATCGAAGGATCAAAAGATTTATTATGAGTTATATTGCCAATAATAAGTTCTACACTCATAAATCTATGTTTTATTACGCAATATGGGATTTTTTGTATTAAAATAAATAAGTTACCGATACTTATTCTGGAGTATTTTTTTATAAACTCTCACCTAAAAATTATCTACGGTTAAAAAATTTAGTCGATCAATTGTTTATTATCTAACTAATTAAATGTCACATAAATGCGTTCGAAACTTTCCAAATGAAATCAGAATATTTTTTCACGAATACTAAGTTCTACTTTTATTTAAAATTTCAACGATTTTAAGAAAATATATATTACGATCTATTAAGATATAGATTGAGATTTTGAGAAATATATTAAGCTTGTTATAGAGATTGTTGATAAATTGATGTTTACACTTACTTGGTACAATTTCCAATATACGAATATATACACACATATAATAACTAATAATTTAGTAATTATTTAATACAAAAAAGTTATTCCGAAATATTAGTTTTCTTTACTGATAGCACTCCACGATTTAGTTTTTTATTTAAAAATACTATAATTAATAAATAATATAATCAATCAAAATATTTAAAAAAATATTTTTAAAACGGGAAGAAAGATTGCATGCCGGGAATTAATTCAAAGTATATACTATAGGTATTGTTTTTTTTTACCAAAGCTTGTGGTTGCTTCGTTGAAATTGTAATTAATTATTTTTAATTATTTCATTGACGAAAGGAATAATATTTTCCTTTAATTTTGATGTAATAGTACTTTACATCATTTGAAGTCGTCTTTTTATCGCAAAATCTAAAATTGTATCATCTAATTTATTAAAAAATATGTACAAAACAATTATTTTCATAATTTATTAAATTAATCATTGTTATATTTAAATATGTTTATAATTTTTTTTTGAATGATTTAGTCAATATTACAATTTCGAAAATTTTTAGTCTGTCCAATAATCAGAGAAATTAAAATTGATCTAATATATTTAAATATTTGCATATTCAATTACATACGTTTACATTAATAATTTGTACTAAATTCATACATGATATTCTATTAATCATAAATAAACTTTTTTAATGTATTTATTATTAAAAAATTGTATTTTTTCAGATTGATTTGGTAGTTTTGTATATCACTTAGCACGGATAGACATTATTATTTTCACTAAAATATTTAATTTAAAAATTTTTAAATTTAATCTACAAATAATATATTTTAGAGAATTCCTTGTTGTAAATACCACTTTTATTAGAAATTTCAATACATGATAAAACTATATCAACGATTTAAACGAGATATTAAAGTTTTTCCATGCGTTTATAATTAAATTAACCATCATATTTTAAACATTTCTACTCTCAATTCTACAGTTTAAATACATATTCAATCAATTCAATCAATCAATTAGTAATTATTCAAAACTTATATTATTGGTGGTTTTCTAGAAAAGCGTGATATTGCGAGTGAATTATCCTATGGGAAAATAAATATAGAATAATAATAAATTCGATTAAACTGCAGAGTAAAAATATTATTAAAGTAATAGGAGAAAAATATTTGGAATTATTGAATATTTCAAAGACGATGAAACGATTTTTTTGTGCAAATATAAACGAATGTTTACAAACACGAGCAGTTTTATTTTTAATAGCGATCTGTAAAATTTAATTTGAGGCAAACTAATAAACGAAATAATTAGAGCGAGAGACGAGACTATAAATTTATCCACAATATTTGTCATTGAATACCCGATGGTTTTAGAATAAATTTTTTCCCAAATTATTAATCGCAAAATCACTCGAGATTTAAAAACCCTTCGCTCATCGAGTTGCACCTCAAGCGGGAGACTTGGATATTTTGGAAGACATAAATTTGGTCTCGATGAACTAAGTGAAGAAAACAAACAATTGTTGAATTCGCTTTCGTTTGAAATGCCGAAAAAGTCCGAAAGCAGTGCAAATAATTGAAAAAAAGGAAAGAAAAGAAAGCAAGTAAGTAGAATAATGTATTACACAAGCGGAGCGCAGCGCCAGAAAAGGGTTAAAGGAGCGTCGTATCGTTAGCGGATAGCAGACGCCGAGATTCCCTCGGGCGATTCTTTTCTCCCTCTACGTGGTCGTTCTTTCGCATCTTTCACACTCACACACGTTCGCTCGGAACAGAAGGGAGTGGGGGACTTATCTCTTACGAGCGGGAGAGCCGTGGACGCCCTTGACATGATTACCGCGAGCACCGGGCCTGTCAGTGACCTCGGCCGGGTCATTTCCTGACGCTGAGCGGCTCCGAGCCCTTGTCTCCTTTTACGATCTTGATTGATTTACGAGGCGTGTGTATAACTGTTGTGATTAGGTGATTTTTTTCTTTGTTGCTGTTTCTGTTGCTGTTGTTATCGTTGTTATCGTTTCGAATTACTTTTTTCGTCTTTTTTCGTCTTGGGTAGGAGACGTAGCAATTGTGTCCGGCTTAATACGCGCTTGTCTTCCTCCTCCGAGGGTGTAGAAATGCGAGGGAACGTAGCCGTCGATACTCGCAATAATCCACCCATGAAACTCCATCGAGCCCATCTATTTTTATTGTATTTGTCAAATCCGCATAAATCCCATCTCATTTGAATTTGGTCTTAGACATTTTAACACGCGAGTCGTGGAAGCTCGTTCGTGTTTGCTAATAATAAGTGCCTTTTATTTTACGATACGTCAAGAAATTTCTGAGAAGATATGAAGTGTGGAATTGAAATGATTAAAATGTTGCAAATCGACCTCTGCCAGTGCATACCTAGTAACTGATTTGCGTTTTTTTTGAATTTATCATTTTATGCGCATCCGTTATCTACTTTTTACCAACCCAATCGCTAATATTATTTAATATTACTAGTTCACCAAAAAAAGGAGACGATTAAGATTTATACGTTTATAAGTACCGTATACCAAGTTTTCAATGTAACGTCAAGTTGAGCATTACAAAAATAACTCTGCACTTTTGAAGAAGTAAATTCTGAGCCAACGTCTGGTTTTTGTAATATAAATGAATTAATAAAAAGAGCAAACGCGCAGCGCTCAATTTCAATCGACTGTGTTAAAGTACCGTTTAGATACACAAATTTACTCACACTCCCGTAACGGTGACGCATTAGAATTTTGCAATATTTGCCGTGTTCGATAGATTTTACATTATAAACCTGATATACGTGCATTTTAAATATATTAGAATAAATATCCATTTCAATAGAATGATTTTGATCGTATCGTGTTGTCGTCGTCGTCGTCGTTCTTCGATTGGAATTTCGCTCCGAACGCGTGGAATTCTACTTTGAGAAATTAAAAGCGAAGCTCGGTGGTACTGCCGCAATTATGCATTAGCACTTTGTAGCTTTGATTATTTCAACCACAGTAGCTATTTGCATTCAAAGGCTATCGATAATAATTATTTAACCTACTTCTCCTGCTGGTGTTTACTAAAAAATAGTCGGACCGATCCTCTGTAGTTACAACTGCATTTTCTTCAACGTTACTAAATAGATACGTTTTAATATATATATATATATATTTAAGCCTCGGGTTCCGAAGCGATTATCATCGAGTAAAATGTAAATAAACACGTGGCGTTTACGAAGAAACTTACTTGAACAACTGATCGAATGGAGGAGCAGTTGAGAGGCTCGGACATTATTTATCGTTTTCGAATGCAATTTTTAATATTCCAGTAGCAAATAGGCGATTTTTGAGTCGGAATTTAAGTTATTCTCCCCGAGCAACATTGCCTCGAATATGGAATGTGGAAATTGAAAAAATCGCGGTCGTATCAGATCTAGTTGGCAAAGGCAGATCTCGAGGAAAGTTCGAGGGCTTAACGCGGCCTTACGAGCTCAAAATTGGCAAATAATTCCGGAAGCGACTTTGTAGAGCTGCAATTACGATGTTTCTATTACATCGCGGCCAAGTTGGCGAATCGCAAAGTGCGCAAAGTATAGCGCAAAGCTGGATAGAGATCGCGATTCGAGTACGTGCTCGCGCGTAATAACGACGCGAGCCCTTGAAATTGCTTTAAAATTATTCTCACGCGTTATCAATCATCGGCCGATACCGCCGAGGCCGTATTTTTAAACGGAAGCGTATAATTATACGCTTTCAGTGAAATGAGTCCGTCTATATCGAGGCTCGATCGCGCGATCGTGTAAAACCGTACGCCCCCGTCGCGGTAGCACGTGGAAATTGTGGGCAGAGACGCGCGGAGCGGAAAAGTAAATATAGCCAATCGCAGTTGCGTGATCTAAAACTAGGCGGTGTACGCGTTTGCGAGTGGGTTATTTGTGACGGGAGTCGACTGCTTTTTCTCAGTGGCATCGCGCGCCAACGCACAAGTCGGGCTTATCGATTCATTTGTTCGTCGCTCCAAGGAGAACAGATGTCTTGATTGCGCCTGCATCTGATACAATGCGGACCTCCCACGCGGAACTAAGTCGAGTTTACGCACATCGCAGTTCCTCGTTTGATTTCTAAGAGGGGAGTTCGGCTCGCATATTCCTTTTTCTCGTTTTCTCTTTCCCTTATCTTTCTCGCTTATCTACTCTACTTGCGCATTATTTTCCTTCGATTCCCACGCATAAATAATCCCGTGAACTATATTTTTATTTCACTTTTCTACAAAAGCACTGTATTTTCATCACGAGATACGTTTTTTAATTACAACGTATTTTTAATTAAACGTTTTTTATATTACCAATGTTGCGACTGAAAATAGTAGCTTCGTTCCACAATAATCGTAAAGCTCCTCGTACGTATAATTTAGATTCATTATTTACTATAAATAGACCTTAATTTAACTAATTGCCTTTTCGAAAGTACAGGTATCATTTGTATCTATTAGAAGATAAAACTTACATATCAATGTTTGAATATATTTTATTCGCAGTCTCTTACGAAAGTAAAATTAAAATTATATACTTTAATATTTCCATTTTCATACATTACGTACAAATACAATTTCATCTTCGCTTCGTTACCTAATTTATTGCTCACTGATATTTATATACGAAAACGTTTTTGCCACGAATGGATGAGCAAAAGCTTTTTGAATTTTTCTAAATTTATTTGCACGATACACGTGTTCAGTAATCTCCAGTTTACATTAACACACTTTATTATAATTACATATGTTAATAAGCTAAATCTCGTAAGTAACGATGGTAATTTTTTCCTTGTACAGTGTGAAAATCCGATGCAACTTTCACTAGACTGATTATAAATATAATATATGGGAAGCATATAAAATTTGTGCTAATTTTATATATAAAAACGAGCCAACGGTAATCATTATTTTCAGATAGCATTAATGTTAGAAGGTGTTTTAATTTATATTACATTCCTATTTATTTTAAATAATAAAGGATACCTAATTTTTTTCGTCATTAATTTTAATTAAGAGAACAGATTTTTTAAGTCTATAATCTGTGAAAACCAAAGGTATTTAATTATTTTGCAACTTGTATTCTTGAAGCTTTATTTTCATTCTATTAGACCCTGCTCAACGTAAATAATATTAAAATTATAAATTATTTTCGAGCCAAAGAAAAATATCAAGTCTCCGAGATATTTTTTACGCGCACAGCGGTACATATAAATGTACTTTCAGTCTCTCTTCCTTTTACTCTCTTCCTCTTTTACTTTTTTTCTGTTACACCACTCACATGCACTTACATTCATTCGTTTATTATTTTTTCCATTCTTCTTCGTGAGTAGTTCAGTAACGAAGCAGCCGATGCTCTTTTGTACAAACGTAGCATCTTGAGGCCAATAACGAACATAGGAAGCGGAAAATAAAGGCATATAAATCCAAGTAGAAAGAAGAAATAACGTAAATAAAAAAGAAGGCGCAGCAGGGCGAGAAAGAGAGAAAAGAGGGGAGGAGAGTAAAGTGAAAAGCGATTTGGTTTTAAGCAGCAAGTCGTATGCATTTCTACTTCGTCATGCCGTCTGTGTCCCTTCGAATTCATATTGCCAGAACGAGGCAACGGCTTAATTTTTTCCCCTGACGTCTCTACAAAGAAGTGTTGACTCTTCCGCCCGATCGCTAGTAAGTAACTCGGAGCAAATAATGCCGTTGCTTATCGAATAACAATAAGAAGCGATTACAACTCTTGTTTTAACGCTTTTTTCTTTTAAACGTCTTACTTAGACTGAAATATTGTTTCGATAGAAAAATTAAAATAACCATTTCGTTTTCGTTCAATTTCATTCAATTTTCGGTGGATTGTCATGTTATTTATTATTTCATATTATTTAGTATTTTAATAGTGAGTATAAAAATATGTCGAGCTTAAATATTCACAGTGCTCGACTACTATTTTTGAAAAGAGCCGTTCAACTTTAACGTGCAGTATAGTAATCTAATTAAAGTATTTCGCGCGACGATATTTTGTGAAAATATTTTTTAATACCTAGATGCGGAGTGCGAGTCTTACGAAATGAAAAATTTGATTAATATTCCAAGAAGTTAGTCCGGCAAAAATTTTTTATCCCTTGCACGCACCGAGTATAAAAAAAAAGAGTTTGAGAAAGGAATAAAGACTTTTCATCTTCGTTCCGAGTGTGTTGATGTTGTTTTTTAACGAAATGGAGCCTCGTAATGGATGAGACATTCGGCCTGAGTCTGTACAATAAATCGACGTCACCGTTGTTCGACCCGTGAATCATTAACGAGATATGCGTGACCTTACGATGCATGAGTCAGTTTTGCAGCTTCTTCGATTCAGAAAGATTTTTTCCAACGGATTTTCAATATTTATTACGGGTTAATAAATCGCAACTTTGGGTTCTCTAGGACTCGAAGATAGATTATCGCTATCATTTTTTAGGGCGTTTCAAACGTGTTATTCGGAGAGTAAGAAGTTTGGGGGACTTATTATTTCATAAAATCATTTTGCAGGTTACGAAAAAGTCCATCGGCATAAATTACAACTACAATTTGACTTGGGCATTCGAGCTTTGAAATTGGAATGGAATAATGTCTCCTCTCAAATATGGTGCGAAATTTTTTTTATCCATAACATGCAAAGCCATAGCTTTTTAATATTCAAGCTTAAAATGAAATTCAATCTTTAAAAATCGATGTTCAATTTAAGCCGTTCAAATGATAACAAAAATTCGAAGTATTTTATGCTTGAAAGATAATATCAATTTATTAATGGCATCGAAAAAATTAATTAGCTTTCAAAATAAGGTGTTTAATTTTCATTTTAATTTGAAATATTTTTGCTACGTATTTTTATATTTTAAAAATGTATTTTTGAAAAAGGTATCTATATATAATGTAATAATATCTAATAATTTTAGATCAACAATTTATTTCACGACACATGTTTGTTGTTTGTTCAAACATCCATACAAGCATTACAAAACCTACAAAGCACGAACTTTTCCCTTATAATTTAATAATGTTCATCTGTACTTTTTAGCATTATACTTTTATTATTTATTTTAATAGATTAACTTATTAGAATTTATTTATAATTTCTAAAAATTACGATAAAATTTAAACGATACTATCTTCGAAATTATTTCGTTTGTAAGTTTTATTATCATTTTTTAATAGGGATTGATTTACTTATTCCTTTTAAATTTATTTACATCTAATATATTATCGCAGTATAATAATAATATCCTGTACAAAATAAATAATCTAATAATATTAAGCCATTTATTTGTCAAAAAATCCTATGTTTTATTAAATTTCCTTTGCAGTTTACATAAAATTACACCAGCATTATAGTACCGATAAATTTATAGACGAAAAAAATTTATTAAAAATTTTCATAAAACTTTCAAGTTTCATATATCTTGAAGTAAAATTTAAAAAATATAATAATCTTAATAATGGAAATATTTATGTTTGTATAAAAATAAAAAATAATTGCTAATCTTTATTAATTTTAAGTAAAGATAAATAAAGTAAAATGCTTAATAGAATTATTTAGATACTGCGTAAATAGTTGAAGTAATTGTTTATTGAAATATTAAAGAACTTTTTAAATTCAATTATATTAACGAAGGACTGTTAATAATTTTCCAATGTGCAGTAGAATAAGACCAAGCATTTTAAGATAATTGGCAATAAATGTCAATAAATGTCGCTAATATGATAATAATCTAAATGATAAAAAGGGGAGGATCTATTTACTCGGCAATTTATTTTCCAACGTTTTTATAAGTATTTAACGTTTGAGGTTTTAATATAACCGATGCAATTTATAATTATGCATACACATTGTACCTAGTTAATTATTAGTGAAATACAACATTTCCGAAACAAGTTTATGCGTTCAGTTTTTCTAATTGCCATACTTAACAACTGGAAAGCAATATATTATGGAAAAAGCATAAATAAAAGTTGCAAAGTTACAGTCAAGTCGGGCAAGAATTATTGAAGTTAAGACTGATTATAAAGTACGGTAATATTGTATATATTAGTTAGGTTTTTAATAAACTTTACTTCATCTTATTAAAATTTGAAATGGCCGCATTTAGTACTTTATTAGCTTGAATGATTGCTTTATTGCTTGATAATGTAGTGAAAATTATTATATTTAGGAGCATCAAATGATTAATGTTACACGGGTAGGCTTTGCGCATCCAACTGTAACGAAAATTACAATTAAGGCAATCAAAGTATGATGCTCCACTCTAAAGTCAAGTTAAAGAGCCATTCGCTGTATTCTTTCGTTATGGAGGCGCGTAATTTATTTTTTTTCAGACTCGTCTAATTTGACGTCAACTTGGAAATATTAACATAAAGCCCATCGCGTAACATCATTCGTCCATTTACCACTTTACGTCAACCATCGTTTCCTCGCATTATTCTCAACTCGCTCATCTGATTTTAAGAGTAATCGTTTTCTGCAAAAGCGTTTAGAATTAAGTAAATATGTCAAATCGAACAGACGTCTAAGTGAATTTCAACGCGAGTTTTCAAGAAGCAGTAACTTAAATACTTAAATCTTGGGGATTAGAAATTAATTTCGCGCGGGAAAACGCTCATTTAGGATTTTGGAAGAAAGGAATTAATACGTCGAGACGTCAAGCTAGTTTGAAAAAAACTCTTGATTCGCGCGTGCGGCAGCTTCTACATTAGGATTTGCTTGTTTCGAATCCAAAATAGCCATCTTTGATAATCCATTTAGAATAGCTGCTTTATTTAGCGGTGCAATGTAAAAGATTGGCGACCAGTTTGGATTACGCAGGCAGTTTATCATTCCAAATGAAATAATAAGACGCTCGTTTAGAAGAGTCGCGCAGTCTTGACAAGTAAAAGGTCGGTGCTTCCGAAAGCTCGAACGAAGAAATAGTAAAAATAATTGAAGAACCTTGTCACGGTACGCGTTCACCAGGGAGCCGAAGAAAAGGAAAACATTTAACAGTCCGTGCAACGGCGAGGCGCGATCTGACACAGCAACTGCTTGGAAACGCGTGACGTCGGTCTCGTGACGCGTACAATACGCGTTTTCTCTCTCGTTTCTTACTTTTTCATTATTATACGCACGCCGCGACTCCTGTAATATCCGTGCTGTGACTGACCTAGTGAAAGTGTGCGCTCGTTGCGAAGCTCGCACCTCGTGGTTTAAAGGTCGCACGTGGATCGTCGAAACTAGCGTAGCCTCGAAATTTCTCCTTAATCGATCCGATCGCTTATCTTTGTGAATCTCAACGAGCAAAAAGTATCCTCGATTTATTGGCCTCCACCTAGTTTAACTACAGTTTAATTTTCCTGAGTTTCTCGTTCGAATGAAGAGAGTAACTAATTAGATATTGAACTGTTCAATGTATGCACATAAATATAACTTTATGCAATTTGAATTATGTAAATTTTCCACGTAAAATAATATTCCTTATTTATTATTATTAAAAATGGTTTTCTAAAGTTTTTTCAACTAAATAAATTTAATTTCTTCCAGTTTTTTCCATCCAAAATATCTTAGACTAATCATATCGGTAATTGGTACGGCATTTTCCATTAAGTAATTAAATTTAAAATTTTTAAATTACATCAGATTAAATCGCAATTTACGTAAAATTAACGTACGAGCACGTAATTAACGTGTGCTGAAAATATATAAAGAATTTTCAACATCAAACGCTGATTATATTTAGTGTCCATCGACACTTTTATACTTGCTTAGATTCACTAAATAATGTATATACAATAATAATAATAACAACAACAACAACAGTATATAATAATGAGTTTAAATACGAAAGGTTTAAAACAAAAATATTTTAACCGAATATTTTATACCACTGTAAGAACTTTATTATATTCATTATATTATTAAAAACACGAACTTCGAATATCTAAAATAATAAACAATAATTAGTCGATAAAAATAAATAATAAACATATTTCTTCTCTTCGTAAATTTTTCGGAATATTATTTTAAATAGTATAAGATTTAATTAAAGATTAAAATTCATTAATAATTCTTGTAAAAAGTACAACATTCAGTGATACCTAAATCTTCCTAAATAAAAAATGTCTTGAAACTAACAAATAAATGCTACGTTAATACCCACAAGCTTGCGTTACAATAATCTGGGAGCTTTAGAATAAATATATGCGTACATGTACCAGTAAATACTATCATCCCCTATTTTCACAAATTGCAAATTTCTTAAACAAGTGAATTTAATCATACCGAGTTAATATTTATTATTAAAGATAACGTTTATTTACTTCTTGCGTTTGATAAACTTATACTAGTTGTAATAAAATGAGCAGGAAATAATTACGTTAATAAAAATCTAATAAATGTAAGTAAAATAATTGCATAGTTGCGTGTGACTGTTCTTTCAAAGGATGCGAACAAACTTTGTCAAATCTATTTGCAATATTTCTCCAATAAGAAAATTAAACAAGTTATAACAGTTTGTTAAGTAATAAATAAATTCAAGTTATCTCGTAAACGTACGAGTGTTCATCTGTTAATTTAACAGGGAATACGTTGTTTTTTATTTTTTAGAATTAGTAACAATATTATCGATGCGTTGTTAGATTAAAAATAGAAGAAAAAGGATGATGAATAAAAATTTTAGTTCAAATAATCTCGAGCTTATTTATTGTTCTTGACAAGTCACTGCAGTAACGATTAAACGAGTCTTTCAAAGCCCAGATCGCGACTTTAATAAGGCGCACGGAGAACCAGAGAACCAGTTCTTTAAACTTTAAACGGACATTTCCATTTGATTTGCAAAATCATATCTCGTGCATTCTGTACGAATGTGTGTGTGACATTCGTACAGCTATTGACGTGGATCGAACTTTTCGGTTTCGCTACTAATTACTCGATTAGATTTTAAAGTGGAAATTTCTTCGGACACCGATGCGATAACTTAACATTTTAAAGCTCAGCTAAAGAATTATTTAGTTTAAATTCGAATCCGACGAATCGAAATACATTTCCACTCAACCGCCGGGATATCATATTACAATTGTTTGCGATAACAGGAATAATTATTAAGCAAGAGAGCTTCTTAATCTGTAGCTTTGCTCGCTGCATCATTGTCATTAGCAAAATGCCCACTTGAAAATCGGTGGTGTACTATTAACCAGCGATTATAGCACGAATCTCGATTTCGGCTATTATCTTTTCGCGGATGTCGCGCGAAGCAAAGTTAGGAAGTTAAGTCAGCCCTGGCACTCGGACATTTTTGACCGGCGCATCGATATCTACGCTCCGATCGTTCGGTGCTCGTTTCGCAGACCGGCGTCGAGTGCGTGCACCGGCTCTATTGCAGCGGCAACGAAGAGCGTGATTCCGCGCGTGCGGACCAACTCGCACGATAGCAATCGCCTCTTCCGCGATGTCGCGACGAGCAGCGAAGAAGCGGGGCAGCGGGGGAACGGGGGATTATTGTGCTCGTACTTTCGAGAAGAGCCTTGGCTCGTCACTTACAACGGCTCGTAATAATTTTTTCCTGCTATTATTCCTGCCGGATTTCTCCTAACTAGTGCTGCCGAGTGATAAGCGAAGTTCGCTCACTCGAGTTACCGCACTTGGCGACTCGTACGCGTGGCTGTGCGCGGACACAAGCGTTCGTAGCCGGAAACCATTGGGGGACCTTTCCGGCAGCTGCTCCTTATTCCCATGAATTATGCACCATCGAGCCGCCTGATTTCATTTTACAAGACCACGTACGTAAAAAGCTGGGCTCTGTTCCGAAGACGTGAAGCAACTATTAAAAAATTCAAATTCAAGTTGCCATGCTATATAAATAAAGTAATTAGTGTCTAGCCATTGTTTTCTCTTATGAGATTGTATTTACGTTTAACGAATATAACCACAA
The DNA here is from genome assembly GCA_018907185.1 of Platyscapa corneri. NCBI lineage: Eukaryota > Metazoa > Arthropoda > Insecta > Hymenoptera > Agaonidae > Platyscapa > Platyscapa corneri. Next base: position 4,698,452 of record JACCHW010000024.1, on the reverse strand, counting down.
TGTTCTGGCAGTCGCGGCAACATAAATTTGCTGCTATTAGCCAGTTATTTTCTACAATTTATTTCGATGTTGTATTTGGTTGTCCTCCATTTCTATTTCCACATAGAACACCGATGATGAGATCTAAGTAGAACACTTTGTAGTCTTACAAGCTTAGCTTTGATATTTAGAAGACTTAGATCTACGTGTACGGGGTCACGCGTTACAATATTCAGCCGCATATACGTGTTCTTATAAAACGTTAAATTTCACTGAAAATTTTGCCGGGAGTATTAAATTTATGGGGAAATTATGATGATTACATTTGGCTTAATTAGTTTATTAATTCAGGGGAAAAGTTTAGTTGTAAAAATAATATATGATCTCGTATACTCGAGTGATATTATCAATCCACGTCATCTTTTTTACCGTTTACTGGAATTAAGGTTGTTGCATGTAATACAATTAATCAGTTTCTAATCCACATTTATAAAACACACAGATTTTCACGTGTTATTTTAACAAAGTAGAAACTACAATTTCCCAGCGAATGAAAATAACTCAGAATTGTTAGTAACCCCAAATTCTTTAAATACACATACATTCTTGAAGAGCAGAAAAATTATCGCTCTACTTTTAAAAATATTTCCCCGAAGAATACTAAAAATTAAAGAAAACTTGCGCGCAAGGATGATTTTGAATTTTACACGTTCTTATTTGTATGCCGACACGTGAACACGTGTATGGGCCTGTGTAACTTTCTGGAACTAACGATCTTATATTTGCCGGGCGTTTTTTTACCCTTCCCATTGTTATTACAGTTGCAAGCGCTTGACAATGAGTCTTAATTCATTTTAAACAAGCTCGTAAAATTGAAACAAACAGAGGGAAAAAATTAATCTAATTACAGGAGGTTTGCTCGTAGGTATATTGTAAAATAGGACAATAATAATGACGGAATCTTTCGTGGTTGAGAATTTGAGAGAATTTTGGTCTTGCTGATGAAACCGTCTTCTTACCAACTATTGAATAATACTGTGACGTAAACGAGCTACCATTTTTAGGACTTACGTACATTTTTGGCACTTAAGTTGTTTGCCCGAGTAAATTGCTTCTATTTGATAATATGCTCTCCTTTTTTGTACTTTCGATCTCGCTTCTTCAAGGTGAGATAGTCATTTTCAGCAGCGGGCCTTAGCGTATCTGATGATTAAATTAAATTTGTCGCATTTCACAAATTATTCTACGTCGCATTAGCTGTCCGTTTCAGTCTGCTGAAAATGCTTTGAATTTTTCAGTTCAGCCATTATTTGAGTTATAAAATAACGCTGGATAAGAGAGTTGGTTGCAAAATACGCGCTCGAAAATTCCCCCTCCCAAACACAGCTCAGTGCGATAAAATTCATTAGATAAACAAAACTGTGTAATAGATTTACACATTTTTTCGGTAAAGAAACCAACTTTAAACGCGAGAGCGATAAAATCATGCAAATACGCGGTTTAAGTTTTGACGCGTTCGTTAAAATTTCGAGCTTTCGATTCGAAATTTCGGGTTCTCGGTAAAGCGAACATTTATACGAACACCAGTTGCAGCGACAACTCGAGCAATCTATTTGCATTCATCAGCATCAGCCAACTTAACTAGCGTTTCGCGCAATTTCAAAGAGCAAAAGGCAGCCGCTGCAGAAGAGACATGTGCGATGAACTTTATTGCATCACGCCACAGGAGCACTGGATTATTATTTGCCGAATGAAACTACAGTAACTTTGAAAACATTCGCTAATTCGGCTACTGGAGGCAGAAAAGAAAAGAGCGGCGGCGATTTCCACCACCATTATAGAAACCGTACGTAATTACGCGAATGGGGTAAGCCAAGGATGCGTGCGCAAGAGGCCATGCGAGAATCACCGACTTTCTCCAAATTAGCAGTAAAACGATTGGTGGACACTGCATTTAGATGCGAATCGCTTCCCACGCGAGAAGATGTGTCTTTTTCCTTTTTTGCTGTCTCCTCCGTTCGGTTCCCCTCAACAGAGGAATAGCCTCGCGCTCGCTTTCGCTTTCGAAATCCCGAGGAGCGCATGGAAAATCGCCGGCCGCCGCGCTGCTTATTGTTAAATTAGAGGAGACCGTACCCGGGAATTTCCTTTTTACCTTTTGCTACAAATTGCTACTCCTATTGTTGGATTAACTAAACGACATTAACTGCGACCACTTTTCCTTTGTGAGTTTTTTGCGTTGATAGCCGTTAAAGTTGATAAGTGATAGGTTTAAAACTAGTTTTTCATCGTTTCTTGTAGGCGATCATTTTTTACGAGGCATCGCATGTAGTTAATCCGTCTATTACGGACATACGCCAACGTTCATGGAAGACTGCGATTTTTTTTTTTTTAAATTATCGTATTTCTCAAATTATCGAATTATAATGCTTAAATCGCACGGCGTATCATCAAACTTAATAAAAATATTAAAGTTTTGACTTAATTTAGTCATCGATATACATTAAAACGATAAATTACATTGAATATTATGTCAATTTCAATTGTGGCCTTTTAATATTTTTCATAAATAATTTATCTATATCTATCGCATTTTCATCGTGTATCAAGTGGTTTTCGAAAATTTATTTAATAACCTCTCACAACTAAACACATTATGGATATATTCAAAATAAAAGAATCTCTGCGTATATTCTTAAATTAATAACTGCAATTCTTATTTATTGCATTACTCCGAGAGGAAAGAAAATTAAGATCGTTGTTTTTTCATTAATAAAAGAAATAATATATATCCGAAAATAAAAAGTCTATGTTCATGATGTCTGAAAGCTTAAAGTCAATCAATGCGATATAACAGAAAGAAAATCACGATGAATACCTTAATAAATATCTTAAATTAAATATGCAAACAAATTTATTATTGTTTAATTATCGTCTTTGGTGTATTGAGCTTTTGTAGCGATGCCTCATACATCTACATTTACTGAATTTTATGATATTTTCGTAACCACTTTATCCAACAATCCGTAGATTATTGTAATTTTTTCTATTGTTAATTATTGATTTATTCTCATTTTTACTATTGCTGTCAAAATATTGATAGACTATTATTTTTTTCGTGATTCAACTTTTCATCTTTAAAGTAAACTGTAAGGTAAATTTTTTGATATATCCTTATATATACATTTTTATTCAGAATAATAAAAGTTTATATTATAATGGCTTAATTAATTGTGACAAAGTGTTTTTCAATAGAACAACGAAGGACATAAACAATTACATCTGCACGATAACATTATTTATAAATAAATGATAGAACGATTAAAATTGCATAAATTTATGCACGTAGCAGAAGTAAATTGATAAAAAGTAAAGTAACGGAAATAGAAAATTTTAAAAGAAAATAGTCATCATTAATTTTTACAAGTATTTAGTCTAAATATGTATAATATAATATAAATTACAAGAAAATAATAAATTTATTTCTTAATTTATCCGCATTAAGATCCTTCAATTTAGTCTGCACCTGACGTCTGTATTAGTTACTTTTTTTTTGTCAAACATTAAAACAGAACAAAATACAAGGTAAGGCTCTGTAAAATTTTTTGCATCCTTTTATATTGCCCGTGTGCGATAATAGTTATGATTCGTAACAGCAATTTTTCATCAATAAACTAATCTTTTATTGGCTACACCTATGTATAATTTTATAGAGATTGCACGCATCTCGTCCTTTAATTATAAAACGGCGGAAGCTAAGATTTCAGTTCTCATAAAAAAGTAATATTTTAACATAAGAACGTAGCATCAGAAGAAAAACAAATGTAAACAGAAGTATTTTTATATTTGTTTAACGTCGATCAGCTACAAATTAAGGAAAAGTTAATCGACAGTCGCAATCGAAAGATAGTAAAAGATAGGTTTAGAAAAACTGCCGCTCGAAGTCGCGCAGGAGGCATCCCAATGTTTATTTATTCCACGCGAGTGCCGATTACAACTAGCGTGGCATTTTTCTCAATTAAAATACTTTGCAGCTCGGAATAACAGGGCCGAGCGTAAGGGGGAAAATATTCGATAGGCCGGAAAAGTAAGTGATTTAGATTTCGAGATGCAGACTCGCGCAATTCCGATTAAACGCTTATGAGGGTGCACCTTCGCATCGGCTTCCGCGAAAACGTCGGTAACTCGGTAAAGTACGCGTGGCGCATGATTCCGTGCGTCGCCGGTCTTAATTATAAAAACAAAGATGCCCCGAGGAAGCGCAGCGCCCCCTTAAAACTCCGTGATTGTGCAAACAGCACGTTGCGGCGATGAAGGCTGACCGCGCGGAGTTTACGAGGCGCACGAGACGCGAGCAAAATAATACTCGTGCAGTTCGGAATACAATTACGGCGGGTAGATGCCGACAACCTCTGCCGGCGGACGTTCGCCACTTAAATACACCAACGAGGCGATCGGCGAGCGGCGAGCGGTAACCTGGAATCGATCGCTCGATACTAATTCACTGTCGCTTCAGCGGCTGATCGTCAATCTTCCAGCGCCGGGGAATGCGGGCGCGCGTGTCCCCTAATGAAGAATTAGCCCGAGAAATTTTTTTCGCCGGCGCGCTCCCCGAGGATGCGCTCGCGCACCGCTTCCTTCTGGCGCGCCGAGTGGACGGGGAACGGGGAATCACAGACGGTCGCACGTGCGTATGAATTACGGGATAATTCGATTCGGTCGTTTGGTCAGTGATGTACGAGTCTTGCGAGGACTTCCTCTTCGCAGTCTCTTGTTCTCGCTCTATAATTTTCTCTCTGGATGCGCTTCTCTTATTCCTCTTGCGCCGTATCACTCGGATTCTCTCCCTGTGCTTTCGCGTCCAGTTTTATTTCTCCCTCCGCGAGATTCTGCCCGATGTGATTTGCAATTGATCGGAAGTCGATCGAAGGCGGTTCAGCTGCGGCAGCATTTTTTAGATAAATTAATCCAGGCTCGTGTTATTTAGAGAAACGCACAACGTACGACTAATGAGTCGGGATTCATCGCGGCTGCCGAAGAAATATTCCTTCGAGAGTTTGCGCGATTCGTTTTATGCTGCTGTCAAATGTACGAGAGGCTCGAACAAGCAGCTTTAAATTTATAAATACTGCACGCTGCACTATCGATATTTCCAATGTCTGTCAATGGCTGTTGTAAACGAACATTCGAGCGTTTGTTCCGATTACACAGCTTTTTCGGAATAGTGCAATAGGACGTTGTTTATCGTGATAAGACCGTGATATTGTTGGCAAATATTAGCACGCGGCGATCTAAAAATAAAAGCGAATCCCTTAACGAAGTTCGTACGCATTGGAGCAAAGTGAAGTAAAAGCCGCCAAACGAAGAACAACGACAGATTGGGAATATAAACGATAAAATTCGCACCGAAAGCAATAGCTTTTAGCGGTAAAAATAAAAAACGACCAATAATTCGCCTGTGATAATAACAATCATTAATGTATGTCTAAAAAGTCGTATAACACTTCATCTGAATATCTCGTGTCAAATCACTTTTTATATCTTGATTAGTATACGTCTCTGTTGCGCTTTATATTTACTTTCACGTATGTCGGCCGATCACGAGAGAATATATAGTTTTGCTTTAGCTGCGAGCGAATGACCAGTGAGATAAGGGAAAATACAGACAGAGATAGAGATAGGAGCTGCATAAAGTGCCGTTCTTCAAAGGATGCATCATTGATATCGACGCTTTGATTAATCGTAATTGTAATTCTGCCGGGGCTGGATTGATTCTCTTGTATTCTTATATGCGTTACGGATGTGGATGAAAAATGAAAGTATGTAAAATACACGTTTCATTGTTTGATTTTTATACATTCGCAAATGTACATATCGTATTTTGTTCAATCGATCATAAAATGCCGTTGTTGTATTGTAAATATAATTGCAATTGATACTAATGGAGAGCAATACGTATCTGCGACTCGACGTACGAGTTTGATTTAGAAGATTTTTGGTGCCTTAAGTTGCGATTAATTGTATTATTGTGTTCTAGATTATAATATGCGAATTATGACGTTTATATTAGTTGAATAGTGCAAACGAAAACTCAAATTTACTTTCAAAATTTTCAAAATGAGTACTATACTTTGCAATTTATAATTCTTATTATAATTTATCTCCGTGCTTATACCTTTAGTATTTTTTATTGTGAATTTACTAGTTAATGCTTTTTCTTATAAGTGAGATATATTGTTTAATAGCCATAATAATTTGTAACTTCATGCGATGCGATTCGAATCAGCCAAATTTAATAAATGATTATACATTTTAGATTGATATATCAGATATATAATACATTGCTGGTATGATTTATAAGTTCTTACAATTATTTTTCAAATGACGAGAAACTCAAAATTGATACATTAATATTTATTTAAAATTTTAGTGATAAGCAAACACTTTTTTATGTGCTTTTCTCAAATTTGATAATGTGTTATAATATTTTTACATGCTTTAGTATATAAAAAATAGTAGATAAATAAAGCTAAAACCATAAAAAAGAAAATAAGGTAAGTGTTCAGTAATAAATTAATTGTAGCGTCCTAATTATTTAATGATAATTTTTTATTAAGAAATTATTATTTTACTCGAGTCGTAAAATTGTGCAGTTGTGATATTATAAATTTGTTTATTTTAACGATTATGTATTTTAATATGAAAAAGTCACCATTAGTATCATTAATTAATAATAAATAATCATATAAATACAATAAATAAGAAAAGAATTGTAAATGCCAGTAATACTTTTGATAGGAAGGATATTGCGTTAACTGTTAGTTTTCGCGAATTAATTCTTTAGAAACTATTGCCGGACGAATAATAGAATATATCATTATACTTTCTTAACAATTTAGCTGAAAGTAACAATCATTAGATATTATTAGCGTATGAAAATTAGAATAATACGTGAAGACAATACCCCAATCTCGCGTAATAAAGTGCTGTTTCGTATTATTATTCAGAGAAAGTTGAAATTCAAAGATCATACAGATATATAAATTTAAAATTTTTTAATTAAAAGAATATTGACCCGTAAAAATTATTTTAAATATCAAATTTTAATTACTTGCAATTTATTGTAATTATATGCAGTTTAAACACTTTTTTTACAATAGCATTAATAAAATACTTTATTAAAAAGTAATTTTTATTGGAATATCGCGAGACAGTTTGTAAAATTCGTTAGTTAATACCTCTGATCTTCTATCTTCTAATATCGAGTTTCTGAGCATTTGTGTACGCGTGAATATTATTCTCTCGAGAGAATAATACGAATGTTGTATTTAAATTACAAATAAAATCTTATTATTTAAAATTATCGATGTTAAGATCTTTGTGTTTATCATTGTCATTTAAAGTAGACCCTTTATAATTTTAATTAAATTTGAAATATACTGGTTGAAGTTTTTGGTAAAAAATTCTTTTCATAATTTTCCGAATGTTCGGAAAAACTATGTAACTTTGCACTTGTAAAGTATGCTTAGAATGTATGCATTCAGGAATAAAACATATACGATTAAATTAAGAAAAAGAAATATATATTTTTAAATCAGCTGTAAGTTGTTGAAGCTGGCCATTAACGCTGTTACAATGAACAAATTCTTTTAAGTTTATAAAAAACGGCTTTCTACTAAATTGCAATAGTTTAAAGAATATTAAAATATATATAACATAAAGCTTGGGGTAATAAATTATTCTTCTGAAGAGAAAGAAAAGAGATAAAAATTATGAATATTTCAGTGTCAGCTCCTTTTGTTGATTTCTTGAAACATTATCTCGATGAATTTGTCTTGGCCCTTAAATTGTAAATCTACAGCCAAAGCCTTTTTCAGCTTAGCTAGATAATCGCTCGAGTAAATTTGTTCGCTCTAGAAACCGAATAATCACTTTTCACATATTCAAGCAAAGTTGTTTTCGCTCGGAGCGACTGTCAAATGCTTTGGAAAAGTACTATCTTTAGAGTTTCATGAATAGAGCAAACTATCAGAGATTCACTGCACCTGCAAAGTAGCGATTTTATACCGTCTGTAAACGTCTTAATAACTTTTTCAGAGTAAATACAGTTACTCGAGATGAAATTCACTTTTATTGTTTTACACGAAGAGGTAATTTTATTTTATTTCATCCGAGTTTATAAATGTAAAATCGTGCATAAATAGTAAATATTATTTTATAATGGAAACGCCGATTTAATACTTCAAAGTTCCAGATTTATCGATTATTTATAAAAAGATTTAGATTCGGCATTTAGTAAAAATCAATATATTGATTTTCCTGAAATGTAATAAATTACTCTTAAAATAATTTAATTCATTTGGCATATTTAGAAAATTCAGTAAAGAAAATAATTGCAGTCAATGTATGTAATAATATATCGCGCAACAAAAATGTTATCCACTTTAATTAAATTAAAATAAACTTATTTTATTCTAAATAATTATATTCTAAAATAAAATAAGATTACTAAGTTCGGTAAATTTTTATTTTGAAAATATTATTTGACACAAGTAAATAAATGAAAGACATTCTAATTCGACTTGATTTAAATTAAGAACTAATCAACACTAAGTTTTAATCCAAGAAATTTCCCAGCAATTTTAATTTGCCTTTTGATAGAGTTTATTATTCTGTAACTAAATTATATTTAAATATTGCATAATATTGCGATTAACTGGTGTGATTAATTTTTTCTATTGACTGTTAAAATTTCTTTAATACTGGCCACCAGTATGATTCGATACCTTTGTTCAAGATGTTCCTCCTTCATTATTCTTTCCGCATACGTAACCGTTTTTTTCTTTTACTCAATTACATTTCTTTCGTTTCTTCTTGTCAAACTTTCTTACGGTTTCCTTTTCTTATAAGGTTGCTTTAAAAAAAAAAAAAATTGAATTTGACCTCCTTACCCCATGAGAAAGTTGAAGACGATGGTATTAAAAGATTTTACGATTAATAGAGGAAAATATCACGCTTACAAACTGCAGAAATGTTGGAGCTGAAAAGTTTTCAACATAATCACACATTCTTGGACAACTTTTTTTAAATTGACCTAATTTATAGTTTTATTACTATAGGCAATAACTGAAAATTTTCAATGAATTTCAATATTTTTAAACGAATTAGTTTTTTACATCTTACAATTTCAATCATTGAAAATGTATTTTTCTGTAATTAAATAAAGACTTAATTACTTTGCACGAATTCCTGTTATTACGCGCGTCATCATTCTATTATTACATTTTGCGCTTTAACAAATAAAAAGAAAATAAAGAAACCTTTTACCATTTTCCATCCAGTTTCATTGTTTTAAGTTTTGCTATTACTTTATTTGTTTTATTTATACACATATATGTTTTACTAGTTTTACATTACTTATATACGTTTTTCAGGTTCTAAACGTATATAAATCTCATGCAGCAGTTACCTTTCATTCCGTAGGATTATGTCTCATCGAATAAAAATAGAATCTGAAAATAATAAAAGCTTTTTCAAATTTTTGAAATAATCCGTTCAAAAGTAGGCGCATCTCTTCAGGTATCCTCGTTGTTTTATTCGTAAAATATTTAAAATTACCCCATATTCAGGTTTTCATGTCATATCTAAGCTTAGCAAACACGATTTCAGAGTCGTCCGACAGAACAAAGAAAAATGTATTGCTTAAATAGTGACGGAGATTTTAGGTTTCCCAAACTAATTAAAAGTCTTTGTAGCGTTGACACTTTGCGAACGTAATTTCTCTACGATCTTTAATGAATAATAGGCATTCTTCCACGACTTCTATCCCCGAAGCCCTACACTGACAAACTTTCTAATCAAAATTCATTCTATTAATATAATCTAAAAAAGCAAGGGCCTTTCACTTCGAGCCACCAACTACTAAAACAAGAAGTTAGAGTAGACGTCTTCAATTTTTCCAAGTATAAAAATGTTGTCGCAATTAAACTCGGGCTTTGATTGTCGATTTCTACAATCGTAATTTTAGATTTGTAGAAAATCTAAAGCCATATTTACTATTATTAAATTGCTGATTTTTATACAAATTTTGATATGAATTGCTGATGTTTGTCAAGGTTATACTTTCGGAGAAATCAGGCTAATGCCTGGATAGGCATTAATATTTTGTGTGCTTGGAAATGTATTTAAGGTTAACTTATTTTTATAATTTTAATTTTTCATAAATTTTAATTCGTAATTATATTATTTAGGCGTATTTTTATTTTACAAAAATAAAAATTTCGTAAATTTCTAAATTTCTATTTACAAAAGTGGTTAACTTGGGTAATTATTTGGCAAATTTGAAAATAATAAAAGAGCTTTAAAAAACGATGTATATTTATTAGATGATAAATCTTTTGAAAAATTGCACGTGGTATTTAAATAATTAAGAAATTATACATGAATGAAAGCTGCATTGTTTTATGCCAGCACTAAAGCTAAACCTACACTTAGTACTTTGGTTTGAACACATTTTCTCGGTGATTTAAACTGTCAAATTATGTTACTAAAGATGTTAAAATATGAAAAGGTCATAAATTATGAATTCCAATAAATCATAAACAAGCAAAACACTAATTAGTGCTCGAAGATTTAAGCGTTTTTCTGGAACACCATTTGTTCTTGCGCTTTTAAAAGTGCCATTTTAACATTATTTTTAGAAATTTAGTTCTACGACTGCTCTTAAAGCTAATTATTTTACATTATTGGCACGTAATTATAGCGTTAACCTTGTATACATTTTAATTTTCTACAATATTATATTGGCCAAGTGCCGATAAATTTGCAGCAAATGATAAATAAAAGGAGATTTATTTTCTCGGTCGAGCGGGACATCACCTTTCGGCCGAATTGCTTCGTCCCAAAAATTCGTGCTTCGAAGAACGAAGGGATTGAAGATCCATAATATTTCATCGACGCAGTGGCAAAAACGAGGTCTTCGGCATCGGGTCGAGTTGATAATCGCGCGCGCGCACACGATTATCAACGTCCGCGCAATTTGTGGCGATGGACATTTGGAGGCGCGCGTCAATTTAAGTTGGGCGCGCTTCCTGATGGATTTTCGCGCAACCCGTTACAACGCGCGTTAAATGACGCGCCGCGCTCCTTTAATTTTTGTCCCCCCACCCCGGCCCAGGTCGCCGTCGCCGCCACTACTCGCGAGCAAATGATACGGTGAGTCGATCAAACCAGCCGGATTTCTTCGGCACTTCTTCTCGTTGGCGCCGCTAAGAACGAGGGACGAGTGCACGAAAGCCGCGGCGCTTATTGAACTTGCGTATTATTTGTGCGAGCGAGCGTTTTTCGGAAATTCGCAAACGTATCTTTTTCACTCTCCCGAAGAGAAATCTCGGCAAGATAACGGTACAATTCTTTTCTGTTATTATCTTTTTACGGAGCGATGCTTTTTGCGCTCTTAGTGAACATTTTTTAAAAATGAGTTGTAGCATTAAGTATTTTTGCGTCTCCGCTTAAGCTATCCGAGCATCTGCATTCAAATTGATTCGTTTCGTTATTTTTAGTGATTATGGTACAGATTTGTCGGATGGACGGGTTCAAACTCGTGTTCTTAAAAATATAATTATTATACGTGGATGACGGTCATGGCATTTCCTCGTTAGTACCCAAATATTATTTGCGGTATATATTTAAATGCGAGCGGTAATGCACCAGCTGAATATTGATAATTCCAAAACTGTTATCAAATTTAGAGAATTGCGAATTTAAAAAAATCTGACGTAATCAATTCTAAAGTAAAGTTCTCGATAAATACTTGCCGAACGCCTCGATACTTTTTTTTATTTGTGCTTCTTTTGGATTAACAATTTTTTTCAACCATATGCATTATCTTTTGTAGTTTACATTATTCTAATGTAATTTGTTTAAACAAGTGCATTCACGGATAATGATGCAGTACAATTATGATTGAGCAATTTTTCCAGCAACGATGATTAGATTTCGAATAAATTTAGAAAGCTACAATTTAATATACAATAAACGAAAAGTATTGTAAAAGTGAGCAGGTTAATCATCAATATAAATATCTTGTGTGCTGTTGCGAGATTAGCATCCGCAATAAATACTTGTGCAGTTTCTGTTTGCATATCATTAATTTATAATTAACAAATATAATTGCGTTGTAATATCTTACTCTAAAATTAATAATAATAATAATAATAATAATAATTCAATAATTGATTAAAGGCGTGTCAAATGCGAAAAAATGCGTTTATAAATTATCCAAGGCAGGGTGCCAATACTTATTTTGAAATTTCTGAAATATTCGAAAGTAACTGTAGATTAAATCTCGAATATTTTTTAAAATTCAAGAAATTCCCTAGTTTTATTAGTACTTAAATCAGCAAAAAATATTATTCGCTGAACAAAATTGGAATTAATAGCGCAATAACATCCGAATGACGAGCGATTAAGATACCCAAGCAGTCAAAATTCGACGACCTCGGACGGCGCATAATTCAATTGCAGCAGCCATCAATGGAACGATTTCATTGTTAAATTAACCCATTTTCGCACTCTTTAGAAATGCTGGCGTTCGCATCCTAAGTTTTTCTACTTTCAGTGTAGAGTTAATTGAAACCGCGTCCTCGGAAGCTTCTGTCTTCTTAAGTTAATTGTAACGAATCGTGATGCTTCTTGGGTGATAACGAATCTCCGGTACGATTAGTCGATCAGCATCATTAAGAAACTCAAGCTCGCCAACTGATAAAAACGAAAGAGACGTGCGCGTGAGAACAAATAACGAATAAACAACGGATCCGTCAAACGGCATCGTTCCTAATGCGCAAAATTGACGAGAAATCGTGGAATGGAGTTGTACAAGTGCTTTCAGCAGCGGGTGTACCAATTGTCACGCGAAATTAATGTACCTCTGCTGGTGAGGAGCTGCATAAGCAAATTAAGAACGGAATAGATGAAATACCTTGTAATTTAGGGAACGTTCGATATCTGGGATGGTACTTCCGAGATAAATCTTACTTTTTATTCGCGCTGCTTTTGTTAATTCGTCTTAATTGGCGGCTCCTCGTATTTGCAGTTTTTAACAATCGAAAAACTTTGGACAAAGAAACGAAATTTTCTTTACACAACGAGCTGTTAAATAAACAGCAAGACTTTTGCGCATATTTATAAGCACTACTGACGCGTTTGCAGATTAAGAAAAATAATTATCCGCGGTGCAGAAATTCTTATCAATCTTTATTGAAGAAATATTGCAGAATTGAAAATCGATTAAGAATCAGCTTCGAACTTAGTTACGAATCATTTATTTGAGAAATCTGAGATGTAATAGTAAGATATTTAATTTATTATTGAGTCGTAAGCTTTAGGCGTACTAAATTATTTGATTTGCGATTCTTAAAATTGATAGAGATTATTTGTCTTGCTTCAATAATCGATAGATTATTCCACTCAAGTTTGACGCAAGTTCTTTATTTAAGTCCTACTTACTAATAAGAAAGTAAGTTAATGCTCTTTCTTAAATAGAAAAAGTCAGATATCAATTTAACATCTTTCTTTCCTCCACTACTTTACAACGTCTATTGAAGTCGCGTTCTTTTAGCGAACTCGTTTACTCCGAACGTTTGTTCGTAAATTTAGTTTAAATTAAAATTTACGTCCGATATTGTTTGCAATCATTTTATCAATGGACGTCGCGGATTTGGTCGTAATAAATATCAGCAGCAGAAGTACGCGAAAATTGGTTAATAATAATCCAAAGGTGATTCGCGGCGTTCTTTGTGGATTGTCCGAATGGGAAAATGCAAGTAACGATGATCGAATCAATTTAGAATATTAATGCTTCGAGACAAAAATTTCGAAAGAATGTCGAGCGTACAAAACGTTAAATTCATAAATACGAGACAGAGGAGAACATAGAAAACAAGATTAGCGGCTTGTTCGTTAAGAAAAGTCATCCGTGACCGCTGAAGTATTTAAAGTTATTCAATTATTTCGAAAAGCACATCTAGCAAACAAATTTAATTCTTGGATTAAACGAAGAGACGAGTATCGGTATTAAGCCAAACCATAAAACGCAAGAATACCATTTTCACAATAATTTATTCAGATTATATTTATTAATGCGCGCAGTCGCAGAACGCAGAAGAATATACGGCATTTATTAAAGAGAGAGCCAAATTATTAATGCATTCAACTGTAGACATTTAATCAGAAGCAATTTCAAGCATAACGCCACCTCGGCTCATCCTCGCTCTATTTCATAATCACAAAACGTCTCCTTCTTTTTTCCCTCCGTCTTGGGTGATTCGAGTTCCTTCGTTAGGAGAAGTTTCCGTGCACCGACAGCCTCGACGAGCAAAAGAAAAGGAAAAACAGAGAAGGAAGAAAATCGTTCGGCGAGCAGGAGCTTAGTACAGAAAATGGTACGTGCGCGTTGTGCGTAATTCAGCAGCGAGTGAGTCGTTTGCCACGTGATACCGTTAATCGCGGCTCGAGCGGCACCTTTTACTCTTACCCGCGATGACAACGACGACGGCGGCGACGGCGACGATGATCCCCGCATCGAAAGTCAGCGAGGCTCGATCTTCTCGGGGGATTACGAGCGATATTGGCGAAACTCGTTCCGATGTCCCCGCGAGTTCTAATTTTAGCCGGAGCGTCGCTGAGCGTTGTTTGCATGGATTTCAGCTGGGAGACGCACAGGAATGCTCCTCTAATATTTCATCTTTCATCTCGCGAGCCCAGCCGGACCTAATAGAATTTATACCGAACGCGATGCATTCGAGAGTCGTAATAATCTCATATAGGCCAACGCCATTTTTCACGGCGGCGTAAAAAAGTGGACATCGATAGAACCGCGTAAGCATCGGAAATATGTACGAGCACTAGTTGAATTTTTAATTCAGCCACTTGAGCGAGTAATTAATTTTTTGCGCTCGAACAGCCGAGTTTCGGATCCGATAACAATAAGACTGCCAAGATTTTCCAACGCGGAAAATACGCGTATAGAACACGAGTCGACTCGCGTGTAAAATTCCTTTCAATTTGGACGCGAAACTTGGTATTAAATTATTTAAACGCTCAAATTATCCCTCCGTCGGTTAATTTCGTATTTTTGTCAATTTCGCGAGTTTTGAGCGAACCGAGTTAAACAGTTAATCAGACTCACAGGATTCCTAATGTTAAAAATGTCTTACCAAGATCTCGGACGTGCATTGTGGACGCTTCTTTTGCAAGATACTTCTCTTCAAGATTCACTCTTCCTGAACTCAGCCATTATCCTTCCTATAGTTTTTATTTTCTAAAATCATAGTATTTTTAACTCGTATTAATTTATAAAGAGGCTGCTCGTAGGCTCGCTAATGTATAAAGCGCGAATTTAAAAAGACTGCGCAGCTCCATTTACAACTTCCTTTGTATAATTAATGAAATTGTTACATGAGTGAAGAAAAGCAAAAAATCATAAGAAATTAAAGCGCATTAAGTGAACTTTCTAATGGATACTTACTGGCTTAAAACTACAACAACGAAAAAAAAAAAAAGAAAATATAGCTTACATCCGTCTATATTTATATAGTTTGTAAATGGACAACTCGTTATTTTTTAACCTAAAAATAAAACGAGAGCTTAAGTAGCCGTACGGAATATTAAGCACATTTTTACGTCTACGAAGATTCGGATTTGTTCTTACACGCATTAAAGATATTAGATGCTATTATTCACAGCTCGAAAAAAGTTTGAAATTAACTATAACTTGCTAGAACCACGAGGGTCGTTGCGCTGGATTTAGCCTCGGATGCTGGTCACTCGCAGAAAATAATATGTACATAATCGATATTTAATTAGTATTATAATTGCTTAATCAAAAGTAATCATAAAAGAAGCTAACATTGCTAATTTTGTTACTTAAGCTAGTGGTTTTAAAAGCGCAATAAGAACTACGTATTGTAAATGCTACTTTTAATTTACTTTTACTATTTGAAAAAGAAAGGAGCTTGTATAAATCAATCTTAATTTAGCGTTCACCGTTACGGGATAATTTTTCCTACCTATATTTAGAAGTTAATAATCGAAGAGGAAAATATTATTGCCCGATCTGTTTCAACAGTATACGCGAATTCTTAATTGTGCAATTATAGAATGTGAATTATTTTAAAGGTTTTTAAGGGACGACTCGCTCGCCCGTTCCAACGGAAACATAAAGATGTCACGTATAATTCAAAATTCATGTTAATTAAATTAATAATGCGATTATCTTAAACATTGACTCGGGCTACAATATGTACTTACCGAGACAATTTGGTTTTATTCTTCCATCAGGATTAATGAAACGTAACATAGACTCCGAGGCTTTTCGCTGCTCGCTGCTTTAATCTGCTCGTCTAATTAAGAAAAAGGGTAAATGTTTCAAGTAATGCATAAAAAGTCGCCTCGAATTAATACATAGCTATTTGCGTGTTGCCAGTTCGTAATTTTAAGGAGGAATTTCATCGAAAATTTTCCGTCCACGCGTGCTCTCGAATAAAGTAGTTTAAATGCGCGCACCACGATCCTCGGACTTGAACTTCGTCTCGAGTCGAAGTTTTTAACTGCGGTTCGAAGAAATCGAGCGAAAAAGAAAGAAAGCAAGGAAAAGGGCGGAAGGTGGCGCGCTCGGCGCCATGCGTGCGTGCACATATACTAATTCAGCAATTAAAGTTCCAGCGCGAGATGAAAAGAAGAAACAGTTCGATAAATGCACCGATAACGCCGATACAAATTAAGCGCCTGCGGCCCTCGTACAATTGCCGCTCCGGAGTAAACGCATCGGGGGATTCGCGTCCGCGTCCAGGCCTGGCACCAATACCAGCAAGCTATGACCGCTCGCTCTCGCAGGCGCTCGCGCGCGCGCGCGCCCAGTCATATCAGTTACGGTTTTATTATCTATCCGCGCCGGACTTACCGTAAAAATTCCTAATAGACGAGCTTGTTTCGGCTTGTCTCGGCGTCGCTACATCGAGAGGGAGGGTTAACGGTTTTCAATGAAAACTAATGTAATGACTTGTATTATTCGGAAAGCGTATTTCGCTTGCGCTCACAGAGATAGCTTTGTGCTGGGGGAAAAACGTCCGCGTGTGCGTGAATAAGTGAAATCTGACATGCCGTGAGCGACTGGTTACACGCGAAAATATCAGCTATCCGAAACGAGGTCTTCGCGATTAGATTTGAACTGTTAAATAAGATATAATTGCATCAAGAAGCCTTTTGATCAAAATAGCCGGTATAAATTATTAAATTAGAACAAAAATAGGAATCGAGAAAGTTCGGCACAAATGAATTGGCAGCGGTTTACTTTGTTACCTATCTCTTCTTTTCCAAGTGAACGCGATGGTATGTTCGGGTAATTCGAATTGTTGCTGTCGAACACATACCCCAACTGCAGCTTCGTTATTGCAATGTGCGTAAGCTCGATTTTTTGTTCGTCAACGCATAATGCGGACCGCACGGAAGATGCTCTCGTTAATGCAGCGCTTTACAACACTTTGTTTTAAGAAATTATTATTTCCCTTTCCGACAATTATTGCTACGCGTAAAACGAATAGCTTTAACAGTGATTAGCTAATTTCTCACACGATTATCAGCGACAAAAAATGAAGAAATAATACATCGCTTTGTACGCGCACGCTCGTCGACTCGAAGAGTGCAATACTTACTTCCGGTACTGCAATTTAAGCTCGTGAAACAATAATTTCGCCGCGTGTTATTGTAAAAAACCCCGTGTCAGTCTTATCACTTTCGAATGAAGAAAAATATTATTTTTCGAGGAGAAAAGCGACGTGCGGTATTTGCATCGGAAAGTCGTACAGAGCTATTGTAAATATAAGATACTTCGCTAAACAAAAGGCAGCATAATATGCATCGTTACGTAAATCCTTGAAACGAAACAAAAATACGAATGCCCGAGCGAGCGAAACTCCGAACGGGCATCACTTTTTCTCTTTCCTCTGGTATGTTTTATTCATGAGAGTTGGCTCGATAAATTCGTGGCTCGTTTGTTTTTTCAATAAATCTCTCGTGCTATGCTTGCACTTTCAATATAAAAGCTCACGCGTGAACCAATTTCGAATGAAACGCAACAAAGAGAGCGAGGGAAAAGGATGGGACGAGAAAAGCGAGGAACAGAGTCGGCCCCTCGGTAAACGCCTTCCGATTTTGTAGGCAGCCCGTCCCTTGGATTACAAGTGAAGAAAAAAAAGAAAATCTTTATTCGCAAATATGAAGCCGAAGCGCGCATTATCTCGTAAAGGAAAAGAGAGGGTACAACGACAGTCGAATCGCGGCAGTTGGTTTTATTTTCAATTATCTGCAGCTTTCCGCTGCTATTAAACGTAAAGTAATGAGATCGCTTTATTATTCGATTGGTTTATCTCTTATTCTTATACTAATGAATTATGCACTTAGAACCGGCTCCGACTGGTTTATCCTCCCTTCGGTAAACTTTATTTTTATCGAAATCTTAAATTACAACGCGAATAATGTAAGATATCGCGGGTGAAATAAGAAATTGGTAAACTGATTCGACGGAACTTTCACGCAATGATGTTTGTCGAACCGATGCCGATGCTTTTTATAATGTTAGCGCGTAATAAATAGTTTGATAGACCGGGCGACGCGCGCTCGTAAGTCCTGTGCAAAGATAACCTATTGTTCTACGAGAAGACGTGGAATGTGTATGCGCGAACTGAGTTCGGATGTGTGCAAGAAGCCGACACCCGAACGTATAATTGCAAAGTATCGCTCTTTTTATGTTTATTTAATTAAAGTTCTTATTTATTTAAAGTTTTATGCTTTCGAGTCGGGCTTTAAATTATTCGCAATTAACGTTTCGTTTGCGCGGTTCGACTAATAATAAGCTGGATGTTTATCTTTGGTAGTGAGTTATTTAACGTAATTAGAAAATATGACAAATTAGTTTGCTTAATAAGCCCTGAAAGTAAAATATCGCCGCGTTACTATACACACGAGAAAAGAGAAAGAGCTGCTTTTAAGGTACTTAGCAGCGAGTATTCATGGCCGAAACATCGGTCATAAAAAAAAGCTAAAAAGTACTGCCAGGAAGAGGAGAACAAGCCAGATGGAATAACGAACTAAAGGTAGAAAGGCGAATTAAAGGCTGAGAGAGGATGGACAGGAAGAAAGAGAAAGGCGGAGAAAGATGCAAGGAAGAAGTTGTTGCAGAAAAGCGAGTGAGCGGATCGAGCGAGAGAGAGAGAGAGAGACGGAGCTAAAGAATGAATGAGCGCGGGAAAAAATGACTCGCGAAGCTCGGGGGAGAGAGAGAGGGAGATAGAAAGAGATTTAATCCGCGATAGGGCTGGTTTGGTACCAGGGCAAGGCCCGCAATCAATTGTGCGCGCGCGCATACACGAATAACGAATAACGTACGGACGCATCCAGTTGATGTATCGCCGTGCCCCGGAGCTGCTTACGTATGCCACTTAATTGCGGCAAGCCACTGCCTAGTGATCCGTTCCATCCTCTCCCAGCGTGAAAGTGAAAAAAGTTCGATCAAACCTCATCCCTGGGTCGGTGCTGCTTTTTTACCCTCGGACCGGGTCGCTGACCTCCTTTTGCCGTGCGCTTATCCCCTCTTTCTCTCTCTCTCTCGGTCTCTCCGCCTCTCTGTTTTCCTCTTTGTCACGGTCGTCGTGCTTTCGTTGCGTCCATGCCAAATTTTGCCCGGTGATGCATAGCGTATTTTTTACGCTCTTTTAAATATGCGGCACGCCACTGCTATTTTGTGTTAAAGGACGTTGACTTGACGTTTATGTGGAGTAAAGCTGAATACAAAGTTTTTAAATGACGCAACGGCTTCTTATTTTACGGAACTCCCAGAGCGTCCGACTGAAATTACATTCCAAATTAAAAGATAATTGATGATAGTTGTACCGATCATTAATTCCATTAAATTGTATCAAACCTCAACCTTCGTTTCGCGCTTAGAAATCGAAGATGTTACGTGACGAATCTTGCCGTGAGACTTAAAAAATCAGTTTATGCCCGCTCAACGAGTAACTTTCGGTAAATTTAGGAAAGGATCGTATTGCTTTGTTAAAAATTCATACGGATGTGTGCGCGCGTGTTTTAAACCGAGACCGACTGTAAGTCGCTTCGTTGAAAACCAATTAAATTTTTGTACACTGCAATATATTAGTCGAGGTAAAAATAATCAGATTATTAAGGATCGAATTCAATTAAATAACGCAACTTTATAAATATATAAATGGATGTTAGTTGCAGTAACGTGTATTATTCAAATAGAAAGCTTAATATTTTCGAAGGAACTTACGTTTTTAAATGCTCATCGTAAATTTAACGACTTACCACTTTTAAGTCGTTAAAGATTCCTTTCCTATTCCGCTGCTTACCACAAAGTGGCAATAAATTTTTTCACACTAATTTCTATTACTAATACACCGTGGCTTAACAGTGACATATATTACAAATTAAATCAATTAGATGCGCGTAGCTGCGTTTTCAATTTTAAATTCAATTCGCCAGCAATCAATCATTAAATCACTATCGGCTTTGATTCTCACCTTTCGAGCAGAACTGGTCGTGTAACCAGTTGGCACATACTCGGTTGAGCTGCACTTACAAGTGCACAAGCGAAATATTCACAGTTTGAATTTTTTATTTCTTCAGTTGCCTTTTTCTTAATCGCATAACTGTAACATAATAATTTTTATCGTCGCTCCTTTGCAACTTAATTGTACGACGTCAGGAGCGATCAATTTTCGGAATCGGCTGACACTTTGTTAAATTACTTTTCGAAACAATAGATTAAAATTATAAGGAATAAGCCCTGGCTCTTGAGTAATCCTTAGTAATAAGCTAATATTCTAGTACAATATCGTATTATTTGAAGCAAAAGCGTTGGTAATTATATAATATTTTAAAATGCGAACAAAACCGCGTTAATCTTAAGTTTTAAAAAAGCTCTATTACAAACACTAAATTCAAGTCTTGATCGTACAGCAGCAATTAATGTTGTGCAACATTTAGGTATTAAATTATCCTTAACGCTTATCAATATTTCTAACTAAAAAGTTAATTATTAACCGTTTGTTACAGGTTACCAGCAGGTGGGTACTTTATTGGCCATCGATTCGTAAGTAATTTTACGACAATAAAATTGTTAACGCGAAAGGTTCGCAAAGTAAGTGATTAACCAATCTGAAAATATTTCTGTAGATCAGTTTTGGTTATCGATAAAAAAGACTGCTACTTTTATCCAATTATTCGAATACCCTATTCGTGACACAAATGAGGACACACACACAGATGTAGAGATTGTATTATCTCGATAAAAAGAATCTTAATTAGCGAGTCTCCAACGCAGTTATGCGTTTAAATGTAAAATCACCGATTTCTTCTGTTCGATGCTCAATGAGCCTTAAGGAGGAAGCATCACATCTGTGTGTTTTCTGTTAGAGAACAAACACTCGATCATCTTTAGCTGATGAAAAACAAACTTATCGAGTTCTCAGGAGTGTGCAATGTTCAAACTTTAAAGGTTGGCAAACAACATCCTTCGTACTTGTCGCAAATACCTCTTTATCCGAGCACACACACTCGAGACAGAGGCACGGAGAGAATAGCCTAGAGGATTGCGGGCGCTCATCCAAAGCAATTTACACCGAGGCGACATGTAATGAAGTGGACTTGCGCGTGTTTATAATCGCACTGCACTACGGTACACGCGTGCTGCGGCGATACTTGAGGCGCGCACGAGCCCAGCGGCTCTATTAGAGATCTAGAGATCGCGTGGCTCTTTATCAGCAGCGATCGGTTCGCAATTTGTCACTCGGTGATTGACGTTTCCGTAACTCCTGCGACACTCGAACGTTCCTTATCATTGTATGCCGCTCGCATAGCAAAACAGACACGTTGGGCCGCTTTTTCTATTTGCATTTTTCGAATAGACGTCGACAGCTCCGCGCGCTTTTCAATTAATGCGCATTACGCGAGATTCCGTCCATTTGCCGCCGATAATTGAGAGGAGAGCGCGCGCCAGTAGGTCACGCTATCGAGTACAAAATGCGATTTATATATTTTTCAATTACGCACATTTCGTGGCTCCTCTGCGGAATACGTAAAATTATTTCGGGACGCGATGTTTAGCGATGTTCCGCTCGTATCTGCGCATTTAATTTTAATTTCGGCGGTATGGAAATGATGTTAATTATGAATGCCGGAGATGATTATGCTTTTTGAGTTAATTCATGTCATAAGCTTCTCTTGAATCTGATGTTGTACGCGAGGGCCGCATAAATATCTGTTTCGTCAGAAATGTTGCTTTTTGTCGTTATACCTTAATACGCCGATGAGTAATTTTGGTAAAGTTTCAAGACGAGCATTTCATTTTGATCCCTTTTCTGAATATTAATGCCGAATCACGCAATATCATTTTCTGACTAAAATTAAAATTAAAACCCACTAATGTCGTATACATTACCAATATTATTTCGAAACAGTTATAATCGCAGAAGTTAATCTTTTTATATTTATATACTAATAATAATTTATATGCCAATAATAAAAAACTTTTTAAAGTATCGCTGTGTATTGTAGAGATTTAAATGTAAAGTAATAAAATTGTTGATGGGAAGATAAATGTTGAATAAATTAATATTTGTAAAGTTCGACTACGAAAATAATTTTTGAAATAAAACCATTTCTTAGATTTCACTTTAAAAAAAATATTCTAAAGTTTTTAAACGTTATAATATTCTATAATTCTGATAAGAAATTAAATTCTCACTTAAATTCGACACTTATATCAGCATCACTCTGATGTAATTATTTTACTGTAAGATCTTTGAAAAGCTACGCGTTCATTTATATTCGGCTGAACATACTCAGTCGTTTTCTACTTTGATGCACACTCTCGTACAAAATATGTAAATACAATGTTTATGATTCCTCAAAGCTAATTGAATTTTCTAATTATCATCATTATATAATAGTAGTAGCAATATTAGCATATATATTCAAATAGCTTTGTAAGTGTCGGAATACAATGATATTCGCTCTAGAGGTAAGATTAGAGGTAAGTAAAGCTATAATAAAAGTTTGAAGGAAGAATTAGAAGCTATGGAATAAGTAGTAGTTTTACGCGAATAATAATAGCTTATAAATTTAATGACAGAATTACTCAAAAGTATCCATAAAATTAACAAAAATGTTGTAGCTTATTCAATTGTAGTTGTAGAAATTACGAGCAATGCAATTATTGCTTTTAAAATATTAAAAAATGGTTACGTTATTTTCTAACGACGTGTGATTTCTTTAAAGAATTCACTTCTCGCGTACTCACGGGCACTTGGTTATCTAAATCTGAAATGGCGTTCTAGAATTCGCGTAGTATTAAAATAACAAAGTCTAGCGTTTATGTTAAATTTAATTTGCTTATCTACGCACTCGTTGGCGCGAACAATTTCTTTTATGCATAGGTTAGTTTATCGTGTACCATTAACATTTATAAATAAAGTGCAACGTGCGAATAAAGTTGTTGCAATATGTCAAGTTACTTTTAACAATAATTAAAATTTAACAAAGTTTTCAACATACGTATCGATTACGGAAATTCATACATAAAATGTAATTATTTATAACAAGATAAATATTGACAATGTAAAAGAGCAGGAATACTTGCAAATATCAGTTTCTTCGCAAATAAGCCCCTCAAGCGGATAATGTAGCGTCAAAAGCGCCAGTAATTCTTAAATTCTATTTCGTGTCTGGAAGTTATTTCCCCTCAGCTTCCTCATTTTACTAATAGATTTCGATACGTCAAATATTTCTTTTGCCCGAGATATTTCTATTGTAATCCCGCTGATACTGATTCAATTGAAAACAACAATCTCGCTAAAAGCTTCTTTTTATTCGTTTCTCATTCTTCTTTGTGGGCTTAACAGCAATAGTAAAGCTGTAATGTCGACTAAGCCGATAAATAGCCTTTCCTTAATTCGCTGTTTCATGCTACAGCTAATAACGACAATATTATCCCAGTGCACGATATTAAAAAATACAGATATTTTTATTTATCGGATCTCGATCAGAGTTCGCTGCAACTGCATTTGATAACTGCGCTTTGCGAGCTTCGTGTTTTCGACTTTTCGCGCGTTATACGTGTCGCTTGATATCAGTGTGCGAGATATTACCTACACTTCCAGCTGAAAGGGCCGTAGAATAATAAACGATACGGCGCGGTGTAACTATTTGTTTGTCTTGTCTCGTTGGAGCTCCTCGGGGCCAGGCCCGGCCACCCCTCCTCGTCACTCTCTCTTTCTCCCTTTTTTCTATTTCTCCAGGAGCCGCCAGATGCCCTCGTGTCCCAGCGACGCAAGCGGCTTACGTACGCCGACTTACCGTTTCACTCTGACACGGCACTGCTCGCACTACATATGCAAAGCAACACGCATAAAAGCGCGTAAACTGTACTTACGCGTGTACGGCTGTGCGCGCGCGTGCGAGAGAGAGAGAGAGAGCGCACGTGTGACTGTACCTATGTATACAGATACCTGCAGCCAGCCGCGACGAGAATATTACGGTACTTTTTCCTGCGTCCCAGCCCGGCCAAAGATTTATATTTCACTCCGCATTTGCGTACGCGCACCTAACAGGTGTGGGCTTATATTCGGCTGTACGTACGTCACACGGCAGTGCGCGCCTGCGCGCGTACGTGTAATCTCCGCACTTTTGTAGCGATAGAGGTATAAATATTTGGATTCTTTTCACCGCCGGCAATCGCGAGGAGTTCGCCGAGTGTTCGTGCCTACACGGCGCAAAATTATTTACATTTAGTATGTGCTTTCCAGCGAGCACTCGGAGATGTGTCTGCGCACGCGTGTCATTTTACTTCATTAACGGGCCGAATATACCCGAGCATTAGCGCGCGCGCGATGCACTTATACGCGCGAATACAATTATTTTATTATCTAACGGAAAAGCCTGAATTATCGCCTTTAGCGGTGATAATCGGCTAAGTAAATAACAAGAAATCGTAAAACCTGAGAATTATATTACTGTTTTTGTTTCTAATGAATAAAAAATGAGTGATATTTATTTTTCATCGGCATTAATCGATGCTAAAGACCGGCCGCGGTCTTTTTAAGGCCTCGAAATTAATCGAACGAATTTATTTACGATTTCTTTATGATATTCGAACGATCGCTGATTCTCGTACTTTGTCTCGAGAATCGTTCAAAATGTCGCTTCGCTCGCTAAAGTATTCAGCTTTACAATCGTTCTATTTAAATGTGAGGATTTTATGAGCGAAGCTTGTCCGCTGAAAATATTACATTGTAAAATAATTATATTAAAATCGCAGTATTTAATTTGCACCGGGTACACAGGACGCGCATCGGCGAATCGTAAATTAGCCGAGGCTGCCTTTGGTTTGAAAAGATTCTGATGCGAGTATAAATAATGCGAAACGCATTAAAACAAATACTGCAAGCTCGAGTCTTTAATTATAAGGAGCGAGGAGAAATTCGGAAAGGGATAATTCGACTCGCTCGTGCATTGCCGATAAATTTCTCGCTCAAAGGCGTAGGCGCTCGAAAAGCAGAAATAAAGAAGTATAGAAGAATTATAGAAGAACGATCGGCCGGAGTCGGTACAAAAGAGCAGCCGAACGCGCCCCCACGAGTGAATGGGAAACGGTAAAATCATATCCTTGAAATAGTAGGAAGCGAAAAAAATGAATAGTCGCGATGGAATTCGCTTATGTGCGTGCGCATGCGGGAGAGAAAACCGCAAATTGACGCGACAATAATTTATCCCTGCGCGTCTACGGGAATCTCCGTGCGATCGCGTACCGCCGAGCTCACGTCAGTTTGCCCGCGCTACTGTGCTAACGGTTACCGTCACAGATACCAGCGGCTTACTGCACCAGCGATTTAAAGATGCGTATCCCCTTTATGTGGAAGTCTCGGTAACGTAATGTATAGTGTATCGAATCGTGGCGCAACAATAATTTCGGTCGCATGTTTGTGCGAGGGAACACCGACCGGAGCTCCTTGCCGCTAATACCTGTTCGACATTTTGTTCTCTCGTACGCGTCGAAGCCTCGACTTAACGAGGATTATGCCCATTTTTGCAATAAAACGCTAAATACTCTGTGTGCGCGGTGGTTCAATTTTAAAACATTTCAGACGACCTAAATCCAACGACGAATAATATTTCTCAGGCTAGCGCAAATAATTGAATTTACAAAATTCTAATAGCTTCTGCTTATTTGCCTCGTGTTTGTCAATTTTCGCGAAGTTCACCGCTACGAGCGAATACTCGTGCGTAAAGTAATTAAGGGCGATTAATAATTATCAATGATGTCTTGTATTAAGTTTTTGGCATTTACTAATAGTTTCGAACCGTCAGGTATTCGTGAAAGGGTAGTAATTCTTTTGCAGTTTAATACTGTCTGAGAAGAAGTTCTTATCATTTTATAACCATCTGGCAAGATAGTATTGTCTCTATACTAATATTAGATACTAAGTTGAAGTATTTAAAGAAGCTTAAACTTCTTTTACGATATGGTATTTACTCGTTATTACAACTCGACGTATTACTAAGTAATCTTATTAAATTATCGTGCATTTTTATAGTAATAACGTTTATCGCGCTAATTATCGCGTAATCCCCGTTTGTTAGAGTATAAAAATAATTAAACTTTTAAATAATATTTATTTAAAATTCGAATTAGTAATAATTAATATTAACGTCGCTTCTCTTTTAAAAGTGCAACAATTATTACTTGTAGTTACTGTAGTAATTAATTTTTAATTAATTAAAGTCTTATCTGAATTTGAAATAAATTACTAGAATGTTTTATTTATACATAAACGTATTTTTATCGGTGGTTATCGATGAATTTTTATTTGCTTTGCACGACAAAAGTAATTCCAGTGTCGAAACGCTTGTAAATGGTGTTTGCCAAACTATTGTTACCTTACTGTAATGCAAAAGCAAAATTGGCAAGAACTTTTACAATTGAAAGAATAGAAAATATTTATGAACCAGTACTTTCTTTCGCGGAAGAAAGAATTTATTTCTAATACTTCATTTCTGTTTCCATTTTAGTCCGTAAACACACAAATGTTGACGGGCCGCGCGCGAGTGAGTCATTTTTTTCCATTATTGTTCTGTGAGATGTTAATAAATTAATGTCTATTATATTTGTCAATTGTGTGCGTGGCTTTTACGAGTGTCGTCTTACTGATTTGACGACACTCGTGAGTAAAATTTATTGGCTTTGTTTTAAACTGC
The DNA here is from genome assembly GCA_018907185.1 of Platyscapa corneri. Taxonomy (NCBI): domain Eukaryota; kingdom Metazoa; phylum Arthropoda; class Insecta; order Hymenoptera; family Agaonidae; genus Platyscapa; species Platyscapa corneri. Next base: position 4,671,143 of record JACCHW010000024.1, on the reverse strand, counting down.
TATTTACGTGTGCTCGATATTATTTGTTTACAGCGTGTAAAAATTGAAATATAGTTTCTAACATCCACAGAGTCAAACGAATCGTATATTAAATCGGCGAATTTTTTTTCCTTTACGTAATTTATAATACTATCAACCTAATAGGGTGTAATTGTATAATATAAAATAATTTTATAATTGTATAATATTACTTTTATAATTACTGAATTTATTTTATCGGGTTTACATTTATCAAAATCGTTAATCTGATTAACTGTGAAATCTTAATATATCTAATATCTACCTATAGTTATACCTCTAATTACTTTTTTCACTTTATAAAGAACTCTCTTAGGCGATAATTAAAGTACATAATTTTTTAAATAGTTTAGTTTCTCAAAAAGGTAAATCTGTTATTATAGATGTCAAGTCACGCGTGTTTTGGTAAATATTAAAGTTTTTAATTTACTGACAATTTGCATAGAGCTGTAAAAGAAATAGAGGGAAGAATTTTCTTTCCAATAATTTTAATCAGAAGCTGATTTTCAATTGAATAATGAAAGTACGTGATATATACGTTTGTAAGTGCAATATTTTTAAATCCTTAATGCTTCGTTTCCCGAAGGAGAGCTAAGTGTGTTTATAAATCTCGTCCAAACTCTAAAAATATAAATATGCCGGTCACATATTCGCGAATATACTCTTTTTCCCCCAGAGAACCCGGAACTGAGCTATACCATGGAAAAAATGAAAAGGAAAGAAAATAGGATTGAATCGAGGAAAGATGTAAAAAACAAGAGGAGTAAAGATAGACCGAGTGATAATAAAGAAATTGAAAGGGAGAAAGGAAGCAAGTTAGAAAAGAGATAGAGATGTACTAAAACGCTTGAAATGACAAGTGGTGAAGGATTAAAGTTACTTCCATAAAGTAAATGTACAGCTGGCGTTTATAAATGAGATCGAAACGACTGAGAACTATAATAGAAAACAAGATATTCTCTTGGCATCCTACTGCCTTATTGCTTTATGAATTAAAACTTGGCTCTGCACGTTTATTATAATAATAAGTTAGTTTTTCCAATGCAAAGTATTTTGCCCGAATAATTGCCCGTCTTAAATGTGCACGACTTTCGGGTACGCAAAAGAAATATTATATAAAATTAAATAGTTAATACTTGAATAATAAAGGAACGAAATAAAAATGTCGATAATAATAGCCGAATATAAAATCGATATTGCACGAATGTTAGTTTTTACGAATAAAATAAAATTAAACGAAATAAAAGCATAATAAAATGAAATTCTGAAAGTGGATGAGAAAAGTTGAATTTCATAAGTGTCAAAAGGAAATATACGCGAGGAAGATACATACGCATGTAAATAGGGAAGACGTACTCGAAACGATGACATATTTTTTCGAAATCATACCGAGACACCTATCGCTTTTTAATTTCTTAACTCTTATCTTACCATAATATTTCTAATGTCTAAAAAAGATATTCAAAGTGTAGAATGATAAATTGATAGGCGTATCTGTGCAATATGCTAGTAATTGTTAAGCGTGGCTTTTATTACCGAGTAAATATCGACGAGTGAGTCTACGAATGAACAATGTAATTGCAATTATAAAAACTTTATTTACTTAAAATAAAATGCGGTCGTATTAAAAAGTTTAAATGTGATTATTTTAACTTTGTTAATTTTCTTTTTTGTCAACGTTACGATGTACAAATTATTTTAAATGTAACTCTATTTTTGTCTATGGAACATATTATTATTCGATAGCAGATTACGGAAAACGCTGAAATCCTTGCTTTTCGGTATTGCCGAAGCTCAAAGTTTAAAACAATTCTCACGGGAAAAATGGAAAATTATTTTTAATTAAATTAAAATAATTTAATGAGTATCGAAAAGTAAAAACTCATTAGTTAAATGTAAAACTAATACCGGTACAACATACTTGCAAAAGCAGCAATGTGTAATTAATATCGTGTAATAATAATCACAATCGGATTTGGTGACGATATTACTAGATTTTTGGTAAAACGCGACAATAGCTCTGTTAAATATATATCGAACAATGATAAATATTAGATGCAGAATTAAAAGATTTTTTACCGAACGCAGACAAGCATAATTCATTATTAATAAGTACTCACTATGATCCGACTATTAAATTATTTAACGCGTGGAGGCAATAATTGGACGAAAAAAATGCAATTAAAGAAATGTTTAGTATCGGAATTAGTTCGAATTAGTTAATATTGGGATGTTCCAGAATAATTATTTATGGCCAGTTGTTCGAGTTAAGTGCAGGAAAAATTAAAAAAAAACACTTCAACTTTTATCCAAGCTTTTTGCGAATAGCATTATTGAATGGAGACCATAATTTAAGCTTACACGAGACCAGAGAATTGTTCTAGATAAGAGATTACTAACATTACTCTTACGATTCAACTTTAATAAAGTCTTCGATACGATTTTATCGTTTAGGTTACTCGGTACTTTATAAGATATACGATGCTTTAGAACTGTTCTCAAGATGATCATAATTGTTCATCACGAGTACAGGTGGTAAATGATCGCGGTTAACAACTAATCCGGATATTTTATAGGGATCATTCCTGCAACCGTTAGTCTGATAGTTTTTTCCAGTGATTTATTAAGTCGTCAAAATATTTAAAATCTCGGATTTCCATCGCGTGCGTATTATTTGCAGAAATCAATCGAGGCTTATTGATAATATAGGTTTATCTTACGACTTAAGCATCGCACGTATTTATAAGTCATTTTAAGAACTTCTTCGCCGCTATAAAGTAAATATAGCGAAGAAAAGTTGCCGATTGATCTATGCGATGTGATTAAGAATGCCGACGCGAAAAAAGTATTTCGAATTGTCTTAGCATTTTCGGGAAAACTATTATTTTATTATCTACACGCACGCAATTATTTCCTTTATGTAGTTATAATAAATAATATTACGCTTGATACAGTCGCTATTAGTGATTCCATTAAACGCACATTTTTTAAATGGGTAATTGCACGAGCTGCAGTGATTGGAGTAATTGTAAAACAGTAAATTCTTGCTCATTCAAGTATGAATTAATTCTGATAATAACGCTCGAGTTAAGTTTTGTACCATATATTAGGAAAATGAATTCGTCGTTAGGTCGGGTGCTCGATGATTTCGATAAAATGCAGTATTTTAAAGTTACGCTAATTTAAAGTTTAGGCGCGAGTAATAAGAGGTGTCGTTTACTGTATAAAAAAGGTCAGGACGGGAGCAGAAAGGCCCCTGATATTAATAAACTTTTGAGCAGGAGTCTTTTGTAGAGTTTAGAGTCGCACGTGTTTGCGTCAGCTGAACGAGGCTTCGAAAAGGGGGTGAGAATATCGACGCGCGCACTCTTGGCGATCACTTGACAGAGGCAACGCGCGTGCACCTCTTGCTTTACCAGGAGAGAAGAAAAAAATGGGACGTGCCCAGGCGCTCTTACCGTTACTTACTGCGGTCTGCTCTCTAGGCCTGCACACAGGCGCACGCGCACGCAACACGAACACGAGCCGTTCGTGCAGTCGCTCCGGCGTACGTGCGCGTGTGCACACATTTACGGGAAAAAAGGCGAATAGCCAAGTTAGCAGTGCGAGGCATCTGGACGCGCGTTGGGAACGCTCGCGTGATTTTGACACATATATCGGCAGCGGTGACCTTGAATTGCCGGGCGCGCATAACTGCGAGTGCGCGCCCCGATGCCCGCCTCGTAACTGATAGCGATAGCGCACGAGCCACCGACTGTTCTGGATTCAGCCGTTCCACTGCACCTGCTTTTCTTTTTCCTCAAAAGCTGTACCGCTGCGTCTGCCCGACCGTCCGTTTCTCGGCTCGGCTCGATTTCCCGTGCAGCGAGTGAAATTCAAGGTGGAGCCCCGACCGCCGGTAAAAAGAATTAAGAAATTCGCCGTTGAATCGGCCTGGAAGGAAGCCTGCCGAGTCGGGGTCGTGCGTTTATCTCGATGTCCGAGTCACTTGGACGGACGATCGTCGCTCCTCGAGCCGCCGTCGTTAAGAATCGACAAGACCGCTCGCGGGGCGTGCGAACGTTTCGTTTCCAATGATAATCCGCGCTGCATCCGCTAGGCACCGTATCACCGTTGATGAAACTTGGCTCCTCGCTGCCACTGCGTTTCAATCCTTCCATTGCTGCGATTATTTTACTCTCCTCGGTGCTTTTTTATCGGCTACGGCTCGACTGCGTTTAAAAACTAATCACGCCGAACGATGAATTATAGTTATTTCTGGTATCGAATACGATTGTCGCTAATTAGCGACACTAGCTGTTCGAACTCTCAACCGATAATGCTGTTTAAACGATAACTGTGGCAACTGTGCGGTAAAAGCATCGACTGTCTGGTGTAAAAATTTCAGCGACTACGTTTAACTCTTGTGTTAGATTTCAGTTGGCGCGATTAGTCCGATAGTACTAATTTCGTATTCGTTAATCATTTAATCAATTCGATTTTCAGTTCTTTAGATGTGCACGGTGACGAAAAAACTGTCGACGAATAATAGTAGCTCAATTTTCATTTTCAATTTGATATGTTGCAATTAGTAAAATTACGTAAAAAAACTTAAAATTTAAGTCGATAAAATAAACTTTACGTGGATGTTCTCACGTGTACGTTATAACTGTCGGTTTTACAAGTGTAAATTGACGCACTTATTTTCTCTTCGTGCTTGTATTCGAGTTTCTTATTTTCATAGTATCTACGATAAAAAATTTATGTAATTGAAAAATTAATACGATGTCGTTTTAGTCTTATAGTTTCATACTTGCATCTATATATATTTAGTAGGATAATTAGTAGATATAATGAAGTTTATACTATTTTGCAACTAAATTATTATTAACTGTTTATTTAATTAATATAACACGTATAGTATAGACTAAATAATTGACAAATTGCGTTATTATATTCATCAGAAGTATTTTTCCATATCATTGAATACGGATTTTATGATAAAAAGCCTAAGAAAAATGTTTAACTGTATTTATGACAAATAAAAAACAACGAGTATAAAATTGAGTAAAATTAACTGTAAAGTAATTGAAAAATAATAAATTGCAAAAATATTTGCATTTGTCATAGTTACATTTACAAATTAAAATTATAAAGTTATAGTAATTAAAAGCATCCTAATGATATACTTTTAAAGCAAATTCTATTTTTATTGTTTTTGCTGTGACAAATATTAAAGTTTCTAATTTAATTTTTTTAGTATTAAGACGATTTTAAAGATTCATTGCGCATAAAATATATGTTATACACCTTAAGAGTATTATATTTAAATGGAAAACCCTAATTGTAACGCACAGTCGCGCAAGTTTAAATTATTAAAAAAAATTTGTTTAACGTTCTGCGATCGATTGCGTTTGTAATCGATGGATCAAAAAATATTCGTACTATGATAATGGAATGATTAATTTTGTACGAAATTTTTCCTTTTTTAACGTGGACCGAATAAAAGTTTATAAAGCATGTAAACATGTCGTTAACTGTTACATTTTAATCCAAACTCTTGAGTTAATTTTTAAATAATATTTCTTATTGGTATGTCTTTTAATTTTTCAATACTCGTCAGGCGTGAAATGTGAAAATCAATCAGTCGCTTGTTGCCCCCGAAGCTGCTCCAATCAAACGATCTCCTTTTTGACAGAAACGATTTACACATACAAAATAAGTACAACAGAATTTTCTCTTGACAGACGTGTACACTTGTTTCTCTATCCCCGTCTCTCTTGCGCACACTTTTTCTCCTGAAAAGTCTATTTGCCGCTGTGCTTCCCTTTTCCACGATTACCTGTACTCGTGGAAGAGAGGGAGAGAGAGAGAGAGAGAGAGAGAGAGAAAGCGCAATGTGCAGCTGGTAGTGCGATGGTCAGTAGCGAGCCCGCGTGCGTTGTACCGGTCGACGAGCGCGACCAGTTGTTCAGTGCAAGTTGGGCTTCCGCGGCGCGCGTCGATACCACATCGAGAGCCGTGCGCACTCACTTACGGCTCGAGAAGTCCGCACCCGCGATCTACGGCGCATGTACGATCGCCCTCCTGCCATACTTCCGCCTCGTATTTCTATGTACCAACAAGACTTTTGAGTGTCAAGACAAAGTGAAATGCAATTACTCGTTTTTACAGTTTTGTTACCAGCCGGATTAACTGATGCATTGTCTGTGGCTTGTGTCGGGAATTAATTTGAGAAATTAGTCCTTATGGAGTGGCGTTGCTTCGAACGAAACCAAATTCAACGAGTCTTCGAGTTTAAAAAATTATCACGTTACACTTCGTTATTTTAGGTAGCGAATTAACGTTTACCGTATTATAATCCATTCATCGAGCTCGATCGAATCTTTTATTAAATTTACAAACTTAAAGTTGTCGATTGTGCACAAAAGCATAAAAAGTAGGCCGTAATGTTTAGAGACTTTTTTGAAATCTTACAATAGTAAAAAGTTAAAATGTAAATTCTTATATTCCAGGCTCGTTTCTGTTAAACGTAAATATTAAATTTTTCACCAAATTAAGTAGTTTGTCTCGGACAAAATCAAATTTTGCATCTTTTATTATCGAATTATTCTTACACTTAAGAATCACTCATATTTGGCACAAGCGGAAAATACATCCACTTTTCATTAGTTTCATTTCTATTCAAATGAAACAGCTATTAACTTCAATTGTTGAAAATTATCGAATAAGTTCAAAATTAACCTTTAATCGTATAATTGACACGAAGTATCCGAGGCGCCAAATGATCGAATACGACAAATAATACGATACGTAACGAGAGTACGAGGAAGTGCAATGATGGAAGAAACAGCAGCTAATGCAATTTAGCTAAAAGTTTTGACAAATATTAAAATACAAATTTTCAGCTCGAGCTTTAACGATTGAAAAGCCTAAACACCCAATTGACTAAATGACACGATCGCGTTTCGTGTTTTCTGTTAAAATCAATTGCTCCGTCAGTGCCAAAACGTTACGCGCGCGATAAATTTTTCAAGCTTAGATGTTATATCGGTGTGTCGGCAAACACCATACCGAGCCTACAGTTATCGATTATTAAAAAAGAAGCGAGAAATCGATCGGCATGCGGTGGCTCGACGGCTGAGAGCGGTAAAGTCCGAGTAGCCCAACTAGCAAACGATCCTCGCGAGGATGAGCCTTAACACAACGGAGCGCACAAGCGATCATTTCGGGCCAAGTCGCGTAGATCATCAATGAGAGTGAGCGCCCGCTCGACAGCTGGTCCATTACGTGCGCACCCGACGCTCTGATCCACCTCTGATCTCTGACCACGAGCACTCAGGTAATGTTCCCTTGTTCAGTCTCGAGCTTTGCAGATATTTCACAGCTAAGCGATTTTTGCCCTTTGTCCCAGGGTAACTATCGACCTGTTAGACTCACTTTTAGCTTCCGACGAATCTCTGTGACCACGAGAGGTTTGCTAAAATAATCTCGAATAAAGCCACGTGACTTGATATTCTAATGCACGAGACTTTTAAATACTTTTAAATTGCAGCGATAATGTGCAGGCAGTTGTGACGCCAGTTGTTCACCCCAAGTTTTATTAAAAGATAGAAAAGTTAAAACAGTTTGGCTAACAAGAATTCTACGTAAACGTGTGTTGGCTTTGACGAATCGGTTATTTTTAAAATTCAATCTGTTTATCTTTATTCTGCCATCTGCTATGAAATTCAATTTTATTTGCAATCAAAGGCCTCGTAGAATTGTAAAGTAGAACGGCTTGTTTACTTATTTACATCAAAGGGAATTGTTACGTATTAAAAATCTCGATAAGACCTTGATTGAACAATTGCAGTCTAGCACGACGATTTAGGTTATTAATTCGCTTTGGCGTGAATTTTCAATTTATCGCGTGTACAGTATAGTATAATAGTTTATTTTAGTACACGATTCGAAATTGTACTCTAACGAGATCGTACTCTAATTGTAATAGATTCAATTTACATAGAAAACTCTTAGTTAAGGTTTCACGGATATTAGTATAAAAAAACTACCGCATCTAAATAGGTTCGCTTTTAATAGTTATAAATAAATAACGTTAGAAATTTATAGGCTTTATTTTAATTTGCAGAAAAGAACTTATTGGAATGAATTATTCTTCATCGGCAATTTTACTTTCTTCTGTTTAATTTAGCTTTTTATTATTTATTACTCTTACTTTGATTTACGATTGTTTTTTAATTTAATAGAAATTTATACGCACTCGTCAGTGAAATATTTCATGACAAAAGTATGAGATATAATTAAGTAAAGAGCGAAAAAATAAATTGAATTTAAATTAAAAATTTCGCATTTATTTATATTTAATAACGATTTATTAAAAGACATATTTATCTATTATATAAACTTAGTATAAAACTAAACGCAGCATCTATTTTGTCAATGTGTCCGATACTTAGATTCGTTCGCAAGAAATCGAAGACCTTCAAATTTACGAGTTACAGAAAGAAGCTCGTATCCGTTGAACAGTGGCTCTTAAAAATATATTAAAATATTAAACAATATTCGAAATTGCAAAACTTGAAATGATTAGCTAAAATCATGTTACACAAGTTAGCGGTGCTGCTTAACTATACATGTAATAGCTATAACTGTATAGTTAGCAGAGTCTTTGCGAAATAATATATTGTTTATACGTCAATGTGAACTCCGGGCAAAAAAAATTGAAAATAGTCTCGTGAGCGTAATGTTTAATTTAGTGCAAATTTTTGCGTCAATAAGTACACGAATTTCTATTATGCAAGATTAAAGATGAAATGGTCGTGGAAGTATCTTTTCTCTCGCTTTCTCTCTTTCTAGCACGTACCAAAAAATATCCCGGTCCATGGTAACGAATTTGTCTCTGTCAAATCGATCCTGTTGGCGGGAAAGTGTTGTTGCACGTGAACTCAAGTATTGCACAAAGAGAATATATGAGGGAAACGCCCACACTGTGCATCCGTAGTCATAAAAATATACATATCAAAAGCTAAACATATTTTCTCATGCTGGAAAGAAATCAATTTTTTAAATGTCAACTCTGTATTTGAAATGGCATCTTTACGTTTTAATATTGTTGATGAAGCCGAGCTTGTTATGCTCAGCTAAGCAAAGAATAGCATAAAAAGTAAATAAATAAAATCTAGTTGTCGACTGTTTTTAGATAATGTCTTACAGAACTACACACTTTACGAGTAATTTAATAGTTGATGAATTTTATTAGACGCTTTTATTCCCTTGCGAATCAGAATTTTAAGTTGCTTCGTTGCTCAATATCAAGAACACGATAAAAAATAATCAATTATAAAATTTTATTTTATTTTAGAATTTCATGTTCTTATTTACTTATTATGGAGAGTAATCTTCTTTAAATGAATTTTAATATATTTTAAGATTTAACTAGCTCATGATTTTTCGCCAATTCATTATCTTCGATAATTTTAACACGAAATCTTTCAACCGACGATTTAATTAATTTTATTTTAATGTAAAGAATTTTGAACTTTTTAAAATAATATTTATATATTAAGACGCAGTTATTCTCAATTTTTCGAATTTAATATACAGATTTATGTTTCTTAATGTTGCTATTGTAAAGAATGTCGTTCAAATATAATATTGTTGAGTCTTATAATTTTAGAGAATATGTTCATTAATATTGCTCTGGTAATTCATTAGCCTTTTTAAATATGTCAAATTGTTACAAAATAGCTTTACTACAAATTATAGATACAACGAATAACGGTATATCGTCATATAAATATAATTTCACGTAAAAAATAATTGCATTACCATTAATTGACTCAACCTTAAAGCATAATATTGCTCTATTGTGTGAAACAAATTGGCGTTGTCTGATATTAGACTCGTATAGAGAAAAATATACTAGTACATTTGCTTCCTTATGAATTTGACATTTTTATAAGGAGTATTTTCAAATTATCGTAATTTACAAGGTCTACTTTTCATTCTTGTTCAATGAACTTTTTCAAAGCAATATATTTTAAAGATTTTAATTTATATTGTTATTTAATTATTCGTCGTAATGTTTTTTCTATTAATGCATAAAAAAAAAAAAAAAAAAAAAAAAAATTAGGCTTCGTGAGAATATTGCATTGAAAATCAGTAAAAGATTCGATAAAAATTATTGCAAAAATTAACGCGAATTAATTATTCGTACAATAATTTGTACAATAATTTGTTTTCAATTTTAAATTGATAATTATAGTGCATTAATTAGTATAAAATTAAAAATAACGAAGTTAATAATGATCCTATGTTTTTACGATAATCTAATAGATTAATAAAAGTCTGACGGTCTCATTTCGGGCCGCATAAGCGAACAATAGAGGAGAATCGGAAATAGCAAACTTAAACAAGAGATTGTTGGAGAAAATGGAAAAAACCCTATTGGCCAGAAGTTGTGGCATAAGAAGGGAGTTACTCTTACAGAAACCTACTTCGGCCGAGTATTTGTGACCCGAGGTATTCTTTTATGCAGCGAATAAAGCACGTCTTGTTGGCAAGTCGTAACGAGCGAGGCAATCGAAATCTTGCCAAAACGTATGTCCGTCAATGTCGAGAGCACGTCTGCAGAAATTCCTCGCGCGTCGCAGTTTAGCAGCTATTTGCGATCGATCGCGGAGAGCCTTAATCCAGGCGACGGTCGCGGCTCGGCGCGTCGCTTTTTCTCAAAGTCGTGGTTACCGCGTACGCGCACGCATTTAGAAAAATATATGCACGAGCGGTTACCGAGAATCCGTATAAATTGTTAAAGTGTCTTTTCGGGTCGCTAAGCGTAATTAGCATAAATACAGACGCGCGAGAGAGACGAAGGAGTACTTTGTGAAAGTCACGTGCGTTTTAACGCGGATCATAATGTTCCGCCTTCTCCTACGTCCTTTATCTTTGTACATTTCTTTCTTTATTTACGCCGCTGTAGTTAGATATAGGATATAGTTGGCTTTAATAGACCGACGACCCTTTTTCGGACAAGTGAATTAATTAGCTCCAAGTGCCCTCGAATTTTTCCTTTTAGCTCGATGCGCGCTCCTTGCTGTAATACCTTCCTATCGAATTATACTCGCACTTAAAATTATGCTGCTTGATTTTGTTTGCTCCCCAAAGTAAACCGATATTTTATTGCCCATGTCGAGAGATATTTCATAGATAGCAAAGTATTAACGAGACGCCGATCGCACGATTTTTGATTTAAAATTTTTCCAGCGTCTCCCTATTTTCAATCATTCGTTTAAATCAATTGACGGAAATTTCTAGTAGTATTAATGAAATTTAATAGAAAGTTGGGGTCTTTCACGCGAGGACAAATTCAATTATCACATAACCACAAAGGTGTGACCCAATATACTATATTTACTGTTTACGTATGCTAGGCTAGTCGGTTAAACTTTCGTATGGCGTTGGGTTTTTTTTCAAAGGTGTTTTCGTTTTCCTAAACTTTACTTTCTGTGAGCTATGATACTGACCACTAGGATTTTATAATGGAATAATTAATATTATTAGTCGTTAATAGGTCTAAAAAATAATACTGATAAGTATTTTTGCAAAAATATAAAATGACGTTTTCAACGACGGAATGATATTGTATATTTTTCTGTAATATTTACTTTTTTATAATAGAAACTTTGATGGTTATTTTACACTTCTAAATTATTGTTTTGTTATTCTCATTAAAAATAAATTTTAAAAGCCGCTTTAACACACGAGACTCTTAAGTAAAATTGACTGTAATTTAGGTAATTTCAAAATAATTTAATAATTTATCCTAAAAAATAAGATTTTCATTGTTTAAACAAATCTTATACTAGACACTGAAATGTTGCATTGAATTAAAATTTTAATTTAATCATACCTTTATACTTTTCAAGACTAATGTTTATTGATTTACAAGAGAAAACTAAACCACGTGGTACTTATGTTCTAAATATATTTACTAAACTAAAATTTGAATTTTTAAGATTTCAATATTTTATAGTTTAAACTAAAATATCAAAAATTTTAAACGTCCCAATCTTATACCAAAGATTTCACCATGTATTGAAATCTGTTATTCGGAGTATTTCAACTAATTTTCTTTCATTATAACATATTTTAATATAACAATAAAAATTATTACGAATAAAAATCGTATTTAAAGTTTATTAGGATATCAAAGATGGTTCTTGTGGATTAAAATTATATTATACAACATATATTCTTTTCTTTCATTATAAAAATATGCTGCAAGTTGGTCAGTAAAAATAAATAAGATTTTAATTGAAAGTCACATCTGTTGCTTTGCTTATTTCATAATTAAAGTCTGCAGAAAATTTATAACATTTAATTTGTATTATATAAAAATTAACATACGCCAGAATGCACTCGTAATTTTTAAAAATATTTTCGCCGATTCGAAATTAATGATTATATATAGAAGTTAATTAAACTTCTAATGTTCCACTTACTTCAAAATTCTACTAAATCTCAACTGACATTAGGATTAACTTGGAACTACAATTAAGATCGAACCAATCAATTTTAATTCATACTTAAGCGTAACAATGTTCAAAGTTATTAATGTCTCGCACTGGATTAGCAGAACTATGTTTTTAGCCTCGTCCACGCGAGTGCGCAGGTGTTATTAAATAGAAATTTTTGATATCAAGATCGATGATGAATTTTCGAAAAAGACGAGTCGCAAACGAGACGCTGACGCGAAACTGTTACAGAAGGACAAGAAGGCCTCGCCGAGAAGGAAGAGAAAACCATTTTTTATCCTATGGAATTGCATGTAATCTCCGCATACGGGCGTTGGAGTGCAAGGGAAATTGTCGTTTGATAAACTCGACAAAATTTGCAAGAAATCTGTAATTAGCGATGGTCGCCAAGGACTGTTTTCCCTTCCTTTCCACAGAATCAGTTATTGATCTTGTACAGGTGTCTCCTATAAATAAATCAGCCAGACATTTGGCTAGTGCAACAAGCAATTGTTCGAGTCCACATCGGAGAAAAATAAATAGCAAATAGCGGCGGCAGGAAGATCGCAGGGGATAATGCTGCAGTGATAAGCGCGAAGGCAGGCTATGCTTTTTCCGCGCGATAATCTCTTCCCGCCGTTGGCAGCATAATGAGATGGCAGCGATCCATTACTAAATACCCCCACGTTCGCGTTCGAAAAGACGTCGAATGACACAATTAGTCCTTTCCGGCGATTTAATTGACTCCCTCCACGACGACTCATAAATCCGTTACCTTTTGACCCTTTTATGTGCACCATCATACTCGCGCGCGCGCGCGAGTGAGCAGAGAGAGAGAGAGAGAGAGAGAGAGAGCGCATCGAATAACAAACAAATACGAGCGCAGTCGCGCGCACAGGTTAGAATCTGGCTCGAGAGGCGGAGGAGAGCGACGACGGGGCCCTGGTGTGTCAGTAACAACGTAACTAGAACTAGGAGTAAGGTGACGAGCAAGTTTTTGTGCGGGCTGCTCCACATCCGCGCTCTCTCGATGAGCCTAGAGAGCGCCCGAGCATTTCTAGCGCCGTTTTCCATTCGTCTGGCCGCGCGGCCGTCCCCGTCCGTCCGCGCCGTTACCAGACGCGATTGGAAACCCGGACTTTTTCGTCCGTCCGCCTCGGATACTCGGAGCGGCGTCGCGTCCGAGCGCGCCTGGGAAGATTCGCGCGAATCGAATTTCTACGTTTTCAGTCGCGCCTGGTGCGGTTGGAAATCGAGACGGCGGCGGCGGCGGCGGCGGCGACAACGACGCGAGTCGCCGTGGCCCACGAGAAAGGATGTTCTTCCTTTCGATGCCGGCGCTCCAAAATACGCGACGACGCCGGCCGTCTCTCGCGTGCTCCCGGCAAGATGCTGAACAGCTCTTCCCGGAATCGAATCGAAGCGGTCGCCGCCGCAGCCGCAGCCTCTACCTGGAAAATAATTAAGATTGTCGACTGCACCATGCACGAAATGGTAAAAAAGGACTGCGTTTCCACTGATCGGCCGAGGCGGATGAAAACTCTGTCCATTTCAACGCATTTCTGCGAAAACCTAATGTAAACTACTTTTAGTTTTTCTGCGTAAATGCTGCTCGATCGTTAAAATAATTTCCACTCTAGTTCTTAATAGCGCGGCTCGGCCTCCCGATCGATTTTCAAATCGATTTCTCGATAAAGATATTGCGCCCCGAGTCCGCTTAATAAAACACTTTTCTCGATGGCCTCTGGTGCCGCGAGACGCTGAAATTTCGATCTGATCGAGGCCCGAGCGATTTGACTCGGATCCCCCGATTCCCGGTGAGAACTGCGAGAGCCGCGCGAATTCACCCCTGGCTCCTGCTCTTGGAGCGCGTCTCGGCGGTGGGGGCGGCGGCGGCGGCGGCGGCGGCCAACATTTAATCAGCTCCACTCACTTCTCATGCCCCGTGTAGATCCAACCTGCCGAGCTTTGTGGTCTGCTTAACACGCGAATAAATTTCGCCGAATGCAAAGTGAAATAATCTTACGCCGCGGTAAAATATATTTCAATCTGCAACTACTTCCCGCTGCACGTGCTATCTAATTCCCCAACATCTTAAGCAAATTTCCTTCGGCGTTTAGTAATTTTAACCGCGAATTTCCAGCCTGCGGCAATTTTTATCGGCGATATCTGCCGGCTGCTGCTGCTTAAGCTCGAGGCGAAATTCACTCGAGTCACCTCGTCGAGGTTGGCTCAGCCGCCGAGACTATCGAGTAATCCTTCCCGCCCTCGGACTTCTCTCTCTCTCTCTCTCTCTCTGCGCTAATCGGCCAGCGAATCCCCGAGAAGTGCGTGCAAGCGCATACCCGTAATTCCGGCGCACCGCGGGCGCGCGGAGCTCGAGTACCGTACAATGCAAACGTGACTGCACTGCGCCGAGGAGGTGCGCGCAATCGAAAATATGCGATGCACCGAGCGGCCGCTGCTACGCTTCGTTCCTCGTCGAACATAGAGGTGTCGATCGGCCAGCGGCTATCCTTCCCAGTTATGCGGTGTACCGTTGTCGCGCTTCCGTAATAATAGCTTATATCACGGTTACCTCTTCTTCATCATCGTCCTCATCTGCTTTTGCTTTTACCTCTTCTTCTTCTTCTTCTTCATCTTCTTCTTCTTCTTCCTCCTCCTCTTCCTCCTTCTTCTTATTTTTTCGACTGCTATCTGCTGGACAGGCGTGGAAAAAGAAGACGACGCGAGACCAAATTTCTCGACGTTAAGTGAAACTGGCTGCAGGAGTCGGCAGCCAGAATTTACTCGTACGCTTGAGCAAATTTCACGTATTTAACACTTAAGCGCTCGCTGCTCTGCCTTCGCTCAAATTTTCGAATTTGCTTAACAATTAAGTTACATTTTGGCTTTTAGGTCATATTTGTTCAGGACCATTGTTTCTTTGGACCCAAGGAATTCTCGACGAGAAAAGTTCACCGTTTGTTTTTTTTTCTTCAAATTTTCATTAATTTATAAGCTTTAAATTGCTGCACGCGCTGCCAAATATCATCACGTACAGTTTCTCACGAATTAAAGTGTCTTTTTGCACGTCCCATGACTTGGAATATTTATGCGACTCCATCGCGACTACAGTAACTGATTGTTCTAAGTAGACGCTTAAACGGTTGAATCAGTTCCTATGAAAATTGCAGTAAAGCAATTAGATAATGAAATTGGCTCAGCTTGGATTCGTTAACATTTTCAATAACAAAAATTCGATCCTGGATATATTCTACAAATATGTGTATACACACATAAATACCACGATGTTGGATTTAAAGTTTAGATGGTACGTTTAAAACTCAAATAATTAGAATTTCTTAGTTCCAGTTTAGTTAATTGCTACACAAGAATATAATAAATGAACGCGTTCTTATCTAGCTTTGTAAAATGAAATGCTGTAAAATGTAATTTGATGATAATTTTATTTATGTTTAATAATTCATAATCTCTAACTCGTTTTAATATTTTATTTATTCGTAGCGAATTTGCGAAGCATATAATTGTTGAAATCGGCGTGCTTATACATGTGATCCTACGTATTGTGTTAATGTTAATTTATTTCTACATTCGTGAAAAAATTATTTTGTAATTTAATGTTTAATAATTACTAGCAGGTTTACTAATGCGCGCGCACACACACGCACACACATGTATATTTTAAATAATTTTTAGAAGTAGATGGTAAATGAATGTAAAAATAATTTATTTTAAAATCGATATCATCACTTTCCTACTGCGATGATTTATGGCCCGCGACAATACATCGCACGTATATGCAGGAAAAAACTAAAAAACGTGAAAATTAAACTGTACATATACGTATAAATATTTTATTCGTTCAAAGTGTATTAGTTACAATGAATCTATATGATTTAATAATATAAGAAAGTTTGAAAGTCTGATTAATTATTTAATTACGGAGAATTGGATTAGTACCATTGTTCAACGAATTTTCCAAAAATAATAATTCTTTAAAAAGGAAACCTCGTCACCTTGCGACGATGAAACTAATACAAAAAAAGCAGGAAACCCGAAGAATACAAATCAATCTACGTGTACGAGTTGTTGGTTCATGATTTAAGGTGTCGATTAGTCTTTCGAAATACTTATTACCGTTATCACACTTCCGCAATAATTCTCCTGTCACATTTGTTGCTCTTTCTTCCTTACATTTTTCTTCTCCTATCTTTTTTTTCGTGTGTCCTCTTCTCTCTCTCTCTCTCTCTCTCTCCTTCTTTCATCTACTCACTTTTCTATATTTATACAAAAGTTTTGTATTCTCGCGTTTATGCGCGACGTTTGGGTTCAGATTTATATTCCGTTTTCGTTTAACTTTTCCTGGTCGGTCAGCCCCTAAGCCTTACTCATGGCTTTTTATACGCATTCTCACGCACGTATTCGTCTTCTTTGTGCGGCTGGTGCGTACCTTTTCTTTTCGTCGATTCGGATTACCCTCGAAAATTTCAACTTGAGATTTAAAAGAGATTCTTGTGTACCGGAAAGATACAAATTGCGCGTTCCGCCTAAACGAAAGCGAAAGTACGACTTTAAAGTTGAATTTTATTGAAATTTTTCCTGTGCTTCCACTTTCTATGCATTTTCCCCTATAATAATAGGTTAATAATATTATTCTTTGTAAAATAAAATTAAGTCTTTGAACGAATTATTTATTTCCACAAGATCGATCTTTTTTTAATAGCTTCATTTCGAAGATGAAATTTTTAATTAAGCTTGGAAAAAATATTTGTTTTTAATATTACAGCGTATTTTAAAAGAAAATGTTATTGGGAGAAAAGCTTATTTTATATATATTCAGATCTCCAGGGACGTTCTTACTTTCAAATTGTTTAAAAACTTGTTTTTGCACACCATGTCAGTTCTTTACAACTCTGCCCTCCTCCGCAACAACGCAAAATATAACTTCTTATAGAACATTACTGTTTAAATTTGTATGGTAAGGTAATCGAGTGTAAAAATATTCTAAATGAGTAAGTATCAATTATACAAAAAGTAGTATTTTAATATTACAAGGTACAAGACAACGGGATATCTTATCAAAAACATCCATGACTTTTCCTATGAATCCCACATGTTCATTTTTATCCGCATTACATTAGATAACATCTTTCTTACGTGTTATCTCTTGTACCTACGCAATTTCAAATTTCGTTTCCGACTTCATGCTACAATTCTATTTTCGACGAGTCTTTTCTTCAGCGTTCTTTTTTATTTTCGCTCGCTTCTGTCACTTTCTCTTTATTCTCTTTCTAGTTTTCTCTCTTTTTTGATCGTGTGTAGCTACTGCGACTACTCAGCTGGAAGCTCTTATTCATTTTACATAGATTCTTGTTGAATTAAAGTATTTCTTACTCCTTTCAGGAAATAATTTTTTATAGTACAGATAATAAAAATATTACTTTGCTTTTTACATAGATAATAAAATTATTTTTCTTTCATTTCGACTTCATTACTTCCTTATAACTTTTACGTATTTTTAATTTCATTTATTGGTATATTTGACTTTCAAAGTTTCAAATGCGTATCTTTGAATTGATCAAGAATTAGAGTCATAAGATATTTTAGGTAAATGCAAATTATAAAATTAAATCAGACTTACATTATCTAGTTACAAATCTAGTTATTTCTTACCTCTCAAAAACATAGTTTAATAAGTTCATAAGAATGAAGATATTTTTTCCCAATTGAATTATTTATTTGCTCGTATAAAAATTAATTAAAGATGTAGACGATTTATAATGCGTATTAAAGTTAATAAATAATAAAAAGAAATATATTCTTTTTAATAAGAATCAGAAAGCAGATTTCACTTAAAGTATCGATAAGTTTATCCGATTACAAATTTACTTAACATTTCATTATACAGTATAGTATATTCGAATTTATATAATCCATTAATAAAAATCATAAAATATCAGTCAATCAATTAGATGTTGAGAAATTTGAAAAGAAAATTTAATTTGCGATACATTTGTACTAACAGAAAATTAAATTCTAATATAATTCTAAAATTTTTTATTTTTCTAAAAGAAATTTTTTATAAACTAAAGAATCATTGACTTTAATGTAATTTGTTTATTCTAATTTTTAAGTAAAAAATTTATAAGAATATTTAAGCCACCACGAAATTTTGTACAATAGATATTGCTATACTTTTGTCACCTACTAGTATCAAAAAATGAATCATACTTGAGATATTGTGAGAATCTGTGTATTGATTTATAAGAAATTGCTCCTTTAGGTTTCATTCAGAAAATAACAGAAGCATGTAATTTGTGCTAGAAAAAAGGAAGTCATTGTTAAATAATAAGTTTTCTTTTTAAGTTTTATCGATTTCGACAAGTACAAATATTAACTGAAAACTTATAATTAAGATTGAAGAGGCTGAATTCAAGATGTTCATTAATGTTATAATAAAATTTCGTTTCACCACGATTTGAATTCGTTTCATTTCATTTAATATCAATGATATTCGGAATATACGTAATGAACAAAATGGTGTGCCGCGTCTTTAAATGTAAACGTCAAAATTCAAGTATACAAATTCGCGATATCTATACAGATCATTTTTTACTCTTCGTTCTACGTTTTTCTCTCATTGACGAAGAATGCGATAAATGCGCATAAAACAAAGACTTAGTTTCACATTGTAGGCGTCACGTGCGACGACTTCTCCCTTTTTTCCTTTCATCGTAGATAAGTTTAAGTGACAGTATACAGGGATTTGGAATTTATCCTTTACTGCCAAAGACTTTGTACCCACGTGTATTATTTATTGCATTGGAATGAGCCGTCGGTGCGCCTTTTCTTCTCGATGCCGAGTGAGTATGCAACGTAAGCGAATATGTTTATTCGTGTACACTTTTTGCAGGTATTTATTCGTCTTCTTTGTGAACTTGAGAGTTTTTGCTTCTAAAAGTATTATTGGAAGCGGAAAATCTCAAAAACACGAAAAGGAACTTATTGAAAGATATAAAAAATTATTTTGAGTTGATATGATATTTTTCATCGAAGCTCTTCTCGAAAGAAAAAATGACAATCAATGGAATTAAAGTTTTTTGATGATTTTCCGACTTTTAAATATAAATATGAGTCTGCTTTAAAACTTTAACTTTTATTTAAAAGTTTAATTTTCTTAAAATTTCTAGCTCTAAGTCTATGTCTGCAGCAAACAGGGGAATTACAATCATTCAGCGTTCAAGATATAATGACAATTATCGATCGTGTAGTTGGTAAAAGAAAATTTCGTCTGGCATTTAAATTCAACTAAAGTAAGCAATAACGTGAAAATCGGTGATTTTAAAGTTAAGCCGAAAAGCCTAAGGGGACACACAGTACTGTATGCAAATCATCTCATTATATTCACTGAAAGAGACTACGGAATATCAATAAAGATATGCTACATTAAAGAAAGAGCGCATAAAATCTGTTACACAGGCGGAGGAAAACGATAGCTCGCGCAGGTCCTGAAAGTCATTCCAATTAACCTTAAATATGATACGCTGCACAGCAGGCGGGCAGGTCAAAACAAAAAAGTTCCAAACCGAACCACAATATAACGGTCCTCAGTGCCTAACGTATAAAAAGGCGAAATTCCATTTTACACAGAATACGGAACACACGAGCCCATATATACCTCTAAAACCTCAGACTCACTACACATCAACGAGCAGCGAGAAGGAAAAAAAGGAAAGCCAAGTGTATATATAAGAGTAGGTACGCGTGCAGACACGAGTGAAGCATAAAAATCTCTCGCATCACCGCCGCCACATATTGTGCGCGGCCGTGAAAGTTTCCATTATGCAGCGAAAGAATTCTCGGTGGCTGCGGCGGCAGAAGCGGGTCGTCTTCGTCCTCGCGGATAATGAGAGGAAGCAAGGGTAAGCAGGAAAAATTGCGGGCGCGATAATCAGCGAAAAATCCTCATTAAGATGATATTCGCTATACGCTTTGTCCGGTAAATAAGAGCGAAACAAACACGCGCGAGCGCATGCGCTCAACTTTATTTTCAGTAGGTTCGCCGATACGCCCCCCCCCACCCTTGTTCTTGGCTCCGTTGCGTTTAATTATTTTGACGATTGTCCTCGATCCCAGCAGCTGGAAAAACCACCTCGCAAATTTTCTTATTAATTTCGTTTCGACTCTCCTCCAGAAGAAGTTAATGTAAAGTTCCTTCAGCTATTTACTGCCTACGTTTATCAGTCAGTAGTAAAAATTCATGAAACGATCGATAATCGCCCCGTCAATCATGCATAATTTAATTAAATTTCCTTTAAAATCTCCACTTCTCTCTTTAGGCGTGAATTCTTTTTTCTTAATAAATTGAGCTCCGTTAAAATTATGTCTATTGAAATTCGCTTTAGGCATCTTACGGTAAGTCTGAATAAAGAATAAAAAAAATATTTTTCTAGAAAACCGTTTGAACTCCGGAATTCAAAAACGTTTTATTTGAAGAATTTTGCGATCCGAAGAGTATATTGAGTATCTGGAAAATCTGCCTTCGTCTTATTTCGTTCGCGGAAAAACGAGAAAAGCGCGAAACTGAAATCGATTAGGGTATAGAAAGCTCGTGCACACGTACAAACTCCTAGTCGTGTTGCATCAGACTCGTTTTTCTCGATCGGCACGGATGCGCCGCGTTTTAACATCTCGCTTTAAAAATTATTCCAACTGTTTCGATGCCCGCCATTATCCGAGACTCTCATTCGTTACTTTTCACGTAATTTATTGTGATGCAGAGCGTTAATTTATTTGACAACCACAGTGATGCGTGGCATGAATTTTGACTTTTACTGCAAGATTGAATTTTTCGCTCGTATTCGCAATAATTATTATCAATATCTCGCGTCCACTTGCATGTGCAAACCGTCAAATTAAAAAAAAAAATGGTAATTTACGCGTCAACTCGGGGAGGAAAATATTGGTGAAATTGTTAGGCTCAAGCTTGTTCAAGCACTTTCCGTTTCTGCTTTTCGTACGTATAAACGCATATAACAGTGCGTACGTTTGCATTCTGCGGGAGAAAAAAAGGAAAGAAAGAAGCAGATGCTTAGAGATATATACCAACGTGCACGACTGATAGAAGCAAAAGAAAACCTGGTTTTAGCGGAAAAACAGGTCTCCCTCTCTCTCTCTCTCTCTCTCTCTGGGACTCCTTCTGTCTCGCCTCTATGAATAGAATTAATGGATGGCTATTCTGCGCTTAATCGAGGAAAATAGAACTGTGCGTCCCTCTGGAATCTCGATCAGGCGGCTTGTTTTCTCTCTTCTCTCTCTCTCTCTCTCTCTCTCTTTCTCTCTCTGACTCTTCGGGGTCTTTAGATGATGACAGATTTGTCGTGTCCCATAGTTATATCGAGCACCCGGGTAATTGCAAGTGCGAGCTTGTTTAATATCTCGCAACCAGCTTTCTTGATCTCTCGTTTTTTTTATTGTGGCAATTGGAAAATTAAAAAATTCATTAATCGATAATCCATACATATGAGATTCATAATTCTGTAAGCGTGGCATTTACGAGGTATTTTTTTTCTTCTTGAAATACTTGCCAATTGATCGGATAAACACGTGTCATATTTCAATACACACAGGAACTGAGTTCGCGACTTACTAGTTTTAATATTATTACAGTGACTTTATGACTAATTCTACACGCGTTTAGCTGTTTTACAAGCCGCTCGCGTGTAGTTCGACAAATCTTCAAATTTTGGGAAATTTGAATTTAAAGTTGAACTTGGAGAAGTTTTAGTTGATCTCGACAGTCCAAGATTACCAAACTTCAAATTTAATTAATTACATTTTTAACAAGTTTATTAATCACTTCGTGATATTTATTAAGTAAACGAGCATTCCATTCTTTTATATAACTGTTATTTTGTAAATCGTTAATTAAAATAATAAATTAATAACTGTCTATTGAATTTAGAAAATGAATATTAATTTTTTGGCTAATTTATTTAAAATTAAAAATTTGCCTATTATTCTCTATTTATCTCCTTTTACATTTACTTTAAAACTTCTGATACATTTTCTAAAAATATTAAACAATATTTTTTGCAATATATGTAATATGATTAATTATTAAATTATATTATAAAACTACTTTATTAAATGGCTTAGAAAAATTATAAAAAATTTATTAGGGCGTTAGGTTCTTCTTGTGCAAAATCTATAAATACTAACTTTTATTAATTTTAATGAAAGGAAAATATTCATGACGCGTACGTTAAAACTTTTTTCTACTTTACCTCTTTAAAAAATCATATAATTCACCAAGAAAATCTAATATTTTCATCAATATCTATAAATTTAGAAAATACAGGGCCAACAATATTTTATCAGATTATATGTGAAGAAAATTCTTCTGTTAATTTGTGTACATTAATTAAACTTCTTTATTTAGTGAAAGTAACAGAAAAAACTTTAAATTAAAAGCTTTTATAAACTGTATAAAATGTTACATTTACTTTGATGGTACTTTGTTATATCGATTAAATTGTTATTTAAATTTGTTATTTTATTGGAAAAAACTAATCGAATACTGGATTTCATCACTGTTTTTATAACATTAATTTAAAACTATAATATTTGTAATATAATGTTTATTATTTTCTTGTACTAATTTATAACTAGTTTTTAACGATAAAGAGAAGAAGACAAAAAAAGAAAGTTCGATATGAAGAAATTCTATGCGTTGGAGAAACTTGTTTTACGAACCAAACATGTATCTAGTTAATTAAGAATTACATGTGCAAGATAACTACCTAATTACGATTTTTCTGATAAGAATGATAAGCAAGAGAAATGTTAAACGCCGAATAAGTTGTTTTATTAAATTAATTTAAAATTTATTTTACGTGTGTTGATAAAAGTTTTACACAGTATGAAAAGAGGAAACAACAATTATATTGTAATTTACATTAATGTTTTGTTTTATTTTATAGAATTTAAGTTATTGATATTTTTAGTATAACTTAAACAATAAATTGTTTGAATTGCTTATTTTCAGTTCTAAATTACAGAAAATAAAATATATGAAGAAGTGTAAAATATTTGTGAAAGGATCAAGCATTTTAATGAAAACAATGTACACATTGTATATACACCATACAGCACTACATAAAGTTGTTTAACATTTTATTGCAAACAGGAATTTTATTATTTTTTCATTCGTATTCAGTATTTAATAAAAAGTTTAATTTAAAAATATGATTTTGATACTCGAACGATAATTTTCTATAAAAATTTAAGTCAAAGCTGCGTATTTGGTAGAACAAAGCATTACAAAAAAATATTTGTTAAACTATTATTTATTAAATTATAAAAAATAACAATGATTTTCAAAACTAAGCTTATTTAATATAGATTTAAATATTTTTATACGTGTGGTTATATTTGTACCTTCGAAGATTATTTGTATTTAAATAATTTCTTTTGTGATAAAAGTATTTCTTTATAATTTATGTTTAGTAAATTGAGTATTGGATGAATTGCAAGTAATTTTAATCATAGAATTTCTTCAAGTCAACAAGTTCAGATGTCTAAGTAACACGTATAACATTTTTATCTTTGAACGACGAAAAATAATAAAAGACATAATCCTGTATTGTTTTTGTATTAATAAATTGCATAAAAAATATTGCAACTCGTGAAATATAATAATAAACCAAACGCACCTGTCAGACTTACATAAAAGGATTAGAATCAATATTTTCACAGTAAAGAGCAGAAGTTTATGCAAATACGAATAAAGTCGCGCGAGATTATGAAATAGCTTGTCCTGAGCAATAATCCAGAAAGGTGCAGATATAACGTACAATTTGTCATTTAATCCCATCGTGGGAGGCAAATAAATCCCGTGTACGAACGAGAAGCCCTTTTCTTTCTATTTCTCGTTTTCTCACTCACTCGTACACGACAACCCATCGATTTTATGTCGCACTGAATTATTTAGCGTACGTACTCTTGCTTCGAGTTATACACGTTTTCATTAACGCGTAATTGAAGTAAGCGATATTGAATTACTTAATTTGAATAAATCCGCTACATTGGATGTAATTGCAAGAAGCGAAGTAATTAGTTTGTCTCGTTTTTTAAAGAAAATTCAGCTCTTATCTTAATGTAATGCTTAACACGTCGAGCTAACTATGATGATGTATACTATTGTTTTTCATGTATTTAACTTCCATGTATTAATATCTTTCTTATGATGCTAGGCAACTGTACCAATTAAAAGGAATACATTTACAAAATTCTACAAGTTTTTCTGTATTGTTATTTGTGTCTAAATTTAGTCAATTATCGAAATAAAAATTGAATATCGCGCTACTTATTTTAAAATATCTACAAATTATAGTTATGCATACAGAAGATGCAGGTTTTAATAAATTCAATGTCGATCGTCTCTAGCCAATAACTGCTTTACTCTACTTAAATTATTTATTTAAACTTTGTATTTCAGTAATGTTTTAGTTTCAACAAGTGCTACGTTATAAAATTGTTTATAACAGCGTCGTTATAAACGAAATATTTAATACATAAAAACAAAAGTTTTAAATCTCGTCGGATATGTTATATTTAGTTTAGTGAAAGTGAGCGTATGAATTGAAATAAAAAGTACGATTTGAATAAATTCTATTTCCACAAACTTATGTAGTCTTATGCAGTAGTCTTGAGTTTAAAAAAATTCTTTGGATAGAAATAGAAACATTGCCAACAGTTCAAATTCAAATAGATACCGTGATTTACTTTTAACGAGCGCATATTTAAAAAATATCGGGAAAACTGATAACATTTGAGGTTATGACAATTTTGTTTTATTGCAATTTTCATTTATTGCATCTCGTTTTTATTGAATTTATCGGTGCAGTTACGTATCTTATAAGAACCTTATAAATAACGTTTTCACTTAAATTTAATACACTTAGCTTATCTCTTATGTTTATTTAGTAATAGCTGTAGTTGATAAAAAAATTAATATTTCAATGCTTATTATTTTTAATCGTAAACAAAATTTTAAATTAAGAATGTAATGTCTGTTTAAAAACTTAGATCATTGCTTTTATAAATAATGGAAAATAATCGATAAATATCTTTAAGCGTTTGACTCAAATTTTTGAATCGATATACTTAATAGGTCCGTGGATATTTTTTGATCGATGTTTCTTCTCAATAAACGATAGTCATATAAATATTCTTACATACTTCAACACGTTTTTCCCATTTCATGAAATCACTGCAATTTAAGTTTTCCGAATCGGAAAATCTATCGGATAATCCTTTAAGCTTTCGTTTCGTCGTTTAATTTTGAAATTGTACCTTATAATTTATTAGCTATTTCAAGAAACCAATCAATTATGTAATCAAACATATGTATTCAAGAGAAGTGCATGCTTACGACAAAATAAAAAGGTTAAAGATAACTTGTAAATTTAATTTTTAGCAGTAGCTATTTCAAAATAATTAAATTATTACAGTTTTCTTTAAACAAGAAAGCCCTCGCCCATATTTAAAGGAATATAATCGGCCTCGGCATTAAAAGATGAAGTGGAGATGTATTCGAAGGCAAACGGAGTTTTAAGTGACTCGTCCTTCCCTCCCCCGCAAAAAGTCCGCGAAATACCGGAAACATTTAGCTACTTACGTATATTCCTTTTTTCCCCCTTCGCCCTCGGAACATCCTTTCGTGATCGTTTTATTGCGATGCCGAAGGCGGGAATTCAAGAAGCAGGGAAGAAAGGACGGGTGAGCCGTGGAAGGATGAAGGAAAAGGAGGGGAGATACACTCTCTTGCTTCTTGGATCTGAAACGAGCAAGAAGTTTCGTCGAAGGAGATTAAGGCGGTGGTGTTTGGTGTGCCTATCGTCCAGAGATATCTTCGAAAGCCGTAATTCGAGGTCTGAAGGCGCGCGAAAAGCCAATAAAAAAGTTACGACCTGCTCGAGCTTCCGCCCCGACGTGAATCTCTGGATAATTAGCATACTTTGCCAGCTAGTTTTCGCTAGGACTTTGAAAAAGAGAGAAAGTAAGAGATAAAGTTGGACAGAGAGAAAAAGAGAACGAGAGAGTGAGAGAGCAATGCCTGGAATTATAATCGAGTGAAGAAAAACGCCTTGAAAGGAGAAACGTCTTCTTTATTTTCGTTTTTTAAGAAATGCGTTAATGTCGCATTTTTGTAATGTAATCGACTTTAATTATTTTCCATTCGCGAGCTTCGGAAGGAGGAGAAGATGTGCCAATGATAGATTCTATTTAGACTTTATGCTTCTCCAACTGACCACTCTCTACTCTTTTAATAATATATATTTTGAATCAACACTGCGCGTTAAGGGAGGTTTTCCGGTTTTCTCAGCTCGGAGTCAGCGAAAATATTATCTCATTTTGAGTAATAATCGCATAGCATCTGTTACATCATTGTTTTAAATAAACACTTCGTGCGAGTTTCGTGTATCGGTGTTTACAAACGTAAATATTTAGCAAAACTTTAGCGCATTCCTGCGCGTTCGACGGTCGAAGGTCGAAAAATTTTAACAGCTCGAAGCTGAAAATAATAAAGGTTGTTTATTAAAGGCTTGTCAATAGATTCGTCAAAAAAATAAAAAAACCTAATCCTGACTTTTAACAAAGTCGTACGCAGTACCGGAAATATTCATTTCTTATTTGATTCGACTCGCGCTTCTATTTTTGCATTGAGTGCCGGAGCGCCTTTCTCGACCACTTCCTCGTTCATTCCTGCGATCTTCCTTCTTTTTTCCTCTTGCCGATCTCTCCCACATTTTTTATCCCGCACCTATTGAGCAAGGGAAAGGGAAGAGAAAGAGAAAGAGAAAGAGAGGAAAAAAGAGAAAAAGAGAAAAAGAGAGGCTTCTCGTGGGATCGAATCCCGGAGAAGGTATCGAGAATGTCGAATGCGATTCGACGCAGCAATTGTCAGTACGAAGGGGAGAAAAGAGAGAAATGTGGAGGCGGAGGAATCTTGAGAGAAAGTATAACTTCGGAAAGGAGGATAAGACGAACAATCGAAAAAGTAATTCGTTCGGGTAACGAGAAATCTAGCTACTGCTATGCAAAGCAGTTGGATAAATATAGGGCTGTCTTCTTTATGTAGGACTTTCTTCTGGATGCACTTGGCCTCTGTTATCAATTTTTTTCTTTTTATTCAAATCGATTGGTCGATTACACGTTGATTTTACAGGTTTAATGGTGTTGGGAAAGTGGTAAGCTTGATGCTCCTGTAGAAATTAATTTACAGATATTTTACATTATTTAACTTTAAACGTTCACTAGTCTTCGCTACTGATTAAAAATTACTTTCCCTTGCATTAGTGGACATCATACTCTAATTTATCGACGTTCGATATTCAATATATTTTTAACAAAAATTGATTTGGCGCTTGGCTACCCAGTAATGATAAAAAAAATTTTAGTTATATAGTTTTGCAATTTCCGGAGTAGAAATGTTTTTTCTTGCATACATATTCATATAGGATTTTGATATTTTTACAATTTCAATATTGAAACCTTCCCTGCAGTTTTTTATCTTGAAAGTGAACTATAAGGAATATTTGTATATTTATACTTAATAAACACAGCATCGTTATAGTAATACAATAATTTAATATTTAAGATGACATCTGTGTGTAAAAAAATTTACTATCGCACTTTCCAAAGAATTATTCATTATTTAATTACCAAACATATCTAATTCTCTATATTTATAACCTATAATAAAAATCGTGAAAATTTTTAATTCATACATAAAGTATTATTTTGTTCGCCATAATATTCGGTTGAGTTTAAATACTATAAACGTCATAATTTAGTGAAATTAATTTGATAGTGAAAATATATTTAATAAAATTATTTTCTTTATTTTACAGGTGAGTGTTAGATGATTGTTGCGTAAAAACCGTTCATCACGTAAGTTATTATCGTTTTTTTCTTTTCAAATAAGCAGTTTACAATCAATAGCTGAAAACTTTTTTATTAATTTTTGTAATTTAAATAGCATTGGAACAATTAAAAATATTTTTTATAATCTGAAATAAACATAGTAAATGTTATTGATTATTTATATACGATTAAAATATCCTTATCTAGTCTCTGGAATAATTGATTTCCCATTATTTGTATTATATATACGTGTAAATTTAATTAGATCGATCTGAAGGCGTATAATAAACTCGCAATATATATATATATTATATATATATATTGATTAAAAAATCCATCAATTTTCTATAATACAAACGAATCATGTTTTGGTCCAAATTATAAGTTTACCAATATAAACTCATTGGGTAATTTCACGTAACAAAACAATACAATTATTATTTATATTTTACGCTAAAACTTTTCGCAAAAGTTTTCTTAATAACTATTGACACTTAAGAAGAAAAAAGAAAAATTAATATTTTGTGAATATTTTTTTTCTGTTTATATATTAAATCTTATCTACGTATGTATTTTAATCAGTACATCATCTTTGAATATTAAAGAATTTTTTAAGTCCATTTATAAATAATAAGAAATGTAATGATTTTTAAGTTATAAAATAATACGTCTTATTTTTTATTATTCTAATTTGTAATCACTTCTGTGAATAATATCTAAAACTTATCGACTGGAATAAGCGATGCAATGGAAATCCACTTTCTAAAGTCTCATCATATTTACTATTTTGTCAAGTGAAATAGATCATCAAGAGGGGGAAAAAGAGCGAAAGCTTTAGCAACAAGTCGAATTATCGGTTAAAATTATTTACGAGAGAAATAAAAAAGTAACCAAAGTCAGGAAGGAATAAATAGATAAGATTAGCAGTGGCGGCGACGGCAGCATCGTCAGCTAGAGCTTCTGATTTGTCCAGACGATTTTGCGGTTGCGACTGCAAATGCGGCAATATAGACATTAAGGCATATATGCTGAAATCCTTAATAGACCGTGAGCGATTGAGCATGGATACACCATACACTGTATACTCTCTCGTGTTATATGCGCCGAGAGGTACGCGTTTACCCATAATACCGTTCGCGATCCTATCGTCGTTGCGTAAAGAGAAGCGCTTGAACAAGAGAAGAGGAAGCAATTATTTTCCGCGTTTTTTAACAAACCGTCACTCGTCTGTATTCCAGAATTTGCGTTTTTCTAATTGCGAAAAGTCTTGCGCTTTGACGTTTTTTCACACATGCAATATTATTAAGATCTCTATTTTTTCGAAATCAGTCGGACCAATTTTTCGAATACCGAGTACACGATTGAATGTTGATAAGTAGTGACGAGTCACTCACGTTCAAGGCAATAGCACGATATACAACACAAGAGTCTTTCTCTTCTATAATAAATAATAAATATTTATGCATTTTTAGTTTATAATAATCAAATTGAATAAAAATACATAGCGCTAAATAGATACCCGACGTAGATAGACTGATCGGTAGAGTGCGCTCTTTTTTAGAGACGATACTGTAGTAAATTGAAAGCAAAAATACAGTTTCATGTTCAGTAATTAATTTAGTTCTTAGATACGAATGAATCGACAAATAGAAAATATTTTCTCACAACATGAACAAATCTGCTCCGTGCACATATTTGTATTCTGTAGTCATGGAATATAATAATTTTCAGTTTACATTATTTCTGTAGATTGAAAAAATCTTTATTTAATTTAATCCGAAAGTAAGCTGAATATAACAATTTGGAACGTACCTTCTTTTCAACTTTGACACTAAATCATTTTATGCGTGTTCTATTGCAGTAAATGTTGATAAATCTGTACGTCAAACTGTATCATATTTTTATTGCCCTGATCATTGAATGGACCTCTGTATAAAAAGATTGAAACCTTCGTGAAAAAGGGCTTCGTTTGATATCAATGAAATACAAAACATTTCAGAGGAAGCCGAAGTTGGAAATTTCATAAAAGTCTTAAATTTTATAAATTTAAGATTCAATTTAACAGCGAATGTGGTATTTTTTCATTTTGAGTTAGTTGCTCGTGATAAATACTCAGTGCATTAACTTTGTGAAAATAAAACAATTTAATAGAATATTATTTTAAATAATTATTTTAATAGTCAATTAAAATCTTTAGAACATCAAATTATTAATTAAGAAAAATAAATGTACTATGATGTTTTACTGTTTTACGCTAGTGTGACATTTATATTTTTTTATATTATATTTATGTCATTTTTATAACTAGAACTGTATGAATATATAATTGAAATAATTATATATAAGTATTTTAAATAAAATCAATAAATTCAAAATGTGATAATTACAGTTAGCAATATGAACAATTATTGAAATATTTTTTTTGCTAAGAAATAGATAATTATTAAATAATTTCAAATATTCCATTTTTATCGATCGGTCGTTATTAGAAATATTTCATTACTATTTTTTTATTTTACGATAAAGAAATTAAAAATTAAATGATAGTGTTTAATAAAATGCGTCGTATCATCAATGATAATATTTTAAAATAGAAATTGACTAAGAGAAAACTAGAAATACGTAAACAATATGTTTGGGTATCATAGACAATCAATTAAAACTGTACAATAATAGTAGTAACATCATCACAACATAATCAATTCAATTCCAAGATTCGTAAGAACTTTTTTAATTTGTCGAGCGTTTTCATTGTTTACTTTTAATAACAAAAAACTAGTTGTTTATCCAAAATTAACAGTCGAATAACATTTTTTTAAATTAAATCAAAGTAATATTACTACTTAAAAAGCAAACAGCGCATTAACTTTAAAAAATATTTATTTATCAAATTATTTTAACTCGAGCTTGTAAATAAATATTTTCATTTATCAGGTCAACGTGTATACAATATTCATTAGAGTAAATCAAATTTAATAAGCTCCTTCCACGTTGCTCTAGAAGTTTCATCGCATCTTCTACAAACACTACATAAAGCTTTATTCCTCTTATCCTTATATTCTAGAATAAGAAATATAAAGAAAAATCGTGTGCTCATAAAATGTGATTTTACCTCAAAATCAATGGCATCGTGTCTTTCAAAATATTGCTAATTCTCCAAAATAGCCTTGAAAGTGCATAATTAACGTCGACTCGAAATTTGATATATTTTCACGTACAACATTAAATTTCCTTAAAATTAAATTATAAACGTTATTTAGTTCGTAAAGTAGAATACTATTTTAATATATTTTACAATCATATATAAATAATATGGAATTAATATTCAAATGTAATAATAAAGTCTATACTGCCCACTTCTATCTTATTCATTCTAGTTATCTTATCAAAAGAGTACAAATATTAATTCAAAATTCAATTCAAAAGAAATTTTGTAGAAGTAGTTATATATATATCTACATATATATACATATATGACGTGTCATTAAAAAATTTCGTAATTGAATAGGTTTCATAATGAATAGAGCTTTGGAAAAATAAATTATGAATGTTGAATCGGATCGAACGGTAAAAAATTATTTAGAATACCCGTATACTTATATAATCTTAAATAAAGTATGAGTATTATATTGTTATTGCTGCAAATAAAATATTATGACGACCTTTTAAAATTTCGAAACATTATGTAATACGAAATTTTTTAAAATCATCGATAAATTTTCTTAATTTTCTACGTTAAACATTAAAATTTATATATAAAATGGTATACAATATTATTAAAATATTATTACAAAACTTATTTCATAATAATTGTTGAAATTAAAAAGTATTGTCATTGCTAAATTTTAATTAATTTGATTATTCGTGTAAATGATTCCGTTTTCTCGAATTTATGCAAAAGTTTTTGATGTATTAATGAGAAATCGATGAACCGTTGTCGCATTATTAGCAACTAATATATTGTAAGCGAAGCATCGTTTGAATTTTGCGTGTCACTGTCGCGTTTACGTCTACGATTTTTTCTACCAATGCTTTTTATTTCGCTGAGACTGATAATGGGCTTGTAATTCAAAATATATCAAGCGATTATTTGTTATTTTGAAAAGATATTCATTTTTTTAGTAGGAAAAATCTTGAGTAAAATAATAGGTGTATTCTTGGATATAGATATTTTTAGGCCAAATAATATTTCTAAAGTTTACAGGTTTTGTACAGACAAAATATTTCATATAGTTATTATACTTATTTAACTATTGTTTTCTTGAATTTAGATAAAATCTAAATAAGGATTTAGAGAAAAGACCACGACTAACGCTTCAATTAAATTGAATTGCATTTATGAATTTATAAACATTACTTAATTACTCCAAAATTGTATTTAACAGAATTATTTCATTTTTTATAAATTACTTCTATATTTTTATTTTTACAAAATTTTATTTTATATTTAATAGACATAGACGTAATTTTTGGACAAAATTTGAAAATCAAAAAATTTTATTTAATTGTTAATTGACTGGATCGAGTATTTAAAAAATTTTCTACATTCTTTCAATAATTAAAAAACAATATTGTCTCACATTACCACATAAATTCAGCAATATATATTTAATTAGTTTTTTCGAATATTTTTAAAGGTATTTATCTATAAAATTTCCCGATATTGTAAGCAACGTATATGCTGTGGTAAATATATTGACCATATCGATATATAATGAAATTTCATAAAAAATTGCAAAAAAAAAACTTGAAAAATAAAATCACATAAATTTAGAAATTAGTTAATAAAACTACTTATAGCAGTGCTATTTAAGACTGATTTAAAAATATTGCTTTCAATTTTGAATAAATAACGCAAATCTTATTTCCTAATTTTCAAAATTTCTGTAAAAAATGATAATATAAAATTAATTAGCTTGCACAGAATAAATCTGTAATTAACGAATTTAAAAATTATTATTTCTTTACTTTTTTAGCTTCGGTAATAAAAATTTTGTGTATCGCAAGCCTACTTGGATGTTAAATTATAATATTAAATTATTTATAAACAATACTAGTCCTCAATGCATAGTTCAGAACCTACTAAACTTTTATGGAAACTAGAATTTCGAACAACATACAAGGATGCGGTAAATCTAAACTTATATAATACAAATTGGTTCGGAGAAGTATAATCTAGTAACAGAACTTGTACAA
Organism: Platyscapa corneri; assembly: GCA_018907185.1. Lineage (NCBI taxonomy): Eukaryota > Metazoa > Arthropoda > Insecta > Hymenoptera > Agaonidae > Platyscapa > Platyscapa corneri. Next base: position 4,637,502 of record JACCHW010000024.1, on the reverse strand, counting down.
CTCGATTTTGAAACTTTAACAATGAAGTATATTTAAGACACATTGAACATCTCTAATTTGAAAATTCTATACGTAAATTTTGATTAAAAGTAGTTTATTAAAAAATGAAATGGCTAATATTGAAATTCTAATTTTATCACTCCTTATTTTTAAACGTATTTTTTGCAAAAGTAAAAGTGATATTTTTCTTTCTAATGCAAGCTGTCCTTCAATCAATTAAAATATTGCGTCATTTTTTAAATTAAAATTACTTCGTACGAAACGTTTGTTTAAATAATTTCGATTTCGTTCGAGTTGTCCGCACTCTGCTCGCAAAACGTATTCTTTCCTCCACGTAGGTTCAACCTTTACGTATATCAACGCTAAAATATTACCATGACTTTAAAATTAGCAAGTAAATGCCAATCCTTCAATCACACTTTCCGATTCAAGCGTCATCCACTTGACGACTTAGTCAAGTGCCGCTCTTATGTCATCCAATACAGGCGAAGCCGCACGTAAGGGAGCCGGAGCCGAAGTCGAGTCCAAAAAATAAAAGTTGAAGAGAAGAGTCATGCCATGTCTGTCATGCATGTTAATATATTCGAAGATCGAAAAAGAATTCTGCAGACTTTTTTCTCACGTGAGTTATCGGAGGATTAACGGTGAAAATTAGTAACGTTATGGCAACTTAGTGCCGATGATTGACGATAAAGAATAAATTTTATTGGCTTCCGATATGATCCCCAATTTTATTACGTAAATTGCTAAAAATTTTGGCGAAGTTTAGAGGGATCGTGTTCACGGTTAGTAGATGACTATGCGGTTCACATTGTGCAAACACATTTTAAATAAACCTATCGTTGTCTATCATGAAACGCTCCGATTGAAGTTCGTTACGAGAAAATGCTTAAAGAGCTTCTCTGCATTTATTTTACACGCTTTTATACTATAGAACATGTAATAAATAATATAAAAAAATAGAAAATGCACCTTTTGTTCTTTGGAATTGGAATTAAAAATTTTTTCCGGATGTCTTCCGAAAAGTAATGTAATTTATTGTGTATTTAATACAATTTTTTGAAAGTAAAATATTTATAAATTTTAAAAAACCTGAAAGTTTATTAGATTGTAAATTTTACGCCAAGTTCAAATTTTAATATTGTCTTTCCAATTGTTCACTCAACTATATCATATATTTTAATTTCAAAATATTTCGTTAAAAAACGTACGAAAAGCTTTACTTCAATTTATTCGATAAAAAAAAAAACTTAAACGAGCGTAGCCCTCAATAATTTATTTGTGATAAATTATGATATTTAATTATAGCAAAATGATTAAGTGTTATAATTTAAACATGTGTCACGAGATTATCCATCAAAATATAATCGTTACATTTAATCTAATTATGTTTTAAAACTTGTTTTAAATGTTCCCGTACCAAATAAAAATCCATTTGAAAAAATAAAATTAACGTAATTTTTAATAGTCGAAGCATCAATTATATCATGCAAAATGCTCTAATTAGTATAAACCTATATTATTTATCATACTTAATATATATTGATTTATAGGCTTCGAAGAGCAAAATCTGTTTACTCCTTATCCTTGGTAACGTTATGTACATAACCAGCAAGTGCGAACATGTTTAAGTAACTCCGGTTTATTGTCTGTTCTGTCTGTAAATTTTTTTTTGACACATGTTGTATCTCACCATTGAAATTTTTAAGTTTTACTACCTTTTTGCTGTACGCATGCTCTGCCTCTTTGAAATTGAATTTATATTATTGCGTTTTGGCTATAATAATACACCATTTTTTTATTTTATGCAGATGGTATATACTTTTTGTTTACATTGAAATAAGTATTCGAGTTTGACAGCCTGTAAAACAAGGCGATTTCTTTGGAAAGTATTTGTAATTAAATTTTGTAGTCTAATCTAAAAATATTTAATAACGCACACTTAATATTTGTAATATTGTAAACATAAATCATCACGAATTTCAAATAAAAATAGCGTAAACGTAAGTAGAAGTTATCACACCATATATCATGATATCGGGTAATTTCAATCATATAGCTCATAACTATAGAGCCTTTGTTGCAAAAAAATGATTGTTAAAAAATAAATTCGACGTTCGTTTCTTGAAGCGATAAATATACATTAGCATTTACGATTGACAAATACATGAAGTACAATATAATAGTGATGTGTAAATTATGTGTCCGGGAAGGTGTAGTAAAAAATTATTGTTTAGTAGATGAAGACTCTCCGCGAGATGATAAAGTATAGCGGATATACAAGCTTTTAACAAAAATCTCAAACAGGAAATGGCAAAATGCTTATCCCGAGGATCTCGGCAGAAAGTAAAGTAAAGATTTCGAGCCATCGACTTTAGAATCTCGGCTCTTTCCTTCAGGATAGCGTCTTTCTTTCACTTTCCTTCGGGTTTCCGTGCGGCTGTCCTTATTAACATCGTTGCGCTCGTGATTCTCATTCGGTGGACGGAAACAGCCACAACTGGACCGTTGGGCCGTGTCGCGCATGCGAAGCAACTTGCGAGCGCAAAAAGTGACACATATTTCCGCGAGGTTGGCAGGAAAAGAGTCGTGCATGGGAAAACGCGTAGCCAGGATGACCGCTCAGAGAGGGAAATTCGGTTCAGAGTTGGAGATGGAAAATTTTCGCACTAAATTTGTCGTTTGCACGCGTTTTATTTGGGCGAGATGTGATTTTAATAAGGTGAACGAGTCATTTCGTGAGCCGAAGAATTATTTTTTTCCATGCGTTTCCGAATTTATAGCAGCTTGAGACTTATATTTGCTTGTTCCACAGATTTTGAATTTTTAACGTTTAGTGTAAATTTGCATGGAAATTATGTAATTTTTAATATTATTTTCAATTTAGACCTTAATGGATTTTCTTATTGAGGCAGTTCCAGTGATCTACTGAACTCTTAAATTATACATTATATTTAAAACTAAGTACTGTTAAATCGTATGTGTTTGTTAGATTTTAATCTTATTCCGTGCATAAGTTGAACGTTTAAAAAGCAAAAAGGAAGCGAAAAATTATTTTTAAAATTTTTTATTTCGAAATTTGCGTAAGTATTTGCTTTAATAAATTTCGTTGGAATATTCAAACGATACAAAGTCTCATACGAAATTTGAAATATAAAAATTTCTAAAGTACCGTTTGTATTTTATTGAAACGATAATCATTTTGAACTGTTTTTATAATTTTTATCATTTTCGTAATTTTTGAACGTTCTGAAAATTTATTTAAATTTTCACTAACATAAAAGTTACAAAAGACGCTGTCATAGTTATTCATTTATCATCAATTAACTGAATTTTTTCATATGAACCTATTTACAAAAACTTTCAGTGCCATTTTACTATTTTCTACTAGTAGGCGCAAAAAAGTATGAAAGCCTTAAGAAACAAACTTTAAAAGAATCTTAATTTTCTCATAACGGTAAAATTAAAGTTAAATAGCATCGAGTCTTTAAAATAATCTTCAATAATTTCTTTAAAGTATTTGTAGATGGAATAAAAAGGCTTTAGGTTTTTATGTAAAAAATATTATGGTTTAATTTGAAATGTAATTAAGTAATTCATAAAATAAATGTTTTTAAAAATAAGTTGAGCGAATTATTTTCCAATACTGAAAGTTTTCAATAATAAATAAATAAATAAATAATTATGTGGGTATATTTTATTAATTACCTAATGAATTATGCAAAATGATTTCTGTAAAAATTTCAGTTTGCTCCGAACCAGTAGTACATGCTCCGTTTTATTTCGAACCGAAAACTATTTTAAGTTTCTCAAGAAAAATGTACTGCTCTTGAATGTGACTACTCTAGCATAAAATGACAAGGCGTTTGATTTGCGGCGACTCGATAAATGTAATAAACAATAATACGCAAGGCCGCTTAAGTGGGTTCGCGAAGCTCAACATTTATGTAAAACGAGTAATTGTGACCCATTAATTCCTCAGCTCGTGTCCCAGATTGCAATCTTCGTTACCTTTAATCACCGCTATTTAGATACTGATATTTATAATTAAAATTCAAAGCTCCAAAAACCTTTGCATTTCAAGCGTACGCTTTGGTATTTATAAAAATTTGACCGGTGCATTTCAACTCGCGGAATTATTTCTCAGCACTTGTGCACATAGCAGAATTCGCACGTCCAATTTTTACTCTCCATTGGGAGTACGGATTTTTTATCTCTCAAAATGCTCGGCTTTAATTAAGGTTAAATAGGGCGTCGAATATTGAAACAGCGCCCGATGTGTAATGAGTAACGTTAACTTTTTTAGCTCGCATCCACTTGGTGCACGAAGTACAAAGCTGTTTTATGGGCTCAGATGTAATAAGCGAGCCTGGTAATTATCATTGTGATTTACGATTTTGTCACAAGCGACTACACCGATATTACGCAGATACTCAATACTTGCACTTGAAATTTGAGAGAAGTAAGTGCTGAAATAATTAGTAACTCCGTGGCGAGTCGTAACTGTAATTAATAATTATTTATCGACGCTAAATAGATGCGCGTGAAAATTAGAACGATAATCAATTTTGCATATTTTCAATTTGCCGCTCCTGCCCCATTACAAGACGAAGAGTGTGTCGAGCTTCTAGGAGCTTGTTTTGTTGCAGCGAGAAAGTGTGAGTAATTTTTGCAGAGATTGGTATTATACGACATTGATAAGTCATGAATAGTAAACGAATGGGCGTGTGAAATCTCTTAAGAGCCAGAAAATTCTCGATTTGAAAGTCATTGCACTCGCACAAAAGATATTACCTACAAGCATATACTTGACACCGATTTCAACAACATCCATCAGTCGCTGCATAGAAGTTGCAAGTGTTGTAAGTGGCAGAGGAAGAAGTTGAACGCCGTTCGCGCGATTATACTAATCTCCTGGAAATCCATTGGTTATCAAAGCATCCTCTTGTGAAATTATAACCTGTTACATTGATAGAAACACGTGTAAACACTTGGTAATAATAAAAGTAATGAAAGATCAGCTTTTCGAAAGGAAGGCCCCGAGAGACGTTGGCGTGTCTCCCGCTGTGAGAGAAACTTGCGTGGAGAAACCCGCGGAGCGTTTCTGCGCTCGAACGTAACGCGCGCTCTCCTCTCCTCTCCGGCTGCATAGGCCGAGCGCAGTGCAGTGCAGCGCAGCACTCGACTCGGTACGATTAATTTCGTGCGCTCGTCGGTGGGCGCTTTACGAGCGCCGTAATTGAGCTTAATAGTTGTGTGCGGCTTTGGCTTTTTTCGACGCCGCGGAGTTCACCACCGGAGGATTACCTGCGCGTAAAAGCGCGTATCGGAGCCGTTCGCAACTCAGCCATTGATTTTACGAGACGGATGATGACGGAGCAATGAAATGCAGAGCTCTTGTAGTCATGCAAATCCACCGGCTGTTGCTAGACTTTTCAGCAACGCGCCGCAGATGCTTTTTTCTCAGGCCGAATAGAGTTCCTTTTATTGGGTGCTTTGAATACCTGTAAATTATTCTAGGCGGAGAACGAGTTATTTTAAATTGAGGCTTTGAAACGAGATTTATGGATTCGGGAAGATGAGGGTAACGACCAACATCTGATCGCTTAATTCGTAATTTACTCTAATCTCCGACTATTATGAGTTTACAATATAATTGTGAACGCGTATAGGGCCGCAAAGCTCTAGGGAAAACAAGTCAACCGCGCCGATATCGTAAAAATTAATTTCTTCGCTTGCAATGTCACTTTTTTCACAGACGCTCGCTCGCCCAACTCCGAAATATTTAAAACTTTTAACGAGTGGAAAAATCCCTTTCCCTATGCGCCTGAATTAGAACAAACACATTTGCGAATATTTAATATAACGAAGAAATCATGCGCCGACTTTATTGCCGAATAAAAATTAAGGAAGCAGATGCAATAAACTTGGCATGCTTCCTTGAACTCCATAAGTAATAATGCGGCCTAATTGAAAATAATACCTAACGTGCAATTAAAAATCAGTAATGGCACTTTATTGATGCTGCAAAGGCTTGTTACCAATATTAACTGCTTGCTGTTGATATTTGAATAAAATTATAGCCAAGTAATAATCACATTTTAATTACGTTCTCGTGTCTGCTATGCAGCTTGAATCAGAAGATATTTCACGTGTTCAAATATACTAACTTGGGCGCTAAATATTATTATGGATTTGGCAAATGACGAGAGCGAATTTACATGGACATTTGACGTTTACATTTTACAGGAGCTTAAATTTATTAAAAATTAAGCCATCATCTGCAGCTGCATTAATTTGCAATTAAATATTTACTCCACGATGGATTGCTAATAAATTCGATGATTGTTTATGTATTCACGGAAGAAATTAGAAGTTTTTGCTTTTTTCAAAAGCTTAATCGCGAATATTTATGAATGTTGTGATTAAAAATCGTAATCAAACGGAACGAATAGATCTTTGCACTTTATTTTATTTGAAGCACTAATTACAGATAAAGTTTTTAAAAACTTATCGATATTAGTTTTTATCGAAATAAAATATTAAATTACTGTGAATTGCCGCAAACAGTTTGGAACTGAACGACTAAAAACATTTTGAATAATACGTATTACAATTTTCAAAGTATAGTTTAAAAATATTTTCGCTCAAATGTACTTAAATAACAATTTAAATTTTTATTAGGCAATATTGCAACATGTGTAAATGCTCGTAATGTATATTTCTCTTTTATCCACTTTTTTACTCTTTCATTTGTTTATATCTACGTTTTTATAGAAAAATTTTGAAATAACATTAAAGTATCCTGATATACACACGTACATATTGTTATAATAACAAAATATTCTCATGAAAATATTAAATATTTTGTGTAAAATTTTCGAAAACTGCAAAACCATTTTTATATTAAGTACGTTAATCTTCAAACTAAATACTGCAAATTTTTTTAAATTTTCTTGAATGAAAAATAATAAAATTTAAAAACACATTTTTTATAGTACCATTAATACTTCCAATAATGTGGTTAATGTTGAAAAAGAGAATAAATATACGAAGGTATATTTTACCACTTGAACAATTAATTTTGTTCTTGATAAATTTTTTTTCTAGTTTATTATTAATAAGTTTCAAAAAGTATCATCTAACTTTAACAATAGCGTGATGAGAAATGTCAATCAGTTAAAGACGCTTTTATCTTCCATTTTTTTTTGAATTTATAGTTATTCTCTAAAATAAATTCTTTAAACACATTATCATACATATTGTCTAGCGTAAAAAATTCATACGACTTGCAATCGAAATTTACAGAATTTACTAGGAAAAGGACACATTTCCGTATTGTGGGTGTGACAATAGATCCTCCCCTTTCTCTTAGTAGTTTCCGCATGCACACGCGCAGCATTAAAACGTGTTCTTTAAATTTTTCTCGCGCGTTCCAACTTTTTTTCTTTTCCACACACGTGCTGTATTCGTGAAGTCTGGTGCAGGCTTTTAGAGAGTGACCTTGATTAAAAAATAAGCGATTTATTGCTTCTCTATAAAATTACTTCTTTATTTGAAATTTTCATTCATCTCCTTCGTTCTAGTTGTTTTACTTTATCAGACAGATACTCAATAAGTAGATTTATGTTCATTGAACACGGCCCTAATTCTACTTTCTTATAAACTTACTTAGTATTATTAAGATGTCTACTTTATGTTCGGTATTTTTCAAGCTATAAATTGCAGAAACGGTTTTCTATTATTTTAAAAATAATGTTGAGATTGCTTACATGCATTGGATTTTAATTATCAACTAATTGAGAAGTGTACAACGAAGTCTAATAAATAAATATCGATTATTATCTGCGTATTTAAGATGAATAATTATAATTACTTATTAGTATTATTATCAATATACTTTTCACTACAACTAATTCATTTGCAGCGTTGCAACTAATATTTTAAAAATTTTATCTCAATTAATGTCAAAAATTTTTCTCTTTTAAATTTTTTTCTATATTATTATTAATCAATGAAGTTAGTTAACAGAGCACTGATTTACACGATACATATATTTTTGTTTTTAGAACAATTAAAAATAATGTAAACTAATACATATTATTAAAAGTACTTCCTTCTAAATTAAAGTAAGTCTAAAGTTGTTGTTGTTATTGCATAATTTGTCGTTGATAAAGTACACAAATTTTTGAAAACAAAATTAGCTTGTAGTGACTTGTTCCATTTAAATTTCTCATTCTCGGGATTTACGTTGCAACTTATTGTTCGCTTATTATTCCCTTACTGTCTTCCCATCTGCTTGTCTATCTTTCATCCTCTTCCATATATGTCGGTCTGTCTAAAATAAATGGTCTCGCGTACTACCATCGAATTGGGGTCTCTGACTTTTCTTAAGACGAAGCTGAAGAACGAGTGGCGAATTTTAAGCTGAGTTGAACGCAAAACACTGAACACAGATACGTTATTTTTCTTTTTCAGATAACAGGATGCGTACTGCGTGTTGTGTAATACTTTATGAGGTAATTTGTAATACCGATGTAAGAGTATTATTGATCTAATGGACTACGACGGATGGAGCACTACGTTCTAGATATCCCAAAATAAATTCAGGGAAAAATTATTCCCTACTATCTTATTATGGACGTAACAAGTAATATATATATATATATACATCTCATTTCAATATTGCGTAGAAGAAATATATTCTATAAAATTTTACAGAATGTACAAGAGGTATCTAATATTTATAGTTAGTCTATTAATAATTTATTAAAAATATGTAAACTAACAGATAAATAAGAAAATATTTTTTACGAGCATAAGTATTTTTAACTTTTACTTAAAAGAGTTAAACTTTCGGTCAAAAAATTCTTTATAAAAATTAAATATTAAATTCAGTAATTGTCTCAAAACGATCTGAAAATTCTACGATTATTTTCCCTACTTCTCAAATTCTAACTTAAATATTATATTAGACAACTATTTAGAATTACGTACTTCTCATAAATTCCAATGATTAAGAAATTTAGACTAAAACATCTGCTCAATTTAATATAAAATCCTAATAATTCGTTTTTGTTTATTTTAAAATAGTTTTTGCACTTAAAATATAATATTCATAAATATTTCTCAAATCATATTATTTAAATTGAATTTTAATTTTTGCAAAAATTAGCACAAAGTATTTTATCGAAACGACATTTAAAAGAAATTTTCAAGTTTTATAAAAATCTATTTACAATATTTTATTGAGATAATAGTAACATTTTTAATTGCGAATAAATAAATTTGTCATCCAAAATATTTGAATATCTCATATTTGAATATAATTAGTTCCCGTAGAATAAGAAATAGGATTAGACAATATTTACCGGGTAATATTGAAAAAGCAAATTATGCCTTCATTATTTCTATACAAGTTTAAAATAACTTTATAATAGCGAGTTTAAGTAAATCAACTAAACATAATAATTAAATTTTCTGAATTAATTCCTACGTGAATTTTGTTTTTTAGGTAATTTCGAAATTGCAAAAGAAAATATTTTATACAAATATAAATGCCTGATATTAGTAAATTTTAACAAGAATGTACAGTAAACGAAAAAAGTTTTTAAAATCCGACAAATGCAATCAAACGTGGAAGCTTATTCGATCTTGAAATAGCCATTGTTTATCGGCAAAAATAATAACCAAATACTGAAAGATGGTAGTGGCGACTATTAAGTTATATTACACACATGTACAGGTCGACGGGGCCGATTTGGAATTACGTCTCGGGTCATAAGTTCAATAATCACACGCTTGTTTGATTCTGCGGCGGGTGAACCTCTGTTTTATTGTTCCCTTTCTGCTTCAAAGCGCTTGTACTTTGTAGGGGAATAAAAGAATATAACGGCGATGCAACGCAGCGTTGGAACTTCTGTGAATAACAACGGCTTATGTGTTGGAGAAAAATGCGACGCATGTGCAGTTTTTACTGCAATATCTTTTTTATGTAAGGAAGTATGTTCTTAGTTTTAAAACTTATATTGAGCATTCTATAGCTTATGTCTACAACTCTCTTAGAATGGATACATTATATGCATACTTCAACAGACATTAATTTCTTATTTGTTGTTGAAACACTAGGAAATGCCGCGGTAGCTATTTCCAAGACTATTATTGGAAACTTCAAGAGATCTTGCTCGTGTAAAATAAATTGGATACTTGTTATTGGATATTTAGACGTTATTTTATTTATATTATAAACTTGACTTAAAATTGAAATCCAATAAAAGAACTTGCATCTTCAGAGAATCATTTCTGCTTTATATAAGTTTACTTTAGAGCATAAGAAAGTTTTGTACTAACCTAAATATTGGTTTAAGATATTCTTGTTGGACTTGAAAAGAGTGCAGTACAAATTTTAAATTGTTCGCGTCAAATTTTTAGCAAAGTTTCTTATTCAAACGCGTAAAATTTATTGAGTGAAGATAAAAAATATAAAATATATTTTGCAGATAACCAGTCCTTTATAAGTATTGCAACTTATAACTCTTCAAAGATTATTAACTTGAATTTAACAAAATATTTAATAAAACTTTCAAAAGTATTCCGAAAAGTATTTCAACTTATATACTGATCTATTGAAAGTGACAAAATTTAATTACTGCATTTATTTAAATAGTTGGCTTTAGGTTTCTTTTTTTAAGTTTATGAAATTATGGCTTTCCTGTGTATGATAAGAGTAGCTTTTGCATAATAATCTTCATGATTACTTACATATTTTCAGAAGACTAGAATTATACTAGATTTTTTTAATAAACATTAAATATATTTTTCATAATTCAAAAATTCTCTTGAAATATCTGACTAAATATGCGTTCATAGTTAATAGGATTAAATTGCAATTCATAATTCAAAATCATTAATGAAAGTATTTTTTCTAAAATTACTTTAATAAATGTTTTGTATTATATGTCCAATATACCTTTCAAATTTATAGTTCATTATTAAATATTGCATATAATTGATACATTTTTTTTTTTATTTCAATAAGAAATAAACATAATTATATATTTATTCAAATTATTATTGAATTCAAAAGTTTCAAATTTAATACAAAACCGAATTATTATGTACTTTTATAATATTTCATGGTTTGAATAGACAGTAATATTAAATACACAATCGATAAAATACTATAAAAAATTATTAATATAATGCAATAGTGCAAAAAGTAAATTCTCAAATTTTCGGATTAGTTTTTAAATATTTTACAGAGAAATTTAAAATTCATGATTGCAATAAAAAACGTATGTGAGTATTTAACCGAAATTTTTAAAAAGACATTTTTTATTTTACACAATAAAATGTTTCATGTTATGAGTGCACAACTGAAACTATGAAAGATGCAATCAAATAATTGATGGCGAATCTTTATGTGACTTTATGATCCTTCCGTAAAGTAAAAAAAGCTTCATGTCTTTCTATTTTCAGTAGAGTTGAACTTCTTTTGGTAAATGACTAGAAAAATACGAGGACTGCAAATTTATATTGATCGTTTTATTGCACATTTTAAAAAAGTATATGAAAGTTTTACATAAAAAGCACCAAGTACCTGAGAACTAGTTCTTAAGATTTATCGTAGAACGTTACTGATTAGAAACTTTTTATTAGACTAATAATACTTTGCTGGTCCATTAAAAACTCGAGGAATATTATTATGATTTAATATTCATGCAATTTAATAAAATTTAATTTATACTTATTTCAATTAATAAACAATGTTGTGAGGCCTAAAAGGTTAATTGGTGTACTAAATAATAACAAATGTATTTCCATTTTAAAATTTATGTTTTTAATATATTTACATGAAATTTGTAACCAATTCATAATATGTGTGCACAAGTAAATGATAAATTTATTGAAAATAATAATTACAGGTAATAGTTTTGCAACTAATATAAATATGAAATCAAATATGTCAAACTAAGAAGATTTAAAGTTACTTTTTACAATTTTATTTTAAAAAAAGTACGAGTGTTAAAATAGTTGCAGTAGCAGAAAGTATTTACAGTTACAGAAGAAATCGCGTCTTAGATATGATAATAGTATTATAGTAAAAGCAGTCGTTGAAAAGTTTTTATGATTCATACTGAGGTAATGAACATGACTTTGCAGATCATTTAAAAAAATAACATGCAATATTTTTTATAAGATAGTTTTACAAAGAAAAGAGTTCTTTTAAAGCTCAATGAAAACGATATGTCAACAATGAAGGTACTGTGTTGCAGATAATGCAATATTTTTTTTAAAAATACTATGAACTATAGTTGAATCTTGTAAATTTTTAAGAGCTGGTTTTGCATACATTCAAAAATGTTTGTATAATACTTGTAAGAATAAATCAAAACTAAAATTAATTCCTACATTATTTCTAAGGATCCTCAGAGATATACGAAAAGTTAGAGAAACTTTACGTATATAGGTATTAATTGTAAATATTAGGTAATATAATTCTTATATATCAAAATATTTGCGTATACTTGTTTTATTTTTCTGAAAAATACTTGTATTACAGAGACAAATGCTTCAAATTAACAATTACTTTGCAAAAATGTGTATTATTTTTGGAAGGGAATCATCTTAAGACTAACTGAAATTATTTGAATAAAATAAGATATTTTCTCAATACTTAGAATAACAAAGTTATTTTACAAACTCATTAGTAAAAACGAATTGATCCGTTAATGCTTTTACTCTCAAATATAACGTTGTTACAAAGTACATTTAATTAAAAACTTATTACAATAAGTACCATAATTCGCTATCACTCAAAATCATACACCACATTACACATTAAAATTTAATAAAATTAGCATAAATGTTGATTAATTAATAAACATTGCAAATGGATTAGTTAATGTTTTAAAAATGTTCTTAGTATTAGATTTATATTTATGAAATGATTATTGACGGTATCAAAGAGAATTAGAATTTTCAATATGTCTCATTAATTCATTGAAAATTGAGTATCCTTAGATATATAAGATATATATATATAGTATTTTGAAATTCTTAGCTTATGATTTAAATTTGATTAATTACTGTGGAACTATGAATTCAAAAAAATAGAAATAATATTTATACATTTAAATATTTTCTCAATTCAATCCAAAAATAAAACGAACAGTTTTATTTTTGTGATTCCGCGCGATTATTCTTGTAATATTAGTTGTTTAACTTGGACGAATCTACTATAGCAGTGCGGCGTTTAGCACGTAAAAAATTACGGAATAGTTTGTAATCGCAGGCTGCTTTGATAAGTTAATAGATAGAAAGAAAAATGAATAACACCCGCCTTTAATAAGAAAAACGTCTGCCGATACGGTAGATTCCTTAGTATAGGCAAAGATTGGAAGCTAAAATATACGTAGATGCGTGGGAGGTACGACAGAAGTCGATCGGTTTCTACTCAAGTTTATCTTTACGGCGAATCTTCCTGTGGTTACATACATATATTATTAGCCCGTATTCCTACATAAGTACCGTGAATACTATAAACCACAATAAAAAATAATGAACCATCAACGGTTTAAAAGCCATTTTATTACACAATTGCACACAAACTACACTTGAGTACTCGAATATCGATTTGCGATGCGCAAATTGTTTTACTTTACTGGAATACACTACAAGTGATCTTGATAAAATATTCTTTTTTAAATAATTTCACAATTTCTTATCAGACTAGATTAGACTATATTAAAAATAAAATTCGAATGTTTCAATAGTTAGAATGTCAATATCATTTTTATCTATTAATTTAAAGCTCAGTTTACGTATTTTTATATAGTATTTTCACAATTACCGTTTTTCATCTTTTTAGGTTAAAAATTAATTTGTATGTTCATAATATTATTTTTTATTTACATAAAGATATAATGAAAAAGGTATTTTTTAATTAGATCGATAATATCAATATTTTTTTACAATTAAATTCATAATTTTAGTTTTAAATATCGTTCATTCTCAACTGTAACACTTGAAATTTGTTTAAATGATGAATGGATAAATTATTAATACAAAAATATTTAAATTTAACCGACGTATTGTTAAAATAATTAAAACGCAATGTGATACATAATTAGTTTAGTTTTATACAAAATTAATTAACTTTTAATTTTCGTAATAATGTTTATAATTAAAACGTTTTCATAAAAAAAATTATATTAAAAAAGGAATGAAGTTACTGATTTACAAACATTTTTGTTTCTATCTCATAATGAAAAGAATATTCAAATTAGATAATTTACACTTTTTTAACGCTGCTTTATTATAAGAATCATAGTGTGATTGACAAATTATAAAAGTCTCCAAATTGAGCGTATAAAACAGTTACGATGACATTAAAATTTTCATGTATATATGTGCATGAAGTTCATTTGATATGACAGTAAAAAGGACGAATTCGAAATATCACTGAAAAATAATTTAGGCTAAGAAGAAATTTTAATAGATTTAGACTTTTATTTATGTAAAAGAGATAACGAACGCATTCTGTTATTACAAGGTTATTGATTTTACTTTCGCGTATATTGAATATTGGTACTGCTGTTCTGATTTTCACACATTTTTCTGTTTCAAGCTTCCGCTTTTAGTCTATATTTATAAATCATTTGAATCACTTAGGATCTCGTAATGATGTTGAAAAAAGCACGTTATTTACTTCAAATTGCCTCTGCAAATGGCGGAACCAAACATTTCTTCTTAGAAGTAAATTACACGTAAATGACACGACTTGAGATCTCAAAATAAATGCATTCCGTGCCTTAATCAGTCTTTTTACGAAGCGAATTACTTAGCGATGCGTAGCCAATAATGAACAGAAAAGGCAGTCGGTAAAGAGTAAGAAGATACTTGCTCCACTTTTCTCGCATACATGCGTATGCATACGAACGCACAATCAGCTCGATCGTAAATACGCGGTTAATTCTGGTCCACTTCGAAATCGAGCAGGATCTTCCTTTTTATTTATGTAAAGATGTGAACAATCTCTTTTTATGGGGGATTCTGGGCGCGTATCAGTGTCCGGAGACGTATTTTAGGGTGAATTGGGTCGAGGGATGCGAGAAGCAACAACTCGTTCGGTATTTTAGTCGGAATTTGATAGATATTTATTTATACGATATTACGATACGTATTTATTTTCTGTTGAAAATATGGACTGTCATTTACTCCGTTGCTTATACATGGTTCGTTTGGAAAAAGAATTGTTGACGTTGCATCAGAGTTCAGATAATAGAAAAAAGATTTGTGCTGCAATTACAAAGAATGAGTTATAAAATTGTAGTCGACGAAGCTGATATTTAAAATATCTAATAAAATCATTAGCATTAGAAAAGATGATTAAAAAAAAGTTAAAATTAAAAGTTTAAAAAAATAATTTAGTTTATTCTATAAATATAGTACTGATGATGTCGGAAAGCGACGCAAGATTATTATTATTATAATTCAAAGTAACGAATGCCTATAAAAATTTATTTTCCTTTTTACAGGTGAACTAATTTTTTTTTTAAATTTCATTTTCACTTGCGCGCAGATATTATATTTAATTAAATAATGCATTCAAGCGGTCTCTTGGTATAAATATGATGTAATAACGCATGTAGTCGAAATATTTATTATGCATCATTTTTAAAAGAGTTTTAAAGAGCTGTTATCTGTTATCGCGATGTATGTATTTATTTACATTTCGTATTGCGTAAAATCATTATTTATTACGTAGTTTGGTTATTATATAAAGTACGATTCGTTAAAAAACTAAGACTCTTTGAGGATCCAATCGATTTCAATTAGAAGTTAAATACTTAAAAACAAAGAATGAAAAACTATAAAAAAATAGAAAATTGTACCGATTTTCATGAAATTATCATAGATTCAATTGTGTTGCGGTATGATAAAAATTCCATTCCATTAAATATCCTTTTTCGCAATTAATGATTAATCGACAAAGCTAAAGTATCTTTCTCGATTTTAAAGTACAGCGAATATTAGTGGTTTGTGTGCAGACTGCAAACCTCTTCATTAACTCGGGCAAGGATAGAAAGTTAAAACTCGACTCTAACGATTAATACTATGTAATCACCTCGCAATCAAATCTAATAATTACCCCAGCGAAATAAAATATCTAACGCAGCTTCCACCTTAATCAAACCGAACATTTGAATATCCGTTCGACATTCGAGCGGCTGCTCTTGTCTCTTGGCGCGACTCCAGAGGTTTACGTTGCACCCAAATCGGCATAAATATAACTTCGGGATAAAGATGAACTGTTGGCGTTGCTGATTTCCCTTTCCCTCGAAGCTTACGTGATCGCACACGAGCAGCGAATATGTGCTGTTGTTTTGACCTTGTAAATAATGCGGTCCAGCCAATTACCTGGAGCGAGAGGCCCACCTAGAATCACGAGGGAGATTAAGCACGTTTATCTCTCGCGGATTACGCGAGATGGGGCAACACGTGTGGGCGTTAGAGTTTAACGACGTACTGCTTCGTAGAATTGAAATATTGCGCTTGATTCATTGATCATTTTATTCCTTTTCGAAGGTAAAGACCGCGGGGATTACGAGCGCTGATTGGGAAAAGCGAAGATTGATTTATTCGTGTAATGAATACGTACAGACTTTTGTTTGTCGAACTAATTGAGCTATAAGTGCAATCTGTACAATGGGATCAATATTAATACGTTGACGCGCTTATTGCTCGTTTCAAGTACTAAATTAATATTGCAGAACACTTGCCGAATGCAGTGTACATATCTTCCATTTTTAGGAAAATATTAATTTACTCAATGTCTTTATGCATTGGTCAAGCCATAAAAGTAGTCGATACCTGTTAAACCAAGGATTTATAAAATTTTTTGACAAAAATTAGATCCTCCCTATTGACCTTAAATTGCAATTGACAAAATTGAATCTTGAAATTTTTATCGCAAAATAAAAACTTTTATGATACATAAGGAAAAATTATTATTATTATTATACAGCAAGCATCTATTGATTGTTACAATTGTCGCGATACTTTTGAACTTGAAGTCACTTTTCTGCAGATTTCTGACTTTCAAATACATATCAACTTATTAACGCTCAATATTTGTCTCTGATTATTTTATCTACAATTAATGACATTCCCTTAAAATAAAATGTTTTTGAACCTTTGATTATTTCAGGAATAGAGTGCCGCAGATTGCTGCAAGCCAACTCTAGCAAAGAATCGAATAAATTTTCTTATTTTAATTAATCATTTCTATTTTTTATTTTCATTTTAATGTCGTTGAATTGCGCAATCATTAGCAGTTTAGTTTATTCGATGAAAAAGTCACGTATTGGACACACTTGCGCGATTAGAAAATGCTACGAGAAATTGCAAACTGTTTGTCCCGGCAAGATGAAAAAGAAACGTGAAAGCTTCGAAGGATGAAAAATAAATGCCACCGAAAGAAATTCCAGAACTTCACTAATCCTAACGTCAACTTAATAAGTGTATGATCAAAGCTCCTATCGCACACAAGCAGTTAGAGCATAACGCGACTTGGCGTTTATCGCCAATTAAATCTAGACTAGCGGTGAGCCATCATCCAGGCAGCATTATTCCTCTAAAGACACACATTCGCATACGCAAATGTTTATGTATTAAGTGCTCAATCATCTTAAACTTTTCCCCTTTTCATTTATAATTATAAGTGCATTTATAATTGCGTTGTTCTAAGAAAATCAGCTACAAATCGAATGGAAATCCAATATACCGTTGGCTGTTATATCACACTCGCTTTTTCCGTGAAACGGCAAAAAGAGCAAAAAGTCGCGAATTCTCATAATTTTATTATAATAAAAGTACGTATTTAAAACGACATCGAAATGTTTTGATTGCGGAACAAAAAGTAATGCGATTTCCCGTTTGTGCAGTTGCAATTTAAGCGATCTCTTATAAAAATGCTTATGAACGCTTCTGTATAATGAGGTAGCAAAAACACATTTCAGTGCTCGTAATATAGCTCATTGATATATTCCCCTTCGCCGTGGAGGCATTTCAGAATTTCTAGGACGAAATTGCTCGGCTGCATTTTTCCCCCTCTTTAACTTCTGATACGACCATGGCACACAAGCACCATCGAGTTCCATCAGCTGGAGGCACGAGTGTACTCTGCTTTACATTTCATATCGCGTACAGTTGCAACGACAAGGCCAATGCGGCGCATCTTCTACGATTTCATTGTCTCGGCATGCATTTACAGGCGCGAGATGCGAGCGAACGTTTTAGCGGTCGACGATCATTGGGATTTTTCAAAATTAGAAAAGCAACGAGGCTCACCGACAATGCCGATACTATTGACCAAGTATATTATTGTCCGTCAGGCTGGATAAAGTTGATAAATAAAATTACCGACTTCTGAAAAAACGCGCTCGCTCGATAATCGAACCCGATGGATGCATTGTTCTTTGTAATTTTTCTCTCGCGCGTGCAATTTAAGAATCGTACTCTACTCTACTTGCGCGAGTTTTAACTCTATAATTTTTCTCAAATTTAAAATTTTTCCATTTTTCCAGCTATTCTCAACGCGAAAATACTAGTTTTGTTTTAACGTAATTCAAATAAGTTGCCGTGTCGAAAAAATGTCGAGTATCTTCTTATCGATTGAGAATATCTCAACGTCCAATCTCGGTTACGTACATTCTAACATATATAAAGAGAAATGCGCTTGTAATTGCTTTTCTCATATCGTCGGAATTTAAAATTCATTTTCATTTTATCATAGTGTATAATAATCAATGTGCTAAATCTTGGAGCAATGTTACGTACATCTCCGTAATTATGTATTCCTGCATTATGTATTTCAACAAATTAATCGTCACTTAGATGCTTAGTATTTTCTTAATTCACTTAATATTCAAATGTAGTAACTGCTTCGACGTTAACATGCCAGAATTAGTGTCAACTTCTGCAGCCATCGACATATAAAAAGAGCAGCATCACAATCTTATGTTAAAATCTATGTTCGTAACGTGATATCTCCTTTAAAAGGTAAAAGAAATGTGCACCTGGCGTCTGCTATTAATCATCAATACTTGAATTTTGCTAAAACGACATTACATTTTAAACAAAATTATAGCGAAGTATTCTTTTAAAAATATAATTGCATAAGCTGTGTGCAAAGCTTGTTATTCGTATGAATCACTTCGAAAAAAGCAATTGCTTTCCGAGTTTATCTTTGTATTTTTCAATATTAGTTTAATTTTTTTTGTGGATTACAATAAAACTTACATACACTTGAAATATATTATCAACTTCGAGAATAATTTTTTAATTCTTTCAAATCCTCTACAAGTTTTAAATTAAATTTTGAGAATAAATTAAGGTAAGAATATTTTTCTTTTTACTTGTAAAAGTTCAAATGACTTATGAAGACGTGTAAGGATAATCAAAATTTGAGAATTTAAAAACTTGTTATTGGTCCAGTTAAAAATCATGGTGATTTGTTATTTTTCCTTTTTTTGGTAATTTTTATAATATTGTACTATGAATAAACGAATGGAAGCTGGAAATACAAAATGAACTTTAGTTTAATAATTGTTAATATTATTAGAAGAATAATAAAATAGTCATATTTTTATTACGTATTATAATTACGTGCACAGATTATGTATATTTTGTATTTTAATGTGTAGTTATAAAATTCACAATTTCATTATTGCCGATCATTTTTGTTCAATTTCTGAGTGCCGTTGTTGATTTGATGTGTTCAAGAAGTAGAAGAAAGTGGAATATTTATTGCAAAACTACAAATCATTCGTTTTGAATTTAATTAAATAGTGGTATAGACCCTCGATTACGTAACGAAAAGAATCATTCGGCTAAGAAGCACCGACATTTCGCTGATATTTTTTGAAAATGCCACTGCATTTAATGCTAAATTGACAGCAGACACTAGAGTGTTGATTACCTATATGTGGCAATACATTTTTTAGTTTCCTGCATCGTTTTTACCTAAAAATAAGTTGAAAATTGACTATCGCCGCGGGACAGTTTTATAAAATTTTTCTTTTTTTTTTTTTAAAGAGTTCGAAATTATCGTAAGCCAAAGCTTCCAACTGCGATACTCGCATAAATTCATATTCGCGACACTCTAATATTGCGGCAATCTATCTTATAATTTTTGATTTATCAGTTTCTTTTACACTTCTTCAATGTATATGCATTGTACATTCAATTTGATTTGTTACCGCACATGTGCTTCATGTTTGAATTTTACCATATTGTGTCACTTAATGAGGAACAATCCTTTTTTTATTCGTTGAAAATATCATTTTTAAGTCATATACTATTTCAACGTGTATAAATTACTTAACAAAGAACTTCGATTTATTTTACAATGTATAAATTATAAAGTAAATTACATTTTATTGAGATTACATATAAAGCGTAATAATCACTATTAGAGCCACTTGTAAAAATAAATGATCTATTAAAGTGTGTTGTTATAGTAAAATAAAACTATTGATAATTATTTAGCAACATTTCACTAATATTAATATTTAGATGAATGTCATAGTACGATTGAGAATCAAGCGCAATGACAATTACATAGAAGGTTCTTCCTTAAGAATTGAAAATCTATGCTACTTTTGAATAATAGCAGATTTTAAACATCATTTATCATTCAAATAACGACTCATTTATATAAATAACTAGTCGCTGTCTATAATTGTGAATCAAATATAATAATAATGTATATAAAGTAAAATTAAATTTTCCACGTCAATAGATGAACATTATAGAGTAATAAGTAAGTTTCTTCTGCTACAATCTACAATTATTAATTGCAAATTGAAAATTTTTATTTCCAGAAATTACTATATTCAGACGCATCACATTTCTTTTAATTAAAATAAATTAGTTATTATTCATTATTATTAGTTATCAACAACAGTTTTATATAAATTTTATAAAACTAAAATGCTTACTAAAGACTTTTTTTGCACGATATAAAGTAAAATCAATGATACTTATATTTTTTATAAAGTTACAGGAACAAGTTTAATATACCGAATTACGTTTATTACGTACAATCAATAAATTTCAATAAATTCAATACTAATATCTTCTATTTCGATTTATTACTAAACTGAGCCAATATATTTATAAATGCAAACAAGGGAATAAAATTTTTATCGGTTCAAATCGACGTATCAGTATATTATTACCATAGGGCGGATTCCAGTGGATTTTAACGGTTATTTTAATCAGAAAATTATTTTTCTACATAAAATGATTTATAAAACCTGGTTTACGCGACAGTCTATAAATTATTCAAGCTATGCTGTATAAAATATATATTTCTGTATAAGTGTATGTTGAAATCTGATTTTTATTTATAATAAATATTGAAATAATTTTATTTTGCGAATTATCTTTGAAAACTTTACAATGAAAAATAGTGTTTTTTTCATTTATCAATATTTATTTATGAGATATAGGTATAAATTTTGAGAACCCCGTAAATTTAATTATATTTGTATTTCTTTAAATTAAGAATATACTTTTCTAATTATGATTCAAATATAATTTTTATTGTGTTATCTCCAATCAATACATTTTCGTTTTTCTGTACTTAAAAAATATCTTTAGAAATTAATTGCCAACCATTATTATAGCATAATTTACATATTCTATTTAATAAATTTTATAATAATTTAATAAAGATAGAGTTAAATTAACTCCTTATATTATATATTACAATCTTTTAACTTTTGTATAAGTTTTAACAATTTTCTACTGCAGATAAAAAATGGAATAATCCAATGAATGTATTCTATTTATTATTCAAATATTATTTTGTTTAAGATTTTTTATTTTTTATTTCGAATGCATTTTTATATCGGTACGTTTAAACAGGTGTTTTGGTGCGTATCGTGAAAATATTATTACGTATTTGGCTGAAAATGAAAAAGGGAAATTGATGATCGAAAACAATACTAAATACTTGGTGAACTCATATTTGATTTATAATAATGTTTTCGTGATGGCACTCGACTATTTTCAATTTATTGCGTAATAAACCCAAAGTTGCGTTATGTTGTGAATATAATTTATTTCATTTCTTGTTAACCTACTGGATAGATTAATTAATTTAATTATGTGAAAATGGAATTTTGTATTTAAAAAATAGTAACTTATTTAATATTCATAAACCTTTTTTTAACATGCATCTTTTAAGATGTTTATCTATCATCAAGATTGAAAGATGAATAAAATATTTTTTTTAATTCTCGATAGAAATATACATTTGTTCCTTGTTAATAAAGTAAGCTTTATCAAATTTAATTGTTAATTAATCAAAAGCTACTAATAAACACTATAAAAACTTAATTCTAGATAAGAGTTTGATAAAAATCTCTTTAAGTGGATACTTTTAAATCTACTAAGAATTAAATTTTATGCTTGTTGAACTAATTTTCACTTTAAGTGATTAGTTCTAGTTTTATCACCGATACGAATAAAGTGCCATTGCTAATAAAATTAATCTAAAGTATTCATAGGACTAATTAAAATAGAATATTTAATGAACGAAAATTTTTGACACATTAAACTATACTTATATGATTTTTATTCTATAAAATAATTTTATTTTATAAAATTATTATTTTAAACCTTATATATGTGTGTAAAATTCTATATAATTAATCTTGACTACTATTATATAGTAAAAATATTATAAATTTTATATTTGAATTTTAATGTATTTATAAAAAACATGTTCTTACTCATGCATTAGGAATACTTCAAATGTTGTTTATTCAATAAAATTACTTGATAATTCAATTGAAATTATTGTTGCAAAAATATAAGGTGAAAGTGCAAAAATTTAATTTATAAATATCATGTTTCAATTTGCTTTATAGGAAAGAAGAATTAAGATTTTTTCGTGTCCACTTCAATTAGAAGTACATTATTATTCAGAATTTTTTTGGATGATTCGTGTAATACTTTAATCTTCTTGACATAATTGGTATTCGGTTTTTTTCATTCAAAATATCGAAATAATTTCGAAGGACTTAGATTTTTCTCAAAGGTGGGGCAGATATTAATTAATTGCGATCTCGTGTATAAACTTGATTTTTTATTACTCTTTATTCTGCCAAATTAGTCAACTGTAAATTCAATCATTGAACGCAAATGATTAAAGATAAGAAAGTTGAATTACGTGATATAAAGGATAATTTGATAAAAATTGAAGAATATGTCTAGAATCTCGAGGTTATCCTTTGACGTCTAAACTTTATAGAACAATATTTTTTAACGAAATTTAAAATTTTATTTATCGCACTTGGATGATTTGTAATTAATAAGATATTTATTATCACTAATAATACATTAAACTTTATTTATTTAGAAAATTAAAAATCCTAATACATTCAATAGTATTTATTCTTAATTTTTATTAGGTTTATATATATTTTTGAAAATTCTATTTTAATCCTAGCATGTATAATCGCATGAAACAAATATTTCTTTAATTAAAATATAATGTTGTATACTAATGAAAGTTACGTATGAATATTTCTATAGATATTCATAATTTATTTCAATCTTTACGAGTTAATTTTATATATTAAACTTTGAAATTACTTTTATAGATTCTTTTATATTCTTCTAAATCATTGACATAACTCTTTAATATAAAGATAAAGTTTTTTGTTTTTTTGTAGATATGATCGAAAAAGATAATTTTTTTTTTTGTAAATTAAATATATTGAATGTCTGAATAAACCAAGCTGATATATTTCATTATATAAAATACTGAGAAAACAAATTAATTAAAGTATATCTTATTTTACAAAACGAGTAATTGTCCAGAAATTTATATATTCTCGGATATGAATATTTTAATTTTTGTAAATATTTAGGTTTAATACAAAATTATAACAGCTTATTACAAACTAAATTATAATATGCGTTACAAAAATATTGCTTTAGATATAAAAATATTACTTAAAATTTAATTAATATCTCAGATTTAAATAAATTATCGAAATAAATTGAAACATAGTTATATTATTCAAAGATAAGCATTATTTTTGTTTCCGCAAATACAGATGTTTATATGAACCTGACAAAATTCTGAATTAATATAAATAAATTTATATTATGCAAAATGTGATGCATTAGGTGTCACCAGAGAGTATTTTATTTCCTTTCTTCGAACCATAATAGTTTCGTTTTCCTGAATAAAAATTTTAGCTGTATCGTTTTGACACATATTGACAATATTCAATTAAAAAATAATCACGAATATATTAATTTTTTAAAATTATAATTATAGATATATTGTATTATTTATATGTGTTGAAGTAATTACTAAAGACACATCCGAATACGAAAAGTGTTTTTTAATTGTATTTTATTAAATTTTTTAAACTTAAATCTTATTAGTCATTTACAACTAAACCTTTTAAAACTACGTAGGTAAATTTTTCTTCAAAAGCCGTTAATGTTCACTTCACAGGTTCATTTCAAACGTCTTATTTAATAATACATGTTTTGAAATTAATTTGTCTATTGGTGAATCTTTAATAAGTAAATAAGTAGCAAGTAATTATGCAGCACTGAATAAACTGTAATTTTTTCCAAACGAATATATTTTAAATAAATCTAGATTATAAAAAGCAATTCGTGTTCGACACGTTCCATTACAATAACGAAGACCTTTATGAAAGCATTTTTGAATGAACCTCATTGTAATACCGATAAAATAGGAATCTATGTCAATGGGTATCATATTGATAGGTATTATTTATTATCTATATGTAGGTAATGATCTCATAATTTACGGTGCATTGTAACGTTTCAGGGCTCAGGATGCGGTGGATCGGTTACGTGGCTGCAATACTCTGGTGGTCGGGTATCGCCAGGTCTCTCAGCTCTATGAATCGAGGTCAGATATATAGCCTTTAAGCACGCACGTACTCACGCACCTGCACACACGAGCAACGCGCGTATCCGTACACAGGCGAGATTTAAGCCTCTTGCGGTTTCTCGCTCAATCGTCGGTATGAATTCAACATTGTCTTCATCAATGGAAACTAGGAAAAACATCATCATAGCCTATCGTCCGCAAATCGATCCGCTTTGCGGTCGAATTCTAACTTAACTGCATAAAGTACGCGAAGAGAAATCGAAAACCTACAATTTTGTCTCGCTATCCATCTATTTTAACGATCTGTACGTGGAGCAGTTATTGCAATAGGTAGCTCTAACGAGTCCCGTAAAATTTTCTGCCTGCACGAAACTACTTCATGGTTTATTAGGTATACATTTTTCAAGCGCTACTGGACATAAAATGCGCTATAGAGGCTGTTTATCGATTATTGTAACTCAGTTTCCATAAGAACTATTTTATTTAGACTTTTCTAACTGTTATTTATTCCACTCTTGATAAAAATGGAAAGGTCTGCATTCGTGTGCGCTCGCCTAATCTCGCGGATAAAGATAAACTAACTTCACTCGTCGTAAAAAGGAATTAGTAATAGCACTCGTTGAGTAAAAAAAGACGGAACTAATCGATTGTTCGATCGAGCCCATCGCGATACGCGTAAAACTCGCAGTTTGCCAAAATTTCGTAAAACGTGCCAAATTATTTAATTTAACCTAACTACGCATAATTTTTGTCAGCGATTAATTGACAAAGTGATAATTGACTGTAAAGTTATATCGAGTGATGATGGCCTGTACTTTAACGACTTACTATAATCGATGAAAAAATAGATTTGAGATGAGCTCAACTGCTTTTGTAATACAGAAAATAAGTTCAACATTGCAGTTATCATCGTCGAATCAGTGTCGGAAAACTCATGTTGTGATAATCTTTAATAAATCAAGAAATCACTGAATATTAAAAAATGACTTTTAAGAAAATTAAGAGTCGTTTCCATCGAGTGAATCCTTCGCAGTGATATGAGAAAGTATTGAGCGGCATCATTAATAAACGAACCGTTGTCGAATAAAAATTTCTTTGCAAAGTCGAGTTAGCTTTAATTTATTTTTAAACGTATTAAAAGTGAAAATTTGTATTTAAAATTTTTAACTGTACGCTAGTGTTTCCTTAAAATTTGAATGCAACAGTACCGTTTGCCGTCACTTATGCATGTATTGCGTTAGTTTTAATTAAAATTACTTAAAATTGAATTTTACGCGAAATTGGCTTAGGCAATATTAAAATTTGAAATGGCAGGAAAAATTAATAATTAATAATTACACTGATTTTATATTGTCACCTACCGCTATTATTCAATCGAATAACGCGGGTAATTAAATTTTATCCTCTTAAGCAAGGTTAGAAAGATAAAATGGAGTAGTTCGCCTAATATTTAGAGCCTTGAATCACAAACTAAATTTTGTATCATCAATATTATCATTAGATTGTGTGTTCCCTGTTGTCTGTAAATAGCAAATCGTTCATTTTAAATAAAAAAACCATCACGGAGACGCGCGAGTAGTGACGTGTTTCGTGGATGAAATTCCCTCTCGAGCGACTTCTCCAAAAATAAATAATGGATATCTAAAAGTGAATTTTTATTTTATTTAACGTTACGGCGCGATGCAACACGGCCATATTGAAAATTCGCATACGTTTCTTACTCTTTACATCTTGTGCATTCAAATGAAATGATTTCTCGGCTCCCTGTGAACTTCTTGCATAAATACCAAATATACGTATCGTCAAGGGAAGCTCGAAGAGGCTTAAAATAAAAGCCAGCTTGTGCATTTTATCGAGCATGGTAACGTCTAATTCAAGAGACACTCGAGGAAAGAATAAAGGAAATATGTGATTCGCAGGCTACAAGATCAGTCCAAAACCATGCCGAGTGTCAGGCCAGCCGAACGTCGAGGGCACCTGCATGTTCGTGTGGGAGTGCATCAAATCCGAGGGCACGCACGTGGGTGTGTGCGTGGACACGTTCATGTTCGGGAGCTGCTGCGTGCACAATGCGACGTCGAACAGCGTCGCCGGCGGAGCCACGACGCACCCGAGTAGACCTGCGTCTGGGGCGAACGCGATAAAGACTACAACGGCAGGAGCGACGGCGGCTGGGACCGCCCCTACTAGTCACGTTACGGCTTTGCAAGTCGTCTCTCAAGGTTCGTTCCCTCTTTCTTTTATTCGCCCCGTCCCCACTTGAACGGCGACACACAATTTTGCGCTTATTTTCGATTTTCGAGTTTTGAAGAATAAGTAAAAGGCGTCGTTCGGGTATAATGTTCTAGAAGTGCGAGACTTTGACGCGAACTTATTTCCCGTGGAAGATTAGTACGGAAAATGCAAAAACATCAATCCCGCAGTTGAGCTGTAATCGACTCGATAAACTACCGAAAGCATAAAAAAAATTTAGCGTCCCCGAACACGTGACAACCCCATTTCTACCTTAGGAAATGCCATATTCATAGAGCTAAAATTAAACAGATTATTTTTAAGAATATACTAATATTTGCAATGCCATGTTCTAAAACAAAATGTGATTCTAGAATATCTTAATATTATTATCATCATCGTTAGTTACTTTTTTATTTTAACAAGTCCGTACGCTAAAATCTAAAATTATATTTAATTCATTATTTTCATCATGAATATATGCGGTTCGATATCACGAACACTATTTATGCCTGGATAAATATTTTAAAAGCCGCACTATCTTCGCTTAAAATTGATAAGTTATTTATCTGCAAGAACATAAAAACTTTTTTGATGCGGTGTTAGTACCAAATACGATTTTTCATACATTATTTATTTACATTGTTTTTTGCCGCTTACGTATTTTTAACAGCATGTGAGCTGTTAATATTTGAATATATAATTTTGTATTTTAATTATATTCATAAATTATATAAAACGTAATATTAAAAATACATCATTAAAAAATTATTTACGAATATTTAATTTATTTGATAACATATTAATAATGTTAATTAAAATTATTAACTGCTGAAAAGTTGTTGTCTAAGTTAAGAATTTAATTTAAAAAAAATAATGCATCAGCCGGGAATCGAACCCGGGCCGCCCGCGTGGCAGGCGAGCATTCTACCACTGAACCACTGATGCTCTGTATAATGATTTGTGATTTACGAGAAATGACTGCATATTTCAAAGAATTGATTACATGAATATAAATTATTAAATTTTTTTATTATTCAACTGTTTTACTAATTTTCAATGTTGCTATTATTAAAGTTATTGTGTCTATTGATATTTCATACATTGAGATTTTTGTACTAATTACTTCACTATACGTAGTTAAAAAATAAAATAATTTTGTTTTTATTATTTCAAATTAATTGATTTTTAATTACAGTGAGAATTATGTTTTAGATAAGCCTTTGATATTTAAATATAAATATTTAATTGGGTTGAAGAAATCAAAAGTTTTCGTATAATTTTTCACACTTTCTCCGAGGCGTAAAAAATGTATAATTACAAATATATAAAGTATTAATTTTACAGTTACATTTATGAATAAAAGCAGGCATATACATCAATAAACGCGGATAATATCTAGTTATTTTCAAATGTTTATTGAATTTTCAAATTACGAGTAAAGTTTTTCAATTAAAAAGCAAGAGAACAAGGTAATTGAATTGTTAATTTTAATTTTTAGGATTTTTATTTCAGAATATTCAATTTTCAACAATATTCAATTTTTTTTTATATTCAATGTTTTTTCTTCATTAAGTTAAATTGTAAGTTATGCTATGATAAGACTCGTGGAACTAGGTAAGTTTAACGCGTTTTTGGAATAAGTGTTCATTTTAAGTTCGCACTATATTTTGACTACTGATAAGGAGATAACAGTTATTTCCTAACTCACTGTTTATGTTTTTGTTTTCAACGGATGAATACCTCGTTTACTGAATTAACGTAATTTACAAAACATTTCAAATATTAATTTTAATTTAAAACAAAAACAAAAAAATCACAGTACGAACGTAGCATATTATTTCTAAATGCTATTAGCTTTAAAATTATTGTGTAAAAAAATTAGAAACATTGTAATAACAATTTTAAGAAATGTAAGTAACAGCAATTAGGCAGAATTTTGCGTTAGATATTTTTATGATGTTGAGCAAACAGCTACAATTTGTCGCAAATCAAGCTTACAAAGCTGCTAAATTGAATCTGAGTTCGAAGCTGAGTATTTTTTAACTGTTTCTCTTACCGTGAAACAGTTCATACGTCATTGGGAACGACAAGGCAACCGACAAAGCCATTGGCCCCTTCGGTAGCTTCGCGTCCACTCCTACAAAAGAGGCCACACTCAAAGCCCAACGGTGGATCCGATCAGGATTACCACAAACAACACAGCGGTAATGGAACCTCGCAGATTACGCGCAGACCCCAAAGTGGAATCAGTTCCAATTATGAAAAACGGCCTGAAGAGGACCGTCATCATGTCAGCAATAGCCACCATCACCATCACCATCACCACGCTCACAATTACCACCAACAATATCATCATACGGTAAGCAGTTTAGAACTTTTTAAGTTTTCAACTTTTTTCCAACTCTAAGAAGCAAGCGCGGTTGCACAAGCATTTCCTCGTTCCTTTCTTGTATTTTCTAAAGTTTTTTACTTATCAATAAAGAAAGGCCCTTTGCCGTCTAAAGCTCTTTACGCTGTAGAAGCCTAAAAATCGTACTATTACTTAAGACGATAAAAACTGAAATTACCACCAAAAGAGTGAATATGTAAATTTAATAGAGCAGGTATCTTCGTTATTTAAAACTTGTTAAAGATGAAAATGCCTGGTACGACACTAATCTTAGGTTAGCTAAACAATTTATCTCGCAATTTTCTGATAAAAGTTTATATTAGTCGATTGCTTGGCTCGATGCCTGTCAAATTTTCTGCGAGCTAATTGCTTTTCTGGTTGGGATGAAGTTCTTTAGCAAGGAAAGCGTTCTCTCGATAAATATTCATTAACTTACCACGACTGGTACGCGTTGAAAACTTCGAAAAAGTATATCGAAATAAGAATAAAATTACAAAGTGCCAGGGATTATATTGTTCGATCCGAAGAATACTGTTTGCTTAACAAGCGCGCAAAAATAATACTCGAATATCGTTGAAATCAATGATCAACAAGTGATTGTATTCAAAATGAAGGATATTTCTGAATAGTGGAAAATAAAAAACTAAAAATAATAAAATATAATAAAATAAAAAAAATAAAAAAATAGAAAACGCCGACTCTTAACTGCGCAGGGCTTCAAAGACAAGGTCTCGAGCTCTCATAATACGCTGCTGGTGAGGTTTCCAAGTAAGAACAGCGTCAGTCAGCAGCAGACTTCATCGAGTAAGAACCAGGTGCAGCGACCCAACTACAGGCCGGGATACGGTCCGAAGCCTTTTGCCGAATCTCGACCTGAAGAGGGTAGCAAGACGGACGAGCAAGGCCAGGACCTTACAGTCCAGGAGAGCATGCACAGACCAAACATCAACTCGGTGGACGACCACGTGAGAAATAATTTTCGGGATATAAGCTATTAGAAATCAATGGTTTCCCCAATTTCATTTTGTGGATTCTTGTTGTTTGTCCGGTTATGAGTCTTCGAGCAGGATAAAAAATATCCGAGCATTTTCCGCCCAAGGAATGTACACGTAAAGTGTCTGTTGTTTTGAAATTTTCTGAAAACCAAAGAAATTTGAAGAAAAAAGCTTCTAATTCAAAATAGCATTGAGTAGTTTACCGTAATTTGACCGAGTAATTACCGGATATTAATAAAAATATCTAAAATGGAGTAGTGATCCATTTGTTCGTTCGATTTAAAAGAAAAATAATGAAAGCTACATAAAGGTATGGACAATTTTATAGAAAAATAGATGACAACACGAATCCCGCTTAAAAATATAATTTTAACAAAAGCGAGATTTATTTATAAAGCAGAAATTGCAATTCAAAATAAATTTTTTCGAGAAAATGTAAATTACGCTGTAAAATTGAAAAATTGAAGTACGATTACTTGATTTGTTTAGGATTTGTATCTCGATTATTGATTATTATGTTGTAGCTGTGAAAGTTTGAAGATATATTTTTAATTTAATTTACATTTTTTGCCATTTCACTACTGGGATAGATTTACAAACATCTAAAATCGAAAGATACCTTCGGTTATTCTCTTAAAAGCATTGCGAGTGAACAAATTTGTCTCTACTCCATTATTAACATTTTTTAAATTAAGCGTAGAATAAAAAACGCGCAATATCGAAGAAATATAGTTTAGTGGATATTTTTAAACAAAGATGAAAGCACTAATAATATGCATAAATTCGGCATTGAATTTCACGCGTGAAATATAGCAGCGCAGGTGAGTACTAAATCATTGATACGTTAACAAGAATCTCAAATAAAAATGCTTCTAAGGATCTTAAAAAATCTTATAATTCAAAGGATTAAAGCCCTTTGTTGTGGCTGTTTTAATCTACATACGGATATTTGTAGGAGGCCACGGACAAGCTGAAGCATCCCGGCCTAAACTTCATTCATACAGAGCGACCCCAGTGGGCGACCAAACCGGCCTCGTTTAACGGTCGACCCACGAGTGCCGAGTACTCGAAACCGTATTTCTCTGTGAAAACGACGCAGACGAGTACGAGTACCACAACGCAGCGAACGCATTCCTCGAGACCGGAGGCGTCCAAACCCCTGACCACGATCGCGCCCATGTCTTACTACAGTGGCCAGTCCACCAGGTATGCAGTCCTGCAATCCCGATCCTCGTTATACTGGTAGCATCAAGAGTTGCGAATCGAATTTTTATAATTATTCGATGCACAATAATAACCGAGGTTTATTTATCACGCACCTTGCGTGACGTATCCTTATTTGTTATGTACCAATTTGATGCATTGAAAAATATGTATTTTAGATCGAACTGATTTATTTGGGAGATTCGCCTAAAATTTCGCATAGCCCTAAATTACTGTATTACAAAAATCGGCGTAACAAATCGTTACAATTTCCTTGCAGACGGAGTAGATGACGTTTCAGGAGTCGATGAATTACCTCTGTATTTTTACTTAATTCTAGCACTGAATTTATCAAACTTTAACGAAGATGTTGAAACAATTTTTTCACGCGAGCTTAACTTTAAAGTTTTAGAAGTGATGGCTTATAAGAGTTCGAGTTAACTCTCTGGAATCTAATATATCTATACTCGATTAAAGTTTCTTAGCTCATAATTGAATTAATTATATTAAAGTTTTCGAGTTGTTTTCTTATAAGCTTATACTTTTCATTTGCTGCAGGAGAAATTTCAATGGTTATTTCGTTTCTCGTACTATATATATATATATGTATAATTATATAATTGTACTGTTTTAATGTTACAGCGTTAAATTTTCCTTATCATCTAAAATTATAAACGCGCAATACTTAAAACTGAAAATTTGACTCTAAGGATATAAAAAGTTTTATTAAAACTCGTTATTAAACGATAATTATTTTACCAACGTAAATCGATAAATCTAAATTGCATTAATAATAAAGTATTCACAGTAAAATCATCTAAAATAAAGTAATACTAATGTAATGTCGGTATAGTTTCTTAATCATTCTTTAATAAATTGAGGTCTTATACGACAAATAAACATTTAAAATATAATAAAAAATGAAAAGAAGTTCAGATACTTCAACTTTTTGAACAGCTTTAATTCTAAAAAATAATATTTTCCACGTGTCACTTTTTTAAGTTAATAAATATCACGGCATACTGGGATAAAAATGTATCTTTTTAAGAAAAATTAAGCTTTAAAGTTCAAGATATGTACGAGCTTAATGGTCAAGAGCAAATAATAAACGTTCTGGATTAAGTCACTGGAAAGAAATATTAGCCTGATGGTAATATAAGTTAGGACATCTTATGGAATATGTGATTTTCTTTACCTTCCACAAATTGTTAAACTTTCAAAAAGCCATATTTAAATCCTTATATCTCTCATCTTTATTTATACTTCAATCGCGAAAAAATCATTTTAATTCCTTAATTCCGTTATTAATGTAAATATGCATGTTCTGTAAAATACTTTGCATTACAAATTTTAATTTCTAATTTTGAAAAAATGTATCTGATGAATTTAACGAATAAATGTTATAACTGTCTATATCTTTTTGATAAAATAAAAGAAGGTGAACTTCTTTATATTTTTAGTATTTCAAATTTATAACAAAAAATGATAAATTAAAATTTCAAAAAGTGCAAAATAAGTTTAAGATAGTATTATAAAAGTTTTTTTATATTACGCTCCCAGTATAGAGGAATATTATAAAACAATGTGTATAATGCATTTAGTGAAAAATTTTCTTTTATAACATGCATATAATTTTATTTATTATACAATAATTTAATTTACACTATTAAAAAATTTCCATTACATGCATTTACATACGTAAATTCACGCTTAAAATAATATTAATTATTCACATTTTTTAAATATAGAATTGGTAAAGTATAGTATAAATTTATTATTTAACAGACATTTAAATTCAAAAGTAAATAACTGCAAGATACTTTACATTTATAAAGACTCGTAACAAAATAAAGGTAAAAAAAAGCCTTGCCTCATCCCTTTTGAAAAAAAAAAAACACTTTATTTGAGAATTTCAAGGGGGAACGAAAGTTTTATGTAAGTCAGCATTTTATAACAATTGTTTCAAAAGTGGCTGCTTATTCATTGTGAAATAAATAATGAAAAGTAAAAGATAAAAAATAAAAGATAAGAAGTTGAGAAACTAGTAGAAGTAAAAGGGGAAAATTATCGCTTCGTAATAAAAGGAAAAACTGTAAATTAATGTTAATTAGTAGGCCGGATAGATAAATGGTAAATAAAGCAGCAGCGCACGATAAATCTTGGATGGAAATTCGATCGATCATTCCCAATGAATCGAGGATAATCAAGATATAAGCGAATACCTACTCTTTAACAGATAAATAATTAATAGCTGTCTAACGCTCGGGCTGCAAACATACGAAAGGCCTTAACAACGAACTGAGCAGCAACTAAGCCCGGCTTCGGTCGAGTTTTCCCGATGCACAGATCCTTGGGATGGGTCTCGCCCAAACATCACACATCACTCAGCTCCTTATCATTGTAGCGCAGCCGGATCCGTGCCCCAGACGGCGCACTGGCAGGTAACGACGGAGCCGGCCTTCGTCACTCGGCACAAACCCGCGGCTGCCTCGTCGTCGTCGTCCCCGCTGCGACCAGAGGGCAACGCCGCTTTTTGGACGGGCAAGCCGCAGCATCTCAAGCCTCAGTGGGGAGATTCCCAAAGGCCGAGCTTCAAGCCCACGGAGCCCCAAGAGGTACCCCCTCCGTTTTAATCGCTCTCTTAGAGCTCGAGGCGAACGCAAAGTCGCTAATCGCTTGTATCGTTTGATCGTTTAGTCTAGCTCGGGGGTATATTAGTGAATTTGAGTTTCGAATAACGCGCGCTTTTACTTTACGACGTTTGCGACACTTTGCTGCTGGAACAAGAGCACCCACGGAAAATTCGAAATTCGCAGAAAAAGTGCAGCGACAACGTACGTAGAAAAATTGATTTTCAATCGATTGCATAAAACTTGATTCGTTTATGTTGGACGACTAAAATTTACGATAAACGCCAGAAAATGAAAATTGCCAGAATTATTTATAGGAGAGTAATTGTAAAGCACACAAGGATTTCATTGCGAGTTCAGAATAAATCTTTAAGAATTTGATAGTCCAGTCGACGGGTAATATTTAAAGGCGCAAAAAGATTTTTATTTAACGCGTTAATACCTCCGATAGTCCTTCTCGACTTTTCTTCTCGAGCGTTCGAACAATAATTTCACTTTCATCCGCAAAACGCATTGTGAAATAGTTGAATGCGTAAAAAATTGAACTACGAAGCTTAAATAGTTGTCTCCGGTTGTGTCGGGAAGAGAAATGCCTCTGCGCCAAGTGACAAAATCTTTTCTATGTTAGAATTTCTGGAATCTTGCGACCTAGTTGATGTCGAGCTCTTGTAAAAAAGCGACATTATTATCCCATTTAGAGCGAGGAGAAGAAGAAGAAGAGGAGAGAGAGAGAGAGAGAGAGTTGTCGGCTTCTCTTGCGATTGCGACCTTCCATGACTCTTCTTGCGCCTGCAACTTTATGGGGCGTCGGTGAAAATCTTAGCTGCGAATGACTTCCGTGTAAAGATGGTATCTGTATCTCAAGGCCGTTCTACATTTGCTCGCTTTCCGCATCCCGACTGTGCGTGAAAGACGTTTTTCCGCGAAAGAAACTCGCCAAAGATTTTCTGCGGTCGGACGCGCATTAAACTTCAATTTCCGCGCGGACGTTGTACACCCGACCTGATCTACTACTGCTATATGTATCTATGCACGCGAAGAAATGTTCCGAATGGAGGCATAAGTTTGCTGATTGCTCGGAAATTCGGGATAAATAGTCTTCGAGTTGGTGAATCGAGTTCTAGATTGTTTTTATAGTGTTCGAAATATGCTCCTATCAAGAACAAAAGTACGGCTTCTCTCTAAAATATTAACCTTTTAGTTACGTGAAAATACTAATTAATGAAAGGAGTTCGATTAAACGCGATATTTATTCCCGAAACTTTTTCAGTATGATTGTTAAATTATTTTTCCAATTATACATATTATACGTATATTTTTTACAGTAAATCAAGTTGCATTATTATTATTATTATTATTAGTAATAAAAGTTGTTTTTCCTTAATCATAAGTTGTTAGATATTAGTTGTAAATTAATCGCTATTGTTTGTAAAATAATAACATTTAGCTTCTTAAAGTAAGTCGCAAAAAGTAAGCAAGTATTAACGCACGACTCGTTATTATTACATTCGTATATGTTCAAATTTTTAAATCCGTTAACAATTATTAACGTAATATTAGTATTTTGCATTTCGCTGTTTGAAATACACTTTTCACAAATTTTGTAACAAAAGGAATAAGCGAGACAATATTCGTACGTAGACGAAAAAAAAAAAAAAATAAAGCACAATTCGTGTTAAATATGACAAAGCCAGAATGACCTATAAAATTTATATTTTCAAGATCGTTCAAAAGAAATCGAGTAAAATACGCTCTTCGCGTTTCCAACCGAACGTAACGCGTATGCAATTTTAATATTTCTTGGAAAGAGTAACGGAAAACGAGAGTAAGCGAAGCAACTAAAGACGAACTGTAGTAGAACGCCCTTAAAACATTTTACGTCAATCTGTGCTAAACGCATTTATAGAACAACGTGTACCAGAAGCCGCATTCGGCCCATTACATCACAACCTCGTATCTGGAAACACCGACGAAGGCCCGACCGACGAAGAAGCCAACTACTTCGGCGACGACGACCTCCACGACGTACATGACAGTCTCGACCGCCGTTACCTCTACCACGACACCGCGGTCTGCATCCTCTAGCTCGACATCGTCCACGACTTCTGTTTCGAGTTCCTCTTCGGTGTGGACAGAAGCTTTGTCCGTCCCCTCGTCATCGGTATCCTCGTCAGCAAGGACGGGTTCGGTGCTAACGGTCCCCGCCGCCTCCGAGAGCAGCAACATGTCCTGTGGCGTGCCGCCGCTCTTCTCCATACCCGAGACGCGAATCGTGGGAGGCAAGGACGCGCCTTTCGGCAAGTGGCCCTGGCAGGTCTCGGTCAGACGAACCTCTTTCTTTGGCTTCTCCAGTACGCACAGGTGCGGCGGAGCAGTGCTCAACGAAAACTGGATCGCCACTGCCGGACATTGCGTCGACGAGTGAGTCCAACCTTTACTATCTTACTTTCCGGATTCAAAACAAAAACTCATGTACTTTGAGTAAATAATGCGGGTCGAAAAAGCTTTGAAAATTAACTTAAGAAGTAATTCTAATTCGACATAATGTTAGCTTCCTACTTGAAAGAACCCGGCTAAATTGTCAAAAAATGAACGCTGATGAAATTAAAAGCGTTAGCATTATTTGAAAAAGAAGTTTATTAAGTCACATACTTACTGAGTGCACTTCAATTCAGTTTTTTAAAGTTTCCTTAATCGTGAAAAAGGTAACTTCTTTTTAATTAGAAGTCGCTGTAAAGTACGAAAAGCATTTCCCAAGTTTCCTTGAAAAACGAAATTTGTTCTACATCGGTGGTATCCTCGTTTCATTCTTAGAAATTTAGAGGAAACGTTGGATGGGAATTGAAGTACGCAATTAAGAATTTTTGAAGACGTTTAATCTACGTCTTAAGAAGCGTGAACGCGTCTTACACATAAATATACATGTAATTACAAATAATGAATAACCGTTTCACAATTTAGATATTTATTCCGTTAATTTGTATCTTTATTATTAATATTATTATTATTATCATCATAATTATTATTATTTATGAACAATTTTTACATCTTTGTTCATATTATTCAATCTTATATACTTTTACACTTATATTTATATATATTATTTATTTATTTTTCTTCTCTCTTGCTATCGTACTCTTCGGGTGCCTCCCTTTCACTCTGCTTTTTCTTTTCTCTTTTTTCAATGACTCTTGTACAATATGTTTATACCTTATTACCTTTCAAAACAATTTTTTCAATTTATTGCTTCAGATTCTGTAACATTCCGCTCCTCCAAAATGTGCTTTGTAGTTTCTTTTTGTTCATTACATAATTTGCATGGTCTTTCCTCTTCTGTTAACAAGAGTTTCATTCCCTACTTGAAATCTTGACAATATCTTCATTTCTTGTTTTCTTTTTCTGTTTGCTTCTTTTCATGCATACATTTTTTTCTTTTTATATTTTCAATAAATTAGGTTTTTACAATACTTTTCAGAATATTTTAGAAATATCGACATATGCATAAAACTGTAATTCTTTATAAATGCGTTTTTGTTGACATTACCTAGTGAAAAATAATAATACGTGAGATCTGATTGAACGCCAATATTTTTTTTATCGAATTTGAAAGAAAAGGCTTACGATAAATTATATATTATACTAGAAAGTATGTGTACTAAAAAAACCATAAAAAATAATTAATCGGTTTAAGGCTCTTAATCTAATTACATAGAATTTTATGCTTGTTTTTCATGTCTGCATGCTTAAGTGCGCACACACATGCCTGCGGACACGTAAGATAAAAAAAATAGTTACTCGTGTCTTACACCGAATTTGAATTTTGGTATTTGGTATTTAAACAAGTAACGTAAAGAAACGTTTTTACGTTTTCAGTTGGTATGACTACAACTAGGCATAATAATAAATAATCACGCTTACTTTATTCTTCCTTCACACCCTTGAAATTTGAAAAGTACAAATAAATGCCGATGATGCGTAGAAAAATAAAGGAGTATTAAAGTTGCGTTTATCCATCCTTCCAGCTTGTTGACCTCCCAGATCCGCATCCGCGTGGGCGAGTACGATTTCTCGTCGGTGCAAGAGCGGCTACCGTACGTGGAGCGTGGCATCACGAAGAAGGTCGTCCACCCCAAGTACAACTTCTTTACGTTCGAGTACGATCTGGCGTTGGTGCGGCTGGAAACGCCGCTGAACTTCGCGCCCCACATATCGCCGATCTGTCTTCCGGCCAGCGACGAACTCCTTATCGGGGAAAACGGTACCGTCACCGGCTGGGGTAGACTCAGCGAAGGCGGGACCTTACCTTCGGTTCTTCAGGAGGTGAGTCGTAGAGAAATGCACTGCAACAGTCCCTTCGCGCTAACGGAAATTATGTTTTATCGGTCAAAAAGCTCCATTAAATATTTTAGTACTTAAAACATGGAGTTGCTTTTAAAAATGTTTGAAATTACATAAATATTTTAAAGTAATTTATTTGAACCCGTGAAATCGTTCTTTATTGTTACCATCGAGAGTATTGATGAGTGGATAATTTTTGTGACAAAATATTGAAGTTGTTGTTATGCGAGTTGAACGTAGTGTCGTTTACTCATTAAGCAAATGTTTCAGGTTTCCGTACCAATCGTGAGCAACGACAGGTGCAAATCCATGTTTCTCAGAGCTGGCAGGCACGAGTTTATTCCTGAAATATTTTTGTGCGCCGGTTATGAAACTGGCGGTCAGGATTCTTGCCAGGTAACTTCAGTATAATATTCAATATTATGCTCTCGTGCACGAGCATTTACTCGAAAATTCAATATTTAATCATAGAATGAGAGCGAAATTATTTACAAATTTCGTGGTGGTCTTGTTGAAAAATAAAAAGTTCGTTATTTAAACGAATAAGTTTTTGTTTGCCATAATACGTAGATGAGTTAAGTCGAAGCGAACGGTTTGAAATACCTCGTTTTTTAATTTGCATGTGCAAAAAATAATAAAACTAATGCATTTGCACAATTTTAATATTTATAAAATAAATCATAATTTGCTGTTACAACTTTATGTAACTCATCCATTAACGCGTAGTAGCGCATACGTTATTTTATTTGATTAATATTTCAGTATCCAATATCAGGAAGGCTAATTTTTGATATAAATATACGTGCGCTCAAATTACCAAAGTTATTAAAGTGTCAATTATTTATATAGCGAAGAAAAAATTAATGGACATTGGGGGAAAATTATAATTTTTTTCTCGTACTCGGAGAATTTGTAACGCGAACCTTTTCTTTTCTTTGAATTTTTAAAATCATACCTCGATCCACGTAGAAAGTTAGTTACACCTTGTAAAAATAAACTGGATACTCGCCTTAACGGAGTAAGATGCTCTGCATTACCATATTTTCGCCATTACGCTATAGTTTTAATTGATAAAAAAATGATCCGCAGGGCGACTCTGGCGGACCGCTGCAAGTTCGTGGAAAGGACGGACGTTACTTTCTAGCGGGCATCATTTCCTGGGGCATCGGCTGTGCCGAGGCCAATTTACCAGGAGTCTGCACGCGAATCTCCAAGTTTGTTCCTTGGATTCTGAAAAACGTCACATGAGCTGACACCAGCGACATGGAAATAGCTGTCGCTGATTATGAGGATCCATCAGAAAATCATCAGGGGGTGGAATTCGCTTCATCCTGACGTAATACGACGAAAACCAAAAGAGTCGGATCGATGCGTGGACCTATTGCTCGTCCGAAAATCCTCGGCGACAATTTCCGCTGACATTATTCGCCGATTCGCCGATGTTTATACGATTTTGCAAATTTTACATAGAGTCGCTCGGATCTTTCGAATCATCCGTCGAGGCATTTAAGGTCGGACAAAAGATTTTGAGCGAAACGCGAAATGTAATTTAGCAATTAAACGAATACTCATAGCATCGAGCTCGAGTAAGTCATCATCCGTGACATGATTTATGGCGACAAATGAGCTCAGCTCGAGTGTCAGTGTACGTGAAACACTGTAAAAACGATATTTTTGTATTTATATAAATACGAATAAATTAAACGATTAATATATTCGCATAGATTTTAAAGTTATTTCGTAAGCGCGCCAAGTCCTGTTGTGCTTATGTATCTCGAGCGGAAAAAGCCTAGAAATTCCTATCTTACGGCGAAATATTAAAATTAAAGATCAAAACAGTCAATTTAATTATTTATTATATCTGCTAATCGTATATAAGTTATAAATTATAAAACAACATTCGGATTATTATAAAGATATTTATATTTACACCTTTCAATAGTCGAGTAAAAATATTTTTTTAAATTTCAAATCGACCAATACCTTAATACTATTCGCAATATAAAGATTATTATAGAAATTTATTTAATTTATTCTGTACATTTTAATATCTACATTAATGCTTATATATTTATAAATACTACATAATTCTTTAACGAATTAAACTTTTAAGTATTATAAAAATATTATTTACATTATAAATTCATGTGTTAGAAGAAGAAAATTTTACGTTGTGATTATTTATTGTCGTGCGATTATTTAAAAACATACACCTAATTAAACTTAAATAGAACTTGAATTGGTTTATAAAAGCGAACGCTGCGTTCGTTGTAAAAGCAGATTTTACTTTCATGCTAGTCGCCTTATGATCAAGGTAGGATTTTCGTGTTGTACAGCGCAAAATATTTTTTTGTATATGCTGATTTCTTGCCCGTTATTTTTTTCGCACTTATAGAGCCTTCGCTGTCATTGCCCTCATTATTTTATATTGTGCTTTTATCGACATTGTACAGTTTATACATATATGCATTACAGTGTTGCGCGCACTAGAAATTATTACTTAAACCGCATTTTTTTATTTATTTTTTAACGACGCTCCCTGTAAACTAATTTTTTGTACTGAATGTTTCTTTGATTTTTCAATTCACATGATCTTGTACAAAGCGAAAAATTAAAACTTGTACTTATGAATTAAAATCGTGAATCTGATTTCAAAGATGATACTATTATAGATAATTTTATATATATAATTGTTTATAGAGCTTGAGTTTGTTATTTGTAAGTATTGCCAAATAAATACAAGTTGATTATTGGATTTAAAACTTGAAGCGTGGTTTTTTTGTACGCACACTATGTAAATTACACTGAATCGAACGTCCGATTTTTAAAACAATTCTAGCAATAATCTTAACCCCAATGGATGATCGACCGTCGATTACGATTTAAAAGAATAACAAAACGTGAACAACAATTTTTTGTTTATTATTATAGATCATGAGTATTTTAATGCATATTAGTACTGTCGCGTAAAAGCCGAAGCGCGTAACGTGTCGTTGGGTGCAAAACAAAGGCGCTAAGAATAGGACGTCTCGATGCGGGTAAAGTGAAAATGCTGACACGGTTCTCCAAATCAATCAGTGCAATTGTGATCGTTGAAAAGGGGAAGAGCACCTGAAAGCGGAAGAGGAAACCTATGAAAGGGGACGCGTTCGCGGTTGCGTCAACTTCGAGAGGTTGTTCTTTCCAGGGGAATCGAACTTGAGAGTGACGAACAGACAACTTGAGTTTATCGACTACTTGGCTCGTGTTACCTGACTGCTTTCAACGCTTGGCTCTTACTGGGGGTAGTAGGATCTTTCTGCGATATCCAGCTTCTGAATTCTCAGCTGAACTCTCGGCGATCTCGTCATCTGGAGTTGAACGGGCCAAGAGTTCAAACGTACCCGCGGGCAAACAAATCCTAGGGACCCTCAAATAAGTGGTCGTGTGAATAATTGATCAACAAGTTTTTGAATAAAATTTATTAAAACACTTTAGCACATTATTATAATTTAATTTAACAAAGTATTACGGACATTAAAAATGGATTATTTTATTTTTTTATAAAAATTATAAAAATGGATAATATTATTATTGTGATGTTAATTCGATGGTAAATATTACTTAAATTATAATTTTTAACGTAAAAATAACTTCCCACTTTAACACAGATATTTAAAGATATGTATAAAAAATTTTATCAAACATAATGAAAAGAACTTTAAAATTACAATCAATACTCGTTAAATATTTGGGTTGCTTTTCTTCCTCAATTACGAATACATAATTTTCTCTTGTGTAAAAATGGATCTTTTTAATACTAAAATTATTAACTTTTAATAAATATTTCCATTATTAATTGCGTTGTAATTAAATGTCTCTCGACAAATTTCGTTTGAAAATTAATACTTTCCAAGCAGAAAAAGTCTAATAATAATTTTAGATCTTCACAGCTACATTTCATTTTATTTTCTTTCCTTAAGAACACTAATATTATTTTAATTTTACATTAAAAATAATGTATTCTCTTAGAGTTACAACGAAAGATAATCAATTACAAATTCATGGT
This sequence comes from Platyscapa corneri, assembly GCA_018907185.1. Classification (NCBI taxonomy): domain Eukaryota; kingdom Metazoa; phylum Arthropoda; class Insecta; order Hymenoptera; family Agaonidae; genus Platyscapa; species Platyscapa corneri. The sequence continues at coordinate 4,594,706 of JACCHW010000024.1, read as the reverse complement.
GTGATATTCGATTTTTAGAAATAATAATATCTGTATGGAAGAATGAATAAAACACTTAGAAAGACAATATCGCTGAACGAGTTCTATTGATAAGATATATAAAAAAAAAATAAAATAAAAACTTACTAATTATTCATAAACAATTTACGAAAGTTGTTGAAATTTTCTAATTTATAATTTTTTTATAAACTTTTTTCGTGATATTTAGATTACCAAACCTACTGAATCTTGTAATACAAAAGTAAAGTTTAAAATATTTTAATTTAACTAATTAGATGCAAAGCTGTCGCTGAATTAATTTCCTGGGCTTAAAATTAATTATTCAAAAATCTATTAAAATGAAATATTTCCATAATATACATTCGATTAAAAATATTTATTCGTTGAATTCGTATAAAATGTATTTGAATAAAAAATACAAACAGGTGTTTCATTTTGGTCGGTACTTCGCCAACATTTCCGCTGTTCAATTCACTAAAGGCAGTATTTTTGAAATACCAATAATATGTATTGTTGCTATACTCTTGGACATTTGAAGGTCCCCGAGCACCAGCCAACAATCAATATCGCGTATTTATATTTTCAATTCTCATTCAAATTCACGTCGCTCCGATAACGTTCTTCATCACAGTATCCGTGAGTTCTGCGGATCGTCGATACGGCCTGCGATAAGAGAAGCAGATGTTTCGTCGTCGACGATGAAGAAGAGAAACGGATGATCGACTTTGAAGGATACGAAGCCAATCCTATCCAATAGTCCGTCATCTAGAATGCAGAAATGTTACGAGACTATAGAACTAGAAGCTGAAACTTTAATAACCCGGTTGTGTATGTGCATGCATAAAAAAAGTTTTATGGGTAGTGAAAAGCATCGTGCGGGAAATTGTGAGAGATTTACGGAGTTCCAGGAAAGATCCAATCAAGTTCTTATGGCAGACATCTCGTTGTTGTCACACACTTTTGGAAGTGTCGCAACTTTATTAACTCGCGCGCAATTTCAAATTGCTTAAATATAAAAATTAAATGAATCCGGATAAATTCAGAATATGCCACTTCATACGTCAATGATTCGAACGAGTCTGTATTCGTGAAATTGTGTAGCCATTTTTATTCTTGATACACCTTATCTATTGCTAATGCAATTTATAAATTTATTGTAGATGTATATCTCTTACAAATGTATCTGCATTATACAAAATACATTTCGAAATGAAATAAAACATAACGTTATTTATGTTAAATCGCTGTATTTTTACTCATTTTTTTCAATCTATATTTATCCACTTTAATTAGTAAGAATTTATATTTTATAATGAATCAGTCTAATAGTGCAATAATGCATAATAATATAACATTTATCATAGTTAAGGATTTATCGACTAATTAAAAAGAATCAAAATTAACGAACGTATGAAAAAATCATTGACTGATTCTATCAAACTAAAATATCAAATATAATCAAAATATCAACAAAAATAATCAAATTTGCTATGTATTATAACGAAAAAAATAAAACACTTTAATGTCAATCTTAATTTTTCTTTAATGGTTACATTTTGATGTTTTGAAAATATATTAATTTTGACAATTATTCGCAAACGAAAAATATAATCACCATTTAGATTATTTATGACAAATCAGTCTTATTTATAATATCTATTTAAAATGAAATTTAGAAAGGATGAATGAAGCTTTCCTGGAAATAAATAATTAGTCTAATAAATAAAAGTCTTTATTTCGATAATTATTATAGAGAGTGCAAGACATTTTTATTTCCAGAATAAAATATCTTACGGAAATAAATGTAATTTAATAAAAGTTATAATATTTATAAGCAATACGTGTAACAATAATTTGTATAGCAGAATTTATATTTTAAAATTCACAAGGCATTTGATATTTACACAGTTTCAAATCAATAAGCATTTTAATTATTTTATACGTCGTTTTCTTAGTATAACCGTGGCCTTAGAATTAACGAATAATAAAAAAATTTTTATTTAATGTTAGTTAAAATAGATAAATAGAAACAATTTTAATTTAAAAATATGAATCGACTTGAATTTATTTTAAAAATTTAATGCTGAAACTATCTTCTTTTGTAGTTTTAGAATGAAATTACGCGTTGAAAATGTTTACTAGATAAATTAACCTTATTTTTAAAGTATTTCAATTAAACATTATTTTTTAAAAGTAAGAAATAAATTCTATGTGACCTTTACTCAGTCTCATGCAAGTAAATGCAGTTTCATTGAGAGCAAAGTATCATATCTGCATCGATTTTCAAATAATGATATGATTTTTAAAGGGAAAATTAATGATTAAAATGTTTTTCACGTTTCAAATTTGAAAACATTATCGTTTCAATTTCGAACTTATCAATGATGAAAAAGTAGAAATGTATTTTGAAAATAATTTTGAAATATCAACATATGCTATTGAGATTAAAATCCATCGATTACCTCGATATTGTTAGAATTTTCAGAAGTTTTAGGTAACAAGCAGTCAATTTCTATTACTAGATGTAAAATTCTTTTTTACTCTATTTACTTTTTAATACCTGATACAATGTCAAGATAAATATATAAGAAAAAAGTTAAGCTTTTCTAAAATATAATTTGAAAAATGTGCTCTTTTACAAGTTAATGAATACGAACTGAATCCATGAATTTCAATAAAAAACGCATTTCATATAATTTTAATAAATAGTAAATAACTTTGATATTTATAGTTTTATTATAATAATATTAAAGAATTAAAATAATAATCGTGTGCGATAACAATTCTTATATTTATTAATAACTTGTCGTTCAAATGATATAATAAATTTGACAATTGTTAATTTTTAATCAACTCATAGCGCCAAAGTATATAGAAGTAATGTAAAAAAATATAAAATTAATTGTAATTAATATTCCACAGAAATAGTTCTTCTTTGCAGTTGAATAAATACTGTTTTCACGCGATTAACGAGTTTACGTAGCCGTGAAAACAGAATAAAGCTGACCTTAATATGATACTAAAGATGTCGAAAAGTATACAATAATTAACTGAAAAATAATAGACATACAGAAAAGTAAATAAGAGATATTGTCACGTACTAATATAGTAGAGGAATCAAGAAAGGATTCGAGAAAGAAGACAATGAACAAAAATACGAAGTAGTAAGCAGCACAATACCATAAACGTGAAAATGAGCGTAGATAAAAAAAGAGCGAAGGAACAAATATAGCTATTACAAGGACATCTGCGCCGTGTTACAAACAAATTTCTCTCTCTGTCTCCTATCGCGCTCTCTATCTCCTTCTTTATCTCTCAATTTTCTCGACACTGAGTCATGCTCAGGATATCAGCTATTAGCTTACAGTGTGCCTCTAAACAAAAATCTCCTTCTCTTTCCTTCTCGGTCACAATGCTGAGAAAATTCCGAGCTGCGCATCCTCGCTAACATTACTTGACTTCAATTAAATGTGCGTGAAGAAACAGAAAGATATTACTTTAAGTCGTTGCAAACTTTATTATATTTTTCTGCCTTTCTGTTCTGCGAGGATAAAAATAAATAAATAAATGTAGCATCTTTTTTTAAACAATATCTTCTTTCAATTCTTTATTTGACAAGGCAAAATTTACCTGGAATAATTCATTTCTACAGGCCTTTTTCGTACAATTATGGAAATTGTTTTTAAAATTACATAAAATTCATTTATTTATCTATGCAACTAAGCATTCATGGTTTACATTTCATTTTTGGTGTTTTTTCTTTTATCATGTGTAATATAAAGCACACATGAGATGTATAGTAACTTTCTTCAAAACATTGTTTAATATAATTTTATTACCGTAATAGCGGGTAGATCAAACTAAAGTTTCGTTTAATTCGCAGTAAAATATTCATTTTTTTATGATTTAAAAAAATAAGATTAGTGACTCGTTCAATATCACTTAAATAATTTTGATACTTGATATAAATATTTGCCTGTACCTATAATTCTAATTAAAATTATATAATTTATTTAAAATTATGCTAAAATGACAATTTTTTTACTATTATTTTCTTTTCTAACAATCAAACTTATAAAATCCTTGAACACACTTTGTTATAAATGTTGCAATCATTTGCATATATTTAAATCTATTCTATTTAAGAATTTTCAATATTTATACTTAAACATTACAGAAACTTTGAGCACATAGACGCTCAATGTTTTTTATTTTGAATAAGGAAGATATAATGGAAGAGTAAGGCTTGTTTATGATTTGTAAATTATTGATATCTAGACTTATTTTTGTAAAAGTCTCAGAGTAAATTTTACTAAACTATATGATATGATAAAAGTATTATTACATAAAATAATAAGGTTTATTTGAATCAATGTTCCTATTTGTAATCTTAATATGTATCTCTAGTTTTCATCAATATTAATAAAAAATTGCGGTAAAAGTGAAAGTAATAAAATTCTTAATAGTAGTATTAATATAAATAATAAAAATACTCAATGGTAGTAATTAATATACATTGTTTAAAAATATAAGAATAATTAATGATTAAAGTTTATTTTTGTAATACGTATTGGATTATTATGAAAGGAAATTAATGCCATTTTAATATTTTTTCAATATGTATACACTGTATACACGTACACTCTATGCACATTATATTCCATGGACGAGAATAAAATCTATGATTTTCAAATTATAAATGTGATACTATTATAAAATAGAAATTTTTTTATTTAAATACAAATAATGAATAATAATTTAGTTTTAAATTAATCCGATTCACTGACAGAACGAAATTTATTCATGAAATAAATCTTGATTGAATACGTACATCTATATTTTTATTTGCGTTCTTTTATAAAATACAGTCCTTGAATACTTCCTTGCATGTATGTATAAATGGATAATAAATTTCGAGAACAATGATTTCTTAAAATAAAATACTTTTTTTCACTCGCTGTAAGCAACAATTTTTTGTATAAAAAATAATGTCCTCGAGTAAAAAGCGGGTAAAAAGCAGAACGGAAGGAATATCGGAAGGAAGTAAGCGAATAAATATTACGTGTAAAACCTCTGAATATTTGTATCTGAACCAACAAGTAATAGCACTGGTTGCTCGGGTGCTATACTTTGTTGAACGAGGCGTATTTTTATTCTTCCTAGCTGATTTAGCACAGCGTTCACAAGACTAAAGTGGGTCAATGCTAGAGGCGACAAACTTCCGTGAGAGTTACGCTATGCATCTATGTGTTTAGAAATATATCTACTAATTTTGAGATCAAATTTTACGCTATATTAAGTATCAGGATGGAATATTTATTAATTATGTAATGAATTTTTCAAATTGCTCAATTTACATTTAAAAGAAAAATTTTTTAAATCGGCTTTTATTTTTTGCGAATGTGCTATTTGAAGTTAATATTTTTATTTATTTAATCTCACAATTAATATAGATATAGTTTTATACATAAATTTCTTACAAATTTATGAATTAGGAAAACTTATTCTTAAATCTCGTTTTATAAAAGTACCATTGACAATATTGACAGTAATATTGAAAAATATTCAAGTTCTAAGAACTAATTTTTTATCGATTTGTAAAATTATAAGAAAAATAATTTTTACGAAAGTTAAAGGATAAAAAATTTTTTATAATTATTTTTATTGATGTTTATTTATAGTAATCGAAATTTGCGAAAAATTATATTTCGAAAAAATATTTAAAAATGAAAGAGAGAACCACAATTTTTAATATACCATTCATAATTTTAGACTGATACATAGAATTTCTAATTACAGATTTCGAATAAATATACTTTTTTAAACCTCAAACATACATAAAAAGTGCAAGGACAAGTTAAAAGTTATGCTGAAAAATACACGTGTTATATTAATAAGTAGTAGTGAATAAGTATGGTCGGGCAAACATTATGGTTTGCTTCATTCCTTGTGAATCTTTAAAACTTCCTTACTAACCACAATAAGTATATTAGAGAGTAGATAAAAAACTTTTCATAGAGCATTTATTATTGAATAAGATATAATTTGTGTAGATATCGTGTCGTAATGCATATATACACGTTATTGTAGCTTTTAAGAATATTTGAAATTCCACGTTTTATTATTATGTTATACAATATAATAATATGCATCAAAAAATAAATTCTGATAATTGACATTTAATAAAAAGAACTTGTGTATAAAAAAGTTAAACATAGCGTGTATTTTAACTATTTATTAATACAATATTAAAAATTTTGAAATGGATTTCAAAATATGTTTAGCTGTTATTTGGATATAATTCATAAATACTCGAGAAAATTTATTGAATTTCTGTAAAATTATATAAGTATAAAATAAAGAAGTTCTCGTTAATTCGAATTAATTACTTGTAATTGATAAGCATTTTATTTAGGATTATAATCAATACTTTCATTAATACGATATGCGCCTAATATTTATTATATGGAAATAAAGAAATACAGAAGCCACATTTCTATAAAGTTGTTGCTCACTTTTTACTTCCTCATAGCTTGTTTTAAGTAAAATTATAATCAATTAATTCAAAATGAAAATTATATAAAAAAATTATAAGTAAAATTAAAGATAAGAAATAAATAAGAGCTTAACCTTCATAAAAAGTGTGAAAAGTTGTAAAAAAGAAGCTCGAATGTGCAGAAACCAAGATTTTACAGTTCCATAAAACTTACTAAACTCTAAGAAGAAGCATAAAAGTATAAGAGACCGCAGCCGGAGACACTAGTGACATACCTGGTCGCTGGAATCGATAGTCGTTCGGACGAAGCGGAAGAATCAGCGAAGGCTCCTCTTGCACCAGATCTCGAAGATTTGCCCCATTGCCACCGCCGGATGTCGTGCAATTTCCATTACCAGCACTGCTGTCTTCCCTCATGTAGTTCCGAATATTGACAGCGATGCTCTGCTGAACGTCGCGCGCATACACACCGAGGTCAGGTGTCATCGGTGAGAGGTCAGCCAGTCGCGGTTCGAATACGTCCTTGATACCCAGCTGTAACGCCAAGGTGAGAATAATGTAATGGACTCAAATTCAAATCTCGAATGGGACTTTTATGGTGATTTCGCTCGGATATCTGGGGTGCGCGTTAAAGAATGCGAGATCAGCTACAAAAATGATAAATTGGATAGAAGTTCGATAGAGTTAAAGACGTTTAAGTTAACGCAAAGTGTCATTCGTACCATAGTTGTTGAATAAAGTTTCTTTTTTTATTAAACGTTAAGAGAGAGAAAAAAGAGATAGCTTAAAGCTATCGTTTATTGTGCACCCGCATATATTTCATAATTAACCGAAGATAATGTCCATAGAATAAAAGAATTTATCTTTGAAATACATATATTATAAATAAACTTTGCTATAGACAGTAAGAAACTTTTGGAATTAAAATTTTATTACCTTAACTAAAAAGAAAGTTGAACGTTATGGCGTTAGAGTTCATGAATTACGTAAAACTGTTTTTACATACGACGGAGTGTATACTCCAAGTCGCAACAAAAATAATAAATGTGTATTAATGGGTCTTTACGTTGTCTCCTAAACATTGACCACGTTTTTTACGATAAAAATTTCCTTTTGAAATTTATCATTTATCATTTTTATTTTCTCATTAAGTTCGCCAAATATAATTTACTATAAAACGTTACAGGCTCCATACATTTAGTTCTCAAAGAAAATTTTATGCGAGGGTATTCATATTTTTTTTTAATAAAATTCACTAGTATTTCATGAGAGCTTACGAACAATAAAAAATCCAAGCTATCATTTATGGTACAAAAAGTCAAATAAAACAAAGGGAAATCTGTTTGCAAAACTATAGAGCAGTTGCTATAAACACATAAAAAAACAATAAAAATTCTTATTATAATTGTGTATGTGTGAAAAGAATTTGAAAAATATGCTGTTATATTTTTTATTTGTAAAATAATTATCTGCAATAGAATGAGGAATTCTTTATTGATTCATTTATCTCAACTCGTTAAATATTAATGTTAAAAGAAAAATCAACGAATTTTTAAATAATATTGAATATATTATCTTCTCGGTCGTTTTTATCGGAAGAAATTAAAACTTTTAATAAATAATATATTCGTTTTATTATGAATGACTTTTTACATATATAATAAAAAGTACGTTAACGCCGTAGGAATTAATCATTACCTTGGCATCTTTGCTCTTTTTTCATTTTTCGTTTTCCTATGAAGTAAAAATGAAAAAATGAGTTTAACTAATTCTTATTCTTGAAGCTTTAAGTCTTAAAAAATTATTTGAAAACATTTATCGCCAATGTATTTTATTAACTATTTACTATTTTAAAATATTTAATATTACAATGTAAAATACAATGTATTAAATGTAAATAAAAAAAGTTTGTAATCTTTAAGAAATAATCAAGCTTCATGAATTCATTTAATTATACAAGAGAAAAAAAGAAACGAGTACAACTGAAGTTTTTAAAGCCCGAAATTATTTCAATTCATTAAAATCTTTCGCCATCATTGGACAATCGACTTAGTTAGTTATGCAGACGTAAACAGCATTGAAGAAACGAGAGTAATTAATATTTTAGATGAAAAATCATATTTTGTCATCAAATTCACATTCAAATATTGATTTTGACAAAACAACGCTTGTTTTATTTGTAGCTTAGTCATAATTAATTTCGTTTTATCAGATTGGATTTTTTTAACTTTATTGGTGTGAATTAGCTTGAATAAAAACAAAGTATACAATTATAAATTTGACGAAAGTGTCACGAGATGAAATTTATAAATACCAATACTTTTAACGAGCATTGCTTACCATTTTTATGGTTACATTAAGTTTACAAAGATTTGTTTACAAATGTACATAGACATAATGACATAATTTTATGGAGTTTGCATAGTGCCACTAATATATATTATACATAAATTGCCTTATGATTTTATTTTATTTTAAAATACAAAAGTTATATTAGAGCACAAACTTTTAGAATAATATTTCGATTACTATACCATGTGGGATGTAAATATGAAAAAAATTTAAATTTTCTTTATAAAATTGTAGGTTTTTGGTCAAAGATTATTCTACTAAAAATTTATAGTTTATAAATTTTTCAAGAACGTAAGATTACTTATAAATTTTACATTTTTTGTCTATTATAAAAAGACATTGTAAGCTTATAAGGACTTAATTCTCAGAAGTAACATCTTAGATTGCGTTATAATTGCGAAGTGAAAAAGTTATATTATTCCCAGCGCTGAAAGAGGGCGAGAAAGAGAGCAAAGAGGGTAAAAGCGAACGAAAGATGTCAAAAACTCACTCTTTGCAGGTAAGGCGTGAGGGTGACGAAGCCCCTGAGCATGAAGGAGGGTATGGTGGCGTGTACCCAGGTAGCCCGCAGCCGCTTGCGCAAGAGCCGGAGACTATGGCTGGAGAGCTCCCGCGCCAATCGGGCCGTATCGACCCTCTCGGTCGGCAACAGCAGCATCACGTTGTACCTGGGATTCTATGGAAGGGATGAGGCAAGAAATAAAGACGTTCGGAGGACGACCCACACAAGCTTACTCGCCATAATCGTGGATGCTCTTTTACGTACATTCTCGAGGGGGTGTTATCATTCTCTATGGTAAATTGAATTTTCTTTAATTCTAGGGGGAACTCTATCTTTCCTGTTAAAAACTTCATTTTTTAATATAAAAGTTTATTTGAGCGAGTATTTTCTCTTTACGACGTTGACCGAAAAAACTTTTCTTTGTGCTGTATCAAATATTTTTCTATTATCATTTCAACTTTTTTCTCTGTAATTTAACGATAATTTATAAAATTATCCCAATACCAATAATAATTTATTTTAAACTATACTTTATTACTTTTTTGTATTATCGTATAGCAATAAATGTTTATTGCTGTATTGAAATTAGTGCCAGATTGCAAAGTTTTTGTTTTTCAAATAATTCAACTAATAATTTTATTTAATTTTTAAATGTTTAAAAATAGGTAGTGAAACAAATTTCAATAATAACGAGATATGATTTAATAAAATATTAGTTTTGTATTGAAGACTCAAATTATTTATTGACAAATGAAACATAAAACTAATTTGATATCGTTAAACTAAAATTAAAGTGACCGTCGCGTTATATCGTTAATAATCATTACTAATAAATCAATTTAACATACCATCGTGTGTGAGCTCAGAAAATAATAAAATAATTATTTGAAGTTAAAATCGAAATTACCAATAAGAAGGATTCAATTTTACAATAATTTCTAGCAGAAAATGACGTACAGTCTAAATAATATTTCTTTACTCGAGTATCGTTTCAAATGTAATTTAAACTTAAAAAATGTATTAATATGTGTCTACACTATCAACTATATCTGTGTTGTTACATTAAATTATGATTGATTTGTAAATTTAAGAAATTTATTTGCATGTATAAAATCAATTTCAAGATTGACCTAATAGAGGTGGTTTACAAAGTAAACAAATTAGTTCTACAAATAAAACACTTTTCAAAAAGAGTAATTAATATTACAGAAATAAATTTTTGCTAAATATTAAGAAGGAATAATTTTGTATTTAAAGACATTCCTAATAAATAAATAAATAATAATAAAGAAATATTAAAATTATGACAAATATTTTAAATTAAAAAACAACAGTGATTGCTTCGAATACAATCCTTCCGTTGATTCTATCCAAAAAACATACCTACATACACGCCCGTGCGCGCATATACATATTTATGTTGTAATTCTCCTATTTTATTGAATGATACATTCGGTTTAATAGATTTCTCGGAATAATTTTAAAATATTTTCAAAATAAATAAAAATCAGTCTAAAGTTACCGGAAAAAGATGAAATAAAAATGGTCTATGCCCGAAAAAAAATGAAATTTAAAGGTAATTTATCTTTCTGAGCGAAAGTGAATAAAAAGCGTATGTATAAATAAATAAACTTGTACTAACGTCCAATGGAAATTCTAGAACAGCAGCCTTGAGCGAAGGAAAGTAGGCGAAGGGTAGAACTGCCGTGTACGTGGCTGCGGGTACATTTACCAGTTCGCAGCCGTTCACCAAAAACTGGAGATCCACGGAGTCACGGATGTTTGACGGTAAGGTCACTTGTTCTGTCCAGAAACCTAGATCTTGCATCCATAGACCATCATCTGCAAAAGTATGCATTAGTTTTTTTTTTTTTTTTTTTGAAAACTCGGAAATATTCGTTATTTGAATTCATGAGATTATAAACTAAAAAAGTCGACGCTGGAATTTTTCACCATGAGAATAATGAGATTCAATTGGAATTAATTGACAAAGCATTTTTAAAAATTTGTAATACCTTGATTGTAAATTTATGCAATAATCTATGTTTCTCTCGTAATGACGTTAATTTTCTATTTCCTTATAACAACATCTATACATCAGATTACCGTGACTGAAGTTATTAAAAATACCTATGCTTTTTTAAAGAGAGAACGAATTAGTATAGATTAAAATGAAAATAGTGAAATTTTTTGTTTGATTGGCTAAGACTATTTTTCAAAGTCACTATGTTAGATCTAGAAATTTATTTTGATAATGCATTCGAATGAAATTTTCGACTACTTCCTTTAACAGCCAAATTTACGTTTTTTTTTACTGCAGATTTTTATTACTTTACTTTAGAGACTTGCATAAAATAAAAACTTTTACATTTATAGATACTCGTAATTTTCATATTTTTTTATTATATACATCATTTTGCATTCATAATAAAAGTGTATTCATAATGAAATATATAAGCCCGGATTGAAAATTATATTTTTTATGCCATAATCTAAATTCGTATCGATGATATGAATTCTGCTACAAAAATAATACTGTAAATGTTTTTTAGCTTATATAGATACATTATTCTTTGTAATTAATTATTGTTATTTAAATTAAAACAAAATAGTAACACAGTGAATTAATCGTAAAAAATTTAAACAAATTATTACTATGATTTTTGTAGAATTTATACAAGATAATTGACACAGATATAGCAATTAAAAATTCACAGATATGTACTTATTGGAATTCAGTTTAATATTGAATAAGTCCGTTTTAAAAGTGACGAAATTATCATCCCTAAATGAAAGAATGATTCCAGAAAAGTCCAAAATCTAAATTTATAGAAGTTAATGTTTTGTTCGATATAAATATTTATTGATTATCATCTTGCTTTATTTGATATGTATGAACTTATTTGTTTTAATTATATTTTAAATCAAATTTTATCTTTAAAATTTGAGATCTTGTAAGGAATAAAGTTGAAAATGCATAATAATAAATACAAGATTTCACGATACAGTTATCTTATCACATGGTTTTTCGAGACGGACCATGTGGTTTAGGCAATTCTTTTATTTTAAATTTTAGTTTTAGTCTTCATCAAGAAAAAATAGTCATAAGTCACCCTATTCAGCTCGAAAGACCGAATCATCACTCAGTCTGTAGAAAAAATGTTAAATTTCTCTTTTAGTCAATAAAAAAAACTTCAGTATTTATTATTGTAATCTTATGCAAAACATAAATGCTTTTTGGAAATTTTATGTCTGAATTTAAATCATGTAACCAATAATTTATTAGAGTTATCTTTCGATATAATTTACTATGTTGTTTGCTTTAAATTATACTAATACGAATTTCACAATTTTTTATTACACATGAAATAACCTTTATAATCATATTATTCAATAAAATTATTTTTTTATAAGAAAAATGATAAATTATAGAGAAAGAGTAGAAAGTTATTTTAATTTAACATTCTAAGTTATTACAATGAAATCCACATGTCGAGAAAACTATCAATATTTGAAATCTATCGACTTAAAATGGGTTCGTTTTTTCAAAATCCTTAATAATATGAATTTTTTCCTATTTAAATTGATTTCAAAATACTGCACAAATTTAACAATGTAAGTTTAAACTAGTTTATAAACATTTTAATAATTAACATTTGTATTTTTAATTACATTTTTATCTAATATTTTATGTTTCATAAAATGTATTAACGATTAGAGTTCAGGAAAACAGAAACTATAGTTCGCTAATAGACTTTCATTTTCATTATTGCTATGTCGTAAAATTCAAACTTTTTGCGCCTTATTTCAAAGGTAACAAATTAAAAAGTATGGATTCAACTTTTATTACGAATTTTTCTTACAACTTAATTTTAATTAAAAGTAGTTACAATTTAAATTAAGTTATGCAGAATTCGCAGAATGTATAATTAAAATTTTATCCAGATACAATTTAAGATCATTCAAAATTCTAGAAGGCAGATGTAAAATGTAATAAGTTAATTTTTAAAGAATTTTGTTATCAAGCAACATAAAATATATCAAATTCAGAATGAAAGGATTAGTTTCCTTTTCTATTTTCTAAAAAATCACCCAGATAAAAAGTTAACAAAACACGAAATTTATTCGAGTTTCACAATTAACATTTTTTACCCATTAATTTCCATGCCCATTTTTTCTTTTCACGTTATAAATCTTAGATATAAGATCTAAAGCAAACAACCTTTTCTGTTAATTCCAACTGAGTCGAACTTAGAATACCGTACTTAATCAGCAGTGACCCTTATATTCCAATTAGTTGTATAAGAAATTTTCATAGCAATAACCCACCTGGAATGGTGGAGAAATACGCGTCATTGCTGCGTCTCCGTCGGTTGTTTCTGCGCCGCCTTACGACATTTGGTGCGGCAGTCATTGTGTCTGCCGCCGATGTCGCCGTCGTGGTGGAATTGGCGGGCATCATTGTTGGTGTCATCGTTGCGTTATTACTCATTGTTGTAGCTGGTAATGTTGTTGGTCTGTTTGGGCAAAATATCATCGCTACTCGTAAATAGGGAAACTACTATTCTCTTTAATTGACACTTTTTCTCGCACTCATAATTTTCTAAAAGTATTATTACAGTAGATAATCAACAAGCGTTTGCATTTTTGTTGCTTCTGCGTTAAAATTTAGCTTGTTTGTCAAATTTATCAAAGTTCAACTATCGCAAAAAAGTAACGTAATATTATGACTGGAAAACTAGATAAACAAGTACCATGTCATTAAGAGAACATTTTTTAATAAGGACAAAATAAATACATCAAAATTTATAATTTTATCAGTTTTTTAATTTTTCAATTTAAATAAGTTGCATTTAGAAAAATTAATTATATCACTTACGATTGCATTACTGTGGTAGTGGTATTCATTGACATCATAGACGAAGCCATAGTGGAATTCATTCCCATCGTGGACGAAGTCGTAGTGGAATTCATTTCCATCGTGGACGAATTCATGGTGGACATTGGAAGATCCGATTGAGATGCGTTACCGACTTGCGGAGGTAAGGTTGTCATGATTGCGGTTGTCGTCTCGCTATCAGTAGCAACCGTTGTATCAGCGTTTGGCTGCATCGTTGTACCATCAGCAGATATAGTTTCTAAACCAAGATTAATGCAATTCATAAATATCTTAATTTTAAAGATCTTCACAACTTTTAAATGATTAAAGTAATAATTTATAAGGTAATGCGGCTTTGAAATTATTCCTTCTTATTTTCAACGACGATATTACTATTATAAACTTTTTAAAAAATTAAAGTACTTTGAATTCGAAATAATTAATATTAGAGAATTTTTCTCTTTACAGATCGAAATTAAAATTAAAAAAGGTCGAAGATATATAAGTATCAAATATATCCAAATACCGTTCGAATAAGGTGAGCTTCTACTTAGAAATAAAATAAAATACTAAAAAATTGATTATGTTTAAATTTTCTAATAGATACGCGTATCAAATCACGCGACGAACAATTCATAAGTTAAAAAAAAAAATAAAACATTCCAATTAATTTTAACATAATTATAATAAAAAGAGGCACGAATCTTTATTATTAAGGTGGCACCACTTTTATTTGAAGTATCTTACGAAAATACCATAATGTAAGCAGAACGTTTCCGATTACTTATATCGAATTTCGGATTTGTATAAGATATCGTATTATGCACGAGTTACAATATTTTTTTTTTTTAATTTAGAACGATGTCTCATTCGATTACACGTATTATTCAGAAAAAATACCCGATGTACCGTTCATTGCTGAAGATGGCATACTGGTAGTTGTCTGCATTGCTGATGTTGTCGCTGACGAATTTGCGGGTGTCGAGCCCCTCAATCCGAAATTGGATGTATTATTAGCTGTGAAGTCGGACAGGTCAATCGTTAAGTCAAATCCATAAAATCGAAGAATATTCTCGTATTCGGGACGTAGACTTGTATTTTCTCGGTTGAGATTGAGACCTCCAAGGAAGCCGTCAGGATTAAGGTAGGTCTGCAAAACAGTGATAAATTAAGTTTAATGCGAGGAAAAGGATCGAATAATGCATGAAAATTGCAAATCAATACATTATTCTATAAGGTGTCGTGAAATTTTAGAAAACCGTCGTAGAGACGACGTATCTGATATCTTTATTTTACCTTATGTAAACATTTTTCACTGATATTAAGCTACGCTAAAATTTCCATATAAACGAACAAGTTTTCCGTTTGAATGAAAAATTTCATATTAATTTTTTAAACAAATCTTACCGAAATATCAAATTGGTAATCTAAAATTCTTTTCAATATCTACATTTTGATTCGATATTAAAGTAATATACGCATCTTTGATCAAGAGCTACATATTTTTTGGTTTAATCAGTTACTACTGTATTTGATTATTTTATAATCTATATTTCTATTTTATATTAATTTGTACGTGTCGATGTTGATCTAAACGTATTTATCACACCATCTTTTAAGCATAATTATAAACATGCTATTAATTCTTTCTTATAATTTGCATAAATTTTATGCATACATAAAGCCACTGCTCTGTTTCGAAATATCGAATTACGTTATTGTTTATTTAGTTTAAATTTTGATAAAATAGAAAAATTACGAGTTATAAACCTCTGATAATGTTTATTAAATAAAATGATTCGAAGGTGAATTAATTAAACAATTGTATGCGTATGCAATCGATTCAAAGGTATACGTATCACAGTGGATTTATATGTATATAAAGCTATTGCAAGCACATGGTCACTCGAATTTTATTAACATCGCACAACAACATCCAGAACTGTTCAAGAATACATATGAAATATTTAATCCTGCCGAGTAAGAAAACAATTTCAGTCGCACACCGCCGACTCGTTCAATTAATCTAATAAAAAATCCTAGTTTCCTTAGACAAAAAGTTATAAAAGCTGACCTTTTTGAAACATTTCTCTTGTCCCACTCATTTTATCGCAACCATTCTTACCCTGAGTCTTCTATGAATATCCCTCATCCCGATCCTCACGGACGTTTTATCTCGGGGCATCCCCAGTGAGTCAATAATCTGTTGTCGGGTGCGAGAGGACGATCCCTCGTAGAGTGCGGCCAAGATGAATCCGAGTCCCGCTGGTGAAAAAGCCACGTTACCGTTCTCTACATATTGCTGCAGTATTCGGATGCCCAGCTCGTTGATAATATCTGACATGAGATCTACTGCCCGACGCGGAGGTAACGGCAGTAGCCGAGGTCGGTACCAGGCCTGGTAAGGCGTCTGGGGTTCATGGTAATGGGCTGCTGTCAGCAACGACGGATCTTAGAGTAGAGAAATGGTAGAATTAACGCTACACGCGGTTGCGTAAAATTTTTTAACCTTAATTTTTTTTATCGCTTTACATAATTCTCTTATTAATTCAATTAAACGTTGCAAATGATTCCTTAGCAAGATCTAAGATATCGAAAACAAAACTCATGGTTACGCTGCAAAAGTATTTGTTAACAATTTACAGGAAAGTATGAAAATTCGCAACGGATTTCTTTAGAATTGCGATTGTTTTTAGTTTTTAGAATAAATGTTGTCCTTATAAAGGTATTTGTAAAATATTATGCTTCTCTTTCGAAATTTAATTAAGATAATAATTTATAATGTAATGCAGAAAAGATAAATGATTATTAATAAAACAATTATGTTAAGTAAATGTGGTTCTAGTTTTTTATGCATATTTTACACAAATTAAAATGTTAAAATTTCTTTTAAATCACTCAAACAGTAAAATCGTAGCTATATTTTATTATCATTTAATGAGTATTTGCAAATATATATTAAAAGGTATTGAATATACAAAAAATAGTATATGTATGCTATCTATTTTAATAAATTTGTCCACATATTCTTAGAACAATTAATATTTAATAGTAAAATTTATACTTTACAAATAATAGAGCTAAGAATATTCAAAAGTTTTTAAGTATTCATTGATATTTGAAGAAGAGAATCATCGATCCTTTCTTTAGATAAAAGTATAATAATTTTATTCACTTGCATTGAATTGTTTATGGACATTATGAATTTATATTTAAAATTAAATTAGATCTTAGTGAATTATGAAAATTCTTTATGCGTTTATATTGCGATGTGTCATAATGAAATATTCATGTTTCTCACGCTTAATCAACACCTATAACTTGTAAAAAGAATAGGTCAGCTTGACAGAGAATGAATAAAGTACGATTTATGTACAGTGCGATATAAATCTGCTTTGAACAAGTTAGAAAATCAGGAGGAACAACTATTTGTTAAATGTTAAGTTGAGGTCTGAAATTGAAGTTATGAATTGAAGTTTAGGAAGTCCAAAAATGACGTAAGTCCAGAAAAACTACGAACGATTATAGAAAAACCATCGCTAAAACTTTTTCTCTTTTTCTTACTTGATAATGATTAAACAAATAAGACGTATGGATCTGTTATTCGATCATTTTTGTATTCTTCCTCTTACCCGAACTAATTCTATTATTTTGATTTCAGTACGTGACGATATGTTAATTAATATTTCAAATAAACATTCTCAAATTATTAATACATTGTAGCGATAATCGGTATAATTAAATAGTAAGTATATGCATTGAAAAAATTAGTAAATGGATAAAATCGTTTCGATTAAAAAATAAACCAATATAACATTTATATAATTTATAACATCTGCAAAATATAATATTATAAATTTCACTTATAGGCATATATTTGAATGAATGCAACCGATTCATTGTAAAGAAAAATAATATGTAATTAATTAATTATATATTTGAATCAAAGGACAAATACGATATGCATGGAATAGAAAAAAAACTATTTACTGTTTTTCTGAAAAGCTCATCCTTAAATGTAAGGTATACGTGTATTCAAGTCAAGTAATTAAATGCTTAGATAAACAGTTTCGCACAATGAGTCTCTTCAACCTTCCACCGGTTAATTATACGCGATGGGCAATAAGTACATCTGCGTACGCAAAAGAAACGTTATGCAAAATAATGACTTATTAACACCGTATAGAGAGAAAATGGAACCACTTTTACGGTATTACCGCGTAACATTATAACCCAACGTTAAATTGACCGATAAAGGAGCGGAGCAAAGCCTCTATGGCGAATATCCCCCGATAAAGAAGTTTCATTGAAAAGTGAATTGTGCGGTTTACATAGAAACTCAGAGATAATGAAAATTTTCAATCTACCCAAAAAGATGAATAATAAATATAATTACCTATTTACAGGTTGCTGTAAAATTCTAAACAAAACTTTAATATTTTCCAATAAAAAATTTTGTGAATATATAGAAAAGCTTATCAAAAATCATGCAAGATTTTTTCGCTGAGGTTTATAAATAAATATAATTCATTTAAAAATTCAAAAACTTTCTTTTTAAATATTATTATTTTTATCGTCTACATGTTATATAAATAAACATAGATTTCAAAATTAGATGCATTAAACAAACAATTATAGTTACTATTTATTACGTCATGTATCTAATAAATGTCATATAAACTTCTATACTATTTCCGTAAAATATATTTTCCTACATTGTTTTCAAAAATGTTTAATTAACAGTTGAATAACTGCATATATATATATTATACATGAAAATACTAAATAATGAATGCAGATTTTATTTTATAACTTTTAAATTTAAAATTTAAAAAAAAATACATATTATACTAGATAATGTTCGTTGTGTTTTAAATTTTTTGAAATTTATTTGTATTATTGGATTTACTACTTAATATTCATAAGAATTATTTCAACTTATTTTAAATATTACTACAATAATTATTTGTAAAAAAATCTTAAGGAAAAAATCACTAACATTTTTTTTTATTTTCAGTAAAAATATCAATTTTATTCAATTTTTATGGAGAATTGTTTAAAACAAATTTTGATTTTCATAAATCTATTTCGTTTTCAAAATTACTGTTCTAAACATTAAGTAATGAAAATTAAATTATTTATTTACATAAATATTATTATTACTTTAGCTTTCATGTGGAAATTAAAAAGTAATTTATTATAACTGAAGAAATAAGAGTTGAATAAAATATAACCATCGTTACCAAAGCGTACAAACATTTAATTTTTTATCCAAAACTTCATTTCTTAGTATTTTATTTATATTATAAGCCATTCTTTATTTTAAAAATAAAGAAAATTTTATTAATGTAAATTTTATTAATCGTAAATTACGGCTTCTTTTTCCGCAGATTTCAAAAGTTTAAATAGTTCAAGCTGTATTCAATCGATATTATTATTAAAAGAAATAATACTATTTAATATACTATATAATATTATTAAAAGAAAGTATACCAAGCTGTTTTCGGTTAAATTTTTTTGAATATTGATTTTATAATATTTAAATAAAAGTACGTTACTTTTCAGGAAAAGTTGATTAATTTTCAGAGTGTTGTTATTGTATAAAATATCTGTTTTTAAACTCATAAATGGTACAAAAAAAAGGTGACATTAAAAAAATATATATTTATAGGGACTAATCCCGAGTAAAAAATTAAGAAATAAAGAAGAGTAAAGAATTATAATTATGCATATCTGAAAATAAAACCTTTTCCTACGATTTTTAACTAGAATAATTATTAATAAAAGTAGAACTCGTTTAAAATTTTATTTTACCATTATAGAACAAAATCATTACTTTATACATTATCACGTTATATAATGCTTTAGTGGGTTTTTATTTCAATGACACTTCTACAGAAATTTATGATACACAATTTTACTCGATGAGCTTTTAAATAAAACATTTATATAATTTAAAACTTTTTAAAAAAATTTAATAATAAATGTAAATGTTGCTTTAGGAGGTATTTTAAAGAATTTTACATTACGACTACTCGATAAATATTGTAAAATTATTTTGTATTCATTCACTTTTTGTCCTTTTCTCTATTAAAATATACTGGCCAAACTAAATGACATGAACCAATGGAAATTACATGGTAGTAACAGACATCCCGCGACGAAAAAATTGACGATCCACAATGCACTACCAAACATCTTCTTCCCTTCCTTTCCGATCTTCCGAATCGTTTAAAATGACTCCAAACTTTTTTACTTATTTTTTTTTTTATACTTAAATTAACTTTATTTTTATAAATTTTCCATGGTACATGCTACACTCGTGGACTTGCAAGTTAAAAGTTTATAAACTGATAAAACAAAATATTCAAAATTAAGTAATTATTGTAATTTATAAAAGTATGGCGCACTTGTATCACGTTTTTATCGAGCGTTTTTAATATAAAAAACTAAATTATTTTAGTGTTAACGTTGTCTTTTATACGTTCTGAATTTAACTCAAAGTTTCCAAATTGTGCGTAAATTTTCAAAATCTTGAAATTATCTTAAATGAGATTCTTAGTAATAATCGATAAGCTTCGTTAAAAAATCGTTACTTATTTAATTCCAACTTATTTTATATTATTTTATATATTAAGTAAAATTCAACTGTAAACGAGAATGCACCAAGATTTTTTTAATAAGATCGCGACGTACGGACGTAGCATCGACAGAAATATAGACTCGAAGCAACTCGAAGCAAGTGCAGCATGTACAAATCGTTATCAGTCGTATTGCATGCCACTTGCGATCACTGCGCGCTGTACAATGGGACTGAGGAACCGAGCGCGGGTCCTTAGAGAAAACAAGCGATGCCTTACTCCCCCGTTGGTCAATCACGACAAGGTCGTGTACAAGTCCACTCGATGCCTGGCCCGTTGGTTTCTTCCTTTCCGACGAGGCCATGACAAGAATGATCTATTTTTCTGTTTTTCAGATCGATTTGTTCTTGCATCGCGGTAGAGAAGCTTTTCTAAAGAAGTCTTAGCTGTCATTTTCGTTCGCTTATTTCTTTGTAAAATTGTTTTAAAAAAAACTAGAAATAAAGTTTTTTGTAAAAGCAAACCTTGTACTGATTAAAGTAAACACTCGTAGGAAAATTATGAACAATAGCAAAAAACTCGATTTTTCTGCAATTTTTTATATACTTCTTTTTAAAATGATAGAATTATACATTTTACACACTCGTCCATTGCTGTATATAATATGTATACATATATATATATATATATATATATTATATATATATATTATAAATTTGTAATAGTTATGCTTTTAATTAAATTTTTTAATTAAATTCAATTTAATTATTATTTTAATTAAAGCACAGCTTTAAATTTAGCTTTAAAAAATGTTTACTAGGAAATTCACTATTGAAAAAATGCAAGTTTTAATAATTTTTTTATTACATAAAAGAATTTTATGTAATATTTATAGAAAAAGGATAAGAAACATATATTATGAATTGTCGATATAAAGTTGATAATCAGCAAAGTAATTTGACTTTACGCAAACGAAAAAATATATTTCGAGAGAATTACTTACATCGAGTGTTGTATTTTATGAAAACGATATAAATTTCAAAAATTTGAAATCCTTTTTCTTATTCCTCTGTCTAGTTAGTACAAATATATCCTAATCGAATCGCGTTAATAACGAATTGATTTTTCTTTTAGATACTTAATATTTTCCTTGTTTTATTATATTAACTTAGACTTAGTGACAGATAATGTTTTTTTCTCATGAAAAATTACTATATGAACGTACATCTTAAAAGATCTTAAAGGATTAATTTAACAACATTATAAAACATGATATGTGTTTATATTTGGCCGTTGAAACGGATGGAAGATATTACCTGAGAAACATTTAGGTAAAGACTTTGAAATCATCCTTATTTTACAAAAAAGGGAGCTTAATACTAATCTATAAAAATTAAAGAAATTATAGTTAATCTCAGTTCGTCACTTCTTATGCAAACACACATAATTTGGTTTCCACATATACAATACTAATGTAATCATAATGAATTATATTCTTTTTAATGAAGCTAATCAAATAAATCTTTATACAATTTTAACCTTTATTTTCTATTTACTATGAAATACATTTCATTATATTTCATTCATAAAATATATAATTTTTTAAATCTCATAGCTTTGGTCATATTTTTTATTGTTATTTAATAAAATTATTAAAATAATTAAAGAATAATAAATAATAAAATTATGGCGATATTCGCTTATTATTAATATTTAAAAATATTGAATATTATATAAAAAATATTGTATTCCTTTGAATATATTTATCAATGATTTATATTAAAAAAAATTTATAAACGCAGTTTAAATAATAATGTAATAACAATGAAATTAAGTTTCTGCAAATATTATTAATTACGCATATAATATATATCTAATGCAATTATAATATTTAATTGATTCTTATTTAAAGTGTATAAGATTTTTTCGGTTAATGCTATACAGAAACTTGACGAATAAAATTTAATTAATACGATTATTTCTTACTTAAAATTATATTAGATATTTGTTAGCTAAGTTATTTAATTTTCTTTAATATTCAATTATATAATAATTACGGTTTTTAGAACTATTTTTTATTCATATTTAACCATGTTTCTTCACAGAAAATAATATCTTTCTTTGAAATAAAAATAGGTTGTATCATAAACATTTCTCTTATTTAAGTCAATACCTTTTTGTAGAATTATTTATGAAAAAATCTGGTTATTTTATAGCACAAAACATCTGTTTATATAAAAACTTTTAATGCTTACGAATACATTTAAAAAGATGTAAAAGATGATTGAAAAGAAAAATGTCGGATAAATGTTTAACTCGAGCCATTTTTTTAACTAATAGTATTAGTTTCGAACTCTTACCAGGTGTTTTCGTAATTAATTAAATTAATAATATAGTCCAATAATAATAACTTAATCAGAATTATTTGTTAATTGCATTATTTAAGATTTAATGTACTTAATAACCTCGATAATAACTTTTCATATGAATGTAATAAGAAGTTTTAACATCATCTGTAATATTTTATTTTATATCACGGATTTGTTATTATTTTTAGCAAAAGACTTAAGAATGTAATCATTTGCATATTGCTTTAACATTTTATAAGAGTCTTAAATAACTATTATAATAATTACCTTTCTAATATTTAAAAAAATCAAATACCTATATAAATACAAGAAAAATAAAATTACAACAAAAAATAGAAAAGAATTAGAATAAATAATTAAAAACTACTCTATAATTTACATATTAGAAAATGTAAAAAACGTGGATGTTATAAAATAATACAGGCTTGGGAATTTTGAGATTATATCGTTAAATTTGTTATAACAATATATTTATGATCGATATTTAATAAATTTTGCAGTTAATTTTTTTATTTCATAAACTTAAAAAAAAAAATACTTGGGTATTTACTACTGCAATATTTAAAAACTCTTAATTTTTGTAATATTGTCACTTTCAAAATTTACATTTCACAAAAAATCTCTTATTTCATGCGCGTTGTCCTAGATTGTCTTAAACGGATCCCTCGAGAGTTTAATTTAAATCGATTACTTTTAAGGTTTGCAACAGTACATTTAAACTCGAATCGCGTAACAATCTCTTGAAATACTGTGTAGCTGTATACATCATATAATTACTTTCGGTCACAAAGGTTGAACTCTCTTTTTAAAGGTATATTTAAAGGTACATCAATAAAAGGATTTTTATTTCAGTTTTTTTAAACATAATACATCAAACTTTCTATAATTTTTTACAAGTAAACATTGTCTTTAAAATCGTCTTTAAAATCAATTATAGTTACAATATTAAATATTTGTTTTTAGTTTGGCAATGCTCTTAATGTCGTAATATTCGTAATGAAGAGAACACCATTTAAACACGAATTAAAATTCTTTGTATATTTAATTCTTTTAGAAATAAAATTCAAAGTATTTAAATTAATAATAAATATAACAGAAATTTTTTTTATTGTATTCAACTTTTCAAATTTAATTTAAAAATTTTCAGAATTTACCTTAGCCTTGTTTATGAACGATAAAAGCAAACTTTTCATTGCTTATACGCAGTAAAATTTAGATTTCCCAAATAAACTTAAGATTACTTCTTCATTTATGTGCAAATTTATTATTATTACATATATAGGTATTATCTGATAGGGGTATGGATAATAGTAATAGTAGTAATAGAAATTGAGATTCGTTTGTACTGTATTTCATGAAATAGAATTATTCACTTTTTCAAATTTACGCATTATTTTAAAATAACCTTAATATTAAATGGTTTTTACGAATATATATTTTCTCGCGAAAATAACTTTAGTATTATTAAAATAATGAGCTTATAAGTTTTTGAATAGTTTTTCTAAATTTAGAATGATGTATAAAGTGATAAAAATAAAAGTGTTAATTTTTTACGCGAAAAACTATTTATTTAGATTATGTGCCTAGTATCAACTACCTATTTATAAGGTTTTGAATCAATTTATTCGTAGTTTGATCCAGAATATATATTATAAATCAAAAATGTTTCGCGAAGAAAGATTACAAAATTTAAATTAAATAATCCACAGGTGCACGTTAAAGTGTACGGTTCAACTGGTATTCAACTTATATTTAGAATTATTATTTATATAGTGCCGTTTCAATCCAGCAGACAAATACTTTAGCGGCATTAAGCTGCCTGGAGTGTATCGGTACGAGACGAGCACTAACTATTAAGCCATTACTAAACTTTACGAGTAACCACAAAAATTCGTAATGACATATCCGCTCACGATCGATTATTGGCAGGGAATCGATGGAGATTTTCCCTCGCTGTCTCGCCGCCTGAAAACAATCTTGGAAACAAACGAAGAACTACGAGCATTCACCTGCGCGAGCGCAACACTCGCCATTGCAAATCAGTCGGCAGTTTGAAGCCAAGAACCCAGGAATCGCCAAGACAAAAGGCCGCGCTGTCCTAATTGTGTCCTCCGTCCGCGATGTGGAGGAAAACGTGGTGACCATCTGAGCGAGACAGAAAATCTGAGCAAAGAAAAGAGGGGGAGTCGAGAAAGAAGGAAAAACGAAGCCGGGCAGGCAATTTACGACTGGGAGAATCATTATCCGAGTTACGCAATATCGCCTCGCGGAGAGACTTTTACCCGCTGCTAATGTACGTAACGATCGGTGCTCGTGATAGGAGAGAAGGATAAACAGATAGACGGGAAGGATAGACAATAGGCCGGCGGTAAACGCGATATAATTGTCTCAGGATAAGCACAGAAGAAACGATCGATGTACCGGGGATTTTATGAGCTTGACTAATAGCTCCTTTTTCTTGCTTGTTTTAGTAATCGCTTTTTAAAGTAGCGTCAGAATAATATTCCAACAGCTCGAAATTCTAAAATTATTAATTTAATAATGCGTTTGTTTGGGGTTAGAGCCGATAGAATGCCCTTTTACAGTCCGGGTAATCCTTGAATTAACAGTCACTAGTGCATAGCTTCAACGCATCCTATACTAGAATCTTTTGAATAATTAAAAACTAGATTTACTGGGAAATCAAAGTTGACTGCTTTTCGAATAAAAGTTACTTTCATTGAAACTATTACCCGTGTTATGCGTGACTTATGTAACTAATTACACACTAGGCTTACACGACTAATTATATAATTAATTATAAACCACATTACAATTGTCAAATTAAATATTATCATTATGCTGCAACATCCATGCATCGAAAAACATTACACATATTTTTATAAATAATATTAATACATAAGTGATTAGAATTTTCCAAATACGCTTTTGAAAATATACGTTTACAAGCCACTGCAATGTTCTACTCTAAACGTGACATCTAGATAATTTAAAGATATCAGGATCTTTTTTATATCTATGTTTAATTACGAATTTAAACTTCTAAATTACTACAATTGAAAAATAGAAACTAACAGAAGCTCTATTGTATTTACCCATTATTTTAGGTAATATTTTATCCATACACGTGCTACGGTTCACAGAAAGGGTTCACAGAAAGACCTACGTAATTCGAAGAATCATTTTACAATTTATTTAAAATAATCTAATTTACTAATAGATTCGAACCATTGGATTGAAGATCTGAATTTTTTCCTCCGCTATGTTTCATTTCAATTGTTTTACTGACTATACGTTTTTTTAATAAATATTTCGTTTGTTTGTTATTTATTATTATTATATTTAATATTTCAAATTCTAAAACGTTTTTTCTAGTAAAAGCAAAAATTACTCTCGTCCTAATTGAATTATTAGTTTTATTATAATTACACGATAACTATCGAATAATGGTTGATAGAATTATTCCGATAGGTAGCAATTATGCCTTATGTACTAAAAATATATTTGCATATTAATTTTATTGATAAAATATAAAGCTTATATTACGATACAAACGGACGTATGAAATTTTTCTCTGCGGCTTTTTTTCTTTTGTGACAAAAGAATTCGACGCTAATGACAATTACAGCTATTGAGAATCCTGGAATAAAAGCAAATTACACTTGTAAGAGACTCTTGCTCGTTGTATCAATTAGTCATAATAGATTTTCACAAGAAAAATTGTGCAAACAAGCAGGATTTACCAATGGCTAGAACGAAAAATATCCCTTGCATATCACCCATATTAACTTTGTGATTGGTGGCTTCCTGATTTATTTTCATTCCCTCCCAGCACTTATCCTTCACGGGTGTTTTATCAGAAATCCATTTCATAATAAGACCTGATTCATGCATTCGCTTTATCCTGCAAAGTAATAGAAAATTAGTTTCTTTAACTTTTATATTGATTGCAGGATCAAATAGTTTAAATTTTAATAATAAAGTTATGTTGATAAAATTTAGTTGTAAAAACTGTGCATAAAGTATCTCGTTATCTGCATCGATGCAATTTTTTATATCGACAAAGAATTCTATGTTAATTTAATGCGATATTTAATAATACTATACTCTTTTTCAAAATAAAAAATGTATAAAACTATTAACATTTTCCATAAATATGTGTAAAATTGGATTGTTAGCTCCTTAAAGAAATAATTATAAAAAGCATTTATTGTTCATTTTGTAGTTTTCAACGTCGAAACTATACAACACACATATTTCTTCTAAGTTTTATATCTGTTTTCAAAATCGTCTACGTAAATCGCAAATAACATTAGTATAAAATAAATCCTCTTTTATCGGGAATTTAGACAATTAATAAAAGTATACGTGCAACGAATGGAAGAAGTATAATTATCAATATATTTAAGACAATAAAAAATATTATTTAATTTCATAACAAAATTTTTTAAATTTATAAAATCACTGGCTAAGTTATTCTACCAATTATTCATGATTATTATTATTATTTTAAAGATACTGTACGATACATTAAAGTTTTTTAATTATTTAATATAAAACGGTTTATATATTAGAAAAGATAATTAAATCTTAAAATGTATTATTTTTACTTTACTTAACATACATTTTTTTTGTATTATTAAAAAAATTGCTTTAACTACTTTAGTAAAAATGCGTTACTTATATATTAAGCTAATTCTCTTTCTAAGTATAAAATGACCAAAATTCAAGAATTCTGAAGATAATTAAATCAAATTATTTGCAAATAAAGCATATAATTTGAATGTAGATACGATTATATATATTTATTTACATTTAGAAATATATTAAATACTTTTTCCATTAATAGCAATTTTTTTAAATGACTTGAAAATTGGAAAAATAAGATTAGCAAGTACATTAATAATAGTGTGCCACTGCAATAACGAATTTAAAAAATAATTACGTACGCTTCATTGATAAGAGGAAGGTAGGGACTATCGTCGGTTACCATCATCGCCATATTTTCGTGCATAAAATTCTCAGCGCTTATATAAAAGTAACAATCTCCTGTGGTAAGCAAATCCATCTTCATCAAAAAAGCTAGTGAAATCTTCCAATCGATGAGAACGTAATTTTCTAACTTGATTCGTTCTAGGGCTTGACTTGGATTCGCAGGATTCTGCCTCTGAGCGCCATGCAGCAAATGCTTGTACTGAGAGTATAATTAAATAGTATCAATAGTAGATCCCACATAATGGGACAGTAAATATTTTCATAAAAAATGTTGCCCAAATTTAATTACGAAACAAAACGCTGTATTTATTTGGCCCTAGAAACTTTATTTTATCCGATAAAAATTCTTCGATAACAATAATGTCATTACAATTATAATAGTAATATTGTTGACTTTATAAATTATAAATCTAAAATGATTGATGAATGTGTTTCAATATTAATTAAATAGAGTAGCATTGTAACTTGGACAATAAAATATTCAAAAAAATTCGTTAATAACTCTAAAACTTGTGTTCGATTTAAACGATTGTTTTGTAGTTTAATAATTTTTCGGATTAATTACAAATAAAATTATTTTTAAGATTAATTAAAATTCTATGGATGGAAAACGAAGTCGAAGAAATAATATTTAATACTATACCAATTATTATAATCTTATATTAGACTTTTTTAATATTTGAATAACGTACATATTTTCAATTAATATTAATATCAAAACGATAACAATAAATTCATATAAATGAATGTTGCAATAGTTTCTTAAAGTAAAATACTTCACTTTTTTAAATGTTTTACTTGTAACTATCGATTTTACGTTTTCAATTATGATTAAAATTTATTTCTGGTAGAATGAAAATTATACAAATTATCATATTACACGATATTTTTTAACGTTTATAATTACCTTTCTTAACGAAATTTTAGTAAACTTTAATTTTAAGAATGGGATAGCAAGTATTTGAAAAGCTTAATACGCCAATCACCGAAGAAGTTTTAGTAATTTATCAAATTTATCTAAAACATATTTTCTTTTCAATTTCTTTAAATTGAAATTTGAAAAGTCAATCTCGAAGGTCGATCTGCGATGAATCAGCTTTACCTTAACGTCATCGTTAGAAAGGGCGCCGAGGTAACCTTCGATAGCACTGCCGTTGGGAAAAGCCCATGTAAACTCTTCACTACGTGCCAGAAGATTATCGATGTTATCTACGGGTGTGTCCATACGTGGAAATGTAAGAAAGGCAATAAGGTTGCCGGAATACGTGGCCACGATAACCATCACTACGAGCCACCAGGTACCCACCACCAGACGTGCACTATCCGCCTTCGGCAAGTTCATCCCTCCTATTTCATATTTATTATTTCGTTATTAGTTCTTAAAAAGTAAATTATGTTGACATACGACTTTTTAATATCATTCTTCCTCTTTTTTTACCTTTTCATTTGCACGTATTATTTCACTTAAATAATACCTCAATTTTACAATTTATCCGTGAAGTTTATTTAAAAACGAAGTTTTCAGATTTTTTTTTTTTTATAAATTATACACTGAAAAATATTAACTTTTAATTAGCTAATAAAAAAGTTCGCGTGACATTTTTAAGATTAATTGATTTTTATATTACGATAAGCTTTATATTTTAGCGGAAAATTTGAAATTTAAATAAAATTATGACTCTATTGGTTTTAAAATTTTATAAATCACTTAAGCTAATAAACTAAATATATTATTTTAACGATTATTTTTACATAAAGTGGCAAATATTGACGAGTAATTAATAATAAATAACTGTACATTACTATGCACCATATATTTTCGAGACTTTTAACTTCATTAATTGGAAGTATAATATCGGTATTAAAGATATTACATATACATATTACCAGATTCAGAATAGTAGTACGTCTAAAATTGGATTTAAAAACTGGAACTATTCTATTTTAGTACTGTGTTTCAATAAAAACTACGTATAATCGTACAGCATGTGTAAAATATATGGTTGCGCATGTTAAGTTATAGTTAAGATAGATTAAAGACTTTTTATATTTTTAACTAAGCTTTACCGTATATAAAATGATATGTTAATAACCCTTTATATCTCGTATTTAAGTATACGTTTGTGTATATATTCAGTTTATTAGGACAAATGTCACAATTTAATTCCGCACAATGATTACACGTCGGATAATTATGTCAGAATTTATTTTTGATGAAGTGCTTCGATATAATTTAACAATGAAAATTGACAGTTATTGTTTTACAAAAAAGCTTATACTATACTAGAATGTTAAATAATCTATTTAAACTTATCGAAAGCTACTTACAAATTTAATCATCTTTATCCACTAAATTAATCGCATAAACAAGCTGCGAAATTTGATATGTTTTTACTATTTTGAAATTAGACGATAAAGGTTTTCGAAACGCAAAAAATGATTAATTATGTATGAAACATAGATAATACAAAATATGATTACCTTGTTGAAGAAGTGCCCCGTAAATATACCAATTGCATTGCCAGGTTGTCGAGAAGCCAAGAGTATCTTGAATGTCAACTGGTTTTGGGCTGAACTTGACGATTAGATAGAGGATAAAACTAATTAAGACGAGCGTTGATATCAAGCAACTCCAGGTCTACGAGGTCGAGAGAATGAGATGCGCCATGAATTTAGAACTAGAATACTCACTTAATCTAATCTAATAAGGACATTTAAAAACAGAATGAAACTAATAAAGAAAATAAATTTGGAATTTCAGCAACAATGTAGAGTTAAATTTAGAGTCGAGTAATGTCAACTTTGCTAGTTCCAGGAACAAGAATCTTTTACACGCGCGATTTTTTATTTTTAATCGCGCGATTGCTCGAATGAGAATTTGAATACCGCATCATTTGATGTATCATCTGCGGTATCTTAATTATTCCCTAAATTAACGAAGTTGCGTTTAAGAAACCACCAAGTGTATTTAATCCATCGATTAAACTTTGTTAAGGTTTATCTTCATTTATTAAAATGCAGCATCGAATCGTCAAATCTATTGACTGAATTTAATATACGACATATACTTTATAAACTGGAATGATTAATAGGCTGTATGACTTAATAAGATACGGTAAATGATTAAATAACTCATGACACAGTAAGAATTATAGCGAAAGGCCTCTTGCTCGCCCCCTTTCCGCTCGCTCAATTGTGCGACATAATTTCTTTCGGAAATTTATACCTCGAACGTGTAAGGCGCCATGAATAGGAGAACACGTGACAAAGGCTTGGGTCGAGCCGAGAGTAGCGCGTACGTCTGGACAGCAACAGAAGCGGTGAAATTAACTCCCTGCGTATTGTCACCCACTGTGGCCGCTAATGCCGCAATGAAGACTTTTTTCGAGCGCACAAGATCCACGACTTCTTGCGGTACCCTTTGTGCCACCGATATCGCCGCTGCATCAAGATTCTGTAATTCACGAGCTGCGGTTTTTACTTTCTTTTGGGGTTGCTCGTGTGCTCGTGTGAAAAAGGAGCGTGCGAAAGAGTGGAAAAAGTGCCGTAAATAAAACCGATTGCTCTTTCACTCGCGATATCAAAACGAAATGGAAGGTAGAGCGCATTGAAGATTATTCGTTAATAGTTATTAAAGATTATTATAAGTTCGCTCGTGCGATGTGTAAATAATTAACAAGCTTTCTGGCTTTTTTAATATTTGAGATTTGCGAAAGCACAAGGGCAAATTATATTGTGGAGAAAATAATTATCTGAATTTTTTATTTACGAATACCTTGAGATTTGAAGAGTTATCATTCAGATATCTGCTTGGCATTTCAAAATTCGATGGCAATTGCACCGTATAAGTGAAGTTTAATTTTCGACTCAAATAATTCAGAACGTCGAAAACCAATCCACTGTATTCCTTTGCCCCTGTTTTTGAGTACTGAATTATCTGCCACGGAGGATTCTGTCGATCGAATATTTTCTTAAACTGCGTGTAATTTACATTTTATCTATATATAACTAACAATAACCTTTCGAACTTTGTCATTGTATTAAATTGAAATAATTCATAAATTAATTATAATATTTTTATCTCGTTATAATTTTTATTTACTCTTCTCAGAGAAATTCTTAAAACATACATCACATCTAAGATATTAATGGTAAAATTCCCAAACTAATATAAGGATAAGAACATTTCGTGGTATATTTCAAAATCAACTTTGATTATCTTTTAATATATCTTAAATAAGACAGAATTTAAGAGCATGAAAAAACTCATAGAAATATATAATATTGAATAGATGTAAAAATTAATACAATGTACTTATAATGAATATAGTTGAACATAATGTAATAAAAACATTATAAATGAAATATTTTATTTTCGAATGATCGTCTCGATTATTTTTATAGCACTGAAATACTGTAAATTCATTTTTTTTAACTTATATATTGGAAAAGATCAAGTATTTTTATTAAAAATGAAAAACAATACAACAGAGTTATCAATTTTTCTATACATTTTCGTGCTTATGTCCTTTGAAAATATATCGTTTAGAAACTTCTGTCCTTTATATTAATTTTTTTATTCAAAAACAGTAATTATATCGTAGATGGACCTTCAATAATAAATATTTACAAGTAAATATATTTTCCTTTTAATTTAAAAAAAAAATTAATTAATTTGCGCTGAAATATGTTCATTCATGAATATCGTTTTCTAAGAATAGAAGACGTACGTGAAAACTGGAAACGGGTAAACAAATGCCACGGAACCCATGGCTTACGTGTGAGAAAAGCGGATCTGTCATATTAACACCAGAGCCCGGATTCCATACTCCTACATCTATCAATTTGTAACCACCATCCTGTCCACCGTCGTTGGGCTGTTGCTGCTCTTTTTGCGTGGATGATTTGGCAAAAGATGCGCCCCACGTTATTGCCGAGGACATTCGCCAATACACGCACTCGCTACAGAAATTCTCGGCAATTGATCTAGCATTCCTTAATTCTCTCTGCAAATTTCAGATCATTTACAGTTTTCAATCACCGTATTTATTAAATTTACTTTGGGATTTTCTATTTTTTAAAAAGGGTTTTCGTATAGCTGTTAAAGATCGATGCTTTTTAAATGGACGTTGAAATTAAAATACATCAAGAATATGTTTATTTATACATTTTAAATGTCTAAGATATAAGACAATTAATTAGAAAGCGTTGTAATTTCTAAATTAAAGTAATCTCTATATAAATTATTCCGTTTTATTTAGAAATACATCTTATACAGGGAAATGAAATTATTCATTGTTATAAAAAGCAAAAAATAATTTTAATCAACTTTTCAACTTATGAAAAAAGGTAAAATATTTTCTTTGAAGATTCGTTAATTTAATTTGTTCTTTTTTTTATTTCAACTAATTGTTTTCATCAGGGATTGTTTTAATTTATTTTATAATTTCACAAGTATACCATTATAATTCTTAATTAAAAAGTAGTTTTTATTTTTTACGAATATTGAAATGAAGATAGTTAAAAAATATTTACAAGAACTGAAAGTTTAAATAATAATGTATGTATAAATATTTTTTCACGTTTTTAATTTATATAATAATCTTATATGTTGATCAGTTTATCCCCGAATATACGTGCAGTGATATATTTTCATTCATTGTATTTAAAAAAATATATGCAGGTTATTGTATTAAAAACTTATGTTTACCAATATGTTATACTTTGTAAAAAATTAAAATTTATAACATTATAAAAACAAAACTTATTTATGCGTAATTAATAATGAAATTTTATTTAATATTTACAGATTTTATCTAGTCTGCATGTCATAACACTTAAATATAATGTGTCGAGTAATCTAGTATCTTATTTGTTGATTTAAATATATATAAAAGAATATCCATAAAGCCAACGCTTTATGAATGAATATTTAATGAAAATTGATTTTTAACTTAAAGCACAAATACCATATTCGAAAAATAACTGAAATATTTACGAGTAACTTGAATATATTTTTAAATACTATAAATACACTGTTATTTAACGAAATTCGTATTAAAAGACAAAGAAATCTTACGATTATTACTTGATAACTAATCGATTAATCTAAACAACAATTCGTAATTATTATATTAAAATTTGTTTCTGCATTTTATAGAGAAATATTAAATGTTTGTGATTTGATATTTTTTATTTAAAAAATTGTAAAATAATTACAAAACTATTTACTACCTATTTACTACATTTCCGCCTAGAACTAATTTAACTTTAATTCCAAATTATAGAAGAAAAATTTATCGAATCCTTTTTCTAGTTAATTATGAAAGAGGTAGAAGTGATTATATGTTTGCATTTTTTTTTTTAATATTTAGAAACATATATCGATGTCATTGATCACCTGCTATTTTATGCGATAGAAAATATTATTTTTCTATTCACTAAAATTTCTATATTTGTGAACAAATTTTTATTTAAGCTACGTATTTTATACGTTTTTATATTTAATTGTAACAAATTTATTATGAAAAATATTTTCTAAATATTCTAAGCCAATGGTTTTGATTTATGTTGACTAAGATATTTATAATTATTTACGTAGTAGCAGTTATTTTCTACGCGTTTAATAGAAATTCACCTAATAATACACATTTAAATGATAGAAAATCAACATCTTCAAAATGAATATAATAAATTAAAGTATTATAAATTTTTCTATTGATAACAACATTTATATAATGATTTTATATACATCGTTACTATTCCTTATAATGTTTACATATACTTTGGTAGTAAATCTTTAAAATTAATTGCTGACCATAATTATTTTTTCCAGTTAAACAAATTATTTGAATTCATAAAATCAAATGAAACTTTCCGCATCATAATTTTTAATTAATCAACACATTTTTCAATTAATTTTTTTTATAACTGTAAGTAAACTAAGCTCAAGTATTAATTGAAATATAGATTTTCTGTAAATATTTTTCAAAAATCGTTAATTTATACATTAAAATGTAAAATAAAATGTAACTCGTGACTCGTACTATTTATTTATCAATTTATTTTTACCCAATTAGAAAGTGAGTAAATATCTATACTTGTATAATTAAATAAAAATATTGAACGATTTTACTCATTACAATATTTTTCAATTCATGAAAGTTTATAGCTTACAAAGTATAAATGTTACATCACAAAAAATCAACGATGAAAAAGAGTAAACTTTTTACGCAAAATAATCATTATAACAATAATAATAATAACAGTAATTTTTTGTAAGTTAACAAGAAAAATAGAACAAGAATATTACAAAAGTAATTATATTCTTACGTTCATACTCTTAATGATCTCCTTTTTACGTTCAGCCTTTGATAACCTGACAACTTCGAACTCTTCCTCAGTAACGCGATCATAAAGTTCCAGTTCACTCAACAGAGAATTTTCCAAACTTATAGCCAAGGATTTTACCATCTTCTTGACATGACACATTAAACCCATCTGGATCGAGAATATCAAGTCAGTTTGTTTATTTTGTTTAAGTATTACATTTAGATGCATAATTTATGAAACAGGAAATCTAGGTAATAATTATAATTATAGTGTATATATATGAAATATTTAAGGAAAATTTTTAGACTAAATTCAACATTGATTTAATATAAAATAAACAATTAGAAAATATAAATAAATAATATATAAAAATAATTTTTGATTATTTTTGCAATATATACATATATTCTTGTATATAATGGATTTTAAATAAAAATACTTTTAATTAAAATGTTTTATAAAAATGTATTTTTTTTTAATTTTATTTTTATAAAAAGGAATATATTACGAATTAAATTATTTGTATCTGACATCAATATTATTAATGTAATTTAAATTTATTATTCAAGAAAAATAATAATTAAATTCATAGAATATTACATAATAATGTTATGATATTACATATTTTTCAACTGCGAGTACATAAACCAAAAATAATTTATGAGCTCGTAGTTTATTTCTTCATGAAAAGAATTATAAATTAAGAATTAAAATAAATAAATTAATATGCGAGTCTTATATTATTAAGTATGATAGGTAACTATCTGCTAATGTCACAAATTAATTTATATTGTTTAATTAATAAAAACTCACATTTTTTAGTCTGATTCTGTAGTCTCAAACTGATATATCATCTGATTATTAAAAATAAAAAAAAACTCTAAATTCGGCTAAGTTATTAATATATCATCTTTGAAATATTTTAATCTATTTGGGACATTTCATAAATTCATTTATGAAGCACTAATTTATTCAATTTTCTTGCACCAAATTTAAAATTTAGAACACTTGAAATGAATTTATAAATTATAAGCCATAAACTTGATCATTAATTAATCCATCAATAAATCGATCAATATTGCATATATATATATATATATATAAGATCTGTAAAGATATTTATTTTCTTGGTTTATATCGAAAAAATATTTATTTCCTATCATAAAAAATAAATTGAAAAAATGAAAACAAAAAAGTTGGAAACCTTTTAAGTCTGGAGTAATTATTTTCTTAAAGTAAACTCATTATCTACACAATCAAATGAATGTCTTGAACTTGCGTAAGCAAATAAGAAGGCAAGACGAAGTAAATCCTTTCAATGAAAGGATGAAGGTAATTGTAAACTAGTTTAATTACGTTACACTTGGGGTTGAGACTAGTGGCATTGTAGATGAACGCCACGTTTTCGCCCTCGGCTAGCAATTCTAGGAAGGACGTGACGTTTGCCTCTCTGCTCGCACCATCGCTGATGACGTATAACCATTGGCTACCCGGGTGCACCATTTTCAGCGATTTTGCCTGCTCATTGAAATTCAATGAAAATCATGCGCGCGTTAGTCGAGCTCTCATCATTTTGATAATATAGTATCAAAAGCTTTCTACATTTCAAGTGACGAAGATTCATTAATCATCTAATTGTGCAATTGTGCATGTGCCAGATTGTACTATTAAAAATTAAAAAGTGCTAGCTTTAATCGTGAAAATATCGTATGTCCGACAGTTGGAAATGAAAAGAAGATCAAAATGACTAATGAAAAGAAGTAGGCCATAATATGGTATTAATTGCTACGCACTATTACTTTATAAATAAGATTATGTAATATCATTGTGACGACTTTTAATTTTAAATTTATAAATATTCTCACGACAATTATTTATTACAAAAGAGCATTATATATAAAATATTTTTAAAGCATTCTTGTAAAGATCAAATAGATAAATTATATTAAAAATTATATATGGCACTTGTATTTCATTCTACAATATACACAATGTAAAAAATTAACAATATTTATTTAGATCAAAATATTTATATTTAAAATATTTAAAAAGACGCCATATTTATGCCTTTATATAAAGTACTGCTATTTTGTTTGAAAATAATTTCGCTATTTTAGAATAATTATAGAATTTTATTCATATATATATATATATATGTTTTGCATATTTAATAGTCTTGATAAAATAATTACAATAGAGTGAATAATACATTTTATTCAATATGTATATATAATGAATTTTAATAATTATTTTTAACTTGTAAGAGAATTAAATGCTTAATACAATTATTATTCACATCTATTTACAAAAAAAATTTATGTTAAATATATTAAATTTGCAATATTTAAATTAAATTTCAGTGTTAATATAATAATATTTATTTTCTAAATTAATATGTTAAGAGCATATTTTTATATTAATCAAAATAGATATTTAATGAAACATGATTATGCTATACGTCAATCAATTTAGCATATGAATAGATTATAGACAATATTCATAGTTATAGCTT
The DNA here is from genome assembly GCA_018907185.1 of Platyscapa corneri. Taxonomy (NCBI): domain Eukaryota; kingdom Metazoa; phylum Arthropoda; class Insecta; order Hymenoptera; family Agaonidae; genus Platyscapa; species Platyscapa corneri. The sequence continues at coordinate 4,556,688 of JACCHW010000024.1, read as the reverse complement.
AAATTGTGCAATAAAATTATTTTATAAAGTTAAGTAATACGTTATTTATTAATAAAATTATGTTTATATAATTATTATAAGTTTATTGCAAAAATATTTTTTTCATATTTTTATAGCAATTAAGTAGCACGAAAAATGCTCGTTATATATTTTCAATATTCAAAACTTCGACAAAATTAAATTAAAATAGTGCCAATCGCTGAAATTTTTTATACATTCTATTAAATCTTTTTGAATACATAAAGTAGCAAAATTTAACTTTTTAATGATTTGTGTATGCGAACGTTCATACGTAATTTACGAGTAACCATGCATGCGTGAATGTTCATGAAAAAATTAACAAATTGTTTCAATAAATTCGTAAACTTAGAAAACATCTGTAATATTTGAGTGTGTGTGTGGTGTGTGTGTGTGTGTAAGTGTGTGTGTAAGTGTACCTAAAAACTTTTTGTAACTATTTATGCTTATACTTTTTAGATTATTCTCGTTCAGATATTTATCGATAAACAACCGATTATGATATTATATTAAGTACTTTTAATATTTAAGCGAAAAACAGACATCAATGTTGAATAAGACTTCCTTGTTGAACTTTTCGTTAGTATAAAAGAAATTACAAGTAATAAGGCTATGATATTTTGAACTGGCGATATGTTCAACGGTTGGAATTTCATATATCAATTGTGTAACTTACGACTTCCATAACAATCGATACCATATCGACAGTAACGATGACCATAAAACAGCTGCCGAGTTGTTCCACGTGAAAATCCGAAAGTATTTTACGTATGCGTAACTTCATTGTACTTTTATCTTTCTCGAATTTTGTCGAGAATAACGTTCGAGCTGATAGCGTTAGTCTCTTCTCCGGAAACTCGACTGACAGAGCTTTTACCACTCGGCTGATGGTGTCCCGAGCTACAAAGTCTCTTAATTTACTTTTGCATACGATTGTATATTTACGTTTTGTATTGTACAGGTACGCAAAAATGAAAATTCTTTGGGAAAGCGAATATTACTGTAGAACTCACGAGTAGTTATAAATATTCGTAATAATTATGGCTAAACATTTTATTTATTGCGTGAAATTATATGCACATATGTGTGTTACTACGAAATAAAAGGTAATTCTTAATATAACAATTTTCTATCCAAAACTTTATTAATAACGTTTTATTAATAACGATTTTAACGCATTTAAATATTCGAACGAATAAAATTATATATAAATCCATAAATTTTTAAAATAATCTGCATAAGTTATCCGAATAGAATTTCAGTGCAAATCACTTGTTTAAATATTAATTATTGTATATAACTAAATTTAAAGTATTTTTTACCAAATGTATCATCGTGGATGAAATTAACTTTTGGCCATGAAAGGACACCTGACGTTCTGAGATCCAGAAATATTTGAGGCAATTCTTGACCTGGATCAATAAGAGGCAAACTAATGCCAACTTCCTCCGGTAATCTTGGACAATCAGGATCTATAATTCATTTTCATTCATATGTGTCTTATAAGAATAATGTGTCAGTCTCTATAAAATGTTATTATTGTATTAATAGATACTTTTATTTTCAATTGAATTCATTTTCACTTAAATAACTAACACCATGAAAGTCGTCAAATATTTAAACTGTGTAATTTATTATTTTATAATCGATTATAGTAAATAAAAATAATGAGACTAATTTAAAAAATATCAATAACAAATTTAATTAATATTTCAATAGTAATATTGGAATGCAAAGTGAAAAATATTACTCTCTTTTAAAAAGCTAATTTCAATTCTCACATATTTTATTATCAATAAAAGTTCGTATAAAATGAATTATATGAAAATTATTTTCAAAAATCAATAAACATGTCGATTATGTGATATTAGTTGTTAACAATTTTCAAATTTTTAATTTCATTAAAATAAGTTATTCGATACTATAATAATATCTATAATACTCCGATCAAATTATGACTTCATTTTGTAAATTTTGAAACAAATATTTGATTTTGCGTGTAATAAAGTAAAATTTATAAAATATCAAACTTAAAGAAGAAAGTAAAATACTAAATTTTTCACACCTGTAATCGCAAGATAGATAAGTTTTTCTTTTTGCGCTCGCTTGAACAAGTGCCAAGTTGTCTGGCAACTCGCTATCGAAAATAAAATCGTATAATCTGAAATCAGAACAAATTTATAAATGTACAGCAAACTTTGATTATGCAAATATAATGTTCAGTTTAACAACTTCATCTGTTTAATAGAAAGTTCTATCTGAAAATTGAAGTAGAATTCAGGTGAGAGTCTTATTTAAGAAAAGAACCTTTACATAAGATTTACAGTGGTATTTAAATATTTATTGTATAAGTTTATTTTATTACAATTTAAACTAAAACTGAAAATTAAATTGTATACTGTATAGCATTTAAAAAATTGTCTACGGAAAATCTTATAATTAAAATGAAAAAGAATTTCTTTCAAATGATAAAACCTAATTACTCAAAAATGGTTGTATCGTAAGATATAAATATTTTTACTGTAGAAATTGATTTTATTAAAAAAAAAATTATATAAAATTGCATTAGCATAGAATAATAAAAATTTTTATACAGCTCGAGCGATATAAATTTAAATATAGATATGAATGCTTCTTAAACTATAATGATGGAAAAATCTTTTATTGAGTATAAAAACACAACAAAAATGTTAAAATAATCATTTTGCATATTTACATTATTTTTTAAGCTCCATTTTAAGAATATGAATATAATATATAATCTTAAATTTGATATAACAGCATTTCAGAATGATATATTTAAAAAAATAAAAAGTAATATCAAGACACATAAAACTAATCGGATTTTTCTTTATTTTTTCGAAAATTCTTATGAAAGGTAAAAGGAAGAAAAAAATTAAAATCATAATGAATTTAAGTAAAATAAATTTTCATACTATAATGAAAAACAATTCATAGAAATTTTAACACGAATAATAAATAGCAACGTTACGATAAACGTAATAAGCATAATTCAATGCTATAAGTAAAATAATTATAACAATACTTATAAAATATTTAGATTGCATCGAGCATTATAAAATCAATTGAAATTATGTAATTAAAAGTAAAATGAGTAAATAAATAGAAAAGGTATTATTTAAGCAATGTGTATTTCAAATGTTAACTCGATAAAATAAGTTTTAAGAAACCATTAAGTACATTAAGATAAAGATTTTACACAGAATCAAATTATAAAAACAGATAGATGTATATCTCTATTTTAAATAAATTAAAGCCAATCATGTAATATTTATAGATCCATGAGTTAATAAAATCTCAAATTAGTAGTATCAAATAATATTCTATTAATATTTGTAATTGCCTAAATAATAAGTTTTATACTTACCTCGTCCTAAATTAACATTTGTATCTCCAAAAATATTAAGAGTGACTCCACTAACTTGCATTTCGTTTCTAACAATGGTAGTAATAACTTCAGAAATTTGTAACAAAGTTTTCTTGTAAGCTTCTACATCCATAAAGAATCCCTTGTCGATAATAACAGCTTTCAAAATGATGCAATATATAAACGTTAAATTTCATGAAAATATCTACTATTTATGTAATATAATGAATTAATATAATCATTGTATACTCGTAAAAGGTTGATACAAAATATAGACTTACGAGTTTACTTAAAATTTAAATTATCTGAATTTAGTTTTCACCGTTTCATATTTGACTAATATAAGAACTAAATTATTTTAAAACGTATATTTTCATTTATACTTTTCAAACGTAATAATTAAATTGAATTAAAATAAATTTAAATTCAGAAAATATTATTCATTATATTTTATAATAAGTTAATATCGTTCTTTATATGATATATTTAAAAAATAGTATTTATATAAATCAGAACAAAATATACTGTAGTAATAAATAAAGCATTGTTAAATGATTAAATTCCTGTTTTATTTAGAACAATATTATAATGGTTTTCCTTTTAATACAATAAAATGAATTAAATATGTGCTTTTACTTTTGCATCAAGTTTTTCAAATAATAAAAATATTTATTTCGTAAAATAACAATAGTTTATATATATAAAATTTAAATTATAATTTCTATAAAAAATTTCTGCGATTAACTGATCACAACAACTGAAGTGAAGCTATAAAGCTCTGGTATATTAAGTTATGGCTTCGTGTTTGCAAACTTATTAACGTACATAAATTTGGTAATTCATAAATACATACGAAGTCAACTGTTATATGAAGTTTTTTAAATTTACAAGAAAACTCAAATTTCTCCAATCTACTAAAATATAAAAATCGTTCTGTCAAATTTGATGGATTAACCACAACTTGCATATTCAATACTTATATTCGTTATTCAGTAATCGATCACTTTTTTGCACAAAAAATGAAAATTATACAACTTACATATTTTATTGAAATCATTAACACGAAAAGATTTTCAGAATATCAAATATATATATATATATATATATATTATATATTTATATTATGTATATATACAAATAGTTTTAGATTAATTATTATTATCCATGCAGATTTCAAGTTACTTAATTGCGTTGGCTTATGCAATACAATTTCAACTTTTGAATTCATAATTTTGATATAATTTTAAAAATTACGATTAACTGCTATTCGATCGGAATATTAAAAAAGTACATATATTCGGTATGTAATTTCTAAAACTATATTGATAAATTAAAAAGTTTGCTATTATTATCCACGACCTTAAAATCGTAAGCAATTCGTGATTATCACGAGTCGAATTCAATATAAAACCCATATATCAGCGTCTTATTCAAAATCGCACAACATTAATATCAGTATATTATACACGCACCCATAGTAGCGTTGGCCGTCATGAGCGAAGGAAAGTCGTTATAGCCAGTCACACACTTGAAAACTAGTAAGACTAGTAACAATATTAACACCGATATCATTTTTCGTCTTCCGTTCGCATCAGTCAAGGTATTTAAACAACCCGAAGTAGGCAGCCAATTCTAACGTCAGCGTACTACCGAATTATTGAGCACCTCATTATTTTAGATGATAATACATATGTACATGCATATATCCGTACTCAAATTGCTACTGTAATTTACTCAAAGAAGTACAAGGGAAGAAAAAAATAAAATCGAGGTTACGAGGTTAGCCGGGAAAAGGTCGTGGATTCTTTCATTAATTGATAACGAAAAACAAGCGATCGAAGCACCTTGATTGTGTCCTTATGTATTTTATATATATTTATATATATTTATATATATTTATGTAAATATCGGTCTGAATTTACAAGCTTCTTTTAACAACGTAGTTCTATTTTACATTTTTTGATAGATGAAATGTATAATCAATGTTTCATCCTCACTTAGTTATGAATGGCTTATCTTGCACAAAGCTTTATGTATATTTTCCTCTGAAATAATGAATACTTTTATGTCTTACTGAAGATTTTAATACGTATAATTAATAGTGATCATGATAACTAAACGATCAATATAATTAAAAAAAATCATAAATTTGTGTTTTTCTTCCAACTCAAATTAATGAATTTCTTTTATATTAATTAATTTATTTATTTAACTATTAAAAATTAGCATATAAATGAATTCATTTAGGAGACGAATTCAATTAGATGACTCTTATTTTCTATCTTTATATTTTTAATAATATTAAATTTATTGCTAATTATAAGGCCAATTTGTAAAATTTTAATAAATACATAATGTATCAACTGAATAAAATATTCATAATAATTGTTTTAATTTTAATACTGATAATCGTTAAAATATTTTTCTTTAATCTCATAATAAAAGTTGCAAAATGTAAGTAATTTTTTTCGTATTGACGTATAATTAAGAATTATAATTTTCATTATATTTTTTTATGAAATAAAGTTACAAAATGACTGATCAATTTTTAAAACATTAATAATTAGCTGCAGAAATTACATTTAAGTTATTCATACAAGCAATCATTTTTTCCTTCTAATTCGGTTTCTTCGTGTAAGCTACTTTTTTAATTACGATCGATTGATTTAACTTTATCTTTTACCTTATTTTCACTAACGAAATACTAACAATCTATAATTATATGGGCGTCTTTTTATGGAATTACAGATCTATTACTACCTTTGTGACTCAAATGAAAAAATTTATATGTTGTGAATTTGTTTTCTATTTAAAAACAATTGTTTTTACAAACACAAAAAAATTATTCATATTTTTGTTTATAGTAAATTTTTTTTATTAATTTAGCAATTTTATAATTAATAGAGATTTTATTTCTAAATAAGTTCTTAAATACAACTACTTCTTTTAGTTTAGAAAAAAATTGGCACGGCTAATTTCTGTTTAAATTTTCATTTTTTGATAAGTTTTTATTAAAAATCCATCGATCAAAACTTGAATTAAAAAATTAGATAAATCAAAATTTACTAAGAATATTTCAGTGACTTCCTCAAGTTTTTTCATAAATTTAGAAATATTTGTCCGACTTTAAAGGCATATACTTTTTTTTATGTTCGATCGAATAAATATGGTGGTGGAAGAGGAAGAAAACTGAAAAGGTTCCTTACTTTTTAAAAATTGTTTGTTAGATTGAATGGGCAGGTGGGGGGGAGGAAGAAAACTTATATTAAACAAATGTTTGTTAGAAGGAATGAGGAGGTGGGGAGGAGGGGAGGGAAAACTTATTATATTTAAAAAATGTTTGTTAGAATGAACGAGGAGGTGAGGAGGAGGAAAAACTGAAAAGGTTCTTTATTTTTTTTTAAATTTTTGTTAAAATGAACAGGGTGGTGGGGGAGGAGGAAAACTGAAAAAATTCTTTATTTTTTTTAATTTTATTATAATGAAGGGGGAGGTGATAGAGGAGGGAAGGGAGAAAACTTATTATATTTAAAAATTATTTGTTAGAAGGAACGGGGTGGTGGGGGAGGAGGGGAGGGAACAAACTTTCTTTATTTAAAAAATGTTTGTTAGAAGGAACGGGGTTGTGGGGGAGGAGGGGAGGGAACAAACTTTTTTTATTTAAAAATTATTTTGTTAGAAGAAACGGGGAGGTCGGGGGGAGGGAGAAAATTATATATTTAAAAAATGTTGTGTTAGAAGGAACGGTGGTAGATGGGGGAGGAGGGGCAGGGTAACTTTATATTAAAAAATGTGTTGGAATGAACGATGAGGTGGCGGAGGGGAGGAGAAGGAAACTTTTTATATTTAAAAAATGTTTGTTAGAAGGAATGGGGTGTGGGGGGGAGGGAGGGAAAAAACTTTTTTTATTTAAAAAATGTTTGTTAGAAGGAATGGGGCGGTGGGGGAGAAGGGAAAAGGTGATTTTTTATTTATTGGAATTTTTTGTTGAAAGGATTAGGAGCGAAGGAAAGGTCATAAATAAAATCAAAAATAATAATTTTTTAAAATTTTTTATTTTTCAACATCATTATAATATCATACGTATAATATATTATGTACACATATTTACAAGAATTTTTTTATTTACAGAGTAATAATTATATATAATATTTTTAATTATTCACATATTATAATAAATTATTTATATTTAATTCTATGTTTTATTAACAGAATAACATATATATATATATATATAAACAAGAAAATGATTTTTATACTTACCTAACTAATTGGAGTTGTTGGAATAGTCGAATGAATTCGTATATCCCGAGTCAGAATTGGAAACCGAGTTGTTCGTGGAGTCGGAATGGTTCGATTGTTCCGAGTCGTAGTCAGATGGCGAGTCTGGCTGATAGGCAGAGTCCGGGTCGACGACATGGTCTGAAGATGAGTTAGAGTCCGGGTTGACGACATGGTCTGAAGATGAGTTAGAGTCCGGGTCGACGACATGGTCTGAAGATGAGTTAGAGTCCGGGTCGACGTCAGCATTCGAAGTGTCGTCCGACGAGTCTTGGACGTCGGTGTCCATGTCGTATATCGACTGGTCTTGCTGGTCCTTTTGATTAATTCTTTGATTTGCTAAAAAATTTCGAAAGTCATTCAAATAAACATTTGCCATTTGGCTTGCGTAACTCTTCGTTGCATAACGATATTAGCATAATGCTGCAAGTAAAAGAGTGCATCTGCTTGCGATTGCGGTCGGTATGCCGATGGATTCTGTCGTCGATTAATCATGTCCGTATAGTTTTGGATTTCTTGGTCGCTGTTGACCAGAGCCATAATTTCCGTGTTTATATTAACTTGTTCGTCTTGGGTTCGGTCAGGAAAAAGTCGGTCTAACATCGAATAAAATTCGATCGACTGCATGGCCATTATTATATCTTCTACAGTCGCCATTTTAAAAAAAATAGCAAATAAACACCTCTTGTCCAAAAAGCGAAACGTCCTCTGCCCACCGGTAGCGCCGAAACAATAATAAACTTCCCGCGCCTTACACGTGATCGACAGGGCCTGTACTCCCCCCTCCTTCTTGGTGGCTCCGCCCCCCACTACCCCCATCCGCCAATCAGCATCCTCTGATGCACAAGCACACGCGTACACAGTTTATGCTCGTGTGTAACATTATACTGTCTGCTATTACTTACGCTACCTTACAAATGTATCAAAGAGACGATAAGGTAAAAAATTTATAACATGTTAATTATAAAAATTTTGAATGTTCATAAAGAAATAGAAATGGTATAAGATTCAAATCGTGCATGAAATGTATGACAGCAATATCGAGATATTCTTCAATTAAATAATATAGAGATGTAAATGCGTAAATCATCAAATTACGAATAAATAAAAGAAAGATTATTATGAAAAACAAAGTATAAGTAAATAAATGTAAAAAAATAGAATTGAATGTATAAATTAATCATGTTAAATGTAATAACAGTGTAAATTATTGTTCTATAAAAATTACACAAATATATTGTTACTTTATTTTTTACTTGTGTGGACATTATTATTTTAACGCACTGGAACTCGAAGGTAAATAATTAAAAAAAAGGATTTTATATGTACAAAGTATATCTAAATATATCAAATTCAAAAAGTTGAATACATATATAGCGTTAAAAAAATAGAATTTAAAATGAACGAATGAACTATGAATGCTAACATTTCCATCAGTGTATGCGATACACGAGAAAAATTGGTGTGAATTTAATAAATTTATTAAATTTTAACAGAATTATCTATTATTTGGATCGAAATAAATCGTATATTCATCTATTATTATTGTATAAACTTTTTAAATCATTAATTATGAATATTTTCTTTTGAAATTTATAACGGAGAATTTTTATGATACTCTGATAATTAAAAAAAAGATATTTGATTACGTATAAATATTTGTTATTCGCAATTTCAATCGTATGATATTACTTTGTCTTACCGTACCAAAGCTGTCATTTTCAAGAAAAGTATAACTGTTTAACTAAGAAACGAAAAAATCAAGATTTATTTACAAATCTGAATTTAAGTAAAACAGATCATTCTACATATTATCAAATATTATCATACTATTGTATATGATTATTATCAAATATACGTATTCGTATTGTATTTCTAAGTTTATAAATACTTACTTATAGTAAAAAGTAATTTCTTTTTTTATATTCAAATTTCTTAATATTATTCTTTATACAAATGAAATTCATTAAACTTTATTCAATAATAAAATACTGATATCATTTCTTTTAGTTTATCTGTTTCAAGTAACCAGTATAAATAATGTAATACTTATCTTTTACTTTAATGTTTATGTATATTCATGGATATATTCAATGAATGTAGGAAAATAATAAAATTTTATTTTGAATTTAATTGTATTATGATTCTAAATTTCAAATGAGTTAGTAATAAAGAAATAATCGTAGTGTATATATTTTTCAAATCTTTCTATTATTTCGTTATCTTGATCATTAAGTTATTTTACCAGCAACGTATGAAATTAATGTCTCCAATTATATATTTTTTTAATACGGGGAACCATTATTAAAGTTTATTTAATTATTATTATTTATATAATGAACTCTATCGTTAAACATTTTCAAATCATGCTGTTATTTTAAGTGCTTTATTGAATATTAAAAGGTAATTATTATTAATAAAGGTAAAATATTTTGTTTATTATTATTTAAGAAATAAAATGATCAGCAAAAATAGAAGACTTTGAGTTATCACTAGCATTTTCTTTTTACAATATAACAAATGAAACATGATTTAATATTTCGAATATTTTTTTATTTTTAATAAAAATCTAAAATATATAGGTAGAATGAAAATATAACCATTATACTTGATATATATATGATTCAATTTATGACTTTTATTTCATTTTTATTAGTTTTTTATAAAAAAAATAATTTGATTTATAAAATTTCGATAAATAATAAAAATGAGAACTAAAAATTTAAATTCTATTTTATCTGCTAACTATTTAACTGCTGTACAAAAATGTGTATTAAATTGTATTAAATTTTGCATTTTTCTCTATGAATATGGCTTAAATATATTTAAAATATTTACAATGCACGAAGAAAAAATGATATTATATAAAAATTAGGGTTTTAATTATGCTTTAAACTATTAAATTAATAAAATTAATTTAAATAAGATATATCTCTAGAAGTATTTGAAATATTTCGCGCGATGTTCTACGCTTGCGCTGTGTTACTAGTCAGTACTCTATTCAAACATTTCTCAAACGTATAGATATAAGAATTTGTATAGAATTCACATGCATGGTATAAAGCGTCCTGGACGTTAGCATGTGTTCATCTTCATTGCCGTGTGGGTTTGCGAGCGGTACGTTATTTTAATTTCATTAATTATATATATGTAGCTATTTCACGCGCGTTTTCATCAGGATACATAAATTTATGTTTCTATTTCTAACCCCACAAAAATACGTGCATTAGAATTTTTTAACAATAGTAAGTTTCTTGGCATTAGCCAGAAAAAAATTAAGAAAACAATTTTCTCTTAGTTGTGATCTACCGATGTACACACCCGTGATACAAGTTCATAAACTCTTGTTAGGGCATTTTAGTGCAGCAGTAGTAGCAGCAAGAATAGGCGATGGGATGAAGATAAGTTCAACATGCCTGAAGATTCGTAGTAGAGAAAAGAGGAAAGTAGAAAAACAATTCGAGGAAGAAAACAATCTCAAAATTACTTCTCTCAGTAAAAATTCCTTCGAGAAAAAGAGATAAAGTATCCGCGATAATTTTTTTTGTCTCTCTGTTTCTAAGTGTTGCACATCATCTATACGCATATACACTCAACATACGTACTCGTTTATCTTTTATTCTACAAGAAAGAGAAAGAGGGAATAGTGCGCGCCGCGCCCCTCATTTACAGTAGACTTCGAACGCGCGTTTTTTCTTATTTTTCATTAAATTTGTAGATAGAATACATAATGATGGAGCTCGAAGAACCTCTGTTACAAGGAATTCTTTTACTTCCACCACAAGGGATGTTAGGACAGCTCAAGGTTTGTAATGCGATAAATTTAGATTGTTACCATGTTTTATCGTCTTTTTCATCCGGTTGTTTTGTTTAATTAGCGACAGGAAATTTCTCCGCAATATTTCCTATTTTTTCATTTGAACGATGTGTCAGAATTTTTTTAACTCTTGGCATTGCTTTTGCTATACAAGTCTAACCGTTATTTAATCCTAACCTAAAAATAAACTTTTTATTATATTTTTATTTGAATTTTGCATACATTATTTTGATTATCAATTTTGATTAAGCTTTCCAGAATTACAAATTAGATTTTTGAAAGATATATATTTTTTTTATTTTATTCATATTATATTCTTGCAATTATTAGTATATTAAATAAAAATATAAATTTTGAATTTTTAAAAAATATGTAAATATAGTAATTACAAATCTTAATTATTAATTTATAAAAGAAAACATTTAATGTAATAATTTTATTATTTTATTATAATTTAGATCTATTAGAACAATTAAATTAATTACTTGCAACTTTTCATTTTAATTTCATTTAAATTAAATATTTTATTTTTCCATAAATTTTCTTTTTTCTGTTTGTATACTTTATTTATATAATATATTGTTTATACTTTTAATTTTATATTAAATTTAAAAATCATTATCACACTCTGTGTTTGCATTTATTAAATTAATTATTTGTGGTATAAATAAAAAAATTTAATTTTAATAAAATTATTCAAATATAAACTTAGATGGATCCATGATATATTTCACATGTTTTTTTTCATGAATAATTGATTTAAATTTATATTGTATTATTGTACTCTTTTTATTAATTAAAATTTCATTTTAATTATTTTAAATCAAATTTTATTTGTATTAAATTATTTTTGGCGATTAAGTTTCCAAATTATTCTTTAAATATAAAATGATTCTTTGATAATAAATAAATAAAATAGCCATGCATATGCTTGTGTCTGTGTGTGTATATTCTATTTTATGTTTTTTAATGTAATTATTTAATTTTTCTTATTATTTTGTCTTTTACATGAATTTTTAGAAAACATGGCATAAAAAATTTTGCCAAATTTTTAAAGCTAGTAAGTATGGCATTCAGCGACTAGAAATTTATGACAATCAGGAAGAAGCTTCAACTCAACAGAATACGCAGCGTATTATTACCTTAGAAGCTTGTGTAAAAATTGCACCAAGTAATCAACTTCATGTTTTTACTGTTAGTAATTTAACATATTTATCTTGATAAACCTAATTAATATTATAATCAGAAAAATATTATCTTTAAAAATATTTAATTTTTACAATTATATTTGTAATGTTTATTTATTATAACTTATTATTCTTATTTATTATTTATTATTATTAAATATATAAATACTTGTAAATTTAATAATAATAATAATAATAAATTATTAATGTTTATTATTTTCATGTTTCTAATTAATACTGATTATGAGTATTAAAAGTTTTGTATTTAATATATATATATATGTAACGGTATTAATAATAAAAATTTTACAGTTAGTTACAAAAACTGGAGTTCATCACTTTGGTTGCTGTTCTGAAGTTGAAATGGGCAATTGGATAAGTGCATTTCAATCTGTTGCATTCAAAGATGATGCATCAAACATAACTGTAGAAGAAGATAATGATTTGTACTGTACAAGTGGAGAAGGTGTCTTCTCTGTTAAAATAGCAGAAACAGATGCTTCAAAAAAATGTGGTCTAGAACTTTGTAAAAATTATACATTAATAGTAGGTGCAACCGAAATGAAATTAATGGATGGTAATAGAATGATGTACACTTGGCCTTATCAGTATATTAGAAAATATGGCTATAGAGATGGAAAATTTACTTTTGAAGCGGGAAGAAGATGTGGTTCTGGAGAAGGAGCATTTTGTTTAGAACACAAAAATCAATTGGAAATTTTCAGGTGTTTTGTCTCAAATAAAAAGAAAATGAAGCAAATGCTTAATGGTGATCATAGCCCAACTGTAGAATGTAATGATGCTCAGTTTCATGCTGCCTTATCGATGGAAGCAGGATCTCGATCACCTTTACCACCTTCAATGAACAACTCAAAAAATTTAATGGACTTAGACATTCCATCTTTTTCCCAAAATTCACAGAAGCCTTTGCTTGCTCCAATTTCTCCTACAGAATCTATTAAACCTCCATTACCAGCTAAGCCAAAGCCTATAAAACCTCCAAGGAAACCTGTGTTTACATCTAAGCTAGAAAAAAAGTCATTTGATTGTGAAATTTCAGATTTATCAACTTGTGGTAAATACCGAAAATTAAATTCAACATCACCTGAATCTTCTCAAAAAAATATTGTGGTTACAGATGATGAAAAACATTCCTATGATTTAGTTGAAGTAAGGAGTGATGCATGGAAGACTCATGGAATAGATAATGTACCTCATACAGAAAGGTTAAAACAAACAAGCCAAATTAAAAATGAAAAAGATAACTTGGAAGATCCCCATTATGAAACAATGTCTTTTCCATTATCTTCTCAAAATTCCACAAAAAGTAATTCTTCATCAATTATACACAATATTCCCAGTCCGAATGATCCTCCAGATTATGATAGATTGCAACATTTTGGATCGATTTACAAAAGTAAAAAAAAACCAGGATATAGAACACCAAATTGTTCTACCATACCTCAAATTTCACTGGATTCAAATCTAAGTTGCAATAATTATGATGTTGTTGAAGATATGAATGCAGTTAGATTGACAGATGATAGTCATCATGGCTATGGTATAATTAGAAAGAAAAATAATTCTACCACCACATCTAATAATATGATGGAGCCAAAACACAAAATTGTTAACGACAGTGAATATGCCATTGTATCAAAACCCAAACGAGTTTAAGCTTTTATTAAATCAAGTGGCTTTAAATTACTTATAATCAATATGATAATTTGTAGATCTTAATGCTTTTTAAATAACAAGTTTTTTGTATCATAGAATAACAAACAGTCCAAAGTGTCATGATATTACGTGTCATATTGAATTGTTTATATGTTTAATTTTTCCTTTTAATGTATAGAAACTTTTACCACCTAAATTAAAAATTACAATATTTAAAAAGTGATTTATGATCCAAGTAATATTTAAATTTTTTACAATTTTATTTTTACATATTTTTTAAATATTTTTATTTAATATTATATAAATATTCAAAAAACATTTATGAATATTGAAAATAAAATATATCAAATTGATTTTAAGAAATTTGAAACCTTTATCTTATATTAAAGAAAATATATTTAAAGTAGTGTTTAATATCTGATGTGATTCTCATGTTTGTTTATGCGATATTGAACTTGCTCCTTGTTCAAATCTGACCAAGTCTTGTACATTTATTGACTGATCGAAACTATGATCTAGTATCTTATTGTTATATCGTAATTATTATAAGTAATAGGATAAAAAACCTTGAACCAAATTTTTTCTTAATTTTTATCAGATTTTACAACTCTCAGAGTAAAACCAGTGTACTTACTATGACTGTCAAATAATTATACTTGTTGTTATTGTTACATTGAATTAACTTCTGATAAAACATCAGAATAGGTTTATATTTTTTAAATATTTTATATATATATATATTGAATTCACTTTCATACTTAAAAGTGTAGGTTATGAGATACCTAAAATGTTTAATCGTGATATGTCTCTAAAGTAACCAAAGAAAGATGTATGAGACTATGAGCACAAACGAAAAATTTTTACAACTTACGATTTGCCATAAAAAAATCAAAAGTAGAGAATTCAAAATTTTTTGAGTCAATGATTGATGTTGATAGTCTCTTATGTGCCTTGTTGTATTATAAGGAAGGACAATTTTTGGAAAACCAATATTTTTAACTTAATAAGAATTTGTTAGCTTTAACTTTTATTAAATTTAATTGATTACATTTGGTTTAGTTTATTTTTTTTTTAAATTTGTAAGATCATAATTAAATTTATTGTTTAGATAATTATTTTATAAATTAAAAAATTGATACATAATTTGCAAAAATTTGACTTTTAATTAAAATTTGTTTATGATTTTTTACTTAGCTTTTGTAAATTAAATTTTATTTTATCATGATCTGTGTATGTTATTAAATCTCGAATTATTTTGTTTTTTATTAATAAGTAAATGAAATTCAAGAAAAATGTTTTGTTCTATATTAACACTTTATTATGAATTTTTATATTTTATTTTAATTTTAAGATGTGAAAATTCTCTGTATTAACTTTGTTGATCTTATTAAAGATTCTAGTATATATGATCTTATAAAGTATCTGAGATGACATTATAATAAATTATTTTCAAATATAATAAAAATTGTCTGTATATATACAGACAATTTTTATTAATTACATTAATCAAATTATTACTAAGCTTATTGAAACTATCAAAATGTTTTATAAAAAAAATTTATTTTGTTTATATATCAAAAAAAAATCACATTGAATTTATAATAAATTTTTCTACATTGATTTATAATTATTTATTTTAATTCTTTGAGCATTCCATTTTTTCATGTTCCTGATTTAAATACTTTTTATTTTCTTTATGTTCTATTTCATCTTTTACTTTTGGTGTAACAAATTCATCAACAACAGCTTCAAAATAACCATCTGTATCATTTCTTATTCTTCTAACATTTTCACCTTTTTTCTTCAAAATATGTTCAATATTTCTACCATCTTTATTATCTGTGAACCACCCTAAATTATCTGCAATTAAATGGTTATTTTTACATCCCTCACATCGAACTATCACAACTCCATTCTCATATGCATGTTTCGATATAATTTTATTATTTTTTGTATTACATTTCTTACAAAGAAATGAGAGGTACATCTTTGGTTTAATATGAGCTAATTCTTGTTTTTTCGTTTCCTTACTTAGATCATTATCCTGTGTTATTTTATCCTTTGTTTCTAATAATATTCTTCTTGATAAAGAAAAGTTACTATGTTGTATATGGAAAATTTGATTGTATAAATATTGCTTATTTGTAAAGTTATATTGTATATGTTTTATAATTCTAACTCTAGAATTTAGAATTTGTCGAAACAAAAACATAACTCATTAATTTCTTTTGTCAATATTTTTAAAAACCAATTTAAATCAGATGTTTATTTTTTTGTATATTATTATCTAACCTAAAACTGGAATAAATTTTATTGTATCTAAATACGGATAACATAATAAAAATATTCACTTTTTCCCTTAACATAACAAATTATTTGTTAAATATAATAGTTTTAAATTAATTTATTAAGATATAAATGTATTTACTGGATAGAATGATCATCTTGAAAATTTGTATTTCGGTAACTCGATACAAACACGAGACATTACGTTCCACTATTAAAATAAAAAAAGTAATCAGTAAATAAATACAATACGTAAATTTATGTTTTTAAATATAAATTCATGAAATATATTAAACCTTATTGTAATTAACGAAATGGTGTGGTTTTTAATAGCTATTATTAACTTAAATATTTCTGTTTTGTATAATTAAATAAATTTTACGGATAGATTGATAAAACTATATTGCTATTTTTTCTGTTTTGACTACTTAATCATAAAAGAGTTCTATTTTTTTTATCACACCTAATAAAAAATAATAGTATTATTGTTATTACTTTCCATTTATTGTTTTAAAATTTATATTTAAAAACATGTAAACTTTTATTATATGCATAACATAAATACTCATTGAAAAATCATTAAAAAGAAATTAATAAGAATTTTTTTTAAAGCTTAAATTTTAATATGCTATAAAATTAAAAAAAAAATTTATTAATTACAGTATTGTAACATTCCTTTAATAAAACGTTATAAATTTTATTATTAATTATAATAAAATAGCAGAGACCGTTAAAATATTATGATACAAATTAATATAAATTATTTGAGGTGTACAAATCTTACAAGTGAATAAAAGAATTTAAGAGAAAACATTAATTTTTTAAAAATTCATAAAATTTTTTTGATAAAAATGAAAATATGAGTTTATAATTAAACGTATAATTTTGAAGAATATTTTTATTGTACTAGTTCAAGAATAACAAACCGATAAAAGAGATTGAACACATTGAACATCTATTTGATTGTTCAGAATATTTGAAATAATTTATAAAATGATTTTTTATTTGGAAAACGTATATTCCAGTTAATTTAAAAAATTTCTTAAATTTTATCGATTCTATTTAAACTGTAGTTTGTGATATTGTCTAAGCAAGATACCACAACTTTAAAAGATAGATATTAAAGATAAGAAATGAAAGATTCAAATTTTACGAAAAATAAAATAAAAATATTTTGTACAAATATTTAAGTCTTTTTAATAAACAAAAGTATGGATCTCCTTTTGTGACTAAAACTAGAAAAAACCAGAAACGGTTTCAGTTGCTAATCTTATAAAACTAAAAAAACTATTAAGCCGAAATTCGACTATCAACATACATTTGTTAATTTTCAAAAACAAAATGAAAGTTGAACAAATTTGTTAAATTTATATATGCATACGCTCAAGTAAATTAGCACACCGGTAAAATAAAAAAAATGATTAAATTACATAAAATAAAAAATGAACATTCTTATCTTTGAAATTTTATGATACATCTACACATGTACTTTGTATTAAGATAAACTATGTAAAAAATGGTTTTTTATACTATTTTATATTAAAAATGAATTATATTAATCATATTAAATCAACAATTTTTGTGCTATTTTGAATAAAACTGATGAATAATTTTATAATATTTTAACTTTTATATGCGTAAAAGTATCATATTTTAATATATTTTTTATTGGTAGAATTGTAGTTTTTATCCAATTTTTAAATTCAACTTTTAATGAAAGAACATTAGATATGGTTAAGATGCAAATTTAAAAAAAAATTTTTCACTTATTTTGCAAAATGTTATTAGATATTAATGTATGTAGCACAAAAATGACTATTCTTTTCATAATTTACATAAATTAATGCAGTTTTGGAAGGTGCAATACAAGATATACTGTTTTATTTTTGTTGAGGTTGCCCAGTTTCATTATATTTCTAACATAATAGCACAATAAAAAGTAAAACAAATTCAGTAGATTATTAATAGTTATTTATATTTAATAATAAATATGATTTGAATTACTTATCTATAGTAAAACAGAATTTCTGCATAACATTTGATTTCAGCAGTCAAAAATGCTTGTTCTGCATGTGTGTGCGCGCGCGCACACGTGCACATGCATATCGATCTTTAGAAAAAGCAACAACTTCAGCAAGTATAAATGAGACTTAAAGTGGGGGAGGCGGTACAATAATGTAAGTGCGCGCGTCGACGATTCAACGCCATCTTGGCAACCACATGACCTCGTTACCGTGTCCCGTGACCAGCTCACGTGAATTTTGACAAAATTCAAACGCTTTTTTCCCCAATACATGGAAATGGATATCTTGGAACAACATCTCGAGCAACAAGATGTGAGGTAAACATAGTATTGCTAGTCAGCATCAATTTTTACATTTATAACCACCTTAACCAAGTTCTTCGGAGCTCTTAGGCTCTTCAAGGTCACTTTATAAACGCGCCTATAAGCCAGTGCGCATTTTCCTCTGTTTTTCGTATCTTTCTGTCCCTCTTTCTCGTTCTCTCTTCTTGTTCTCTCTTTTTACTCACTTACACACTCCCAATTTTTTTTATCAATACATATATTTTTAAATTATTTTATCTATGCTTAAATTTGTTTGAAATCTTATATTTTCATATAATATTTAATATTTTATATATTTTATTTAATATTGATAGTGTTACAACGAAGGAAGAGCACAATCCTAGCATCGTCATCGAGGAAGCGAGATCGTTTGACTGTGACGGTGAGTTTGTAAAGTATTTATGTTAATTTTTTGTACATAATTTAAAATTTTTTAAAAGAAAAGTTTAATATAGAGGTTTATATTATAATAATAGAAATAAAATTTTTTTATTTAATAAATTTGAAATAATGCATCTATTATCATAATAATTTTAACATTTATAATACAAAATTTGCAATATTTAGATTGTTTTTATTTAATAAAACAATTATTATAAAAACTGAATTGTATACAAATTTTAAATAATGATCTTATTATTTTAAACAATTTATAATTATATAAATTTTTACTAATTTAATACTTTCTTCTTTTTATTGTTCCTATTGTTTTTTATTATGATAAGATTATAAAAATATTTTTATCTTCTCTTTCAAATGATATTTGTGATATAAGTAAAGATAACTAAATTGAAAAAGATAATAAATTAATTTTCTCAATATTATCTAAATTATAAAAGTAAATAGAATTTAATTCTTGTGATGATTTTTTTATTCTAATGCAATTGTAGCTGAAAATGTTTATTGAAAAGTTATATGATATATCTAACTGCAATAAAATTTAATGATTAATACTTTTCAGATGAAATGTAAAATTAATAAATTAAAAGTAATTTATAAATATATTTAAAGTCGTTTAGTCTATTAAAAAAATAACTTAGTTATTGATAAAAATTATATATATATATATATATATATAATATTATTACAATAAAAGAATTGTGAACTTTAATTGAATTTTCAAGTCATTGTATATAATAATTAATCTTTCAGGTGAACCAGTGGGAGAAGATGGTTTAAGATATCAAGAAACCCTTGCATATAGAGTTGTTCAAGTTAATGGAACATCGAATAGCGAAATTGAATTACCTGTGACACAGGCACCACTACAAGTACTGACGTCACCAATAAATGGACAATTCTATGTTATTGGAAGTGCAAATGATGTTTTCACCACTGCCCAAACATCTAGATCTGTTATTGCACCAAGAGCAACAGCTACTTTACAAATAGAAACACCTCGAACATCTTCAACAGGTTTAAAAAAGGTACATAATAAAATAATCTCTCACATTGGTGAAATATATCGATCAATACTATTCAAAACCTAATAAGTTAAGTTGACTTAATGCATAATAATTTTCAGAGAGATGATAGGCGAAGAGCTACACATAATGAAGTGGAACGTAGAAGGCGAGATAAAATAAATAATTGGATTGCAAAACTTGGAAAAATTATTCCAGAATGTAGTTCAACAACAAATGGTAGTGGAAGTAGTGGAGAAAGTGGTGGTAAAGCAAATTATGAAACTCAGGTTTGTACAAATATTTTAATATAAAAAGTTCTTTTATTATAATTTTATATAAAGATGGAGAATGCTCATTGAAGCAAATATTTTAGAAAATATTTAATTTATTTAATTATAGTTGTTGTACTGACTATTTTTAAATTGAACAAGTAAGGGTTTAAATAGTCGTGTTTTTTATTCTTATATATGTTTAAAAAATATAGAAATATTAAACAATATTACATATCAATTAAAAAGTATAAATTTAGATTTAGTATTTAATTTTAGTATAAAAGAACATCATTATATATTTATTTATTTTTATAAATAAAATAACTAGTTTATATTTTATATTTACAACTTTACCAATGTAAAGTTATTTTAAAATTTTTGTTTGGATAATTTAAAATAAATATTTTTTAATTCATTAATAAAATGTTTTGTAAATGTTTTGAAAATCTTTTGTATAGAATCTTGTGCCAAATATTAAACAATTAAAATTTTATTTTAAGCATTGAATAGTTAAAAATAAAAAATATTGCATATAACATTTAACTGTTATTATGTGTAACATAAATTTCTCTATATTTTTTAATTTAAATAATTTTTAATATGTTTATAATACAAGATTTTATTTATAGAGTAAAGGAGGTATCTTAGCCAAAGCTTGTGAATATATCGCAGAACTGAGAGCTGCTAATCAGTCTATGGGTCAATGTTTGCGAGACAACGAGAAACTTCGACAAGAAGTTACAGCACTGAAGCAAGTTGTAGCCCAACTTAGACGAGAAAATCTTCACTTAAAATCACAGCTACCAGCATCTCAAGAATCTACAGATGTACACATACTTCCTTAATTAACTAACCTGTAATAATTAATTTTTCTGTATATAAAAATGCTTAGGGCATTCTATTCTTTTGTTCTCAGAATGATAAGACTTGTTTGCAAAAATAAAATACGAAATATGTTGTCTGCTTTAAATTCACACGAATAACTTAAAGTTATATTATGTGCAAAATTTTTTAGAAAAGTTCTATTTTTAAATGAAGGAAAAGTTGCCTTAAAGTTTTAAGTGTATTTATTAAAAATGAATCTGAAATGAAATGTTATTTTTATTAATACAAAATGAAAATATAATTTCATTTGAAAAGGATTTTAATATTTTTATAAAATACGTTTTTATTAGTTCCTGTTTTACATTAGTTTATATTAAATGATAAATATTATTAGCTATTTTAGATTCGAAAGTAGAAATTCTATTGTGGCAAAATAATAAAAATTTAAATTATTAATTCTATAAAAGTAGTTAAATACAAAATAAGTGTTTAATAATTTGCTGTGAAAATTTTATGGCAAAATATTTCTTCACTAGAGAACTTTAAATGTGCAATCATAAAAAAGTATCGTGTACAGAGACAACAAATGTAACGTACTTGATGTTTTGTACAACAGAGAATTAATTAAAAATTTTTTATTTTTAATACTGTTATTTTACTAGATAAAATATATTTAGTAAAGCTCAGACAAATTGTAAAGTAGAAAAATTAGGTGGTTCATTTGTCAAACAAATTATGAACTAAATAGTTCTAATAAATGAGCAAGATATTATATTGTTAGTATGAATGTTTGTATGAGTATGATGTAACAGAGTGTAAATACATATATACTTGTATATATGTGAATATCAAATAAATTTCCTAAATTCAGCTTTGAATTGTTAAATCTTAATGCTATATTATGTCTTTTAGATGAAACGTTTGAAATGTTATAAGACAGTATAGTGATGTAAAATATCAATTTTGAATTGCAATATTTCCGTATTTTTGCCAGCACAAAAGCCTTCAAATCATCGAAACACTTGTTGCTAATAAGCCAAGTATTATATGCATAAGTCTTGTTGTTAGCTCAATAACAAAGCTATTCTAAGTTCTTAGTTAAGATGATAGAAGTTCCACAGAGTTGGCATTTTAATTGTCTTTTACATTTCACAAATATACAATTGAATTATACAATAGCATGTTCATAAGCTCCTTTTACTTTATTTTTAATGTGCGATATGAATCAGATATAGAATGCATGCAGAAATTGAGTTGTAATTGATATTGTAATATATCGTTAATGTATATATCACGGGGTTATTGTTATATATTATTATTAAAATTAAATTTAAAAACAGTCGATGAATTATTTCTTTGTGAAACAATAATTTGTTTGTAAACAAATTATTATTTTTAAACTAATTGGGATTGAATATTTATTTTACTAAATAGAAAACTGTACAGTTGAAAAAATAAATTTTTTTAGAAAGTAAAACATGTTTTTGAATTAAATAAAAAAAGTTTTTATGTAATATACTAGTTTAATTAAGTAAAGAATAGTTTAATAATATATTAAATTCGAAAATAAATAAAAAACAATTGCATGATTTTATGTTCAATTTTTTTAATTTTTTATATTTATTTTAAAATAAAGAAATGAGAAGGAAGAAGAATATTTGTTCTTGTGCATAGTTTATTTATTTTTTTTTTTACATATCATACAATGGAAATGATATTGAAGTTGCTGGACCTGCAATGAGTTTTAATTTTTATATTAACTCTTCTCATTTTTCTCAATTGATACCCAGCACCTTGACTTTTTATTTTTTTTTGTCCTACCATCTTAAAATTGTCGTCTATATTAACATTGTATAACATTATTTAACGCCTATGTATACTTTCTGTTACGTTTACATAACATAATATATATGATACAATAGATAATAATACTCCACGACTCAATACAGATTGATCTCTCGAATATTTTCCTGCGTAAAAAAGCTATCGGAAGTCTTTTCAACGTGCACAGATTTGACACCGAGGCCTTAAGTTCAATTTTTTTTCGTTTTTTTATTACGTAGGGTGTCGTATCGGATGGACCGAGAGCTTTTAATTATAACATAAAATATTTATGTATTGTACAATGATTATAAGGTTTTTCTTGATCGTTGCCTTAATTATATATATATATATTTTACTTCTTGTTGTAATTTGTGCATAGTTCAAAATAAAATCGACTTCTAGGTGGTAACATTAGTCGATGATAATGCACAAAATTATAGTGACGAAAAACAATTTTTCACAATATTCGCATTGATTTCTTCGTTTATGGTAGGGAAGAAAGCATTTTTTATTTTATTACTTTTTAGTTTTCAAAACTGAAAAGAATTGTGAATTAATATCAATCTAGGACTTTTATATTCATTGTTCAAAAATAGTCCCTAGGAACAAACTCTTCAATTTAATGAGTTATCCCTCTTTTTTAACTTTAATAGTATTAATACTTTAAAGAGTAAGCAAAATCTATTGATTATAAATTATCCAACTACTTGAAAAAAATTGATATTAAGTAATACATGACTATATTTTTAATGGACAAAAAGATTTTGTTCCTAGAAAATAATTTATTTTTAAATGTTATTTCATGGAGATCGCACTTTAATTGAGATTTTATCCACGATCATAATTAAAATATAGGAATTATAGCTTACTATTATTAAAAACAAATATTTTTTGTTGTTTCCTTTTGAAAAGGTGACGTTTAGGGGTGTCCCATATATTTTAATTGCTTTTATTGTCTTAAACGGAGTATATATATTTTTTGAGAAAAAGTATGGGCGTTTTAAATTCATTTTGTTTCCTTTACTAACACATTTTATTGGAGGAAAACTTAAATTATATAAACGATGAATAATATGACAATTATACCTATATACAACGATCAAATGATATAATTTACTTTCTGGCGACTTTTTACTTATTTTTGTTCAACAAAAACTTTAAAAATTGAAAGAATGCATTAGACCAAAGAGTCGAGAACGGTCCTATTAAAAAAAAAATTAATCATATGCAATTATATGTTTATTTATTTATATATAATTATATATTTATTTAATAACTTGTATAGATTTGTCATTAAAATTTCATTTAAAAATTTAATTATTTTTTTCTTAAATTTGAAGAAATTATTGGATAAAACGATCTTTAGTACATAATTTATATACAGTTATACATACAAAATTAAACCTAGAATTACATACAATTTTTTTTTTTAATACCGAGCCACAGTAATCACGTTATAATTTCCATAGAGATTCTACATTGACATTTTTTCTTATTATGCAGAGTGGGAGAAAGCATAAAGGTAAAAATACAATCTAAGAGACTCTACTAAAAAGCAACGAGATCAATCGATATTTATTCACTTTTACTTGTATTATCGGTCCTAAAACTTCATTTTACGATTTCATTTTTATTTTTTGCGTACACAAAAGAAAGTAATCACACGTGAGAGCATACGACTAATTGCAAATATCCCGTCTACTATAAAAGGAGGATAGATGTGAGATGAAATAAAATTAATTACAATTCCAAACTGTATAAGATTCTTTAAAAATAACTTGGGCATTATTTTTTTAGCGTTTTCAGTTTCGTTTTCAAGGTGCATAATTCGTTATATCAATATTTAAAATATTTTCCTTTTTACACATATTTTATTTATACTAAAAATTAAATAATATAAGTAGTTTCAAAATCCTTTTATTAAGGAACTTTTAACTGGCATAATTTTTATTTATGCAAAAAATATATACTCATATTAGATAATTTTATTAAATATTTTCTATGTTTGAAGATTTCTTTATTTAATAATTACTTATTAAATAAGAACTCAAAAATACATTCTTGAAACCCTCTTGAAATTGAAACTGATATATCTACTTAATATCTAATTAATAATTATTGTGTATATCATATTTAGAAAATTCCATTGAAGACAAAATGTGTAAAATCTTGGTTTTTCAAATCTTAAATTATATCCAATAACTATTCTCGAAAAGAACGAGCAATGCTTATTATTAAATATATCAAAATGAAAATATATTAAATTTTTAATGTTTTACGAGAAAAATAAATTTTGCATATTAAAATACTTAAATACAATTTCTAAATTCTCGCATTATCTCACAAAAAAATAACAATCGACGAATTGCGATTTATTTTAAATAAAAAATGATTTAAAACGTACAATCTATGACGAATCACTCGATTACAATAAACTATTCGGATTTGCGTTCAATAAAATTTTCTAAGTTAGGACGCTTGTGACATTCGGATAGGCTATGGAATGTTTAGATAGCACTCTCCGTATATGAGCGTGTTTTTTTTAAATAGAAAAATTAATAATTCTATTTTGGTCTAATTGAAAAAAACAGCCTTCAGCCAGCAAACATGACCGCTCTCTTCTGTCTCTCAGTATTAACGTTTTCTTAGTACTTTCTGAAATGATTTTAAATTATTTTTGTAACTTGATTTTTTATATAATTGGAACAACCCCAAACGACTGCAACTGGAATAATTTCCCTATTCGGCATTTTTTCACATTGGAATTCCAGGCAGTACAATAACAATAATTTCACATATATTGCGAAAAATTAATCTTCTAAATTTCTAAACGCCTGTTGAATATCTTCATGCAACTGATCAAAGTCAGATCTGATCTTCGCTTCGCCGTCTTTAACAGGATCCTAAAAATTTATATTATTACTTGAAAATTGGTCTCTTTCACTATTATATTTTATAGATTTAAAATGTATGTATTACACATATTCACGTGCATACACAAGTATACCATAGTGATTCAGAACTAAAAAAAGTTTACAAGATTATATGATCAATTTAAAAGATACTAATATAATTTAGGTTATTAAAGGGTCATACCACTGTAGAATTTTAAAAAGAATAGTTCTTTTTTCATATAATGATGATTTAATATCTTAAAAGTTAGTGCCAATTTGTTTTACAATAATAAATATTCTTTCGGAGTTGAGATTTTAAAAATTACACGATGCGCGTTACTTAGTGCATCGTTAAATAGATATAAAAATATTTTTTTTTATTAAATTATATAAACAAATTATATACACTGCTAATGTTTATTCTAATAAAAATCATACTTAAGTTAACTAAGACAGTTAACTTGTGCTTTTCACTAGAAATATGATTTTTTTTTAAAATTTCAAAACGAATCGATGATATATATATAATAAATAATTTCCAGTCTGCATAATAATATAAAATTTCCATCATTGAAAATGCGCAACATAAAGAATGTACATATAGCAGTGAATCCTAGTATATGCGGTAAAAAGTTGTAACTAATAATTAGTTTAAACAAATAGTACTCGAGCGTTTTTTAAGTGGGTCAACAATACTCGATACATTTAGTAATTTTTCATTTTTTATTATCAATAATTGATTTTGATTTTTTATTTAGTATGAAAATCATAGAATATAATATTTGGTATAGTAAAATATATAGTATGAAAATCAAAGAGCTACTGGACATTGTTATTTTATTAAAATGTTGCAATTATCGTACACAATGGATTACAAGTAAAAGTGGCAGAGAACTTGTTTAACGCGTTTTTCTCAAAATTGTATATTTCAAATTGGGTGAAAAAACTGTTTTTATTATTCAAAACCTAATCATACAGAGAAAATCACTAAATTTTTCATTCGAAAATTCTAAAAATTTCCTACGATTTTCTTCAGACAAATATGCATCTGTATTAAAATTTAAAAAAAGATAATTTTCTTCACCGCAATTTAAAAAAAAAAATTTTCGGAAAACATTTATCTATAAAATTTATAATATGTACTATATGATACATATATTTATGTTTTAATAAACAGTTTTTTGCTTAAAAAAAATTATAGTATCTGATCCCGTTTTCGAGAGTCTTCAGTGGCTTAACCCCTTAAGAACTTTCTTATAGATATAAAATATCAATGAAGTTCAGTGTTTATTATTTTAGTATTCATTCTGAGGTAATAGATTATATTTATACATTGTAAATAATTCGAAATATATAAATTGATAGATTTAAAACCTTTATTCAATTATTAAAGATTGTCAATCCATTATTTTATTACATAATATAATTCTTGAGAATTATATATATATGAGATAAATGTAAATTTTTAATGCAATATAAAAGAATATGAAAGATAATTTTCATTTCAGAAATCAGAAACTTTTGTAATAATGTGTATTTAATATTTTTCAAAATATTTTCATTAATTGCCTTTTTAAATATAAATTAATAAATTACATAAAAATAATTGGCTTGAACTTTACTTATATTATATTAATATTTAAATAATATTAATATTAAAAATGATGCATTCGAAAAAATTATTTTTAACGTAATAAAACTATATAATTTAATTTATAAATAAGTATATCAACTTTTTATTTATTCATAATATTATCGATATAAAATTTAGAAGTTATTTATAGGATAAATTAATAAGTTAATTACGGTATATTGCTACATTCAAAACTATACTTTCAAAAAAAAACTTTAAAATAGAATTTGGATTACCTTGAATTTCATGGAACTAAGTTGATATAGTATATTTCCCATACTGTCTCGGATGACGTTCCATGTGATTTTGTTGTCAGACTGTGCTGTTGACTCCACAGCATGCCTGGCCATGTCATAAAATGCAATCATGTTCCTTAACATACCGACTGTCTTATAAAATGGACAAAAGCGATCGTATGGCGAGTAACTGTAATACAAATTTTAAAAAATTTAAAAAAAATAAGATATAAAACTATTCTAATTTTTTAACATTTTTTTCAATTAAACAACAATACAAGTAATATAAGATGAC
This sequence comes from Platyscapa corneri, assembly GCA_018907185.1. Classification (NCBI taxonomy): domain Eukaryota; kingdom Metazoa; phylum Arthropoda; class Insecta; order Hymenoptera; family Agaonidae; genus Platyscapa; species Platyscapa corneri. The sequence goes on along the minus strand of JACCHW010000024.1, from coordinate 4,528,302 downwards.
GTTATCATAGTAAAAATGTGCGATGTAAGCTAAATATTTACCTGTTTTGTTGTAGAAAGTCATCTTTGAGAAGTTTCGCAACTTCAAGAGTAATTTTATCAGTTTCAGCAAGAGAAGCTTTACCGACAAGTTGCACAATTTCTGATAAATCTTCTTCTTCTTGAAGGATTTCCTTGACTTTAGTACGAAGGGGCACAAATTCCTGGAAGTTTTTGTCATAAAAGTCATCTAATGCGCGTAAATATTTACTGTAAGAAATGAGCCAATTAATGGACGGGAAATGCTTTCTCTGAGCAAGTTTTTTATCGAGACCCCAAAAGACCTGAAAAGAAAAATTATGTTTAATTTTATTTGAGTTATAGAAAATAAAATATTTTTTTTATTTACCTGTACAATACCAAGGGTTGCACTAGTAACGGGATCAGAAAAGTCACCACCAGGAGGTGATACAGCACCTACAATACTAACTGAACCCTCTCGGTCAGGATTACCAAGACACTTTACTCTAAAATATTAGATTTAGAATTAAAATCTGGAATAAATGTAGTTTATATGTAATTAAATATTTTTTATTTGTTATAATATTTACCTTCCAGCTCTTTCATAGAAACTAGCCAGACGAGCACCAAGATATGCAGGATAACCAGAATCAGCAGGCATTTCAGCTAAACGACCTGAAATTTCTCGAAGTGCCTCAGCCCACCGAGAAGTTGAATCAGCCATCATAGACACATTGTAGCCCATGTCTCTGAAGTACTCAGATAGAGTAATACCTAAAAGTAATTGTGCTTATAATTTTATAAATCTTTTAAATAATATTTTACAAAATTCAACAAATTCATTATTATTAATCAAAGGGAAATAAGAAAGTTTCGATGTTTAATATAAAATTAAAAAGTTTATGATTTATGTGATAATTGATTTTTTAATTAAAATTGAATAATAACTTTAACATTTTTTAATAATATTAAGTATTATTACTAATAGTAATCCTATGATAGGATAAAGATTTACCAACCTTAATAGATGTATTTATAGAATAAAGACAATTATTTCAATATACATATTTTTGTGAATTCAAAGTACTAACCAGTATAAATAGAAGCTTCTCGAGCAGCTACAGGCATGTTAGAGGTATTGGCGACTAGTGCAGTACGTTTCATGATGGACTCAGTAGTTCCATCAATTTCAACAGTAAGTTCTGGGAAATCTCTTAGTACTTCAGACATTTCATTACCACGCTCTCCGCAACCAACGTACACAATAACATCAGAATTAGAATACTTAGAAAGAGCCTGCGAAATTACAGTTTTTCCACAACCAAAAGCACCAGGTATTGCAGTGGTACCTCCTTGTACACATCTATTGCATTGCAATTGCAAATACATAATTATATTTATGAATAAATTTAAAAAACTTATTATTCCTATAATTAAAGCGAAAATTATAACATATACAAATCTATTTTTTATTTAGTACAAAATAAAGTTTATTATTTATTAAATATGACTTATAACTAAAATTAGTGTATAATACACAATGTGATTAAATAACTCATTTAATTGACTACTCATATAGATATGATAATATATACCTTTGTGTTTATTTTCTTCAATTTTTTTTTTTATGTTTTAATATGGTTTTTAATTTTTGATGCAAAGATATTTGTATATTATTTATTTATAAAATTGTAAGAAATATTTTTCTAATATTAGCTATATATTTAAAGAAAAATAAAATTTTACTAGTGCTACAGTATTCCCTAAACAATATAATAACAATATAATAACAATATAAGTTCATAACAAAAACTTAATATATATTTTTTTTCTTACTTCTGAAAATACACAACTAAATTATATAATAACTATCTAATACTTTATTTTAAAATATTCATAAATAGCTTCAATATATATTGTTAAACTTACGGAAATAAAGAATCTAATACACGCTGTCCAGTTAACAGAGGATGATTGGCCGGCAATTTTTCTGTGACTGGACGTGGTTGACGTACTGGCCAAACCTAAAAATAAAGATTGATTAAAACAAATGTTTATAAATGTAAAATTTTTATCTTTTAATAATTTTTAAATAAGTTTCGATTTTTTAAATTATTTAAGAATAGTTTACCTGAAGCATAGTATATTTTGTCCTTTCTCCATCAAATTCTGTTTCCAAAACAACATCCTAAAAATTAGTAGTATTTTTAATTCAACATTTATTATATTAATTATGAAATAATAAAATATATTTTTTTCAAAGATTTATTAAACTTACATTGACGGTATAGTTTCCAGGTGGAGCTATATAAGTAACAGTACCCTTGCTTTTAGGTGGCAGAATCATCTTATGTTTAACTAGAGTATTTTCATGTACAATACCGTACATGTCACCTCCTGTGATATGACTACCATTTTTTATATACAATGGATTAAATTCCCAAGATGCTGTACGTGATAAAGCTGGAACATTCACACCTTTGGGAATGTAAATTGAGCTAGTTAGCTCGTTAATATCTTTTAGTGGACGCTGGATACCATCAAATATACTGCCTAAAATACCAGGTCCTAGTTCTACTGACAATGGTTTACCAGTACGAAGTACTGGATCTCCAACAGTGACACCACTTGTTTCTTCATATACCTATTATGTTATTATATAAGAATTTAGAATTTATACTAAATTATAATACCAAACAATATTTTTGCATTAAAATGTTAAAAATAGACTTATTTAAAAAATATACAAATATAATCATGCATTTTACAAGATTTTAAAAATCAAATTAAAATTTTTATAAAGAATTACCAATAGTAATAATATTATTAGTAATTATTATAAATAAAATATTTTAAGCAAGTACATAGATTCATTAATGATTAGATTATGAAATTTATCGACCATATTTAATACATTTAGTGAATAATATTAAATTGTTCTAAAAACTGAATATGAAAAATAAAATATTAAGAAGTACTTGTTATTAAATTATTGATCAAACATTTTGAAACTTCGAAGAAAATGTATATAATATAATAATAATAAGAAATTTACTTACTTGAATAGTAGCCATGTCACCTTCAAGACGGATAATTTCTCCTACAAGTTCATAATAACCCACACGGACCAACTCATACATAGCTGATCCAGACATTTTTTCTGCCGTAACGACTAAAATAAATTTTTTAGTAATAAAAATAAAAAATATGACAGGATAAAACGATTCTCTAAGAACTTTAGAATGAAAACATACCAGGTCCAGATACAGCATAGACATATCCAAACTTTGCCTCCTTTTCAACATTTGCAATCTTTGGTAGCGTCATGTTGTTTTGTTAATCTGCAATGTGAGAAAATCTTTTCACTTCTATAATTTCATTTTATACTAAGACAAAGGCAGGAATCGGCCAATATCACTAAATTATGTATCTTAAAAATAAATCTTTCAGTAACTTTTTTATAAATTTTATTTAAATAAGTCACAGAAAAAGATATCTAGTAAAAATAAAAAATTTCAACGATTCTGTTAAAATTGGGTAAGAAGGCTAAATCCTTTTCGTAAATAATACTACAAAATTTATTGCAATAAGACATCACTGAAATTCATAAGTAGATCTACTAATTGAAAATCACGTGACATCTCTCACGAGACGGTGAGCCAAAATCACATGGTATTTCGCTAAAATTAATTGTAAATTTATAAAGAATTTAAAAGAAAACAAATTGGCCTTTTATTTAACTACAAAGCGAAAACAAATTTTTGAAAAACACTTGTTGGAGCAGAAGACAGAACAAAATAATAAACATTTGACGACGGCTGATTCTTAACAAGTTTTGCAAAAACTAGCAAAGCATTTTTCACTTGTAATTTATATTATTGTATTTGCGCACCGAAAAAAAGGTAGCCGTCAGAATCGATTGGACGACTGCACTGTGTTATTATCACTTCTTCGTACTTTACACAAGCCACAAAAAAAATTTACTCAGAAACTTCGAAACTAGGCGAGAATTAACGTATATCTCGAATAGCGACAGACGGAGATGTTCTCTCTCACGTGAGCGCTCGATGTAGGCGTAGCCCTTCCTTCTCCACTCACTAGTCGCGCTGCTGCTGCTACTATTATGCTTTTCTTACACTTCTTATTTTCCACGACTTTTATCATTTTAAGTTACCTTACACTACACAGTAGTGTAAAATAATAAACATACACTGAGTATGTTTATTAAGAAAAATGCTGAGAACAAACTTACAGAGTAGTAAATAGATATAAAGTAGCAAAATTTGATGTTCCCGTATGTTCTAATAATTTTTTATAAATGCCATTCTTCCAACGATCATAATTAATTGTTTTTACAATTACTTTTTAGTATAGTAAATTTTATTATGGATAGAATTTAATAATACTGTCATTAAATGTTTTCCTTTTAAATTAATGTCAAATATTATAAATTACTTTTAACTCAATTTAACACTTACAAAATGACAACTTCATCGAAAGAATGAAAATAAAAATATTTACACTAAATATTTATGAATTAATCTTAATTATTACTTTTATTATAAATCATGATTGCAGCTGATAACTAATTAGTATCGTTTATATTAAAAAAAATTTTAAAAGTGTTTAACAAATTTTAATTTTTAAAAATAAGAAACGGTCTAGTTTCAATTTGATGATAATTTAATACATCAAAATGTTAAATAAATATAAATTAGTTTCAAATTTTTATTCATTTTAATATTTAAATAATAGAAAATCGATTCAAAATAATTTCTCTAAGTTCAATGATGCTCAAAAATATATATTTATATTAAAACTATATAAATTGACAGAGTTAAAAAAATAAAAAAAAAAAAACTATTATATATTTCAACCGTTTAAAATTCGAATTACTAAAGTAAATGGTTTAAATAAAATTTTGAAAGTTTAAAAATGCTCTTAGAATTATAAGAAGAGAATATGCGAGTTAAAATAGTTTTAGCAAGGAATAGTTTCAAAATACTTTAATCACAAAAACTGAGTTAAATTTTAATTGATTAAAAGGTTTATTATTTTAAAAAATTTACGATTTTTATATAACTTGCTAAAAATCTATTTTCTTGTAACAAAACAGCACTTTACGAAGTATCTTAATAAAAATGTTCAAACTATTGTAAATTTTAGAATTCTGAGCTTTGGCTCTGAAGTATTAAGGCCATCAACTAATTATAATTTTCGAATCATAATCATGTACATGTACATAGGCTTTCAATATCAATATTCACAATTCTTTCGCGAGTACCTTCTAAATTTGTACTAAAATACCGATGAAAGGTCTAAATATGTTTTATGATGGAAAAAATTCACTACAATTTAAGATTATTGTTCGACATTTTGATAATAACTTTTATAGGTAAAAAAAAGAAATTGTTCGAGTATGAAAGCGCCCAAAGTAAAAAATGATTCATTAAGCCGTCTGCTAAAAAACACTATAATCTGTGAAAACGATGGTAGAAGGCAGAGGCATAAGAGAAACACCGCGAAAGCTAAAGACAAGACAAGGACGGATAGACATTTACTGTTCTCAGACGTACCACCGGCTTCTGCACTTCTCAACACTACCTTGATCACATTTTTCAAGCAGAAATAAAGCAACAGCTCAAAAACGAAGCGACCTCAGACATATCGACCAGTCTGTCAGGTCAATGAAAATTCGGACTTACGGTTCGAACGCGATGGCGCACAGTGAGTATACAGGAAGTCTTGTACACTCAAAAGGTCAATCGATAGTCGAGCTCTATCACCCGCGAAGACACTTAATGCCTTATTTTTTATTAATCTTTATTCAGACTTACGAAGCAAGATTAAGGACGATGTCTTGCAGAAGAAGTGCCTGACGTGCGTGTGTGAGGTATGCGCGCGTTTATGTGTGACTGTTCGGTTTGCGCATGTGTGCGTAAGTGCGCGCGCGAGAGTGTAATGTCAGGTATGCGTATACGGATTTAAAGCTAACACGGCTAAAGCAGAGAAGAAACAAACACACCCTGACGATGATTTTCCTCCCGAAATGCGCGAGTATTATAATTTCTGATTGACGAAATATCGCTTTTAGCTCTGCTCTGCTTTGAGGCAGCACTGGATTACGAATATCATAAGGCTTGGGTCAGCTGACAGCACGTGCTAGTAACAAACGACCAATCGGTATTTGGGACGTCGGCTGCTCCCGGACCGTATTCGAGGGAACACTATAAGTGGGCGATGTGAAGTTAACGCGGGTTTTTTGAATTTTTTAACGTTTTCCCAGCTTTATAATCTGTACCTTTTAACGTGACATTTGGCCTAAAACTGTATCTGCTACATTACGCTTTTAAAAGAATTATTAATTACCTTATTTACAGTTTGTCTCTCTTCGAATAAAAAAAGAAATCAACAAATAATTACAATTTAGGCCGCGATAATAATTTTATTATACTTTTTATAAAAATATTTTATAGTATATAAATTTATTAAAATAACATTTACAAATTAGTTTGCATCTGCTTTTAAATATATTCTGTAAAGTATTTTATTATTTTAATTTGTAAACTTGTTTACTAATAATTTTTGTTTTTATAAATAATATTATGAATAAAGTTAATACAATAATTATTTTATTATTAAACCATATGATAATGATATTAACTTTTAAAAAATTAATGAAATATTTTATTTTATATTTCATTTATATTGTTTTTACCATCAATTATATTTTATTTTATACTCTTCTGTAACAAGTAAAAGTAATTTGAATTAAAAGTAATTAATAGTTAGAAGAATTAATAATAATGATTCAATTATTTATAGTTACCGATTATCGAGAAAGAAGAGTATCTTTAAAAATTATTTACCCTCTGTTGAATCAAAACGTTTTGTTAATTTAAAACTTAGTTTTTTAGAATGCTAATTAAAAAAATATATAAATGAATTTTCAGTAAGTAAAAGTTAGCTTGTAATTTTAAATAATACATTACAAATATAATATACATTAAAAATACTATTGAATTTTTAAGAATTATTTTAAAACATTAATAGTATTGGTAGCTAAAACTAGTATAATTCGTATTCGTTTGATCCAAGTTGTAAAATCAAAGTTTGTATAAAACATACAAAATTTTTAAAGTTAGTCTAGTGTGTTAAAACACATAATTTATGTGAAAAATTTAATAAGTATAATCATAAAGTTAATATTAATTGATAAATTTGCAATGGAAAATACTGTTTATGTACAAAAAGCTGAACATTCCTGTCTTTTTAATTTTTATTATTACATTGAATCTAAATTTTCAGTGGTACACAAAAAGTTTAAAAATACGTTTGTAATTCAAACGTAAAATCAGTTCATTGTAAAAACTATAACATATATTTCATTTTTAAGCAGAATATACTAAGTTATTATTGCAAACACAAAATTTATTATTATATTAAAAAAATATTTCTTCATTATTATTTTCTTAAAAACTATTGTTTCTGTATGGTTTATTTTTTTAAACAACTGGAAATAACTTGCAAGTATAATTTTTTGAGTTCCGTTATAATGAATAAAATTAAAATCATTTTAATATTTAATTAAGATGTATTTTAATAAAATCATTATTGAAACATACACAAAGAATTTGTATAATTTTTTCGAATTTTTTTGAAAATTTTGAATAATTGTTTTTAAACGTGAAACAATTGTTATTGTACAAGTAAATTTTTTTAAATTTTAATTAAAGTTTTATAATTACGAATATTAATTAAAACAAAATAAATAATTACATTAATTTTTATTGTAAAATAAATAATCTATAAAATTAATAATGTTTAATAACTGGTAATATAATTATATTTTAATTAAATAATTGTATAAACGTGTTGATAATTTAAAAAAAATATAATAATAGATTTCTTCCAATTAGGAAATATAAGAATATAACCCAACATAATGATACATAAGTGAATTTTAATTGAATAAAAAAATTAGTTTCATTATAGTCCCTCCCTTAAGAACGTGTAATGGTAATCCAATTGGTGCTTATTACAATTAAGGTATTTACATATAGTACAAGCATAAAAAGAAAAAAATATTAGAAAGCTATCAGTAAAATAGATTAAAAGATGTAGATACATTAAATAAAGAGAGAGAGAGAGAGAGAGAGAGAGAGAGAGAAAGAGAGAGAGAGAGCAAGAAAAACAGTATTTAATTTACGTACAAAGTCAAATTAATAATTACAGGAATATAGAAGACCAATACACACACTCTCTCTCTCTCTCTCTCTCTTTAATTACAACAGCCTAAGTAGCAACAGCTATCGATTTACAGTATCATTTCTTCCTAAATAAATGTTCATTTACATATATTTAATTGATTTACTGATTTTTAACAACAAACTTCAATATAATTTTATATTTTTTATCTTATATTATATTTCAAAAATAATAAGTAAAATGTACGTAGTATACATATATATATATATTTAGTTTACTAGATGTTTTCTATTTAGTTATTAAATGTTTACTATTTAGTTACTATAATATATATTATATTTTTATTATTTACTATAATATATAGATATATATATATATATTTAGTTTACTAAATTTTATTAGACACGAATATTCCATTTTCATAACGTATGTATAGTTTTTTATGAAGATCAATTTACAGTTACCGTTTATAGTTACTATATTATCATTAATGTACAATTTATTTAGGCTGTATAGATTAATGAAATTTTAAAAATCAATTAGTATATAACAATCTTCTATTAAAGATATAAGAAAATATATGAATAAAAATATTTAAAAAATCATTTATTATATTGGAATAAGATGAAATAAAAATTTTATTTTTTAGTTAGATGCTACGGCCAGATATTCCAAGTCATGTAAGGAATATCATAACTTTATTATATTAAAACATTTTCCTGTTAGAAATTCTATAAGAAATTCATGAATTATTCTTATCTATTAAATATACAAACACATACATATGTATATTATATATATTACATAAAATAAATAAATTTATTAATATATATAATAAAAATGAGCGTGATAATAAGATTATTTCATTAAAAATTTCTAATTTAGAATAAATGCATTTAATCAAATATTAAATTAATTAAATAATTTTTAGTTAAAAATACAGTTTTTACATTTTTTTTAATAATACAGTAAAACTTACTTTTAATAAACACCCCAGTTCTCAATATTTTTTTATTAAGAAAAAATTTAATTATCGTTTTCAAAATTTAAATAATATTATGAAAAACAATACAAGTATTCTTTGAGTTGCTTCACCAGCCTCGTATTCTTATTTTTGTTTCGTTTAAGTTGGATCTTATTGCGGACTCTTTTATACAGTCACAAATCTATAAGTAGCTTTTCTGTCATTTTTTTTATAGAGTCATAACAGCCGCTGTAAAAAGTTATTGAGAAATTTCGCGGCGGATCTTTTTATGTAGTTGTCTATTTTGTATAGAAAAAGCCAGGTAAATGAGATGAGTAAATTTTTTGTAGTACAACGTTCATTAAAATATTTGTTACGTGTTTTAAATTTTATATTACGCTTGAGACAGAAGTATTGAATACAAAATAATTTAGAAAGTAAATTTACAAATTTTAATCGAAATGGATCATTAGTAATACCATGATTCTTTCATAATTGTTTTAGCAGCAATATTGTACGTTTTCATTTTTAATATTAATAAAAATAAATTGCAAGTCGGAACAATTTTTTTATATTTTATGTATTTTTAAATGTAGCAAATTATAGGTAAAATTTTGTATAATACATTAATACATAAATTAAAAATTCTAATGTTTAAAAATATCTTGCAGACACTAATTAGAATTAATTGAAAAAATATTAACATTATATTAATATTGGTGATTCTTAAATTATTTACCAGGTTCGTTAAAGTAAATTAGTTAAGATTATAATAATAATTAAATCATCTTCGTTCATTTCAAAGAAATTTCTTTTGAATATAAAAGCAATAAATACATTTTTTTCGAATTATAACATAAATATAGTAACTGCTATTAAAAGTTATTATAAATTTTTTTTTTAAATTGTAACATAGAGTAAAATTTTAACATTTAAAAATATCGACAATTCTATCCTTCTTTACTAAAATACTTTATTAATTTTTTATTTATTATATAAGAGAATTAAAATATAATTCATTTTAAAAGCACTGATTCTAGAATAATTTATATTTGCATCAATCAAAATATTATAATTATACTAAAAGCATTTGTAAATAATAAATATATGTGATTATATTACATTATACGTAGTACTAACGAATCCAATATATATATATATAAGTATTTATGATCTTTAATACAAGAAACTAGTTATAAAATTACCTTTTGAAAAATATTTATAATTTCTTCAGCAAATCATAAATAAAATGATAATTTGTATCTATTGCTTATAATAAAGTTGTATATAAAATAATTGTTAATTGCTTAATATCGTGGATTGTAAAAAATGCGATGAGTGTAATATTCTTTTTTTATTTTTTTGCACTTTATAATTTTCTTTATTAGTACAGAAACCGAGAGGCGACAAAGGTTCGATGAACAAGATTGAATCTGTTAATCTGCTGAAAAAAAATTAGACTGAATCTGCCCTCTTCGTTCACGCTTGGTTTTTTATACGACTTTTCGTGTCACTTCTCTCTTCCCACTTTGAAAATTCCGCTTAAGTTCATAATCGTTAATATTTACATCTATCGCTTTTGCACAAACTTATCAGCTACTGTTTATTCTTATTCTTGATTATAAAACTATCTACTTTCGGTTTTCATTCATTTTATATTTACAGTTTTCAGCTCAATTGTAAGTGATATTTCATTTTCTGTTTATCTTAATTATATACTATTGTTTTTCATTTATTCTAAATTTCGGTTATAAACCTTATCGCCTTTTAATTATAAATTTGCGTTTTAGATTTCTCGTACTATCGTATCACTTTACATTTAATTAGTTTTTATTTATTTAATATTAATCCCTGGTCTAAAAAATCCTCTGCGCGCTTTGACAGAAGGAAAAAGGCGTTACATATTATCGCTTATTTTAATTCGCGTAATCGCATATCCTACTTTTAAATCCAGGACAAAGCGTTTTTTCTCTGCCATGCCTTCTGCTGCCCCTGGACGCCCGCAGCTCTCCAGTTCCGTCCTTGTGGCGTCACGTTCTCGCTTTTGAGACACGATGGTCCTGCTGGGCTTTGGCTAGATTTCTTTTTCGGGCACCATCACAAGAGCGCCCCCACGTGAACCGTCTGGGTTCCTGGAGCTTCGTCCTATTGAAGTCCAGCGGCGTGTGAGTTCTTGGAGGTTCACCCTACGAAGCCTAGCGACGCGCAGATTCCAGCAGTCAAAGGAGCGAGAGAGAGAGAGAGAGAGATTAAACTGTCGATCAGTGGTGCAGTTGCAAGAGTAGGAGAGAGAGGATAGACTTAGGGTCGGCGCTTACATTTACTTGCGTCGAGTATGACAAATTTTTTCACGCAGTTTTTTTTCTTCCCTGGAATGTCTCGGACGTTAATATCCTTTGCTGCATAAGAAACGGCCACCGTTTAAATAGTAGTTGAAATTTATTTAAAGATAATTATATAAATATATGTATGTGGAATATTTTTATATTGTTATCATATCTGTCATTTCATACATATGAATTAATATCTTAATTATTTTTTTTAAATTCAATTAAAATTAATACGTAAATAGAAATAGTAAGCAATTATGATTAGTATACTATAATATGAACGCATATTTAAAGGAAGTATCAACCTTTAATAAATAGTAAGAAGCCAAAAGTACGCAATGAAATTAATGAATTACAAATGTAGCGTTATTCTTTATTAGTACCATTCAAGAATTTTTTAAAAATTTCCACAAAATTAGTTTTCACTTTTTCTCTTGTTAGTACTCTCGGATAAGAAACTTGTTTAATTAATAAATCAAATAATATGTGACCTAATTAATGTAGGATTTACATTTAAAATATTTAAATTAACATTTATGATGTATAAACTGTCGCGAACTTCAAGACAGTTTTTAATTAAAATGAGTAGACTGGTTTTTTCTTTCTAAAATAACTTAATTTTCATAATATTTAAAAAAAATATTTTATGTAGTGATATTCTTTTCACAAAAAATTATTGTTAAAGTTGTTATAGATGTTTTTTATAGATTTAACTTATTTTGTATAGATTTAAAAGCTTTTAATTTTTAATAATATATTTGAACTATTAGTTAAATATTTCGTGGTTATTAAAACATTTATTATATTTGAGTTTGCAACAACTGAATAAGTTTTCAATAAAATCTCTTATATAAAAATTTCAAACGCCAATTAGTAAAATAATTTCATTGAAAAAATGTAGAATATCAAAAATTAGATTTTGTGTATCTTTTTTAATTTTAAATTATAAACTGTTATCCATGTTCAAATTTTAAGAAAAATAGAATGAAGTAATTCCAACGAATTCTAAATTATAAAGTTACCTACACAGCATGATTAAATTAATGACAATGATGAAAAATTTTGAATACTCAATGAACAAAAAAAATATTTTAAAAAGTGATTCTTAAATACCATTAAAATAAGTTACAAAGATTTTGCACGACTGAAAATAATTAGTTTTTTTGTACATTAATATAGAAATGTCGATAACAAATTGGCTCATATATTAAGTAAAGAAAAAATTGGAAACTTCTAAAACAATGAAACTCTTGCAAAAATAGCTGAATGTAAACTGGAAGAATCATCCGAGTATAGACATCCTCGTCAAGAAAATTTCGTTTTCATATCTCGCTCGCCACCCTCTCAGCCTCATTTCGTGATTTTCGGGGCGCCGAGCGTCGCGACGCTTTTGAATTTATCGTCCCGCCGTCTCCGCTGTATACCCCTTCCAGCTAAGTTTTTTCACTACCCTATTCGTATTTTCATGAAAAACAAGGGGTCAGCAGCTAGTCAGATAGACATTGGAATCTCGAAACATCCTTCAAGAGGCATTTAGAAAAGCGTGTCTATGAAATGCTAAAAATGTCATCGGGAATTCAATACATGGCATCGATACTTTTCTTCCTTATAGCGATGTACGTCATTTAATGAGTGATAAATGAAAAAATCACATTTTTATTTTGGTTCTTTTTCATTAAACAGATATTGATTTAGAATTATCCTAAAAATTTACGATATCCATAACATTGCTACAGTGGAATAGCAATACAACGTGCGATGTTTTTAATCATTTTAATATTTTTAATTTTAATACAACTTTCTCGCTTTGAAATGACAAAGTTTTTTAATAATTCAAAATTTAATATATTTTCAAACCTCGTTAAAATGCAGTTCGTGCAAGAATTCTGCATTTCTAAATTTTAGGCGATATATTAAATAAAAAATGTCTTTTTGTAATAGAGTGTAATTTTTATTTATCCTTTAGTACGAATGTCTAATAACATTTTATATGAAAAATTAATTATTTGTTTATTAAATTATATGATTATTTCATATATTTTCATTCTAAAATATATTAAAGAAACCTATAAAATGATATAATTTTACATTTAAAAAAAAGAGATTTATTTTAAAAACTATCAAAAATAGATTTTTTGATGTTTAAAAGTTATCTAATTATTGAAGTCGAAAAAATGTAAAAAATCATGAATTTATAATTTTAAAATACAAAATCTTTTTGAAATATGAAAAATCTGATAATCGGCCAAAAATAAGTGAATTTATTTACTTCAACGATCTATCAAGTTTTATTATTCAGGTAAGTAGGTTTCGATAATTTATTTTAATCAGAATATTTTAGTAAGGTTTATCAGTAATACAGATTAAATTAAAATAATTGAAATATCATTTATTAAATTATTTGTAAATATACTATCAACCTTCTTTAAAAAGTTTATAAATTCTATTTTCAATTTTCATAACTAGTATTACTTAAGAACTTCGATCAACTCTATACAATGACTAAAACGACACTTAGTTTTTCTGCATTATATTATTATAAATTCTAAATTATAATTTTAAGTTTTTTTTTTAAGAAAAAATTGTCAGAAAATTGTTGCAATAAAAATTTATGCTAGAAAAGTTTTAATATCTCTAATTTATATTTCTGTCTTTTCATAAGCCTTTGGAATTTCTAATCTTTAATCACAGAAATATTTTGAAGTTAACAAGATTCTGATTATTTGAAGTAAAATCTCTTACGTTCAAACTTTTTTTATAGTTTTATGATACTGGAATTTTAATTAATTTAAACTCTTATACTTTACTTATGATACATTATTAATCTCAATTATCAAGGAGAACTATACAGTAAAGAAGAATTATTTATTTTTATTTCAAGTTTTCGATATTATTATGTATGAAAGATTTTTTTCTTTTTATGTTTAAATCAGTATTGAAAATGACTACAGAATTCTCATTTTGATTTTAATTATGAGATGAAATTTTGCAGCGTCGAAGAACAAAAGAATTATTAAATGTAAAAAGGTTGATCAAATTAGCCTTTGTTGTTAATATTTTGTTAATGTTACAGTTGCTATATTTTGTAAATGTTTTAATACATTAAAAATCAGTATGAAAATAAAAATAGAAAATAAATACATACGAGTTTGTATAAATAATTAATTAAGATAAAATTATTATTAGAGCTAAAAATAAATATAAAGTATTAAATTATAAAATTATCATCTTTTATTGAATCAAGTAATAATAGTCATAAACGAAACGCCAATAATAATAATAGTATTAGTAATAATATTGGTTGCAATTCGAATATATCATGTTATATATGTATATTTCTTTAGTATATTAATAAACGATTAAATAATATAAGATAATATTAAATAAATTATAAATAATATAAGAATACAATAAAATTTCATAAATCAAATTTCAAAACCATTTAATAGGTTTTACGCATATCTACTATATATATTGTACATTAAAAAAATCCATCAATAATAAATTTTGCCTTTATTTAATTTTAAATGGTATCTTTTAAAAATGTAACTTAAAAACTGTCAAAGTATATAATGAAACGATCAATAGAAAAATAATTTTTCAAGATAGAGAACTATATCCAACGTAAAAAAGCAATATTAGAAGTAAAGAAGAAAAACAGTAATAAATGGTAACGATAGATTATTATTGTTCTGAAATAAAAATAATAACAATAAAAAATAATAATAATAATAATAAATAATAATATGAAATTAATTTATTCTAATGATTTATTACATACTACCATTAAAACAAAACTGAAATACTTTAAAATTAAAAAGAAAAATTAATATAACGTGCAAGATAATAGTTTTTTATTACCAAAAGAATTAATCAACGTAATGTAAAAACTGAAGTTAATAATAAACACGAAGTATAATTTTTTGGTTAAATTACTAATTATGTAATATTAAAAATCCATATAATCCGCTGTTACTAATAATAGATCGAGATAATTAAAAATAAATTGCAGCATGCATGCAACCATTTACTAAATTAATTAATCCAATTATGCAGTTAATATGAATATATAAAATATATTTATCACTACAATAAATTCTATTGTGATTAATTAATTTAAATATCGATTATAATTTTCCATTTTTTTTATTTATCTTTTCTTTTCTTAAGTTACATAATTACTGCACATTAAATTTGACGTGCGCCAACTCGACAGGAGCGAATTCCAGGACACGTTTTTAGCGTAATTGTCTCGACGCGTCCAGATGTGGTATCGCCCGCTCCGTTGGCGATCGGCGCCAGTTGACTCGTTCGCGTGAGTCGGAGCACGTTTCTGTAGCATTGTTGTACCGGTACGTCCCAGCTGACGTCAGCAGGGAGAAACCTGCCGGAAGACACTGGGCGAGAGTCAAAGTAGCACAATCTAGTCCAACGCGCAACCTCGCAAAGAAACTCGCCGAAAAACCCTTGATAAAGTTTCGCGCCGTACCTCGACACCACAGCTTTCGAAAAGAACCGGATGTTGTATGTTTTCCTCGTCTATGCTTTAAATCACCAAGGAGCTGCGCCGGGTAGTTACGCCGATCCCCTTTTCTATCGACTAAAGTATCTTTTTCCGCGTTTCGCTAAATCAAACATTTATGTCAAAAAATATATTGGAGAACTTAATTCTGGGTCTTCTATTTGAACCTAAACTATAAAATAAAATTGCACAAGTTTTTCAAGTAGTATAAAAAAGTTTTTTTTATTAAACGACACAAAGATATTCTATGAACGCAGAGGTATGAGTGAGCACTCAGAAATGTTTTATTTTTATTCCGATGTTGAAACTTTGTAATAGCATTAAATCCAAATATCAAAAAATACAGTTTTTTATAATTACGAAATAAGGATTGAAAATTGCGAACGAAAAATTGTGAAATGATTAATTAAATTATAGTGTTCGATTTACAATATAATGAAAAGAGACACAGTATTGTACCGTAATAAATAATTTACCTTATCGATGGTTATCGGTCTTATAATTATTATGGAAATCTATGACTTAACATTAAATAGATGAAAAATAAGCAATTCAAAGTAAAGTTTTTCAGAAAAAATTATATTATCCCTTTCTTTAAACATATATAATGTATTTTTTGTTTTTTTTTATAGTGTGCCAATAATTGAAAGAATTAAATTTGTTTCGCCATATATTAGTACATAGAGAATATTTTAAAAAATAACTAGGAGAAGACTATATGGCGGAAGTTACGCATTTATATGTTAGAGAAGAAGTTTCTAATGTTTCGACATCATTTTAAACGAAAGATAAATCTGAAAATACTCATCCGACATAAAAAAAAATGAGCATAACACAGAAAGACCAGATATAAGAATAATCATCAGATCCTGCGGAATAAAATAAAAAATATTAGTACATTTATAATTACAAATGAGTTTCTATTGATTTAATTTTATAAAAATAAAGCTGTCAATATTGATTAAATGTCTTGGAAAAAAATAAAATAGATATGTATAGTACTGTGTATATGTGAAGGAGGGTGATTGTCGTTTGAAAGACGTCAGTCTCATATTTCAAGTGGATAAAGAGAGGAGAGAATTAAGATATTTTTAAAAGTTGCGGTAAGAAACAAGATACGTAAGTGTTGTGTGTATTGGAAATAGGATAATGATATCGAGTGAAGTAAGAAAACTACGTCGTTAAAAGCAGAAAATAATGATTATTTCATGAACTAAATATGAAAATTCAGTTTATGAATGTCATAAATCGAGAGAAAAATCAAAGTTTGTGAAGATTAATACATTTGAAATTGTAATTATAGTATCAACTTTAAGAACTTAGAATAGAAAAAAGATCTAAAATGTTCACGTATTAAATTAAATATTAAGAGTTGTGTCGAAGTATGTTTGAACCCAAGCTATAATCGTAAATTTTCAAAATAATCTGACAATTAATAAAGCTATTCTATATAAATACCGAAATATTCTTGATTTCAATGCTATAAAGTTCCCAATGTCTTAGGTTATTAAACAAAAGTAATAACAATGAAAATCATGAGATTATTGTATACTTTTGTTTAAGTTTATTTTCAATAGGAAAGAAATAATAATTTTCTGATGGTTATAAAAAAGAGAAATATGCAATAGTGGAATAAAAAATGTTTAAATAATTAATGGTTGATTAGAGGTTATACCGAAAATAGTTGTTCAGTAACTTGTACTTTATTATTTAGTAGAAAAATAAGTGCGATAAAAAGAGAAAACTGCAGGATACATGGCAATCATGTATAAGCTTTCCGCCATCTTATATAAAAGTGCTTGTCTCTTATTTCAATCATAATGTGTAAAATAGACAAGCCACGAGCGAACTGAAATATGAAAATATAGCGCTTTTCGTTGCAAATATATTTCTGTCTCTAGATATGATACTTGGAAACTACCAGGGGATTGATAAACCACAGTGTAATTGATTGATAGTATTTGAATATATTTTCAATGT
Source organism: Platyscapa corneri (assembly GCA_018907185.1). Lineage (NCBI taxonomy): Eukaryota > Metazoa > Arthropoda > Insecta > Hymenoptera > Agaonidae > Platyscapa > Platyscapa corneri. The sequence continues at coordinate 4,510,299 of JACCHW010000024.1, read as the reverse complement.
ACAAAGATAAGTTTTCACCAAACTTAATACCAAACTATTATAGATAATAAATTAACGTATTATACTTTTATGCTTTTATATTCGTATTTTGGTCTCTATCATTAAAATAATTGTACTGTTTTATCCAATGAAATATTTTAGGTATTCAGATAAAAATATTTGTATTTTATATTTTAAATAAAATAGTATATCAATTTAAAGAATTTAAGATAAAATAGTTTTATGTGCTTTATTTGAACTCGAAAATAATCATACTTATTATTACGTATTAATACATACTTCGACACAACTCTTAATATTTAATTTAATACGTGAACATTTTATCGTGATTGTTGAATTATGATTAAAAGGAAATTACAAAAATATCTTAGTATAAAATGGCGCCCTCATGTGTATTGTAAGTGCAATAATAAAACCTTACTTCTTCTGATTAAATTGTTAAACGGAATAGAGAAAATTTCAATTAAATGCAAATTTAATGTATACAATATTTTAAATTTAAAAAATTCTGATATTAGTTTTGAAGAATTTTTATTAAGTATATAACTAAAAATAGTTTTTACACATTATTGAAAAACAATTAAGAGTTTTCTCTTATATCGTTAGGTTATTATTTCATTCAAAATGAAAAAATACGTTTTAATAGAGCACACTCTTACAAAGTGTTAGCTAAATAAAATATATTTTTAATTTTTTTAACATTAATAGTGATATATAAAATATACTTATTAAGGACTTAATTTTTCATTATAAGTATATACATGGAAAAAGTGGTTCTGCGTATAAACTTTTATAATTGTTTAAAATTAATAACATTTGCGTGCTTTAATAATTAAAGAGAATATATATGTAGCCGTGTTTTTATTAGATACAATTTCAATGTAAGGCGCTTCACTGGTTTACTTAAACTAAGTAAAGTCGATAAAAATAAACAAATATATAGCTAATTTGTCGATTGCGAATAACACAATTCAATAAGTGCGTTCCCTATAAAGTTGTTGATGAGTCCACATAAATAATATAGTAAAATAATCATCAGTATCTATTCCCAGGACACAAATCTTCGCATTTGCTCTTTCAGAATCGTCTCACATACGCAAATCGATAAATTAGTAAAAATTGCTCGACGTGCTTAAAGTCGGATAATCTTGCGAGTATAAGGAAGCACACATGTAAAAAATTAATTATCGTACTTTGCGAAATCGAGCGTCACTCCTTTAAATGAATTATTTTGTCTGTCAATACCACGGGCGTAATGTACGAGCAAAAGTATGTACAGACAGAGAAGGGAGCATCTGTATATACTTATATGACGAAGGAATGCGGTTTTGGCTGTGGTCCAAAAAGTGAAATTGTGTCTCCGTGGCCTAGATCAGATGCTCGGCTTCGTTATATGCACGTATACACGTGGCAAAATAATCAATCTGCCGCGTTGGTTTGAGACCTTCGTATTCTTTAGTTGGTCGAAAACCGAGCAGTGCCCTTTGAAAAGAATGATTATATTTTCGGCGATTAGAGAGGTGAAAGGGTAAATAAGAAAAATTAAAAATTTAATGCAAGAGATTCTATTTGGCTGACGAGTCGCCTCAACAGATTGCGAGCGTAATTTGTGTACTTTAGCGAGTAAGAGTACAAGCTGTAATTATTAGTTACATTTTTATACTACTTAATTTGAAAGTTTCTGATTATTACCTGGATTTCTTTTCTAATTTGAAACATAATTATTTCCGAGTACAGATATCTATTCGTATTACATACATTATTGTTCAGTCTTCTGTATAGATACTTATTCTACTAATGAAGCAGTAAGCAAGAGATTATGTTTACTTGAAAATAACGAAAATAATGTATGCGCAATATAATTATGTACTATTATACATTTTATTATTATGTTACAAGTATTATAAAAATTTTAAAGCTTCAGTCAAAATCAAAACAAAAATACATTTATTAAAATTTTTCTATTTTCACTTTAAATAGTAAATATATTAATTTTATTTTACCTATGTGCATGCATCAATTAATTGTAAAACTTAAATAGTGATAGGTATCTTATTAAATTCACACTCTCGTTGTGAATTTACTATTGTATGTGCTTGTGTGCATGTATTAAAAATATCTAAATTATAAACATAATTTATGTTACACCGAATTAAGTTTTTATAAATCACATCGACGGATAAAATATTTTTATCTAAAAAATACCTCTTAATATTACGAAAATTGATAAGAATGTTAAGTAATAACGAATCTCTGCTGACAAAAGAAAAAGCTTTTATTATGAAAAAAAATTATTTTATGAAAGAAAATTATGATAGAGTACATCCAACGATCTAATAATTTGAAAAAATTTAATAAAAAATATTTACAAAATCAGTATTTGCAAAGTATACTGCAAGTAGTATAAATTGAGCTTGACCAGGCAGTTTTATTCACTCATTTAAAGCGGATGGCGATACCATTCGCCGTCCAGTAAACAATGGTACATTAGCCAAGATATTAAAAAAATATTATTCTCATCCAAGTAGTATCACAGTACGTTAATATTTTTAATTTAATTCTTCGATGTCTAATGGCTCAATACTTTAGTGAATATCTAAGTATTATTTATAAAAATTATTTGAATATAATTTAATTTCCATTAACTTGTTAACAAATATTATTCATTTACATATGTTTTGTTACTAAAAATATAATTCATTTATAGTCAGTAAGTCAACACGTGAATTATAATTAAATTATTTTTCTAATTATAGTTTAATGATGGGATGAATAAAAAATTTTTTTAATTTATAAAATTTTCAGTATGAACTAGTTACATTTCAACAGTTATTAATTAATTTATATATAATTTTTTTCGATAATTTAATAAAAGTAATTACATTTACATTTTTCATTCTTTCTATTAACTACTACCCATTGTAAATAATATGTAGTTACATCATTATGTAGTTTTAAGTTATATAATAAAGAATTCAATGTATTTTTATTTATTAATAATGCTTATAATATGTATGATATAAATTTGCATTATTTTTTATTACATTTTATTAAAATATATAGAGTTATATAGAAAAATATAATATTCATCTAATTATTAATTATAATTTTGATTGTATTGATTAAATAGAATTCAATTACTAATTATGTTAATTAAGACATTATTAATATTAATGTAAATATATATATATATGTATCTATATTAATATGTATGATGTAATTTCATGATTAATAATATTTATTTAATTAAATATAGCAATATTTAATGTAGGTCTCGAATCACACAAAGAAATGTTTGAATGTAAAAAATTTTTATACGAGTTCTGATTTTTCTTTTAGACTTGGTTCAGAGCCAAAATCATTTATGTATTCAAGATATTCATTACCTCCATATAAATATATTTTTATTTCTTTACAGAATAATATAAGTGAAAATTAATTGTTTCTTATTAATTTTCAGTATGTCACTTATGAATTAAAAAAACTGTACGTTTTTTAAAATGATATATTTTATTGCGTTAATTCAGACTCAATATTTGATATTATTTATCATATCTTTATTGTACATTACATTCATCGAATAATAAAAATTTGAATTATTTTTCTTAATCAATAGATATTATTATTTTTTTTTACTTATTTTATAGTTAATTAGAATTTTTAACATAAATTAATAGTAATATTTATAGTAGGTAATATATTTATAGTCGTTAATATATAATAACTTTATTAAAAAATAGTATATTTTTAAAAGTTATTTTCCAAAAATCGACCATAATTATAATTTAAGTAAGTTTCGTGTTAATTTCCAAAGCTTACGTCGAATAAATGTATATAATAATTAACACGATCAACTGAGCCTTTACTGGTTTCTTGTTTGCACATAATTGATCTTCTGATATCGCAATCAATTCTCTTTTCCACGAACTCTGACGATTCTTTACTAACATACTAATAATATTATTTTCATTCAATTCTTGCTTTTTTCTATTTCAGTAAGATCCTACTTATTTTCAGAATTAATATTGAGAAAATAAGTTTAACCTCTTTTCCCTCTATTGTAGACTCTTAACGTTTGTACCTGTACGTCGTCGGTATTTATATATGCGTATGTAAAAGGGCCGAAACGGACAAAATATTTTAAGATGCAAAAATAGATGGTTTATATGGCACTGTACTAAATTATCACCGAAATTACTAGGCGAAAATTAAATAATCGGTTCGCTGGTATTTTCGTCCCTGAAAAATCGCAGGGACTGAAGGCAGGGTCAGCACTGAGTATATTATATGCGTTCTACTGGCGTCACAAGGGAGGACGACGCGCGCGTCCGGATTGCAATCGATAGGATATCCGTCGAGACGGCGCCGGCGAAAGCTCTCCGTCAAACTGGCGCTCTTTCTTTATCTCTCTCTCTCTCTCTCTTTCTCTCACTCACTCTTTACGTGTATTTATTTCTTCGTCTTTCTCGGCGTTGTTTTATCTCACATCAGTACTCGATCTCGCTCTTTGAGTCCAACATCCGCATCGATATATACACGGGTTTACGCGTTTGTTATAATTCTTTTAGTAGGTTAGGATTAAAAATGTTATTTTTTCTTTCGGAAAATAAAATAATTAAAAAAAAATTACTAATAAAAGTTAATTAAAAGGCGTCACTAAATTTTAGCGAAACGAAATAAAGAGAAAGTTCTTTGACTCTTCGTAACGCTTAATCAGGTTTTAAGAAAGATTTTCTCACATTGGCAAAATAATGCCATAACATGTTTTACTAATTATTTAAGAAAATTTTTTATAACTATATAATTAAAAAGTTTTTCTCGTTTAATTACGAAACTTTATAATGTATGTTTTTGTAATATATTTCTAAATATTTAGTTTGTAAATTAAAAGTAAAATTACCGAGATAATTATACGAAGTGAAATAATAAATTAATTACACGAATTAATTTTTTAATATTAAATCAAATGAAATTATAAATAATGCACTATCTTATTAATTTCATAGAAATCATTTTATACTTTGAAACTATACTAAAAAATTCTTTATGGTAAACTAATTAACTGTAGCTTTAAAAGGTTTTCAACGAACAAATATTATTTAAAAAATTCAATTAAATTAAAAATTAAATATAATAAAAAATAAAATAAATGATGTTAGAAAATTTTATTATTAAAATTTTTTATTAAAGAAAGTTAATTACTGGAAAACTTTTACTTTTTTAGATTAAAAAATTTCTATTTAATATAATTTTCAAATTTAAAATTATATGTTTGCATTAAATACAATAAAATAAATTAAAGAAACTGTTAGAAATGACAATAAATAGTTTTATCTATTCATATAGTTGAGGCAATAACATTAATCTCATTTATGGTGTTGTATAAATCAATGAGTAAATATAAAAAGATTATTTTTCAAAAATCTCGTAATCTTACACAAAAAATTTGAAAAGATTAAGGAAAAGGCTCAATAAAGAAAAAAGATTCTCGGCAAAAATTCCACGAGATTATGTTCAAGTAATGATTGATGAAAGTTTATTTCGTTAAGCTCAGTAAAAACGTAATGCGTTTCCATATTCCAGAATTTATGTACGCACGTGTACATACACACGCACAAAAAATAAAAAATTATTTATAAAGTTTTCGAATCTACAACAATATTAAATTTTTAATTCTAGATTTCTAAGTTTTCAGATCTTCGCAAATGTTTTTGTATGAATATTAACTCAAACAAACTTTACTAAAAAATTTTCAAGCAATAATTATTTAAAAAATCTTTGTTTAAATCTCAAAACAAATCGTTTAATTTACAAACTTTAATTTAAAATAATTTAGGATTTATAAATAAGTATCTAATATTCATTTTTAGATTTATATTGTGAAAACTAGCATAAATATACAATTGATACTAAAAAATTTTTACAAATAAAACTTATATTTAGAAATTTATGTACAAGAAAATATCTAATTAATGAGTCAATTGAAAACAAATAAACTGTTTACTTATTTAGTTTTTATTTATTTTAAATTTTATAGAATCTCTAGGATTTACTAATAATATATTAAAGCAATTAAATGCTAAGGTATATTATTTATGTGAGTTTATGAATTGAAACGTATTCAGTACAAATGTACCTCATTTTTTATTAAAAAAAGTTTATAAAAGTATGTCAAAATTTTTAATTTAGATTTATATATCTCTTGTTAATGAGTATTTATTAATATTTAATTTATCGTTCGAAATAGCAGTCTAAATATTGTTTACGTTTTCTTGTATTAAATAAGCATTGACAAATTTTCCTATTGAAAACTTTTTAAGTAAATAAATATTTTTATTTAAATAATTAATTTTTAATATAAATATTATTTTTATTTTGACTTTTAATGTAAAAAGTAGTCTAACAATTTTATTTAAATATTTTTTATTTTAGAAGAATAAATTTACAGTTTATAAATTGATGTAGTTTTACTGAAGCAAAGAAAATAAATAAAAGAAGCAATTGTAGTCTCTATAAATAATATGTAGAAAATGTACGCTCTCTAAAATGTTCTGGAATTAGGAAATATTAAATTTATTTCAATATTATTTCATTACTGATATATCATGCAGGCACGCTGCTAATTAATAATTAATAAAATAATTTTATGCAATATATTAGAGATTTTTTATAGCTTTTTAATTATTAAGTTTACGCGGTAAACTTGCATTATCTTAAAAATAAGGTGTAAAATTTTAATTTTTTTAAAAAAAGTTTCACGAAAAATAATGTCTTAATTCTTTTTTAAAATAATTATTTAGTAATGCATTTTTAAGTTTATAGAGTATATATTATTTTATATAATGCAAGTTAATAAAGCAATATACTTTGAAGTTTCAAAAGTAATTTTAATATGTATTGTCTTGTCACATACTTACAACATCTAACTTGAGATAAGAATGAAGCAACATTTATAGTTCTAGAGAGTAACGTTCTTTTGTTTCTTTCTATCATTTATTTACAAACTTACTTTTCTTCAGAATCTTTGTATGACTTGTAAAAGTTAGGGTTATTATAACGAGATCGATAAATATTCTATATTTATATTTATAAACTCATATTAATATTAACTTTTAGACACATATTAGCAGTATAAAAATTAAAAAAACTATTTTAGTAACACGCTTCTTCAAAAATTCCGCTTTGATGATATTATTATTTTAAAAATACAGATAATGTACGTACTTTGAAATAAAATTAATTTTTTACTACTAATCAAATTTAACTATCATATTCTTTGACTAATAAAAATAAAATAAAATTATACTATGTGCATCTGTATTTGTATTATTTCATTTAAGGCCTGAGTAATTTGATCATTTAGTTTTTTTAAATACTATATTTACTTTAAAAAAAATGTCGTAAAGTTTCTCCTACTCACTTCCTACGTTCCAATTTCTGAAGATATATCTCAAGATTTTTCGTATTAGTATTTTTCTCGCGCGTTGCTTCTTACTTCGATGTTCTGTCTACAAGAACATCCGTTTGTTCCACTTTTTGTCTTGTCGAGGTTTTTTTTTATTTGTTTCTTATTAGTAAAACTATTTTTTATCATTTATTTGTCATGTCTATCATTTCTCGCATTTATATGAGAGAAATTTTTTTGCTTGTTGAAGTATGTTACAGATTTTATTCTCTGTTTTTTATAAATAGCTCAAGTAAATTGTATGGCTACGACAAAGAAATTTTTTTTGATAACTATAGAATGAAATATTGCGCTCGTAGGGAAAATATATATTAAAAGTACTATAAAAATTAAATTTACGTTATATACTCCGCGCTGTAAGCTATCAAGAAGTAATTGCTTAAGGCATGTTTATGTTCTGAACATTCAACATTAAAGTTATACTTTGTTTTGACTTTAAGCTACTCATAAGTCTTCATATTTTATTTGCATAGACTAATTTTAAAATATTTTAGTTCTTAAACAAAACATATTTTTGGAAAAAAGAAATTTTTTTAAAACGGATGCAAATAATTTTAATAATTGTACCCCTGTGATTTGCATAAAATCTACAAAATCATTATTTGTCAATATTAGGAATATTTCTAAGCAAAAATAAGTTATGATTTGTAGATGTTCCGTTATTGTATTACTAAAAGCTTCAATCAATAAAAAAACGGAATGTAACAACAGAGCCTTTCTATTGTTAACGGGAAATTTATAGCATTTCAAAGAAAAGTAGGCGACAAAAATTTTATAGCCACACTTCATTCGCTTATCTTTTCATTGTAGTTTTATTTTTTCTTTCCTCTTTTTAGTTCCTCATCTATCCTGTTTGAAGACAGCCATAAAAAGTACTCAACACAAGGGTAATAAGAGAATGTTTTCAACTTGCAAAGGAAAAATTGAACAAAAAGTTATTAAGCTCGAAGTTCGTGCGACTTTTGAATATTCGTGTGGATGAATTGAGTAATGAATTCGAAAAAGTTTATCGCGATGTCAAAAATTATACGAAAGCGTTTTAGATAGAAAATTACTGCGTTAAGCTTTTTGAAAGGATTAAAAAAACTAAATAATTAATGTTTAAATTAAAAACGAAAATTAAAAATTTATATAAATAAATTCAATAACAGAATATATTACTTACATAAGTTTTATACATGATGTATTAATCTAAGAGTTTTGTTGCATTTATATGTGACAAAAAGACACGCAAATTTTTCTTGCTTTCAATAGATTACGTAAATTTTTATCATAATATGAATTTATAACATTAAAACGTTTACTTGTAATTTAGAAATGCTAAACAATTTACTCTCAGATTATTAAAATATATTGTGTTTAAAAATATTATATGTATTTAAAATTAAAAATGTATTCTATTATATTTTTCTTCTTATTAGTTTCTCCTTAATATTTCTATATTATATTCAATATAATACAAAATAATTATTGAATAATTATTTTAATAACAATAATTTCAAGTAATTCAAAAACGAAAATTTGAATAGTAAAAAATAATAATATGAAACTGGAGTTTTTGAGCGTTTCGTATGTACTGAAGCCAGATCAGTAATTATATCCCTATATATAGTTGTGTATATAAGTTAATTTACATGTGTGAATTTTATACTAATTCGCTAGTTCTTACTCATTTGTACAAATAACTATACTTTTTCTCAACAATGAATGTTCCACTTATTATTCATTTTCATAACTTTTAATGCCTTTTCCTTTAAAACATTCAGTTAAGAACAAACATGAATAATTCTCGATTATATATATATATATATATATTAATTATTTCTTTTTGTACGTTTATAATAAAAAATAAAAAAATTAGAATAATTAAAAATTTATGTAAATAAATTGAAAAAGAAAGAGATATAGAAAAATACACAGTAGAAAGCATTTTTAACATTTTTGACGAAGTCTGCCGATCAACATAGTCTGACTAGTAATTGACTATTTTCACTGAAGTTCGACTCGACGGTTCTATCTTTTATGCTTTCTCTCTTTCTTTCTTTCTCTCTCACTTTATGCATTACCTTTTCTATTTTTCTCTCTTTCTCACTATCATCCTATCTTTTACAAATACACGTTTTCCAACTTCATCATCCTCTTGTTCATTAGCTTTTCCACTTTGTCTCCGTCTATATATTTCTCCTCTAAAAAAGTTTTCATATACACTTATGTATATATGAACATTCAAGCACATGCCCTCTCACTTATTATTTGCTAGGTTATAAGTTCTTTTTCCTTTTTTCATTTTTTCTTTGTTTTTTGTCTATAAGTTTCCGGATCTTATCGTCCTCTTCAGTTTTCTTATTTTGTATTTTATTCATTTATTTTTCGTCTACATTTATTATTTATCTTTAAAATTTCTTATATTAAAGAAGGATAACTTAAAAAAAGACAAAATATTTTTATATAAATATTTTTTTAAATAATGAAATATTAACCTCATTTTTCATCAATCGAAATATGTAATAAGAATTTAGCTATATTTATTAATCCTGTTACAATTTCACTTTATGTTTTTATATTTTATACATAATACTTAGAATATATAGTATATAGAATATATTTTTGAATACATATAATTGATTGAAACTTTAGTTCTATTTTCTGCGTCATATTTTACGTGTTACTTTCGGGCTTAAAAGTGACGTAGAAAATCAAATTATTCATGCATTTTTCAAATATATATTGAAATCTTTTGCAAAAATTTTTAATTGTATTCTACAAAATTATCACAATAATTTCTTGGAAAAGTAGTTATTATAACGTGTATGACATAGCTGAAAAGGTTGGATTTCGGAATACCTAATACGACATGAAGATTATCTAAAGAAGAAAATGCATTGACATTGGTAGCTTAGTTGTAAAAGTATCCATCGTGGTAACGAACAATCTAAGGTCAGATTCTCGATCGAAGAAAGCTATCTGCCTCTTTTTTGAGTCTCTTTTCAGAATATCTCTTTCATCGTTAAAAATAAATGAGCTAGTATAAAAATGTGATCTTAAAATATTAATTAGGACAAAATTTCTGGGATATAAAAATTAAAATTAATAAATAAATTATTTTAAAGCTTTTATTTGAATATTAAAATAACATATTATTTATTCATTAATGACATAATATATTTATTTTTTATCTAATCTAATATTTTAGTTTTTTTCTTTTTCTCTTTATTTTTATTTACATGCAAAATGTTTGTGATATAAGATAAAATATATCACGGAATGTCTTACTACTACATAAAATAAATAAATTAAAATTATTAAATAAATAAAAAATGTCGTAAATATATATACTATAAGCTATTTTTTTATATTTGTTTTTATATAATTAATTTATTGGTTGCTATCAATGATTAACTGCATTTAATTTTATTAGATAGTTATCTTATACAATGATATTTCTAATAATAAGACTTTATACATTAAAAAAAATTAGATAATTATAAAATTAGTTGAATATAATAAAATTCAATACTATCATAAAGAGTTTGTATATAATATATATAATAAAAACTTTTTGTAGTCCTACTGAATTTTATTACATATATATATATCTATATACATTTCAATGAAAAGTATTTAATTAGATTTTAAATTTGTATTGTATATTACTCAAACTGTATAAATTTTATGATAACATTAAAATAGTTTATGAATCAATTAATAAGTATATATTCTGTTTAATATATTAATATCACAAACGAATATCTTTGACAAATTTTATGTCAGAATATAGAAGTTGCTTTTAACGCATCATCTGTTTCATCATTCAATTCTGTCATCGATATTTTGCTTCTTCTTTTTCTATACCTCTTTAAACAGTAATATTTTTTCTATTTCTGTGTTCTTTATTATCAATTTACAGGAAAAAATTCAAAAGAAAACTATATTTTGAATGACAATTTTCTAATATAAATAATAAACTGATTTTATTTCTTTTATGTTTTAGTTTTGTCATTTTTATTATTTTTGTCAAAACGACAATATCTCAAATAATAAAAAGACTTGAATACCATTTAAACTAAAATTAATTTAAAGAAATAGATATTTGTATTTGTTATAAAAATAAGACTTACACATGGAATTCATACAACTTATTTAATATTATTATCGATCCTCAAGAGGAAATTAATCAATATAAATATTTTTAACTTAATAATTGTTTTTAAAAATATTAGTTTACTTTACTTTCTAAATCCATTAATGAAAAATAACAATAATAAAAAAGAGCGCAATTCGTATATAAGAACTTAGTGAAATTTAGTCATTTGAAAAATTATAATTTTATACTCTTCAACTTTTATTTTATAAATTAGTTACAAATAAATTCACAAGTTATTTACACGTATTATTTACAAGTTTAATTTTATATTTTTTGATATTTGCATATAAAAACTTTATTTTTGAAATACAAAAGTATTTTTATTTTAGTAGTAAAAGTAATTTTTAACACTACAATTTTATACTTTTTTTAACCACTTTTACTTAAGATAACATTTTGTATTTTAATTAAAAGATTAGAAAAATTAAGAATTTCTTCATTAATTAACATTAATAAAATAAAATTGCGAATTAATATTCATCAGGATGTAGAAGTTTTAATTTTAAGTTTTAATAAAATAATATTTCTTAATATTTAAAAAATTACAGAAAAATAAATATTGGTACTCAAAAGATATTTTCACATATTGTATTTTCAGCAATATACTTAAAGAAAGTTAATTTATTATATTTTCTTCGTACTTTAATAAATGTATAAGATACCAATGAAATATTTCAGGTTGTAATTCGGATTGTATATATATATATATATATATACACAAACTAATAAGCTTTAAATTTAAATATTATTTTTATTTAAATATAAAATTATAAAAACAGTTTATTAAAAGTTTATGAATAATTAAAATTCTTAATCTGCACAGCTTTATAACTTAAAATATATACATTCAAATTTTTAATTCTTGATTACTTATATTTGATTTGATTTAAAAATGTTTTTAAAAATTTTATTTGTCAAATCACAAAGTCTTACTGCAGTATACAGAATTTTATAATTTTAGCTGAATAATACTTTAAAATATTTACGAATTCAAAGCGTATTATAATAATTGTAAACTGACAACTTCATTATTTCATATTATAAAATCATCTCTTAAGTGAAATGCATTTCGATACATGTCCATAAAATTAATACATTTAAACATATGTGTATATATATATATTTATTTATTTACTGGTATACTAAATATTATAGCTATCAATTATATAATTAATCGCTAATAAATTATATTACAAGAACATCTAATACATAGAAAGTCATTTGATATTAAATTATGGATAAATAAACATTATATAAGTTTAAAAATCAAATAAAATATTTTATGAATTTTTAAAATATACTTTTCATTTATATTAAAAGTTTATTGATAAAAATTTTTAAAATAATTTTACATTAAAAATGTAATAGCAATAAAAAAATAAAAAACTAATAGTCTTTAATTTTTATAATGATTTTAAAGAAATTTAAAAATGCCATCTCTTATGTAATTATTTAAATATTTTTAATGCTATAAATAGTTATTATAAAACAGCATTCTTAATTAAATGATATTACCTGAATTTTCTTAAAGGATAAAAATTTAAATAAAATGAGTACATGATATGGAGGATTTTAAGAATAAAACTTTAATTGAACATGATGAATTATAAAAACTAATTACAAAATTTAATTTTTCTAATTGAAAAATTAATGCAAATAAAATAATCAAAATTTATATTATTTCAGTTATAATAAAATAAAACTTGTATTATAAAAATGTCTTTGATAATTTTTTCTTTTACGATCGCGAAGTTTTCAAAAAAACTAAAATTTTTGTGTCATGTATTCTATTTATTTTTTGAATTTATATTTGAAGTCATCGATAGATTTATACGAATATATGATATTTATAATATTGTATTGATTTTTTTTGCACAATAAGGTTGATCAATGTGTTCTATATTACAATATTATTCACCTTGTTTTGATAAAGTTTTTTAAATTATTTATTGTTTATTTGAATCTTATAATACGCGAAAATTATTAGTTTTGTAATGATAACAAATATCATAAGATAATCAAATAGTTTATGCAGATTTGAAGAAGATGTGTATTCATAAATATTGCAATTTCGTGATATAACATTGATTTCTAATTTTTAGCAATAGTACCAAAATAATTTATCTTTTTTAAAAGGGTAATTAACTATTAAAATTTTATTAATTTTATTGAGAAATTCTCAACACTTTACAAGGAAAATTTAAGAAAATTGAATATTTTAAATAAAATACGCGTAATCAAAGTAGTATATTTTACAAATTCTTTTAATTTTTTTAATAATAATAAGAAATGTTGAGAATATTAAAAACTAAGAATTACGCAGTAATTTTTAATATTGTTACACATAAAAGTGATTTACGACATTATTGAAAGTTATTACACGCACATCCTCTTCAAACAAATTTTAAATTATATTTAAATAGTTAAAAATTTATAAAAGTATAGTTTGTCCCTAAAAATATTTGCCTTAGTTCAGTCTGAATTATTATTTAATTAATATATCTTTCTATTAGATATTTATTTTAAAGATTAATTTTATAAAATAAATATAGTATCCTAAATAGTATCATTTTTACTTTTCTTGTTTTTTTACAAAAAAAATTTTACTAATATACTGTACACGAAAAAATCTGAGTTTTAATAGAATATTACTTTCAAGAAACAATATATTACAAAATTGTATAATGTATATCATATATAAAGAATTAGATAATTTGATTTTTATGAAATATAGTGTTTAATAAAATATTAACTATTTAAGAAAGATTGTACACATTAAATCGATTGTTCTTGCATCAAATCTAACTTTTTTATCGAATTTAATATTACTTTAGATATTAAAGACTATGTTGTAGTAGTTAAGCTTAAGCAAAAAATGCTTAAATAAAGAATAAAAAATGATTATGCGATAGTAGATTTTTGTTTTCAGAAAAGATGAAAGTAATAAACGCAAGAAGTAATGAGCGATATAAGAACTCTATTTTTCATTAACTTTAGTATTGAAATTTATTTTTAGTGCATGTATCATCATAAACTTAATTATTTACGACAAAAAGTGGTACTACTACAGTCTTACCTGGAAAGATTATTCAAATCAGATGTTGAATAAAGAATCACTGCCATTATTTATTTTTAATTATTATACAACATTATAGGACTCATTTTTCGGAATATTTTCATAAAATATTTTAAAACTTTCATTATGTGAGAAATATATTATATTGAACTTTATTTGAACGAGTAATTATAATTGTAATAAAAATGAATGCAAACTCAAGTTTAATTATTTTCATATTGTATTTCTTATAGATTAGAAATAAGTAAATGATAAAATAACACGAAAAATAAACAGAAATTATAATAATATAAATATTATATAGGTTTTTGAGATACACATCTTAACGGTATTTTGTAAATGTAGTAGGAAGTCATTAAATTAATAACATAGTTGCGACTATGCTAAGGGTGTTTTTTATTCACCAAACCGCCTTACTCTGAGTAATAATTCACGTACTAAATATTAAGAGTAAGTTTAAAGATACTAGTTAGTTATTATCGTCATCATTATTATTTAGTTTTTAAGTGTAAGCATTAAGTTTTTTTCTAAATAAAAATTAGCGTAAAACTGACGATTTTCCAGGGCTTCTGCGTACGATTAGAGTTAATTTTACAAGATTTTTATTGGCCGATATCAACCGCAAAAAATTTTCGAAACTCGCTTAAGGTTTTAACAATTTTTTTTTTAACAGAACAGTTTGTGAATATTTCTTGACTCCTGTTATTGGCGCAGCTGTTCAGATCCGAGAAAGCATTCGTAGTTGTAACGAAAAAATCGAGAAAAATAAAGATCTCTGTTTATGAATAATTCAAAATAACGAAAACAATACTGTTGGCAGAACATTGTAATTCAATTAGCAACAAAACTTGTGTATAAAGCCGAGTGATCAGGAAAAGTGCGCGCGAAAACACGGAGAGGCGCGGATGCGTGCAAGCAGGCGACGTTTTCTCGAAGGCTCGTATCCAACGCGCGAGGTGGGTGGGGGTGCAATGGGACGGGAGACGGGGTTGATGGGGGCGCCGCTCTGGCGAGTCGCGTACACCAGCACAAGCGGCAGTCGGCCCCGACCGGTCCTCAGGGCTGCCACGGCCCTCTTTCGAGCACATTTCACCCTCTCGTGCGACGTTATCAGCTCTCTTTCCGTCTCTGTCTCTATCTCTGTCCCCCTCTCTTTCTCTCTCTCTCTCTCTTGCTCCCTTTCGCTCTGGCTCCGTCCGTCTTTCGCTCCCTTTGCTCTGTCTTCCGTCCCTCCCGCCCGAGGCTGCGCGTCTCGGCATCGACGCTCCGCGACTCCGTACGGCTCGACTCGTCATGGTCGGACGCGCGTGTACGCTGTGCGGCGCGTCAGTGAATCGCGACACGACATGAGGCCGGGTCCGCGTCGGCGGGAGTCTGAAACAAACATTAACGCCGTTGTCAGCAATGATGAGCCGACGACGACGAGCCAGCATAATGACCAGGTGCTAAATTTAATAAAGTGCTAGCCGTGTGTTATGCGTGAGTGCCCGATCGTGCAAAAATGCATGGTAACTAATTTTATATTGTAACTAGTCTGTCTCGTTGTTCTGACTTTCATCCCTTGATCTTTCTTTCGCTTATTTTTAACGATGATACGAATGATTGAGAATACGGGCTATAATGTTGAATCCCTATGAAGACGAGGAGACGGACAAGTTATCTAGTGTCATTAGTGCGGTGATAAATTTTTCAATTTTTTCTTCTCGTCTTATTTAGTACTCTTAGCAGTGTGGAAGGCAGAGAAGTTCTTTATTGCCATAATTTCTTTTCAGTTATATGAAATTAGAAATTATGGAGTCGTAAGTTTGTAAGTAATACTTACTCATGGCCATAATTCTCTAATAGAATCTAAATATGATCTCCACATAGATTTGTCATTTCTTACTTTTAAAGTACTTCAAATGTTTTATTTCAATTAACTATTCTTATTCATAACTATTAATATATTTACTCGTGTCCTTTGACAATTGTATGATTTCTATATCATTTTCAACATATTATAAAAATATTTTACACTAAATTCGCTACTTTTACACGTAACAAAATAAGTAATAACAATATAAATAATAATTTTATAGTTGTCGAGATACTTTTAAAACTAAGTTAGATTATTATTTAATGAATGATTGATCGAAGAAGAAATCTAACACGTGTATCATAAAATCGAGGCAAATATATAAATATTGATACAACTTTTTATGGTAAAATAAATAAAATATAAAAGTAGAATATATTTGAATTTTACTACAAATTTTTTTTAATTCTACGTAAAACGTAGAACAAACTTCTAGATACCTCTTATATTTTCCAAAAATATAAACATTTATGATCTCTTAATATTCTAAAATACTATTTTTTATATGTGATTTATAGCTAATAAAAATAGGGAAAAATATCAACTGTTTTAGAAAATACTATAAATAGAAATTAATTGTTTATTAGCTCCAAAGGATTAGTAACGAATACATTTTTTAGATTTGATTTTAAACGTGTATTTCTTTATCACTTAGAACTTATAAATATATGTACCGAGATACTTCATATTTAGAGTTATAAACATTAATAGTCATTACAATCATAAAATGATAAATTCATTCGCTACTTTTATAATATAAAACATATAAAGTATTATTTTATTATTATCTTAATTTTTAGAAAAAATCTAACTATTTTACCATATTACCACATTACACATTAATTATTCGCCATAAATGATTATCAAATATTTAATCTTTTTAATTATTTATGAAATGTTTTGAACTAAAGAGATTTGTTTTGTCTGGTAATTGTTTAAAATAAAATAAATCCATAAAACTAAATTTTCAGCTATTTAATTTAACAGATTAAAAATACAAGTTTTGGAGAAAATTCAGTAGAAAAGGATACTTGACTAAATAATGAGTTATAAAATATCTATGAAATAGATTATTCAAATCATACATAATTATTAATATATAATTAATATCATTATTATTAAATTTTATGATTTTTTACAATATTAAATATTAGATTTAAATATTTCAAATTATAGACACATGAATAATCCTCAAAAACAATACGACGTATGTGTACAGATTATTTGTGATCATTTTCAATAACATTGATTATTACATTTATCCTTCAATATTTGAGTTACATCGTATTTAAAATAAGACATATTCTTACATAAAATTAAAGTCTTCAAATGGAATTGTTAAATTTAATAAAAAATATATATCTATTTATACACAAAATGTTAAAATTATTATTTTATAAAAAGTTTCATTTTTAGAAATATAGTATTTAAGAATATGCAATTTTTTTTATGAATTTTAAGTATTTTTATAAATCAAAGCTGTTCGTTTTTTAGAGGATAATCCTCATAAATGTAGATAAAATAGTAAGATTAATATAAAATTATAACGTAAAATTCCTGAATTTAGTTTATAATAATAAGACTGGAAAGCTCTTATATATTTTAAATATAAAACTCGGAATTCATTCATTTTCAATAATTTTAATAATTCAGATATATTAATTTAAAAATTTTTTAAACTATTGAAATAAAAAAAGACGAATAAACAATTGCATATTTTTTACTTATAATTACTGTCACGTGTATTTATTTATTGTTATCGTTAATTTATATCAAATGTATGATATATTTAATATAATTTTTTCACAATTACTTAAAATTACGAAATATTGATTTAAAACGAAAAATTTTCTTTTATATCTTATTATAGTTAAGAACTGTAATATAGTTTTTTAATATTTATAATACAAAATTGAATTTGATTACAATATATATATATATATATATATAATAATGATAATTATAAATAAACTCTAAAGAATATTATGAAAATAATTCAATATTTTTTACTTATTTATAATATATATCATTTTTTTATTCTATAAGATCCATATGTATATTTTATTATAGTATGCTGTATTATCATAAGATATAGCATATACTAAATTTTGGAGCTTTCGGAATAACAAAAATTATATTATTGTTTTTGATTTATATACTGAATAGAAAGTATTAGTAATTTTTCATTAAATAAAATGAGAATTTGAATTTCAAAAAGTAAACAAATACTTCGTTTCTATTTTATTTTTACAAAAAAGAAAAATGAATTTAATTTATTTTTAGAAACTATAAATTTATAAATCTTGATGTACTTTTATCTTTTATTGAAGTAAAAGATAAATTCTACAAAAATATGTTGTATTGAAAAGTTTTAATTAAATTATCGATCGAAGTATTAATAATCTTTCTTTATAGATATAAATACTAGTAAATGGTTGAGTTTGCTGAGAAAGTCCTGATTATTTATTTGTAATTTTTTATATTAACCTACAGTTCATAATTGTAAATGTATATTTTAATACTTTTTTATAATATGAACTTTTTGGAATATAATATAATATACATTTATATTAAAAAAATTAAAATGCTTAAAATATTTAAATGAAATTGAATTTATACTATTAATAAAGATGAACATTAAAATTAAATATTAAAAAAGAATATGTGAAACAATGAAGTATAATTTCAATATTATATAACAATTAATTAATATTTACGTTTCTAGATATTTTTAGACATAATAATAATATGCATTATTTGATAAAATTATATTTAGTTTAGTATTTTTAAAACATTTTATGAGTAAAAAATTAATTCAACTAATTTAAAACAAATAAATTTATTTTAATTTATTTAAGATATTGCTACAATTAGATATTGTTATAATTGCATATAAATTTAAATATTTTGTTAAATAATACAAATCTATAAAAATTTTAATAAATATAAGCCAGTAAGTTCATAAATTTTTATCGTATGTAAAATTGTAAGTATAGAGCAATCATTATTTATAAGTACTCTAATGCGATATGATATAAACCTGTTTTAATTAACTACGTATTTTCAATAATGGTTACAACATCATGTTAACTCGTTTTCACAGAAGATTAGAAATAACAAAAAATATATTTATCAATAGTATCTTGGACTAGTAATATTATAAATATAATATATAATAAATACTTTTTTAATTGCTTAATAAAAAAACCAAATTATTAAATTAGCTCAAAAAATTTTCAAGTTTTTATGTATAACAGATATGATTTTTTGATAAAATGTAAGGAATTTTTAACTATAATATTATAAGTAGTTACGTAGAGAAAATAATATAATCACTTTCATTATATTTTTTAGAATAATTTTTTAAAACACTTACAATTCTTCTTTAAGAGAATGTTTGAAATATTAATGAAAGTGGATTTTAAATTAAAATAATTATCATCATGCTATTTTTCTAAACGTAATGAAGAAATAATTAAGCGATAAAATTGTGCATAAACTATATATCCATAATAATAACTTTATTTGATATTAACAAAGAAATATTTTTAAATAACAGAATAATAAAGTTGTACAGTGAGTCTATCAAATATAATGAATAGTAGTAAAACTCATATTTGGGTCAGTCTATAGCAATGCATACAGATGGTAGGCTTCATATTATTTAAAAAAAATTTGTATACTAAATAAGAAAATTTTTAGTAGTTTTCTTTAAAAAAAATGCATTTCTAGTTAAATTAAGTGACATATTTATAGAATCAAATGTAATACGAGTGACGATTATTTAAATTTATAGTACATTAACAATTCTTATTTCTGTTATAAATTTAAAAATCAACTTTACAATAAAAATTTGGGTTAAAAAATAATTAACCATGTTAAATTAAAACATAACATTTATTAAATTAACATAATCAAATTTTCAGATTTTTCATTTATTCAATTAATTTATATTAATAATTTTCAAAATATTTCTTTAAATTTATCTGTTTCATAGTTTTACTTATATAAATTTACAAGTTAAGTAAAAACTTTACATTAATTTATTGAATATGACAATTTATTATTTATCAAATATAAATAATAGGTATATACACATTTCTATTTTCCATAAAAATTTAATTTATATTATACATATTTTCTACATCTATGAATACATAGAAAATATTTTTTCAGCGTATTAATTGAAAAGTGCAAGTAAATATTTTATTTTGATTTTTTTTTAATGAAAAATTGGTTCGTATATTTGTTTTGAAGTATATTGTTCAGATAATAATTATTTAGTCATTATATATCATAAGTTAGTTCATTATCTTATTGATAAATATTAATTTTTCTAATATTATAATAATTTTGTTTATCTACGTGTTTTATGTTTCACGATATTTAAAAAAGCTAAATCACAATCAAAGATACTAAATTTAATGGAGTCGTATTTTATTAGTGATTAATTACGCAAAAAGGTTGTATAATTTTAAGAAAAAACTTGTAAAGCGAGAATCAATTATTGAAATTTTTTTAATTATTCCTTGAACTCAATGAAATTTAATACAAATAATGTTCTTATGGTTACCTTACTACCTACTAGTTAACATAATTAAGGTTTAAGATTTCACCATTGACATTAAAAATATAAAATATAAAAATATTACTTAAAAATACTATTACAATTTATCTGCATAAAGTAAAAGAAATAAAAATAAAATAAAAATCTTAATGCTGTATAAAATTTTAAAAGATACTCTGAGGTGCATATATATGAAATATAAAACTGTTACTTTATTTCAATTATAACTATTAAATATTAAAAACGAGTTTTACTCTTTTAATTACAAATCATAAATAATAGTTTAATAACATTATTTATGTAGTACAAAAATTATCTTTAAACCAACATTTTATCTTGTAATCTATACTTTCTGAATTCATACATTATTCCTCTTCTGGTGTAATAATATATACATTGTAAATGCTATAATTTCTTTATGTTGATAAATAACTTTTAATTACTTTATCATCTAATTTAACCCAAAAATTTTCAGTTTTTATTAAATTTGTATATTCATTGAATAAGCATTAAAAAAATATTTTGTATTTAATTCGAAGAATTAAACAAAGTAACGTGTGAAATCATTATTTGTAAAATTGACAAAAATTTATTTATCCCAAAAATTTAGTAATTATTTTTAGAAATATTTATTATTTTAGTAGTAAAAAAAATAAAATTAACTATTTTGGTTTGAGTTCATAAAAAAATGTATTTACTGCTATTTAAGAACTTTCAATAATAGTTTAATAGATGATGATCTTAAAAGATATGTTTATTAATTTTTATTAATGATTTTAAAATGTATTTATATTAACTTTAAATAAGTTGTATACATTCAGTTAAATTCATTTACAATGTGATATTATATTCATCTGAATTTTGAAAATTAAAATAATAAAAAAAGATAGTATCATAATTTTTATTTATAAAATTATTTATAGAGTACTTCACTTCAATTAACTACGCATCGATATATCATTGATATCATTTTTTGTCAAATTTAAATAAAATTATATTTACAAAAGATGACACTTTCATTTAGCAACTAGTAGCCACTCTCAATTTAATGATATTTTATATGCTTAAAGTATTTATTTGATTGATTGTTCGCATGTCAAGTAGAAATTTTAATATCAAATTCATATTGATGAAGAATATATGCTCTTGGGATATTGGATGTTAAAATTTTTTTTAAGAATCTCGTGTGATCGAAAAAAAAATATCTCGTGTACATACATAAACAGAAAATACAAAAGATTCATATTTCGAAAATGAACGTCGACTATCATCAATATAAAAATAGTATGTTGGAATTCTTCCATCTTTTAAAAATTATAACATAAAGAAGGAAAAGTGAATTATTAAATGAAATTAAGTTATGCGTATAATTTTCTTGTTATAATTATAAATAATTGCAAAATAATCGAAGCATTTGTGCAATACACTTGCTTCTTTGTTCCGCTGTTATTAATTATGTATATCTTTAGTTTCTTTTTAGCCAACTTCCTCAGATACTCCACTTTTGTTAATACTTGTATTTTTCCACTTTGGTCTCCTAACCCTTCTTATATTCTAGCCTCCTCTGTTGCTCTCTTATATTCTATTAATACATACCGCATATTTTCCATTTTTCTTCTCAATTACTGCATTTTTCTACATCATTCTTCCAATAATGCTTATCTTATTGTATATGGCTTCTATATACATAGTCTTATTCATTTTGTTACTTCATATTTTCCTTTCATTAATTTCTACTAAATTCATTTTTCTAAATAATTCTTATTTCAATATTTATACTTAATTTCCAGCTTTTTTAAACTTCTGTTTTATAAAATACACTAGTCTTTCTCTTGTTTCTCTATATATTTCATTATAGACATTCTATTTAACTATCCTGTTTTCTTTTCATTCTGATTTTTTATTTTTATTTTCTTTAGTTTATAATCCAATCCACCAGAGTCTAGCTCTAAAATATATTTTAATTTTTTCCTTGTAACCTTACCCTCAAATTTCTTTTATTTTAATTACCTTACTCTTCATCATCAAATAAATTTTTATTAAATTCTCCTTCCTTCTGTTTTTCTGTTAAGTATTATTTCATTTGCTTTTGAAATATTTCTTACGATTTTTTAACTGAATTCAATTTTTGTATAGTACTCGTATTAATTCTTTGCATTCTATTCGTTATTTTTCCATTTATATGTATAATATACAAATCTCGTCTGTTTTTCATTTGTTTAATTTATTTTTCGCCCTTTTATAAATGTTTTTGTTGTTATTAATAATACTTCAATTATTGCAAAACTCAATATTTTTACTTTTTAAATCATTTTCAATTCTTTCTCAAATTTCATTGGCAAAATTTTAAAATAACCACATATTGCTGTTTACAATTTTCATAATTCTTATCCATACCTTTATTTAAATATTTCTGTATGTACTAAATAAATATTATATAATGCTTAAGTATTCTATTATTATTTACTTTATTATACGTCTTCACTTGTTTATTTTTATCCTCTACTTATTGAAAACTTATAATATTCACTTTTTTTAAATCTCTCTAATTAAAGTGATAACAAATTTACAATATCGAAACATTATTTCCTTATATGAATTAGATAAATCAATTAATGAAAAATGTTTTTTATTTTTCTACTATTTTTATAATATACACGCTATTTCTTCTTTAAAATCCTTTAATTAATATGAAAAGGCATGTAATTAATATAAATACATCAGTTTATATTTAGTTTTTGAAATTGGTTTCTTCTAATATTATTTTATCCTTGAAATTCTTAAATTAAAGTATTAGTTCCTGTATACTTCGTTTTATATATCTTAATATGTTTTATTTAATTTACTTATGCAATTTTAATTATCTCTTCATAATTTTTCTGTCTTATTTGGTCTATGAAATGTTCTTTATTTTTCATATTTACTTTCTGCTTGTATTTTAATATATTTTTACTTTTCATTTTCTTGAATATGATTCTCTCGCTCTCGTATTAATACTAATCTTTACTTCCTAAATATATTACAATTAAATTTTATTTGTTCCCTTCCTGTTCTTAGACTTCTGCTCTTTTTTTTATTTTAATACGTAGCTTTTTCATAAATAATCGTTTATAAAACTTTTATTCAATATATATTTACATTCTTTTATATTTATTCTGTATTTATTTGTACATATGATTTAATTTCATGCTATGATTAATTTCTAAGATCCTTATTTTTCTGTCGTCGTGTATATCTTATTTACGAAAAACATAGCCAGCCTTAGTTATTTTGTTATCATAGAAATGTACTTCTGTTTTACGTCGTCATTTTTATTTCTGTTATTATTTTCTATTATTATTCCTGTTACAATTTCTTTCTTATTTATGTACCATTTTATTCTTTGATATGCGGAAACTTTTAATTCTTTTTTAGAACATTTTTATCTTTAATATTTTATTTTTCTTTCATCAAAAAATATTTCTTTCACCAAAAAACATTCAAAATTAACGTTAATTATTTCTATTATCTTTCTTGTATTCTAACTAACTACTATTGTAATAAATTGTCCTGTATTGTAATAAATTTTTAATCATATTTATTTTTTACGTGATGGCCTTCTTTTAATTTCTTTCTTTAGTTTTATTATCCGTTATTTGGATTTATCTATTGCTTTGAATCCTGTTTATACTTTTCTCAAAAAAATAATTTTGAATTTTTTTATACTTACTGCGATATGTAATCTATTTTTATTTTAGTATGTTCTAATAACAAATTTTTATTTCTAGATTTATTTTTTCCTCTTACGCTGCTTCCTGTTCGTTTCACTTTCTATTTCTCAACTACTTTAGATTTACTATCATCGTAAAGTTATCCAACTATCTTTACCTTTTTCTTCATTTTTTTCTTTAGGCACTCTTTATAATTCTCTAAATGGTTTTTATAATTATATTGTACTAATCATACATTTACCTGTTTTAAAATCCTAATTTCATAATAACTTTTTCATTTTCCTGGTTTTCACTGCTTTCTATCCCTTTAATGTAATTTATTTCTATTTTTATTCCTTCAATAAACAATATTTATATATATACTTTTACTTTTTTAGTATCTCTTATAAAAAATGTTTTTTTTTGCATAAGCACTTTTAAATTACTTTTCTTCTTTCTAATTATAATGTATTCTTTACTTTCTTTTTATGTATCTAAGTAAAGAGGCAGTTTATTAATTCATATATTTATCCGCAGGTATTACAGATGCTTGATTTTTTATAAAATTTTATCCAATTTTTTTATTTATTTATTTATTTTATTTATTTTTTTTATATTATAATGATTTGTTTAAGATTAGTGTTATTTTTTATCGACATTTTTAGTATTTTTTTTAGTTAATACTTGAGAAAAATTAATAAACTTATTAAACTATATTTTTCTAGTAACTTTCATCTTATTTTACTCAAAAGTGTTCGATTGACTCTTTTTTTTTCTTGTGCTGCTTTGCTATTTTTTTTTCTAGTTTCTCAATTTTGTCTCTAACATCTTTCTTATAGTATCTACATTAAATTCCTTTTCACTACTTGAATTTTTATTTTCTAACTTAATCGTCTTTTCTTTTATTCCCAAAATTTTTTGTTCACATTTTTAGTTATAATTACTAACGCGCGCATTATATTCAAATGTATCTACTTTTCTATTTTAAACGAGAATTTTAAATTAATTTTCCGTATCCTAAATTTTACTTAGAATTTTATTAATTATGATTAAAGTATAATGAGATTGATGGGTCATATGATTCATATTATACATTGTATGGAACGATACCATAATTAATTTTGCGGCAAGATTAAGATATATCCTCGCTAATTTAATATTAAGTTTAAGTAAATTGAATCGTTTTATTATTATTCATAAAATAATTAGAAAAAAATGTGTAGATTCTATATTTTTTAAGAAATACGGTAATCTTATTTTTTAATTAATTTGCGTGCACAGCAAAATCAAAATAAATTGACGAAGCATTTGAAAAAAGCAATCAGTAATGCCAAATCAACTCCGTTCAATTATGATAAACTAAACAACTAACTACATACGAAAAGCCTCGTTAAATGCTTGGTTTTTGTGGACTTTTGAAAAATATAGAGCGAGAGAATGACTGAATGAAAGAGAAAGAGAAAGAGAGAGAAGTTGATTAAAAAGCTACCGCGAAGCACTAGAAACTTTCTCAATGATACTTGTACTACTCGTGGTAGACCGAAACATTGCTAGTATTGTAGACTTTCTTTTTTAAAAAAGAGATAAAAAAACGAAAGAGAGAATAGAACTTTTTGACTGTATATTCAGTTTAAAGAGCTTCAATTTTTGTGACATAATACAAACATAATTAACCCTTGTGTACTCTTTTAAGAATGACAATTTTCACCTGTGTTTATTTCTTTAAACTGGATTAAATAGTTTCTGTTACCAAGAAATAATTATATAAGCTTTATCAAAAAAATGAACGGATCAAAATTGTCGGCTTTAAATAATAACAAAACAATTATATTTATAAAAAAAGTTTATTACGGATAAAAAAATAATTACTCTGCATCTGATCAGTAGTTTTATTAAAACATAATTATAAATTATAAATAACTCAATTTAAATATGTAATTTATACCATATTTAATTTTTAAATATTTAAATTTCATAAATTTTACATCTTTTCTTTATTTTCACAATTCATTAAACTTTGTTTAGTATAATACTAGAGTTAATAATATTATAAATGTGCACGTGCATTTAAAGAGACAATAATTTAATTATAATAATTACAAATTATTTTTTTCAAATAATGACCGTGTGCATTATAACAAGTAGTGTAAGCTTTAATGTATTACATGCATTTGTTTATGTCGTTAAAAATCGTTTAAAATACGTAATAAATTGTAGTTCATACGGTGTAATAGTGAATCACTTACTTCGATATAAAAATATTTATAATTTTTAAACTTACAGAAATTATAGAAAAACATTAATTTTTAAAATTTTAATATTTAACATAATAATTTGATATTTTAATATAATTTTTATAGCTGTATATCAAAGAATTAAGGATTTGTATGTACCCATCGAACCACTCCGTAGTAAGCCACAACTTCAATAATAAATTAATAAACACATGAGACATTAAGTAAAATGTATTAAGAATAATAAATAATAAATATTAATAATTTATAAATTACTTATAATATGTTCTTGAAATGGTAGTATATGACCCTATAATAAAGTAAATCTTTTTTAAAATTTGGTAATGATCGAAGTTAAGTACACGTTAATTCTTATTCTATAATAAAAGCAGCATAAAAATAATAAAAGCCGTCTTTTTTTTAAATTAAAATTTACTAAATTTTTTTAATAATTTATGAATTACTTATAAATTAAAAAAAAGTTGGAATTTTTGTATGCAATGATACTCTGAAAATTTCATCTTATTTTAAAATGAATTTCATAAAAAGTTTCGAGAATTATGTTTTGGCTCGTTTCAGATGTATAGTTTTGAGAAAAATTTATTTAAAGTTTTCAAAACTGAATTTTTAAAATAGAAATTTTATAGTTTTCTACGGTGAATCTATTCTACTAGAGCTATAAAAATATTCTTCTATGATATCATCCTGATCTTTTTTGGAGTTTCGTGAAGATCTAGAAAACGGGCGTAAATCTTGCACGACACTTTTAAGTACGGCCACGAACACTTACACTTACTCACAATTTATCTGCTTCTTCACATTAAGAAAAAAATTCCAATAAAATAACAATACTCAGCAGCTCTATGATTTTTATACTATTAAAAAGAAATTGTTGGTAATAAAAACTGAAATATAACTAAATGTATGGAGTAATGTTTTTTCGTTTGGAGAATAATTATGTGAAATAACATCTCTACTATTCAATCTTTCATTAATAATTATTTGAATAATAAGTCTTCAAAGTGTAACTTTATAATTTTACAACCTTATAAAAAATAATCGATCAATTTATTAATCATTTAAAACAGACTTTCTAAAGATATTAATCACAAGAATTTTTTATGGAAATATTCCATATCAAACATCAATTTGTAGCTTTAGTCCTTTATCAAAACTAGGATTTAATGCCATATGTTGAAATTTATGAAATAATGTTGTTCAAACATCGTTTTTCACATTTTTCATCGACTTCTGATTCTTTCTAGGTACCAACGGATAATAAATTTTTCATTAATTCATAAGTTTTTAAACTTTAAAAAGTTGTATTTCTCGAAAAAAGTATCACTTTCAAACTTATATGCAGCTCAAATATTATATATTCTATTCGAATAAGCACTAATATTATTTATAATTTATGTATCAAGATATTTATTTACAAACATATAAAAAAAATAAAGTGTTTTCATAACTAATTTAAAGAAAAATGAAAATAAAAATATATGTATATACATATATACATATATGAATTTTATTTATTTATTGCTTCAACACGATAAATAGGATAAAGTAATAAGTGAATCTTGAATTTTATTGGATGCAAAAAAGAGGTAAAAATTTACTCGACAGCCTGTAGGAAAAGTAATTTAAATATTTTAAGATATTTTTAAATAAAATTTTTAAAGCATCACATTTCTTATTTGGCATTCCTTTTTATAATTTTATTTATAAACTTGAAAAGGGTAAAAAAATTTTTCTAAAGTTCGCTAATTTTATTTTAATGGTGAGTAGAAGAATTACAAGTTTTATAAGTAATTACTATTTTTATAACCCTAATTTAAATTTTGTTCCTACATAGAATATTTTATATTTTCTAGCCTAAAAATCAATTATTCGATATAAAGATTTAAAGTAAAAGTGAGTATAAAATTGAAATGGAAACTTCTCTAATCTAGTTTAAACTATGTTAACTATTTTCTTATATCATTTTTCAAAAACATTCTTGGACTTTAAATTAAATCTTAACCACTAATTTATGCAAAAGTGGGAAAAACGATTCTCGGAAGATATAAATTTATAGTTGCAATATGACATAAATAAGGTATACATACAAATAATACTATATACATATAATAATATATATATTATATTATTATATACTGTTATTAGATATATTATTATTATTACTATATTATATATATTATTATACATAATAATACATACATATAAATAACGTTTTTATTTTATTCCAAAATCCGCCTTTCCGTAACATTTATTAATATCTAATGATAATAGTATTGAATTCATTCATATTATCACACCGTATTATACTAATATTTATATTATTATTCTACTTTTTGTTTTATTATTTTTCCATATTTGTATGAATAAATTAAAAAAGTGTTTAAATCCAAATGAAGAAAATTTTGTAAGTTTCATTAAACTACTGTATAGTTCTAATACATATTAACAAAATTTCTTATATAAATTTTTAAAACGAATACATAATAATTGTTATTATTATGTTTGTAAATTATAAATGATATTATTGTATACATCTAAATAAAAATGTATCAAAAAAATTATCGTAAAAAGATAATTTTTTCATTCAAAATATTGATTATTTTAATAGTTCGAGTAATTTTGTTAATAAGTATAAATTAAAAATTGCAGTAAATAAAGTATTTTTGATAAGTAAAAATGTATTCTTAAATAAATATTTTATTTGAATGTATTGTCTTAGGTTTTAAATAAATAAAATATTTTAAATATGAAAAATATAAAAATTGACACTTGGTTTATGAAAAGAAAATATTTATTTTTTTAATACAAACATAAAATTTGTGTAAAGATTAAGTATCAGGATATATAATAAATTTCTGCATACTTAAACATTTATACGTTATAAATATTTTTGATTCAATACATTATAAAAAATATTATGAATTTTTATTTTAATCAAAATACATTTTTAAAAAACTACAAAGTTCAATTATATGTAAGTATAATTTTGATGTTTATACACTATGAAAATATTCCTATTTTCAATTTTTACAAAATCTTTTTTCATTATTATTAGTTTAATTTGATTTTACAAGTAGAAATTTAAAAATAATTATATTTTACTCATTTTAATACATTCTTTTGATTTAAAAGTGATTATAGTTTCATGGTAATTTAAAAATACGCCTCACTTTTATAAAACCTTTTAATTTGAAAGGAATTTTATACTTTGAGTATATAAATTGAAATTGATATGGTTTATGCTAGTTCTTTTGAATTGTACCTCGATGTTTTAAAGAATTTTTTTATTGAGATCTTTATTTTCTTTTCAATTTTTTATTCTATTATATATTGAGGTGGGTATGCACCTGGATATGTGTAAAAAGGGGACGAAGACGGATAAATACTAAGAAAAAATTAAACGACACGAATAAAATGATGTCGTGTACATAACATGTGAATGAATTTTTAAAGGTTTTTAAAACAAAAACCAATTTGAATTATCGAAGTTATGCGCTGAGAAGTCAAGTAGATAATACCACGCATTGTGATCACAGTTCACAGTTTTACTCGAGCGAAAATCAAACTGGGAGTATTTCTGTTTTTCCGACGGACAGTTTTCTAACCAAACTACTGATGCTGATCCTCGTACTATAATCGTAGCACAAAATCGAATTCTTTACACTGTGTTCCATATATGACAATATAAATAGTATAAAAACTAAAATAAATTATTTCTTTAAACTTACATTATAATTTTAATTCGACTCAAAAATCTTGTCACTGCTATTTCAAAAATTTTATTAATAGAAATATTAATAGACGTTTAATTCATATTTTTCTAAATTTTATATTAAATCTTGAATAAGAAATTCATAGTGAGTTTATTTCCGTATAAAATATACAGTGATTCGATTAAATACCTAGGATTCAAGTAATTTTTTAACGGGATTTATTGCCAATATTTCGAATACTGCAAGTACCTTCCGCTCTATATTTCAAATACCATGCAATTGTACTACGGTATTCATAACAGGCGTACAACATAGTATTGTAATAACTTAAGAATTGTATATTATGTACAATTCTACATTCGCACAATAAAAGTAACATAATTTAATGGAATAATATTATTTTATTAAGGGTCAAATAAATATTAAGTAACAAATTTAAATTTATTTAATTGTAATTCTTTATTATAATTGTTAATTCTATTTTGTTTATAAAGTAGCTTATAATGTATACGAATTCAGTTTGAATAATTTATTTATTATTTGAAAAAATCAATTACATATTACTTATAGATTATTGATTAGATAGAAAATATCCACATAACTTTTAAATTATTTTTTTTCTTGAAGTAATAAAATGTAGATTCAGTTAACTTATAAATATCAAAGATAATCTTGAAAGATAAAATTCAAAGAATTTTTTATTTAAGTATAATACTTCAAAATATTTTAGAATAATATCAACATAATTTTTTGAAAGAATCGAAACTAACTTTTTGAAAAATTGTATGTAAGTAATGGATTTTTTTTAGTATACGAAAAAGTATAAAGGGATAAGCTTTAAGTAGTTGTGTATGGTCTCTCTCTCTCTCTCTCTCTCTCTCTCTCTCTATATATTATATATATATATATGACACAAATATCATGAAGCACTCACACAGTGATACACAATGATTCTGTATTTTAAAGTGTCCTACATTCTACAAATTTGTTCTGTATTTTTCAAAATTACGTTACTTAAATAATTTTCTTTTCTATTAAATTAATGAAAATTTCGTAATATAGTTTCTGACCACCCATAAAATCATTAAAAGGGTAAATATAATAAATTCGTTAAACTAATTTTAAATAGTTGAAACTATTATGAAACTCTTTAAATAATTCAAAAAGAACTAAAAATATTTTTAAAATGCTTATGTTTTTTAAATAAGAAAAACTATTAGCAACATTAACTCAACTTTTTAATTGCTTAGGCATAATATTCATTTTTATTGTAAATTTTAAACTACATCCTTTAATTCTTATTTTAACTAATAATATGATTAAATCAGAATGACCAATTAAAGTTAGTATTAAAATTAAGAAGAATATAGAAATAAAGAGAGAAATAGATATGTCTTAGAAATAAATATGTTAAGAATTAAATATATTAAATAATAATAACACGTAATCGATTATCGATTTAGTGGTTCGAATAAAAAATATCCGCTATATTTAAAAATTTTATTTTAACTAAGTTTTTAACATAAACTTTCAGATTTTGTAACGATAATCAGATTGTTTTAAGTTTTAATTAAATATTTTTTAAGACAAGTTTAAACTATTTTAATTGTAAAATAAATTGTTTAATAAATAAAATGTATACGTCTCAACAGCACGCATTAATATAAACTGATGGCAGTATAAAAAGGGCTTTATAAATCTAAGTAAATACATATATATTGGCTTCATCTAACATACATAAATAATTAATTATAATTTACATCAATTAGTATTGGTAATTAAAAATAAATGCAGATCTTGATGAATACCCAACAAACCGCGAGGTTAATACCTTTTAAAATTATTGAACGTACCAAATATTAGAGATTTTACATTGCTACTTACACATATACACATATGAAATTCATACACAAACATATATTATTTAGTTATTATTTAATATACTTCATAAACATTATATTATCTTCGTATACTTAAAATGAAATATATTTCATTCGTAATAAATATATCTCTGCAAAGTGACTTTTAATGCTCATTATAAATAAGATATAATTGGTATTGAAAAAAAATCTAGAAATAAAACAAATTATTTATATTCAGCGCAAATGGAAATCTGTAATTATAATTATACTTTAAACAATACTTAACGACAATTCTCACAATTAACTCATACTGTATTTTGAAATTAAATAAATCAGTATCAGAACATTCATAAAAATTTAACAATTAATTCTTCTACATGATATTAATCAATTATATTATTTATTAATATTATACACCACTATTTATTATTTAAATATTAAAAATGATAATTTATGGCACTGGGAGTTTCGACAGATATTTTCAGCTAATTCCAATCAATTTTTTAAACATTTCTATTTAATTTTAATAAAGAAGTTCTTAATAGTCAAGATTGTACATAATTTTAACGGGAAAAATAAAATATTTTTTATTCGCAAAAAATTTTCTTACCAGTGACAAAAAATGCAAAACGTGGAAATTAGAGAAATAGAAATAGAAATTTGTATAATGATTAGATACAAGATTCCTAAGAAAATCAAATATTTTGCACCAAAAATATGTCTTCTTTTTAATTCGAAATGTATTATAAATTTTTAGAAAATAATCTAAAATTTCTAAAATTAAATTTTTTTTATAAATTATATTTAATTCTAGATCTATGTAAAAAATGTAATAAAAAGAATATATATTGAATGGATTAAATATTATGAGTTGATTTAATATACAATTTTTTAAATTAAAGGATCACAAAAGATTTTACTCAATATGAAATTAGAATTTTTTTAAAATCGAGAACTAAAGTGACAAAAACATTTTCATTCATGAAAATGAAAAGTAAGTTTCAGAATTTGAAAATTTTGATTGTCAAATTAAGACATATTACATTTTGAGATTTTCTAATGGAATGAAAAAATAAAATTCAACACTGATTTTATGAAAATCCGTATTAAAACATTAATAATTGTTTTAAATATTAATTTTTAAAATGTATTGATCATGAAAAATTATTTCTTTAGTATGTATCATATATATATTTGTAGAAATAGAATATAGAGCTATAATATAAATTTAATTTTTTATGATTTGAAGATTTCTATTTTCAAAATCTGATTTTTGGGTATTTCAAGTATTAATCTAATTTCTGATATCAATTTTCAAGATAAGTGAAAATTTATAAAGAAGAATTATTTTTAATCTTAGATCTATGAAAACTATTAAATATAATGTATTATTAATGAATTTCAAAGATCAAAAAAAATTTTACAATAAATCCTTAATTAATGTTTAAGATTATATAGTATATAAAATTTATAATTTATATTATATAGATTATTTGAGTTTTTGAAACTTAAATTAATTTATAATTTTGATGTTGAATTAATATTTGAACGGTATATCTTAGAATTGACGGAGGAAAATTTTCAATTATAAATAAGAATACAAAAATAATTCACTGATATTGATTCTGTATTTACTAAAACTAAATCAACAGAGAAAAGGTAAATATTTTAATTTTAAAAATATGGAGTTAATTTTACATGAGAATTTTACTTTTAAAACTAAAAAAATTATGTGTGCTTCAATTAAATTTAATCGAGATGAATTTTTCTTTTTTTATTTGCAATTTCAACCTGTTTAATAATTTCATCAGTCCAGGAGCCTTTTTCATCCATATTTATACATCGAAACATCTTAATCTTACCATTAAATGTAAAACTTTATAAATATGATGTAAAATCATAATCTTTGTAAGAAATGATAACATTTCATATATTAAGAAACATCATTGAATTAAGTTCGCTTGATTAACAACGGAAATTGCACTTTAGATTGACGTGAGAAGGTCTGTACGTGTTCTTGGAGAGTCGAGAAGCTGAGGAAAAGGAAGTGAGATGAATCGCAACAATATCTGACAAAGAGATTTTTAATCACGAATTAGATACAATAATGAACCGCGAGAATGAGGAAGTAAGTAAAATTTTTCATCTGCCTTTGTTAGACAGTAAATAGATTTTGCGTTCATTTGATATTTAATACTAATCGTAATAAGTTCTGTGTAAACTTACTTCAAAAGTTTTTTTTGTTATAAATTGTCAAAGTGAAAGTCATTTTTAATATTAATTCTAATTCGGTTCTTTAAAAACGTTTATCAAATCATTATTTAATATTATATTTAATATATTGAGAAACTACAATGATCTTATATTCTAAAATAACAGATATATAGAGGAAAATATATGACCTGAACTAAGTTTAAAAAACTTAAATAAAGTTCTGAGCCATTATTGAAGCCAAAGTTTGAAAGTTAGCTTTAGTATATGTATTATTTCAATATAATTTTCTTAAGTAATGTACTTTATAATAAAATTAATCACGTACTATGATTAAGTTTGTACATGATTTTCTTTTTTTACATTTTAAAAGATTTCATTACACGTACAATAATACGGTGGCTAAATAATAAAAACCAAGATCTGATAATATAACATAATGAGTCCCAAGCCCTGTTAAGTAACATTAAATTTCTAATATTAATTATTCCACACTTTAGTAACCATTAAGAAATATTTGGAAAGTTTTTACTTCGAAAAATATTATTTAAATTATATGATAATGTAGTACTAAATTATAAACATGTTTCTAAAATAATTTTATTATTAACTTGTTTATGATAGTTTTTTTATTGTATAGAAAATTTAAAAAATATATTCAATAATGAATTCTAGTTAATTCATAAAATAATTTTTTTAAATTATTGAAGCATGAGAACAAAAATATAAAATAATTTTATGTTCTATATTAATAAATTCTTCCGGTATAGCTTTCAGTGTATACATATACACAAAATTTTTTATATTTATATGATTATTTATCGAAA
Source organism: Platyscapa corneri (assembly GCA_018907185.1). Taxonomy (NCBI): domain Eukaryota; kingdom Metazoa; phylum Arthropoda; class Insecta; order Hymenoptera; family Agaonidae; genus Platyscapa; species Platyscapa corneri. The sequence goes on along the minus strand of JACCHW010000024.1, from coordinate 4,474,635 downwards.
ATAATTTTTTTAAATATAGAACATCTTAATATTTAATTCATACAACGTAAAATTTTTTATTATAACGATTTTTTATTTGTAAATAAAGCAAAATAATCTTTTCTAATTTTGTAAGTGTTGAAATACTATTCAAGTATAAACTTCAATAATAAATTATAAATTAATAAATATAGTATTGTAATAACAATTTTAATATCAATAATACTTTTACTTAATATTATTACTAACGGATGTATGAAAGGCAAGAAAAAATTTAAATAAAACGTAAATCTTTTTAAAAAATAGTTTCTACTATAAATAGAATAATTGTTAAAATTTCTACTAAATATGTTTTACTTAAGAAAAGTACTCGTAAGTTTAAAATTACCGTAACATCGTTATTTTTCCCTTTTAAACAGAAAATACAAGCAATGATACAAATTTAAAGATTATTCCACACAGAATTGTGATAAAATGTGCGACTCTTTTGTAGCAAAAACCTGTACCCCAGACTCTCTGTGGTGCTATTCAAAAGGAAGCCAATTGCAAATGTCTGATTCTTTCTGTATTAATTTACGGATGCCTCGCTGCTGTCACGTGGTGCAGATGTGCCAACGTAACTAAGGTATGTATATGCAGATCGCAATATACTCTTTATCTCACCCTCTCTTCCTCCTTCTTGTTTTGCATTCAAATACAAAATTAACGTATTCTTTTAAAAGTTTCTTTAGTTTTAATATACATAACTTCAATTAAACTTGTTAGAATACTAAATTCTCCAGATGAAACGTAGGCATCTTATATAGTGCTGATATAATATAAAATCAAAAGATACTTCTTAACTTAATTGAATTTTATAATACATTATTTCAAATACAGTTAAATAAAATTGGTTCTAAAAAGGAGTTCTTATTCTTAGCAATCACTCTGAGAATATTTCTTTGTCATTCTATTAATCGAGTTTTACATTTATCCAACTTTTTGGTGATTTCATACAATAGCAGTCATAAATCGCTAGAAATATCATTGATTCTCCTATTTTAATTAAATTAAAGTATTGCTTAAAGTCAACTTTAAGTTGACATTTTACCTTTTATTATAAAAAAACAATTTTTACTTAAACTTTTAGCAAATGAGTTTTTTAACAAACTTAACCGTACAACTATCAAAAATACACACTTCACAATAAAAAATTTAACAAATAAATTATTACTTTTTGATGACATTTTTTACTTAATTTATCCGTTTTATAACACATAAACAATATTTAACATTATTATTTTATTTAAATTTTTATAATTGCAGACAGTTGTTAATCTTTCAAGATATCCAATCAAGACCACAAAACACGTTTCGCCTTGTGACGATGGCTATATTTACATTCCGGTAAGTCTTCCGATAAGATTTTTTTCGCCCCATATTTGACTTACATACAGTAAAATTTAAATCAACAGAATAGAAAATTTTGTTCTTATTCCAAGATGTGTTTTATCTAATCTTCACGATTTAAATGTATATTTTTGTATGTTCACTTATTTTATTATTACTATGATATATAATGAATGCTTGAAAATTTAAAAAAAATAATAACAAAAAATATATGAAAATATCTAGTTGAATCACGGTTGTAGATAATATTTCCATCAATTTTATATTTCAGACTTTTTTAAATATGAATTATGTTATATTTTTCACGAGGGAAAACAATTCGTTTTTATAACGTATAAAATCATTTGAACTTTCAAAACTATTGTAATTTGATCAAATCAAATAATTTCAGACTTTTTGTATTTACTGTATTCAAATCATTCTGTATTAGATCTGAATACGTGAAATTTAAAATCTTATTTTCATTGAAAAAGAAAGTTAAATTTCAGAAATTTAATGCCTTTTAAAGTTCTTCGAATCATGAAGTAACTTTTATACGTCAAATAATCTTATAATTGATTATCCGCAGAAATTTTCTAAGCTAAACACTTAATCTAATGATTCTGATTTTTTTTAAAGAAATAGAATTTTATAAAAGAAAGTTGATTCATAAGAAATAAGTCATTATTTTTCATTAACTTATGGCAGAATAGAGATATATATTATTACATCAAAAAATTTATATCATATTTTTTACTTAACTTTATACTACTGAAAATTATTTTAAAATTTAGAAAATTTATTAATAAATTTATTATTACTTTTAAATAACGAAATCATTTTATATAATAAAGATTACGAAATCTTAATATACAAGAAACATTATAGTTTTAACTTTTTTTTATAATAAACTAATGCAAATTTTTTTTCTAAATTAAAATATAGTAATTCTTTTTTTAAATAATTTGCAAACTCTTAATACTTTAAGAGCTTGTATTGATTCTTATTCGTAAAAATCTTTATAATTAAATAAAAATCGACATATTTTATAATTCCATTAATACTTCATTATAAGCCATTTTATTAAATATTTGATTTAATAATACACTTCAAGTTATTTATATTATATCCTTAGAGTTGTGGCGTTTATGATAATACTAATTTTTTGGTATAGATGAAGTATTTATAATAATATGAAAATAATTGCGAACACACGTAATAATTCCGTTATTTTAATTAAGAGATATAAAAAAATTCTCTATTAACAAGAAAACAATATTAATTAAATTTTTGTAATATTTGAAGAACTTCAATTTATAATAATAATATATAATATGTCTACAACTTTATGATTTTTACCACCTAATATAAACTTTCTTAGGATGATTTTTGTAAAATAAGAATGATTTTAAGAAAATTTTGTTGCAAAAATAATCGATGAAATCATTTTCGATATTAAATTATTGTAATAAGTATTGTAATAAATTTTGTGTTTATTATTAAATAATCTAGTATTTAATTAAATCATAAATTATTGAATTTGTTTGTGCAGAATGGTATTTAAAGTTAATTTATTCATTTTCTAATTAAGAAGTTATTTATCAAGTGAAGTTACTCGATTAATAACAAAAATTAAGTAGCAGTAATTTACTGTATTTTTACTATAATTATGAGTATTTAAAACAATTATTTTTTATTAAAAATATAAAAGAAACGTTTAAAACAAGGATTTTCAAAATACATTTTTTATAAATTTTTAAAACATGTTTTTGTTAAAAATGAATTCAAAGTTTCAAGTTTGAGATCAAATATGCTGTGAATTCGTATAGTTTCTGAATTTTAATCAATTTTTCTGAAAACCAGATACAGAAAGCGTGTTTAAAAGTTAAAATATATCAAAAAATGCGACAATTGGAAACTGGAATTTTAATAAATTTTTCATTGCATAAGTAAAGTCGCTCGTTTAAAAAAAATGCAATTTTAACGCTTAATCTAAATTATAATAATGTTTATAGATCTTATGAAAAAACTGAAACACCGGTTTCGTTAAATCAGTCAAACATTTCAACGCGAAAATGTTTACAACGACTCATTTAAACTTATTTCCAAGTTATTTCAAATATTCTAGTGCCTCATTTTATTCTCAGCTGTTAAAGAAAATGCTCGATAACTCATGAATCATCCTTGTACCTCCCGTCTCTGCTCTCGCGTACACGCATGCAGTTTCTATATCACGTGGATATATCGCACGCAGGTAGCGTTCATGGGGATGCTCTACCTCGTTTATCTCGTGGAGTGCTACCATTCCCCGATTAGAATCGACCTGCTGCACGCCGAGGGTCAAAGCGGTGCGCTTGCGAAGCTGACGCAGCTGCGGTTGGCCCAGCCAACCATCTGGTGGAAGGCCATCTCGTACCACTACGTGCGTAGAAAGCGACAGATCATGCGTTACAGGAACGGCGACAATTTCACCACCACACAGGTACGTCCATGCCAACGAGACCTTTCGATTTTAATCCTATCATTACTATTTGGCTGTGGTTTATGGATCTCCGCAGGGCTGCACTAATTACGTTAGTCACTGATTTTCCTTTGTTACGCCATCGAACATCCTTCCGATCACGTGAACCAATGCTCCAAGGGACTTAGTTCGAATATATTCGAGTCTTCGAGAACAATGAATAGTATTTAATAATGTGTGATATCACTAGATTTTACAGAGCCCCTGAAATGAATAGCAACAAATGGCTCTTTCAAATAAATGATCGACATAGAAATTTCAGATCATTAAAATTATGCCACTTTTTTATTCCTAAAGCACTCAAAGTGAGAAAAATTTGTACAATATAACGTAACGAGAAGAAAACATCGCTAACATAAGTTTAAAATTTTCATATTTCACAGGCTATTTTTATTTAAAAAATCTATAACATTTTCAGCTTAATAAGCGCAAAAAAACTTTTCATAAGTTCAATAATAAAACACAATATTCATATTGCTTAATAAACAAATTAATAATCTACATGCCTCAATAACTAGAAAATTATCATCTTTTTATTTATCTTACTAATTTAATTATACCTTTTACATACAAAATGTACTAAAAGCTTTTTAATGCCCGTCTTTTACCTCAAATTCACGAATATATTATATTATTAAAGATCACTTTACATTACTATATATTTTTTAAATATATTACGTAGACTTTGATTGATGTGAGCTCAAGTACTTAACTCAAAAGAAATATAAATATAACGTATTTGTGCAAAAATCTAAGCTCTAGAAATAAATAAATTTGAAAATAATGGTTTTTACAAAATATTTAAACAGATAAGATGTATCTGAAAAAAAAATGCAAAAAATAGTTGCCTAAAATTTTAATACATCGATTAAAATAAATAAAAGATTTACAAAAAATGAGAAGTAAAGTAGAAAAAAACAAGAATTTAATCAACAATTATAAGACCATTAGATTAGTTAATATAACCTACCCTAATAATAAACAAAAAGTAATTGATACGAAACAAGTATAATATGACACAATTCTGATGCATAGGCTAGACGCTAAAGAGGGTAAGTGTCATTCATTGATAAACTTATTGATTGATATAGAATTATACAGACTGATGTAAAAGTTTCTTTACATATTTCTGTATTATTTCAAATATTTTAAAAAATTGTAAACATAGAGAAGAAATTAAATTGCATGTCATTTTAGAATCCATATGTGTACATTTTATAAATCAATCATCATTGACATTAGAATAACATTTGTAGCTTTAGAAAAAATTTAATTATTCATAATGTTGATAACTTATGTAAAAAAAAATTCATTTTCATTTTCAAATAAAAATTTCGAAATTTAAGATAAATTTTTTATACGAAATTATTATTATGAAAAATTAGTGGTAAATTTCAGACATATAAATTATAAAGAGCACTGAAAAAACTTATAATGTCTCTTCAAATCGTATTTACGTAATCTCAGAAAGATTAAAAGTGAAAATAGATATTATGGACTCACGAAGGATACGGAAACTTGCAGTAACTTTCAGTAAAAATCTTCACCAAACGATAACAAATTTAAAGCATCTTTTAAATTGCTTTTTCCAATACGAGATTACTCTGCTGAATTTATTTTTGTTTAGAGATAATTGAAAATTTATTTACTGTTTAATAAATACAGTAAATATACTTTGAAGAAAATATAATTATTTTATAACAATCAAGCTCATCTACAATGGAACGCATTAATCCTCAAAAAATACATAATGATATGTAATTTTCAATTTTTAACTTTTATGAATATTATACAATCATTTTTTTATTAATTAAACTATTATAACATTTATAAAATGAAATTTTTAAATGTAGAAAGTCTTACTTTCATAAAAAGAAAATATAAAAAAATTTCCCGTGACAAACCAACTTTACTTATTTATGGGTAAGAGTACGTCCATTAATTCTAAAAGGTTTCAAAAAGGTCTGAAAGCAATATGTAATTTATTTTTTATCGATAAAAAATAGTTAAATAATAAATAGAGTAAATGAAAGTTTAGAATAAATTTAATTATTATTTTAAATGATTATGAAACTTGAATTTTTAGTATAAAACAAAGAAACTTCTTACAAAAAGTAAATTAATAATTTTCTGTTTTCAAATTCTAGATTCTATCGATACAGAAATATTTTTAAAAGATGTTCAATCGAAAATCTGAATCTCACACATTTTTTTAAATGCTTCGTCGTACTCAAGTCGTGTTAATTAATAAGTTTTTATAGATATTTCATATTGATTAGTGCACATAATTGTACAAAGTAAAATAAACTAAATTTTTTTAATATATTATTATTTTATTCAAATGAATCACTGATTCGTTAAAATTCATAAATTTAATTAAATAACACATCATTTAAAAGAGAATGACTGATTTTTATTTAATTTGTTGAACAAAAATTTTAATAAATACATACTTTGAACACTCCGAAATAGAACTTCTATAATATACGTATATATTGTTTTCAATAAAAGCAAAATATAAATTCAAAGAAATACTTCATTAATTAAACAAAATTGAAGAATGTTTTCTATTTTTAAATATGAGAATACGTAAATTAATACTAAATATAGTAAAATATTTTCTAATATTCTTGTTATTTATTAATGGAATATTTATAAATATATTTACATATTATCTGATTAAATTTATTTATTTTTTATAACGACACCTGTAATAAAAGGGATTTAAAGGGAGGTCAGCAATCTAATTTTAATTTATATTTTAGTTTAAATTTGTAAAAATTAGGTTAAAAACATAGTTTCAAGGATTTTTCATACTTATCTTCATGAATTACTTTTTAAATTTATTACAGTCAGCAAACCTCAATATAAATATAAAGAGGAACTTTGTCAGTTAACTGTTCCCTGGAGATATTCCGTAAAACCTACATCATGACATGAGATGTAAATTTTAATTTTTAAAGTAATCGTAATTATTATTGTAGCCTAAGAATTGAAATAAATAATTTAATTTAACGTCAGTATTTAACGTGAAGTGTTAAGTATCTATTTATATATATGTTTACTTTTCTAGAATTCTCGATTGTATTTTTTTAACTTTCCCAATTTTTATATAAAGCAGGTATACTTTTCAATCAAAAGTCTTATCGTGCTCTAAATATGGTATTCTTTATAAAAGCTTATCGATTTCCACTTATCGATGAAGTTACTAATAATTTTTAGCGTCCAATATACACAATAAAAAAACTTTTGAATTCTTATAATTACTTATTTCAATCAATCTTTATGTTTAGATTATGTTAATATATTTTTATAAACCACAGAAGCATTTCGAAGAATAAAATTTTGTGCATGTGAATCGGGTCTTTTCAAATATCTTTATTTCATTTTATGATTAAGTACATAATTTCATTTTAAATAACTGATCCATCAATTTGATATTTATTGGCATATTTACTAATCTATACAGTATAATGAATTTTACAGTATATTTAATTACTTTCAAGACAGATAATTAAAAAGCGTTGTACACTTTAATAATATCTCAACGTTATTCGCCATAAATAAATAATATTTTTTCTTCTAATCTAAAATGTAGTCGTGTATAATTTATACGTGTATTAAAATATAATATTGCAATAAATTTACGAGCTTCTCGTAAAGAGAAGTCTAGTTGAAATTGAATGACTACAAGTTCAGTCATATAAATGTAAATAAAAATACTTGCTAAATTTTATCAAATTGAAATATTAACCATCCAGAAATAATATAAGTGAATTATTTTTGTATAAAATTGGTTCTAAGTTGAAATAAAGCAACGATATTTTAAATATCATTTTGATACCATACTTGTTTAGAATTTAATTCACATCACCATCATATTTAATAATAATATTTCTTTTAAATAATAAATAGAGATATTGTATTTAAAAAAAAAAAAATTCGCGTAGAATTTTAACTGTAGAGATGCATCTAATTCCAAAAACATACATAATTTGAAAAATATTTGGAATGCTAAGATAAGTCTACTTAATGTACTGTAAAATATGAAAGTAATGAAAGCTTGGAAATTGATGGAAACCAAGTAAAATCATGGAATTTAAGTCGATTGAACAATATATCCACGTATAAAATCAAACTGAAATTTGGAAACGAAAGCTGTGAAATCTGATGAAAATATATTTATATTTCGAGTAAATATGGTGATAATATTAGAGCAGCTTTTTCAATACTATCAGCGTTTCTTGATTAAATTCCCTTTCCGGGGTAAAAATAGATCTGATTCCCAAAAAATATAAAGTTTATGGAAATCTTTTTAAATTTCATTATATTGTTTTTTATTTTTATATTTTTTAATCACTCTATAGCATATATAAGCATAAAAATAAGTATATAAGTATACATATAGTTTTGTTACCAATCATTGAAAGCTCTGTTTAAATTATTTAAAAGTGTGAAATTAAATACCTGAAAAATACTTAATAAATACAATTACTGTAAAAGTTATTTCTGAAAAATATGATAAAATCATTATCCGAGTGTATATTCTTACAATATATAAAATATTAACAAAAATATCTTAAAAGTTGTCTTTTATAAAGTTAAATTTTTATTTTCACCTGTACTGTAATATTCGTAAATTATAAATATCAATAGAACTTTTTTAATAAAGCCTTAAAAATTAAAACGAATTTTAAATTATAAAAATCGAGCCCTCGAATTTTAATATTTACTAATTTCTGAATGAACTAATACAATTTGATTGTTGTGAATTTAATTCATTTTCAAATGAAATAGATATTCAGAATTAAACGCGTCAACTTTAATCGAGTGAAAAATATTCAATATTGACTGAAGCATCGAAGCGTGTTAAAGTTCATTGACACCGTAAATAATTTATTGTTGAGAAAATTTGCTATTGCAAGTTAAAAATGATTGCTTTTAGTAACTAAGTTCTCTTCAATATTTACAAAATGTTAAACAAGTATGTGCATCGATCAGCATAATAGACACGTGTCGTACTCATAAATCTTCAAAATATCCCCAATGCTACAGTGTGATTCATTAAATTTTCTCTTAATATACTCGCTGCACCCTTAGGTCGTTCCTCGCAAACGAGCAATTCAGTTTCCACGGGGTGCTGGGATCGATCACAGGGGGGAAACGCGACAGTCTCGCTTCGCTCCCTTGCAGTACGCGCACCATCTCTCTGCGTACAATTAATTATTTACACGCGAATTAACGCAAGGAAACTTGCGTACGTGACGGCACGCGTCCAACAGTTCCATCGCTGAGTCGCCGTGGCTCCTTCCAGTCGACGCTCCAACATGTGTACGTGTAAACGCAAACAGGCCGATCGATCCGCGAGAATCAAGAATCCACTTTTACGACCGGGCGGACTCGTTTCGAGTGCATACTTTTATCGCATCAGCGAGTTTCGACGAGCGCCGGATCATACGAAACTTGTAAAGCTTTCAAGGATCGCGATGTTTCTTTGTTTTAGGCTTTCGGATGTACAGGCCGTGCGAGTTATTACAAAGAAGCTAATTTCGGATATAACTACGAATTCGATTTTACTTTTTGCTCGACGAACAAGTGACTTTCTTTATCGCAAATATCCATCAGCTATTTTATTTGCATTGGAATCTTGTTTTGCCACATTATTACTAATAAACAGAATTTATTAACCGAACGTCTTTTAGACTGAGAATTGAAATTGTTGAATTTTTTCTCATAGTCGTTTGCTCTTTGAGGTAAAACGCATGTTTTTAACTGATAATATATGCCTGTTGAAATTGCTGAAACTATAGTCTTATATTTCTCATTAAGCAAATGCATATTAATTCTAAAGCGTAAAATTGCGCAAACTCAGTTCGTAAAAGCGAATGATTAAATCAAAATAACTTTGCAATCAATAATAAATAATGACATCCAATAGCTTTTGTTATCTATAGATTGAAAATTCGGTCGCAATATTTATGTAACTATAAATTCATTTTCGATTTTGATTCATGAAAGTATTTGACCAATTTTAATATAGTACGAGTTCTGCGTATTGATTAATATTGAAATTAAAGTTTTTATTCAACGCGTACTTCCAAACTAAAAACTCGTACTCGCAAAAATTTGACAAGTAATATTCATTATTTAAATGACACTGAAAACTGTTAATTTAATGGAAATCAATTTTTTAAATAAAAAAAACATGTGTCTTGACTCATTAGGGGTTTCCTCGTGTAAAAGTAATTTAACTTTTATAAATTAAGAAATAAAAGAAGACTTATTCTCTATCTGTGCAGGTTTATTATGAAAGAGTCAACTCTCACGCAGCGACGTCTTTCTACTTTTACGACTATTGCGGCTCAAAAGATATCAGCAAGGAACTCATATTAGATCCGAAAATACCCATAACGAAGATAACATTATCCAAAGGTTTTGCATTTTCAAACGTGAGGTCGGCTACGGAGTTTGAAGAGGCCAGATCGCGATTTTTCGCCGAGCAGGTAAATTTTAATTTCCCCCTTTGTATTCTATCTCATTTTCTGATTTCGAAAGCAAAACAATTATTTTATTTAAAATACTAGTGATCAGGGTGCTTTTTAAAAAATTTATTGTTCGATAAATCTAATGATTAATGCATGAAATTTGGATGACAGATATTTGTTAAAATATTGTTCAAGCCACTAATAGCAGCATATACCGCGAAATCTGTCAAAGTGTGTACTTGAAAAATTTCAAAAGTACTCTCCTTTAATCTTTGTAACCGTTATAATTACTTAAAACAATATTAGCTTTGAATTATTAATGCATTAACCACATGTACTTTACAACCATATAAAGGCTTACATGAAATTTTATACACAGGAATTTAGAGACGATTACATGGAAATGAGGGAAGGCCTCGATTTAGGTTGCAATTTTAGCCCGATGACCCTCGTGGCGGTCCTCGGAAATCCATGGTTTACTCGTTCTTACGTTTATTGGTGCCTTAGCGCGCTTTTGCTTAGTTGGCCACTCAGAATTATCATCGAATGTAACACACAATACGTTGACTATCAGGTAACATCCATTATTCTCATCCTTAATAATTTTATCACTGAGAAATGTTCCTCTTGATTTACGATTGCAAAATTACAAAAGAAATATTCTTTTTCGCCCGTGTGTTTTCTCATTTTTGCTTTAATTAAAAATAATCTTCCCTTATAAAGATTTAATTGTACCATTTAACTTTTATATTATAAACGATTAAAATATTTACTACCTGGAATGAATCAAAAGCTTTAAAAATAAAATTACTATACTTAATATAAGCGGTCGACTTCGTAAATTAGTTATTCTTTTGTCGCTTTTTGAAGTGGCTTAGTTTTATATAATTTATTTTTTAAGTTTCAAGTGTACTATTTTAATTATGCATTTTCTGTACACATATATTACTATAATTTACATGTTACTATCAATGTATATTATTAAAATATCTTTAAAATTAAATTGTAGAATATAAATGTGAATAGGTAAAAAATATTATTAATAAATAGAAAATGCTAAATACGTAAAAAAATTCATTTTTTACGAACTTTAAGTATACTAATTTTAATATTGTATAGTTTGTGCTGAAATATATAAAAATATCATTATTCTACATAATACATGTAAAATTATGCTAACAAGTTATAAAGGTATTTTCATAAAATATCATATTGTAATAAACTATCTTGAATGGTAATTTTTTTAGTTTAACAAAAGCAATTGATTCGAGTACTAAATATTCGTAAAACATTTGAAAAAATATTGTGCACGACGAATAATAATTATATACATAGTACCTTGTTTGGCTATTATACAAATTTTTTACTCTTGTTTTTAATTATTTGAATTTATAATTGTAATAATTTTAAAGATTCAATTGATTAAAAAAATTCAATTTGATTTTTTGTTCAAAAAGTATGTAGTAGTTAATTTCACTTGAAAGTTTTTTGTTTATACAGAAAATACTTTATAAATTAGTTAAACGTTGCTTTTTTATATTTGTATAAAATTATCATAAAATTAACATGCCAGCCGACGAACATCAAAGAAAGACATCCTCCACTGCATAATTTCTTTTCATTCAAAATAGAACAAAAATTGAAAGCGTACGAAATTTTTCATTTGCTTTATGGTTTTATGCAAAATTTGTATCTTTATATTATAATTCTTCAAATTTGCCAAATTTATTATCACTGGATTGTAAAAAGAGTTTTCATTATGGCATTCGTGAAAGCTAAAGTATCAAGAGTTTGTGTTCGTAAAATACAGCTTTCTATTTATTTATATTTATGAATATATGATATTTAAGATTTAGCCATGTAGAAACTAAAGTGTCGACCAAAGTGAACATTTCACTCCACCGCGAAAAACTCATGTCCTGTTTCGACACAATATATCGGTAAATCTTACGAATACTTATGACAAGTCAAAAACTTTCATTTAAAAAATTTATGGTATCTAGCTGCAGTCGGTAAAGTATACTTATACAAGTAAATGTGATGAAAGTTATAGTGATTATTTAATTTTGCTGTGCATGTGCAAAGACTCGAATATTAATAGTTTTTAATAGCCGTCGGCGCGAGTAAACTCCTTCCCAAAGATGTAAAAAAAACACTCTCACCTTTTCTATTGTTTAAACGGAGCGATAAAACATTGTCTACAGGTGACGAAGCTCTTTGGTGTGAACTACGACACACCGACGAATATTCAAATTCACACGTCAGCTAGTCAGTTAAGCGCACCAGGCTCTTATATGCTCGCCCCGAGCTACAGCGAGGCTTTGCTCATGGAACCCACCGTCCAGCCCAGTAATTGCGTGGTCGCGACAACCTCGTCGGAGCCCGAACACTCGGATCTCGTGCCAAGCTACTCGGAGGCGTTGCTCTACGAACGAGCGGCCGCTGAGCATCAGCCCATCTTTAGTGAGCAACAGCATCCTCAACATCATCATCAGCAGCAGCAGCAACAGCAGCAGCCACGAGCTGAATCCGTCGCCTGCGACTGTCCCTGTCATGGCTTGGCGGAGCACGCAAGGACAGGCCCCGACGACTTCGCGTCTCTCGAGAGTCTACAACTGAACGACGTCTGGAGAGCGACTCCTGACGAAGAGGTTGCCGGCGCTTCGAATTTCGAGTGCTTGCAGAGACAAAAACAACCGGTATGAAACTTCACGACTATTTTTGAAATTTTCACGAGCTTACTTTTGCGGATAGTGAAGGCGGTAGGTGTGGCGGCGCTTTATTGGATTACGTGGAATTTCAACACTTCAACCACCTAAATACTATGATCTGACTTGCTTTTGGATATAACGTATAAATGGTACTTTTCAGTGAAATACGTCTGAGACTCGACGATATTCTTCTTACATTTTACTGCTGAAAAAGCCTCAAATATTTCAATTTACTCTCACCAATAAGGAACCTTTAGAAATATTAAGAAAAAGAATAGTTAAAATTAGACACATTAACTAATTTACGGTACTTTTAAAATTGTAGCCATTAGATTTATATTATTCGAGTAAAACCAACTGTCTTACTTAAATCTGTAATTTTAAACATTAATATTGGTCGAATAATAATTGGTCGAATAGCGAGAGACAAATCTAAACGAGTGTGAAAATTAATAAGTTTTTTTATGAAATAAAGAAAAACAAGTGACTCAAATTGAGAAAAATAGATACGATTATATTATATTTATAAAATAAATAAAAATATGAAAGCATGGTTAATTAGTGAAAATAAGAAAAACGGAAATGTATTGCACGAGGAAACGATAATATTACAAAAAGAAAAGTTATCGGATGAAAAAATAACTTTAATTTGTTTGACGCAAACCTCACGAGCTAAGACTGATTGGTTCGTCTCTCCTCCACCCGCACCGACAACTTCCTTATGTTTACGTCTGCTCGACATTCGCACTCGTGTTTACATTACTTTAGGGGAAAGCTCCCCCCAAACCTCCTTGTAGGAAACGCCAACAAATTTAAAAAAGTACTTTAAAACCATTCTGGTAATATTATTTGCATCAATGAATATAACAAAATAATAATCGATTAAACGTCAAAACTAAAACTGATGTAAAATACACGTTTTTAGTTGTTGAATCAATTATCGATATTTATTTTAATTATTCTGTGAGAATGTGTTCTTATTGCTGAAAATTAATTTACCCTGTTAAAGTTGCAATTGATTAATTCAATACAATGAGCAAATGGAGCAGAGGACAGAAGCTTGGAATTGGTCGCTATGAAATGTTACATAACGTTCTCTTAATATTCCGTGGAACAAGACAATCTTATTAAATATAGGTTAATGCATTATCGAGATTCCACCTTACACAACGTGAAATTTAAGAATTCTAGTAAGAAGGTACGAGGATATTAAAATATTTCAAGCGCCTGTAGCAAAATATGCAAAAATTTGGACCGTCCAGTCGTTCGCGTAAGACGTAAGATCCGCCGGCTTTGAATTTCCCATCGCGATATAAAGCTCGTGGATTTTCTTCCGGCCAAGTACGAACAAGTTTCCCCAGAAAGAAGCTTAAACTTAGCATGGAGTTTATCCAGTTCAAAAGCATTATCCTGTTGTGCGGCATGCAATGCAAGTTTATTGGTAGGGCGCTGAGCTGGAGTCGACGACGGGCATTAGTGGCGGCTGCGCGCGCATCTGCGAGAGCTGCCTGAACGACGCGGCACCAGAGCGTCGCGCTGACCAGGATATCCAGGAAACAAGTGGGTCGAGACATCAGAGGCGCCGCTGCATGTCGCGGGACTATTCGGAGCCCGACCTAAGAAGAAGCGCGGAGGTGTTACCCATCGGAAGCACCAACTTCCTTCGATGCAACGGACGTAGCTTGGAGAGTATCGTCGAGTACGAGGAGAACGGTAAGGGATGCTACTACACCATCCTCGGATTACAACGAAATGCACGAATGTTCTTTCAGCATAAGCTGTCGCTTTTCCTCGTATTTGTGCGATTGAAAATTCGCATAATGCAGGGGAAATATCAAAGACGTTGAGAGCGACACGTTATGCGTTTGAATATGTAAAGCATAACCTTTTCAAATATACTTAATGACGCAATAAACAATCTTTGATAATTCAATATCGATGACTCGCATTGAATTAGTTTTCATCCCTAAGTATAGTGGAATTTTTTATTAATGTTGCATTCGCGAAAATTATCGGCTGATTTGTTAATTTAAGTGTATGGAATTCTAACTGTTATTGCAAATTTAAAGAATTAAAAACTGCAAATCCGGTTGTGCATTCAGAAATAAAATATGCGCTTTCAGATCGTAGTAAGTACAAGGTGACCTCAATCGCACGAATCGAAAATCTTACAATAAAATGTGCTCACGAGAAACAGTAATTCTTGACACGATTCAAAAGAAAACATCTTCTTTTTATATCGTATTTTCATATTTTTTCATATTTCTTTTAGAGGGAAAATAAAAATCTGTATTTCAAATAACTAAAATAAATAATTCTTTTCATGAAATTGTCAACAAGACTTGAAACTAATGCAATTTATGCAGTCGCGCGCTCTCCATTAAAGCTATACAATTTATATTGTAACTGGTAAATTTGTAAAACTTTTCTGAATCCCTAAGAATTTAATTAAAATTGTGATAAAATTTACGCTTAAAGTGAATTTCGTGATTTTGAAATTTTTTAAATTATATCATTATTTCAAATTCTTACCAAATATCGGTATAAGACTATTATTTATTAAATTCTAGATTCATTTTAAACATCTTTCAATGGAATATTTACAAATTCAAATATTACCTTTTAACAGAATTTTTAATGCTAATGTATATGATAAAATACTTTTTTGTATTTTAATTGGTGCTAAAGCAATATTAAAAAAATTAAAAGTAAAGGTAATGCATAACAATAATATCCAATGTTTGTATTCTCTTAAATCAAATTTATTCGTGTGTCCAGAAAATACATTTGCAAAAATAAACTTGACCATTGTTTAAATATTATTTGCCATTTTAATAGATTTTAATGAATGCTTAATTTAATTAGATTTAATTTGAATATTATATTCAATGGTTTATATCATATTCTGTTCATAGAAAAACATTATAAATATGAAAATTTATTTAAATTCTGAATTTTAAATAAGAACACATTTTAAAGTTCAATTTAATACTCATTCGCGAATCTCATTCTAACGTAATGTACATATAAATTTCTCGTAAGGATTAAAAATGGGGAATTCGCCATAAAATCAAATATTATAGAAGAAACATAAAATGATATTACGATTGTAATAAAAATCTCTCTGTAACAAGAAAATATTACAACAGCAATTATTAATATTTATAATTTACGTGTTTTAAAATAATATTATGTTAATAATATTGAAACTAAAGATAAATCATCTTCGACTAATGAAATTTGTTGGTAAAAAATTGGCTGTATAAAACCTCAATGCACACGAGTTCGTAAGAATAATCGGTGAAAAATATATAATTCTACGCATAGACTATAAATATTGATCTAAAAAATTATAAAATAAATATTAAGAGTAATGATGGAAATGGGGAAATAAATATTTTCATTTTCCAAGATATAAATCTTTTGAAAAAGGTATTATATTAAAAAAAATTTATGCTAGTCATAATGGTATAATAATGCAATAAACATAAAAATTTTTCATTCAAAACTTTTAATTATGCAGTAAATCTTTTTTAACTGAATTCGAGATATTCTTTGAGAAATATTTAACGATTAACTTTAATGCTTTACGAACGTTGTGCCTAAATTTGTTAAGTAAAATCAATAATCACGCAGAACCGCTATTAAATAATTGAAGTTCATTTCGAATGCACGTGCGTGCTTTTTCTGCTCTTTCAAAAGCATAATGAATTCATAAGCCACCAGAAGGAAAATCAAATATCTGATATCTCGCTGCGACATTAATAATTCACTAATTGCCGCGCTCGTTAATATCTCGTAAAGCGCGCCTTTTGCTCTGCAGAAAACCCCTTAAACACAAGGATCGTTTCGGGAAGAGATGAGGCGGTCGCAATCAGCGAACCCGACAAAGCCAACGAGCAGCAGCAGCAGCAGCAGCAGCAGCAGCAGCAGCAGCAGCAGGCAACAGCACAGGCGCCATACCGAAAAGAAGCGGATCTTCATCGGATGCCAGCAAACAGCAAAGCTCCAGCAACAATTCCAGGGTGACCGTAAACCCAGTTGCGGATGCACAGAAACGTCTCCCCAACTCGCGCAGCACCTACTTCTGCCTCAGGTCCATCCTCAAGCACAACCGGCGACGGTTCACCCTCGTCACCCCGGAGGAGCTGCAGAGCCTTACGACACAGGCCGACTCTGAAGGTCTTGGCGTTCTACGCTTCAACTCGAGTGCCGACGGGGACGAGCCAGAAGAGCAATGCTCCTGCGACGGATGCCGCGCGGAACTCGAGAGGCCAGGAAGTCTCAGAATCGGCAAGCGGCAGCGACCCTCGAGCTGCCAGTCGCTGCTCAGCTATAGAGTCGAAAATTCCAGGTGAGTAAACACGGGTTATGTGTCGATGCTCGCGTCGACTCTTCATATTTAATAAATACGGCGAACTTTTATATCGCGATACCAGACAAATAAGTAAAACAGAAGCCAATAGCTTTTACGAAGAAAAATATGTTATTCTTTGTATATATAAATTTATATTTTTATATTTGTTCTGAAAATTTTAAACCAATATTAAAGCGAATGATGTATTATTGACGGCATATATCTCATTGCCCTGGAACTTATAACACTTTCTAAAGCTCAGCTTCTATATATTTTATAAGGTAGCTGCTGTTTAAGTAATATCGGCACTGTTATGTTCGAAAATTGAATCAATACAGGTAAGTATAGCACTATTACCAGAAACGCTGTTTAAAAATTAAATTCGGTCTGCGGGTCGAGCTTTGAATTTGGGATTCGGAAAACTTTTTATTAATCAGTTTAGAGATTATCAGAAACTATGACAGATCCTGTATAAAAACTTTTTTTCTAAAAATATAAATCTTCCTTAATTTTTCGTTTTGTAAAATTACTTATAATCGAATAAATACAATGTTTATTTTTTATTATCCGTCGTATAAAACAATATGAGCAAAACTTTACAATTTCTTAATTAAAGTTAAAAAATTTCCTCCTGTCACTTATGCGTGAAAAGCTCTTTCGTTTAACAACCTTTAATGTCAAAATATTACCTAAAACAATTTCGCTGTTTATAATATCCATTGCAATAGGCAATATTTTTTAATTCAATACTTTCACTAAATACTTTGCAAATAAGTTTCAAATATTATATAAATCCTACGAAGACTAAAAAGTTTGCGTTCTCGAACAAAGTTTTTGTTTCAAAAATAACAACTTGCAAAACTGTAAAAAGTATATTATTCACATCAGAAATATAAATGGATATTATTTTTTATTATTTTCTAACTAAATAAGTATATTAATATTCTTTGTTCGTGCATCCCAGTATATAAATATTGACGTACCTCAAATGTAGCGGAAAAATAAGTATTAACATTATTTATGAATATTTTACATAAATATTTAATTGAAAACGAAAGCTCATATATTATTTTGTATTTAAAATGTGAATTCGTCGTCCGTTTTCGCATTATTTCATAATTCGGTGATACTAACAGTACATAAAGCCCATTTTCGTCGATATTTATGATTATTTTATAACAGGAATAAATTTTTATTTATTATTTTCAAAGCTAATATTATCATTTCCTATTATTTTTTACGTTCAGAATCAATTTGTATTATTACTAAATCATATCTCTTTATTAAAAACGAACTTATTAAAAATTTATCAAATTACGTTTATATTAAAGTCGGCACTGGTACTTGTATATATTAAAAATTAATTTTAATGATTAATGACTCGTCCATTCGTAAGCACAAGGATGTCTCTATCTAAATATACGATGAATTTTACTTGTATAATAATGCAATCAAATGAATTATTTTATAATCGAATCTGCTATATTGTAATTTCGAACGCACTGTTTTTAATTTAAAAGCTTGCAAAACATAATTTGGAGTACGCATCTCTTGTATAGAATATCTTCCATTGCGATGAAATTTTCAAAAACTTTCAATCTTATCGTACGCGTCCGAAGAAAAATTTCTCCAAGATTTCAAATCAAGGAATTTTAGTAAATGATAAAAGTCTAAAATTTGAATGCATAAATGTACCATTCTTATATCGAATAGAGTCGAAAATATGGCCATAAGTGGGAAAATTCAAACGACGAATTTGGCTTTGAAAAATAAAATTACATAAAAAATCACTTTAATCTAATTCGGGTAATAAAATTGTGAAATTCCTAAACCTGCATAATTTAAAGGATAATAAAATCATTTTCTCGTTGCACATTTTTATTTCAAACAATGGGTAAGCCACGTTTTTTCGATGAAACTAAATAAACTTTTTGTAAATAATGAATAAGTGAGTTTAACTTTACTTTTAAACTCTCAAACCTTATTAATTGGATTAGAAACAAAAGGTTTTCCTTCGAAAATAAAGAAAACGTAATTTATTTTTTATTTAGTCATAAATTTCAGTTAGACTTTCACTCTAAGTAAAAATCAAAGTTAGAGTTAACATTGGTCGAGACAAAAAAATGTTCATTCTGCTCTTTGCGTGTTTCGGAGTCGTAACGGCTGAAGTAATCTTAAAAGTTGTTCTCTTGTTAAAGTGGGAAGTTAAGCGCAAGGTTAGATCGGCGAATCTACCCTTAAAATAGTTTATCTAAAGTGTACGTGTATACTTTAGATTATACTGCTAAGGTCAAATTAATTTCACGGTCGAATATTTTAAGTATATTTTAAAAAAGGTCTTAGTTATATTGAATTAATTGTTTTTCGACTCGATGCAGTAAATATACAGCGATAATCGTGGCTAAATGCCAATTACAAATTGAATAAATATACTCTAACAATTTGAAAAATATATTGTCATCGATTTGAAAAAGGTATTGTTATTTGCACACAGAGATGAAGTTATCAATCATCGGAAGCTCATGGGAAACGAATTTTATAATCAGTAGTATTGAGCGAACAATATGGGGGAAATAATTCAATGACCCGTTATTCTTTGCACTCTTTCAATTAAATTAAAAAAACAATAAGTGCTGTAATTTCATCGGTACAATTTCATGTATAATTTATTACTGATATTGTGTTTCTTGCTTCTTATAAATTACCATAATAAATCGATGATGCAGATAAATTGAACTGCAATGCTGATAAGAATCGATAAGTAAAAAGCTAATGAACGTCGAGCTTGGAATTCGAAATTCGATACTAATGCTTCCTATTCTTTTCAATTTCGCTGACAGAACCCTGATCTTCGCGAGCCCCATCCAGGTGGTGTGTCCCTCGGATCCTTTCGGGGGTCGCAAGGTTGTGCAAAGCCAAAATCCCCCGAACTATGACGAGGCACTAAACATGCCCGTCCTCTCACGATTACGACGTTCACTCACCGATCGCGATACTTCGTCTTCATCTTCGATGTCCGCTACAACCTCCTGTACCTCAACTTCGCAGCCGAGCCGCACTTGGAAACACCGTCGTACTAGAAGCACGGATCCTCAGCATTTGGCCTGTTTTAGGTAAATCTAAAAACTATTCGCATATTTATTTCTTCTTTTTTCTTTGTTCTTCATCCTGTTAAATTTGCAATTTAAGATATTATTTAAGGGGTTACAAAAAAGAAGTATGATATCTATTGATTAAAGATTTTATTGATAAGGCGTTATAAAAAGGCGATGGAATGCATTGTCTGACAAAATGATTTTGTTTTATTTTATACAGATTACGTTACGTTCAGACAACAAACCCTCTTCTTGTATAGAAAATGCTTAAGAATTAAACAGATTTTTTAGAAATTTCGAAAACATATCGAACTTTTATTTACTGATAATGTAAGATTAAAGTCATAAAGGATTAAAATTCTACCAAAAATCTTATGAACGAAAGCATGAAATTAAGATAAATACAATATTAGAAAAATGTAGTCGTTAAATAAGAAATACTTAAATGGTGAATTTTTCATTTCGACATTGAATAAATCTTACGTTAAAAAAGCCAATGAAAATTATTATGCTATTTAAACATTTCATGCTTCGAGAATTTTATTCTTTTAAACGTTTTTAAAATTTAATTTTTAATAGTCACGTATAATCAAACATTAATTAAAAATGTATAAAAGATTTTTATTTAGGCAATATTATGTTTCTACAAATTCAATTTGCAGTTGTCATTTATACGTTATTGTTATGGTTTCAAAAAATTTCAATTAAACCTAACAATATTAACTGCAAAGGTTATTGATGTATGATCAATACGGAAAATCGCGTGATGAAGGCCGATTGATGTTGCATGTACTTTTAAAGAACTATACAATATGTAAAATAACATCGACAATGCAAACTCTGTGTTATTGCATTATTATTTAAAACATTTTAATTTGAAATATTTATTTTTTTTGAAAAATACTTTACAATAATGAATCCTCCTTTCACATCTTTATTATATTAAATGAAATGAAATGATATTACTAAACATAATTAGTATATCAAGAAGTGCGCGCGTGACGATTGCAAAACTAATTCTGCTTTCTTAATGCTTCATGAAATTAAGAAACCATTATTATTTTTCAAACCTAATACATTAAGATTAACCATTAGACTCGTAGACATTAATGTTTATAATCACGAAATTTTTAAATTGGTCATTATCCGTTTACGTTTACACAATTAGTACGCTTAGAATACCATAAAACATCTTACAAGGAATTTTTATAAATACATTTTTTATTGTTTGTCTTTATTTCAAATATTAACTCAATTTCGCGTAAATTTCAATAAATTTCAATAATTCGCGTAAAGCAATCATTTATATTTATTCGAAGTAACATAATTTTGTATAGAATCTCGTTTCGCAAACGTATTTATCTGAAATTTTTTCTAATATTTTATAGCATTTCACTTATAAAAACAAGTGTATCGAAGCTTATAAGTTTTTCAGGACATGTGTTACGAACTACTTTCAACGCGTTTCCTATATTTACATACAACGTTTTATATACATCTAAAATCAATTTCACTCTATAAGATATTGTGTATTGTGTCGTATATATGTATGCTACATTTTTTTTCACCACAATAATTTGAAATCAATTTTACTTTGTTTTTATCAAATTTTTAAGTAAGGCACCCGAAAGTTTCAGGGACAATTATCTCATAATAAGTATCTCTTTCAACGGTGTATAAATTAATAAAAACGCCCGAGTATTAGATTTTAACGACGTTACCGAAGTATCATACGACTCTTCATTTTTCACCCGCAGCTCGATGAATACTCAGACGGGCCGGAGTGAAACAACAATTTCGCTGCCGTCATACGATGGCCTGACTGTGCCTCCAGACTTACGTAGCTCCGGAAATCAGTCGACCGACGAATACAGCCCCTTCCTGCGGCTCGACGAATTATCCGCTACCTCTTCGACTTCATCAACAGAACCTGATTACTCTACAGCTGGTGCTTCGTACAGTGGAATTGAAGGGGTTCGTGCATCCTTTTTTTATTATTTCCACAATACTTTTATCAATACTTAATTTTTTATGTAAAATGAACTTCTGATGCGATTACCCGTAAAACAATATACTGCTGTTATCGACGCATTCACTTAAATCTGCTATAGCGAATTTTTGAATTAAAGAAAAACTATTTGATTTCAATAAAAATTTACAATTGGCAAATTGACCAATTAAAATCGTTGATTATTATTGCGTTTTTTATCATTAACATCAATAATAACGGTTAGGCATTAATCGAAACGGAGATTATTACATTGCATAAAAAAACTGTCTTACATTATAAATAAAAGGTACTTATTATATAGAAAAGATATAATATAAATATAAAGAAAATATATTCTGTATTTATCACTTATCTTGATTACGTAAAGGGTCAGTAGTATACAATTCTCAAGGACTTGTAAGACTTTGTAAAATTTAATTTACTATTAAAATAATTATGTTTTTCATCTATAATTAATTAAAAATCTATTATTTTTTCTTGTGGAGCAAAATGGTACAGTAGAAAGTACTAGATATTAAATTTTGTATAAATGAATAATCCAAGAAAGTGCTCTTAGCGTTCCACGACTTTACGGCAAACATTATTTTCCAGGTTTTATTAATAACTGTTAAGCTCTTGAATTCGATCTCGATCTTTGCTTTTATACCATGACCATCAGTACACAATTAAAAAGTTTATCCGAACGGCTTAGCGCACTGAATTTTTTCCCTCGATACTATTTCTGCAATTAATTATAAATAAGTGAAAATGATCAAGATTAACCGTGTGCACGTCTTTCAACTAGGTCAAGACGAGGTCACGGCTAACGCGTTCGCTGACCGAAAGGCGAAGTACACCAGGGTCGCGGAGGCACGATCCGGAGCTGAGGAAGAGCTGTACCGATAGGATAGATACCGGATGCCGACTCACCGGAGTCAGACGCACAAACATCAACATCGAGACATCGCTGTAAGTTAAGGGCGGCGACGAACAAACTGTAGAGTCGAAGTAAAAATTGGTCGCAGAGGAGTTGGATTTTACCGAGGCTTTTTACAATCATACTGAGGTTGATTTTTTCAATATTGAGTAGTTTGTTATGTAGTGAAGGAATGACTTTTGTATTAAATGCATTGTAAAAGTACCATAATTTTCAATGACCGAATTTAAAATTGATTTTAATCGCTGATTAAATTTTTTGACCAGCTACTATATTTGCGAATTTGTAATCCGAAAATTGTTTTTATTTCCTGGAATAATAAATTAATTTATGTTTTGAACTATTAAATTGCTAACTATTCTCTTATATTTACTTATTTACTTGTAAATAAAGCAAATGATAAGCATACATCTTCCTTGATGTCTAAAAAGTACAGCATATATAAAATTTGCTGATATAATCGTGCATCAACTAAATAAGCAAAAATTATAATTTTTTTTTAAATCTTATTTAGAGGACTACTCTAGCTTCAATTTCTTATCGATTGACCAAGTTGTTTCTTTTTTAAATAAAAAAGAACAAAGTATATCGATATTTTAAAGAAAAAATTCGTATTCGTCTAATGGTTACGAGCTTAGTTCTTGTGATTTTTGTTGTTTCAATCAGGAATTTTCTCGTTTGGCATTGAAAATCTGCCTTAAAAACGCTAGATTATAGTGAAACTATTTTTTTAAAGCTTTTTCTTTATTAAAAATAAAATTTATTGCTGATATTAAGTTCTTGTTATTTTTCTATTTTAACGTAATTTGATTTCCCTTATTGAATAAATTAATCCTTGGAGAGGGATTAGTCTAAATTAACTAAAATGATTATTTATTACTTTTTATTATAAAGAATCTCCAATAAAAATAAATTAATTAGCTAAGTAATACTTAAAGAAGGAAACTTAATTTTTTTTAATTTATTTTTGTCGTTGTGTTTTAACAATAAATAATTGCTTAAATATTTGAATAAAGAAATTTTGTTTTTTCTAAAAGAATTGAAAATTAAAAGATATTCTCATCTGCAGATTTATAGTTAATACAAAGTATTAATTTATTTTATAATATTAGTAGAGCAATTAAAAAATAAAATTCTTTAAGGAGCATTGATTTTAATAAATTCTATAAATACTAAATATTTTTAATAAAATGTTTAAATAACTTTTTCAATATTACTGAATAAAAATTTATAAGTTTTAAAATATAATAATAACAATTTTTTATAATGTAGTACTTTAAAAAATTTTGATTCAATTAAATTTAATTATTTTTATCGCCAACAGCAATGAATGTTATAAATAAACCAAAATTAATATATGTATTGAATATTAAAAGTAAATCAAATAGTAAATACAGAAAAGGCTTTTATAAAATAAAAAAAATAATATTCATACATCAAGCGTTTAAATGATAAAAGTCGTTTGACCAACGACAGTGTGATACATGTTTTTACCGGAGTGTTCATTGTATTTTTGATTCATTCGGAAGCACTTGACTCTATTAGTCGAATTACTATTGGAAAGATAATAGACTTCTACATAATATTGCGTAATTAATGAGGAATTTCTTATACAAAATTTATTCAGTCGGTATTTTGATGAACGGTACAAGCGATATTTTGTACTAACGCTCACTCGTTCATTAGCTTATAAATATAAAAGCGTCTGTATTAAAGCTAAACACGATTATTATTTACATATTTTTGCTAATCGTTTATTAAAATTATAATTTAAAAAATAGTATTGAAATAAATATTTGGCTTCGTGTAGTGATAATTTAAATTTCGTAAAATCATAATGATTTTAGTAAAATTTGTAACGCGTCTGATAAAATAATTTATAATGAATAAGAGCTCAATACAAATATATTTATTTTATAATGAAAGTAAGTGCGTGCTCAAATGTAGTTTTTTGTACAATTGAAAAATTTTCAAAATCTAAAATAATCCCATTTATAATCATTGAATTAAAAAGTTATAAAACAGATTAGAGAATGATTTTTCTCATTTTCTTATACATTCTCAAAGTGTAATTAAAAATTACGCTGAAGTTCTTTTTGTATAATATTTTTGACATGACTAATACATTTAATTAATTGAAAATATGCATTTCAAAAAAATGCTAAACATTCCTAATGATAATTTTCTGAGGTGTCTAGTGATTATATTGTAATTAATGATGCTAAAATGTCGAGAAAATTATTTCTTTATCCTTATTTATGAAGTATATTTGTTGCGCAATGTTCATCATTATTTGATTAATCAGAGAAAAGTTATTATCACCGAAAGTCAAGATAAATCTTCATTTTTATAGAAGCAAATTTGAATGTTTTTTAATTCCGTGTGTTGATCAACGTTTTCCAGCCACATTGAGGGCCATACGAAATTAAATTCATTGCGGCCAGAATTAGATATGATTCATTACTTACACATATAATATCGTACACTGCAAGAAATGAAATATACCAAAAATATTAATAGTAAAAAAATGATAAATATAGTGTAGTGCAATATGAGAAATATAAACAAAATGGAAAAAAAGAATATAAAGTAATTTCATCTCTGTTCATCTCTAGCATAACGAATATAAATCGTGTCGTGCTACTAAAATCTCATAAGATAAAACTGAAATTTCGAAGGTCTCGGTGTTTTCAAATTACTCCTAAACACTTGTCATATAAATATATAAATACATTGTAATTATAAATTAATTACTTATAAATGTATATAAATGTATGATATATAATTTTATTTACGGTAATGATAAAAAAGAGCTTGCGCTTGCTTTTTAGAAGAAAAAAACGGCTGTGAAAATTCTGAGCATTCAATAAGAGCAAAACGGAAGCAAACCTAACGAAACACGATTCTACTGTCAAATTCAATGTTACTGCCTCGAAGTTTATGTATGAGCTCTAGTTTAACGAGGTCGATTGTCAAATATAAATATGGCTCCTTTCCGAAAGCATTGTAGCGACTGAGAATTATAACGCGAAATCGATTATCTGATATTAATATATTATTATTGTCTACTATTCGAGTGGAAATTTTAATACTATATACCGAAATAAGTAAATAAAATAAGTTTAATCGGTTTCTATAATTAAAATTCATTCTCATCATTAGTGTATAAATATATTAATAATATTGATCTATTCATATAATTTATTTTTATATGAATTATTTTACCCTTAGCTCTGTGTTTATTGATAATTATTCTGTTTTGACTTTTAAAATGCTTAATTTTTTAATATTATAACTATTTTCTGCTTTATTTGAAAAATTAATAAATATAAAAATATAAAAATATTGTCTAAAAGCTGTTCAATGCAATGATAATTATTAAAAATAATTATTATATTACAAAAATTTACCATTTAGAAAATGCAAAATTTCAGAATCATCATTTAATAATAGTTCCATGAATATTTAAGTTAATATTAACTTCTTCGATAAAAAAATATTTTTTTCAGTGTATTTTGTTTTAAATATAAAAGTTGATATCTCAAAGTAATTCAAAACCGTTTTTTAGCAACGCAATGACAATGAAAAAATATTATTACAATTATTTCCGTATCCACAATTCATGTATTAATCAATAAAATGTAGAATCAGTAACAAATTAATTTAAGCTTAAAATTAAATTCTAATGAATTTGTCTATTGATTAATATTTCTTGAATTATGAAAAGTATTTTATTGTTTCTAAGTAAATTAGATTTTTTACATAAATAATAATTATAATTGCATTAATCCGAATATTAAATCGAGTAGCGTATAAATTATTCTTGCGAGTAGTCTAAATAATTCGCAGTAACATTGCAGTGACAACGAAAAAAGCTACAATTTTTTGAGAAAGAAAAATGACGAGTATACCAGCATACGTATAAAGAGCTGAAAAACCATATAAGTGTGCTTCGATCAGTTGAATAGATGGGACGACGAAATTTTTTCGCGGCCAAATAGGAATAATAAAATTATACTACCTGTTACTTGTCTTTTAAATTGATTTCAGCAGTGAATAAACATTTAAATTTCATCATCATTTCAATAGTGTCGTGAATGTAATTTAATATGTATTGGACATTTTGAAAATCTCGATTTCTTTAATATAATTATAAAAATCGACGAGACGAAAAATCTTGAAAGTATTTGTATATTAAATCAATAAAATTATTTGATAATTGTGAAAAAAGATATATTACTTTAAAATAAAAGAATACTTCATGCCCTTGTGTCACCATTAAAACCAGATACATTTTTACAAGTAATAAACGTACTAATTAATTGCCATTATAAAAGACGGGCCTTGAATTTTAGAAAAATTATAAATTTTTGACTTGTTGTATAACTTACAGGACCGTAAAATACGTGTTGAAGGAATTTTGTAAAAATAACATGTAAAAACTATATACAATGAATGTATGTAATATTTGTGAAAAATATAAAATTTGTGTAAAATTTCAACTATATTTATAAATCAAAATATTTATAAAATATTTAATGGTTTATACAAATTCTATATTATCAATATTTGTACAATCTATTTGTACGTATATTTAATAAAATAAAAATCTGTTTCAGCTTTCATTTTTACCTTTCATAACAAAAATTAAATCCTAAATTTTATTATTGTAGTTATGAGTAATATTATCCTTTGTCATACAAACTTCTTATATCGAATCAATATTCATTCGTAGTTTTAATAAAACCACGAATAAAATAATAATAAATACAATTACAACGATAACTGATAGCTAAAAAATAATTTTTTAGTTCTGTATGAGCTGAAATTAATGTGGGGTTGCAATTTCATAGAAAAAGAAATTGTTTAATACGAAGATTACATTTCTTTATGAAATTTTAAAAAATAACAAGCTAAAGGCATTGCACGAATGATATACTTTATTTTATTAATTTATTTAAATTTTATTCGTTGTAAATAATTAGTATTTTTAATATAAATGTCAATTTTGTCTTTAATTTTTCAAACCAAATTCTTTCAATTCGGAAAAGAATATTCATTTTTATAGATAACAAAAAAAGTTATTTCAACATTTAATTCATAAAATAATATAAAATTTATTGCATTATGTTGTTATGTAATCTTTATTAACGTGTAATATACGTAACAAAATAGAAAGTATGTTTATTGTACTTTATATTAAAAAGCTTTCATGTACGTGTAATTTCGACTAAGCCGTTATAAATAAAAAATACTGATGATAAAGAAATAAAGCGCCCGAGTATTTCTACGGTCAATTTGCTTGTAAACAGAAAAAAGATATAACAGCAACGTTATTTTTAGCTTCTTAGGGGTCGAAAAAAATAATAAAAACAAAATAACACAGTATATAATAGTATTTATGTTAAAAAAAATTAAAAGGTAAATAATTGAACGTAATTGTACAATATTATTTCCTAAAATTGTTTCTGTTATAAACATTATTATGTACTTTTTTTAAATTTTGAATTCATATAGAATAAATTTTTATGTAATTACATTATTAAAATATTGACCTTATGAATAAAGTTAATTTAAATGGTGCGCAATTTTTATAAATTTATTTTAAGATAATAAAGTTAATATTTAAAAAAATTAAATAATATTGATATATAAAAATTTTTTTGAGTATATGAAATTAAAAACAGTTATTAAAATATTAAATGAATGTAATGATAGATTTTTTGGAAATAAAAACTTGAAATATGCGATTTTACTGTAGTTGAAAAAAAACCATTTTGATCGTACATAAAAAACATGTTCACATAATTTGAAATCTGAAAATAAAGTTACAAGTGATACGAAAAAGTGTAATTGTATAAACTAAAGCCATTATGTGAATTTTTTAATTTATAACATTTACTAAGGTACAGGCAAACGTGTAATAAAAAAAAAAAATAAAGTATAAATGTTTCACTATAATTGATAATTAATCAAAAACAAATATTCATCTCATGAAATAAAAAATACAATTTGGAACAAAGTGAAGAAGTTAAAATATTTCTTAACACAAAATTTTAGTATCTTAATAACAATTATTAGTAATAATTTCATTATTACTATAATTCTTTCATTATAATATAATTCTTACTACGAATCGCATCACATTACTGTATGAAAATATAATTCTCGTATTCTAATAAATGTTATAAAATACTAGTTTCCATTTTATATGTTATTAATTGAAACCACAAGTTTATAAACAATTTGAGTCATAAATTTTTATTAATTTTTTGAACATATATTATTGTTTGAAACAAAACTAGTAATTATAAGTAAAAAATTAAATTATATTACATCTAAATAAAAACTAATAATGTTTTATCATTTATCGTTATTTAATAAAAAAAAAATAAATATGATCATCATTATAAATTGTTTTAGAAATTCAATTAAACAACTACTTATTTTATTAGTTTCGTATTCATAATAAATAAAATAAATTTCTAGTAAATTAAAAAAAAATAGATAGATATATTAGTTAATATTTCAAATCACAAAAAATACAAATTTAATACAAATTACTTATTATACATGACACATTTTAATTTTTATGAACTTTTACCAGTGAATTTTTATTCAACTTAAACTACATTTTTGTCCAAAAATAATAATCAAAACATAATTAAAATTAGTAATATTATTAATATTATGTTTAGAATATATTTCATAAAAAATTTCAAGTATCATCATAAATAATAAATTTATATAAACACGTGCGTGTATATTGAGTTTGTATAATGTTTGCTAAAAATATATTGATGTAAACTCGCAAGGTAATATTACCTTTATTATTTTTTATATTATTGCAAAAAATATTTTCATATTTCAATTAAGAAGTATTATGCACGTTATTAAAATCTATGAGAAAATTAACCAATTCCCCGCCTTGGAAAAAGGGATCGCAAGATAGGGGAAGTAGAAAATTAACGCTTAATCTAACTGATTGAGTAAGTGATAAGAGCTCTCTGAAGTACTCTATGTATTTATGAACTTAATGTAGAATACATTTATATAGGGGAAAGTTTATTCGTTTATTTCTGAAATATTACTTACAACTAGCATAGCTAGTTGAGACCACCCCGAATATTGTTTTATGTATTACAGTGAAATAGCATAATACTTATTTTTCGTAATAAAATTAGTGGAGTTACTTATACAATTATATTATTATTTTAATCATTCGCGCTTTTCCTGTGTGTTACGAAATCAGAGTGAACCATTGTTTTTAAGTTATTGAATTTATGTAACTCTAGATAAATTTAATAAATAAAGTATTTTGTAATAATTTATTCGATCCTCGTATTGTTATTATTCGTTTACTTGCATTGTTCACACTTCGCGCCTCCACAGGCGTTCACCCGATCGCCGTCCGTTTGTAGTTGGGTAGCCGATAATTGTACGCAACAACAATGTAGTGGAAGTGACCCGATTAGTTATCTACCAAGAGAAACAGATATTTCACCGTCTGTCACAAGCGGTAACGAACGTTGAAAAAGTAGCACAGTTAGGCTATTATTTTTATAATTCGAAGCTAAAAGCCACCGTGACAATTCAAAGATAAAAAATTAATTGTCGAAAACTTTTTTAATTTGAAGATATAAAAGTAATTTTTTTAATTATAAAATAATATTTGATAAATGTACGTACAAAAATTATTTTTATACAACAAATAATTAAATCTAAGTTAAGATGTATAAAAAATTAATAGTTTAAATTGCAAAAATAAAAAATTTTAGTTAAAATATCTTTTTTTGTACTGTTAAATATACCATCAAAAACTCACATTGATTTCGTTAAAAATATTTTCTATATTTTACTATTATTTGTAAATTTATAAATAAATCTCTTAAATTTTATAGTATATTTTTTTATAAATGTTTACTATCATAAAAAAGATTTATTGTTTTTTTTAAATTACTATTACAACGAATGCGCAGTTCAACTTTACAAACAATTAAATGAATATAGACCATTTTATACAAATTCGGCATTTCCCCTAAATATTTTTAGTACAATAATTATCAACTTAACGGTCAAATTTTATGATATTATTACTGATTATGAACATTATATTTATTTGAATAAATTAAGGCACATCATTGATAAAAATAATATTCTTTAACTAAAACAATAGTAAAAAGTTATGTTTTTAATTTTTTTTAAATTTTGTCTATTTCAATTTTTTTTAATTATATAAGTTCAACCTTATTTCATAATTTATAAAAAGAAATTTTTATTCAAATAAAAAAAAGAACTGTATTTACACAGTTAATGTTATCTTTGAGTGAAAATTTATTTTAAAATACGTAAAATAAATGTTTAAATTTATTATTTCAACTATTTTAAAATTCACCGTTTTCTATTTTTCTCAATTATTTAATTATTGATTACTTTCTAGAATAGTCAGTGTTCCTATTTACTATCGGTCTTTATTTTTAGACAGTTATTCAATAACTTACCGAAAAGATTATAAAATAAATAAAAAATTATTCAAAAAGTATACTTTTAAATCGTTCTTTTTTATACGTAACAAAAATAATTATTTATTTATTTTCCTTTTTTTATTATTGTAGTTTAAATATATTACTACAATAAATTCCTTTTATTAAATTATTTTAAAATTCTAAAAATTATTTGTATCAGTTTGATTAAATTCAATAATATAATTTGATTAAAATCATCTTATCAATATATTGGATTTGTATTATTTAAACACATTTAAAACTTGACGTGTATAGGTATTAAATAAAACAAAATAAGTATTGCTTATTATTATATTTCAAAAACACACAATATTCATTTTCGAGACGTTCTTAATAAGTAAGAATGACGTGATTGAATATTATTATAACAGTGATTTACGAATAAATTAATATATTTAGAATCCTGTAGAACTTATGTAGATTTGTGATTCTGATTGAAGTTTTATTGCATTATTTAAATAGGTTTAACATAAACAAAATTTTCTAAGAGAAATTCTTGTGTGAAACTTAAAATTTGAATAAAATTTTTTATATTTAAAAAACTAATACATTTTTAACTAATTTTTAAATTTAATTACAGATGCACATTAAAATATATGAATCGAATAAAACAATATAAGCTTCATACTGTTGAATACCTTAAACTTTAAAATGAAACTTAACGATTTTCAATTTTATTTAACACACTTATATTACGCACAGACATCTAGTTTTTAATTAATATATACTTATTTATATAATCAGTTTTAAGAAATTAATGTAAATTTTGATTTTGTCATATACATACATAGGTGAATATGTATTCATGTGCATATAACTAAATATACACAGATGCATACTCATAATTTCTTAGAATTTCTAAATCTAATTTAATAAGGTATAAAAAACAACTTTTACAAATTTTTTAACAAAGTGATGTGAGATAAAACATTTTTCAATTTGTTTGGCAACATTTATTTCTTTTTACATCAATTTCATAAAATTAGTTTTGCAATGTGCGCACGTGACAATCCGGTAGAATTTTAGACAATACGTTTTTCTTAACGTTTTAATTACTAAACATTCTCGTCATTTTTTTAACTATTTATTTACACACGTTCACGCATACAGATGCATATATCCACATATAAACGTAAATGTACATAGATATGTGCCTGTGTATACATGGAGCTACACAAAACAATCACTCAATTACACTTACATAGTATTTTTGTACATCG
Source organism: Platyscapa corneri (assembly GCA_018907185.1). NCBI lineage: Eukaryota > Metazoa > Arthropoda > Insecta > Hymenoptera > Agaonidae > Platyscapa > Platyscapa corneri. The sequence continues at coordinate 4,441,447 of JACCHW010000024.1, read as the reverse complement.
AATTGCACACACTGTGATGTTAAAAAAAACATCCAAAATTCATTTCTTTTGTCAGTATAATGACGAAAAAGTGTCTCTATGTATCTACGTAATAAATATATAAATTTGTTTCTTTTATTCAAGAAGTGTATATCTTTTCTTGCATGAAAATAGTTCAAGTGATTTCAATTAATCAGACTAGCATAGCGTTGTAAAAACGATTGCATCAGTGGCTAGTGTTCAACAGTTATACATTAAAACATAACGTTTTTATTAACTTCAAGTTTTACTTAAAGTAATTATTATATTATTCTTTTGTAACACCAGGCCTTGTGTAATATACTCTATAATACAGCGTTTTACTTCTCCAAAGCGAATATGAATTATCAAATTTTAATAGGTAAATACCCTGTAAATTAAAACAACATTTTTTTTAATCTTATTAGTATTGATTTATTTAGTTTTAACTAATAAACATATGAGCTTATTTAATTAATTATTAAAATATTGATAAATCTTAGATCAAAGATGAAATAATATTAAGTTATAAACAAATAAATACCTGTCCAGGATACTGATGACTTCCTGCATATACTTCTTCTTGTGAATCTCTTCTGTACACCTAAATTTTATCAATTTGTTAATTTTGATTATTAAATTATTAATTTTTGAAAATATTTTTTAATTGATAACTTACAGGCACTATAACACTAATAGGTGTTGTACTTGGCTTAAATTCTTGTCTTGATTCCCCTGTTATATCTCCACTTTCTAAATCCTCTCTGGTTTCATAGTCTTCCTCATCATCATCCTCATCTTCTGATTCACTGATATGAACTGAAACTTGAGTTGTATCTGGCTTAGACCATTCAAAATTTACTCCAAATCCAATATCATATCCATCTGTTGCAAATTCCCAGAATAGGCATGAGCCATCTTCGTGTGTTGGTACCCTAACTGTAACTATTTCTCCATGCCCAACTTTAATTACTGCATCCCCTGCTTCTCTTCTAATAGTATCTTTAAATTCTTCTACACCTTTATTAGTCCACATTTCTGCAGGCACTATTGTTGGCCAATCCTAAAAAAAAAACAAAAATTACAATATTAATAAATTTATTATATTGATCAATAATTTTCTTTTTGAACAATTTCATTAGTTGATATTGTACAAATAAACATATATTTTATTTTTCAATGTTTTCTTTAAAATTGCTTCAGAACCTTACTAAATATCATCACTCGAATCATCTTAAAGAAATAGTAATAATGTTAACAAGTAAAAATATTATAATTATAATTAATTGTTAAAATATAAATAAATTTTAAAAATTTCAAACCTGTTGCTCATCAGAATCTTCATCATTTGAAGCAGGCAAATCATTTGAAAGCAAAGGATCTTCTTCGGGTTCTCTGTTAGAAATATCTGTATTATTTTGCTTTTTATCTGCTTCTTTTTCATCTATAACCAACTGATTTCTGTGTAATTGTTGCATATACTGATGATAGTGCTGTTCCTGTAACTGTCTGATAAGTACCCCCTGTTGTTCGGGATTACCAGGGTACTGCTGCTCGGCATATGATTTAAATTGATAATATGTTTGTTGATTTAGTGCTTCCTGTATCTGTCTACGTTGATTTTCCTGCTTTAAACGTTCTTCTTCTTCCTTCTTTTTTTTCTCTCCTATTTCTTTTAGCCTCTTCTCCTCTTCAATTTTTCGTATTTCTTCTTCCTTTTTTAGTCGGGATTTTTCTTCTATATCACGCTTTTGGGCTTCCACAAACGTTTTAAAAAGGGGACATAATTTGTCAAGGAGAACAACAAAACCCTCCATGGCTTCATCTTTTGTTATGTCTCCTAGTGTTTGCCATGCTAATTTACGATCTCTACCTATCACATCCAAAACTCCTAATTCTGGTGATTTTTCAGAACTATACTTCCCATGAGATACTTGTTGTGTAAAGGCCACTAATTTTAATTTATCTTCATATGATAAATGTACAGCCTTGCCTTCTTTTTCTATAAAAGTTAAAAATTTTACTTGAATAAAATTTTAATATTTTTACTTCAAATAATACTTATTAATTTTTAAATAATAGATATATTAATATCACATTAAATCCATAGCCAAAATTGATCAACATTTTAAAATTATGTTGATTACATTATAAATAGCATAATTGTAAATTTGTAACATAGCTCTCAAAAGTTTATATATTTATTTGTAAAATATAAATATTTTTACTGGATAAATCGTTTTCATTAAGAAAGAAACGATATGAATAATTGAAATAAAATGGAAATATCAATAAATTTGATTGAATACATAAAAATTGAATTTTTTAAAAAATCATTTTCAAAAAAAGCTAAACTATTAAAATTTTTCAATTTCACTTAAATAAATTTTAAAAAAAACTGAAAGATTACAAAATTATTCAATATTTCATAAAAAACAACATAGAAGTAAATTTACACAGTACTAATGGTTAGTTCAAAATGATATTTGATCAAATTTTTTTATATAACATAAAAAAAGGAAAATATACACTTGTTCAAATATATAACAATATCCAATGCTAATTGTAAGTATCATTATTATTAAAGCAAAAGTTCTCGTATTAAAAATTATTATTGTATAACAATTAATAAGTACTATAACATTATTGATAAAAGATTCAATTAATATTTAAGCAAGTATAATATACAAATATATAAACAATAAATGTTACTAAAGATTCCTCCTGTCATAATCAGTCCCCGTTTCTCTCTCTTTTTCTCTATTTAACTTCAGGCCTATCTGTCTCTATTTGTTTCTTTACCTCTTTGTCATTTTAATTATAATTCTTAAAAACAAATTAAAGTAGAGAATTTTACTGAATTATAAGGAATATAAATAATTTAATCTATAATAAGTAAATTCACTAAAAAATAAAATCTATGTACTTGTTAAAGTATTGGATTAATATACCTATTCATGCCCATGCAGGTATGTGAAATGTTTATATAGTATGCATGTGCATTATGTATAACATGTATATATTTATGTACACACGTTTATACTTGCATGTGTGTATTATTGTAATATGTGATTCCCATACATAATGCATATACATAAAACTATGTTAATTTCTTTTTAATACTTTGAATGATTAGAAAAAATTATATCATAAATTTTAAACTTTTTATAATATAACATGAAAATATAATATCTATCCGTGTTAAATCTTTCAATTAATTAAATATTATCAAAAATACAGTTAATAGTTAATATGAATAAATTACATAAAAAATGAAAAGATTACTTGATTAATTTAAAAAAAACTTAATGAATACTCTGAAGAATAAATAATCATTTCTTTATAATTTATTATTTCAATAATTACAGATTAAATTGTAACAATAAATAAAGTTTATTTTCATAAAGAATACAATCGACTAGTATTCATTAAAAACATAAAATGTCTTGATATTTAATAACAATTAAAGATGTATTAAATAAAGTAAGATAATTAAAATTACATATAATTAAAAATGTGGTCATGTTACTCGAATATTTTTTTCGATTTGTAATAAAACAAAATATTTAAAAAATCAGAAAATATATTAAGTGTAATAAAAAAATATGTTTCAAGAAAATAACCTTCTCACAAAGTAATGGCCTCGATGACATCTAAAGAAACTTAACGATATGGTATTGATCGAGCTCAATTAAACTGATAAATAATTAATGAACGGTATACAATCGTATTAAAACGAAGCAGTAGCTATTAGGAAGAAAATGACAAGACGCCTGTCGAAGCGCGTATATAAATATGCCGTCTTTACCTTTATAGAAATTAAGAGCGATTTTGTAGAGTTCGCGCATCTCAAAACCGGAAAGATGAGGTTCGAAGACATTTTGCTCATCTTTAACCGATGACGTTTCTTCTGTTGAATTCACCGATAATTCGGCAATTTTCTCTTCAACAACGGAGACGTTCTCACTTGCTGACGCCATTTGCAAACGTCTAGTGGGGAGATACACACACCGACTGAAACTGAAGATGGATAGAAACTAGATAGACACGTCGATTATAGCAGGGTGGCCAGTCCCGTTTCCAACTACCTGATAATCTGAAATACCTGAACGTCAGCTGTTTAAAACTCAACTATCCCAGTAGAGGGATTGTTAAGAGGCTTACACAACCGACGTAATTCTATGTGATGTAGTTCTAAAAAGCAGGAATAAGAAACAAGTCGTACGTATTTTTAATTTGCCCCAAAAAAAAAAATTTCAAATTAAGTCTGTCATCTGTTATTATTTAATCGTTTAAAATTCACTTTGTCGATTATCATGTAATTTAAATTAAATAAATCTGCTGTATTTTTCTACTAACTATTCAAACATAACTAATTCATTATCTATATACGATAAAAAGTAACATTAGTTAGTAAAACATATCTTAATGCTTTATCCTTGTTAGTTTATAATTTTTATATTTACTTTTTCGCCAAAAAAATAGTCATTGTAATTATTCATTTTAAAAATAATTTAAAACAATTATTATTCTTACAATAAAAATTAACTTTTAAGACAATTTTTTACTTTCGCTAAAATTGAAACCCACAAATAATGTAAATTATTTCCTATTTTTTATTTCTTTAATTTTTACGTGAAACGGCCTTTACATGCTTCAGAATGTCGGTCATCGATGTACATGAGTCATGATGTGTACATTTTAAGATTTTCAGTCGTTTATGATAAAGTATAAAGTAAATATAAATATTTTTTATTCTTGTATTTTTGCATTAAAAATATTTCTTTAGGGTGTAAAATATTACAACTAGATTCAAACTTATAAATTCAATTTAATTGTATATCAACAATAATCCGTCAAACATTGTTGTTACAAAATTGAATATTGTTTGGTAGTAATTATACATACATCTAATAAAATATTATACGTGCACTTTGAAAATTTCTCGTTTAAAAATTCGTAGAAAAAAATTAAAGTATGCAAGTTTATTTTATATTCGATAATTCACATTAATATTGAGTAGCCATAAATTTTATACGAATAAATAATTAAAAAATACAAATTTATAAATATGTCATCTGATTGCTCACTGTGATACAATTCAATTGTATATATGCAAATAAAAAATTTAAAATTATTTAAAATTAAATAATCAACATTTTGTTTACATGTGTTCAAATAAATTAAATAGAATTTTAGTATGATTGAAAATAAATCTTAACTGATAATGTCTAAAAATATTTATTTAAGAAGCTTTTTTTAGATTTTAACGGTAACTTTAATTCTTGAGAATTTTGATAAAATATTGATAAAAGTACGGAGATAAAGTTTCATGCTTTAAACATTTATACTTGCATTTAAAATAATTTCAATTAAAAATTATCATTAAAATTATTAAATAAATTGTATTTAGGGACAGTAATATTAATTATGTACTTTATATGATGAAAATTTATGTTTTTCTATTATAAACGATTACAGTTTTCTTAACCTTGTATTTTATTCTCGAATACCATTTTTTAAATATATTATTAAATTAGAAATTTTTCAGAACATAGTTTAAATATTTTAAATCATAATCCGTTATATTAGATACGTCATTTTTAATCGAGAAAATGAGTTTTATATTTATAATTGAACAATTCAAAATTTAAATTCGTTAAAGTGAACTTTTTTATTCTAAATTAATTAATTCATATATAGTAAAATAAATATATTTATATGTATATTATAAGGTTAAAAATAAACACTTTGTTGAGTGAATAAAAAGATCTTGAATTTGAAGATGCGATAATACATGTGTAAAATATATATAAGGTTTAATATAATATGTATAATAATGCATTTTTTCTATAATACAATAAATCGCTTAACAAAATTTATTTTAGGTAAACAGTAACTTTCAATACAGAATAAATTTATGCATTATTTAGATTTTTTATATATGTGTTCTTGATAATTATTATCAAAGCTCACAAGTATATATTCACTTAAATATAGATAGCTCTTAAGGTTTATTTTAAATGTAAATATTTAAAATTCTTGTTCTTCTTGCGATTAAAGAGCAATCAGCAAATAAATTTCAATATATAAAACCTCAATTCTTCATAAATAAATTTTATTGATTAAAATGCATACAAATTTTATTAAAATTATTATTATCGAATGTATATTTCATTAAAAATTATGAAATTCTGAATAAAAATATTAGACTAGTTAAAAATGTGTATTAAAAAAAATTCAAAAATTATAAAATCTTAATAGGCATAAATTTATAATTATGTGAATAATAAAAATTATATTATTATTTGTATAAATTAATACATTGATTAAACTTTTACTTCTAAAAAATTATATTTTTTATCGTGAAAGAAAATTTCGGTATATTAATTTTTATATTTAAAAGAAACAGATACAGATAAGTTTTTTAAAGAAAAATTTTTTAATAATTTAAAGATTTTAACCATATCTAAGCATAACTTATGCATCAGAAAAATTTTATTGAATAAAATATAAAATACAAAATATTTATTAATACATTGGTATTTTATTCATTAATTTTTAAGATTGTAATTTTTATCTAATATTAAAAAAAGTTATAAAAGTTTCAATAAAAGAATATAAATACAAAATTAAATTTCTTTTAATATGACGATCTTATTTTCTTTATTGAAGTAAGGCTTTTGTAACCTTAGCCCAGTTTTAAATGATACTTAATCAATGTGGAGGTACATTACAGGTCAAAATGCAATATTTATTTATTCAATAGTAAAGTTTACAAACTAACTATTCTTTATAAAATTGGATACATATTTTTAATTGCTATTATAAAACTTACAAAAATCTTGATTTTTCTTTAAAAAATAAAATTAATTTCTTGACAATGAAATTATATAAAAATGTATGTTTTTAATTTACTTTAATAATACAATAAAATTTATTTTCCATAGAAATAAATAATATATGTTTTTAATTATTTACAAAATGTGCAATTTTATAAACACAAATGGAAGTTATTTAATAATTGTAAGCTGTACTATTTTAAAGGCAATAATTTTATGAAATTTAAAAAAATATTTTTTCATAACCAGTGTTCTAGTTACCGTTAACTAATAACCATTCCCCTTATATGTTTAAGTAAATTACTAATAGATGGCGCAAAAGTTCAAAATTAAGGCTATAAAAGTAACATTATTTGTTTTTTTGTTTTTATAACTTTTGACCAGAATTTAAGTTTTAAAAAAGTTATGGAGTTATATAATTGCAATATTAAAAAATTAAATATTTCAAAGGCGTAATGAATTTCATAAAATTATTTATTATATTTAAAACGTTTAATTTAATAATATTAATATAAACAATTATATTTTGTATAATAAATATGAATATTTAAATTTTACATAAACTTTAATACCTTACTATTAGTTAAAAAATTTAAAAACTTTTTAATTTTTATAAATTTAAAAAACTTTAGTAAAATTCTCTTAAATTATCCAACAGTAACACAAAAATGTATAATTGATACAATTTAAAAATCTGTAAATGTTTTGAGTAAGTGTATATGTGCCCCGCCCATTTCCAAAATATTAAAAAAACTTTGAAATGGTTTAATTTTCAATTACTTTATTAAAACAATGTACAAATGTACTTTTACTTCGATTTTAATTAATGTATTTTTGCCAATGTAATCTACTATTCATTATTCCTTTAATTCTAAAACAAGGCAGTTACACTATCATATATGTTAATATACATGTACATACTTATGTATCTTTAAATTGCAAAAGTAACTTTAATAATCTCTGTTCATGATAACAAAAAATAAAAAAGTTTTACATATTTTATATAGTATTATACATGTTTGTATAAAATATATATGTAATCGAAAAAATGTACCCTAAATACTAAATTTATATTAAAAATATTATTGAATCTGGAACTTGTGAAAATGATTTTGAAAAACAAAGAAATATTATAAAATCGAAAGGAAATTCGAACATAAAAGTTTTTACGAATATTCTATACATTTTACTAAAAATAATATGTTTATATAAATTGTCTATTATAATTAATTCAAATTACTTATGCATTTAATAACTTACTTACAACAATTAAATCAAATTTTTATCGATATTAATCATAAATCAATATAACAAAATAGTATTTTTCTAATTTCTTTTAGTCAAGAACTAGTTTTATATATTTATTCTTTTATATTATACTTTTTTATTATTTTATTATACATTATATTTATATAATAATTACAATTTTACGTGCAGTATATTAAGTCTTTTTCTTTATATCTAAGAGGAAAGAATGTTGATCTCAATTTAGATATTAATTTATGAAGAAAAACGATGAAATAATTTAATTTTTATCAAAGAAAGACAATATTGTGTTGGGATATTATATATTAAAAGCCGGCATTCTTTTATAAATCCATTAATAACGAGAATTATATTTTTTTAAATCATAAATGAATTTATGTAAGAGTTATCTTATAAATGTGAAACTACATTTCTTAAAAAACAACTATAAGAATAAAAAAAAGTTTTAGAATCTTTTAATGGGTATAGATTCAATAAATCTAGTTAATAAAAGAAGATTTAAAAAGAAAAATTTTCATGCAAGTAACTTAAAAATAAAGGTAATCTTATTTTATTACATAATTATTCGATTTATTTTATTTTATTTATAATACACTCCAATCGTGGAATATTTAATTTTTTGTCGATGATAGTTAATAAAATGCCATTTAGTTTCGATTCAACAAAGACTTAAAAATTACTAACGTACGTACTTCGAGAAATATTGGAAAATTTCATTTTGAAAGATTGTTAATAAAACAATTTTAAGCTCTGATCTACTAAATTAATACTCTTCCCTTAAACTAGACAATTCTTTATTATACTTTCGGACCTCGATACAATCTCGTATCACTCGGGGTTGCGTTATCAAAGAGTCAGTAGAGATAAGCTTGCTTGAACGACTATCTCCATCTGGTAGTCGAGCATTCTTTTTTTTATTTTGTCGATATAATACATAGGTGATCGATGCCCCCCGCATCCAAGTATGATCAGTAAGTGGAAATCAGTGCGATGTAACTGGGCTCATCGATAAGTGTCATCATTTGTTGCTCAAATCGATTCTGTTCATTCTTCTTATTTTATTTTCTTGGCTTTTCAAGTCAAAGAAAACGAGCTCATAGTGTGAAAATTTTTTAGATGTACCTTTCGATGTTTACATTCGAGTTATTTTTTCCTTTTATTTTACTCTCGACGAAACGAAAAACTGTGTCGTCGCGATAGAAAAGTATTCGTTCTTTCTATATTTGGATATTTTAAGTGAATTTAGATTATTGTGGATCTTTTTGACATTCGAGTACCTAAATAAGCCGTCATTAGCAATCGATTGCTTTAATATCACACCAGATTCCATTCAAGAAAGTGTAAAATTTACTTTGAAAAGCTAGTGAATCATATCTTGAAATCATATCTTTTTTTAAAATTACGTTGTATGTGAATTGCTTACGCAAGATATACTGGTTAATAAAATAAAATAAATTCACTGTTCGTTATTGTACACCAATTTAGTCACCAATAAAATAAAATAAAATAATAATAATAATATTATAATTATTATTATTACACTGCTTAAAGAAAGAAAAAAAGAGCGACTAAAATGGCATCGGGATACGATGATTGTTACGATTCATCCTGGCACATGTTTCCGCCGGATTATGTTAGTAACGGAGACGAGTACGGGTAAGTATTATTTTTTTAAGAAGCAAGCAAATCTTTGTTAAATTTAAATAGAATGGTAAACTGTTTATAATAGAAACATTATTTGACGGTTAATCAGCAAAATTACACGTAATATTTCAAAAATAACGTGCATAGTTAAACACAATATATAATCTAAGGCTCTTCAATAAAAAAAACTTATTTCTGTGAAATTCAATTATTATATAAAATTATTATATAAATTTTTTCAGTAAACTAAAAAGTTTAGTAAATTTATAAATAAAATAATTAAAAATCTATGAAATTCTTAAAGTACATTTTTTTTCTTAGACAAATTACTTATAAGATAAATTATATCTCTAAATATATGTTTTTTATAGCTCAAAATTAATTCACGAATTAATATAAGAAAAAATTTTTGTAATATTTGATTTCAATTTAACAGAATATTTATATTAAATTGAAAGAATCTTTAAAATAATAATGAAATATAGAATGACGTAATATAATACATTCACAACATAATGATTACATTAAACAAGGCCATCTAAAGATTAAACGTTGTGTTATAATAGAATTAATATTATACCTATCAATTTTCATTAATCACAGGTAAGATTTCTAATAAAATACTCATGAAATTTAATTATTTTTTAATAAAAGATTTAAAAAGAAAAATCTCATCAAATTTTGAATTTTTGAAAATTGGTATATTATTAATAATTTTATTTAAGCTGTACAAAACGGTAAATCGCTTATTGTTTTGTGATTTAGAAAATATTCAAAGTATCATTTTTTTATTTATTACGTTTTTATTTTTCATTCATGATTTTTTTTAATAGGTACAAACTTAAACAAATTAGTTTTTCATAATAAATTTATTGTTAGTATATAAGTTTTTACTTTAAGATATTATTATTTGAGTATTATATTGTTTAATTTGATAAATTGAAAGCTGCCTAGAAAAATTAATTATCAATAACATACAATTTAATACCATTAACAAATATTATAGTTTGAAGAACAATTATCATCTATAAATGATCGCAAATGATATTTGTTTATTCTTTAATAATAAATAAAATAAGAGTATTTAAAATAAAACTAAATTATTACCACTACTAAAATTTTAACTAACCTGAATAGTTGTGAACCATGTGTTGTACCTTCGAAGCGATAAATTGGTGAGAACAACTGCCTAGTGGTAAAGAGGTGAGGTGGGGAATAGAGATGGGAGGGAAAAATCCCGTGAAATAAGACCGAATGCGATATAATCAATTCGATGCTCACGTAAGAATATCATCGACGACGCGTTTAACTGGAAACCAACAGGTGCTCCAATCGCTCTAACGCACACGCAGAATAGCCTGTAACAGGGCGTACCATTCGGCATTACAGATCTTCTTCACCCCTCAACACGAGCTGCACATGCGAACACTTCCGGTGTGCCTGACCTCTGCTATCTTTCACCACCCCTTCCTAATCGCCCTCTCTCTCTTTCTCGTGCGGTCTATAAGAAAGTTTAGTTGGAGTGCAGCAAAAGCCGAAACTATGATTCTCTCAATGGATTGCAAAAAACTAATTTCTTTACCCTTTACGATACAATTTTAAAACTTCTTCGCTTTGGACATTTATAAATTGATAGCTTTTTAAATTTATGAGATTAAGCAAAGGACGCTCGTAGCATTTACACTTGAATCGTTTTAGCATGTACTTTTTCATTATTTTTAACAGTCGATACTAATTTTTATACTCTACAACTATAAATGTAATATTCATGTTTTTAAATTAAATTATTGACTTATTAAAATAAAAAATTTGTTACTTAAAAAATAGTAGTAACTTTCTAATTTTTATACTTTAATTTTAAATTTCGTCTATGACATTTTATAAGTATGTATTACTCTATGTCTATACTCTACGAAGGAGTTCTGCAAAAGTTATTTCATCTTACTAAATATTTCTAGCTGAAAAATATAAAATTTGTTGAAAACAGCATGCAAAAACTCAAATTTTTTAAAGTGAAATAACCGTTAAATGTTTTTGCTTCTATGAGTACAGAAAATCTCTTAAAGAATAAATTTAATGTTTTAATACTTTTATTTGAAATTAGAATTGTATTTAAATTACAATAACTATATTCACTCCAAACAAAACAATTATTCCATATTGATAAATTCAAGTGATATACTTTTTTAAGTAAATATCGATGAAAAATAATTTCCTATTAAAGTAAATGATAACATTATTTTTTAATATTTCAAACATTATAAGAAAAAGAATTTTTTACAATTTTTTTAACATTCAATAATTAAATTCTTGTGAATATTCATAGAGAATAAGGATAAAATAAAAATGCTGCACATTTGAAGTAAAACCAATACAGATTTTACTTTACTGTGTCATTATTATTCCAAAACCTCCACAGAAATTTTGAATTTACAAAATATTCAAGTAAAGATTGTTATCTGCGGATGCAATAAGATAAAGATTTATTAAGTACGCAATTTTATTAATATTTGTAAATACAATTATACGACTTGCGTTTAAGGCGACACGAATACACATTACTCATCATGAATTTAAGAATAGAGAAATAAGTGTTTGTACTTAAATTTTGAATAAAATGTATGTTCTGCTTTTAAAGCATTAATCACAAGCGCTCGACACATTTTCAAATTCTGTATTATATATATATATATATATATCGGCAGGTAGGAAATCACCTTCACGTTCAAGAGGTAAAGTGTAGGAGAAGCCATCCGTTGTCCGACTATCAAAGAGTTTCAAGTTAATTAGATGGAAAATATTCTTTCTAAACGTTCTCCTTTCAATTGACGACCGGAAAATCCGGTGGCCAAATCCCCTGGCGTAAAACTCAGTATATTCAGTTTAGTCGAGGTAGTGGCTATTTTTCGCACTTCCTTCAAAAATCCTGTCGCTCAAAAAGAAAACCGAAAAGTCTCTCGACCTTCACGGGCGAAACCAAAACCGCTCTGCTATTGATGTTTTGCTGGTAAAATTATGCGTGAATAGAAGTGAGTTGGAAGCGGAAAAAACCAAAGGTGCACCAAGTTCGAATAACGTGAAAGATATGGTGGGACTTTTTGGAGGGATTGAATCACACTAGCTGTCAATCAAAGAGTTGAACGTATTCCTGGGAACGGCGGCAGCTTACAAATTACTAAGATGAGCTGACACATAAGGAGTGTCTGAACATTGATCGATATTGTTTTCGACGGAATTTATTTTATTATTAAAAACACGCTATTTCTTTAAATTCGACTGACATCGAATTTACTATTTTTATCACTCTTAATAACTTTTATTAAAGTTATATTTAACAAATTCGATAAAATAATTCATTTTTTTTCAATTGAGATAACATAATTTCAAAATCAAACGTTTAATAAACATCGGTACTTTTTATTCGTATCTTGAAAAAATTAAAAAATAATTGTAGTCTTTAAAAAAAGAATGCGAATAAAAAATACAACTTTAAGATTATTATAAATAAATCAGTGATTGATGCCAATAAGAAAAATTCGATTTTTATTTAACAAACAAACAATTATAACCAAATTGCTTATTTCAAATATAAAAAATAATAAATTATAATGACGAATGAATTTGCAATAAATACTGTAAAATTTTATTGAAATAATATTATTTTATAAAAATTCAATTTTTAAATTTAATTGTAAGAAGATTTAATGTAATGCATATATAATTATTCAAACCCTTTATTTATTTTAGTGAAAAATTAAATTGAAAAGTAATTTATTATTAAGAATTACCGTCAATCAATAATTTAATTTGAACAAATAATGGAATAATAATTAACATGAAATTGTTAGAAAGTAATATATTTCAATTGATAGCACAAATTTCAATAAAAACGGATTAATTTAAGCTTCAAATGATTTTTGAAAAGTAAAAGTAAATTATTCTAGAATCTTTTTTAAATTTAGTATTTTAATATTATTAAAAGTAAATTATAAAGTTAATTTAAAGAAGTTATAGTGCTTATTAAGAAGATTCAACTTCCTACAATTTTATTTAAACATAAATTTTTACTCTGAATTAACCTTATATTTTACGAGAAGATAAAGCTTAGCATTGATCGATAAACCATAAAATGAATATTATTGTTAACGTAAAAATTATGCCGTTGCTTACTCGCTTTAAAAGAATTCTATATTTTAAGTTTTCACTTATTTTAAGAACAGAAATATATTTGAATTATCAGTTGCTGATACCGCCTTCAAAAACATTTTCTAAAATAAACTAGAGAAGAAAACACTACAAAAACTTTAATTACAGTGAATAAATAAAATATTAAAAAACAAAATTAATCAATGGTAGTTGATAAAAATAAAAATACTAGAAAATCGAAAGGAAATGAAATAAAAACAACAACAACACAAAATACGTGTGAAAATGAAAAACTAAATAAAGTTTCGATATTCTATGATCTAAGCATCGAAAAAATGTGATATTAGGTATCATTGGCAAATACGTCCCGAGAAATAACTCTTAAATGTTTCTTAAAAAGAAAATAGATAAAAGAAGGGAAGGCTTCAGTGGAAGATGAGAGGAAGAGGAAGCAAACGAAACCCTCGAAGAAACCCGGGCGCTTTTCCCCGAGTCTCCGTTGTAGTACTACGCAATTCATTCATGAACTCTAGACAGCGCGGCGCGTAGGACCCGCCGCTGGGCTTTTGTCCAGGGCTGTGAATGAGCGTAGGAACGTAGGAGCGTAGGAGAAGAGAACCAGTGATTTCTCATTGGCTGATACCTGTGCGACGTTTTGCTTGCCTCTTTCATTCATGCTTTCATTTTCCGTCTCTGTCTTTTTTCTCATCCCTCAATTTCAAAGTGTCTACTCGTTCATTCATTTTTTCGTCTTCTATTTTTTTCTACCTACGACTCCTATTTATTTAAAGAATTTGATTTTTTAGGAAACAGAAAGGGAAAAAAGCTCGTTGGTGGCTTAAGTCAAGTAGAGTACAATGTGTAAAAAAGGTTAGTGGCCTACTTTAAAGTTGTAGACTTCCTGTTTATCATGGCATAAGGTTTTTATTCGTCTTTTTTTTATTGAATCTATTTTATTTTAGGGGTAATAAAGTGCCATTTCAAATACCATAAAGTATCGTTTAGCTAAAGGAAACATAAACTACAGAATTAAAGAGATACAATTGGAATTATATGGTGCTTTGATTTGTATAATAAAAATTTATTAACTATCCAATGATTTAATATGGCTATTGTTATATTTAAGCTACAAGGAAATACTAATTGTCACATTAAAACTGTGAGAAAATACTAAGAATTTTCTTTTTGTACCTTTTCTCGCAAATATCTAACGAAAATTCAGTTTCAAAAAAAAAAAAGAAATGCAGTACGACAATCCATTGTTTATTGTTAAGTTCAAGTATTTGTTGAAAATTAAAAAATAAAAACCAAAAATGTCACGTCGGATCTTTTTTCGCATAATTCCACGTGAAACCGCCATCATGGTCTCTCTTTGAAATTTGGAAAAGTTCCTCTTCCTCCCTTGTTCGCCTTTTTCTCCCGATCTCTCTTTTCTCTCGCTGTTTTTCGAGGGTCCGAGGGCAGCTCATTCATAAAAGTCGCCCTTCCGCTCCTACTTCCTCTTTCTCGATCGTGGCTAAGTTGTCCTCTTGTGTACAACTTTGTGTATTCCGGAGTGTTCTCCTTTTTTTCTCCTCTATCTCATTCTTATTCTCATGAGCGCTCTTTATGATTCTGGACTTCAATACGGCATACGAAAGACGCGGCGAATCGAAGTTGAAGGACGCACAGTGGCTTTTCCGTGAAATCTTTTAAATGGAAAACGCTTTCTCGAACACGGAATGTACGTGACATACCAAGCATGAAGTACTTGTTCCGATTTCCGGTCCCGTCAATTGACATAGCAATGTAATTCTGAACGGACCTAGAATTTTTTTTATTTTAAACACAAATTGTCTGTGAAGCCGCACTATTTATATACAAATATTTCAACAAACTTTTGTTATAAACATTATTTTTCAATTCGTTTTACATTCAAATATTATAATATAGCAGCTATTTTAACTAAAAGCGTTGAAAATACCGAGTTAGAAAAACAATTTAGTAATCGTCTTAAGTTGCGTTGGGATTTTAAAAATAATGTATTTTATTTACATCGTGAAAGTAAACAATATCATCTAGGATAGATTTAAAGATTTTTTCTCTTTAAAACTTTTCGGGTAAAAAATTTTTAAATAAATTATAATTAAATTTTAATTATATTATATTATATAACGAGAAAACAGTTTTTAAACGTGATAATTCTTGGTTTTTGTGATATGAATATAACTACAGCCAAATATATTCACTATTTTGTCTGTTTACGTTGTAAATTATATTTTTTTGTTATATTCGGTTCAATGTATTGGTGGTGCAAAAAATTATACAGTATAAAAATTTAATTTAATAATGATGTATATCTGACATAATTTTTATAAAAATTTGTAAAAGTGATTAACGTCTCTTTAAATATTGTACAATAATTTGTAATTTATATTTTTATATTAAAATGAACCTAAAAAGTAACTAAGTCAGAATTATCATTAGATAATATTGAATTTAATATTATTTTTGATTTATTCAAAATATTTATGTAGATTATGAAAGCGACCAATACCGATATACGAATAAATATTATTACTACTTTTTATTGGTTTTATTCAAATATATTGAACGAACAAGCAATTTCTATATTTCATTTTAGTACAGGATGACTAATATTTTATAATGTTCGTTACTAAAATGATGGTATTTTTTGTGTAAATGTAGCTTGTAAATAAAATTCTTCTACCTTATATTTTCTAATATGTGACAAAAAATGAAAACAATAATTTTCTTTTTTAACTTATAATTTCTTATTTATTTTGATTTTCTAATTACTGTATGAACTTTAATTAGTGTAAAAGATATATAATTTTTATAATGTTTTTTATATCTATTAGCAAGTTCTTCGATCTTGTTAATCGAATGAAAGTATCTACTGAAAGAAAATACTATTAATTTTGATGGAATTTCCGTCAAGAAGCTTATCACTTATAAAGCAAATTAATCAAGGTCATCATGCTTAATTAGAATCATAAAAGATGCACTCGAGAAAAATGTTTTGATGAAAAGCCAAGATAGTGCGTTAATAAGCACAGAGTAAAGCAAAACACTTTTGATTAGGAAATGCGGTACTCGACTTATTAATGGTACTTATAAGCTCTCGAGGAGCTCGGACTCAGTAATGATTATAAAAGATGGTACTACGAGTGGCACTCGACGTATTTATTGAACATTCGGATTTATAGAAATTCTAAAGATCTGGAAGATCTATTTTCGTCAATAGTATTAAGAATATCTGAGCACGGGATATCAAAACTCTTGTATTTACTTACAACTTACCTGAAATCGAATAATGTAATAATTAATTATTTAAACTTATTTATGTAAATAATAAAATTGATCTATTAAGCGTATTGAGCGTATTTGCCAAATTGATGAAATATTTTTATAGCGTAAGATATGTAAAAAATATACTTATTTTGATATGAAATTAACTGTTAATCTTTCTCAAATAATTCGATTATTAGCATTAAACCTCGACGCAATTTCCGAGTTATTTGTTTCACTCGTAACTGGATAACAGAATAAAAATATTTAATATAGGATAAAATATGCTCATTATATAATAAATTATAACATAATTAATTAATTCCAACTTGGAAGTTCACATCTGTTCACGCAGTTTATTTTGCAAATTAACACACGTAACAATTCTGAAAACTTTTAAATAAAAATAAAAACTAAAGGTTTTTAACCAATTATTCCAAATCAAATTGTGATTTAAAAAAAATTAATTTTTATTTCTAACAAGTCGTAGTTTTAAATTCGAAGAAAAACGCGAGTTTTTCAAAGTGTTTAATTTTACATTTGAAAGAAATGCCAAGTTTTCCTATGAGTCAACCCTATATCAATCCCAGTACAAAAAGAGCGATTGTTTGCACAATGAGCTACGCAACAAAAACGTTTAATTTAGCTGATGCGTAAAATTCCAAAGATTTCTGTGTAGGATCGAACGAACCTACTATAATCTGTATTTCTCACCCCTATAGAGACGCACTTACGCGGGGGTGTCGTAAACTAATAAAAATCGTGTTTATCGGGGTCGCGGGTTCCAAACGATCTCGAGAAGTACCATAATGCTTTTTTGTTCACATTATGCAAGTGCCGCAAAGAAGGTGGGGTCAAAATTTTTGGGAAATTTATGCGTAGGCACGTACGGATAATAAATAAGAAACCTCCCTGTGCTACGCGTATTCATGCGTAAAGCCATTTTTAGATACATCATCCCACCGCATCAGGTGCGAAGTCCGTTTCTATTCTTTTTCTTCACTTTTATTATCAGTTTTTTCCGGTTCTCAATGGCTGAATTCAAGTGTTGTAAGACCATTTCCTTTCTTAATTTAATTTGCTTGACTGTGGCAGAAGATTTGACGGGTAGGAAACATAAATTTATTGTAGTAATACTTTAGTGTTGTAAATAATAAATTTCTGTCAGATCAATCAAAATTTATCACTGTTTTGATGTATCATAATAATATCCATTGTAGAAATATTATATTTTTTATACAGCATACCGTAAAATTTTATATATTTTAGCAATGGAAGTATTAATTAACTTTGAATTTTTGTCAGTAAGCACTGGTTAACAATATATTTTGATATAAAAGTAAAATGGTGCGTTAAAACGATAATACATATTTAAAATAATTTATTTTGTAATAATGATGTGTTATATGATGATATTATATACATGATAAATAATAATGTGTTTAATATGTATGTTTGTATTTATATTATCAAATATTTTAAATTATTATACAATTAATAATTTGAATGTTGGAAAATTTATTCATTAAAAAAACAAATTAAGTATTTGCATTAAAAAGCTTTTTAAATATTAATACATAATTAAGAATTACATATATCATACTTATTCAAACGAAAAATTATATTATTTTATCAATTAAAGATTTATTAATTTATTAATAAAAGTTATAATTATATATATATGTATATATTTATAATGATTATGGTTTATTGACATATTTTTTTTTAAATGTACCTTTTGTCGCAATGTTGTTCTATTTTCATTTACTATTTATCCCACTTGACCAAAATCATTCTCTTCATTTTCCCATCGCTATCTATTTGCCCATTTTCGTCTGTCTCTCTCTCTCGCTCTCTATCTTTCTTATGGGTTTCTCACTCTCATTCTCTTCAGCTTCCTCTCTCTCTCTCTCACCCTGCGTGCCTCTCCAATATTGCCGTTCTCACGGATTTGTGATCGTGTTGCTTAGCTTCGTTGTTTGGCTGCATAAACGACTGCAAACTCGGTCAAGAAATTGTCACCAAGGTGCCGCAGGTCGAACAGTAATCGCACGTCGGCCCCTGGACAGGTACTCGTATTGTCATGTTAATGCTGAATTGTCCGAAATTCGTTTCAGTTGTAAATGGGTGAAGTTATATTGACGCCGACACGATTTTCCTCTCTCGCGCGTCTCAGCACCACGATACTCGTGTAACCTCGGCTGTTGTACCCTTGTATACCGGAAAAGTGCCGCATACACACACATATATAGATAGCCAAAAGCCAATGGTCCTTATACAATACACGTAAACCTAGTGGCCTTAAGTTTGAGAATATTGATTCTATATGCATTGCTATTCTTCTTAATTCTACAGTAATCTTTCTGCGTAACTTAAATTCTCCAGATCCTAGCACTTTTCTTTTCATTTTATGTCAAAAAAAAATTCAATTCAAAGAGCTTCAGTGTAACAAAAATATATGCATAGTTGCGGCGGTTGTTTTTATAAGATTCTATCAAGATTTCGCAAATAACTACTGTTTATTTTGAAATATGACAAGCGTTTAAACATACATCATATTTAATAAAGTTTTCTTTTTATTTTCAGACATTCATGTATTTTGTATTTTATGTCTGGATTCGAAATCATCTAGTATGCTCTCTCTCTCTCTCTCTCTCTCTCTCTCGCTCTATGTTCAAGCAATTGCCCTGCAATAAATTAAAGGAAGCATTGTTATTTTCAGTCGAGTCAAGTATATCCAAGCACTGCTACGGCAATATTTCTTAATTTTATAAGTCATTTACTAATATAATAATGTTAGTAATTTTATTGCACGTTCCCTAGCAAGCGCCTACCCTCTTACTTTCACTTCGAACGGAACCGTTGAGCTTTGGGATAAGTTGTAAAAAATTATCTTTCTTTTGTATCAGTTGATTTACTTTATAAAGAGTCACAGGAAGTATTTTAGTTTTCCTGTTTATACTTTGAAAACCGTAAAATTATATTTATATTATATTTATTTATATTTTTCTTTATATTCAGACGCTGTGTTTCGAATAAATATCAACTCGAGTTTTAATTCGTTTTATATTAAATTTTGTCCGATGCGTTTTCTAAGAAATAATTTGTAGTTTGTAAATATAACAATTTTTTATTTATTTATAAATTTCCACGAGGTAAGAGTTTTTAAAATATTTAACAATATTATTCATTTTAAAATTAAACTGCTTAATGTATGTTCGGTGGTATGTTATTAAATATATTAACTGAATTAATAGTTTGACTAATTAAATTAATTAACACAATAAATAAATACGTTTTTTATTCAAGTGCCTAAAAATAAATAGCAAAGAAGGTACGAAATGTCTCGAGAGCCCTACGTGCCTTTATATGGCGAATATATATATATACTTTCGGGTATTGAAATGTCATAAAAAAAAGCACACGTCCTATTCAGAGAGTTGTTCTCCGGAAAAGACGTACGACAACTCGATAATCGCACTTATTTATGCAGCTGTAGCAGGTGAAGAAGATGACGCCCCCCGCGGTCTCTTAATCTCATTGGCCGCTGCTCTTTCAGTTTGACGCGCACCTTAAACAAGCTAAAATAAACAGCTTGCTCGTGGCTAAATGAGAAAGAAGCAGTCTTGTAATCGGAAAGCCTGCAGGGACTTATTCACAGTAGCTACCGCAGGCGTTGCCCGGTGCCGCACTGGATTATCGGATTAAAACGAGGCCTCGTCGTAACTTGACTCGCACCGCCGCCGTCGCCTCCTCGAGGTCCTTGTGTCGCTTTCTCTTGAGATGAGCAGCAGCTCACCTTAAATGCTTCAAATACGGTAATTCTCGAGATTGCAGGGCTACGACCGCATGGATTTTCAAGTGTTTGCTCGCAAATTACATCCAAAAACATTTTGAATACCGTCGTCTGCTTTTCTAACCTATTCGTACACTTTCTGCTATTTGGCTTTTACACGTCACGATTAAAGCTGGACTCTTCATGCGCTGATCGAAAAATGCTCCCAAAGAATCTTCAGTACCTTCGATTCAATATTATGTCTGTGCGCGTGCATTTTGTGCACGAAAAGGGATGCGTTACGATAATTTTTCATTAATAAAAACTCTTTTCAAAACGACCCGCTGTTGTTTATTTAAGTTTGACATTTTCTGGCAAATGAAATTGTTGATAGTTTCATATTCGCATCTCTTACCGAGAAATTAACTACAATGAGAAGAAGATTCTTTGAATCGCTTATTTCAGATTTGCCTGCAAAGGACTGTTTAAAGCTTCCTGTTGTTCGATTTGGTGGTTTTAACGTAATTTACGTCGTTTACGAAAAACAGCTGCCTCGCTATATAAAAGAGTGAAGAGGCGCAAAGCCATCAAAACCTAAGCAAGATGAAGTTCTGTCGTTTAAATAGAAGCATGCAATGTGCGTTTCAAGGCCTTCGCTCGCACGTCTTTCAGTCCTCGGCACATTGGAAAGCGATCGACTCGTTCCGATCCTACTTCAAACGATCCAATCATATCTTGGCGCGTTTCTCTGCATTTCTAAATCAATCATCGCCAAACGCGCACGTGCGACGAGGCATCACGCACTTGCAAAACGCACCCCAGCATAGAAGGGAAGCAAATAATCGAAAATCGCTCGCCCCAGGTAGACGCGATCCAACTACGCCGAGTAATGAGCATTCAATAAACGTGATATTTCCGCCCGGACGCGGAAGGAAGGAGGCAGGACGGGCGTAAGTGCGCGAAAAAGGCCAGCGTCGAGTCCCGGTCACGATTATTTAATTGGAAACGGATGTCGAAGAGCAGCTCGCGGGGGAGCGAGTCGTAACAAGCCGAATAAGCGGCGCGAGCGCGCATCCGATGCACCGGCAATATAATACACGTGCAAAAGAACGAGGCGTAGACAAATTGGCTCGCGTGCTCCCCGCTTCTCAACCCCCTTTGAAATAAGTTGGCACAGCTATCGCCGAAACGAATGAGCCAAGCCGAGTTCATCCTTGTCTTGGTACATAATATCGCTTTGCTCTTTCGTACGCCGCGCGCACTCGAGTCCCTTCCTTCCGATTCACCGGCCCTATTTAAGCCATCTTTTTCGTATTTACGGAAAAATTAACGAACGCTTCGCAAATTACGCCAAAATTTAACGCGAAATTCATGCGGTCGTTTGTTTTTACCCTGCTGCAAAAATATTTATTTAGATGAATATTAAGCCTCTTCCACGCAATACCACGTATAGTAGGTTTTAAGTGGTGTCTTCTTAAACTAAGTATGCTACTGTGTTTAATTGCTGTTCTAATTTAATTCTATTATCCCGCGCGTAGACTTCTGTGTTATCGATATGTACGACACCCAATCATTATGCAAAGAAATTATCTTTCAAACTCTACAAATTTAAACTTGGACGTTTAACTAAGCTTGATCACGGTAAGGAAAATTATAAAAGTGATTATAGTAGCGAGAAATTGCAAAATACGTTAAATATTTTTCTCACATATTTTACTCGAGCTAAAAATTTTAAAGGATCAAATTAACTAACTTAATTTGTGACATACATTTTAAGATAATTGATAGCTTTTTCATTTGATCTTACCGTCATGATAAATTATCACGAAGATCTTAATTGATACATAGAATCTTAATTGATACATTCGAAATTCAAGTTTATGTACGAAAACTCAATTAAAAATTTTGTATTTTTAGTATATTGTGTAATATTATTTTACGAAATACATATTTAAAATTTGATGTGCAATATTAATTATCGTATTTTCATATATAGGTTTTAAACACACGAATTTTTATTACGTGTTGCTACAATTTAAAAACATTATATTAACTGCAGATTTAATACTGGTCATTAAAATGTGTAAAATATAATTACCATTTTTTGTTAGAAATAAAATAAACAATAATTTTATGTATAAATACTATGTTTTGTATAAATATTAAGTGCTGTAGTACTGACAAAAACTTTTAAAATATTACAAATAAATATTCACTTTCCCATGATTTTTTTGGTTTTTATCTATAAACCAAATTTTATTTTAGTTTTATATGTATTATTTCAATATATAATAACAATATTATAGTTACATTTGTATAATAACATTTATTAAAACATATCTTCTACTAGTGGCTCATTTATTGTTTGATTATCAAATCGATAAATTTCACTATTACTATAGAATTAAATGCGTATTAAATTAAATACTTTTCTTATTTCTTTATTATCCGTACGCTTTTGAACCTAATTCTAACTAAATGAGTTTAGGAAAAATAGAGTGAAAAGACAGAGTAAACTAAAAGAATAAGAATGTCAACTTATAACTGCAATTTATGTTTAACGAGTATTGTGACTTTCTGTTTTCCTCCCTTATTTGATGGTTCTTTTCCAACAGATTCTAAGTTAGCAAAAAAGCTTTTAAGAGTCTCAAGTCATGATAAGCAAAGCATGAGTATAAGGCTATTTTTAAATGTAATTTTTATTAGAATAGACAAATAAATCTCATATGAAAATTAGAGTTATTCAATTTTTAACTTTCAGTTTCACAATTTATTATTTTCTAATTGCATTATTTTTGAATTGAGTTAAAAAAAATTATAAATTAACTTAAATTAAAAACTATAAAACAATATTAATTTAATAACTGAGAAAGGAAATTGAATAAATTAATTTTATTGTATAAATACACGATTAGATAATTATTTGTATTAGTGTGTTTTATAGCATGTACTGTAGTTATTGTATTTATAATATATAAATATATAATGTAACGATTCATTAAAATATAAATTTGGACAATTAATTTATGTAATATTATTATTTGTAGCTGTAGCGAATACGTACATAAATATTAACTTAATTTCAAAAGTTCAGTTAACATCAATTTAGCCTAAAGTAATATGAAAATAATTTTATTTAAAAAGATATTGAAAAATTAAGTTGAATTGATAAAATTAATTTTTTTCGAATTTCCTTTTATCAAACTAAATTTAGCGCTTTTAAAATTCTTCTATTAATACTTTCCTGCTAAAATATATTTTTTAACTTAAAGGTAGTAAGTAGAAAATGCTATATATTACTCGTAACATATGTTTCTTATCAGTGTTCTTCCGCATATCACGATTTCAATAATATTAACGATGAAAGGCCAGGTGTTCTACATTTAACTCATTTGATAACATTTGATAGACTAAAATTATTTGATAATTAAATGAAATATTTTTTAGATTAGTATTACTTAAAATTTCAAAAGAAAATAAATTATTTTACTTTTGTAATTAAATGCATTAAATGTTCTGTTAGCTAAAGTACCTATTTCATAATCGAACCTGTTTATTAAATTAAAAATTAAACGTACTCAATTTTCTAAGACATACAGTGCATTTATAAATAAAGTTTCTAATTAATTGTTAATTATTAAATTTTTCTAGTAAACTATTTTGAAACTTACTCTATTGATTTCATTGAAATGGGGAAAATAATTATAGTTAAAAATAAAAAGTTTCGATAATAGAATTTGCTTGAAAAAAGGTCGAAAAATAATGCTTTCTGCTCCCTTAATTCACACATCACCATCATTTTCACTATATGTCCACTCCGTACATGGTTTCCGACTCCTTTAGCTCTCCTTTCAGTTTACATACCCACGTCGGCACGCACATTCAAAGACAATAAATCATAGGGTAGGATCGGTAGCCCTGAGAAAATTTCTTGTTCCATTTATTTCGCCTTCTTCCGCATGTAACATGCGCTCTCACACACTCTCGTTTGATTTCTCTGCTGGACTACCCTCTTGAAGAAGAATGGGTACAATGTAAAGCCAAAAGATGCACTTGCAACCGTGTGGGCTGCGTGGACGCGTACCCTATGTGCTCATGGGAGAAAAAGAGAGAGAGATGGAGGTAGAAAGAAAGACAGACGTATAACAATACACCGGAAATCGGCTATATCCTGGACTGGGCCGCTACTACCTGTTCCTGCACATGTACGTGTATTAGTAGGTAGCTATGACTCAGTAGACACTTGAGGGTCGCAACACCATTAATGCCCATTAAATGCTAACGGGAAGACCACACCTATCGATTCTTTATACATACGTATCCTACCGGTGTTACGCGGTCCAGCTCTTGAATTTTTCTTCGTCAACTTTCTGAAATAAATTGAATGTCGCTCCTTTCATGCGCGGCAAGTTGTTATACGTTTAGGTGTGCACGGTTCGGGGTGTGTGTCTATTGGAAAAAGTTAAAGTAGGTGAAGCTAATGGGGAAACTTTTTTGGGTGACACGTTCTTTCAAGATCGTTTATACAGCTTTGGGAAAGTCTTTCCAAAAGAAGAAATTCTGATGTTTCGGCTGCAGAAATTTCTACAAAAATGTTTAAACAATGATTTGAACTGAATATTATAAAAGTTTTTTATGGAAATTTCTAAAAAAATTCATAAAAAATCTGTGAAATCTACGTGATTTGTTCTTTAATTACCGATTCTGATTCGAAAATTTTACAGTTCGTTTAACTTATTAGTAAAATGTAAATAGCCTTTCAATAAATTTATGCCAATTTAATATTTCTCAAACTTTTATAAATGAATGCTAATTCAATAAAAATTATATCACCTTGAATTAGAAAATAAATCTTTAATTGTAACAATATACATGATTATATACTTGAATACCGTAGCTCAAAAAAATTTTAATCGCTAAAAATTATCTTTATCGAATTAATGTCTCTATGTATATACACAAATATAATTCTTATAATTAACAATAATAATTTCAATTTGCAATTATTTTAATTATTATTTTCAATAAACAATCTTTTTTACTTATTTATAAATAGGACGAGGATTTATTTCAGCCAATTTTTTTTACCTGATTATAATTAGCTTTTGATTTACCTTTAATTTTAATTTATGAATGGTTTTTCTACAAAAACTAAAAAATATAAATTCACAATAACTGAAAAAATACAAAAAAACTTCTCTATTTTTTAAGTCTTTTTTTTTAATCTTAAAAAATAACTTTTTAGTAATATATTAAACTATTTAAAACATAATTTTTTAACAAATGCTACTATTTCTTTTACACATTTTAAAAATAATACAAAAATACTTTTCTAAAATACAGTTTTAACGTATATCTGTGATAAATACCAAATACAAATTTATTTTAAAAAATCTATATGAATGTGTATATATTTTAAGAAGAATATTAATATATAAATATGCAACGCAATTTAAAAATGACTAAACATTTAAAATCAGATGTCTTATACTCGCTTGAAAAATAATTATAAATGATATTTAAAAAGCTTTTTTACGATTTATATTTCATATTTGATCATCAATTTAAGTTTTAATTAATGTTATATCTAAGTGTAAAGTTGAAATCATCTCAATAGGAAATGCTAGTTATTAATAAATACATTTAAATAAACAGTTTATTATTTTAATATTTTGATTGAAACTTAACATATTTTATAAAGTGCGTATATTGACAATAGAATTTTACATTTTTTGAATTTCCTAGATATCGATTTAAGTAAAAACATACTATTTGAATAAAAAATAAAAAGTATATTATAATTATAACTTAAATTTTTATATAAATAATAAAATATATTATATTTTACATAAAAATAATTCAGAGTTTGTAACAAATTTCTTGCATTTTGTGACTTGACTTTATTAACATGAATTATAAATATACACTCTGTTAAGGTAAACAAGATAAAAAGCTATATAACACTTAGATGAGTAAATGTGATATAAATAAAATTTTGAAATAATATTATAAAGATATTTAGAAATATTTTGTACCTTACAATCAATATATCGGGGCAAGGTTATTGTATTACGTGCTGTATAAAGACGTTCATAGCAAATCGAGTTAGTGAATAATTTAGTTGAAACAATTGCATTATTGCTAAATCGCTCTAATAAGTAAGTTTAATACTTATCTATTATCTTTTTAATGTTCCTAATCGATTATATCTTGCGGATTAGTCCAAACAGGTATACGTCGTACGTAACGTCTTTTTATCTTGATTAGATAAGGTTTTGAACGTAATGCTTTTTAACACCAGTTCACTTCAATTATATTCTCTTTGTAATTTATTATGATATTTAAAAAATTTCAATGTAAATTAAGCCTTATTTTTACCTGAAAAAAAAAAACAAAATGTCATGTGTAAACCAGGTTTTATTTTTGGTAACATATATTGTTAGTGATATTTTACCAATATTTTTATTTTATAATTGTTTTTTATACACGTTTATTAATTTATCAATTCAAATATTTTGAGTTTACTTTCAAAAGATATTTGTGTCATTTATTGTTTAAATTTTTCTACCACCAAAAGCAAATTTAATTTCATAAATTTTATTGATATAATAAATAAGTAAAAATGAATATATTATCCACGTATCAATTTTAATTTGAATATGAAAGAAAAAAGTTAATCACCTTTTCATTGTTAATGAATATTTCATAATTTAAGCTTTTTTTAATTATGCATAAAATAAATTTTATGAAATTTATTAGTTCGCGTTGACAAAAAGTAAATTTAGTTTCTTATTACAAGATCATGATGTACATATATTATAATATAAAATAAAACCAAGAAAAATTAAGTCAACTTTTAATGGATAATTTTATAAAATTAATATCAGTGCGTTAAGAAAAAAAGTAAATTTAAAAGATAATTTAATTGAAAATCATAAAGATTTCAAATTCGAACTACGTATATCAAAATATATAGAAACAAAAGATACTGTGTAAAGTAGATGTCTCCTGATCATATAAGTATTTCTTTAGAAAACGTTTGCAGATTTTAAGTACAAAGACCAATAATAAATTATTCTACATAATTCCTTCCCATATAATACCAAAAATAAAAGAATTCTGGGTATCGTAAAAGGATAGATGTCTGCACAGAAGTGTGCATAGAAATATCTACATCGACCCAATTCCATGGACTATCGCCTCACAAAATGCCCTCATAAAAAACAGAAAAAAGGATAACTGCACAAAAAGATTGGGGCGCTGAAGATATAGCAACAGAAAAAACTGTAAGCCCCTCTCTTTTCTCTCTCTCTCTCTCTCTCTCTCTCTCTCTCTCTCTCTCTCTCTGTCTGTCTCTCTCTCCTCTCTGTGGCAAAACAACGAGGCGCAGCAGCTCGGTGAGAAAGGGTCGAAAGTGACACGGTAAAAGCACCGCTAATGCTCTCGCGCATTAACGCCCGACGTCCGATAAAGTGCGCCCCCGGGGTGTAAAAGAGAAGCCGCGCTTCTTGCCCCCCACCCTTCTCCCTCCAGTGGCGCTCGCGATCAATACATATCGCCAATTGGCTGCCGTACCAGCACCCCTTGGCAAGGGCCTGCCTCATCATTGGCTGTCACTGGGGAGTCTCTCCCCCTCTCAGTTTTAACTCGCCCCGAGGGCGGGATATTGCCCTGCTCTCCCTCTCGAAGCGACTGGAGGAGAGCGGTTGAAGACTAAGCAAGTCGTCGAAACGGGAAGTCTAAGAGTGGCAAAGAGTATCGGCCAATCGGGAGGACTTCGATTCAGATCTGCTGCCGTTTCATTCACATAGCCGCAAGCATCTTTGAACTGAGATCGAGAGTAGTTGAATTATTGTTGTCCGAGGTTTAACAGTTGCCGAAAAAACACCCCCAGAATATTATCCCAATACTAATACTACTCTCCGATTCTTTAGCGATTACTTGTGCTGTATTAACATTAGTGTAATTTGACAATTACCTTGGAAAACAAATATATATACTTATTATTACTACTATTATTATTATTATTATTGTTATTATTATTATCACAATAATAATCATTGCTTCGTGATAAGCAAAATATTATTGTTTTGTTAAATTGAACCAACACAATCCACTGTTTTATAGATGTACTTTAAAACTAACAATTTATTGTTTATTTCAATATTTTAGTCCTTTTAGTATTGCTAGAAGTTTTTTATTAATTTTTTAAATGTCATTTACAATTAAATTTTATAATCTAATTCGATACATCCTAACCACTACATTAGCAACACTCTTTTTGTACTCTTTCAATTTCCTTCGTTGCAATAAACACGATTTATAAGACAATATTTAAAAACTACGATCTAAGACGTTAATGCATCAGAAATGTATACTTAATGGCGACTGTTGTTATCTCAAATGCAGAACAAATTGATTTATGTCAATGCTATAATTTTTTTTTTTATTAAATACTGGATTAGATTTCAAAATAAGATATTTATTATTATCGATACAATTTAAAAAATATAAAATAGTATGCAATAATAAAAAGAAGAATATAATATCCATTATGTAAAATGTAGTTTTACTCTACAATTTTTAATATGATTGAAATTTCGCTTATTATTTAAATATCAAATTTAATTTATTAACTAGAGGTTGATTAAAAAAAATTGTTACTATAAAAATACATAAAAGAAATAATTTAAAATATGCGTATAGTATACAAATAATAATAAAGACGTTTGTTGTTAAGTTAAATTAATTAACAAATTGAGAGTTTAAATAAATTGTTAAATATTTATTATCATTTATTAAATATGATTTATTATTCCTTTCTATGCCCAGAAATCTTTACATATCTAAACCAATTAATCGATTATTATTTTCTGTAATACAACATTTTCCATATCACAAAATAATATAAAATGAACGAAAGTATACTTTGAAAATCTGATACTTTTTACAATAATTTTGAATGTAATAATGTTCATGTGTTAGAACGGTTAATTCTTTATTTATAAATTTTTCAAAAATACAACATGCATTGCATAAAAAATTGAATATTATATCCAGCAGATTATCTCGTGTGTAAATTGATAATTTAAAAAAGCAAAAGAAGAATTAACACAAAGCGATATCGAGATATATTTTTATCCTAGAATAATAAAGTAAAAGTAAATATTGGGCAAAGAATTCATTCTTGTCATCTGTTCCCTTTTGCGTCCACACACTCATACCAGTTTAACAATGTCAATCATCGTGTTACTAATAGGATGTATGTGTCGTGTACCTTGGGTCGTATCAAAACAAGAAAACCAGTGATCTCACAAACACCAGATCTGTGCTTACAATTCGGCTACAAATAAACGAAGCTATTGGGAAAAGGGAAAAGATCTCTGCTTATTCTGTGGTGTATAATCGCGCATTCGAGCATGCATATGCAATCAACTCTATTATGCATTTGAAATATTTTTTTACTTCTCACTGTGTAGAATAAAAATTAAAAACTATTTTTCTTAACATAAGTTTACTACTCTTACATCTCTATTAAGTTGTACAAGTTATTTCGTTTAACGAAGATTATATTCGTGCAATATTATTTAGCTTCGTATTCGCAGTTCATAAGGTACGAATTGAAGAGTAAATATCTGTAATATCAAGCAAAAGTAATGCTATTATTTTACCTGTAAACGTTTTTTTAACAAAAAAAAAGGAAATAAATATGGCAATCTTTTAAAAATATGAGATGTTGAACGGCAACGATCAACAGACTTCAACATTGCGTAATATAATTTTGTGATAAAAAGTAGAAGAAAAATCGAAAACAAATTTCAAATTTCAAAATTTACAATACAATTTGATCGTAGCTAATTATTAATACGAAGTATGTGCTGAAAAGAAAAATTTTACATTTAATTTTCGGCTTCCTATTTAAATAAATTTAGTGATCAATATATAAAAGATAAAACTATTGGCAAATCCAGAATTTGATTAAAATTTATTATATAATTTATTTTTGTTATTAAGCAAAAATGACAAGATTATGCGTAAAAAAGTGTCTTTAGTTGGTTTATTCTTAAAGAGAATTGAAATTGATAGATTGCAAAATGCAGATTAGGAATCACGTTGGAAATAATATAACAAATTGTTAATTTTAAATAACGAGGACGGAATTATGAATGTGATAAAAACACTTTCAAAAAGTTAAGCACTCGATGTAAAACATATAATATGGAGTAGCCACAAGTATGCGAGCGGTAGGTTAGTAGTAAAAGAGCGCGTGAAGGCGGCCTACGATTTTTGCGCGACCTCAACAAAAGAGTAGAGGAGGCGTTCCAGCTGCTCATCGAAACCATATCCAATGCGCATGCATGCTTATTCCAAAAGGGCGCGTCCGGCTAGATTAAGAGTGGGGGCTCTTCCGAGTAGGTGCGGAGAAGAAGCGTTAAAACGGGAAATTGAGAGAGGGTGCGCGCATAGGTGAGCACCCCGTATCTATGACGAAGAGAAATAAATATTTTAATTTTTTAATTTTTTAATTATATACTATGTCGTTGCTATGTAAACTAAATTTTTCAATCATAAAAAGTATTTTGATCGATAAAAAACACTATTACTTAATTACTTATTTCGCACAAATTGCTGTAATTCGTTTTGTTGATTTCATTAAAATAGCTACATTCGGTTAAAACGAGTAGTGATACTGTATTCATTACCTTACGAGTTTTAAAACATTCTATACTCACTCACATATGCCATTCATCACTTTCAACAAATAAAAGTTAATTATAAGTAATAACAAGAAAAGTGAAATTATCTTTGAAGTCCGCTAACCGTTACTGAATTACATTTCTCTTATTGTAGCTTATATTGTACATTTATCTTGAAATGAAAAACATAATTTGGAGTAAATCATTTAATATTCAATTTAATTAACTTGATTTAGTACCATATAAATATACATCGAATTTACAGCAACCATTCAACAGTTTCATTTTTTTTTTGTTCATTACAATACTTAGATAACTCGAACAAAATTTTTTAGAATTTTAATATAACTATGTTTAATTATATCAATTCACGTCAATCAAATTAAAAAACAGTTAAGTAAAATATTTTAATATTGATAAAAACTAAGTGTATTTAATACCCTAAAACTGTAAAACGTGCGTGACACTTCTTTTTACTGCAAAAGAAGCAGTATTTTTTTTATAAAAATTAATATCAAATCACGTTTCTCTGAAAGTCGAACAATGGTCGTTTAACGATTTTTTTTATTTTATTTTATTTTAAAAATAATGTTGGTAATACTATCAATGGTGAGTCTGACGCGTATCATATACTACTTTGCAAAATTGTGAAAGATCCAAACGCAAATGAAAGCGGAGGAACAGAATGATTATATCAGTATCTTTTAAAAACAAATGCTCATTAGGTGTAAGTTATGAAATATCAATTTTTAAAATGGATATAAAAGAAAAGTATAAGGAGTAAACGAATTGATTATTCAAAGATAAATACAATTGGTTAAAAATTTAAAAAGAACAATATTTCTCTGCAATCAGGGGATGTACTGCAGGATTCGTTTTTAAAATTAGTATTAAGTAGAGGATTATTGTTTTACTCAAGTAAAATATTTAACAAGACTTCCTCTTGTCTCAATTTTATCATCTTTGTGCAGTTATATATTAGTGTTCGTTCATAATTTTGCAGCAATGGTTGATTGAAGAATAAGACAAGAAAATAATGTGGGCAATTGTGGCCTCAATTGCAAATGAATATGAATCATTAAACGTAGGAACCCAAATAAAATAAATCCGAGATTCGACTGTACTTAGTCATTTTTCGATGATACCTCTTATCATTTTATGGTTGAATGATTATACGACAAGAACGAAATCGAAAATCTAATTCGAGCTCTTTCTAAGCCTAAATGACAATAATTACAAATGGTGACTTATTGAAAGAAAAAAAACCGTAGACACGTGTATGCGCCGATCCCACTCTTCTCTAGCCAGAGCTCATAGATCGGAAGGGGAAGCACAGGAGAAGCAGCGAAACGGAAGCCGGGTTACGAGAAAAGAGAGTGAGGGAAATCCCGCCCCAACGAGGGATACACCCGCCCCTGGCATCAAGGGCTGCTCCGCCGGCTTCTGTATTGAAAGCAGAGCCCCCGAAGGAAAGAGAGAGATAGAGAGAGGGAGAAAAAGATAGCGGGAAAACCGGAGGTTGGGTGAGGCCACTAGCAGTCGAGTGCTCGTCGAGGACACACTCCAAAAAGTACAACGCGCGTGTGTAGCCTCGACTCCTCGAGACTTCTATCCTCAGGTGCAGGCCTCGTCCTCGGCGGATAGATAGAGGAGTGAAACATTCGGTGCGCGTCGTTATTTTCTCTCGACGGAGGATCTGTTGCCTGTCACTGTTTCCGGCCTTTAAGACCAGTGCTCCTGAAACAAGTGCGCGACAGTGATACTAGATTCGAGAGAGTAAGTGAGTCAACTACACAACGACAGGCATGAACTGACGTGAGGAGCGCCAAGAAGAGGAGGGGTGGAACGACAACTCGTCCGTTGTGAAAGCGTTTGTCGCGTTACCTTCTCGGCAATGGCGGATAAGAACAAGATACTGCCCTGGTCCTTTTTGCCATACCCGGCCAGCTTTCTCAACCACGTCTGGTACAGTCAGCTTGCGCTCAACACTAGGTAATTATCGTTGACGGAGGATAAGTGCGGCTTCGCGCGTGCACGTACTCCGATGACTTTTCCTATCTCCTTCTGATTCATCGTATCCAATATTGTATTTTGCAACATCGAGAAACATACTCGCAGAAGTAGCGGCAATTTTCACGTTGTAATTATGTTGCGCGCTCTGGAAAGATATTCCCAATGGATTAGGGCTTACGTTGCAGCAATACTTTCCCAAGTAGCTTTCCGTCCTTGGGTGCGTGAGGCATTTCAATCGCGCATTTCGAAAGAGTTTGGCCGTTGCTACTACGCAATATTCAATCTGATCGGTTGAATAACACAGAGATAACTTCTACACTATAACGATGCTTACATGATGTTTAAAACATTTATAAAGGGTTATGTCCAACTTGGCTAGGATTCTTAAGCGATTAAATTGGCATCTGCATTTGCAGGCTTATCGAGTAAAATTTTAGAAGCGTATATTTAAAAAACTGATTTCTATAGAAAATTTCGTAAACGATTATGGAAAATACCCATTGTTTATGTACAAATAGAGACTTTTTCTTTATCGTGTAAAAAAGGAACTATTCTGCTAAAAAAATCCTTTCTTACTCACAAGATCAATATTGACGTTAATACGTCTATTTATAATTGAATAAATTACTTTTACCATAATAACAATTATATATTCGGTAATAAAAAATGCAATATCATTGAATATATTTTTGACGATACGTAGTAATTGTAGCAAATTCACTTACATACTTATATTTATTATATAATGGATAATAAAATAGGATTTTTTTGCAAAAAAAATTCAGTCAATACACGTGGATCGATCGAGATCGATTGTGAGATCGATAAGAACAGTAAATATCAGGTTTATTATCGCGATCGAAGATATCTAGCGCTCACGACTTCTGTATCCGTTCTATCGTGTATATTACGATGGTATAGTTACGCATATATGTTGGTTTACTTTTATGAATTCGGCTAGATTATCATACCTAAAAAAATTGCTTATATATTAAAAAATATGCTTTAAAGGAATTATACAAGGTAATCAATTTTGTTTCGTTAACAAACTTCTGTAGAAATGCAAAAAATATTTGCATTAATAAACCAAAAATATAATGTAAAATACGAAGTGTAAGAAAATTGTATATTATTTAAGTTATTTTATCGTATCAAATTATTATTACATCGTTACTTGCTTAAATTGTTAAAAATTTGAGATTGTTCGCAAAAATTTTTAAAATTAATTAAACATTGAGAATGAATCATCTTATGATTTTGAATTAATGCAATTCAAACAATTTAGCTGTTTTAATATATTATTAAATTTATCGTAATAATATAAGTAATATCGAATTTTTTAACAATAGTATATTAGTTAAAACAAAATTTTATTGATTATGTTAACACATCTTTATGTTTTTTAAAAATGACTAACATTTTAAGTTAAAAGTTAACCCTTAAAAAGTTACTGTAATATAAATACTACTCTACTGTATATGTACTATAAGTATTCGATAATAAACATATAAAAATTATAATAATCTTAATTAGATGTTGAAGAAAAATATTGGTGAATTTAATTTTTCCGTATAGTTACATTATCCTTAAATGAAATAATAATGAAACGCTCTCCTTCAAAACAAAGATTTGATTGAAACTTTTAATATGCTAATTATAAAACTGAAAATACCCTATCATTTTCCGTTAAAATTTCACTACAACTGGGAAAAACTATTTTCCGCTAATTAAAGACATTGAAAAGTTATCCCTTGGAATTCCGTGGGGCGCAAGCCCACTTAACCTTACTTAAAGCCACTTAACAAGCCAAACTAAAGGTATACAAGTCCTTTCGCCGGGTGTGCATCTTTAAAGTTCACACGCGCGCGCCTAAGTCTAAAAGATTTTCTCGCGCACTTACCCTTAAACCGTCCTAAATCTTTCACCTTAATTCAGTTTTGCGTTTTAGTGTCTTCCGAATTTCGCCAATGCCTCTGACCCTTTCTTTTTCAACATCTTTCGGTACATTCTTATACACTTTCCTTGTTGTTCTATTCCCCGATGATGTTTATCTCGTGTTTTACACGGGTGAATAAATCCGTACAAGTCCCCAATAATGAGGCTATGTATAAATAATGAAGTAATACCCTTCGTTTTGTATCGATTAGGTGTTTTGTTAATTTTGACGTATAAATGCGTGCAGCTCGAATAATTTAAAAGCTTTCATGGTTTGCGAATAAATTTTCTTATTCGCACATCTCATCAAGCAAATCTGAATATTTTTCAATGTTATTGGCTTCTAATTCTTGAATTTTGTATTGTATTTTTAATAAAAAATGTTTAGTTGTAATTCGATTCGTAAACATTCCCACGCTTTTTAAGTGTCCAATTTTGCATTGTATTCTCGCCACAAACTACATCATAAAATTTTAATAATATCCCAACTAAATTAAATTTTCTTTCGATAGTTAAATAAAGCTAATTAATAATAATTTTTTTTAAATGTTCAATATTTCCATTATTTTCTGTTGACAAAAGGATGGATCCAGGTTACCTTTGTTAACTAATTTAGTTGAAATTTCAATTTTCACCCCTCCGTAAAAAATTAAAAAAAGGATTCTATGTCTACTTTGCGCAGTCTTTTACACCAAATTCCTGGTTCATCGAATTCTCGATGGTTCGGAAACGTGCAGATACAACTGAGCGAGAGTAAAGGAGGACGAGAGGGAGAGAAAAAGAAACTGCAGAACGTGCCACGATAATGGCTCGCTTAGCTTATAGACCGGCAGCCGGTCGAGGGCTTCGAAATTCTTGCGGCGGCTTTGTCGACGCTCACTCTGCACACTAGCACCAGCAGTTTCCTTGCGCGCGCCAACCTGCAACAGGCCCAATGTTTTGGGACCGCCGACGGTGAGAACTAGCCGTCGGGACAGGTGCACCGCGTGGGGTCTCAATCTCTCCATTGGCCTGTCTTTTTGTTAAGGGACACGTTTAATCGCCATCTTAAAGGACCCTGGCTTCTTGACGAGAAAAAACCTCACGGTCCTATTCTTCTCTCTCGCTCTCGTTCTCTTTTCCTCTTCTCCCTCCCTTACAGTTTTTGTAAAGTTCCTTTTTCCGCATTTGGGAACCTCTGCAAAGGCCTAGTCTTTAAAGATAGTGCCGCATTTCCGGTTACAACTACAAAATGACCAACAAAAATTCAATCGAATCTATTCGAGAGGTTGTAAAGCTTAATGTGTTTATTTTTGCGAAGAAGTTGGTGCTCCTACAAAGCCGAATTATTATAGCAATATTTATTTATTCTCACTATTGCAAAATTGAAAATTTTAAAATAATTTTATATTAAGTCATCTCTACTGTTCTGAATGGTAGGGATATTAAGTTATTAATCTTCAATAATAGAGTTACTATTGATTACTTCTAACTATTTACTATTATGAAATTTTTTTTGTTACGTATACCATAATGTTATAAAATTAAGACTTGGCGTCAGATAATAAAATTGGTTCTCCTTCTTAGAATATTATTTCGCAATAAAAATAAATTTTTTAATGTAATCTAATCGCTTTTAATTTTCTTATCTTTTTGCTTTAAACAAGAGTGATTTGACTCGGACTAATGTTTCAAATCGTTTAGAAGTCGTTATACAATTCAGATAGTATGCCCTCATTTGCAGATCATATTTTCTTTTTATCTGAAATCGATTTACAAACATTTGTAATGTCAATTTAATTTTATCTTCATAAAATAATGTACTTTAATTATATAGAATATATCCTGTACTGACGTATTATTATTATTATTATTATTAAGCTTAGTCTTAACAAAAGTAAAATACCCTTTTTCGTTACGACATGATGAAACCCAAGATTAAAAAATTTCAATAAAGTTAAATTTTTGCAACATTTTCTCAAATATTACAATTTCCTTTGAATATGGTATTTATAAATAAATATTTATGTTATAGGTTATTGGAAAGCATGAAGATGCCGGCGAGTAGAACGTCCGGCTTTCATATAAGTGACATACTAGAATTAAATGATCCGAAACCAACGAGTGAAGAAGCTGATATTCCAGGTAAAATATATTTTAAATTTAAAATATATTGTCGTTTAGTTTCAATAAAAGGTCTTCAAAATTTCTCGCGTAACCAAATTCATACAACCTGTTTTATTAATTATTACCTATACTGCCTATTATTGATTAAAAATAAGTTAAATCGTAAGAGTTTTTAGCTGATCGCGACTGGAAATCATATTTGCTATTGCTTAAAATCGCAATTTTCCGTTTAATAATTTTGTATAAAACGATAAAAATGTTTAAACTTTCTGCTAATATCTAGAGCTTGAAATATGATTAAATATTTTTCGATTGTAACTAATTGATTAACCTGCAGAACGCGCAAGATAATTTTTCTTAAAGTTCGGTGTAAAATATCGTAATGATATTAATTAAACTAAGAGATCAACGGGACAGAATTCCCATAGTCAAACAAAGAATCCAATGTTACTACAGCAAAGCTCAAAAAAAATCTCACGAATTGGTCAATAGGAGCAACGACGATATTGCCGCCGGTGACCGAAGTCCCGACGACCTATCAGCAGCTCCTGGAGCACACAACGGCAATGCTGCACCCGGGCGGTCCGGGAGCTCCGCATGGGCCCGGCTTCAACCTAAATCGGGTTGGGGGATTGCCGACGACTGCGGGTCCGATCGCGCCACCGACGGCCGCCGGCCTCCTTAGCTGGCACCAAGCTACGGCTGTCACGAACATCCCACCTACCCTGCCCCAGACCCTCGAGGAGGTCAACGGTAAGGATCGCTTTTACTTCCACTTTTTCTCCCGGGAAACGTCCTCCTGCACGCATGTCTATCTTCCGACGTACTCTGCATTCGAAGGCAAAGCAAACGTAGGAGGCATATCGAACAGAATTTATAAGGATTTGTGGTTATCAAATTCGAGAAATTTACGACTTTGTATTGCTTTTGAAACCTTCGTTCGACGCTCGTAACCACTTTTATCTAAGTGCTTTATAATTACAATACCACACGAGGCGCTTGATTCTCGTAATTTATAGGAGTATTAAAATAATTTATCTAATTTTTGTATTAGTCAAGCGTTTAGAAAGCCAATTTTTCAAGATTATCGCATTTAAAAGAGAAATTATAAGTTATTTTTATAAATTTATTAGTCGCTCAACAAATGACTCTGAATTATTATATTATTTTGTGCAATTTTTTAATATTTTGCGTGTATACGTAATTTTTACAATGGGCTCAGAAGTTTCGAATCCAGCCGAAAACTAAACATAGCAAAGCTTCCCTGTTCAATAACAAAAACAATATGCGCAAACGAAATAAAAAATGTGACTTAAATTTTTAATTCACTCCGCGAATTAAATTTGTTTTAAAAAATAGATTGAAATCCAACGTCGAATGCAGTTCGCGGTAGAAGCAAGCACGCGAGCTTCGAGAAACGCGATCATTAATCACGTGTCGAAAAAACAATCTCGGAATGCGCTTTTTACAAATCCCGTCTAAAGCACAAAAAAGAAATTACAAATCCAACACTCTAAAGAAATCCACGTTAACAAAACCTTCAAGTATACACTCGTACGTATCCGTTACAAGCACATCGTCACATCAAGGACCCAAGTACTCGCGCACGTCCGTCCCTCAAGGGAACCGCGCGCATCACACATAAATCATTGGCAATAAAATAATGATTCTCGATGTCGATATACACAGCATCCTTTGAAGAATCACGTCCTCCTCTCTCTCTCTCTCTCTCTCTCTCTCTCCCTCCTCGAAACGAGCGCGGCCCCACCTCTGACCGCGTTAAACGCTCCCTGTCCTCTCTTTTCTTTGGGAGCCCTTATTTATTTAGCACCCTCCGATTGGCTTGCTCACCCCTCTTAAGCAGGATCTAATAGGCCCCCGTAGGACGACTGGACTGGTCTTACCGAACAGATGTCGAATCCAAGGGACAGATGCACGACGATTCTGCGTTACCTTATATTCCTGATTCTGCGGTGAATCGTTCTCGATCTCAATACGATTGTCACGCCCATGCGTCGACCATTTTGTATCTCTTATTCTTGTCTCCCTTTTTTGTCTTTATGCAAAGATCGGCTGTGCATCCTATACTGTATCGGGCATCTCCCACTTTACACTCGATCGAAATTATCAAGGATTTAGCGGTACCTTTCTAGCTTGTGAATTCGGCGCGTTGCATTAACTTAAAGGAGCAGACATCAGGCTATTTAACGGAGATTACATTATAACGGTAATAGGTTTGTCTGCTTCTATTCGGGTGATTCTGCATTTCTTTATTTTTCTCTCCTTCTGCCCGTTAAATTTATTCGATACTTGCACTGAATCGTAGTCTTCATTTACAATGATGATTCCATTATGCTCGCACTCGATTCAATAATATTTTCTGAATTATACCGAACACATTTGAATTGCTGTTACCACCAAAATTCTGCAATCTAAGCCATTGTCATTGCGGTAAAGTTTTTATCGAGAAACATATTGGTACTAAAACATTTAATAATAGTTTCGTGTAATATACCTTTAATATAATCCATTCCAATTAAAAGCGATCTACCGGTCTTTTGGTTTTATCAAATACTATTTCTAAATATGTTTCCAGATCTAAAGTTGAAATATTACTGTTTACATGAATTTACTAGCTTCTTCATTAAAAAGAAATCAGGACTCGATAAAAGCAATTTATTAGTCAACGATCAATGGACATATTCGATAGATTTGACTATTTAAGGATCAATTTTTCAATCTTCATGATGTAAAATAATAACGTGATTATTTGCAATCTCCAGGAACGTCGGTTTTACACAGTCGCGATCAATTCACCTGAATATTTTTTGCGAGGCCATTTATTATCTTTATTCAGTACTCACATTCTATTATTATCGGATCTTTCTTTGCCGATCACGAGCGTATATTCTTCGAAATACCTCCAAATGAAGAAAATCAAGCGGTGCTTATGCGTCACGGACGACACTCGACGTTATCTTCTGTCAAATAATAAAACGGAGAAATTCAAAATCTCATATAGCATTGTTAAATGAAGCTGTAAACCGCACGTGTGTGGATCATTTGCAAATGCAGTAAAGCCTCGCTAATTGAAACGGCGCAATGTTGTGCATGTATTTTGCCGCAGTGCGTAATCCCCTGTGAAACGGATACATGTATATTTACGACGGCGACCCTCGCGCGCACACGCCAAATGGGCTTTATATTGGCTTGACACCCTCCGCCTCGACAACCAGACCTTATATCGCGTTTATATATTTAAGCACGAACGTATCAAACGTTCAAGCGGACCACCAAATTTCATATACACGCGTCTCATTTCGCTCATTTGAATATATTAAAATATATTGCAAATAGAACGAACAAGTCTATTTATCCCCGAGAATAGTTTTTTTCATTTTTTTAAATTTAATCCACTGCATCTAAAGTACCTCTTAGGAGTGTTTCTTTTAATTCGGTGTCGTACAAACTTGATGTATCAACGAGTGATTTGAATTTTCATTAACATTTTGCAAACGAAGCCATTTTCAGGAACATCGAAACATTATCTATGACCATCCTTATGAATTGTTTAAAGTTGTTTTTTCATTTGCTAATTCTTAGATAAACCGCTCAATACACGCTTTTTTCAATTTTGTTCATGTCCAAAGTATTTTCGTCCTTGTCTGTGCCTATTTTTCTTTCACTAGTCTTCGATTTTTTTTATGTTAATTCGTTAACTTCCCTACCGTTTCATTGTATGAGCGTAACGAGGGTTTGTTCGAGTTCAGCTGAAGGTTTTTCGGTGGTATATGCATTTGCTAAACGTTTGACAATCGAAGTGAAGCGTATTTTTGTAATATTGATTGATTGATTATAACAGCGTAAAAAGAACAATCGAAATGTTTCCATTCGCATGCTACTAATTTTTTTTTAATATTTTGAAACTCCTATTTGAAAGCAGTGCCTGCTGGTTATAATTATCGAAACTTATTCGAGTAAATGGCAAATAATGGAAAAATTTATCAATAAAAATCTTTGCCCGATGAGTAAAACAATTTTCTCTGGCACGTTAATTCAAATAGTACTTTATAATTTTTTAATCTAGCCACAAAGACAATTAAATTTAAGTGTAAATATTATTTTAAATACTTGCCCACTTGCATTAATTCAACATTTCAAAAATAAAGATGAATCAGATTTATTAATAACTATAATTCTGAGCTCAGTTTCTATTAGCTAGCCATTTAATCTTTAATTTATAAATACGCTTGAAGAATCTTATGTAGCATAGATCGAAGCTTAAGGGTGCTACAAGCAAATCAACTTATAAATCAGAAACGAGTGTGAGTTTCCATTCACGGGTCCGATAGGCTTAATCATTAAAACGTCAAATTTAAATGACGGCGGTCAGTTACCTTTCCGGAAAATCATTGAAACGAGGCATCTGCCCACTTAATTTCCGCGATTGCAAGACGCGAATGCAGCTGCAACTATTATCGGCGCCTCCTTTTTGGCTTCAACAGACATTCAAACACGTCATTAAGCACGCGGATAGCGTTTTTCTTATACCTCGTTTTAAAATAGTGAATCACTCGCAGCGCAAGTCGCCAGCTGCAACATTTGAAAATGTATTTTTTATGACTAAAGGGAAATAGGTATGACGTTTTAATTGAAGACGAGAGACGCTTACCTGTTATATTTTAGCTTTTATAATTGAAGACTGTCGAGAAATAATATTTCAAGGAAATCTCGAGTAAAACATTTGTAATATTTATAGGGTATTTATCATCGTGCATAGTTTAAATAAAATAATATTGATATTTTTTAATTTTCATTACTTTTACATTAAGCCACATAAATCCTTTAATCTAAGCCTTATATAACTCTAATTTAATTGCTTATATTTAACAATTTATTGAGCTTTAATCATACATACTAATATAAATTAACATAGAAGAAATATAAATTAATTTTCATAAATAGTGTTTTAAACATGTGTAAGGTTCAAACTTTGTTAACTCTGACCTCGAAAAATTGATGTTTAGCGAAGGTGAAAAAAGTGAAGAACGGGATCCAAACGGTCACGCGATCACAGCTAACGAAATTTTGTGAGTTGCAAATCTTAACGATCGATTTAAAGCAGTTTTGCAATGGTTTTGAGTATATCGTAATTGTGAATGCGCGAACTAGTAGAAAAGTTTTCAAGTAGTTCTTCAACTTTTCTATTAAGCAAACAGACACACGTATCTAATGAAAAAGTGCATGAA
Organism: Platyscapa corneri; assembly: GCA_018907185.1. Taxonomy (NCBI): domain Eukaryota; kingdom Metazoa; phylum Arthropoda; class Insecta; order Hymenoptera; family Agaonidae; genus Platyscapa; species Platyscapa corneri. The sequence goes on along the minus strand of JACCHW010000024.1, from coordinate 4,398,486 downwards.
TTAACTATTTACATTTCACACACTAAACAATTGTTTTTCATTATTAATCATCCAAAACTTAAATGTAATGTGTAGCTTAGGTTCGTTAAAATGTAAATTTTCACTAACTTTAACAAATACAACCTATTAACATTAATATTAATCGCTTTTATAAATACGCAAACACACACACACATACACAATAATAATAATAATAATAAAATAAAAATATAACACACTTTAATGATTTTCTTTGGTTGGCGCACGAGAATTTCCGAATAATTTAAAAAATGCATTGATATTAATATACCAGCGACGTAGAGTCAAAGCACAAAATGATACTCCAACACGTAGCGCTTCTATTATATCCATTCAATGAGGTTGCTATTTCGTAGGTCTCTCCATTATTTGTGTCTATTCACTTTAATGTGAAAATTAAAGGTGAATATATAACTCGAATAAATACATGAATGTTACTCACCTGGTTCACTATCCTTTTCATTAAAGAGCTAACACTTAAATGAAATTATAACAAAATTTTTAATGCATAAGCTTAAAAAATAATCTCATACTTTTAATACGGAACTATTAAATAACTGTGAATTTAAGATAAAGCCAAAATTGAAAATAATGAAAATCGTATAGAAACAATTATAATTTGTTTAATATTATCTTTAAAGTTCTAAACGCTCTGAACGACAATATCGAAGTAATAATGTTCTAAAATCAATTTCTTTAGTTACACTAACACAGATATAAAGTATTTTCATAACGTAAAAAGAAAGCACGAATATCTGCAGAAACAGATATAATGGGTCTCAACAAGACAAAATTTTAAGCATGGAAGAATTTTCGAAATTTAATTTTAAATTGCAAGAGCGAGTACAATTTAAACTCCACAATTTAGCGACAATAGTAAATAATGATTAATCTTGTTTTGTTTGCAGTACTCCAACAACCGGATTCGACTAGCCCTGCGATATCAGATCTCTCCTATCCCTCTCAACGCGAAAATAGCGTTCAAGGCTCCAAAGAAGAGGATGATCTCCCGGAAGAAGAGATGGAAGCCGAGTACGACGACGAGGAAGAAGACGACGACGACGAGTCTCTAGAAAATAAGAAAAAAGTCAAGGACGGGATCCTGGGCAAGGCTGAAAAGCGGGATCGAAGCCGACGAGATCAGGATCACCCCGAAGAAGAGTCCGAGCACAAGAAACGAAAACGACGCGTGCTATTTTCGAAAGCTCAAACATACGAACTTGAGCGACGCTTCAGACAGCAGCGATACCTGAGTGCACCGGAGCGCGAGCACTTGGCCTCGATCATTCGACTCACGCCCACCCAGGTGAAGATTTGGTTCCAGAACCACAGATACAAGACGAAGCGTGCAGCGACGGAGCGCGTCGAAGCAGCAGGTACGAGATTGGACTGCTCGCCGAGACGAGTGGCCGTTCCTGTTTTGGTCAGAGACGGTAAGCCTTGTCAGTCCAAGTTGCTGGAGCCGTGTTCAGCTGCTGCGGCTAGTGTGGCGGCGGCCGCTGCAGCTTCTGCATCGGTAACGTATTCGGGACTCAATGCCCAGCTGCCCATGCACTCGTACATGCAGAAGCCTTACTGGTGGTAACAGAATTAGAAGTCCGAAAAACTAGGGAAGTTTAAACCGTTACTTTTTGGATCGTACTATGACCTACGTGGACTCCAAAATATGGATCGGGTAAATACAGTGTCTCATGCGTCTGAGTATAAAATTACTCTCGAACAAGAGGAACAATAAGAATCACCTAGAGCTATAAAAGACGATCTAAGGATTAAAGAGGTTGCCATTTCGTCTACTTGTAAAAGTGCTGCTACTTAAAGAATCAAAGATTACACAGTCGTTGGTAAACTTGTGGAAAGACAAAGATTTACCAAAACTTCTAATCGGGAAATTAAAAATACTGTAATTACAGATATTTAAATCGAATCAATCTCTTGATCGAATTGGCGAAGTGCAAAATAAGATTTTTTAATTAATGGTTAGTGTATATTTTAGACGATATCAGAAAATGAAAATTAAGCACTTTTTTATCAATTCCCTGAATGTGATATGCATTCTGGTGCAGATTTTTACCGATAATACATAGATTGTATCAGAAGCTATGACAAGAAACATGTCGCTTCGGATTAACCTTCAAATTTTCGCTATAAAAGGTAATATTAACTGAAATAATATCGCACGGTAATCAATTTTTTACATCGACAATTTAAAATTTCGATCCATTTAATGGTGACACAAGAAAAAAAAATTTTGAAGTTTTCAATGTAAAGTTGCATTTTCGAGTGTTTAAATGATGATACAGAAGAATTTAAAAAACTTTTAGTTAATGCTTAAGGTCAAGCCAAAGAATAATTAATACTAATTTTCGGCTTGAGTAAGGTATGCAATGATAAGTTGCATAAATATTAAAAGCGTCTTGCTCATTTTGGTGAAAGAAATATTTATTACGAGTAAATGGAAAAATGTCTTATTAATTGATCAGTGATTCAAGGTAACAAAGCGCTCTTGTTTACTTTGATGTAGTATTATTTTGGAGTGAGTTAAAGAGTAACATTTAAATTAACGTATACCAGTGAAATAAAAAAATTATTTATCTATACTTAAATAATTTTTTACATTATTACGACAAGTTTATTTTTAACTAAGTAAGGTCTAATAAAGAAACCATCTATTGTTTTACAAAATCATTCCAGTGAAAATTGCACCTGAATTATTATTTTATACTTTTGTAATTTTGTAAATATTATTCAAAATTTTTGTTTATTGTATTGTGAGATATTTTTCTAAAATTATGTGAAAATAATATGCGCAACGAATAAGACGAAAATTTTATGAAATAATGCGATTCCAGTCATTATATAGATAAAAAACATCAGCAATATTAGAAAAAACATAGAAAAATAAGTAAATTTTTAAAAATACATTTGAAATATAATTTTTTGTAAATTTTAAACTTTTATTTATAACTAAGTCGTAAATAAATATTAAAAATTATATTTGCTTAAAGATTTCACAAATGATAATCATATTTTAATGTTACATTAGCATCTGCTAAAAATTTTGATCAGCCTTGAATATCTTTTTAATTGTTTACGAAGTAATTTACCATTAGAATCATAAAATAATGCATTGATTTTGAGAGACGTTAGCTTTCAATTTTAATTCTCATACTATCAATGGAACTTTATTTTATTTATATCTGGCAAAAACCGAGCATTTTATTACTCAGAATCTGTAGCAGCAAGTTTTGAAGGTGTTCTTAACAAACACGGTAGAAATACAAGAGATGCTTTTCATCATATTTAAATAATAACATTGCTATAATAAAATGTTTATTCATTAGACAAATCTCGCGTTCGAGTTAAGTTTCACTGAAGATTATTGAAGGACACCAAAGAGAGGCTAATCTGGATAAAATAAAGAGAAAAGACAAAAACAACCGAAACACATGTAAATATACTAGTTAATATAAGAAAACTCGAAACGATAAAATCAGTAAAAGCGACTTAACTGTCTTAAGTTTTGTATATTTAAATAAGAAAAAGATAAAATGAAAGCATTTCTTATGAGAGACACATTCAACGTGCCAGTTAAGCAAAATATCTTGAAGTCAAGTTGTACATCAGTCACAAATATTTCAACGAGACGTGACATATATTAGACAAAATATTAGGGATTCTCATGCGTTTCGAAATGCGATTTAGAAAATTAAAAAAAGTTAATCACACTGATCAAGTAGCGATATTTATTCTAGTAACTTGTATATGTATTGTATATAATGTACATTGTGTATTATATCTATATAGTAATCTAATATATCAAATGCGTATTTAATAAACAACAATCGACGATAATAACACAAAAATAGTGTTTTCTTTTAACCATCTACCCTTAAACATTACCATTTCAATGACACTTGGTAACTTTTTACATTGTACCTTCGAAGTACCTTTGAAAAATTAAATGTGATTAACACGCAAATGCTTAAAGAATGATCTTAATCGTGAACAGCAAGTCAATTTAAAACTTTAGAAAATTTAGAGTTGCATCGAATCTATTTGTAAATATTTTTATTAATAATTACGCGATTACGCGAATTCTCTTAGAAACTGAATTGAAAAATTTAACGACTCCTAACAAAACAACTCACAACAATTTTATTTTACTTGAAATATCGTCTACAAATCTCTTACAAGTAATCTCATATTTTACTCCCTTTAATTTTTCAGCACAAATCTCAAGTTTATCGCTCATTTATTCTCAAATAATTTCCAAATGATTTTTCGATTAATATATTATTGATTAATACAATAAATAATCTGCTCTCGAGTAAAAACAAACCAAGCTACTAATATTAATAATGCAGCGGTAATTCATCTTTCACAAAACCCAATCGAAAGTTGTTTCGATGCGAAAGAATCATAAAACCTCCGGACGAGATGCTGCTTCGACTCCACAGTAGCATGAAGTGTATAGCGGCACGAGGGTGAAATTTTCTTCACGAGGGCTCTTCTCTCTCTCTCCTCGTGTCCGTTTGCTTGACACGCGGTGTCTCGCTTCGATTCTTAGGCAAGTACATACACATACGTCTGCGTTGACTGTTCGCCCCTTTTTTACCGCCGGATGAGCATGTAGTTTGAGTGACGCGCTTCCGATTTCCGCTTCCGAATCGGCCATCTTGTTACCGGTTTAGATTTCCTGCTTTCGCCGGGACGCACTCGATGCGCGAAGGTTCGCAAGGACAAGAGTCAGGCTGAAACGGAAATAAAAAGGATATGTATGGTGAAGGGATGAAGAGCCGAGCTTATAACAATAAAAAATAGTAAGTTAGAGAGCAAGTGAAAATTTAGGCAATTTTTTGCTAGATTAAGTACAAAATTAACTTGACAGTTATTTATAGTTATTTTTAAATATCAGCATTTTTTACTACGGTACTACCATAATTATTAACGATTACTTGCAAGATTTTACCGCGACGTAAATTTTTTATTTTTTAGGTTTGTCGATGACCGCGAAAATTTCTTCACAATTCAGAGTACGCAAATAAATATTATAAATTTTTAAAGTTATACAAATTTTAAGCGCTTTTTTCGGAGTGATTTTTTCTTTTTATCGAAATTTTTTAACGCGAAAATCGAAATATTAAATCATGTTCATATTGATAAATCCTTGTTTCATGAAGTTTGACTATTTATTTTATGAGGTTTCAACTTTTAGATAAAATTATCATAAGTAGTTCTAGTATTTACGACTAATAAAATAGTTAAACTTTTTCCTTTCTTTTATTATTTTAATTCATTTCTTTCATAAAATTTCTTAAATTACTATTTTCAAGTTTTGCGATATTTTTATGAAATTCTTTTATACAGAGTATTTTTATACTTATTATATTTATCATTGTTTATTTATTATCATTATACATATTACATTTAATAAAATGCGTTCTTTTCAAAAAATAAAGTTTTAATTATTTTAAAATTAAATGATTTGTAGTAAATCAATTAAATAAAAATATATATTTGTGCAATACAATGTTAGATCAAAAATAATAGGCATTAACGATCAGTCTAATCGTAAATGATATTTTCGCGTAAAACAAATACATATTCTAAAAATGTAATTTACAAATATAAATATTTGGTATAAAATTTGCGAGTGGTATGATAATAACTGAACTAATTTAATGCATAAAAATATATTTCAAAATTACTTGGTATTAATTTCATAATGAATATATTGATTTTATAAGGTTGTTTTTTGGTTTTCTACAAAAGTGATATAAATTTTTAAACTTATTAAAAGAAAAAGTCAATCTGCTTTACTAATGTTATTAAACCGTTAAGTCTTCATATAATTATAATCCAAAACAAAATAATAGAATGTAAAAAAAATTTGTATTATGATTATTAACTTATGAAATTTATTAAATGTATTTTATTTCATTGATGAAATAACTTTAGTTGTAAACTACCAGATTAAAATTGATTATTAAATTTAGATTTTTTGACGCCACAAAATTTTTATCAGTTTTTTTAAAGAAATTATAGAAGTAAAGTTTTTGCTATACACATTCCTAATGCATTCATTTGAAAATGTTCTTTCGCGTATATTTCCTATTTATCGAATCTACATAAAATAAATATTCATTTGAACGTATTCAATATCTTCATAAATACGATTATTGTTAATAATATTTTTTTCATATAATAAAATTGGCATAATCGGGTTCTGTAGATTAAATTAACATTTTTATATTACATTATAACACAATTTCAAGTCTCGAGAAAATACTCGTGTGGATAATAAACTTAAAAATCCAATGTTACGTACAATATTCTTCCCTTTCCAATTGAATTACCTCCAACTTAAACAAACATCAGCGTGTTTCGAAAAAATTTCTAAAACAAAGAAAAATAAAGCTATTTTCTTTTAAATAATGGAAAGTCTCAGGTGGAAGCTCCGTATTGCTTTGATTCCCCAAGTCTTGGAGTACGATTCAAGTGATTGCAATGCTCCTTGTCTAGAAAGAGACGCGGCCAATCCTTTGGTAATGAGAAAAGCTCTCGCGTATCCATCTTCTGCCGCAATCAGGACCCTCGTGCACCTCGACCGAGGGCACGACGTCATCGGTCCAGAGTAAATGGAGTGGACAGCGGCCGGCATATGCTTCGCGCGCTTTTTCTCCGCGTTATACGTCTCAGTAACGCATATGCGTTCGACTGGAAGTGCCCGATAACATTCAGCACTGCAACCGCTATGATTTATATACGACCAACGGTAATCTTGATCCGGACACAGTCCATCGGCAGCTTTATGCTCGCGGTTCGCGCTTACGAGCGTTTCGCACATTTTTCGAGGACGAGCCTCTGCGGACGCCGGCGATTTTCTCTTTGCACGCTCGTCTTATCTCGGTTGTTCTTTTTATTCCACGGAATTTCGCGTTCACGAGGGACTTTTACGAGCACGCTGATGGGATTTGGGGATATGCAGGCTGTGCGCGTCCCTGGGCGCTGGTTCGACGCTCTCGAAAACTCGCGTCTCGAACAAGCTGTTTCCAAGCTGGAAAGTGCAACAGGAGTTTTCTGAAAATTCCGAAAAGTTTCCCGAGGTCTTTTTGATGATCTGAGTTTCTCGAATTATTTGAAAGCGGTCGAAGCACGAGTTTCATGAACTACAGTTTGTTACTGTGTAACAAAAATAAATGTTCTTTGGGCGGACTTTAAATTAATGTAATTTGGCTGCGTCAAAATTTTTTACGTAAGACGTTAGTCGTTCTATCCAAAGATTGTATGAAAAATCTAAGTTTTACATTTTCACACAAAGAAAAGAGATCCTGCGCAATTATTTCGGATTAAAGTACTCTCAAAGCATCTTTATCTGTACGTCAAAATAGATTTTTTTTAATTTTAGAAATTTATTGGTAGAATTAAAAGATGATATTACTTTTTATCTTACAGCTATTAAATAAATTTTTATATTTCTACAATAAATGTAGCCGCTTAATAAGTAAATTTTTATTTTTAAAATCATAAGTTATGGTTATATGCTTAATATAATACAAAACTATCTTGCAAGCTAGAATCTATGAAAGTACACAATTATTTACAAAAAATAATGTGAATAACGATAGTAAACTAATTTTCGATAATATTCAAAGCAGATTAAATTCCAATAAAGCTTTTACACTGAACGAATATTAGAAACTGGATTGTTTGCTTAAAGAAGAATACATAAATCTCCATAGCAGAGAAATTTCAGTATTTCGTGTTTATTATACAAATGTTAGTGTTGGTACCCAATAAATAATTATACAACCGGATTTGATAAGACAGAAACGCATGTCAACGAATCAAACGTATACACTTTGATAAATTAGAATCAAACGAAATGTATAGGTTAAGAGGAGGAAATGCGGAACGAGAATGGAAAATTTTTGCATCGACAATCGTAGGAATGAGGAAGTCTCATATGAGAATAGAGGAAGAGAAGCTTTTTCCGGATCTTTATTCGAGGAACATTGCGTCAGACGAATATATGCGAATATATTTATCAGCTATCGTAAGATTGAATAAATGTAAAGTATCTGTAATTATTTAAACCAAAAAATAGCATCTTACTCCGTTTGACTCTGATATTGTTTCTCTAAAAACTATAAATTTAAAAAACTCAATTAAAACACATATAATTTATCTACTCCCAATAAAAGCAATCATAATTTATAACAATATTTTTCACATAATTTTCGTGCAAATAATTATTGAATTTATGTATAAAATTTAAATGTCTTTTTAATTTATATATTTAAGAATAGGAATCGTAAAATTATTAACATAATTTTATTAAAAATTATCTTCGACTTCTAAATGTAATTAATATTCACTTTTTCTAATCTTTTTAAATCTTTTTTTTTAAATAACTAAGTTTTTTTACTGAAATGAAATTTTTTTTAATATGCATTAGTCTTATGGTAAGAAATTAGGTGAAATTTATGAATTCAAGTAAATCTTGTCTTATTTTAGTCAAGTAAATACTATTTATTAAATTTAAGGTATATTTCAAATTTGTTGTCAATTTTAATTAAAATAACATTTAATAGACATAATACGTACGTACATATATACATTCATACATAGGTATTATATATGGGATAAAAAAATAAGGATTTAATCATATAATTGATTTGAAGGGCACTTAGAATATAAAAAAATTATAAACTTTTGAACAAGCTACATTCAAACTCAGTTATATAAAACAAATGTATTTTCAGTGACTAATAATCGTGTATATATATTTAGCGGCATAATTAAGATACACGCAGTTCATAAATTTTTTATGTACTATTTAAAATTAAATTCGCATTGAAAACCAAAATTATTTGATCTTGAAAAGAATATTCACAGTCATTAGTTGTTGCAATCTTTTGAAAATGATATTTGCTCAAACCAAACTCTAAAAGTAAAATGCGCCAATCGTGAAAATTCGGTGCGAAAAAAGAAACTCAATCTAAGCAAATTTGGAAGTCCTAAACAATGTCTGATATTATCTTCCTACTCAACCATAGTTGATGCCCCGACCAAAAATTCTATTTTCGATCTCAACGGTTCGATGACGCGGCCTCATTTGCAGCTTCCACGTTCCTCTAGAGCACAGGACGCCGAAGTTTATTAATAAATCCGCGTCTGTGTACTGTGTCATCTTCAAAATTAAAAGCACCTCTTCTCTCTCGTTCGATTTTGAATTATCAGCTGATCCATTCGGGATGCTGCGGACCTTGTAGAGAGGTTCAATTATTGAGTCGTGACTGGCGAGAGTATTTTTAAAAGAATGTTTATATGACGACATTAAGAAAGGGATCAGTGACATGACCAAAATAAATTTAGCAACACGACAATATTTGTTTTTCACTCTAAATAGCGCAGTTGAAGATTTAATACTTATGTATCATTATTTTACGAACTGTAACGTATCGTATAATGTATTACAATGTTATAGATGTAAAACTATAACAATATTTTGCGATGAAATTCTAAACTCAACGTAAATAATCATAAATATAATTTCTTTGAAAATTAATTCTAACATTTATGATGGTTTAAATTTTGTAGGAATAAAGAAGTATGAAAAAGTATGCATTTATTTATTATAATTCGGGAACTTGTATTTTTTTTTAATTATATATTTTCTGTAAAGAGATTTATTTAAAGTTTATAAATAAAATTTTTGTTGCCTACATCATTTTTTAAAACATAATTCAAAATTATGATATTCGACTTAACAATCATTGTTGTTATATACACCTATATATTGTATACAAATGAAAAAATAAAATAAAAGTATTTCAATTTTTCAATATTACACGTATGATAAAATGTACAATAAAATTTAAGGAATCTTTAATCGCTAAATGAATTTGACAATTGTAAAATATCATGAATTTTTATCAAGTCTTAATATGTTTTCTTAAAGGAAATACTTTAACACTAAAATTACAAGATAAGCAAAACTCATTAAAAAATATTCAAATACAGTTACAAAACGAGATTGAAGCAGTTATATCGCATTTCGTTTTATCTTATCGATACGTTGCAAAAAAAATGTAGGATAAACGCACTTATAAATGATTTAATTAGGTCCATATAAAATCAATATGTTAATCATAAAGGGTGGCCGGATGCAAACGCGGTAAAAAATGCCGAGTCATCAATGTGTAAGAAAAACAACCAGACTAGAGAACTATCCTTATTACTCGCATTTATCCATCCCCTTCCCCTTCATTCCTCTAATGCGGTCAATCGGCTGGACCAATGTAAAGTTTGACGACACGCGCGCGGCTTACGGAGCGCGGAAATCTGTAGCCGATCAAAAAAAAGGAAAAAAGGATGAGGGTCAGTTACGATCGATAATGCGGACGTAAATAAATTGATAGTTGTCGCGGGGAACAGCGACGGGACGTCCCCTAATATTTCCGAGTGTAATCGAGGGGGTGTGTTCGCATACTCCTGGAAAAAAGCGAGAGAAGTTGGTCCGTTAAAAAACGAAAGAGAGGGCGAGAGAGAGAACGATGAAGGGAAATGAAATAATGTGCATGCAGTCGATGTACATATTGAATGAGAAATTGGTCTTTGTTGGAAAAAGGATGTTCGTGAAAATTGCTTCGGTGATTAACCCGCTACTTCTCATTTTACTTCTTGTTGCAATATTTCAGTTCTCGTTTAGAAATGTGTATTGGAATTGCTTTATTAAGAGCGAATGCAGTATTTCTGGAATTTCACAAACTTAAAGTTCAAAAGTATAATGTTTGATATTTAAATTTCATTATTTAACGAAATATACCATAGAGAAATTGTATATACATATAAATAATAAATCATGGCTTTCATCTAATATAATTATTACATTATTTTCAATAGATTTATAACGTTAAAACAACGCGTATTTGAAATTGATTGTTCTGTACAACTGAGTTCGGTCAATATTTTGAACGAGGAATCTACTATATTATTTATTTTAGAATCTTTTAATTGACATTCTGCGAAATAAAAGTAAAATTAAACAAGCAAAGTATGCGCGTGTAATATAACGTATCAAATAAAATAATAAGGATAATTTAGCTAAACAAACTATACTCACTAATAAATAAGTAAATGTACAAAAATAAAATAAATATATAAAAATTGTCCAAGATCAATGCTATTACAATAAACTTTAATTTCATCTCAGTTTTTTGCGCCTAATTCCTTTTTCAATTTAGTGACCGACTAGTAAATCATCATTTTTTCAACTCCATTGGCTAAGTAGATTGTATGCATTCAATACTCAAAGGAAGATCAAAAAACGAGATGGACACGGAGCAATAAATAGCAATCTGAGTTAGACAAAAAACTGAGACGGGCAATCAGGACAAGAGTAACAAAAAGAAAAAACGAAAATAAGTCGAACAATGAAAGTCAGGATGAACGTCGCGAGAGTCCGAGGGAGTGTTTTATTGGCTGGTTTCCGTGGGGTGGCCCGAAATCTGCACGCTTACAAGCGGACGATGTCTTTCCTGTGGATTCTTCTTTTTAACCCTCTGCTCCCTCGATTTTTGGCTTTATACCGCTGGACGCTACATGTAAGCGATGTGTGCTTATTTTCATGCCACGGTACTCGATGCTTCGCTGAAAAAGATTTACTTTTTTGTCTGTATGTATGTTAGAGGATTATCGATCAGCTTATTTACGTATATAAAGATCGATGACGAATCACTGTGTGCTTCTGCTTCGATGATACTTTCACCTACTGAAATTTGCAAACGAATGAGCGTTGATTTAAAGCAGACTTTAATTTCACTGATTTATGAGACTGAATTTTACTTTACTTGTCTCGTAAAATAAAAATTGCATTTTCTAATTTTTACAGATGCGATATAATAAGTACTTTTACTTTTAATCTGTCTTGCTTTGTTAGGCATTGAATATAGGCGTTGCATACACTTTCTGAAACTAAAATACCACAAGCCATTAAAACTTGATTACCAAATACTTAAAAAACTATTTTTTAACAGTAAAAAGAATAATATTTACAGTAATTTTGATTAAATCGTTGATAAATTGATAATATCTTTAAAATATGTAATATAAATCATGAATAAGATTTGAAATACTCTTAATATATTTAAATTTTTGTATTACTTCTGATATGTGGTAAACAATTTTTCGTGTACTTAACTTGATAACTATTATACGTGTACAATTAAAATAAGAACTATATATTTTAATATTTCAAAAGCACCGAGTATTTTCTAAGTAATTAGTATAAAAATAAATTCTAAATTACCTATCAGTAAGTCAGTAATGTCTACTAATATCAAACGAGTAACGAAAGTATGTTTTATTCGTAATATCAATAAAAAAGGAAATAAAAAATAATGATTTGATAAATTTAATGTCAATTAAAAACTAAATTTTAAGCTAAAAGCTTATTAATAATAAAATAAATTATTTAATAAGTTAATCTAATAACATTTGTTAAATATATGAATAATATTTTCATTCCTTGCAATTCTATAAATACGGATATATATTTAGCTTATTTAAAATTATTTGTAATAATATTATCTATCCATAATATCGAGTAAACTTTTTTCTTATTTATAAAATTATTAAGGAATTGGAAGGTTAGAGAAAAAAATAAAAAAAATAAAGACAGTAGTCTTTTAAAAAGTGAGTTGTCGGATTATTACTTAAATTTTAAAGTCATTCAAATTTTAAAATCTTACAAAATCTGCAAACGAACTAAGTTCGACTAAAACGTTATTTATTTGACTTATACTTTGCAGCAGTATCACTGTGTATTATTGCATTAAAAGTCTTGCTACTGCAAAAAATTCCAGTCTTTTGTCACATTAATAAGCCACGCAAATCGCAAATGTACCATGGTAAACAAAACAAAACGAAAGTCCTTGGCAATAAAAAAAAGTATCTATATTCAAGCTCGAAACGGGGGGTGAGCAACGTCAAGTGGCGAACAAAAAGCATTTCTAAATAATCCCGTGAGACATCACGTATCAGCACCTTCACATATAGCTCCTGTCCTTCGATGCTATCTTTAATTTTACGCGCAAGAGAATGAGGTAGGGAAAATGGAGGATGCGCGTGTGTGTAAGAAAGGGCGTTTGGCCGGCACACGACCGTTATTACAGTCACAAACACGCATGCCACTAACAGAAAGTGAACTAGGTATGCGTATATAGCATTTTAAGCATCGTTTTACAAGTCGAGAAAGAAAGAGAAAGAGATTTGCCCAGAACACGCGACCGGAAAGAGCATCCTAATTGATATTGATTCTATGTATAACCTTTCCTCGTAGAATCTACCTTTTGCCAGAGTGACATTTGTTTCTTGTTATTATTATTTTTTATTTCTTTCTTTTTGTTTGTGTATCTTAACGATATTACCCTAGATAAGTTTCTATTAACTTGTGTTTGCTTATATTGACAAAGCAAATAAACGTGTGAGAACATTTTGCCTTACTGTATACTTCGTTACATTGAGATAATTTACGTACAAAAATTGCACTAATAACATTTAAAATACTTGCAAGCACTAACTTCTTTTACTCATAAACAATGTTTTTTAATTTTTTTATAATTTTTAATCAATTTTATTTTTTAAATACTACAGTATTTCGATATTAAAAATAACCATCTACGTTAAATTAGCCGGGGATCCTTAATTTATTTAAGCAAGATAACATCTTGTCAATAAATATAAATAAATAATTTGACCACTTTACCTGAACCAAAAAGAGTCGATTGCATATTTATAATTGTTTAGTATCTTTTTTGTTAGCCATTAAGTTACACAAATTGAAATGCGTAGTAGGAGTTATTATTTTATTCTAATTTAAAAAATTAGAAGCTTTATTAAAATTTATTATGAATGACTAAATCAATTTTTTTTATCAAGCATCTACTTTATTCATACAAATGTTTAGAATATAATGAATTAGGGGATATTAATTACACGAGACATTGCATTAAGAAAAAAGAAGAAAAATATTATACATATTTTACATTAGATTTTCTATTATGTCGTTTGAACGATAATTTCAAATTTTTTTTTTAAGAAAAAGTAGTGCAATAAATTTCTCAAATTTAAATACAAATGCTAAATACAGCATCACATACTTATTTTGGTTGTCAAAAAAAGCGTTTATCTTGACATGACTTTTTAATAAAAAAACTTGGAACTCTCTTTAACAAAGAAAAAAGTTAACGAAAGAAAGAAATAGAGAAATAGGCAAAAAGACGTCTGAGGAGTCTACGAAGTAGTGTTCCATGAAAGTTTTTCAATTCTGGAAGTTTGGTCCAGCAGTTTATGTTGTATACATCTTCCGTTAGCCGGAGTCTCCTAAGGCGCGATTTGCTAAGTTTTGAAGGGAATCCCCTTTCGAATCGAGCGAATTCAATTTTTCCCGTAGGCTACGAATCAAAATGAATCACTACGGTAATACACAATGTAAATGTCCACTTTACAAGGCCTAATGCTCCGTATATTACTTGAGAACGACAAATATACTTTTCTCGTATGCTTTGCTATATTTGTTATTATTCTTTCCGTTTTCTATTTTCTTTTGTCGCGTATAATTTATTGATCATTCGTGTTATTTTCTATTCTCATACGACGTAAAACTATTAGAATATTAATGGCTAAATTGAAGATAACGAAAGGAAATTAATAAATATATGTATTTATGTATGTATTGGTAATTATGATTTTGCAAATTTTTTATTATTTTAAAAAGCTAGTGTTGTACTTTTGTTAATGCTAACTATTTTTGAATGAAAAACTACATTTTAATAATTCATAATTTAATAATCAAATACAAATTTCTTTCTTAATTCTTTGAATTGAAATCTATTTTTAGTATTTTACATCATAAATTTATGATTAAACATATTTTATAGTTTTCATTCAAGCATAAAGAATATTTGATAAATTTTTAAATTAAAAGTGAATTATATCTGTAATTCAAAATATATTTATTCAGCATACGCATGTCATCCTTACGTGCTTCATCATTTGCACGCATATTTCATCGAGTCGTTGAAAGAATCTGAAAAGCGATTTAAAAATCTACAATTCTTGATACGCGAGTTCTCCATATCAAAGATTATCGTTATAAAGTTATTTAAATACAGATCTCGACCAAAAGAATACTTATGCATAAAAAATGTGCTCGTTTGCTCAATGGAAGAAACTGCGAGGTGGTTTTTCACTTTAGTTTTCCAGTTAATCAATCCACCGATCAAATGCAAACTGTGTTCTTCAACTCTTCTATTATCATGTCGGAAGTTTCACTCGTTTATTAAATCGCAACCCTTCGCAAACAAAAGTGAGATAAGTACGATGCGGAATGGCAATTGACACAAACACCGCCGTCGCCGCGATATGAAAAACGAATTAGAAGCGGCATTCCGAGCACTCGTAGCCCCATATCGATTAAGTAATCTTAATACATCGCTGGGCCGCAACGTACCATAAAGCAGAGCGGAACCGGAAGCGATTTATTCTTACGGGGAATATGCTTGGTCGGCGGCGACTGCGGTGGCGGCAGTCGCGGAGAAATTCCCTTTGATTAATTTTACCCGGAGGGCTTTTTCTGTCCGCGGAACTTATCGCTTGATACGTGCCCAGCGGTAACGGGGTAACTTGGCCTGAGTTCTGGCCCTCATCCAGGAGCGTCTAACCGCGCACATTCCCGTCATCGTCGTTGTCGTCGTCGTCGTCGTCGTCGTCGTCGTCGTCGTCGTCGTCGTCGTCGCCGCCGCCGCCGTCGTCGTCGTCGCGTATGCGCCGCGATAAATATCATTGGCCCTGAAACGTGCATGAAAAATTGAGTTTTCATTTCGGATCTTTGTGTATAGGCTAGTGTCACTTCTTCAGCCAATAGAAGAATGTATCGACTAAGTAAATATTGACTTTTAACAACATCACTTGTGTTGATGTTGATAAGAAAAATGTGTTCTTAATAAAAGCAATATTTTAAAACAATCTCGTGCATGCCACAAATGAAATCGCGAATCTGTGTCAAAGCAGTTTGTTCAGAGCGTAAAACATAAATTATGAAAACTCATAGCAAAGTCTTAAATTTTTATTTTGACACAAAGTATTGCCGAAAGCTAATAAAATCTTACTAATAACGTCATTACTTACTTGTTTAATTATATTTATACTTGATAGTGATGATATCTAAAACAATAAAACATTTATCTATTTATAATTATTTATACGAATAATTTTAAGAATAAAAGCTACTAGATTATAAAAAATTTTAAAATTTTGAAAAGTACTCACAGACGCTTTTGCTTAATATTTGCACAATGGCATTCAATTAAAAATCATCGTATTTTAATCATTTTTATTCATTTTAATGATTCATTGCAATAAGCCACTAAGATGAACCGATGAAACGACAATTAGATTAAAAACTAACGTGTCAAAGGTTAATATTAAAATTCAATATAATACGTATGATTAGTTTATTCTTGTTTAACCCGTACTTTTAAAACATTTAAATTCGATTTTTAAACAAATAGTTTTTTTATTTAAAATACTTTACAATAAATCTTTTTAATTATACATATTGAAAAAAGTAAGTGACAAAATATCAACTTTAAACAAAATAATTCCAATTATATGTCTTTATTATTCAACAGTCAATTTTCATATTAATTAAATGAGACAATTTAAGCGATGTAGATAAATTAATAAACTAATAGTTTACATGGAATATAACGTATCTAGGGTTTCTGAAAAGATGCGGAGTTTACAAGTGATTAATAATTCACGGGAGATCATGTTGCTTTCATTATTGTTACATCAATCCATTGTATGGTTTGTCGTTTGACACACGCGCGTAGCTGTGGTATATAAATTACTTTTTAAACATGCCTATAAAATGGACATCCAGTTGAATGCTACAGCCATATATTTTCGATCTGATAAACGTTGCAGCCACAACGCAATACCGACTGTTGAGGTTCACAGTCGATCGTTATTTAATGATTACGCATCTATTGTCTTCTTTTAAAATGAGTTCGAGGCATTTTTTATGGAAAATTGACTAATATAATTTTAAAATGACTATGAAATAATATTAAAAGTTAAATTATAAGAACAATGCGTGTAAATTTATTAAATTTAAAAACAGATTATTAAGGTACAGTAGAATTAAAGCATTTCACACACGATTTCAGACTGAAAAATGTTAATGGGAATATTTTATATAATAAATTGATAAAATTACAGCTTCAAAAAATCGAAAAATTTGCAACCAAGATTTTTTTTTAATTTCCTATAAATTAATTGATTCGTAAAACTTATTAAACAATCTACTAATAATGAGTTGGTCTAATTGGTTACTAAAACATGTACTTTAAAACGAGTATAAATTGCAAATATTCAGAATGTTACTCAAACGTTATAAGTTATAATTGTTAATTATTTCGATAAATTACAAATTTTTATTATTTAATTTATTATTTACCAATCAAATATGTCATCTTTTAGAGGTCAAATATTTTATTTTTGAAATAAATAAAAATATTTCATAATAAAATATTTGTTTTACATCATATTTTCTTCTTGTAAATGGATTTTTTAGTGTTATTGGACACTTGGATAATAAATAAAATATTAAGAAAGAGATAAAAAGACTTCAAGAATTGTATATTTAAAATTATTAATTATTGCTTTAAGTAATTTTAATTCAAAGATGCGTCGTCGTCTTTCGATACTTCAAAGGAAAACTAATAAATGTTTTTAAATTTTTACAATCAAATCCTGCTTTATTATATCTACTAAATCAAATCAAATATTTTTAATTTTAATACATTAGGTAACACTATTGAACTCACAAAAATTTACATTAAAGTCAAACACATAGTTTAAAATTTGCAATTAAAATATTAACAATTTAAAAAAAAGCAAGACACGTGTTTTCGTATTTAAATGTATTTAAATCTTATGTCATTAAAATAAAGTGCAAAATATGTAGGATTGATTGAATCAATGATTTATCAATTCTATATTTTAAAATATATATCATTAGATGTTTGCTATATGTTTTTTTACATTAGTTGTAAGTGTGATTGATAATAGGAATGGCAACTATCATGATGGCAATCATTATTTAATGCCTTGTATTCTTTTGCTAAAAATATAGTGTTTATAGTGTTCACTAAGAACTTAATAGGTATAATTAAAATTTTAAATAATTCAATATTCCTATTTTTAACTTTACTTTTAAAAATAATTATTATTTACAATAATTAATGAATACCTAAAAAAAACATATATTTAAATTACTCATACACTATACGTAGATTTAATAATAATACAAAGTGTGATAAATATATAAAAAAAATTTATTTAGTATTACTTTGAATAAAAATGTTTATTCTATCAAATTTCGTTTTAAGGGACTGTTCAAACGAATAAAAAGAAGAAAAATATATTGAAAATAATAGTTGTAATTTCAGTGATGATTTCAAGTAAGAATCCTTAGTATAATCAACAAATAATTCTAAGAAGCATATTTTAAGAGACGACAAGGTCGATTGAATGTACCATCGTGTATTGTACAAAAACTTCACTGATTCCCTCTTTCAATATGACAATGAGCCAATTTAAAGATTCTTCAATTGATTCACACAATAAATACGTACATACGTACATGCATGCATACATCCATGCATGCATGCATATATACATACACACACACATAAATACATACATTTATAACAAGAGGAAAACGATTTCTTAAATTGAATAACAAAGATTCTCGCTAAGAAATCCTTCTTCCTATACAAATGAACAATTATCATTTCTTCAAAAGATATCTTAAGAAAAAAACTCGAGCATGTACATAACATGCATTTTCTTCAAATGTTCTTTGTACCGTTCCAAATGGTGTTAAAGTGTACACCCGAGGATAATCCACAACAAGATCACAAATTTTCGCGGAAAATACTATACACTCGTGCACACCTACTCACTTTGCTTCCTCTGGCTCTTTTTCCTCTCTCTTCCTAAATATAAAATACGATGGAATCTGCAGCGGGTACTAAGAAGCACCGATCACATTGAGTAGGGGTGTCAATGCGTGCATTGATTTCTCGCTCAATTTCGTTTAAATACGCCAGTGCGGAGATATTCGACGTCGCCGCTGCCGTTGAGGTGTGGAGAACTAAGCCGCCCCCTTTCGAAGGCTAATATAGTACACGAGCGTTTGTGCATAACGAACGAACAATGGGACCGTGGATTGCCCTGGATAAGCCCGTTAAACGCGGACGTGCTTTTCTTATTTCTACCCTGAGAATGAATGAAGTGAGCGGAACCTCGGAAAATCTGAACAACCAAAGAGTAAAAGGGAAGAAAATTGTGCAGGGATTCTTAAGAGGACAGGAGGTAGTCGGAGGAGGTTCTGCAGCGTTTGGTACCTCGGATTGGTCTGTTTTCAGTCAAGTGAGCTAATCAAGTCCGAAACTAGTGGAAATTCTAAAAAATAATTTAATTACATCTTCGCGCATACGAATACTCGGTTATAGCTTCATTTGCTACAAGTATTTATTACTCGTATTCGTTTTATCCCTGACGATTTTTATTGCAAAATTTATATTCGAATACTTATAATCAAATTGCATTGTTTTTAAATTAATTTATATATATATATATATTTACAACCACGTATTTTTATTTATATTATCACAAAAACTAATTTTCCTCGTCAACAGTCGTCCTGCTATAAGTTTTATTAATCGAAAATGCACACGCAAACACACTAACATTACTACTATTTTATTAAAGCGTTGAGATAATTCCTAAAAAAAAACTAAATAGATCTATAAAACTATGTAAAACAAATTTTCGTTTAATAATAGTTCATAAAAAGTTTTGTAAGATAAATAATTTATTTAATTTTTTAAACAAATATAAATTTTTACATGTACAACTTAAAATCATATCAAACTTAAAAATAAATTATAAAAGTATATCTTAAAAATATTATACAAAAACTAATTTTTGTATTATAATTTTTTGTAGTTCATAGTATAAAACTAATCGAATACGAGTGAGAAATTACTAAGAATCTGAATGCTTAAAAACATGCAAAATGCAAAAAAATTTATGTCTATAGTAGAATAAATGAAAAAATCAAATAAGAAGACTGTAATTAAATGAAACAAGGGGTCGGTGTGATAGAAAGAAGGAGAAAGCTAAAACGAAATGAGTTTACCAACAAAAATCTGAGCCACTATGGATATGAAAGTACGAGAGAAAGAAAGAGAGGAAAAGCAGAGAGAGTACGAATGAGAAAGCATAAGAGGGAGAAAGAGAGAGAGAAGATAGAGAGAGAAAGTAGGGTATTCACGTATTTCGTGCGTGTTTATGCTGTCAGCTTTTCACGGACTAAATCACTCGATTTACCCAAATATTTTTCGGATCAGGATTTTGTGTAAAGTACACGCATAGATCGTTCGTCGCTGCATATAGAATCGATCTCTTTCTGAAGAAATATAATAGACTAATAATGCTCGTGTCAATAAAAATAAACACGGCTTTTGTGTCGTTGGAATGACAAATATTTTTGTAGTAGGTGTATGGATGTCTATTGATATTTTGAATAAAAGAAGGGAATTAAATTTTATAAGCACGCACACACACACACATGCACACACACATATATTTTTTCTGTCTAGAAAAGAAAGATGTGCAATTTTCAAATAAGAAATTATAAAGATTTGCAAATCATTAAAATAAAATATAACGTTTAATAATGACTATTCGTATTCAGGTTTCATGAATGCAAACCAATAATATAATATAATCTTTGAAAAGTACTAGGGCTCAACTCGATTAAATTTTTTTATAATATATCTATATCCATATATATATATATATGTATGTGTGTGTATGCAGCTAAAAATATTAAATTCTCGTATTTTTTTAGGTCATATATTTAAAACTTTCATGAATACGAATTAAGCATGGAACTAATTCAAGTTTCGAGTATTTTTTATAAAATAATTTTTTATACGTAATTTAATAAAAGTGTAGATAGTTACATTTAATATATGTATATTAACTTTTTTATTGAATAAAAAGTCTTTTAAAATAAATAAGCTAATATAAATAATTTTAACAAATATATAATTATTATCTTTTATTGTTGCCAACTACAGCACCAAACAATGCTAGAAAAATGTAAAATTAGCTCATTCATTGGAATATATCATACCGTACTGTGGTGTTTAATTAGTTTAATTTCAATCTGTTATTGAATTTCAAAATATCTATATCAAATTTTATTTTGAGAATAGAGTATAATCAATTGCATCAAGAAAGTGATAAATTAACTGGAATAACAAACTGATTTGTGAACCACTGAAATGCGTTTGTGTACACTATATTTCTTCTTATGCTTAATAATATTGCACGGAATGTAAACAAGAATTATACGGCAAAGCCGTATTTTAAATTTTATATTAAATTAAATTATAATTTCTTAAATAATATGTTACAATGGTTTTTGGTTTTTCGTTAAATCAAAAATTAATAACTGGATTAATAATAATGTGATTTTTATTGTAAAAGCTTTAATTTAAGAAAAAACCTTTTCTTGTGTCAATAAACTATTTCTATGTAAGCTGCTCCTTTATTTATACTTCTAGGTTTGCGAACATTAGTTTGTAAATAATTTGAGACGTGATATATCTCAAATTCTATTTTATTCTTTTTAGCTTGTTCCTACATCTTTCAAAGTCAAGAAGATATAGCGAGCGTCGTTTGAGATTTGAGATGAAGTTGTAGTAGATTCTAACACGTTCTTTATGTTATGGATGTTCTTCAAGCTTCTTCAACCTCCCGTTTCCTCGTTCCACTTATGATTAATAAAAGTACGCGAAATTTATAATGCTGATTTTTAACGAACAAAGGTAAACCTAAATACTAAATAACAAAGAATCGCGTAACAAAATTCATTGGCTATACATTATTTCAAATATATAATACCATTGCTCCGGATTTCTTCAATGAGTAAAATACTTAAAGCATTCAAACTCTAATGTAAAATTCTCATAAAAATAAGTAGACGACTAGTTATAACACTATTAGAACGTAATTGTCCTAGTTCCCATTCGAAATACGTCGTATATAAAGATGTATGCAACTGATGTCCATAATTTATACGTGTCGTAATAAATGTAAAATAAATAGAATAAGTATAAGCAAAATCAAGCAGAATATGTTATTTTGTGTATGATGCCACTCGGTGATTATTCTCATTAAAAAAAGAAACAATGTTAACAATAACGTACAGCAACAATTTCGTAAATAGAAGTTAAGAAAGAGGGTCTTTAAAAAATTAATTATAACCGTGTTTCTTCTTAAAGAATAGGATTACTGATACAAGTAACAGTTTTGTACAAATTTAACGTTACTTTTATAAATGCAAGTATATTTTTCCAAATGAGGTTAAAAAATTTTAAATTTCGGTAAAATTTTATTTGGAACGTTTTTATTTAAAAACATTCGCTCTTTTTTATTTAAGAAGAGTGAACTTATTGTAATGCATAAAAGTCAACGGACAGTGTCATAATACTGTTACAAAAATGCTCAAATGTTATCAAAAGCAGGTTGTTTACGGCGTTTTTCAATTTTTAATTAAACTAAGAGCATTTCTTTTATGTTTAATCCAGTATCATAATCTTGCACATTTGATCACTACTCACGACTTAATTCAAGACGATGATCTTCTTGAAAAATTTGAACCTCGTCGTTGGAAACTTGATGTGAGCCCATTTGGGCCTACACTGGCAGACCGACGCATAAGGTAGCGAAAAATAAAAAGAGAAGAAGGGAAACGCGGAGAAGTGGCCGTAGTAGTGATGCAGACACATCGCGCTCGCGAAGGAAAAAAAAGGGGCGCGGCGTCGTCGATGCGTCGACTCACCTGAGGGAGAAGGATAGACTCGGAGGGAGAGCGAAAGGCGTGGCCAGGGCGACCAGGGTGCGAGTGGTCGATATTCCCTCACTCCCGGGGCTCGAATGCCAGCGGTGAAAGCGAGACGGAAGGAAGGAAGAGCTCGAGTTTCTTGCGGGCGGCAAGCTACTTAATTGCCGCTTCATAAAGCGTTTCACCCGGCGATATGTGCTAGGGAAGATTGCTCTTGGGGTACTTTGCCACCAGGCGAAACATCATTACCCCCTCGGTTGTTTCTTATCTTTTGGCGTGCGCCGCCGCTTCCTGGGATCTAACTTTCGATGGAGTTCGCTCCAAGGCTTTAGCGGGTACAGACAGTCGAGCAGTCGAACCACATCGGAAATATGAAAGAGGCTTGAAAAATAGCTCCTTATCATTTCGTGGGGGCAGCTCTGGTGTGATAATAAGTTTTTTTCTTGGAGGGATTTGAAAGTTTGGTTCGCTGAGACCATCGGAGTATTTTATCCGAGCGTCGGGGAGGCGAATTAAGAGTTTTTAGCACACCTCTGCATTCTAATTATTCCTGCTGGTTTGGCCATCAAAACTTCAACAATGAATGCCAAAGGGGACGAAAGATTTATTTTCAATAGTTATCGACTGTTTTTACTGACAATAATCAAAATCCAAGAATAATTTTAGTAAATAATTCAGTAAAAAATCAATATTTTGCATTCCTAATTTTCCATAATATTTGGATGATCAATTTAGAATATCGTAAAAAATGTTTATAAACGTACATTTCCACTTTTTTCACAATGCTAATAGAAAAATTATCTTTGTTCGATAAAAACTATGTAGATTCTACATTAAATTATTTCCATATAGAATATTTTAATTCTTCGACAATAATATATCTTAGCTGAATATGAAACGTTTTGATATAAATACAAAAATTACATTTAATAATCGAATGTGTGCTAATAATAAGTAGGAAAAAAAATGAATCAAATGACGAGGTACAGAAAATTTTATTTGTCTAAAAATTGTAAGAAGCTTTTCCTTGAAATTTTGAATATTTTGTTAAAATAATTAACAATTTCGATGTCTTCAGTCATTGTGAAAAAATTTTTTTACCTGAATGACTCTGATATACCTTTTTTTAAACGCATGAAATATAATCACTGATAATAAATATATATTATTTTTATCGATTTGTTGAAGTTAAATTAAGAAAATTAATAAATAAAAGAATAAAAAATTGAAATTTATCCATGGTATATTATATTTTTTATAAACATAGATTCGGGCATCGTTATTTAAATAAATGAGTGTTGATTATTACAATCTCCTTGCAAAAAACCAATTAGAATTCTTAATATGTATTTATTCAATTCAGATTAGCTGCTTATGCAATTACAACCACTGTCACTATTATCTAAAAATTATTTAAATTATAAGATGATTATCTTAAGATTAAATTCATAAGCTCGCAAGTTTTATTATTATAAAAATATATACGTATTTCCTGAATCTAGTTCCAAGCTTATGACTTATATTTTAAGAATGATAGTTAAGTAAGAGGAGTATGAGTATCAAAGTCAAAAAAGCTTAAGCTAGTTGGCGCGATAGTACCATTTAGTAATTAACAATAATGATGATGATGATGGTAATAATAATACAAATAATAATACGTATAAAATTCTTGACGATGTAGGACACCAATATAGGTGATTTTTTAAATACAGAACTTTAGCGCAAAAATATCCTAGTCTCCTATAATCGTATCTAATATATACAATACAATTTATGACGAAATTCCGTATACGAATACGAGGTTGCCGCTCTCACTATCATTGAACTGAGACTTAAAAACGATTCAAGCGGCGGAATATAGCTAAAAGTTATATTTTTTATTAAGATCACATTAATTAATCTTTTAACGCAGAAGATAGATGATTTACAAATAGAAGCGTACCGTTAGAAAAATAAATAATGGTGGAGTAAACAGACATAAAGTATTACAATCTAGGCTTTGATCAATAATTACTCGAAACTTATGAATGAAGACTGATAAATTGATTATCTAGCGAGTTGGGTATATTTAATTATCAAAATAATAAAGCAAATTATTATCTCATGTAATTCCTGATACTTTCTGCTATTTATAATTAATTAATTAATTATATTTATATAGTGAAAAGCGCAAGACACGTATCTACGAATACTCTAACGTCACATAGACGATAATTATCATATTTTTCTAGATTATAAGATAATAGATCAAGTAATAATGGATAAAATATTAACTTAGATTTATTACATCTGACATTGTAGATTAATTAATTTTTCAAAATTTTCAAAAATCAGTAACCGTTTAAAGGAAATGGTCCATTATTGCACAAATGGATTCTTAGTTTCATTCAAAATATTAAACCATGCATCACAATTTATTTAAAAAGCACAAAATTTTTAAAATACTCTAAGAAATTTTTATAAAATACTTGATGAAAAAATATATTATTGCAAAAATTACTTTTGCTCTAATTATTAAAAAACTTTGGCCCGTTGGATAAATTATTCGCTGAAAACTTTGTAACTGATGCAAGTCTTATTTTTTATCACTATTTTTTTCATTATTCAAAGTTGTTAAAAGTTTTGAAATTAATAGTAGAAAAAAAATTTTAGATGAATCTTTAAAAATATCCATGTCTTATGCACCTAAATATGTTAATATAAAAATTATAAGTTAATTTTTGTTATAGATAAAATAATGATATCTTTAAAGTCATTAAGATTTTGTTGCAACTTAGTATTATGCATAAATAATAAGTGAAAAACAGCGTGATTTTTAAAAATAAAAAGTTTCATTTTCGAAATACTCTTTAGTTTTAAGAATACTTACCTTGATATTACTAATGATTTTCTGTGAATTTTCACGGCTTTAAAATGCGTTGTAAGTCTATATATAAAAAAGAAGCGTCAAAATATAAAATCTCGTACCTCAGCGATTTGAACTAGTTCGTACTTTGATTTAAGAAATAGAAGCACGTAAGCGAAATTATCGGCACGTGTCACTGGTCTATAATATTTGAATTTTGCATTCCGACTACAATTTAAATGGGTTTTTTACTTTATTTCTCTCTCTCGCTCTCTCCCAGCAGATTGTATGAGCTGGCACGAATCCAAGTCTGATAATCGCCTATACAAAACGTTCCATTCTACTTTTATTTCGTTCGTTCCACTTTTACCGAAGGTCTCGGCACGAGTATCGCTATATTTAGTACATGCCTATCTCAAAAATCCACTAATTTTATAAAATTTATCTCAAAATCATAAGGTGTACACTCAGCATCAAACTATTTTTGCATAATTATGAAAATTGCATCGAATAATAAAGTCAATAATATTTTGAAAATTAGCTTAGAAAATATTTTGTTAGATGCCAAGAAGTTAGAAATAAATATCGACCTTGAAGTATTTACATTTTCATTAACAGGGTCTTACCTATGTAACATACAAATATAATGTTAATTTTATTTTTAACTGATTAAAAAATTAAATTTTGATTAAACGTTATCTTAAATCGTAGCTCGTACATTGCAGTAAAAAAATAAAAAATTTAAAAAAATTTAAATGGTATAATTTTATTAAATACGAATATTTTTTATTGAACTTTGTAATATACGACGTTACAGTGCAGTTAATAATTTACTGCTGCAATAAAAATCAATAATATTTCTTTGTTTAAATAAATTTCAAACATGAACAAAATAATTCCATTAAAAAATTTCTACTTCAAATTAATGATTTTAAATGATATTATATTTTCGGTTAAAGAAACAATACCAATTTGTTATTCAATAAAATTAATTAATATGGCTATTTGTCTGAATTTATAAAATATACCAGACACTTGTCTATTAATAATAATAAATATCATCTGCATTATTTAACTGGTAATATAAATTTTCGAAAAATTTTGTTTTACGAAATTTATATATTCATAAATTAGTATGTACAAATAAGTATTGTTGATCCGGCTGAAATATTACAAAATATAAACAATCAACACATCCATGAAATTCAAATAATCCGCAAAAAAGGCTTTTTAGATACATTTTTACAAATTAGTATTCAGGAATGTATATGTTATACAAAATTATTGTAAAATAGTATGTTACTCTTTAAAAATACGAATATTTTTAATGCCAAATTAATATGAAGACCGTATCAAAAAAATTTTAAAACTTTTTTGTTGAAAATAAGAGTTTTTGTAAAAAGCTTGAGATTAGCGTACTGAATACCACACTTGTAATATAATAATTAAATAAATTATTCTTTCTTTATTGTTATTAAAAAAAAGAATGATATTTGTGCGATGTAAACTATAATTTCAAATGTAAGATATATTCATTTCAATTATATACAATTTATTAAATTTAAATAGTTAAAAATCTCTAAATGACAACATTTTTTAAATACAGTAAGAACTGAATCGAGTACTTTTCTATTAATTTTTACTTATAAATATATATATATATAATATATTATATATACTATATATATATATATATATATAATTCACGAACGATTTGAAATAGTCATAAAAACAAGATTTTGTAAATATAAGTACAAATAACATACTAAATATTTGCCATATGAACATTTATCAAATAGAAATATCAATTGCAAGTGATTCAAACTCTTAAGGTCTTTTTTCTAGTGCATTTTTGTAAATCAATGGTATAGCATTAACCTGTAATTTCTATAACCAGAAGTCGTAATGTCTGACCCTTTTCACGGGTCACTTTCGAAAATACTAAATGCATCCGTACAATACAAAAATCACTTTCTCAGCATTCGTGTAAAAAATAAAAATCAAACAAAACGCAAATTACTCATAACCGGTATTATATCGATTAGTCAGGCATGAACGAAAAAAAACATAAAGCGAAAAATGTTTTCCCATCGGTGGGTACTGTATCGCGGTATATTAATCGCTCCCGATTGTCCGTCTCTTTCTACCTCTAGTTATCTTTCTTTCATGTCTGACGAGCGAAAACGAGCTGATTCGCGCTCGCAACTCGTCAACACTGAACGGGTCAGGGTGGCTAAGTGCTGCTTTCTGTCACCGGAAGTACCATAATAGCCATTACCATGCACCCGAGCGCCACCATTGTCTTTTTGTACCTTTCTCACCCTCACACCCTTTCTGCGATTTTTGCTATCTCGGTTTACTTCCGTCTTATTACTCGGCTGTTTTCGATCAATCACTTGTGGACGCATGTGTCCGCTTACTTCTTTATTTTATTCAATTTTTTCATTTTAGGTTCTATAAGTATTAAGTGCTGCAATACGTATGAAAGATTTTTTTGCGTCATGATGAAACGTAGATCATTTTTTATAAAAATCTGACCAATGGAATTGATTTTATCTCACTTTTATCTACGTAATAACTGTTTACGTTAAAAAACATTTAATATAATGGAAAAATTGAGTTGTTCAATTCTTTGTTCACAAATTTGGGGTTATTTTATCGATATATCTTTATATTAAATATTACTAGATTTCTTTGTAACCGTACAAACTTTTCAGAAAAGAATTGCAAATATAAATAAAAAAAAAAAAAATTATATATATATATAAAACAATTTGTAAAAAATCTATTTATTAATTAAGTTTTTAACTCAATACTATTATTGAACATTAATTCCTATAAATATAAACCTTATAAATGTAATAAAAAGTCAAAATTTAGCTTCATTAAGAGCAAAAGAATAATAATATTAAAATTGCAATTAAAATTTGCACCATTTATTATTAATGTACCAAAAAGATTAAATTATACAATTTTAATTTAAAATTAAGATAGAAATACTTTTTATATTAAACTTTCTTGTACTTCAGCGTTTCACAATATTTATACTTGTAAAAATTATTAATAAAAATTCAACATAATTATAGTATTATTAATTTATTTGATGTCATATTTAGTTTTATTATTTTGTAAGAATGTCTGTAAACGACAATAAAAATAAAATAAGCATACATAATTTTAATCAATTACAATATTGTAATAAAACAAATTATTCAAACATTAAATGATAATATACATTTACGAACTTCGATATATACACGAAAAAGTGTTCTTCTTTCATTTTTCTTTTCATGCCATTCTGTGTTATTATTTTTTTCACATCCAGGATTTACCGCGGAGTAAACATGATGCTTTCGTTTTGAACATATATGTACATACCAGATGTGAAGTAGAAAGAAGGGAAAATAGGTGAAATACAGAAGACAGACAGAGAGAGAGAGAGAGAGAGAGAGAAGAGAGAGAGAGAGAGTGAGTGAGAGAGAGGGAGGGAGGGAGTAAGAGCAAAGCAGGATGATAATAGATGACGAGCTTTCTTTGCAAGTTTGTAATGTGCATACACGTATAGCAGCAAGGATCCCTCGTTCTCGTTTCCAGTACATATTATGTATAAGATATATATACGATGTTTCTGACAATAAGAAAAATTATAGCTTGCAGATTCCCTTTGCTTCTATTTACGCGTACTAAAATCCATCGGCAAGATGTGTGGCATTAGTTGTTAATTACGTGCATACGTTGTGTGCATTTCGTTTTACACGTTTGTTACTCGGTCCAAGGGAAAAAATTATAGATTTGCACCTACAGTGTGAAATTTGATTTTCGCAGTAACTAATACTGTTTCATTTTATTGCAATTATCTTTGGTAATTATATAGGCTTAAAATTGCATACTGCAAGTATACACCGTGTTTAAGAAAATTATATAGGGTTTGGAAGTTATTTAAACATTGAAGGCATAAATAGTATTTTTCAAACAATTTATCGTAAATACTGAGGTGACGGAAACAAATTTTGAGCATTTCTTACTGTTTGTTAAACTCCAAAACTAGTATAATAAATGGTAAATTATGTTTTTTCGTCGAATATTATCAAAGCAACTTTAAAATATACGTATTTTATTAATGTGATAATTTCGCTATTTATCATTAGCAATATTTCATCATAAAAATATTCAATTCTTATAAATTAATGTAATATTCATTTATACAGGCAGTAATAATTAATAATAATAATACAGGTATTTTGTATAAGCGGAAGGAGGTTTTTTGGGAAAACACGACGAATGCCAAGCAGACGTAAGCAAAAGGAACTGCCTGGTGCTGGTGGAGGAGACACGAGTCATCTTTAGTTCGCAAATCGTGTACAAAGTAAGCTCCTCTTTTTTCGTATAAATTTGCCCTTTATTATTCGTTCATATTGCCCTATAAACTATACTCGCACTCTATAATCTGTACAATTTTGCTTTATTTTACATTACAATATAATTGAATAGTTTGATTAATTAGGTGCATATCGCATATTAATTTAATGTTCATATTTAATTGTTGATTTTGACAGTTCGAAGAAAATTTTTTATTCAAAGACATATTATTGTACGGCAAATAATTCTAAAAAGAAGGTTGCAGGATTCTCTGCACAATTGTGATAATCTACGTATTAGGTACTTCGAAAAATGAAATGTCAAAAAGAATAACCGTATAAGAATGGTCATCAATTTATTAGTAATTACATTAGGTTGCATTTTCGGAGCACAATCCGAACGAGACGCCGAGAATTTCCATTAGATTTGATTTGCTCCAAGTGCATCCCACAGGCTGAAAGCGTCGATTTGCGACGCTCGCAATTCCGGTCATTCGGAAATCCTACATTGTATCATCGAACAATCCGATTCTCAATTTTCCGATGTTTGTAGTCTCGCCACACTTGTTATCGACATAATGAAAATTCGCATTCTTGGCTTTCGGTTGCAGGCCTCTTCCGGGATTCCGAGTCCGTAAAGGACTCGCTGGGACGCGGTAAATTTGAATTTTCCGGTTAGTTTAGAAGACGTGCCACCCCATGCGCATGGAATCTCTCGGGCAGCTTTTATGTGCGTACGCACAGGCGTCAGTTCGTCTGAGCGGCTGCAAGGACGTGACAATAACGCAAGGCTAACAATGGTGGACGAGTAGAGAAACATCCGGCCAATTGTCGCGCCTGCAGAGGAACTCGATTGGGTTGTAATTATTATACAGTAGGTTACGAGGTAGTGTCGTGACTCTAATTCGTCTTGCTCTTTTTCCAATTCAGCGCTTTACTCGCTTTTTGATCAGTTTTCCACATTTCCCGATGACTATGTATTTTATTGTATTTTATTATCTATTATAATATATTTTATACAGAATTTTAGGGAGTGAAACGATTTCGTATTTTCGTGTTCATTGATCGCACCGATTTTATAAGCAAAGAAATCGTTAAAAAAAATTTATTGTATTATTTCCCTTTCTTTTCATTGCAATAAGATACACATTGTAAGCTATTCAAACTTTTCTGTAAATCTTGAACATATATTCGCTTTTTTCGAATTTTATTTTAACTTTTAATTTTAATAACATTTTCATTTTTATTTTGAATTTATTTTGGTTAAATACATTTACATTATACACGTTACTAATTTATTTTATTGTTTAGTAACGTATATATAAGTTTTGATTATCTCATTACACGTGTCTATCGGTAAACCCTCGATTAATCCTAACACATAATAATAAAGATAATGTTACAAAGAAAAATATTTTTTTTTAATTGAGACTAAAGTCTACATAAATAAAATATCAATTACTATTTTCACTCAGAACGTTATCTTATCTTTTCACAAAACTTAATTTTAAAAAATAGGTAGATTTTTAAGTTAATTGAAATTGAAGTAAGACGATGAGAATACAACTTTTAATATATAATGTGGCTATTTTTACAATTAATATTAAGTACAGCTAGTTATTTCTATTAAATTCTGCGGGCAATTGCAACGATGCCAAAATTCGTAAATATTTCGGTCTGTATTTTAACCGAATTATTATAAAAATGATTTGAACAAATGTAGCGATGATGAATAAACATTGAATTAAACTGAAAATAAATCATAACGAATCGTGTTAAATTAAAAGCATAAATGCAAATAAAAAGTTTTTTTAGTTACCTATAAGCTTTTCTGTATTTAGAAACAAATAAAATAATTTTGGTCATTCTGTTAATTATATCTACTTCTAATTGATACTTCCTGAATTTGTTTAAAATAACATTACCAAAATCAAACAATCAAAAATAATTTATGCTTCTTGTATTCAACTAATAACGTATTCAAAATGAGTATCCATAATATAAATTTCAAACACGAGGCATTCTTTATGACAAGTATTTCCTCTTTCGTGTCTTTTCAATCTCGTTTACAATTTATTACAATGTGTATTATTTAGCCGATAGGAATTGATGAATCACTACCAAGTTGACGCACAAATTCTTCAGGTATTTCAGTTTTTCATTCTGAACGCAGTTCCTGTAACAGCAACTTCGCCGTTCTCTTCGCTATAAGATCTGTGGCTTGTTCGCGTGAAAATACACACGTATTGCGCGAAAGCCGGAGGTACATCCGACATCGACCGGATGCGCATTAAGAGAGAGACGGAAAGTAGTTGCTTCCTTGAGCAAAAGTCAGAGAAGGCAAGGTAAAAGAGGCGAACCCCGCACATAAAAGATCAAACCTTCGCACCGATCGATTGTTACGCCAATTCTGGGCGGGTACAAAAAGAAAAACATGAACAAATCTTTTTCTTTATTTCACTCTCTCTCTCTCTCTCTCTCTCTCTCTCTTTCTCTCTATCGTTAGTTTGTTCATTTTTCAGAGAGAAAAAACTAATGCATTACGCAACTTCCGCTGAATTTACTGATTTTTATACCATGTTTAATTTTTGTATACAAATAAAACTTTCACTTTTGCTTATTAAATCAATTGGAACTGTTACAAAGATCACAATCGTTTACAATTCGGTAATTGATCGAATTTGCTTTATGGATTTTAAGGGATTAACAAAAGGCCATTGGATAAATTTAAAAAATTTGATTTCAACGAAACAACAATCTTGAAATAAAAAATAATTTCAAGTCTTCTTTCATAATTCTAAAGGTAATAATTTTTTTAATAACGTTATCTGAGATATTTTTATAAATATTTTTCTAATAAATAAGGATTACATAAATAATATTTTGGTGAGTTCACTAGCAAACTGTAAGTAAGTTACTAAATAAGAATTCAAATTTTATAAATCTGCTGAATTTGTTATAAGCATAAGGTACGAATAAAATTTTAATAATAAACCCAATTTCAAGAAAAACTAAACAAATTATTCAGTTTTAAGAATCAATTAGAACACAATGTCATTCTGTTTCCAAATATAAGTAAAAAATGAAAGTAAATATATAATAAAGGTAATAAACGTAAGAGAGAATGTTTATTATTCAGTTTTCGAAAACAGAGATACGTTTTGATATTATAGGCTTATAATCTATAAATTTTTAGTTATAATCAATTACAAAAAGTCGTTATTTCATTTACTTTCCAAATTATTATCTTATATAAAAATTTTATGGGCTATAAATGAAACTTTGAATTTTTGCTTAAAACTTTAACGATGCAATTTAAAGAACAAAATGTGAGATTTGCGAGTTTCCAATTGTCTATGCAACCTATTACAATTGACGAAACATGCCCTAGGATTTTCTATTATTAATATTTTTATTAATAATGTTTCTCTTATTAATAGTTCTATTATTAATATTTTGTTTAGCTTTAATGTAGATACTTATTAAATTTATTTAAATGAATTTAAGATTTTTTAATTGATGAAATAGTAGCGATATTCATTGAAGTGCTTGTAAAAGTTATTTATATTCAAAGCTAAACGTTCCTACGATAATGCAGAATAGTTTCATTACCTTAAGTGCATCCGACAGATTTATTTTTATACAATTGAGATAAATTAAAAACTATAAATTTTATATTTTATTCTAGATTAGCTATTACAGATAATTGGTAACATTGATATCAATCTAGAATAAGAAAATATAAATTAATGACTTTAAATCTAAATAATATTCTCCCTTAAATTAAAATAAAAAATTCTCATTAAAATTTATAAATATATTTTAAATTAATTTTAATATTAATGAAATTTTAGAAAATAAAAATGTTGAAAAAATAAAAATTTTATTCAGTAAATGATATCATTTAAAATATGAAAATTTTCTATTATAAGTATATTAATGCATTGAGTAGAATGCATTATATAAATTTTGTTTCAAAAACTTTTTTTCATACAAATTCACACGTGAAATAATTTTATACAAAGACTTACAAATACAATAATTCTATATTTTATTAATTACAGTTATTAACTTTAAATTTATACATAATTATTAACAATGATTTTTTCAAACATAGTGTAATTTGAAAAATATTCATTAAAATAAATCTTCTATTCATTATTTTTAGTGAAAATAAATGAATAATAGCGTAACTTTTTTTAATAATTCATACGTAATAAAAATAAAAAATGTATTCTTTTGTATTTCAAAGTATTCCTTAAGGTTTAATTCTATAAATCTTGAAATTATAGTCATTTATAATAAAAAGTATATATAACTGAAATATAAAAATCCCACAACTATTTATTATCTAGTTTATATATAAATTTTATCGTACTCGTAACTGTGTATGATAAACTTCTTCCTCGTACATACCCACTGTATTGTGAAATAATGAGGTTGTTATTAACCACAAATGACACGTTGATTAGGAATAATTTGATTATAACACTGTAAATTATTATTTATATTCATTGTCTCTTTCGCAAAATTAATTATTTGAAATTAGAAGAAAATATGAAATGTACTTTCCATGTGATTTTATATTGCAAAAATTGTTTTGTTATATAAGCACTTATAGAATCGAAGGTAGTTTGAGAAGATATTTTGAATACATTTTCGCCTCTCGAGTTACGCTAAAATAAAAGCTGCGTAAGCTCTTTAGCAAACCACGAAAGCAAGCGTTAGGAACATCCGCCATTCATTTCCTTTCTCTATGCGCACATTTTCTTTACACTTCCATGCGGATATAAGGACTAAAGTAGAAAAATCATAGGCTCCCTTGACGCAACGAACAAAGAGAAAAGTGGCTTTTCATAGCAGCTTCCCTCTCTTTTTTCGTCCGCGAAACTGGAGGCCTTCCTCTGGGGGTGAGTCTCAGTGAGCGCACGCGAGGTGGAGGTTCCCCGGGGTTAAACGCTCCTAAATGATGCCCCCGAAAGATTTATCGTCGACGATCTAGGTGTGCACGGGCCTGGTTGTGTCGAAAGCCGGATTTCGACCTTTCCAACTTCTCTTCATGGGTGTGCTACCTTTCTTACACCTTTCTATCTGATACACACACACACACGCGCGCACACACACACACACACATTACCTTTCCATTCTTTAAGAGGAGATACTTAAAGATATCTGAATAGGTGCTACTGTCTGCTTTGAGGCTCTAATAACTATTCCATGAATAAAAATCAAATAATAATAGAATTGAAGAGATTCGTAATTTTATCACTGTGTGTGTATATATATATATATATAATATTATATAGTAAACCATACTATTTAATGAATTATTTACGTGAAATGAATAAAAAATTCTTTTTTCAATAAAAAAATTAATAATGTAAATATTTTCATTTTTACATATTTGCTTTATATTTATACATTTTGTATGTTTCATATTTATATCCTATCAGAATGTAACAATAAATAAAAGATATTAAATACAAGATATTTTTAAAATTTTCAAATTATCGTGAGCTGCAAAATTTAATTTATCACGTGCATTATTTAAATATTTCCAAATCTGAAAAATAGATTTTACAATAATAAGACCATTTATTCTTAGATATACGTTTTTTAAAGCATGTAGAAGACTAATTATTTTAAAAAATTTTTTAGCGCTTCTTTCAGTTTTCATTCGAACTGTATATAAGCAATCGTCAACAATTTGTTTGATTTAGCCCTCCTCGAGCGGATGTATTCCCTGAGGATTAAAGATTGGAAGGTTCCGAAGCATTTTACGTTGGCATAAAATCATAAATTTAAAGATTACACAAGCATCCAAGAGGCAGATGTTTTTCCCTTTGGGCGTCCACTACTAGGCGACGATTCGAGTATACTTGGGATCTTATATATTGTACTTAAGCAAATTACTATATATCTGGCAACGGTCATTGTTAACAACTACACGGCAGAAAATTTGAACACTCTTAGACACATTTCAAGAGTAAATATCAATTTTGTAAAGATTCTTACATGTATTAATGAATAAAACCGGTCCCGACTTTTCTAGACATCAAAGTCATCGTGAAACGATGAAATATTGCTTCCTGCTGACAATTTAAATGGCATTGAGTGAATATAAAACCAAGCGCTCTTTTCTATTGCAGAACAAAGTGTTCTTATCAATTGAGAATATTTGTAAGTCTATTATCAGGGTTTTGGAAATTTCGATGCAGCACGTACCCCATATAGTCGTACGGTAACTGCTGTTGCACGCTTACTTTCCAGTTTCATTCATGCTTATTCATATAAAGATACTCGAATACTCGCTCTATGAATAAACCCCATTAAAAATCATCGTATAATTCAGAAAAGTCGCCTTTGCTACGATAAATTATAGTGCAAGTAGGCACGCGGTCGAACATGCGAACCGACACTATCTAAAGTTGTTTTACAACCTATTGGCGGATCCAACCAGATAGGCGCGACTCGAGGCTCGAGCGAATCCCATTGAACCGGAGGCGCGCGATAGTCAGCTAACGATCCCCGGACACGTCGGTTCCGATCGCCGACTCGCGAATCCCACAGCCACGACCACAGCCGCTTTCCATCCACGTAAAGCCGATGAAAATGTTTGCAAGTCGGTCAATTGTCCCTCGTGCGCACGAGTTCCAGGGGGAACAATAATATACCGGGGCACGCGTGGCCACGATAAATCTGGGGCTTCGATTCTCCTGCAACATCATCGTCAAACTCGAGCTGCCGCCGACTACAGCATTCACGCGACCAGATTCAATATCTAGCGTCCCTCGCGCGTGAGCCCGACTCGGGACAATACGCCGCAAGTGTAGTTCTCGGAGGTTACCCGGCGAAGGCTGCCGTGTGCCGTGCGATCGCCGGGCCACGCAGACGAAACCGACCTCCGCCCCCGAAAACGTCAGCCTCTAATTGATATAAACGCCGCGGCGTAATATACTTGTCATACCTTCATGGGGGTCGAACCCTCCTCCATACCCGTCGGATGAGTGAGGATGTGGATGTGCGCGCACCAGGCGAACGAGTCCGTTAAAGCCCCTTGGATTTTGAGACGGCGCAGTCGATATTGCGCTCGTAAGTATATGTGCGCGTGCGACGGCGCCCTGTATGCGTGGCCCCCATTAACATTTGAAAGGAGAGGGCGTGCTCTCCACACGCATGCGGTTAACTGCTCGCGTATGGGTGTGCGAGCGTCTTCCTCGTGCGAACGCCAAAAATTTCACGTGCTATTTGATAAAGCAGATTGGGAAATTCGGTGAAATATGCAGAGAAAGTGGAATATTATAGGGAGCGTGTAAAGTAGAATACTCGCGTTCTCCATTCGACCAAAATCGTTAAGCAGCATAGATAATCTTTCACGCACGAAAATTTATTTAGCGTTTAAACGAGCAACGTAACTCGATTAAATTGCACTTCCAATGCGCACGTCTACAGTTTATTCTCTAAATTTGCAACATCTTGTAAGAGAGGTAATTAAGAGCTTTTATTGACCGCGAATGAACTTGATACGAAATAATCAGCGACTTTGTCTTGAAGAGATTGTCAAATTAAAAATGAGTTATTTAATTTTATTTATACTTGCACTCGACATTACTTAATGATAAAAGTTGTGTAAAATTAAACGAAACATTTATTTCGTAATAAAAAATCTGTACAACCACTAATCTTGCATAGTACACGTATTATAGAATAATTATACGGACGATATTAGCGTCGTATTTACACCAACGTACACGTTAAGCAATAATCCTATTTTCTGCTAGAAATATTATTTTACTACTGCAGTTATTTTTTAAACGTGTCGTAATTAAAAACGTAAAATTTTAAAAACGTCACATTAGCTTTTATACCTATTATAAATGTTTCGACATAATAATGTAATCGATTATTGAATAACCATAGTTACTTTTAACAAATGTTAGTATTGTATTATATTTTAAACGAATAATTTGCATGATAAAAACGTCAGGTTAATGTAGATCTTTAAATTTCATAAAATTATAAAAACAAAATAAGCAAATTATATGTATCTTGTTTTCATTTTCATGTACATCATTGTATTTCAATACGTTAAAACTACAAATATGTATTAATGATATTAAAAAGTAATTTCTTAACAAAACAGGAATTTTCAATTCTATTAGAAAGTGAAATAAAATTTATTACTAACTTTAATTGAATTTCATAAAATATTAAAGATAATTAAATGTGTTTTTTCTCGTTTTTTCCATGAATGGCTCAATTTTTATATAAAGAGAAAACTCTAATTGACAAATTTATTCGTTGTCTATTAGCTACTACTTAGTCTGCTTTTGTTCCCTTTATTCTTTCCTGCTATATCTTTCATGAACTAATGTTAACATTCTATCTATCCCTTTCTCAGTGATACCCTTCGAAGTCGCCCTATGTGAGAATCAACACGATCGCTTACATGATTATAAAGCACTGCTAATTCGCTTTCATAGTAGTGATATCACGCTGAAATTTGTTTGAACATTGGCACTTTAATATGTATGTAGGGTGAATACTTGGTTGAAAGCAAATGCTAATCTAAATTCTAACTTTCCTCACGCAGGAATCCAATATAAGAGTTAAAAAATAAGATTAAATATACGTAGGATTAAACTATTGAAATATATATTTGCGTAACGAAATATTTCATTTAATATTCATATAAATAATTTAATGTATGATTTTATTTTCTTTCAATTTGTTAATTTCAAAAACTACTTTTTCTAATGTTTAATATAAGATAGTGATCATTATTACACGAGACTACAGAAATGTGAATTGAAAAAAGAGTACGTCTGAGACAGTATGTATCTTTACAGACCTCTTAATATTATTTCATAATAATATAACATTTGGTTTTTGTACAAGTTACGGTGTAAAATGATGAACTCGAAAATGCGCCGCATCAATTATGTTTTAAAAGTTCAAGAAGATGGATTCAATAAAATAATTTACACGTATTAGTTGTGATTTAAAAGATTTTATAAATTAATAACTTTTTTCATTCTATTTTATAATAATTTTATTCCAGTTTCTTTTATTAAATCCATAAAATTTGATTTAAGCACTTATAAGAATAACTTATAAAGCATTTTGTAAATGAGTTTTTTAGAAATAATACAAATAAATCCAACAAATAATTGATTTTCATTATGTAATTCGAATATAATAAAGGAACACTTAAAAATAAACAGATTTGTATTTTTATTGGTTTATTATATTTCAGTATTTTAAATATAAGTTATTTAATTAACTTTACTTTTTGAAAAATATGAAACTTCGAGAAACTATGCCGGAACATTTCGATTTTAACAAGAAACTTGAAATCTTCTTTTTATTAAAAAAAAGTAATATTTAAGCGATTATTTCAAAATACATTTTTTATCCATTATTACATAAAAATATATTTATTCGTATTCC
This sequence comes from Platyscapa corneri, assembly GCA_018907185.1. Classification (NCBI taxonomy): domain Eukaryota; kingdom Metazoa; phylum Arthropoda; class Insecta; order Hymenoptera; family Agaonidae; genus Platyscapa; species Platyscapa corneri. The sequence goes on along the minus strand of JACCHW010000024.1, from coordinate 4,358,819 downwards.
TACCACAAGCCACGTGGGAAAAAATTCAAAATATATTGATTACAGTTTCGATTAACAATTAAAAATATGATAATATTCTGGTAGTCGAATAAAAAGGCACAGTATTATAAGATGTCTTATAGAATAGTAAAGATATAGCGTTAAATTAAATCGTAATATAAATTGAAAAAGTTGATCTTAATATATATAATAATATTAGTTAAATAATATTAAATTCAGTAATAATTTTTACACGAAGGTAATTATTAAAATCTATAATCATATTTTATTTAGTAATTTAATCAATTTTTAAAGATTTAAAACATCGAAAAATATGAAATAAAAGTATTATACTGTATTTATAATTCTTTGAGAAAATTCAAGCTCATACACATTTAAAAAATATAAATTTTTAAATGTCTTCAGTATCTTTAATATATTTCACGGTATACTTCGATTTGATGTACAGTGTTTTTTCAGTGAAGCATACTTAAGTCGATTAGAAACTATACAATGAGAAAGAATCTTGTAAAAAGAGAGGAGAAGAAGACGATTACTGCACCTCAGAAGATAAAACAAAAAAAAAAAAAAAACAAAGAACAAAGAATAGAGTCACTTCCACGGCGCCACCCTCTAGCGTAGTAAACGTATTCATGATCGTCATTGTCGGAGGATGGAGGGTAACAAGGCATATTGGGGTTGGCCTGTCGATACATGATCCGTCCGTTCTAATAAAGATCGATGGGGTTTAATTAAATGCTTTCCGTAGAAGGAAAGAAGGTCGATGAAGGCGTTATACGTTGCATGTATTAAACCTTAAAAAATCAAGAAAGAGAAGACCGGTAAGAGAGAGAGAGAGAGAATAGTGGGGTAAGATACATGGACACTAAAGCAGCAATGAATGCGCGTTTTTTCTCGCACATCGTTCATTGTAAATCTGAATCGGTTTTAATATGTAGTAGAGCCACACCTCACGTGGTTTTACCACATATTGATCATAACGACTTACTTTTGTTTGCGATGATTGATCTTCCATACATGCTTATGATGTAAATTAAAGAATCCAGTTGATTCGAGGAACGTATGTAGAGTTTTAAGGGCTGTATGGCTCAATCAGTCATCTTAAAAGTCGAAGTATCGCAACTAATTTAAGTCACTAGTTGAAAATTTCTTTCAAATAAAGAAATTCTCTGCCATTTCAATTTTTTTGAAACGTCGATACAATTATTATAAATAAGAAAAACATTCAGATTCATAATAAAAAAAGGTATTTTTTGTACATAAGAAATTCTATTAGTATTATGCTGTGCATTATATTATAAGTATTATGTAAAGATAAAGCAAGAAAGTTCAATAATAGGGAAAATAAATTAAAACCACACTACCGTTCTTTCAATTAACTTTCTACAACACGAAGTGAGTCTGCAGTCTGCAATAATGCCTACAACGTTATCCAAAACAGTGACTATTGTAAAAACGCAGCATAAAATGGAGAATCTCGAACGCGTCTTTTTTGGTCTTACAATTCCTGGATTAACACAAAGACGTTTTATAACTGAAAAGTTTCCTAGTTTACTTCAACCTGTATACTTACTTATATTACTCTTGCTTTAATACGTCTATATTGGCTTATATCTGTAAGCGCGCGGTCTCTGGCTCCGATTGTTGATCTTTAATAGCTCCCGATGTACGTATTTACGAGTCTCGGTCTTCCAAAACTGAGGCGATCTATAATTCTCGTGGTCTTTAGAGGTGACAAATAAGGGGGATGCCTGCGGAGCGAGTGTACGCGATTTAAAAGACCAAAAAGCAAATGCGCGTGTGCGCCTCCTCGAACAGTGACGGCATCTGCTCATTGACAATAGTAATGGGCGTGAAATTTCGGAAATGTCTCCGGGCGCGCCCGCTGACAAATTTTGCTTTATAGCCAGACTCGCAACCAGGTGCTCCTTTTTTTCTTTCTACTCGTTCGGCTGCTGCGGTTTCTTGTACAGGCCAGAGCGGCCGGGCGCACGCGCACGCGCGCCTCTGTTTTTAGTGCATGTCCGGAACGATGAGTTTCCTCTTTTTTCTAAACGCGCGAGCGACTTTTTAGAAGAGGAAGATCGATGCGAGGGTCGCGGACAATGAAGGACGCCGGGAGGATGTGATTCTCGGCTATTCCTCCTTCTGACTCTGTGTCCCGAAGCTCCTTTATTTTTCATCGCGTACGGCGCAACATCGAGAGCGAGGCTCGTTAGGAATACGAACACGATTCTCGTTAAGTCCGAATGAACGCGATTCGCCAAGGATTGACTAATAGATCGCTTGGCCCAACAGCTTTACAAATACTTTGCTTATTTTTATAATCTATGTTATTAAAAATTATCTTGTTTCAAGCCAATATCTTCTAAACGCTAAATACAAATTGTCTTTATTTTATTTTCGAATCTTATTGAAGATATCTCTCTTCAGATTCATAAACTCTGAAAATTTACATGGTTGCTAAAAATTTATTAAACTCGTTTTTTAAAATAAATATTTTACAAATTATTGATCACAAATACAAATTTAACTAAAAATTCCTTTATTTAAATGTTAAAACGTAATACCAATATTTATAAATTAATATTGGAAAATTATTATTTTCTAATTATTTAAACGAGCTCGTACTCGCATGAATAAGCTATTTTTTCCTCAAATAATACAAACGTGAAAATCAATGGCATAATTATTTAATAAATTTAAAATAAGAACATGTTAACAAAAGTAATTAAATTCTTTAGGGACTCGTATATCGAAATATTTCTATTAACACATATATTAAACACATATTTAAATTTGACATTTTCTAATTAATATTATATATACTATATATACTATATCGTAATTGCTAATCAATTTTTTAATTATTTTAAAGTACGTGTTTACTTGAGAATTTCAAACGATGAACGTGTTAAAATAAACTTAATATCTTGACTCATAGAAATGCAACTAATTTTGTTTTATTAATCTTTGCTTATTTCTTTATTATGATTTTTTAATAAACTTATATAATTTATTCATATGTAGTTTTTAAAATCTTCTGGCATAAGATTCTTTAAAATGCTTCTTTAAAAAATGTATATAAATTCAAATTAAGAAAGCTCTATTGATTTAAATTTAGTGAATATTTTATTTCATAATTATTTTATAACTTATATTACATTTATAATTTGTACTAGAATAATATTAATAAATAAAACAATGCCTTTATAAATACATATTTATAAAAAATAATTTATAAAATCAGATTCTTTTATAACGTCAAATTTTATTAAATAAGCAAATAAAAAATAATAGAACTGAACATGCTAATTTGTACAAACTCTTAATAAAATAAAAAATTTAATTACTCTAGAATCCATAACAATTCACATATATTTTTACTGTTTGGATGAAGCTGAATTAATTATAAAGTTAAACTTAAAGCAATGGTATGTACACTTTTGATCCATAAATGATTCGTGCACTCGTTTCTTGCTTTATTACATTTCTTGCATTAAAAAAAAACATCCATATTTCTGATATTTAATATTGGAAAAGTGAATTTGTATTGCGAAATGAGATGAAGCAAACCTCGTACACAAGTGCAGAAAAAAAAAGTAAAGTTGGACAAGTCACACAAAGTCAAAACTCTTTAAAAAAGTATTCTTAGAATTCCCGAAATAAACGCTTGATTTGTTAATACGAAAAACTTTACGTTGCAACATAAGCTTCGCGAAACATCATGCCTATGCTATACAAGCAAGCGTTTCGAAAAGTTTGAAAAGCTATTCCAGGAGCCAAAGAAGCCGCGCACTTACGAACGCCAAGCTTCGCAGTATCGTTACGAATTACCCAAGTCGAACTTTCAACGATGTGAGTCCCAACCAAGGAAATCGACAAAACCCCTCGCGCGGAGACCGGCACGTAGAAGGGAACCGAGGCCGCGCATATATCGATTTCCGTGGAGCTAATGCCTAGAAGCCTCGTGGGCGTTCTTAAAAAGGTATTTAACGCTCGTGGCAGTGCCGGTCCTTTCGCCCTGACAAAAGAGATGCTTTGTCCCCGTGAGGAGTGTACCTATGCATGGCCTATCCATCGTTACAGCTAATTTCGTCAGCTGCTGATGCCGCTTGACGCGCGCTTCTCTAACTTGCAACTGCGATAGATTCCGAGAGAGAGAGAGAAAGAGATCGGAAGAAAGAATGGTGTATACGCTGAAGAGGCGAAGGCTGAACGAATGAATGGAAAAAGGAGGAGAATTGGTGCATTCAATAATGGCGAGAAGAAAGTCAGTAACGAATTAGCGCAAAGTATGGATATGAAAGTCATTGTATCGTACAGTTGATATTTGAGTCCACAGGGTGAAAGATTAGCGAACGGTTAAACCTCACACTTATAATTATATTAAAAGAATTTGAACTTGTACATATGAATTATAAAATTAAGTCACTGACCATTAGCAACGTCTCGATAAAAGCTGATTAAGTACATTTGTTTATCGGAAAAACCATTTTTAAATTGTGATACAAATAATATATTCGCATAACAATAATATTTTTAATAACTTAAACTCAGATTTAAATATATATTTTTAAAAAAACTCCTATCCTTAATAATTCAAGTATTAAAGTAATTATAAAAATGTAAAAGTATCAAAAGTTTAAAATCGATTAATATTATGCGCTCAATTATCAGTTTAAGTATTAACTATAATTATTTCAAGAAATTTAAATTTCTAACTTAAATTGTCATTTAAATTAAAATATGACTTTAATTAATTAAAAAAAGTTAAGTAGCATTAAAATAAAACGTTTAATTTCTGTAAAATTTAAATATTTTCATACCATGTAATCAACTAAAAAACGTTTATACAAAATTATAAGTAAATAACTTAAAACAATTTCAATACTTACCATAAATTGATAAATAAATTTGCATGTATAGAAAAATTATACACTTTTTAATTCTAAATTGTAAAAGTAATATAAAAATAAATTGGCGATATAAAATTATAGTACTTGTATAACTTTAATAGTGTTCTTTCTTAAATTTACTGATTATATTAAATACAAAGTATATTTCTAGCAGTAAATACAATTCAGCGGTAATCTATCTTGTTAAATTTTTAAATGTATGATAAATAAATTAAAAAATTTATTCTTGACTTTAAAAAGCCTAAATAAATTATTTTATTAAAAATGCACAATATACTGTGATTAAAAGGACACTAATATTAACTATCAAAACTAAAATCAATTAACTACAAATTAATTATAAAAATGATATTAGAAGATATTAAAAAAGTGTATTAAACTAAGAATTAGTAGAGAAATGTAGTACTGAATATCGTACAATACATTCTCACTACATTAAACTACATTATACATAAAATTGCACGCACGAGCCATCATAATCTCATAATGCCCATTACAAAATATTTATACATGGTGATTCTCCATACCAAAAAGAGGTCCAATGTTCTGACACTATTGCTTGTATACTTTCTCTCTCTCTCTCTCTCTCTCTCTCTCTCTCCGTCTATCGGCTTGGTTTACTATATACTTCTTTCTTTCTTTATTATTTGAAATGTCCTACTGTTTGTCACCAGGAAGCGCTTTGCGTAGATAGAAGAGGGAGAAAGCCTTAAGAATAGAGAATAGAAAAGAAGTTCCGAAGTTTTTGACCACCCGAGTAGCTTAAATACTTTACAATGGCTGTCAATATTTCTGAAACTACCGGTGTTCTTTTCCTTCCTCTTGTTTCTTTGCCTCCAAGTATAGCAAAACTTCTCACGTATATACGTCAGTCAAGAGTTTTAAATGACATCCAAAGTTTTATTCAGTGAGCGAACTTGTTTGGTCTCTGAATTTCATCGAGTGTATCCGAATTGAGGAAGAAGCACGCGATTGAATGCACGAGATACATTTCGATAAATAAACATTATCTGAAATTTATGTATGAACTGCGAGCGAATAAAATAAACATTTTTTATAAAGATTGACACAAAGTAATAAACTTTACAAACGAATTTATGGTACATTTGCATTTGAATTGTCCCAAAACTGGAGCTTTTTAAACAAATTTTATGACACGTGCACTAAATTTTTTTAAAATAAAGATGTTTTAATTGTTCTAACTATTCAAATGATATTATAAACTAGTATTTTGCAAAAAAATTAAATACTAATTTGAATCTGGTTTTTAAATGCAACTTTACACAAACCTATATATTTCAGTAAATTTTGAATAATCGTAAAAATATATACATATTATATTCAATAATAAATTTTAAACATTATCAACATTTGGAAAGCATAATTTTTAAAAATTGAAAAACAAGTATAACATAAATACAATTTTTTGTATTTTATTACTTACAGATCAATTATTACGTAAAATTTATTTTATGTTAATTAGAAATTACGATTTTAAATAACCGTTAATTGAAACCCATCAATTTCAAATATATTTTAAAGAATATTCTCAAATATTGAACATGTTTGGGGAAAATGCTGTAAAAATTAAGGTTCTTGTGATAAAAACCAAACTCCCTAAACCGATATGGGGTATGATGTTTTTAAAATTCAATAATTCTATTTATTATTATTTCTGTTGTATTTTTTTTATATTTTTTGTCACTTTGAAAATTACAATTAATTCTTGTATCATAATTTATTAATGAATTAAAATAAAACGTCTTTATAAAAAATATGTTTACATATTTATATTCCACTGAAGAAGTATGTTGAAAAATGATAAATTTATGACAAAGAAACTTTTATTGTCTAAAGATAAAAATATTTATTGTATTATATTATATTATTTCATAAACTAAGATATATTTAATATATTCAAATCAAGACACTAAAAATTTTATAATTTGCGATTTTGAAATATTTGCTATGATGTTTTTTAATTAATTTAAATTTAATTATGTAAATTACTTATTCGATAAAAATAATAAAGTAAAACAGTATTTCGTTCTTTCATTAAAAGTATGAACAACATAACATAACTCATAATAATTAATCAATATTTCCAAAAATTCCAAGTTTCAAAAATTAATTTTTTCTAGAAAATGCTTAAAAGTTGAATTTTTTAAACAGTAGAGAGTTATTTTTAAGCGTTTTTTATACATATATATTGAAATTTCCATATTTAAATTTTTTATAGACCATCTTTAAAAACTTTTAAAAGTTTGTTTTTTTCATATAAGGAATGAGAAGAGCTGTAATTTGTAAATTTTTCCATTTGATCTGGTTCAGTGTTTTTATACTTAATAATTCCTACTAGTTTACATAATCCGTTAAAATGTTTTATATATTTATTTTTTCTAACGTAAATAAAGATTTTGTATTCAGTTTTCAAACACATTAATAAAAACATTTCTAAGTTTGACTTTGAAATTACGATAAAAGTTTGATTTCATGTTTCCTCAGAAATCTTTATATACAAAGTCATAAAATTTTCTTTATTAACTATACTTTTTTATTATTGAAAAAGTCTGATTAATTAAAAATTTTTAAATTAATCTTAGATGCAAATATGTTTTATAGAAAAAATGAATATTTATACATAAGCATTTAATCGATGTTAAAGCTCTTTTCAAAATAAATGTTACTTTTGATTGAAAATGTATTTTCTGCAATCAAACTGTTATATTAGATAATTAACACCTAAAAAATCTTACAGAAAAGTAAACTGACATAATTATACATATATATATATAGATTTCAAGTACATTTATAAATGAAAAATAGTTAAAAATCAATTAATTCTGGGAGCATCTAATCTTTAACAATAGAAGTATTGAATTATGAAATATTTCATGATGAGCTTACGGTTGATCATTTAAATCACCCATGAACCTATAAAAAGATGTTGAAGCAGAGTTAAAAGTTCCACAAGAATATTTAATTAAAAATACAGGAATAAATTATAAAATATCATCAATGTAAGTAATAACATTTATTTTTAATACTTTACGAAAAATGTGTCCATTATCTCAAGTTTATATTCATTTTTTATAGTAAATATATACAGAAGTTTAAAAATATCATAAGAACAAATAGTTAATTTTGCACTTCGATAAATTCAACGTATTTCTGTTGGAAAATATCATTAAATTTAACAATCATATAATGAATAATAATCACGAGATTTAATTAAAACATTTTTTTATAAACATACTACCTTCATATTACTTATAAGATAATTTGATAAATAAAATTAATGAAACAATTCGAATCACGTTATATGCATTACAAATGATCGTCGTAAATAAAATGTTAAAAAATGTTAATAATTTTGTTTACATTCATAACACGGTCCGGTGCAGTTCTATCACAGTAAAAATTAAATATTTAAGTTATTATTATAAGAAAATCCTTAAAAAATTTGAATCATAAATGGTATAACATATTAATATTAAGTTATTATTAAATAATCTAAATTTATTTATAATATATATTTATTTTTAGTAAACTTCATATTTTTTAAATAATGATTGGCGTTTGGTAACAGATCCGCTTCTGTCTACAACCTGAAACCAACTAACTCACGAACCCCTAAGGACTCTAAAGCAGAATCCACTTTGGCTTTAACGCATAGAGGATTATCTTCTTACTGCTCATGCGCCAAGAGTTTTGCACATGCGTGATATTCAAGGCTAGAACTTTTTATATTTTTTTTCATTACAAACTTCTATGCGCATGCTTATAAACATACGTTTGCACCGAATCCTACGTCAACTGCGCATAACCAGTTAAAACTGAAACTCATACGTACATACATATATACAGTCGCTATGGATAACTGAATAAATTCGCTTAGGGATAACGATTTAAGTAAACCTACTGTAAACTACTTCTTGCCTGCGTCAACCTAAAATGCATAATACACACACACACACACACACACACACATATATTTATATTTCATTTTAACTTATTGAATTTTATAATCATTTATTTATCATAAGCATCTGAAAATTATTAAAATACAAACGAATATGTGTGTTTTTTTAAACGCGTTCGACAGCCGACATTTATAAATAAATTAGATAAGTAAAATTAATTTTCGGCTACTATCTAAAAATATTCAGCTAATGTAGATATATTACAAATCATTATTATCACGTCAGAGTCATAGTATACAAGAAAACTTATGTTTAATAGTACGAATTATATTTGGAATAAATAAGTAAAATAAAATTAATTTAAGTTACATAAATAAGCAATAGAAACACAATTCGGTAAACCTTTTCGAAAACTCTGACGTGATCAAAGCTCACGAGTGGGAGAGAAACTTATTAAGAGAGTACGATAACGAGAAATTTGTGGTCGTCAAGTTTGTGTACGAAAACATCAAATCCTTTAAGCAAGAAAGGATATTTATAAAAAATTATCATAAGTAGACTATATAACGATCGCATCTTGTTATTCATTTTTAAATGCTCATATTATTTACTTATTTTTATTTTACAACTTTGACCATTACTATATTACCGTCAACATTATTTGTAGCAAATATAGAAATTTGTAATTTATGACGTTTAAAAAGCTTTGCTCTTGAAAAAAAATTAATCTCAAGCTTTAAAAATTGCACGTGAATTTATCAATTTAAAGGAACGAAATTTTTTGAAGAAATCATTTTTATAAGTACTTAATTACACACATACAATGTTCTCTGATTCTTTTTTCTTATTAAAATTTACATCTTATTCAATATTTAGTATTTTTAATATTTCTAAAATTAAACTTCGACGATACATGTCTTCTTAGTATATTAAATAATAAGGAAAATAAATATGACAAACTGAAATGTAATTTAACTTTTAGAATTTATATCAAATTAATAAAATAGAAAGAGTAGTCGGTAAAAAATCATAAATCTTTATCTCATATGTATGTAAATCATCACTAAAAATATTTATTACTTCTTTTCATTACAAATTTTATTGTTTTAAAACGAAACGAAGATTTTCTAAAAACTGAATATTATTATTAGCAGATATTTTTAAAAAATGCCCAGAATAATATTGCATTCGAAAAAGACACAACATTTACTTATGAAAAACATTTGTTTGACTTTTGTTGAATAAATTTTTATCTATAAATAAAAATTATTCTTAATTAATATCCTGTATCTTTTTTAATATACTGTATTGTTTATTTTGTTCTTGATATTTTTATTTTTATTATTATACACATATGCATGTGTCCTTATGTCCGATGAGCGAAAAATACTTTGTAATTTGCGTAATAATATTAGTTAAAAATATTAAAAAAGCGAGAAGCAAATAAATATAACAGTGAATGTACTATTAGTATAAATGAATGGGATAAATGGCAAGCACAACAGAGAGAGAGAAATATCTTAGGAGACTGTTGAAGTAGGCGTACAATGCAGGAGTCGAAGTCGGCAAGAGAAAGCACGTGTGAACGTGTAAAGCATGAACAAGAAAAGATAAGCCATTGTCGTCTCATACACTCGGGGTTAGAAAAACTCATAAGTTTCAATTTAGCAAGGATCAGCGTCCTCTGGCACTAAGTAAAAGGCGAGAAGGATACCGTTAAGACCCTTAGGACGCAGTAAGCAAGCGCCTTATTGATTTTGTACTGGGCTACTTTACCATGTCAATTTCCTTCGAAATTGAAGGAACAGCGTCTATAATTAATACTAGAAGAATGGCATCGTTAACGAAAACTAAATCTCTACGTCGGAGTTTACAGGAGCTTTTTCTTCGGTTTCTGTGCAGATGTAAGTTTCGTAACTTACGGATTATTAATATGATAATAAAAGTCTACAATGTTAATGCGTCTAAATTATTTCATTAAAAATAGTAAGATTTATTACCCTTTAATTTTAATTAACTATATGGAAATACGTTTAATTTTTAATAGAATTTTTTAAATAAAATTTTAGATACTTAGCTCCTAAATTTATATTTAAATTAACAGTTTCGTAATTATGAAAAAAGGTTATCATTTTTCACAAGACGATTTGTGTAGGTATGAGATAAAAAGTAAATCACACTTAAGCAATAACTTTAAAAATATGTTAATGTTTTTAAATGTAATTCTTAGAATTCGAGCATATACTTATGCGCTCATTTTTACCGTGACAAGCGGAAGTCACGACAAATTCGTCATTATTTTGAACTAAAAATTCAGTAAATAGCCATGAGTTTTGGCAAATATTAACAATTCACGTTGCTGTCCTATCGCTTGATTAATGTAGAAAGACGCGCGTATGTATATAATGTGGCTTCTAACGCTTCGGATTTAACGACTACTACACACGATGAAAAATCATCATCGTGAGATGCAGAAACATATTAATAGACAAAGACGTACAGAGAGAAATTGAAATAAGCATTAGATGAGCCAAATATAAAAGTTTTTTTTAAAATAGCCCTTAGTTCACGTGTGGAAGTGTATACAAGTGCGTATGTGTGTGTGTGCACGCGCGTATAATTTATAAAAATTTGTTTGAACGTATTATAGAAGTATAGAGGATTGTTAATAACATCAAATAAAAATTAGGAGTTCAGTGTAGCTAAAAAATCATTAATAAAGAACGTTTATTGTATAACCAATTTAGGCTTAAAAATGTATTCTTAAGGTAATATCTAATATTAAAAAATACCGAATAATGAACGTAAAAAGTAAATTGAAATTGAAAATGAATTATTAAAAAATATTATACCGTAACAATCATGTTTTATTTAAGAAATATTTAACTAAATTATTTAAAAACGGTTAGATTAAAATGAATTGATTTTCCATCATAATAATATTTTAATTAATTGTAACATTTTCGATAAATATTAATTGTATTAAAATTTATTTTAATATTATTATTTATATTGAGATTCATTTTTTTTGTAAAAATATAATATACAATAATGTAACCTTAATAAAGATATTATTTCAGCATTAAGAAACGTTTTTTAAAGGCCTATTTTTATTGCAATTGTAATAATTTATTCCATTTATTAAAAATTTAATATATTATATAATTAATTGTCTAAAAATAATTGCTAAACTATTTACAAAATATATTCAGATTTTATTTCCTTCTTGAATATTAACCTAATGAAAATAATAATTTAATATCTGTATATAATTCAATACATGTTTGCTTAATTAAATTTCTATTATATATTTAATTACATTAACAATACCAAACAAAATAAATATTTCTATGTTAATAACTTTTTAAAAGTTCTTCGCAATTGTTAATTATAATTATATTTTACAATGATAATTCACTTAATTAGCGACTAACTCTTGTCAAAAACAAAATTTATTAGAAACTACTTCTGAAAGCGTGGGTTAACATTATTCGTTAATTTTTATATAATTTTATATAATGACTTTCTTAATCAAATAAATTAATTATTAATTGTTATAAATTGACTTATAAATACAACTTTTAGTTATTGAATCTTAAAATTTATAAAGAATATGATAAAACGAATTAATTATAATTACATAATGTATATGTACTGGGTTCGAATTATTTTATAATATAATAAAAATATAAGAATTATATTAATTCTTCTAAAGAATAGTTCGTCAAAAGTTAAGATTAATTTTATTTTATATGTATATGTTTTAAATATTCAAAAAAATAAATTTCGTTTTATCTTTAAATACAAATTTTTACTCACCTTGGTTATAATACTTGAATACTTGATATTACTTTAAATAAAAAAATTAATTTATAGAAAAGAACTACATTATATAGATTTTAAATTCAGAATATTTTTGTAACCTTAAATATTAAGTTTATTTATAGTTTATTTTAAAAAATATATATTCACTTTATTACAAATAATTTTGTGAAAATATTGTTAATTATTTAAGAAAGCCAAGTAGAATATCGTTTAACATTTGTTCAAATTTTATTATTTTTAAGTATACTTGTAAATTATTATTGAAGCAACCCAAAATACTGAATGTTGTATTTTACTAATGATCAAAATTTTTAAATAAAATATTTAGAATAAGTTTGAAATAATTTTCTTTTAAATACATACTAGTGATAAAAATATGTTTTTTATACAAATTATTTTATTTATTGTGACTTAACAATAGAAATATTTCATATAAATTATTATTTTCACTCACTGTCACCAAGAGCATAGTAATTATTTGTAAGCAAAGTTTTTCATTAGAGGAATGATACGAATTTATTATGAAAAATTATTGTAAATCTTCGCATTTCTATAAACCAATTTATTAACTCTTGAAGTTTTTCACTCTTTTGATAAAAGCTGGAATGCGCGTGTTTGAAAATTTACTTTTCACCTCGTGAAGAAAGCACAATGACAAGTTGCGGCTACGACCGACAAGGGCGACGTGGGTGCAGTTTGAAACGTAAACGTTTGTCTAATTTTAAATTCACAACGAAATCGGCTTGTGAAGAATTGGGTCGAATACCGAAATGAAGAATTTTGTAAGTAGGGTATAAAGTGTGAAATAAGTTCAAGCGCGACCTCTTAGTTTTACTTCAAAATTCTAATGTAAAATGAACAACTTTGAAGTAATAATAAAAACTTCTTTCCTTTAATAAATTATTTATCATGGCTTTATATATGCGAATTTAATAGAAAAACTAAGTCATCATTATTGTTTCAATATGCCTTTTTACCGACTATATGGGGTGTGGAAAAAAATAAGTAGAGAGAAGACGAAGAAGAAATAAGACGCAATTCAATTTAGTTTGGCCATATTTTTATTCTCTCTTAAATTTAAACATTTATGAAATACATTAATATTTTTATATATTTTCAAAGAAAATGTTTGAATACAGTTTCAAGAAAATATAAAGAAGTAATAATATATGCTGATTTTTTTAATATAAGAATAAAAAAACAAAAATTTTACAACGAAAATATTTTAGGTATTAATGATGTAGATTGATACGTCCGATTTCATTATTGAATTAATAATAAATTTTACCTTTAATTAAAACTGATTTCTCGTAATAATAAATTTTTATGCTAAGTAATTTATTTATATCAATCAAAATATATGTTTCTTAAGAATTAATCGGCATTTCAAAAAAATATTAACATTAATTAATTTTAACGTTCTTAATTAAAGAAAATTATTGCATATTTGCATATGAAATGTATTGAATCCGTATACAGTAGGAATAAGATAAAATTATATTATATTATATAAAATTTAATACTATTATAAATTAAACTCCTTAATAACCGTTTAAAGCTGATATTTCTGAGTGTGAATAGTATAACTGATTTTAATATTTTTTATTATAATATAAAATGCGACCACAAGATTGAAAATGAAATGTACTACGTTTTATTATGTAAATTTGTTATAGTAAAACATAATAAACGAATAAAATAATGAAGCAGTAAGAATAAAGAATCCATTCACAAGAGAAAATGAATGAGAGAGATATTGAGAGATGTATTTTGAAAATAATATTTGTTAAAGAGTATTATCCATAGAGTGGATGAGCATTGTACCGGACAGTCACGTGTAATCAGTCTCAGAAAAAAATGAAGTGTAAGATTCTACTCGAAAAAATGAAGGGAAATCGACACAACGACGGAAAACACGTTGAATGTGTATCGTTTACAATCAACCTGAACGGATACAAGAGTCGATTCTTTTTTCTGTGTGCGCATTAAAAAATGATGCGACTCGCGGACGCTCTGCCTAATGCCCATTTGGCCGTGGCCGGATTGAAAATAAATGTGCGCCCATCTGTATCGGGGAGGCCGGAACATAGAAACAAAAATAGCCCTGCATTTAGAACGAACGGTATGTATACTAGAGGACGCAGCTGCGAATGACCGAAGATTGCCAAATGCGAGATCACCTTTCCAATCTCGTCTTGCCCATTTCACTCTCGATGTACGTTGGCATGCAATTAGTCTATATAATTCGAAATGGCCACCGAAAAAACTCAAGCTGAACTCAGTTTTCCTCGGGGTTTTGAATTTTCCTTCAAACTCGATTTTTTTCAAAATAACGACGATGCGTTGCACTATCGGGACAATAATTATGTTTTCAGCATAACACGAATTTTAGACGTCTGTAATAGTTTTGTCAATATGAATTTTGACACGACTAATTTCATTTTCTAAATTTCATAGCTGTTTTATTAAAAAATAATCATGACCTGTTTTGTTTTTATAGTCAACTTATTCTTTATTCTACGTTGATAGACTACATTTTTTATGAAAATTAATATTATTTTACTCTAATCCTGATATTTTATTATTTAAATAGATGTATTCATAAATAAAAATATAAGACAGCAATTATATTAAGAGTTTTAATCTTATTATTGCAAAATATACCACTTGAACGTAACTAATACCCTTAAAACGTCTGAATGTAGTATTTTTGTTAACAAATAATAACGTACTGATGCACAATGTAATTAATACCTTCATTTTATTCCTATAAACTTTAATAAATTTATAACAATTATATTTTCAACAAAAATTCAAATAATATGACAGAAAGAGAAGCTTTATTTTAATAAAAAATAATGATATAAGACAAATATATTATATATATATGCGCACGTGTGTGCGTTATGTGCAAAAAATAATTCCAACATTTAAAAAAAACTATTTTTTATAATAAATGAGTTCATATTTAAAATAAAAAATATAGATTTTATTGTTTTTTTTATATATTTAAAAGACTAAGAAGGTATACAGAAAATTCTTATACAAAAAAATTATTGATTCATCAAGTTTCTGTTTAACAAATTTTAATAATTATTTTATTAAAGCTTTTGCTTTTTATAATTTTGCGTATTATGTTTAATTATTTATCATTTTTTATAATTTACATTTAATACTTACACCTAGATTCCTAATAAATAAATTTGAAAAAACTATTGATATATGAAACTTCTTCATTTTTTGAAGTTTTTAATTTTAAATTAATGATAAATATATCTAATAATAATGTGAAATATATTTTAACAAATTTATTGAATATAATATAAAAAACTTATTATTTAAAACAAAATTAAATACGTATTAAATAACTATTAACATAATTAACTATCTAAAAATAAAAGTATATATTTGTAAATATTTCTTAATTCTTAATCTGGGTATAATTATTGAAATTACTATGCAGAATAGAAAAATTTGATTAAATGTTTACCGACATAATAATTTTGTTAATGTTATCATTAAGATTAATTATATATATTTTTTCTGTATTTTAAATTTAGCTTATAAAATATTGAAGAGTTATATAATGTAAAATTTTTCATATTTTATCGATCATATTATACCGTTTAAAATCCTAGCTAAAATTATTTTACAATACTTTTCCTTTAAAATTTTTATTATGGAATAGAAAATTGAAGCTATCATTAAAATAACTGTACATAGTTACTTTTTACGGATATAATAAAGATGTATATTTAAAAATATTAAAAAAAAAGAATTTATGCATAAAATTAAGTAAAATAAATAAGAAACCAATCCAATCTGATTTATTCTGCCTGTTCAAAATGTAATATTTTTAGACTTATGAAGAGCTTATAACAATTAAAATACTGCAGTGTTAAAAAAAAAAAAAAATAAATATAAATATAAATTTAAAACAATATTTTATTAAACTCAAAAAAGTTTTTCACAAATTATAATTTATTATAAATTAATTTAAATTTTTTTATTGCAATACATATCATTAAAGAAAAACACGAGAAAGAAAAATATAACTCTAGTAAAAATTTTGAACATCTTACAATCGCATATATATATATATATATATATAATGATTAAGATATTTGGACAATGATTTTTTAAAAACAAAATCATTTTCTCACAAATCAAATGTCAGAATTGTTTAAAATAAGTTTAAAATAAGATAAAATATTTGAAAGCGATGCCATACCGTCACCATGTTAAAGAAAATACCGTTTACAAAATAAAAAGTATCGGTCTGACGCTTTCGTAGTATAAATGAAGCTATTTTGAATGAATAAGTAAAAAATTTGCTTTTGCGTTTTAAAAGAAGAAGATCGCCTGCTACTTCGTATTTTCGCTATCATGACGCAGACGACGCTTGAATGCGACGAAATTTTCTTTATGACGTCGTTTCATCGCGTCTTGTAAACAAACGGAATATAACGATGATTCTGGCCAGAACGAATCTTCACTTTCGCTAAATTTACTCACGTGCTAGAGATTTAATGAGATATATGATTACATTTATACTTAATTACTTAATTGGTTGAGATGTTCATAAGATGCCAAAAATGGCCATTGAAATACCTTTTAATTTATTTTAAACTGATAAGCTACGACGGATTATCAAAATATTGAATAATCGATTAAAAACTTACGTTACTTTGTTGCTACTATTGTGCTTTTAAACAAAATTATGAACGAATTAAAATAAAACTGAATAAATATTATTCAAATATTTAAATGCTTTATGTCTATTTTAATAAACTTCCAAAGAAACAAGTATTTAAGTACATTAAATATATATATATATATCAAAGCTGCTTATAAATCGGTATACTTAAATATTATTCACATCAGGAAATATTGATTTATAGCATAGAGACATTTTATGTTCTGGCTTTTCTACTTAATCTTATTAGGTTCTATAAAATTTGATTTTTGTTATTTTTAAACGTCAAATCGACATTAGATTATAATAAAGATTCAACTAAAATCTTTAGATATAATTATTCAATTATTATATACTATTCACATATTTCCTGTTATTTCTCAAACTTAACAAGTTGCAGAAAATACAAAATATCTGTTGTAAAATTTAAATCTGTAGCTTTCGTTAAATTACTTTTAACACGATGAGCTCAAAATCGGTGTAACAAAACCAATTTCATTTTCAACACTCGACCACTATGTTTCAGTTCTTACATTTTTAACTCAAATTTTTAATCTGAAAAATATAAATATACAGTATTGTCTTATTCGATTATTTCAATTTAATATTTAATTCCATACCATTATATTCAACAACTATTTTACAAAATAGTAAAGAAATTGTTGCAAATTAATTAGCAGCACATTAAGCTAATTTGAAAAAATTTCGTAATAACTTTCACATGTATTACGCGTAACTACTACAATTAAAAAACGGCTCGTTCGTGCTAATATTTATTTTAAAATAAATTTACTTAATAGCATCGGCGTAATTATATATATATATTAAATATAGGATTTTTATTTAAAACAAAATTACAAAAGTAAATATTTTGCAGCCAAATATTTGCTGATATTAATTACAAAGATATTTTGTTAATTTTTATTTTAATACTTCTTATATGTTATCTGCATAAAAATATCTAATTTAAAATATTTCATTGTTCAACATTATTTAATATTTTAATAAAAATAGTATTTTAATATAATGAGTAAAATATGATATTTTCCATAAAAGTATTTTTGATACCAATATATACCTCTTATCTTTTATATAGAAAAAAATTTAAACAGTTTTATCTCAGATTTTAAAAATTGAAGTTTTTAAGGTTTTAAATATTTAATGATAATGAAATAAAAAAAATTTTTTCAGAATGATATTAAAATATCTTTAAAAAATATGATTGAATTTGTTTTAAAAAAATTAAGTGCATTGTAGACCAAAAATATATCTTAATTTTTAATTTATCAATTATTTCAAGAAAAAAATTATGCAAATGTTTATAAAAATTACTTTAATTATTAATGCAATGAAATTTATCTTACATATTTTATATTAAAATCATTCTAAAAAAATATTAAATATTACTTGTTAATGCGATTGTTAGTTGTTTTCATTCTGAATATATTTTTACTTGCATCTTAGATTTGAATGATTTTAAGAATACTTGACTTTTTTAAAAGTTCAAATATTTCAAGGTTGATAATAAAACGTCTTTATTTTTTAAAATATTATTTTTAACATAAAAATATTTGTGAGCTAAGATTTGATTTAAAAAATAAATATAATTTTTATTGAGGTGATTTTGATACTTTTGTTTAAAAAACGAATTATTTCTCTCTCTCTCTCTCTCTCTCTCTCTCTCTCTCTCCTCTCTCTCTCTCTCTATGGTTCGACTAAAATACATTTCTGTTAAAAATATTTTTTAACGATGTTTGATTTAACAAAAAAGAGAAGAATTTCTCGAGTTTCTCTTTTGCCATTTACGTATCAAAAGATAAAAATACCAATTTTTTAATGTGTTTGTTTTCAATTTTACTAGAGCACGTGCATGTTAATTTATCGTGGAAGCTAATTTAATGGATGTAAGCATAAAATCATCGATTCACCGTTCTATTTTCTCTTAATCGCTAAGCGAACAAAGAAACAATAAACTTCCATTAAAAATGTGCGCTGTCTGGATTTCGTGCATCGCCTCCAAGGTTATCGCCGTACGTGTACCGTCGCCGCAGTGGAGCTCTAGAACTCGACCTTCGCCTTACCGCTTAGTTTTTTCCGCCCCCTAAAGGCCACCGATACATCAGCACAAACACTTGCTATCCAAAGAAGACAGAGAGACCGAAAGAAAAGAAGAAAGAAGCGAGAGAGAAACGAGACAACGAGAGTTAAGTTAAGACCGAGTGACCTTCCGCGCTGCTCCGAGCCCACGCGCGCATCATCGAGAGTCTCCTGGTATCCACGCGCGCAAAAAGAAAAAGCTCGAGAGTGGCGGAGAACGGAGTAGCGGGGGTTGCCATAAATGTCTCGGGGAACAACTTTGCCAAATTATGATAACCAGCAGGTGGCGCTAAGATCGCAGCCCTCCCAGCCAGTTGCTATACTAGCTTGCATTTTTGACGGCCGAAGCTCAGTCTAAGCTCCAATCTTCGAACCGAACGGTCAACCGAACACATAGGTAAATTTACAAAACTCGGATTATCAATACATACCTTCATATACAAAGAGATAGATTTACCGACATTTCATTAACTTATTATCATTGGAAATCGAGAAAAGAGAATGGGCAAAGGACATTTGCGATATCAAAGTGACTTGTTCTGAGTAAGCGAGGAGAGCGAGCATCATACACAAGCATCTGAGGTCGCTAAATAAGTAAAGTAAGAGCGGCAGGTGTGCGCGAATTTTAAAAGTGTGTGATACCGACTAAAGTGCAGCAACAAGTAGAAAGTACCGAGTAGTGGTCAGACCGAGGTGGCCTTCAGGCGAGCGACCATTTCCAGCCTAAAGTCAGGGAGAAAGAAAGGGGGAGAGAGTGAGAGGGAGAGAAAGAAAGCGAGTGAGAGGGAGAGAGAGAGAGATATATATATAATAATAATGCACATTCCTCGATGAGAAAGTAACCAAGCGAGCTTATTTACAATCTCTTTCTAATTTCGAGTCTTTCTCATTCTCATTAGTCACTTTTGTCATCTGCAGCCCCAGAGAAGCATGCGACGTGGCTCTTCCAACACGTGACACACTCTTCATTTGACCTCATATGACTGTATTAACTAATCAAAACAAAGCACATATTATAACATGAACTAATAACCTTTTCATTGAAATTAAATTACTAAACCTGATTAACCTAACCTGTTAACCTCATACTTGAAACATGTTTTATTTCTATGTTTTAATGATTACCCATCGCACCCTACAAAATAAAAATGTGATTTTTATAATTCGCAACCTTATTACAGTTTATTATGTTCCAGTACGCTTAAAAAATGTAACCATTTGCTTTTTAATTTTTTTCTAGATGATATTTTTACTAGTATGCAGTGTTCGATTGTAGTTTCAATTAGTAAACAAACGGTGATATTGCATTGTTTACATTCTAATCATCAACTATAAATAAGTAGCATGAATAACTTTTAGATAAATTATCAATAATATAAATAAGCTGTAAACATTAAAAACCATTTTCTTAACAAATTAGTTAACATTACTTTATTTTTTATTGCAATTCAAGTATAATTAATGTTATTATTTATTTACTAAAATAATTTAATCAGTAAATAAAATTGCTTATAATAAAAATTAAAACTTTTCACAGTACTTAATTTTATAAAATTAAAAGTAGATTTTTAAATATAATCAAGTTACAACTAAGACAGTATGAAATCGGACATTAGTTAAATATTAAGTACATTACATACATTTATAATATTATTATCCATTTATACAATATTTTTTCAAAATAATAATATAATTATTATTTCAAAAATTTCAGTGTACGAATAAATACTTGTATTGTATAGATATGTACAATGGTACATTTTTCATTTTATTCGTTAAAATACTTTTCAGGAGCAAAGCACAATGTATTTGCGTATAAGTTAGTTAAAAATCTATTACATTAACCGAATATTTGAATAAATAAATGCCTAGAAAACTTATTTTTCAATTCGATTTTGAAGAACTTTTACTTGAAATATTCAAAATATGAAACTGAACCGTCAGATTGATAGAGGATTTTTGAGAAAATATCAGTCAAATAACAGTGTTCATAGCAATGAACAGCGGTTCATCTATGGATTGCCATTCGCGTTTGTTTGCGCCAATCAGACGGGAGTTTGTTTATAATAATTGGCATCGATTTATTCGGGGTGTATACGTGTGGGGCTATTATATAACCTGGTAAGCGCAGCCGTATTCTAGCGGACGCGTAACGCACCGCACAACCCGAAAATAGACGGAAGAAAATCACTCCGATCGACCGCCTCCGGGGGAAAGATAGATAGATAGTCTCGCGCGCAAACCCGCGCGACAGTTCGCCGCTACTTTTATCCGTCGTTCTTTGTGCTTGTGTGCGTGTGTGTACGCGCTGGTCGTCCGTTTGTCTTTTACCATTGAAGAGGGATACAAGAGAAGCTCGATCGTCCCAGAACATTGGTGAGCTTTGTTGTATCTTCAGCTGACCATTTGTTTTAGGATCCTTTTGTTTTGTGCATTTTTCATTCACTCTAAAATCTATAGCTTCGTATAATTGTCACTCAACTCTCTAACATTAATTTTAATTACTTGAATCGCTACTTACCTAAGCACTAAGAATTTTTAATTGAAATTATTTTATTGGGGATAATTTGAAGATAAATTTAAAAAGCTTTTTGAATGCTCGAGAAAAGTTTTTGTGCATTTCAAAAGTATCGGAGATTAAAGCATTTTATATACACATTCTATATAATTTTTAAATTAATTTACTGAAACAAAATTAACTCCTACATATTTTTTAATCTTTTTAATTTATTGTAGGTAAACATTTTTGTTTAAATTTTTTATGTAGTCATCTAAGAATTAAAACATAAGAGTGTTAAAAACAATATATCAGATATAACATGTTACCAAACGTAATATAAAACAAAATTTTTATTAAATACAAATTTAAGAGCTCATAAATTATAACCTTTAAATACTACTCATAAATAAAAGAAAATTTAAATCGGATTGTTAATCCTTATCAATTGTAATTTTTTCTCTACAATGTGTTCAGAATTAGTATAAAAAATATATAAAATTATAAGGTTCTAATTGAATTAATATTTAAACGAGCGCTAGAAAAAAAACTAATTAAACATTATTCCAAATTTAATGAAAAATTTTGTTCTCATAAAACAATATGTAAACTGCCTTAACTGAATTTTTAATATTTTAATATGTATTTTGAAAAAAATTGTGAAAAAATATACTAAAAAATTAAAATTTATTATTGTTAATTAGTTATATAAATATTTAAAAACTATATATTGAAATGAAATATATTATAATAATTACGAGGAAAAAATTGTTAATCGAATTTTTTTATTGTTAATATTTATAGCAGAAAATAATACTGATTAAAAAATTATTGGGTAAAAATCTAATTTTAGTGAAGAATTCTTCAGGTCGTCGATGTGAATTTAACTTCTAAAGATATTTTCTGACACTGAAGTTATTTATAATATCTTTGATCTCATAAGGTTTAATTCTTAAAATATACTAAATGTTATTATAAATGTTTTTGATTCAATATTTTTATAGATATAATATTAAATTTCTTAGTAATAATGTAAGGATGAGTTGAATGAAGCGGAAGAAATTCTGATCTATTTTTTACTACAAAACAATTATATATATTATTGATATGAAGTATATGAATTTCATACCTTTCTAAGTATGAGATTTTTCCTGTATTCTATTTATTTTGTTTTATAAAGAATTTTTAAAATTATTTACAGTTCTTAAAATTATTAAATAATACTTTAATAATAATCAATTATTATTAAAGTTATTGAAATGAAAATTATTTCAAGATGAATTAGGAATTTAATTCAAATTTATAAACAATTTATATCATAAATATCCTTTTTTTTAAATATAAAATAGAAGTTATTTTTTACTAGTGTAATACAAACCTCAAAATTTTTCACCTCGTGAAAATAATAATATATAAAATAAAACTTCTCTGAAGTTAAGATTACTCTTTATGTACCATAAACACTTGCCGCGGTCTCATTTAAATAAGTGTCTTGAGACTCTAAATCCCTTTGCAAACTTAAGTAAAAGCTAACATAAATAAAAACTAAATTTAAGAATTGTAAAATTAATTCACGCTTAAGATACTATTAGTGCTACTTCGATACTATTTATAATTAATTTTAATATAAATATGTTTGCTATAAAATTATTTAAGACTCTAATAAGGATAATTTAAAATAATTTTAAAATATTAACAATCATTTCTGAAGTATAATTTAAAAATAAGTCTAAAATCAAATCGTATTATATTTTTACTATTACTATTAAATTAAAACGTATATCATTTCAACATATTACAAAAAATGTACATTTTATGAATTAACATTGAAATACCAGAATTTAAGTATCAATACTTGTAAGTTAGAAAGTTAGAAAGAAGCAAATAAGTTCTCATTTAAGGAATTTCGTAATAACACTTTGGGGTCGACTTAATTATAATGTAACCATTAAAAGAGAACTTTGTACTTTCAACAAATTCTTGCCAAAATAGCCAGAGCGAAATATCACTCATCGATTAATTCCACTCTTTGAAACAGCTGAATCGCTAACACAGTCATCTTTCTGAAGTTCAATTAACAATGACTATTAATAACTCGACAACGCATCGAAGTTGCTTGATGTCAGAACTAATTTGTTTTTGCACCGACTTTCAGAAGCAAGTAAGAATGTGAAAAAACGAAACACAAAAAAAGAGAGAATAATTGAAGATAGTGTTTACTTTGAAAATCATTGTTTGAAGTGAAAAATTCCTCTTTCTTAAATAAAATATAAAAAAACTATACGATAAATATTATCCGAAAAATTAAATATTTATGAGATAAAAATAATTTTTCAAATTTGTACCTCAAAAACAGTTTGGAAAAACAATGTGTGTAAAGAATAAATGAAAACTTCAACTGTATAAATGTATTTTATGCATAAATGTGTCCCTAAATTATTGATTTTTTCAAATATTTAAGATTAGAAAAAAACTTTAACAGTGGAATAAGCGACCTTAATAAATCGATAACCGAAACCACCTACAAGTAAGCTTTAATTTTTGTTGGATCGCTGCCCTGGATGATTGAGATGGTTACGCCGAACCTATTCTTAGGAATCATCTAGATTACTAAAGTCAAATGAAACATCTCGCGCCTGATTTTCGCCCAATAAATTCTACCTTGACGCGTCTTTAAAAAAAGTTTCATTCAACTCATAACTTTCTTTTCGGTGCTTTTCAAACACTAATAATAAACACGTTGATTCATTAACTTGTAAAATCTTTATTTTTAGTGTAACACTTCATCAATGGAGTATGATTAATCGAACTCTTAAGTTAATTCGAATTCCTTTATGTAATAAAAAATCACGATTATAAACGCACATCCAATAATCAGAATTTTATTATAGAGTTATAGATGACATAAGATCCTGTTTTACCATGCATTACAAGCATAAATGCTATTATAGGATTCCTGTAAAAAATAGCAAATGCGTTTAAATTTGTGCAAGAGAATATGGGTGAATGCGTCCCCGATTATTACTTACTCAAAAAGCCACGACAGTGACCCAATTAAAAAAGAGGACAGTAGTTAATACAATGAAGCCTTTTGGCACTGCATCATCACTTTTTGAGGATCGCGACACGAGTATTTCTGCGCGTACGATTTTCACGATCATTCAACTGGACGCGCACTTTTTATTTCGTATCTGATCCAATCGCGCGAGCATGTGCATTCTGTAGTTGCCCTTGGGAGCAAATATAATTTAAAAATAAACATGACATTTAGAACATTTTGATTCGATACCACGAATTGTACAGACTTTTTGTGCCTTCATTATCACGTCAGCTTAAGTTTTGGCGGGTAAATTATATTAAAGCATTGCACAATCACATTATGAGGAAATCTTGAATTTTATATTAAAATCTTATAGCGCAACATTAATAAGCATTCATCTTGGGAAAACATATTATTCGATTGAAAATAATGTAGTTACTTTTGAAACATTTATTGGTGAAAATTTTAAAATCTTTATAAAATATTTTTTTAGATTTTAGTTAGTGTTTAAATATTGATTATTACAAGGAACCTCCCTTACAACGTTCCAAGTAAATATTTATTTACGTATGTCAATAAATAGAAATCTATAAACTAAATTTTTATAGGAAATTTTTATTGTTAAAACTTATAAAAGCAATTTAAACGTTAAGTTCATTATAACTGAACGAAAGAACGAATATTAAATTGGAAACTTCTAAATAATTATTACAAATAATGATGCCATCAAATGAAATAGAATTTTAATAGCTTGTGGTATATTATTTGAATACTTAAATTCATCACTAAATGACTTATTATTAACTTTATTATTAAGTAGAAATTTATCGCCACCTTTCTGTAAATATCTAATTCTGTAATATGTAATACCACTATACCAATTTTTAAATAATAGCTTAAAATTTCTTTCAAATTATTATCTCCTACCAAAAAAATATAATTACAGTAAGGATATAGATTTGTTTTGCTACTGAAATTTTACTTTATTTAGATTATAAAATCAAAAGGGAAATTACTGATTAAAACAATTTAAAAACTGTAATTAATGAAACTCTTATTCGTTCCAACTTCTCTCTCATAAACTTCTTGCTTTCTGTATCATTCTTTTTTCCAAATACTGGGATTTACCATGTTTCACTATTATAAAAACAACACAATTCCAATCTGGGTAACCCTAAATTAAGAGCAAACAGGAATTCAACTATTTGGCCTCTCTCTCTCTCTCTCTCTCTCTCTCTCTCTCTCACTGTATCCCTTCTGCCTGACTTTCTATTTATCTCTCTATTTGTCGCTTTCTGTCTATCAGGCTCGACACGTTTTATGTTGTAAAAATCAATGAATTTTAACTATAAAACTTATTAATAAATAAAGAATAAGTAATTTCCAGGTATTATTACTAACAAATAATTTAAATATAAACTCTTTTTTTATGCTTTCTAATAAGTAAAAATATTATTTGTAATGTACTGAATATCTGAAAATTTTAAATTTGACGACGTTTAATTCATTATCAATTATAAAGTATGTTAGAATATAATCAATAAAATTAGAGCTATGCACATTTAAAAGATTAATTATAATTATAATTATTTTACTTTACGTCTAAATACAGATTTTCATAAATATTTTATAAATAATTTTAATTAATTTAAGAGTATCTTAACAATGTTTTCTTAATTCTTTCAATTACAAATATAATTACAATATATAATCCTACATTTAATTTATTAATAATTTCTTAATAAAACATTAACTACTTTGAGCTTCGATCAAATTTTATAATGCACTTAAATTTCAATAATTTGTTCAGATTTTATAAGTAATAAAAATACAAATATAACTACAAATTAATTCAGTTCTAAATGAAAAATTACGTTATTTAGTCGGTCAATTTACTGTAATAAACGTATATTCTATATTTTAATCGATGAAAAGTCATATTATAATATAAATATAAAATATATTTGAAAATATTGAAAGTAGTGGATACATATATTTGCACAATGATAAATTACTTTATTTTTTTGTAAATATATTTGAATTAAAATTCACTGAATTTTAACAAATATTGTTTAAAAAAAAAAAATATTAAAATTTTAATGATATTTTAAAATCATTTATCAGTTCAAATATTAGAATCTTCGAAATATTATTTTTAAAAAATTACTTACAAATTCATACCTGCGTAATAAAATATATTTTTAGATTCATAAATACTATAAATTATTAACATAATAAAATTTCTTAAAAAAAAACAAGTCAAATGGCATAAGCAACACAAGTTAGAAGTTGGTGTCCTAATCAACACGTGTGATTTTCTCAATTGGGAACAGACGGCAACGCTTTATACGCGAGACAAAAATTTTGCCTTGACTTATCTAAGAATTATGCAAGAGGTACAATTCGTTACGGCCCCTTTTACAAACTCCGCATTAGTCGCAAGTAAATTACGCTAAACTGGCTGCGGTCCAAATTTTCTCCTGATACACGAAGCTTTCAAAGTAACGTCCATATTTTAATCATTAGTGGGTTTCGATTCATTCCAATATAATTTCAGCTTCTATCGAATTTAACTTCACGATAATACTGTTAATACTGTTCCATCTTACTAAATCCTTTAGACTATTAAGTAAAAGCAAAAAATTTATAAAATACATTCCTTATCAATGAATTTTTATCCTTCAATTTGTATTTATCATTTTTGAATTAAGATAACTTTTAATTTGAGAAGAAGAAAATTTTATGGTGTAGATTAGATTGGAATTTTTAATTCGGTCGACCACACATATGGAAATAAAATAAAATATTTTTTGCTATAAGAGCCATATTCGTTGACAATATTTTTCATTTTGAAGATACTTCTTGATACAGGTCTACCATAACTCTATAACTATAAATTACATTAAAGTGTAAACGAAACGTAAGAGACAACTGTGCGATACGTTGATATTAGTTAATTAATTATACCAAACAATTTTAGAAATGATGTTTTTAAAATGTAACGTGTTATTATCAATGTTTTGTTTGATATGTACTTATTTAATATGATTAAAATACCTATAACTAAAAGTCATAATGAAATAACCACACTTTTGTTATTTTATTCTATTATCAAATTGCTTATTTTGACTAGTGTTAAATTCTTTGAGTGATTCAAATAAAACTTTTAATATTGGTTACTAGTAAATCTATATGCTATTATACATAACTAATATTTCCATTTTTCTTAATAAATTATTTATTTAATTTATAATTACTAATAATACATAAATTACTTTTGCTTATATATTATTAATAATATCAATAGAATGCATAAACAAATTATGGTTCACAAAATTTAAATTAAAAATAAGTATTTCATGTTCTTGTGACAGACCGAACTACGCGAGCTAATTATCATGAAATAATAAATAAATGATAAGTTTAAATATATTATTAAGTATTAATGATTTAATAATATTATATAATAATATACTAGTACATAATCGGATTAATACATTCACGAGCAGTAGTTAGTTTAGGATTTAGTCAGACAAGTTTCAATTAATTTTCATAAGAATATAAATAAAAAGATATGCCCAATGATAATCATGTATATGAAAATCTTCATCCTTAAATAAGCATGTGACTAATTATTTGATGTTTTGTTCATTTCAGCGAACGAACATAGTAGCAGTTCATTAGAGCGGCAAGATGGACGCACGATTCAGAAGCAACCTCGAAATGATCGGGCGTAATGAACCGATTACAAAAAAAGCAAAGTTCTGGCAGAGCTACGTGCGTGCTTTAAAGGGTAATTTTAATTTACAGTTAAAAATATTCTTAATAATTGGTGGGATGGAATCCTATTATGATTTCCAATATTTTAAACAATTACCATAATCGAATCAATAATGAAAACAAACTTACTTTCATTCCATCCATTTTTTGTCGGACATTTTTTAAATGGTAACATTATTCACTTATGAAAATTATGTGTTATATTCCGTTTAGTAATTATATTCCGTATCAGTTTAAGTCCAATTATAAAATAATTTTATAAAACTTCAATCGATATTGTTCATAAAACTTAGACTCGAAAATTACCTTGAATTACTTGAGAATTTAAGCTATTATTCGTCTAAATTAAAAATTTACATGTATTTTTTAAAACCTATTATTAAATATAATATCAAAATATTTACCAAAATATATGCCTCTTTACAGTAAAAATATTTAATAATATACACATGTTTGTAACGTATTACTTAGTAGAAATAACCATTAAATATTAATAAATTAATTTTAATATTCTATTAATTGTTCGGTTGAAGTTTTTATTAAATCTGAATATTTGTGAATTATTCACTAAACAATAATACAATACAAATTGTAATAATAATTTATTATTGACAGGCACCGACGACATGAGAGCCCCCGATTATAAACCACGCAGTATCTACCCAGATCTACATTCCTCGTGGAATCCTTTTGGAAAGTCCATCTACGACGATCCATCTCATGCTGCTGAACGCATTAACACTCCGGGATACAGGTAAAATTAATGATCACAGTTAATAATAACAAATAATTACTTAAATATCGTATTAGTAAGGAAATATTAAATATGCATACAACGCAAATTATATTATATTTTTTCTTTAGACATATATAAATATATATAGTATATATATAGCAAATATTAACCAATTTTTCAAATTTTCGCATAGTAATTTCATTTTTTATTCTCATTTTATTTTCCATATTTTTTTAAAAAAGATAATATTACAAATGTAGTAAAGTTAATTTTTGTAAGATACGAATAAATTCAAGAACGAACGTTTGCTATTGAAAAATATAATTTTTTTTTTTAATTTATTCAATCTTCATTTAATCAGTAAAAAACAGTTCATAATCTATTTAAAATAATCTGTTATTTTCTATTTAACAGTTAATTTTTATGTATATTTAATAAAATGAAAAAAGATCTGCTACTCTTTTTATTTCTTTAACTTTTAGTCAGATTTTCAATTTTTTAAAAAAGAAATAGGAGGCAATAAAACAATAATTACGTTTTTATCTAATGTAGTGTTAATAAAAGCATTTTTTATTATCTCTATAAAAGGTTACTAATCCCTAAAACAAAATTTAATAAATGATAATTAAATTAAATTTCTAGAAATAGTTAATAATAAAAAATTTGTTAATACCATAAATAAAATTTGATCCATTTTCAACATCACGCAAAGAACTGCATCGAAATTTTAATATCATTAAGACAATAATTTTCTTTTTTTCAGGTACTTACCAATGCACCGTGAAATCTACGGATACACCCCAAGGCAGCTCTATCCTCATCAGTACAAACCCGTTGAGCGCTTCGTCCCTGGTACGTACTTCTAAAGCATCCCTTCGACGTGATAAAAATATTTGAAAGAAATCATGGGGTTTTTTGAACGCGGAGAATACGGAATCGTACGTTCATACAACACGGATATCGCAATATACGAATATATATATTTCGAGATTCCCGCGAAAAGTGAGCGCAAAAAACGATTAGAACAATACGATTAATTTCTAGTACTATTACGATTTTATTATTATTATTATTACTATCATTAATTATTATTTACTACGATTATTATTAATTATATATATATATATATATATATATCTACATATATATTACGATTGCATATTCGATTCGATCATTATATTTAAAGTAGAAGTAGAAAAATCAAGAGAGCGTTTAACACGTGGGACAATTTTTATTAAATAATAATAATCAAATGATTAATCGAAAAAACAAAAAACTGCATAGACATATTTATAAACGTCATCACATCGTTAGTGTGTGACTGGTGTGTTTATTTTTTTTCTGCGATCGAGTTGAAGGTTTGTAGCACCCATCATGAGTATCATGAATTTAACCACTCCACCGAAAAAATATATCTTGTTGCTCATCTAAAATTACGATATAATTTCAAAGATTTATTTTTTAAATTAATTTAAAAAACAGACATTATGCATCTATTTATTATAGACGTTAAGTTTTCATTTATGTAACCTTGATAGCTGTTTTCGACTCATAATCGAAAGAGCAAGGGAAAAACAAAAAAATTATTTATCTTTCTACTTAAACTAATGATTAAGTTATTAATAATTACCTAATCTTTAAATTTTGTTACGAATCCTTAAAAGTTTATCATTAAGTTTTATATAAATGTCAAAAATATTTATAAATTAAGAGTTGAAAACAGTGATCTTATTGTATACACCCCACGCATCTTATACGTATATAATTTATCAAAACATAAAATAAATAAGGGAATTGATAACAAAGCAAATATAATTATTAAAATTTTAATATAAATAAAAGCCATAGTTGGAAAAAAGTGTAAATAAAATTTTTACTACATAGTAATTTTATAAAATATTATTTTATCAATTTTTTTAATTTATTAATCTGTTGTGTTTTCAAAGCCCTTTTATTACTTATATTAAGAATAAAAGTATTAGTCATGGTTTATGAATAAAAGGTCGACTAAATATTGTCAATTCTTATATATCATGTATTTCTGAAAAAATTTATTTTGAAAAAAGCCTTCAAGGCTAAGTTTTGCATACCATTACTAATACTTTCTATATTTAATAAAGAATAGAAATCATGTTGTGCATATCACGTCGACTTGTGTAAAATGTCACTAATTACGAACTTGTAACTTATTTCCCACTACCATGTATAAGTTCTTTTACCTTGAGTTCAATTGACTGCACGTTATATTTATTTATATATACATATACATACATATATTCTACAAAATGATCCCAAAAGAACTAATGCACATTGCATACGCACAAGTGTTAGTAATATTTCTCAAATAACGTAACAGAAATAGAATTTTAAATATATAAAATCATGTATCATATATCATATTATAGAAATGTACAAATTTAGAAAAAAAAACAAACGCATATGACAAGATAATTATTTAAAAACCTTTTAAAAACACCTTTGATCAAAATAAAGTGAGCTATAAAAGGTAATATAAGCATTTTTTTCATTTACTTTTAATTCTTTTATTTAATTTTTATTTTACATTTTTTATAATTGATATTATCCTTATTTATTTTAATTCTCAGAAGACTCATCGCTTTGCCTTCATCGCGCAAATTAAAATATGGTAGAAAATTATCTTAATTACTTAACAATAGAAAAATTTTTGATAATCAGAAAAATATAGATTTAATCGTTGAAATAAAAATATTAAAATTTCATCTATAATCATTAAAAATTATGAAGTACAACTTTAATTGTATAAAGTTTTTTCTTAATAATTCTGAATTTAAAGTATCCGAAAGTAGTTTATTGAAAAAATTTATAAAATTCATATTTTAGCAAATAATTTTAACTTTAATTTTGCTAATAATAGAAACAATATTCTTTATTTAATTTATCTTAGATTATAATCGACCGATATATTTTCTTATACTTTGAAGAACTTAATAATTTAAAAACTTTCAGAGTTATCTCAAGTATCTTAATTGGTTTGAAAATAAAATGAATGAAAATATCGATGACCAGGGAAAACTTCCACGACTGCAGAATCATTGTCATCAAAATGTCGCCATCGTCGTCATTCGCATTCATCTGTGCAAGCCATCGTCGTTTCCTTTTGAAAGTATTTAGAAAGTCTGCATTTCATGTTTTGTTCTCGAGAATCAGACAAATTTCGATTTGATACCTCTTATTTTAATCGAACTTTCAAGTTCAGCTATTCTTAATTATATGAAATATTAAAAAATCCAATAATGCCGTAAATACGCAACGTCTAAAGACACGTATAATTTAAACAAACCAAATTACTCTAAGAGGAGTTTCAATTTTCAAATTAATAACTTAAAAAAAATAAAAAAACAGATAAATCTTCAAGATATCTTCTTTACTACACTAAATTGTCTCATCTTGAAGTATGTGTCCATTGTGGTCTCTCATTTTTGTATTTTCAGACATCCCACCCTCTCAATGGACATTAGTCAAACATCTCGGTAAAGTGAACGACCTTACACCAGAGCCGATTCAGCGCAAACTGATTCTTACTGACAGGATCTTACATGGGCCATCGGTCTCACGCTGTTATGTCCTTAAGAGTGTTGTTAACTACTAATTTTTTTTTATCTACGACCTATCAAACCTTGAATTATTACATTCAAATTTCGTTACCTCTTTTCTGTCCTGGTTGAACAAGGTTTTTTGTTTTATCTTTAGCGATGTCAAAATATTTTCAGTATTTTAATTTAATTAATTTTTCTTTCAAGTGTGAAAAATGAATAACATAAAATAGTTTAAAGAAAATTATGTAAAAAATCAAATCGCTGAAAAGAAACTTAGCATTCATTGAAATCGTATTACTATGTTCGATATTCGATTAAAATAATTTCGCAGCCAATTTCAAATTAACATCATTCACATAATCTTAAATTTTCTTAAACTTACTAAAGTTCAATTCAATAAATTTTAATATTATTTTACAATAATTTATTTTTTTTAATATTTTTTATCAGAAACTTTATTAATATTAGTAATTGTTACGTAAATGAGCTTGAAAACAAATATTACATTGTACGTTTGTTCAAAAGTGTCTTTTATATTTAAATATATTTTATAATTCAAATAGAATTATTAGTTTTTGTAAGAAAATTTTTTGGATTTTTATATACGAATAAATACATAATCATAAAATAAATAATTTAATTTTTGTTACACGTATATTTATTAAATCATAATGAAAATAAATTAAATTTTAAACAATCCTTGAGTAACAATTTCTCCACGTTACAAACTCTTTTTCGATACAAATTCTCCAAACATTTTTCAAGAACAAAGGGTTTAACTTTTCCTTTTTATCAAGTAAAAATAACACAGTCTTCTTGTAGTTTAATTTTCAATTTCGTATAGTCCATCTACATAAAAATACATCAAAATATTTTAAAATTTCTAAAAAAATCGTTGAATATTACAGCGTGGGTGATGGCAGCCGCTTAAAAGAAAAGGCATCTCGTTTTTGCAACTTCCTTCGTTACTTCTTCTTTGTTTCGCTAAATTTTAATATTACTGTTGAAGATTGAAGAATGGCTGACGAAGAAAATGATTGAAAACATTAATTGATCAGCTTATTTAATTATTATACTATTATCTATTGGAAGTATAAAAATTTAATAATGATACTATCTTGTTAATATTATGACCTTTTGGTACCTACACTGTTTTTCGTCATTTTTTGGCACATTAGTGCAAACAATTATGTATTATTTAAATTTAACTTTTTAGAAAAAAGTACGATTAAAAAATGTAGAAAGATACGTGCAAAATTATAACGTATTAAATGAAAGCACATAAATATAATTAAATATTTTAGTTTAAAAAACATGTAAAATATATCTGTACAACTTGAAAAAGTTAAAAATTAAAAACTTTTTATTATTTCATTTTAAATATGATTTTTGAGAGAAATTTAATTCATGTATTCTCTATTTCGATGAATTCAACAAAAATATAAGATTATACTTTTTACATATCTTAAAAAAAATTTTTTAAATCATTAAAAAAAATTTTTTGAAAAAACGATAAACATTCTTAAATACATTCTACAAACTACTTTGTCTAATTAAATTCGAGATCTATTTAAATCCATCTTTTTCGTCTGTATCAAATTAACAAAAGAAAATATAAAAGCGGAAAGCTCATCAAACACCAAATCTTCAAAGCAGTTTCCAAATATTTTTGTATTATAAAAATTTAACGCAAGATGCAGACACAGAGAATTTAGATTTTTTGAAGTACACAATTTTTTCACTCGGATTTTTACTTCGAAACAAATTTTTTTACTAATAAGGTCAGTATATGCTTTTTTCCTACAAATCTCTGAGTGTTTTTGTGCAAATTTATCATTTCTGTAGCAACTCCGTGTCTTTTTTCAAGTTTATCGATATGACACATAAAAAATACGAGTAAAAACAGAAACTTTTATCTACATGAATGTATCCAAATAAAAAGATATCGACCCTCGTACAGCTTATTTTTGTACTTTTTTTTCTAGTAGTAGACGTTGCGACATCAACACACCTTGGTTATAAAAAATACTATTGCAATACTTAAAATTATACTAAAAATAATTTATTTAAGCTTTAAAACAGTTAGTTTCTATTATACTATTTTATATATCGATTATATAAATATTATATTTAATTTTTATACATACTATGCAAATAATATATATAATATATATGTTATTATATGTACTATAGTTAGATAAATGAATATTTATAACACCAAATAGTTTTTAGAAAATATTAATAATTACATTTTTCGTTAACTACTAGTACAAACTTGTGAAATATTTAATATTTAACATTATCCTTCCGTTTTTAAAAAAATGTTAGAACTTACCGTAGTACGTTTTTTGTCTAACAAATTCTTAGCATGTTGAATGCTTTTACATTCCTGTCTTATTGTAAATAACAAATATTCAACAATTAAGAAATTTTATTTTTGTGAATTGCAATAATTTTGTAGAATTAGAAGTTTTATTTCTAATTTTTTTTGTAAAAGTTAAAATTACATGGATTTTTGTTTTTACAAAATTTATAAGATAATTTTATGTACCCACGTAAAAATTTTTTTCATACACTTTTTTGTATCCCTTCTTTTTAAGTAAAGTGATGACTTTAAAGATTCTGTAATTATTGTATTTACAATATTTTTACATGGGTTATATTAATAACGAATCAATTAATCGCCTAGATTAGATATTTTAGACGTCGCTTCTTATATATAAATAATATAAAATTGTCTATTAAAAGTCAAATAAAATGTTTTACTTTTATTTAAGCAATACAGCTGAAGAAACGTCAAATTTATTGACTACTTTCGTATGAATATCTTCCACTCAAACTAATCGAAAGGTATTTTCGAAAAGCAATTTACGACAATTATAACTTACACAAAACAATCTTAATAGCAACACAAATTTAGCAATTTGTGTCTGCATCAGAGTTTAAAAAAAAAAATCATAAAATATTTTTTTTATTTCAAATAGATATTATTACAAAATAAATTGAATTTGAATTTGAAATTTTTGGAAATAAAATGTAAATTATTTTTTAATAAATATATTTTGAAATTCTACTTTGTAATTTAAACGCAAGTAAACATTGATTTATAAATATAATATTACTTTAAAAAATATATTTTCTGTAATTTAATATTGTTCACTACTTATGAACAAATTACGATTGTTTCATAATGGTTTTTTCCTAAAAAAGAATAATTTTTTTAATTTTAAGAAGACTCAGAAGTATTTTAGAACAATGTATAAAATTTAAAAAATTCATTTCACGCTCATTAATTCATCTATCACTTTTACTGTTTACTTCTTAGACGTAAAAAAAATAAATAATAAATAGCTTAAATGAAACTTTAAAAGAACAACTGCAACCATTTTCAATTATTACTGCAGCAAGACCCTTCGATGCAGACAAGGCGTGGAATGATCATCTTAAACGTCTAGGTGACATTGATAGAATGTACCCAAGCCATAGTCCGGTGATTCGTCACACGCGCCCATTGGCTACGAAACCACTGTACGATATTCATGGTGAGTAATATATTTTATCAAGGTTGATCTAACATTACTAAAACAATAAAGTATGTAAAATACTTTCAAATATTTATCCTATATTTTTATTATTGTATAAATGATAAATTATCATTCAAAGCAATTAAAAATGATCCTACTTCTCTCGTAAATAAATAGTCGACTTTCCTATAATATAATTATCTTAAATTTACGCGTAGAGAATTTAATATTTCTCCTTAAGAGATTCGTACGAACAATTTTAAATGATTGTAACTTGGCATACTTGTTGTATTTACCAGAATGAAAATAAAAAAGTAATTTAAAAAACTACACATTTAAAAAAGTGATTTCTATAAAATCTAAATTTTAAAATGGTGCACTAAATATCATATTAAAAAGTGCTGATAAAACTGAAACATTTTCATTTATTTTTAGACACGTTTTAAAATAAATTCAAAAAAAAACTGTATATGTGTTGAAATTATCGTTTAAAAACTAATTGTTGAGCACATAACCGATTTTAGGATCATAAGAAATTTTATCTGTCAATAATTCTCCAAATGCAAATTCTTTATATAAATTTATAAACTTAAGATTTGCAAATTCAAGAAATTAGACTAATAAAAATAATTATTTAAAAATAGGCAATATACTGAATGACATTCTGCCACGAATTCCAAATTCGATGCTGTCAAGTGTCCGACCCCTCCTAGACCTGCTCAATCCCTCTCCCTACAAACCAATCAGCTCCTTCACTAGGGATCCTTGGTGGTACCCGACCTACGCCCCCTACATCCCCTACTACGCTCAACGCAAAGAACCCTTCTTCTTGAGGGACAGCTACCTCAGTCCGATTAAACGCAGATACCTTTGGAGAGTAGACACCCACTTAGGCCTTTTGGTACGTACTTATAATTTTTTCTTTCAAAAAATAATTTCGATTTTAAAAAATAAAACTTACGTAACTTTTACAACTTGATCGTGCCACGTCTTAATCGTACGAGTTTTTTGATCTATTTTAAATTAAGTAATTATGATTTATTTCCTTACACGTATAGTATAAATAAAAAAAAATTATATTAGTATTATCAAAAAAGATTCATGATTAAAATTTTTTAAAAATATTTTACAAAATATTATCAGTTGCTTAGAATACAAAGGCTTTCCAACTATTTTTATACAGTTCACTTTATAAAGTGAAATTTAATGCATTATATATTAAATTCAAGCTATTCTTATTATAAACAAACATTATATAAACAAAAATTTCTTCTGAAGTTAAGTATTGTTGGCCTTTTAATTATAAGCTATACTAATAAGCAACACATTTTAAAAAATTTACTACGTATTTAATTATAATAATATTCTTAACTAGCTAATAATATTAATTTTTTAATTTAACTATTTATTAATAAAATAAATATATAACATTTTTTAGATAATTCATAAAAATTTCGATTATTTGCGAAATTATTTGCTGAATATTAATAATTTGAGATTTAATTAATACTGAAGATTATTTCAAATAATGCTTATTAAGCTAAAATTAATTAATTAATTTCAAAGAATTAATAATAAATTTTAAACAATTAATTCAATTACACAAATTAAGTTAAAAAACTACAAATAAATTTAAGAAAATCAATTATTTATTATATTAATAACGAAAAATTTAAACTGTACTTATTATAGTTAATGTATAAGTCATAAATTTAAGCATACAATAAGTATTTTTTTTATAAATATGATTCTTGGGAAAATTATCTTAAATTCACAATAATAAGTTTATTTTATTTAAAAAAAAAACGTGTGAGATAATAAAATAAGCTGAAAAATGCAATATTAATACCAATATTATCAAATACATTACAACTTTTTTTTAATTATATACAAATAAAAACAATGTATATTCTTTAATAATTACTTTATTTTTTTTTTTAATTTTCGAAAATTAAAATTAAAAACCGAATCAATATCTGTAAATAATACTGAGATTGTCACATATGTCAATGTAATCAACCTTCACCTACACATTTATGTGGACATCGCGAATAATTGTCAATCGATCAAATTCAGTAATCTTTTTATATTTTTTAATTATTAAAATATATTTATTTTATTTTGTGATTTTCTTTTTAATCCATTATTATTTTAT
The DNA here is from genome assembly GCA_018907185.1 of Platyscapa corneri. NCBI lineage: Eukaryota > Metazoa > Arthropoda > Insecta > Hymenoptera > Agaonidae > Platyscapa > Platyscapa corneri. The sequence goes on along the minus strand of JACCHW010000024.1, from coordinate 4,320,049 downwards.
TTAAAGTTTTTTTTAATATCCTAAATATTTAATTTATTAAAATTTATAAAATAAGTGGTAAATTAAATATAAATTAAATATTGAAAAATATTAATATTCATAGTGATAATTAATTTTAAGTAATAGTATGAATAATAAAATTGTTTACTTCCTTATTTATTTTAGCTTCAAATACTTATTATTATAGATGTTTATAATTTGTCCATATACCTATTAATTTAATCGTTTATTTAAACCCGGCTGATATAAGAAATTGTACAGTGAAAGTTGATAACGAACAGTTTTTTAAAGATTTTATCTTTTAGAAAACTCAATTAGAAAAAATATGTTGAAAATTGTTAAAGAAAATTTATTAGAATATATTAAAATATTTAAGAAAATATGTTGGGGATTGTAAAAGAAATTATAATATTACAACATAATTAAAAAGAATTCTAATTATACCAAATTTTAATTACTCTAATAATATTTTATTTGTTGAAATTTAAAAAAAAAATTACGCATTTTTCTTCTTAATCTTTAATGATTTATTAAATAATGGTAGTTTTTAATGATTATATCAACATTGTTAATTTTAATTTTTAGTATTTTCTAAATTCCTTTGATCATAATTATATATTACAAATTCAAGACTTCAATTAATATCTTTTTAACTGTACTAAATAATGTAATAATTTCAATTTGAGGAGTTTAGAAAGTATGTACATTTATATAGTCAATAAAAATTCAAACGTCATTTACAAGGATAAATCATCAAGAGTCCTTTTTTCCAGAACAAGATCTTAAGGAGCTATAAGTCTCACCAATTTGTTTTTTGAAAAAAAATGAGGATTTTTATGTGAGCATTTATAACGACACATTTTTTTGTACAAAAAGTCTCAAAGCTGCTTAACCCGAAAATGTTCGCCTTCTGTGTTTGCCGTTCGCTTATTAGAAAACGATAAGAATGTTTGCAGCATGATGTAATTTTTTTATTTTAACTTTGTTTTACAGAATTTTCTATGTGGTTTTGGAAATTTTTTTATGATCGTTAGTTAGGAAAGACAAATTATTTTTCTATATTAGATTTTAATATTAGTTTTAGTTAGATATAAATTTTCATATTGATTTTGGAAACATTTTTTCACTGCTTTCGTTTATCGTCTTATTCTGTGTCTTTGTCGTAATGTTGCGTATTGTTAGAAAAAATGATAAGTTCATGACTGATTATAATTTGTGAGCTACGGTGTAAAGTTGCACACAAATTATAACGAGTGCTTGAACATTTCATAAATTTTCATAATACGTGTATACATACAGTCGTTCTCACTGACAACTACATTATGAAGTAAGTATAGTCGAAGTGCATCAACAAAAAATATATTCTACTACAGCAAACATATTTCAATAAGTAAACAAACATTTCATAATTCAAAAAATAGCTAAATCTCTTAAAATGAAACGCCGTAATTTATCTTATTCTAAAATTGTTTCATTTTTTTTATGTTATTTCAATAAATTTAATGAAAAACACAAATAAAACTACAATTATTAGTGCACCTAATAACATAATTTAGTACAAAATATACGGACATTTATACAACGATTAAATGTAAATACTTATCTTATAACTTTTGTTTTAAAAAATCTAAAAATATAGCGCTTGGACTATAAATACATTTTTCTGTAGCAGGTGTAAAACGAATCTGTCGTGTTTTTGCAGGAAATTATTACTATTATTCGCAGCCTGTTCCAACCTTTCACTTTACCAGCCCATGGTACAATCATCATTGAAAAAAGAAGTGAGCGGAGATCAATCACGAGTAGTGTTTTGGTGTTTAAATTGTTTCAGTGAGCTACCCCTTTAAACGTTCTCACGTTGTCTACGACAATATATACGTGTACCCAATCCACTTTTACATATTAATAATAAATCCAATGATAAATAATAGCATATATATAAAGCTAAATAATATTTTTTTAACAATCTAGTCTTCTTCTAAAGTCAAAAATATTAATTTTTCTTTTTATATATTATAAAAATAATAGTCGAACAATTTATTTTTTTTTATATACAATTTGATTAAATTAAAGTATGTCAAAATAATAACGATCTAATTAGTTAAAAATCGTGTTGATATCCGTAACTTGTTTCTCTTTTTAAATTATATATTTGGTCAATTAACAATAATTAATAAAATAAGGCTTGCAATTATCTATATATCTATTCATGTCTTTTTAAATAGCTATTTCAAAATTTTTGATTGTATAACAATTCATCTTCAATTTTTTTTTAATATTTAAGTTAAACAAAAAAAAAATCACTTAAAAAGTTGAATTACTATAAATTCAGTATAAAGTTTTATAATAAATGAATGTATTTTCTGAATAAATTTTAATATTTTTATTTATATTATGAAATTCTTCAAATTAAAAATGTTATAAATAAATTATTATAAAAATGCTGATAATTTTTTACTCTTGATTATTTTTCAAATATAGTTTTTAGAAATTAAAAGAATTTATTTCTTAAGTATTCATCTATTAATATAATCTAAAAAAATATGTATAGGAAAACAATGAAATTTTCAACCACATTATAGAATATTTTCAAAAATGTTTAAATATATAATATTTCAGAATCATTATTTATTTTTTCGATATTTTTCAGATTTCTAAATTCTATCATTGGTTATTTATTTTACTTCGTACTAAATTCAATTTAATATTCGTAAATTACATACGAATATAAAAATCCCAAAACACTCCTCTTCATTAAAAAAAAAAAAAAAACATGACAGTCTCATATTTTCATTTTCTCGAATTCCATCATTAAACTTTAATACTAACATCACAAATATAATAATATGAAAGTCTACTTTGATTTTTAAATTGACGTCAACGTCAATTGTATAAATTTTAATTAGATTAGAAAAATTATCTTTTTATATAATACCTGTGTATAGTGATACTTCATCAATGGTTTTCTACGATTACTTTAACTAACAAATTATCTATTTCTTATTTCTGTATCCAAACAGGCATGAAAATATATGTATGCCAGTGGTTTTTGTTTCTCTATTCTGTACTCAATTTATATAATTTACTTTTACTTATTTGTTCAAATAAAAAATTATTTTTAATCAATTTAAAAATATGTTCATAATTACTTTAATGTAAAACTAAAACGTTTGAACGTTTAGTTCCTTTAATTTATATACAATAATCAATCGATTTAATTAACAATATGGTTCAACAAATAAATTTTTTTTCAAGATACAGAATAAAAATTCAAAAGCAAATAGATTATAAATTTTGTTTGTAAATTAACAAAATACCTGTGACATCCTGATTATCAATACAGAGAATTACGAAGAATATAAATACAGATCAGTTCTGTCTCTTTCTAAAAAATAATTGCAATTTTTCTTATTAATTTTTATTTCTTTTTTCAGCTCGTTCCTACTACTAGGCATTCTGCGTCGTCCTAAATCGGAACACGTGAAAACGTAAACATAAAAACATAAACAAACGATTGACAACTATCATTAGTTCAAAAACCCGAAATACACAGTTTGCAAGAGAACAAATATAATGTAATTTTAAAAATCATTCTAAAATACAAAAAACAACACATATTTCTTTTCTTCACAGTACAGTTTTATAAAAGGAATTTTATTTATTAACATTAATCGTCATGTAAATACTGTGCGCACAACATTACTATTTGAAAATAAAATCAACGAAAAATTTTATTAAGATATTTTTAACTACTATGTAAAACACCTTGTCACGTTCCCTTGTCCCATTATTTTAAATATTGCAAATATTTTTATGAAGCAATTAAAAATTTTATCAGATTAAAACTTTAAGTGTATAAATCAACAAATATTTTTCCTTTACAAATACTTATTAAGAAAAAATATTTTTTGGCTTTATAAAATGAAAATAATGTCTGAACTTTAATTATTGCTCAATAATAATTAATTACAGTTCATATAAATAAAGTTTGAAAAAATACCTATTGATTGACATTATAATAATATTGTCATTGAATAGCTTTGTATATTTTACTAAAATATTGTTAACAGATGAACTACTTTAACAAATACTCCACACCTCTATACTTAAAAAAATTCGAACATGAGAATGATTAAGATCTGTAAGAAAAAGAAAAAACACCAGTTTGCACAACAATATGCACGTTTATTAAATTTTTATCTCAAAGATGTATATCTTCAGGATATTTAAGGTTAATTTTATATGATGTGATTGCTGGGATTCGAATATCGCATTCGCGCATGTTTTCTTTCCACTTTTCATTATGTCTACACGGAACAAAAACTGCATTTAAACTTCTACAATTACGTAAATTTATTTTTTAATTTTTACAATTCTTAGCCGGGTTTTATAGGCTTCTTAATCCTAAAACTACTGAGATTGGATATTTTTCGTCGAATCACAACAAACGCATCATTTACAAATATAACTGCGCACTTCATCTCCACAAGGTGAGATTTTATTTTTATTTCCTTGAAACAGAATTATCTTTCATAATAGAATCGTCATCACGAGTTCATATTATTTCTGTCTCCATTCTCTCACCAACTCCTTTTTTTACTCTAGTTTTATTTTTATTTTTAAAATGGAAACACAAATTCTAGGATTTTTCTTAGAATCTTGAAAAAAATTAGCTATTGTGATAAAAAGCTTTTTTTTATCATACATAAGTTATAAAAATTAAAGTAACAAACAATCATTGCACTTTAAAATATTAACATTTACAGTATTTGTTGTAGCAAAATTTTATAAAACATAATTCAAATCAAAATGTTTGTTTTCCTTCAACATAGAATTTGATAAACTATAAAAAACATATTTAAATTTATCAATACAATCAAATAGTCAACCTCTACATAATTCACGAATAATATTTGTTATAATTAATAATGTTAAACATAATAATAATAAAGAACAGTATTAATAGCAGTATTAATTGTAACAATACTTTTATTAATAGCGAGAAAGGCGGTTTTTTCTAGATTCCAAGTAAACTTAACTCCTAAACGTGTACGTGTGTTTATGTGTATATATATAAATTCAGCATTGATAAAACGTAATATAAATCGAGCTTATTACTCGTAAAAATAGAATACTTACAATTTTCAACAAAGACGTTACAAATGCAAAAAAAAGTTTTGTGGTTTGACAGTTTTATCATTTCTATTCGTCTTTATTTCTCGCAATTCAAATCGACTACAAAATTATTTCGGCTGCGATGTTTTCTTACATTTTGTTTGAACTTTTCACAAATTATGTTGAAACTCCCTCGTCAAAAATTACACTTCTGCTATGCATCGAGTAACGTATAACGATGTCGGCTAAAAAGGCATATGAGACAATCAATAGCATACATAGTTCATATTTAAAAAAATACTGATTTCCTATTTCTCATTTCTTAGTTTCCTCTCTCACTCTATCTCTCTCTCTCTCTCTCTCACTCGTTATTTCTTTCTATCAATGTCACTTCGTATATTCTTTGCAATAATTGAAATTTTTTCAAATTATTATGAATCAAATAAAAGTTAATAGTCAGTCGCAACAGGGGACAAGGCATGTAGTTAATTTGGAATTCAGAAGACCAAACTAAATGAATAATCTCGTGAAAATTGACGCAGTAACAGAATGTTTATTTTAAAAACATTATTTTTCACATAATTATAAAAAAAAAACTAATAAATTGATGTACAAAAATTCAATATTCAATATGAAAGTAAAATATATTATATTACTTTATTCGATTTATCCAATTTTTACAAAAATTAAATACGTCAAAAAATTAAAGCACATTGATAATTTTATAAATTTTATTTTTAATAAAAAAAATCATGGATTTTTTCAAATGAAAATATATTTCTTTTGAAAATATTATATATTAAAAATTAAATGACAATATTATAAATATTGTATTCAACGAAACGCATATTTACTTTCGAGTGATAAATTAAAAAAAATAATTTATCAAGTATTTAATGTCACATTTATTACTTCTACATTGCAATGCATAAATTCAATATAATTATTGAAAAGAAAATAAACATGAATTTTTAAACATTACAAAAATAATAATAAAAATCGAGAACCTAGTAAAATAGATAAAACTTTTTTGATCTTTCTAACCAGAGAAAAATTCTAAATACAGGAAGACTTCTTGGAGGTAAATGCTGTAATTGCTTAAAATAGTAGACACAGTTACGAAAAATAATTATTGAATTCTGATGCTCGTGCCCCCTGACAATAATGTATTTTTAGGTGAAATTAATAACCTATTCATTTACTCTTCTTTTCGTTATAGGAGTATCTACAGTTAAATCTACATCTTTTAAGAAAGCGATCAGTACTGCGAGTTGCGAAAAATTTAAATAGTTCAAGTTATTTTGAATTTACAAACTCTGTTTACACTGACTAAGAAACGGACAATTTAAGCGATGCGTGAATTAAGGTTTTCATGATAATTACAAGCTAACTCAAATACACAACATATGTATATCGTTTTTAGAGGTATGCAACATTTTTTAATTTTTTCCTTTGTGATAACAGTAGCCAATGACGCGAGGAACTTTTATTTTGATTGATCTTTATAAACCTAAATTTCTCTGAAATCTGAAGACACATTAAATGGTAAAGTACATTGGCAAAAAATTTTTGTATTCATTTCCCTGATTTGAAACAATCAAAAGATTTGTCTATAATTAACAGTAAGATTATCTTGGTTGTACCTATCATAAAAACAATCTAAAAAAATATAGAAATTATTAATGTTCTAAAATTCGAGTAAATCATATAAAAAAAGAATCAATTAATCTTTCTCGGTACGAATTATCTTCATCAATTCCGCTTATCGATGACCTACTATTATTATTCATACAGAGTTCTAAAAATATTAAATGTCATTTATTAACGTAGCCATGCATGTCTTCGTCTTCATCCATGGACATGTATTTTTTGTTTGAATAACGAGAACGAGCTGCTCCAACGCATAAAATCCCACGGCAAAATTTGCACCGTGATGAAAGTTTTGTCCAACCAATAGGCCGAAGAAAGCAGGATTTATTATTTTTGCTAACATCCATGGTATGGTTGCTGTATTAATCTTCATAATCAGATCTTTTACGATGTTAACCTTGGTATACATATATCACATTTACAAACAGCTCTTAGTGCCCTAGGTCGTTAGGATCTGTAAGAAGCTAATCAAGCCTAAATATTATTTACCACGATCTGGAGAGCGCTGATAATTAAGCTCTGATAGTGTATTCGCAACCATCTTAAACTCAACCAAAAAATATCACAGAAACATCCTGGATGCCAAATATGGCTTGCGTATAATGGCGCCACCCCTCACCCCCTAGTGTTATAAACAGAAGACAAGCTATGAAGTGGGAAATCAATGCGAAACACCTGCTCCCTGATTTGAAACAGGAAGAAGGAGTATAAAATAGGTGTACCTCAAAAAACGAAGACATATGTGAACAATTACAAAGAAACATACATACCCCCCCCCCAAACACTATGAAAATTATAAAAAAATCTTCATTCCCATCACTAACTTCAACTGGAGAAACAAAAACTTCAAAATAACGCCAGCAAAGTTGAACTTAGTGAAAACCACTGGAAGGAAAAGGCATCTTTTTAATGTGAAATACCCAAATTCTAAACTATCTTCTGTATTGCATGCATAGTTGGCTCGAAACAACGATAAAACCGAGACCAAATCTGATAATAATCCACGATATAGTCAGGAAAATAGTTATCGTGAGAAAGGAAAAATCTTGTAAAGCATACTAGAAATGTCACTCGAAATGGCGACTTTAAATTCACATTTTTCGTTCATAAGATTTCCATGACCGCTATCTTAGAACATCAGAAGCAAATTTTAGCGCATAAGAAGATGACATCGCTAACGATCCACACTAGTATTAAAACTCTTGGAGATATAATAGCATATATACCACCACCAATTTCATGATGTATTGACGTAGATATATGCGCGGGAAATAGTCATACACCTATCTATTTCACAGCGATGTAACCACATTCATCAAGTACACATTATTCTACATATTGTTCAATTAAAAACAAAGCTTCTATTAACATTTTAACACTATTGATCGCTCAAACATGGTGTGACACTGATTCTTCGAGCTTCTTTAGTCTCCTATATGATGTTAAAATATTCCGCGTTCTTGTTTTCCAAACTAAGTACCTGTTGTAACTTATCAGTCGCAAGGTTAATTGGAGAATTATCTTATTACACATTCCTACGAATGCATTATGGATACCTCGTTGGAGACCTGATCGTTAAAAAATAGAAGAACTAAGATACATTATTTAGTATTCAGAGGGACGTATTAGCCGGGACGACTGCGAAATATAACGCTGATGATGATGATATAACAACAGAAGTTACTGTCGTATTAATAGATTAGATATACCATTTGCCATCTTGCCACAAACTTATACACTTAACAAGGAATTTAGCATTTCTATTCATACTGGCACTTTTGGTTCAATAATTGATATTTCACATAACATGTAAGAAATAAATATTTCTGCGTATATTACTATGACGAATGTATTGTCATCTGTTGGTGATCAAGAGTTTAATACTTTCTCGTAAGATGTTCTGGCGCATTTAATACCGACGAGAAATCTTCATTACTTACTTCCGGTATTATATTAACTTGAGACTGACAAATTATGCACAAGTAACAATTCACTGTAGAATCTAAGTTTGTAAACAAGTGTCGCTTATATCTTACTCTAATGGCTGGTATTAATTCAATATTTCACAAATTGTCGAGCACATTCAAAATGATAAAAATTTCCAAAATATCAAGAAAACTTTATCTTTGTTGTTATTCCGTGTTTTATGAGTATATAAAAACACGTTCTGGTACAGCTGGCTCCACCATACTAATTGAACAGATGCTAGTTATCGATGCACTATTCTTCTCTAAGATAACTACTTTATCGCAAGCTACTGTCTTTGGATTCAAAAAAAGGGTGGTGATAATATGATCGCAGTATGCTATACATTAATAAATAATCATTCACCATAGTGTTGGATTCCTCACATCAACAATAATTTTAACATTGTCAGTGTGTCAGACGTTTCAGTAATCATGACCACACAATCCAAAAAATCCATTTAAATGAATTTCTCTATTTTATGAAATACATCTACGCGCGTGCGTACACACAGGCACGCTCGCACGCACGCACACACATACATATCTGTGTTCATATATGTATATACATACATAGATACATATATTTTTTTTAATAAGCAGCCCAAATTTCTTATTGTTTTAAATTAAATAAATGATAAAGTATAGAAAAAATGTAGAGATGTGTATACCTGCGTATACATAATTATGTTTGCCTTGTATTTGTGTACATGTAAGTGCATATCCATGTATGGCTTTCTCTTCATTTAACAATAATTGGTTTACTTGCAATGCGAGAGAATTAATGCTAGTTATAATTACTTTAATAATATGCAATAAATAATAAAACGAAAAACAGTATTTAAAAAATGCCGTTAAAGACTAACTTTGCGAAGGATATTCTACGTTATGAACGAATCATGTATACAATTTTACGTATTCACAATTACGCATAAGTAATTATTTTCCTGGCAATTAGGAAAATCAGATTGCCCACATTATTGTTTTAATGAGATTTAAGATGCAATTAAGGAAGGGATAGATTTTTCATACTTCAAGCTTGACGAATTGATTCTTATAGTTTGGTAGCGTGACGTCCTATAACTGAAATAGAAATAAAGAAATTAATTCTATATTTTCTTTGATCGTTGTTTCAAAATTAGATTATTTAACATTTTATGAAAATTCTACATGCATGTGGAGAAAACAATATTGTTTTTTCTGACTACGTGAAAATCGATAAATTCAAAATAAATGAAATTCAATTGTAAATTCACCTGTTTAGAACGCCAATGTTTGTGGCTATGCAGGTTCAGCCGTGGGTGGTCATTTTTTCTTTGCTGGATTTCTTTGTGGCGTTGATGGTCGACTACCTGTTTGTCCAGCGTTCATACCACCGTACTGGTACTTAGCTTTTTTTTCCGATGGTTTTAATATCTGTAAATCATTGGATTGGAATGATAAATTTTAGTAAAATCTTTATCAAATGACTATTTTAGTAATACATATATAGTTTTTATAAAAATTATGCCTTATTTTATTATAAAAAAAATTATTAATTGTTTATTTAACTATGGTATTCCTGATCGTTCATGAATAATAATAAATTACTGAAAATTAAAAGTATTCTTATGTTTCATTTATATTTATAAAGCTCTACAAATTTCATGACAAATTGTAATTTTTTTTTTAATAATACATAAAAATTACACGATGGTAAAATTATTGTATTTGAAATTATTACTCTATTTTATTTGAAATATCTTTAAAGTGTTTCTAAACCGAGTGAAATGCACATTAGCTAAAAACAACGAATCTTTAAAAGAAGCACATGAATTAAATCTTTGCGTTTTTATACTTGTAGTCTCAAGTTTCAAAATCAAATAATACAACAATAGCCTTATCAATACTATAATTCATTATAAAAAATAAACTTGAAGTCACGAATTTCAATTTAACTATTCGAATCAATAATATATACTAAATTATTAAAAGAATTATTTTTTGATCTCGCGTAAATTTTACTTTAAGCTTATCAAAAGCTATTTCAGATGAAAGAAAACAACAATTCAAATATCTCAAATAAAAATGACAAAGTAATTATTATTTTTTAGCAAATTAAAAATTTATAATACAATAATAGTTATTATTAATTTGACTTGGTATTTTAATTTATCAACAAAATAATTGTTATATAAAAATGAGTATAACCAAAAAAAAATTGTTATAATTAATAATAGTTATACGGACAGTAAAAAGACATTCCCACAGGGCACTGAATCTGGAAGTGATTTCTTGAAATTCATTGTTAGAACTCACTTTATTTATAGAGTCGAGAAAATTTGTGCCGCCTATAATTAGAGTCATTGGTAACACCTTGAGACTATATAGATATTCTCACCTGAAAACTGCACATGAGACTTTCATCGACACTCATCATACCGCCAGCATTATCGAATTCGCCGCAATAGTTAGGAGCGGAAAAGAGTGTGACGAGCTGCCGTTTTGCGAAGAATTCGTAGCCGTCTTCAACGACTTGATGTGCACGGCAAATCAAGTCCATGTCGTGACGATTGAGGAACTTTGATACCACGTCCGGCCCGAAGGTGAACGAGACTCCTCTGTCGTTCTCTCCCCAGCCCTAAAATTTTTTTAATTATCCATCTCTCTCTCTCTCTCTCTCTCTCTTTCTCTCTCTATATATATATTTTTTTTTTATAGCGATCTTTAAATTATAAAATATACTTTTTGGCATAAATATTTAATTTCTTTCCTTTCTTTATTGCTATAAAAATGACGTATTTTTAATATATAATATGAATAATTACATAATAAATTTAATTAAATCAAATTAACAAACCTGGACTTCTTTATCAGGATCTGACCACAATAAATCACAGAGAAGACCAGTATCAGGTACATCTGTTGGGCGCATGATTCGTTTAATTTGTTCCATGCCCTATTTTAAAATTATCAAAATATTAATACAATTTTATATATATATATAGATATATATAGATATATATATATATATAATATACTTTTGATAATATAAAAGTTATATATTTTGTATAAATATAAATATTTATTATAGTTATTTACATAAAAATAAAATAACAGTAAATCAAATTATAAAATTGAAAATTCTGATATATATCTATATATATATATATATATATACATATCAAAGTTCTACTTTGTTTCTTGAAAAGCTTTTTAATATACAACTTTAAAGTATATGAAAATATAATTTAATAACCATTTATAACTACAAAATAATTAAAAAATTTAAAGAAACAAAATTTTAAATAAGTTCAAAATTTAATACTTTTTATTAAAATTGATTATTAATTTTTTTATGCATTCATCAAATATTGACTCCTACAATTGTAAAATTAATTTAAATGATGAATTATGTAACATATTTATTTTGATCTAATATCCTTTTTTTAAAAATTTTTATTTAACAGATAATGATATTCAACATATTTATTTAACTTTAATATAATTACCTGGAGATCAGGACTAAGTCCACCATGACAACAAAATATCTTCTCATCTATAATAGCAGCAATTGGCAAACAATTGAAACAATCTGTGAAAGTTTTCCACAGTTTGATGTTATACCTGCGCTTGCATTCATCATAAAAACCATATATCCTGTTTATACTTGCACACTCGTGATTTCCTCTTAAAAGAAAGAAATTTTCTGGGTATTTTATCTTGTATGCAAGTAACAAACATATTGTCTCTAATGACTGCTTGCCCCTATCAACGTAATCACCCAAGAATAAGTAGTTTGCTTCTGGTGGAAAACCTCCATATTCAAAAAGCCGTAATAAATCAGTATATTGCCCATGTATGTCTCCACATATTTTTAAAGGTGCTTCAAGTTCCAAAAGAATAGGTTGCTGTAGAAAGATTTCCCGTGACTTTAAACAGAGACCTCGTACTTCAGCTTCTGACATAACAACTGATTTGCCAGGTCGACATCCTCGCACTGCACAAGTAAGAAAAAACAGTTTTTAACACAAAATAATGAAAATTTTAAATTCAATCTTACATAAAATACATACTCCTAAAATCAATTATACACCAATTTCTTTTTAAAGAATAGGCATAAAATCTCTTCTAATATTTGAAATTCTTATTTTCACTAAATAAATATAAAAATAAAATAAATTTTATTCACTTTTTCCATTGACTTTATTATTTAACCATTTGAATTTACAAATAAAAAATTATATTTGAGTAAAAACTTATTCTTAAATTTATTCAATTAATTTATTACAAATTAAATTAAAAAGGATGCCTATTCTTTAATTATTTTACCTCTGAAACAATGGGAAAGTCACTCTACAAGATACTCTAATATATCAAGGATTTATTCATAATACTCAGATAGGTGTTATATTTAAAGTTTTGTATACAATACAGTACACTTTTTTAAAATACAACTTTTACATATTATTAATTCTACTGCAATTAAAAAATTATTTGGTAAATGCACTTTTAACAATGTGCAAGAATGCGCATGATTCTTTGATAGATGATACCATCAGTTATTTATAGTTTACTAGAAACCATAAAGGACTTCACTACACGCTTGAATTGCTATCACGATGGCTATTGGAAAATCAACATCACCAAGGTTAATTCAATAACAAATAAATATTTCTGAAAAAGGAAAACTAAACAGTTTTACTTATGAATTTGATTGAAATTTAATGTTTATTGTTTTTTTTTGTTAAATAAGTTTATTAATAAATTAGCTTTTTAAGATAAGTTTTTTTATGATGATGATTTGATTATAATCAAACGAATAGATTCAATTGTTATATGACTGTAACAACCAAAATTAATTTTGATCAAAGCAAACATTATTTAATTAATAAGAAATACAGTAACAATTATTAAAAAACAATAAAAAATTTTTTTAAATATTGATTTTATATGTAAAAATAATATAATTAATTAATTATTTAAAAATTTATCTTTATTTTTAAATAATATTATTTTACATTTATACTGTGATATTTAAAGCTTTTTTACAATATATTTACAAAAGAATTTAATAAATAAAAAATACTATATTATTTATCAATGTTAGTTGATGTATTTTATCTATAATAATTTTTATTTGTATTAATATTTAAATTTTCATTATTTTATTTCATCAAATATACATATCATTTTATTTCATAAATTAAATATTCTTAAATTTTCAATATGAATTTATAATTGAATAACTTTCATAATTCATGAAACAATAACAAAAAATATTTAAAAATAAGAATTTATATAAAAAAATAAAAAATTTCAAAATTAATATCTATATATTAATAATGTTTGCTGTATATCTTAAATACCACTAAAAATACGGGTACAAAAAAATAGTAATGCAGAAATGAAAATATCAATTACCACTTTGTGCCCAAGGGATATCATTGTAACTTACATTGGAAATTTAATTTTAACTGATAAATTAATCAATTTGAAACAAAATCTTCAAACATGCACAAGAAATAATGAAATGAAATAAGGTACAATATGTAGCGAAACTATATAAAGAACTACATTGGAGACAGTTCCTTAATTTAGCATACCAACGAAGTCTGAAGAAAAAATATCTTTAAGCTTGGCTTTCTTCTGAGTTTGAACCTGAACTTGTTGATTTTCTTTCTGGGTCTGGTATGCTTTACCGCATTATGTAAAGTCGCCATATGTGCCATGAGAAAAAGAGCAAAAGAGAAACATTGTTTTTGTTTTTCAACAAAATAAATAAAAAATACATACAAAATATTAACGAATTAAAATAATTAGTATATTTAACATAAATAAAATTTTTTAATTTTAGTTAACAAAACAAATAAGGATATATAAAATGTTATGATTAAAGAATGAAGGATAAGTGATATTTTATCAATTTAAAAATATCTTTATCATATTTTTAAGCAAATTTAAATTTATTATTTAAAAATATTAATAAATATGAAAAATTGATCTTAAATATAAAATTTTGTAATGATATAAATATTAAAAATAATATACTTTTATTTTTTTGCATTGTTTTAAACGAAAACTGAGTAGTACTTTAAGCAGAAATTTTTATTACCCAATACTACAATATATAAAGTAATAATAAAATAATTATTAATAGGATCTTAAACAAACTAAATTATATCCTTTAGAGTACTTGCTAACTAAATATTATTTAATCATTTAATGTATGATACACCTTGAATTATATATTTCCTATTTATTAAATTTTTTTTACTGCTCTAATATAATTATAATAAATTTAAAAAATTTAATTTAATTTCAAATTTTAATAAAATTTAATTTTTTACATGTAAAAATGTTTCTTTCTAAAAATAATAAAAATTGTAAGTTAAAATTATAAAATAACAAGTATAAAATGAGCTAAAGTTAACTAGTAAATTTATAAAAAAAAGTTCATAAAAGATTTATATTTAATTAAAAAAATTGGTAAATTTAATAATTTATAAAATTGCTGGCTCTTAAAATTTAATAATATAAATGCTTTTAGGATACTGTGAAAATATTTTATCTGATGGTCTAATTGTTTGAAAAAACTGTCAGTTACTCAAACCTTGTAGTTAATAAGAAAAAAAACCAATGTGTAAGTTTTTTTATAAAAGAAACAAAAAACTGGTGTACTGCTTAATATTGATCCACTACTAAATGTAACACCTCTTTGTTGAGCTTCAACAAATACATTACAAAACTTTGAAAATGAAATTTGGGAAACTTTGTACAATTAGCAGTAGATAAAAAAAATTAAAAATGCCTTCATAATCATAACGTAAACATATGAAGAAAAAAAGTTGAAACTTCAAAAAGTTGTTCCAAAATCAACGATAAAAATATTTTAAAATTATTAAAAAAAGTAATCGTCAGATCATTTGTTTTACATTTTATCGTTAACAAAAATGGATTAGAAAAAATAATCATAAAATGAAAAAGAACAGAAAAAAGCGCACAAGGAGAGGAAATATCACGCAGACATGGAGAGCCTCTTTTACACTCGTTTTAACCTTCGATAGTGAAGTTGTCAAAATCTCAAAAACAACAAAAATACTCAAAGTCAGAACTCCCGATTTTATTCGATATAGATTGAAGGCAATGTCCAAGTGTATATAAAGTATAAAAAACATCTGCAAGTTGACGAAAAAATATCTCGAATCAGAGTGTAAAAGGGGCGTATGAGAGAAGGTAGCCATCGGGACGATGATATTTTCGAGGCCTCGGCGAAGGTTCTTCTTTGCCCTTCGCGCCTTTAACCTATCGACTCTGGTATATGTGACGCACTAGGTCACGCACTCGCGCATTGATAGTCGAGGAAGATCTCGTCGACGACACGGTGACGTACCTTCTAGCAGCCTCTGTATCAGGTTGTCGATGTTCAGCTCAACATCCGCCATGTTCTGTTTTTTCCTTTTTTTTTTATATTTTCGACGTTATATTCCGTGAACGTACAAAGACGTTCGTAACGCGCACTCTCAAAAAACTACACGTCGACGAATACTGCTAGCTTGTTCGTCGGGGGTCGATGACGACGACGAAGACGACCTCAACTCCACTTACCTCTCCCTACCCCTTCGTCGTTCTCACGACGACGGCGACGACGACGTCGCGGCGAGCACGCGCCGATTGTATAGTAGTAGTTAGTACTAGCAAGAGTTCCCCCAACTTACTACTCGGTCCAACTCCGATTTTCCATTACCTTCCCTCTTTCTATTGCGCTTGCAAACTCCGTTTCCCTCTCTATCGTTCACACTCTAGATACGTGCGCAGCTCGATGTTTGTAGTTCGATGAATATAGTGTACACCACAAATTTATAAAATGTATAAGTCTATTACTCGCACCCGATATATTTTTTACATTGCTCTGAGAAATCTGTTCATAAATTTAACATAATTCAAAGAAATATCTAAAACTTATTAAAATATACATAATTTTTGATAATTAACTTTATTCAATAACTTGAGTTATATTTTGTCCAATAATTATTCATGCTTTTAAAGTATAACATAATGTATGTACAAATTATTTTATATTATAAATAAAATAAAAAAAAATAAAACGTTTTTTAATTCTAAATATTTTCAAATTTCAGATAAATCTATACAAACTTTTTTAAGATCCTTCTAAAATATAATGAATAGGCCCTCTTCATGTTTTAAGATTAGTATAAAATCAAATAAATGATAATATTACAATTACTCCTCTATGAATAGAGAAGGATATAAAAATATTTTAAACGAATTATCTTTATAGATAATACTACAAGTTCAAAATGTACTGCTAAATATTTTTTCTTAAAGTATCAAAACAGTACAAAACACGCTCATTCAATTTCAATTATATTAATTATAACATTGACTTAATACTTATACATTCTCAGTTTACTACATAAACGAAACTTTTAAAAAAATCTAATATTTGTAAAATGTTTTTAAATGCGTAATAAAAGCAATATTATAAAAAAAGTAATAAAAATTACTTGATAAGGTAGTTGATTTTCGTAACAATATTTTTTTAAGCAAGTAGTAGTCGCACGAGGTTTCTTAATATAAGTATTTAAAAACATGCTTCGGGTATTCTCAAATTTAAATATAAATATGTGTAATATTGTTTATGCTTAAAAATATTCGAACCAAATATCTTGTACATAAATTTAATAATAAATTTATAAATATTATTATCTTGAGGAATAAATATTTTTAAAAAATTATTACATAATTTGAATTATATTAATATTTGTAATATGAGTAATTAAGATTTACTTTCCGTAAGTTATTTAAATATTTTTATTTGTGTGTTTTAGATAAATTTTCAGAAAAGTGACAACTAATTAGCTACATTAATCTACTGTCATAAAAAATTATTTTTAATAATAAAATTATTGCTACGTTTTTTTTAAGTATCTTAGTAGTGGTATAATAAACAATTAAATTTGTAAATGTGTCAATATAGTAACTACTTTTCTGAGTAAACTGTATAAAATTAAAAAATAATACTTTTTACTACTTACTGAAAATAAATCAGGCATAAAACAGAATCAATCAATTAAAAACTGAGCATAATTATAACTAGAGTTTTAAATAATAAACTTTGGAAAAGTTATTATGATTTGGCAATTATAGTGACAATTAATTATGAATATTTTCATACACTCAGTTTATATATCTATATAAAAAACTTTTTTTTAATAATTATTTTTTTTTTTTGTTCCTCCTGGAAAGTAAATACATTCTAGGTCAAATGCACTCCTATTTATATTTAATAAGATATGTTAGATTTTCGTAAATTATGCCAACTATTTTAAACTTTGCAAGGAGTACCGCATACTGAAATATTAGTAGCATTATTATTCAAAATTCAGTCACAGCTTAATAAGGCTTATCAAAATAATTGAAGTCGAAAACCAAATAAATGTCTTAGAAATTTTTGTATTTGTAAAAAAAAAATATTTTTAGTGTCGTGTTAAGAAAATAATTAACATCATTTTTACAAAATCAAAGAAATTTTACAAAATTAAAGGATATTAATTAAACTTTGTAAAACGAAAGTAATCAAAAACAGTTTAAAAAAAATTGTACATATTTTTTCTGTACTTCTTTGGTTCTCCAATCTTTAGTATATTATATTCATGTTTATTATTTACGTTTAAAAAGTGATACGTCAATGATATACGTTGTACGTGATTATAAAATAGCCTTTTTACATTTGGCTCTTATAAAAGTGTCAACATTTTTCATTGCTCTTACTTTATAATGATTATAAAACAAATAGTATATCCGTTGTCACTACTCTAATACTCTACTACTCAACTACTCCAACGCATAATATATGTTAAAATATCTAGCAACTGTTTTCAACTATAAGCTGTAGAATTTATGTTCCAAACATTGATTATCACTTTATCTCTGTTATGAATTATTAAAAATTTCAACAGGAATATTAATTTTGACTTTCAATTAAATATAATAAAATAGTATAAAATGTATATAAAATATCTATCACCGATATTACTTATGTGGCTCAACTATATTTTCAAAATATTATTTTTCAATATTTTATTTCAGTTTTATACTTTTAATACGCAACTCCAGGATATGAAATTCAAAAACTTGTATTAAATTAAAATTGCTGTTTTCAAAAAAATTATTAAATACAATTTAATTATACAATAAAATTAATAAAATTTATCACGCCAAAATTTTTATCTATATATCTTGTAATTTTTTTTCAAAATTAAAAAATCTCATAGAATATCAAAATTTGTTACAAAAATTTTATGTATTAATTTTTTTATATTTTATTAAAATATATTTTTATATAATAATTATTTGAAGATTTAAATAATTAATAGAAATAGTCACAAGAATCTATGAATATAACTTAATTTTATGAAGTTTTAAATATGTTAAGAGTGTCAAAAAGTTAGTTAAATTAATAAAATAACTTTATAATGATAAATACATTAGAATGTATGTGAAATATAATTTATCATAATTGATTGAGAAACAAGATTGTTTTAAATTACTCTGATAGATTTTTATATGATGATCTTATTAAAAATTATTTATATATACACATTATATATATAAAACTTATTCATAAATATATATATCAAATAAGAAAATTAAACAATTTCTGTAAACAAGTTTTATAATTTCCGGCAAATCGATTAATTTACAAAATAAAAACACATCTTATTTCTAAAAATACAGAATTTATTAATATTACTACAAATTTAATTGAACATTGCTAATAAAATACCACTCATTCTAAATTTTTTTTAATATTTAATTTTTATTTAAATTATGCATGCTATAATTTATGATCATTTAAATGTTTATCAAAGCTTGATTAAACTTTATTATCAATATTATTTATTTGAAACTGCAGCTCATTGCTTTACAATATTTTAATTACCAAATTCATTGGCTATGGGATTTCTACCCTCGGAATTAATCAAAGTTCTTAATTGCATTTTATATTTACTACATTGAACCTATTTCTTACTCTTTCAATCGAAAATAAAGTCTTGATAAAAGCAGTTTAAATTTAAAACATTATCGATATTTTAAAAAATTTTTTATTCTTTTAAACTACATTTGTTTAATATAAAATAATATTTAAAAAATTCAATAGAATTTTTATGATATTATATAATTTAATAAAAATTTTTAAATATTTCACCATAAGGTACTCGATTAATATTTTTTTTCTTTGAAACTATTATTATAAATGTAATAATATAGAAAAACTTAATTACAACTTCAAAAATGAAAAGTAATATGAAGATTATATTTAACTATAATTTTAATCTATAATTTCTCATCGAATCTAAATAAATAAAAAGGTTTTTTTTATATAAATTGGCTTTACCGTTTACATACAAAGTTTTCATTGTTTTTTATTATGATCATATAATTACGTTTTTAAAAAATGTTAAGAAATTATATGTACAATCATCATACAAAAAATATTTTTTACAAAAAATTTTTAATATACAAAAATATTATTTAATATTTTTATATAAACTATCAGATATTAAAATAAAAATTTCTTAAATAGATAAAATATTTTATTTGTGAATGTACATTCACCAAATCAATAAAATGGCAAATCTCAATAAAATTATAGATATCAGTTAAGTGTGTTGCCAGTAACTAGATCAATAAGCCGACAATTGTAAAGGGAAATAGAAGCCGTACACTTAATATTATTAAGTAAATCCTGTTTTAATAATATATAATAAAAATAAGAATTACACATTTGAAAATTCTAATTTTTATAAAACATTATAATTAAAATACACTTCTCTGTAAAATGTAATGATAAAAAATATAAAATATATAGCATTATATCAATTTGAATTCCAATTAATTACTACGATTATTTCTTTTACTAAATAATTATATTTTAAGTTGTAAAGCTATGATTTTTATATTACAAGAATCAGCAAAAGAAATTTTATACTATAAGATATATTTTTAAAAATATGTAAAGAAAACGAATATAAAAACATGCAAAATATACTTACGTCACAAATATAAAAATATAAAAGAATTATTCTTTTATTACCAATTAATGACTAATTGTACGATACAACAGTCGAGTAAAATGCTAAATAAATTTATAAATGTAGATTTGAAAATTATTATTTATTATTATAAACAAATAAAAATTATAAAAATATAAAGGTATTTTTAAAATAAAAAATTTAATTCAATTTTTTTATAAGTCTTGCATATTTAAAGTAAAATTCAAGCACTGTGAATCGCAATAAAATGAAAACTATATATTGTTTTAATAGATGGATAAACAAGGAAAACGTGAAGATACTTTCTGCACGGTTCATACAATCAATTGGCACTGCCCAATCAACTGTTTTCAAACTATAATTTTACTTAAAATAATTTATTAAAATTATAGAAGAAAAAATATAAAAATTTTATTCTAAATGTATATCTTAAAATTGCTTAGATTAAGTTATTAAAATAATATTAGACACAATATAAAAACTTCATTTGTCATTAATATTTAATAATTGCTTATGCTAATTTATTACAATAATACAAGAAATAATATAAGAACTTCATTCAAAATTAATAATCAATAAATCTTCGGTAAAATGACAAAAAATTAAGAGAGCAAAAATATAGAAATTCATTTACCGTTTACAATGCATAAATAGTAATAATACTTCCCAAAGAAAACTAATGACTATCTAATACATTTTTAATATTAATTTTTAATATTATTATACATTCATTGTGGAATTTTTAATTCTGAGATATTTGTTATGCTGTAGAAACATATGATATGAATTAATTTATATATATATCTCTAGGTTTTAGCAATAAAAAAAAATTTTTTACTTCATAGAAAAAAAGATAAAAAATATCTTAATGACATAAGGTTAACAGTCTTTCCATATAAAATATTAAATAAAAATTTGTACAATATTGGATTTTCTATTTTACAAATTTTTTATGATAATCTGGTAAAGGATCTTTATAATCATGTAAATCAAATAGACTCGCACTATTGTTTTGTAAATATTGTAAAAAATGATGGAAATGCATTAGTAAAAGCTGAGTACTTTTTTCATCCAACATTGTATAAGACAGCATATCTCCAAGTTTCACTGTAAAGTAATAAATAAAATAAATGTTAAATTTTTTTTATACTAAATATATAAGATAATACTTTACTATAATACATACCAAATAATCGCAATAAATAATAAGGCCCATATAAGTGACTTGGTAAAATATCGGAATCTTCTGGAATCATTTCTTCAAATTGTGGCCTTTCCCAACCATACAAAAGTTGCAAATTAAAAGAAATATTAAAATATTCTCTAATTCCTTTTGTTATTTCTATAGCACTTTCCCTGAAATATATTATAAAAAATAAAATTGAAATTTAATTATCTTACTTTATTTTAAATAGAATATTATAAAATATTGGTTCTAACTTGTTTAAACCATTAATTTTTCCAGTTTCAATTGCCTCTACATAATCATCTAAAACTTTTTCAACTGTAATGCTCATGGGCAAAGAAGGTAATTTTTTTTGCTTTGTTATAACATCACATTCATCTATAAGGTGATATTTCAAATCATCAGGTATTATAATATTGATTTCGGTTTTAACACTGTATTCTTCTGTATCATCCGAAGGCTCTGGTCGCCTAAAAAATTTATATTTAATAATTAATTTAGATGCAGTATTAAAAGAAATTTAAGTACAATATTACACATAATAACTGATATTTTATAATAATAAAAAATATTTGGAAACTAAAACTAAATTACAAAAATAAATAATAAATAAAAGTTATATAGTAAATGTACCAGTAAGATAATTAATACACACACATACAACACATATATGTATACATGTGTATATTTAAACTATAAAAACTCTTAATTTATATAACCTTAATATACTTATTTTAAGTAAAAATAAGTGAATTTATAATGTACCCTCGTTTCTTGCGTGGTACCTCCAGTGGGGAATCGCTTGATGACGTTGGCGTAAGTGCACTTCCAGTAGACTTACTAGCTCGGCTAGGTGTTCTTTCCAAAAGTGCTACAGGTGTGCTTGCTCTACTATCACTATCTTTTTCCTTATCACGACCACCTTCACTCCGTCGTCCTTGAACTTTTGAAGTACCACTACTTTTTCTGTTTTGTTTATTACTTGCTTGTTCATGTACTTTTTGCACTTCTTTTTGTTTCTGAACGTTTGTATCATTAAATTTTAAGACTCGATCTTCAGGTACCCATTCATCCCAACTGTTATATAATTATAAATTGTATTAGAATTTTAATTTTAATTCTAATGAAAAAAAATATGATAATGAAAACATATTAAAAAATTCATAAATTTAAATCTGAACTCAAAAATAGTTTTCTTGTTTTATTCAATAAAACAAAATCTTAAATCAAAATAATATTGGCTTTTGAAATATTAAGAATTACAATTATTATTTAAATACATTTGATTTTAATTTTTTAAATTTTGAATTATTCTTTTAATTAAACTATAAAATTTTTTAAATTATTTGATTTTAAACTTTTCTACAAATAAAATTTTTCATACTAGAAAAACACTTTGAATTCAACATACTTTTTATTCCAACCAGCGTAGTGAATGTAGTATTTTATCTGCTTTTCATCTTTTGAAAAAGAAGATTTTAAACACTTAGCTTCATATATAAGAGGACCATGAAAGCACAAAACTTTTTCACCTGTAAGAGTCATTTAAAAACAAAATTATCATTAGAATATTATTCATCAATTTTAGAAATAAAAGAAAAAAGACGCTCATTAACCGGCTATTTATTTACTTTTAGAAAATATAAAGAAAAAAGTATACAATTTAATTTTCAGTACAAAAGTAATTATTTCAATGAAGTTTTAATAAAATATATACAATACCTTCTTGAAATTTACATTTTGGGGGCATTTTCTAATATACTTTTTAGTTTATAACTCCACTCTTTCCGTGAACTAAATACAAGGTTAGTTTCGTCAACCATCTGGCATTATCACTATTATACTAGCTTACTTTACTCAACTCCTTAAATCCTTAACTCCTTGCTACAATAAGTTTTGTTATATATATATATATATACTCATATATAAATGATGTGTTCATGAACGCAATCATATATATTTGGGTATATTCATAGAGGTGCTGTAGATGTATGTGTTCTGTTGTGTACTTTAAAATTATTATTAAATTAGATTCTATTTTTTCTAATAATTATTAATATACAATTTTTACTACTAAAAATCAATAAATAAAAATTATTAATCATTAATGTTTAATTCATAAGTTTGAAACAATTTCTTTTAAAAGTATTAAGCAAAAAATATACAAATTATTTATGTTTAGTCAATGTTTACAATTACAATACTCTTTTCCAACAGCCTATAAAATGAACAACTTAATTATGTAAAATCGTAACTCTTGTGTTGGTCAATATAATAAACGGCGCAACAATCTCTCATAAAATTTAATTTGTTTTCCATTTTTAAATTTCAATACTCAATTAAATTGAAAATATTATAGCCAAGAATACAATCGTATAATATTTTTATAATTGTATACATTCAATTAAAATTTCATTTAGTACGTACGTTGCTCAAAAAAATTAAAACTAATTACGCTATGAAATAGATATTATCAAAATACGAAATAAAATATGTATGTAGATCATAAATCTGGAAGGTTCGTATAAAGTACTAATTTAATTTCAATGTTTATAAGGATGTAAATTGTAACTCAATTTTCTATTTAACAATTCCATTACAGTAGATTTACAATATATTTCTAAAATAATTTAGGTGTAAAAACTTTTGTTCCAACCTCAATTTCTCATTCATTGTAATGTCACTTTATGTAACGGATTCAAGCAATAAAATTTTAATCTTTTTAAAAATTAATGAAAAACAAATTATTAATTGTAAAAAATACATTTTTTAAGAATTGCAACTAAAACATAATACATTTTAAAAGTTTATATTAATCGAGATTTTTGTATAAAATTAAGCCACTTGCTACTACACTGTTGATGAAGTTTCATAATAAATATTAATACCGTATAAAATTCTGTAAAAAATATGTTCAACCAATGATAATAGAAATAGTAAAAATAACAAATGTAAGGCTTCTTTTGATCGATTTATTAATTATATAAAAATAATATGCAGTTAAAATCGTAAAATGAATATATTTTTTATTCTACATAAATATTTAAAATCTGATTTAATATTTACAATGTATTAT
Source organism: Platyscapa corneri (assembly GCA_018907185.1). Lineage (NCBI taxonomy): Eukaryota > Metazoa > Arthropoda > Insecta > Hymenoptera > Agaonidae > Platyscapa > Platyscapa corneri. The sequence goes on along the minus strand of JACCHW010000024.1, from coordinate 4,294,999 downwards.
TTTAATTTATTATGTATAATGTATTATAATATATATTATTTATCATAATATTATATATTATATATTTTCTTAGAAGCCATAATTTATGATCGTACATATAACTTCAATTAATCAATTTAAATTAAAAATATTAGTTTAAAATTACAATATTTTTAAAATATACAAATGATTTACTTTTACATTTTATTTCTTATTGTAATGAATAACTAAATATATAAATAACGGTACTTCTAATTGTTGCTAATAATTATTCAATACTAATCATTTAAAAGGAAAAAATATTTTTAAATACCCCGCGTATTTTATTTTTTGCAAATTTGCATGCGATTGTATTCGCGAAATACGATCTTAGCGCCCTCCCGGCTTCAGCACTGACTTTACCGAGCACGTCATTATAGTTTGGACGAGCAAAGGAGTGAACGAGTGAAGAATTTAAAGGAAAACGTCGTCGACGTCGTCTACGTCGTTGCCGTTGGTTTCACTTTCATCGAGGAATAAGCAACATGGGCGACGGAAAGGATAGCGAGCGGCAGCCACTATTGAAGAACGAAAACGAAAACTACAGTGATTTACCTGGTAAATGGCTCACCAAACTCAATGGGAATTCTTCCCACCCAGTGGCTCATGGAGGTTCGGGTCGAACCCTACACCGTTTCTCCTTTGTTTATTTGTTTTTGAGTAGTGGGTAAATATTCCGTTACACGGGATTGTTGGTAGCAAATTTCAAGTGGTAATCTTATGAGCCAGATTACGTACAATATAAATTGCGAACATTATATCGTTAATTTGATGCATGATTACTTATTTAATTGATCTACTGATGACTAGTAAATTTATCATCGGTGTATAACTCATTCAGCATTATATTTCATTCGCCTATTGGTATCTATTGATGGGTTTATGTATACATAGAAATTTTCAATTAAAATTTTATTAGAACTGAAATTACAAAACATTTGATATTGAATGCTGATACAAATTTTACATTTGAATGTACCTTTTTAAAAATGAAAAATTTAATTAATTCCTTTTCAAAACAAAGAAATTTAATTATTCTTCCACATCATTATAATCTAACTTTTATACAAATAGAGGTAACGTAATAGCATAATCATTATACCTCTTCATTATATTTTAAATTCCTTGTAATCTGTTTAAAGATCAGATGTAACATGATTCTATGTTTAAATCTATAGTCAAAATATCAGGTTATATGTATTATATTTTAAAAACACTTAGTTATAAGGTTCAAGTTTTCAAAAATGATTAGTAACTTACATTTGTCAAATAAAATAAATGTTATGATATATAATTTGAGTTAAATTTAATAAATCTAAAAAAAAGATTGTTAATAAAATCTGTAGGATTTATTTTACGATTTTATGAAAGAATATAATAATAAAACATAATATAAATTTATAAATTTAATGCAGAGTAACCATAAAAATAAAACTATTACTTAAAAATTTGAATATAAAAAGTATTTTAATACTTAATTGATCAATCTTAAATGTATAATATTAATTCTTAAATAGTTCTTTTAAAAATTTTTAATTTATAAAAATATAAAAGTCTTATACTTGTAATTTTAATTATATTTAGCTTTATATCAGTTAGAACTGAAAATAATTATTTAAAAATAAAGATGTTATAATAAAGATAAATGTATTTATCAATTTCTCTACTTTATAAGATTTAAAATTAAATATATTAATTTGTATACAATACCACAATTAATCTTTAAAGGTACAATGGAATTATTTACATTTTCATTCTACCATTTTTATTGTGTTTTATACATACAACAATTATCATTTTATAAATTGTTATTGACATAATATGATTATATACTTAAATAAATATAGTTTTAAGGGGAGGAGCAGAACCAATTAACAATGTGGCTCCAATTGGTCCCGATGAATTACCTCCATCATATCAAGCTAGTCAGGGTAACGGACATATGGTTACCTGTAGAGTATGTCAGGCAATGATTGATATTTCTGGCAAAAGAGATCAGCATGTTGTCAAGTGTAATCAGTGTAATGAAGCTACTGTAAGTATCATATTTTCAAATTTTTAAAGTTTAATTATTTATTTTAATAAAATTAATTTTTTTTTAACTGAAATATATCGATTTTATTTATAATAACTTTGTTTGACTAATTAATTATTTTAGCCTATAAAAAATGCTCCTGCTGGAAAGAAGTATGTACGATGCCCATGCAATTGCTTACTGATTTGTAAAAGTTCATCACAGCGAATTGCCTGTCCAAGGCCTAATTGTAAACCAAAATAATCAATCTGGCACCTAGTCCAGTAACACCACCAGTTTTGTCAATGCCTGGAATGTGTCGAGTTTCTTGTGGCCACTGCCATGACACATTTTTGGTAAATATTTAATTTTTAGAAGTTATCATAAAAATATAATGTTTAAAAACAAGAATTAATAACATCATTACAAAAAATTGAAACTAATGAATTTGAAAATTATTCTAGATAAACTTTTTAAGCTTTGTCAATAAATCAAAAACAAACTATTGTATACTAGGTTTTTTATGTAACATTAAACTAAACTCTTAAATTAAGCTAAATTAAATAATTTTATAAAACAAAAGCAAACATATTAAATTATTAATGTGTAATTTTTTAGTTTAATACTTTAAACAACGCTTTGGCACGTTGTCCACATTGTCGAAAAGTATCATCTGTTGGACCAGATTTTGCAAAAGGACGTGGAACTCTTTTTGTTATTCTGGGGATAATTAGTCTAATCCTTGGGATTGTTATAACAGTAAGTTAGATTTAAATATCTATATAAAAAATATTTCAATATATTGCAAAATTAATATGTATGTATATACTGTTACGTGACATATATTAACTATGAGTCATTTGTCACCGCGCAATGATTCGATTTCGTACTTGTGTAACGATTCTGTAGGTCATACGCGGATCAATCACAGTAGGCATAAGATCATAAATCTGTAGAAGATCGCGTCTCGCGCTTTTCATACGTTTTTCCAATAGATGACACTTATGCTTAAAATCATTTTCCCTAACGTAGTAATGAAACGACTTTTGGAAAATCGAGCTATTTCCTAATTATTACTTAACTTATGATAAATTTTTAATCTCAAAATCCTCCACTAAAAACAGACAAAACGCCTTCATAAGAAATAAAATACATAAATTTTTTAAATTATTAAAAATACAAAATTCATTAAGTAAAAAATTTTTTAAATACAGATTTTATTTTATTTACTGATTTAAAAAATATATGGTTAATATATAAATCACGACGCCGATTTTTACTATTTTTATTTAATAATTTAACTTTATAGACTATATTTGACAGGTTTATTTTTTTCTGAAAGCTCTCTAAAAATATTAATAAGAAATAAATTTATTTATAAAATTAGTATTGTAAATCCCGGTAATTTATCTTAATTTATTCAATGCTATATATTAACAGATTTTTTAAAAATATTAATACATATATATAATTAGATACGATTATAAATATTCATCAATAATAACTAAATATTTTATTTATTTAATAAAATTTGAAAATTCAAAAACTTTATTCCTAAAAAACTTCATAAATAAAAGCATTGAAGTTTTTAAAATTAATCATTAACTAATATGTACGAAATCTTTATATGAAAAAATTAATGTTTATTTATAAAAATCCAAAAGAAAATTCTTAGTAACTTTATTTTAACAAACTCCTCTTATTCTTTTTAAATATTACTACTTAAAAATTATATAACAGATAATTATAATTTTAATTATTAAAAAAAAGAATTTAATTTACAAATTTATTATATTATGAAAGAAGGAAAATTAATATAAAAAATATAGTTTTATAAATTTCTAATAACATATTTTTAAGACCAAAGTCCTTTTATAATTGTAAGAGTATAATAAAATATTAACTTTCTTTTGAACATTTAAAAATAATTAACTATAGTATAAAACATACTATATACTTAAGAAACGTGTTTAAAAACACCAAATACATCGTAGTTACTAAAATCTCTGAACAATGTTATATTAGTAAATACAGAAAAGTAAACATACTAATAAACAGATAAGTAAATAGAGCAGTATAGGGAAGGGAAAATAAATGTAGCCATTAACATTTCTATTACATAATATTATTACAATTATATTTCTTCTAAATCTTTATTCTTTCAATTCAGATTAATGTTTTGTAACTTATCACTTTGAAGTTAAATTTATTGCTTAGAAATTTTTAAAAATAATAAATTTTATTTTAAGGTTGGTACATATACACTTGTAAAACTCAATGGAGGAATCTATGTTGCTTATGTTGGTATGTATTAGTCAGCTTCACTTTCACTATTATATTATATATCTATATTATATATATTTTATGTTTGGTAAATAACACATTCAACGGACATTTAAATTTTTCAACTTATAAAAATGAAAATTTAAATTAAAAAAATAATTTTTTTCATGTTTAATATTTAGATAAATATTAGAATTCAAATACAACTACAATTTGAATTCTTTTAAAAACTAACTTGTAAAAAAAAATTTATTTAAAATTTTATTTTGAAAATAAATAATTAATTTAATAATTTTGTTTTTAGGTGCATTCCTTATAGCACTTCTTTTTCTTGGAAAAAGCCTCTACTATTATACAATGAAAATTAGTCGTATAGAAGGTGTTGTATAGTTTTATTAGGAATATTGAAGACTGTTATATGATATAATAATTTTTAACATTATAATTACATAATCTATTTCAATAAGTTTACGTTAAATATAATTAGGATGAATTGAAAAAAACTGTATGTATATCAAAGATATAACACAAATGAGTTCATCATTTAATATGAAAAAAAATTTATCACTCAATAGAAAAAATATTTTTCGTATAAAAACTTATAAAAAACTTTTTCTAATCATTGATTAATTGATGGAAGACACTGTTCTTCAAATCCTTGATTTTTAATACACATTTTAAAATTATTTTGGTATTAGTTTTTAAAATAAAGTTGATAAACAAAGAATAAGCCATATTCTGACTTAAACAGATCAGAACTTGAAGTAAACGTGATTTTAAAATTTTTAATTGATATAATTGATATAATTATAAATAATATTTAAAGTGAGGCTACAATGAACAAAATGAAATACATCTTGGAATTTGGTACTAGACATGGGATCATTTTAATCCTTGTAATGTGCACTTTTTGTTTATCTATGACTATTATTAATTTTTAATAATTACTGTTAAAAGCCTTTATTTAACTATATAGTTGATTAATTAAACAGTTATTAATTTTATATTCGTTTTTACATAAGAAAAGATCACGTTATTTTTGATTCTTTAAATATTTTTACTTATTGATTTGTTAGAAAGATGAAACATTCTATTTTTAGTTAATATATAACGAGATTATTAATAATAACGAATATTTATACACACATACATACATACATACGAATATATTCAGATATAAACAAAAAATGTACAAACGGGTTCTATGTCTATGTGCAAAACATGGAAAGTATATAACACGAAAAATATACTACATGTGAATAAATGAAGCCTAGGAAAGTCAAGAGACAGAGAGAAAGAGCTCTTCCACATAATCGCTAAACAATGGAGCGATTTTAGAAAGAAGACAGTTACATTAGGAATTACGTAACTAATGTTTTTATTTTAATGCTGAATAGATCTATATATTTATTAGGTTTTATATTCAAAATTATCTGAAAAATAAGTTTAGAATTAATATTTTCTAAAGATTCTTTAAGCTTCATTTGTGATTATAATTTCTGACGCTAGTTTTCAGTGTTATTGCTTTTATTTTCGATATAATATTTAAATTGGTAATCAATTACTTAATAATTGAAGTATAAAAATGGATGCTTATTTTTACCAATATATTACTTTTTTATAATTTCAACGTCAAAATTATAAAATTATATTGTCAGAAAATTAATTTATTTATTGATTCCTTTTTTAAATCAATTTTTAAAATAAATTTTTATATATCAATTTTATTTAAAAAAAATTCAAATCAGCGGAAATATATATAAAGTTATGAATCAAGAAAAATTAAAAAGATATCTTTTTTCTTAATTAACTTTGTTCTTTATATATTTTTAATTCTTTACAAAACAATATATTTTTGTAATTAGTGAATTATATCAAAATCAAATGACTGTTTCCTTGAAATTTTTTATTCGAGAAACTCATGATATCTTTCCTAATTGTTGTAGACAACATTTAATATTATGAAAGCATTTGTTTTTAGCATATAAAAGAATGGTAAAACAAATAACAATTAAAATTATTCTTTTTATTTTTGCAAAATATTTTTTTTTAACTCAAATAAAAAAACTACAATCATTTTTACTTATTATGTTTACTTATTGGCTGGATAACATGGCATGAAAAAAAACAATAAAATTTTGTATGGAATAAAAAAAAATAATGAATATTGAAGATCATTTGCTTAAGATGTAGAGACAAATGTTTTGCACTTTCCTTTGTATATAACTTCAAAAAATATGTGATAGATCCTAAATAAACATAAAAATTAAAGTTTGATAGAAAGAGTAATAATTTTATTATCTTAATAATGAAGGTATATCGCATTGAATAATTTAACGTGATTTAATGTATAAAGTCAGTACATTAATATTTAAATAAAAAAAATTATATGCAAATATAATTGAAAAATAATTTTACAACTTCGTTATTGTCGTTTTTTTTCTATTCTTTTTCACGTAAACATAATTTAACTTAATTCAATTTTTAATTTAACATATCATTAAGTTGTAAAATGAATTTGCAATAATCAACATACATATACCTAAATTCGGCATTTATAAATTTTTTAATTCAGCACAATTAATTTTATAAAATTTGTATTCGTCTACTTATCTGTAACGAAAATAAAAATTCTGATTATAAATAATTTTTACTTTTTTATCTGAAAAACCAGCATTTTATATATAGTAAATTTAGTTTATTTTTTATGTAAGAATAAAAACAGTTTCACAAAATAGTTGCATATATGTACATAGTCTAATGTGACAATTTATTTTAATATAATTCCATAAAAAAGCAATATAAACTATACATTGATGTTTGTATATATATGTATTTATGTATGTATGTATGTATATACATATATATATATATATATATATAAACACCCACAATATATATAGATAGATTAGATATAATATACATATTAAAATAATCTTTAATACCATAAATGATATTCGTATAAGTACGATTTATATTACATTTGTATAATTATAACAATATTAATATAAGGAATATGTATAAAAGTTCTACAGGTATGTGTACATGATTGTATCAGGTTTATATATATATATACATTAAAGAACAAGATTATCTTGGAAATAACTTATCATTTTTTTGTTAAGAATTAATATAAAAATAATTATCGTATAAGTAAAAACTTATGTTCTGTAATTATGCATTATAATGATATTTAAATGCATTATATTTAATTTAAGATGATTGTTATATGTACATTATTACATTATGATACTCGACAATCTTTAAACAAAAAAGAGGGTAAAAATAAATTATTTTATAAAAAAAATTGGTACATACATGAAATTTTATAGTATTAACAAATGTATTATTTAGTTAAAAAAGAAACTAACAAAATCGATATTATTAAATACATCACTATTGATTTATTGAATAATAAATTAATTACCATTAATAAAATATATATAATACTTGCTTACTTAATTAGATAAATTATGAATAATAAAAATATCGATTCTTTACGCAATTTGATATTCCTTACTCCTGATTTCAAAACTTAACAAAATTTACAATTTTCATTACCCTAACTCCTTTTGTTAATTTTAACAATGATTATTTCTTGTACAGAATTTAACTTAACTTTAAGTAAATATTTATAATATTACATAAACGATATAAAAATGCATATACATTAAAATATAAACCAAACATTATTAGTTATTTATACCCTAAAACAATATCGATATAATTATATAACGTAACGTTATACAAATACAAAAAATAATCATAATGTATTGAATTCTTAAATTTCAATGTGCAAATAAATTGCAAATTAAAATTAAATTAATTTTTTATTTGTATTGAAATAAATTTTTGTTTCTTTTAATAATTTTATTATAAAATATTTTCAAATACTACCAATTTAAAGAACCATTTAGAATTAAAAATAAAAATTCGTTTACTATAATAAAAACATTAAACAAATTTTAATTCGTTTTAAATATAAATTTCAACCTAAATAATTGAATAAATAGAATTATTTTTTTTTTTAAATCCATAGCATTAATAATATAATAAAATTGCACAAAAGAACTACTTCAGTTTTTTTAAATCTGCACATTTGCACATTTATATTTTTAACAGGTTAACATCGTGTATAATTTTATAAAAACTATTGAACTAGTATTAAGTAGCTCTTCTCATTCTTAATATTTTCTATTCAATGCTTCCATACAAGATTTTATCTAATACTTTTTTATAAAAAATTAATTTAAATTTAATATATTCAAATTAATGTTGTTTATATTTGTCTACTTTATATTACGCCCCATTCACAAGACTTATATTCACGTATGAATCTAATAAACGAGTTTCTAAGAGCTTTCTTAATTAAATTCTAACAAAATAAAAGTAAAATTTGATTGAGCGTGTTTTATTTAGTAGCCACGCTAAAAAATTAAACAATAATATTCATTATTATTGATTACATAAGTATTTATATAATTCACTTAAAATTTATTTGAAGAAAAAAATTACTATTGTTTTAATTAACAAATTAATATATTTTTTTTAAAAAGAATTTGATTTTCGTTGAGTTTATTTATCTATTTTACTTTTATTAATGTTTTGAAGTACTTTAATACATATATTATACATCACGCATACAATATTAACCATAAGTTAATAAGTAAAAACTTAAAAATAGAAAGAATATTTTTCATTATCTATTTTTTCTTTTGTTACAAGCTCTTGTGGGGGGTTCAATATAAGGTTCTCCAAATAATTTGAAAATAATTTAAGAAAAAAATATAATATTTCAACAATTCTGATATAATGCGAGATACGTTACAAAAGTTTAATTTTAACAAAATTTGTTTCACTAATCTAACATCGGTATAAAAATACGAAAAATTAAAGTCGCCTTACCTAATCAGCCACGAACACGATATTGAAATTTATAATTTTTCCATATTTCATGTCGACGCTGGGTTATTATATCAAAATAGTCAAAATTCAACTTTTATATCGAACCTTGCATTTCGCCAGAATAGTTGAAAGGACACTTTTATTTTGTCTTAAATTACTGTCAAAACATGTTAAGAACTTCATATTGCATTCGTCACGACGACCTACAAGAAAAGAAAAACTAGAGATTAATAAACAATATTTTTACTATTTTTATTTATTTAATACGAGTTATATATAAGTATGTAATATATGAATTATAATCCTTCCAAATATTGATGAAGGAAAAATAAATAAACTATACGAGTATGCGTATTCTTCTTTTTTGAAATAATCATATCAACTATATTAATAAAATATTCATTTTTTTCGTTAGAAGATAATTTTAAATCAGTTCTTGTAATGATAAATAAAAAAGAAGCTAATAAACATATATATAACCAACAATTAATCGTGGACAGTATGTTCTCGGATTTTTTAATGCGCGAAGTTATATTGAACGTGAGTTTTTTAATGAGAACTATAAATCAATTGTAAGGATTCCTCTTTTACCAATAAAAACACTCCTTACATTATTACATGTGCTCTATATAAATTGTTACTATTACTATAATAATGTTTATTTTATTAATTATAAAATCCAAGCATTGATGTGTTGCGCTATAGCACATTACCTATATATCTATACAGTTTATCGTTGTAAATATTAATGCCTCGATCCATTTGAAGCTCGTTTTCTGTTATAATACTATTCCTTATAACTATTAAAATGAATAAATATTTCATCAAAAGAACATTTAAATAAAATACACGCGATTACATTTTACTTTTATTTTACTCTAATTCAACTAGGAAAGCGTTCAAAAATTGTCTATTACTTTTATAGTAAATAGACATAAATCAAGTAACTACATATAATAATAATTAAAATTGATTTTAGTACTTAGTGTAATATAAATTTCCGTTTGTTAGCTTTTCATTAATGAATCCAGGAGCAAATTTTTTATGTACATTGTACTAAAATATTAATATATTTTATTTTATTTTGATAATTATAAAAGTATTATTAACAATCTATTATAATTAATTAAAAATTTAATATAGTATATTGATTTTGAAAAATATTATTTTAGTTTAATCACATAACTAAAAGGAAACTGTTATAAAATTTAATTTTTTTTATCAATTAAAATTTAAAAAACAAATAGATATGATTTTTGCGTATAATTTAGATAATTTTTCTAACTTTAAACTTTTATGATAACCAATCTTTATAAAACTATAATTTATTTTTCCAAAATTAATTTATATTCATACGAATCAGTACTCAGTAACTTATTATATTGTATAAAATATTAGTTTTAGTTTTTAATTCTAAGTTCTATATACATAAGTTTTATTTATAATCAGAAACCTGAACACTTTTTGAACACAACGTTAAAAACTTAATATATTTTAAAAAATTGTTGCACTAAATTTAATCCTAATCCAATATAAACTATATGTAAACTTATGTAAACTTAAGAATCATTTAGAAATAAATGAAATTCCCTAGGATTGCTTCAAAGTTATAAATAAATAAAGAACTTTACGTTTCTAATCGTTATAATAAACGATATTTTATTTGAAAATATATTTTTTTAAATATTTGATGTTAATTAATATTTAATACTATTACAATTATTATGATCCCATAATATACGGAAAACGCTAATTTTATTCACTATCTTTATATATCTGTGTATCAACGTATAAAACATTATGTTTATATTTGGTATTATTTTTTAATTAAAGCAAATTTAATTTTTTTTTAAATAATTAATAATAATTACTCTTAAGGTTTGTGTAAAATATTAAAGTAACTGAATGTATACTGAAATCATTTAGTGGTGTAATACGAAGAATATTACGAAATTTAGAAATGATCATAAATAAGGAATATTAGTTCGATTAAATCGTACTAAGCAAATTTATACCATCTATTATATGACAAAATATTAATACATTAAATATGTGATGATGACAATAAAAATAATATTAATGATTCATTTGAGATAAAACACTAAAGACATCTTTAAAAAAATAAAAACTTACGTTAAAGCAACTATAATTAGCTTTGAAATCGCATAAGACTAATCGTTTAAAAAATAAAAAAAGTATTTTTTTTTTAACCATCCATTTTAAAATGTTTTTATTCTTCATAACATGTTGAATTTACAGTACAATAGACAAAACAATATATATTTGATAAAAAATAAAATCTTTAAAATGTCAATTTACACTTTTTGTATTTATTTATAACTTTGATATATTATTTTTGAGAAATTGCAACTTTAAATAAATTTTATCACTTTCATAAAAATACTTTATATAAAACGTTACGTAACTTTATGAAAAATGATAAAACAATTTTCCAAGAATAATTTCATTTTATACGCTTACTTTAAAAAATAAGGTAATTACCCAAGAATAAACCTAATAATTATTATAACTCTAGTTTATCTTCTTTTATAATCGAACATGAAAAATGACGTAATAACATATTAAATAAAATTTAACTTATAAATTATATATTAAAATCAAATTTTAACACATTAAGACTTCTAGAATACTGAAAATGATATATTAAATCTCGCAATTACAATATTTTTTATAACGAATAAAAAATGAAATAGATGGAAAAAAATTGTAAAAAGTAATATGTTTTATAATATATATTTAGATTGATAAATAAATAAATCGATAGATCGCTAGATAAATGAATGCATAAATAGATAAATAAGAAGGAAGAAAGATTGATATATAGATTGATAGATAGATAGATAGACTAATAGATAAATAAATTGGTTGATTGATTCATTCGCTGATTCATTGATTCATTGATTCATTCATTGATAAACCGATAGATAGATAGATAGAGAGCAAGAGAAAAAGACAGATGTGTAGGAGAGAAAATAGAGAAACCAGAGAACTGCACAAAATACCGATATGTATGAAATAGTTTGTCAACCTGTTAACAAGTCAGTATAATACTTAAGATTTGATGCATTTTATTATCAATTTTATTAAAAATTGATTTTTAATTTCTCTCTGAATATAATTCATATTTGTTTTTATATTTTAATTTTATTGCAAATAGATCCTGTAATTAAAACAATTTTAATCATATACAATTTATCTTACTGATTAATATTCCTTTTTATAAATATTTATTTAGTAAATAAAAATATGCTAAGTACAAATTTACACTTTTTATGATATTTAAAAAAATCACAGAAGCCTTAAGAGCAACATTGGTTTGTTTATCCGATATAATTAGAAGTACGATTCTTTTGATAAAATAACGACTTTCTTTTGAAAAAGGAAATTTATCCCAATAAAGAAATCACAGGAAATTTCATTTATAAGACAAGCAATATTTAAGCACAAACTTCTGTTTACTGTGTAAATAATTTTTAACGCAAACTGGCAAATATTTATCGTTAAAAATATCTGCTTACGATAAATCTGTTTCCGACGCAAAAAACTGAAGTACTATGAATAATGAAATAATTGATAAAAAATGTAAAATTATTGTTTAGAAATGAAACCAAACGTTTTGGCACATATGAGAGAAGATGTGATTTATATTAAAAAAATGTCTTTCTGAGTTCTTTTTGCTATCATCATTATGATTGTTTAACTTTGGCCAAATAAGCCTCGTTAGCCACTTTGCAGAGCTGCTCGAACATGGCGCGTCCGGTTTCCTTCACTAGCGACGTAAATTGTCCATATTCGTTTTGCAAGAGAATGTGCGGATGATCGTATTCCTGAAAAATAGTTTTTCATTACATTTTCGACCGCTGATATTATTTTAAGAAGAATAAAATTATTTTTTACAATAAAAATAATTGTGATTTAAAAATATCCGGTGATAACTTTAAAATAAGAACACATAAATGTTATTAAAACGTAAAAACATAAAAATTTGAGGAAAAAGTATTTACATTTTATGCTGTATTGCATTAAACGAAAATAGAAGTGATGACTGACCTAATTTTCAATAAACATTACAAATCAATATTTAAAAAAAAAATCCTCGCGATTCTTTTTAATAAATTTTCTTGAGATAAGATAACACAATACAATTCTATATACATACTTTTAATAATATCAAATGAATAAATGGAAGCAAAATGAATATATCTTAGATCAGTGGCTCGTTTAAGATTTATTATACGTAATTAATAATTATGTCAAATTTATTATTTCCGAGTATTCAAAAAACTTAAATACTATTGTCGTTATTTTGTTATTTTTTTTTACTTTTTATAAACAATTTTCTACGATGCTTGTATACAAATCTATTTTGATAAATTGACTGATAAATACTAAAATGATCTATTGTTTTTATAATAAAAATTTTAAGATAGGTCGTCTTAAAACAACAGCAATAGATTTGATAATAAAGAGAAGCGTATTTTAGCAAATTTATATTCAGACAAATTATAAAACTACTCATACTTACTACCAGACGGCCTTTGTCCATTACCAGCACCTTGTCACTATCCATAATAGTATTTAGTCTGTGCGCGACCGTCAAAACCGTGCACGGGGCAAATTTGGTACGTATGGTACGCTGTATTAGCGAGTCAGTTTGTGGATCAACGTTGGCCGTAGCCTCGTCCAGCATCAATACCTTGTTGTTACGCAAAATCGCCCGAGCCAAGCAAATCATCTGTCGTTGGCCGACGCTATAATTCGCGCCTCGATCCAGTACTCGATTGTCCAAACCATTACCACTCGCCATTACTGCATCTTTCAACTCTACCTGCGTGTGTACCGTAAAAAAAATGAATATGAGAAATCGCTTCAAATTTGCTTGACTTTTATCCACTAATCGAAAGTATAATTGAACTATTAGCAAATTCGATATTAATTAGAAACGAAGGTTTTAATAACGTAATTTTTAACGGGCAACTAAATCATTCGTAATTTAACCTGCACGTTTGTTAGAAACGGTATTTAAAAGGAGTTCATAGTTAATAGGAGTTCATTAATTTATAGAATACTTATCAAATTCAATTTTTATAACTTAAAACTTTACTAATTCTTAAATGTTTCTCATTATCAATTTTCAATAAATATTATACGTCACGTTTTTACACGGAAAACTTTGTAAATTATTATTTTTATAATAGAAATAAGCTTTAAATTACGTATTGAACTTTGAAAAGTCTAAAAGTTTACACTTTTCTGTCGTATTTAAAAATATCTTGCATAGTAATGATTAAGAATGAAAAAAAGATTGTATACGTTTTTGATTGTTCAATAGTAACATATTCTTTTATTTTAATTTTTACAATAAAATTTCTTTATTAACAGACAATATAGATAGCATCAATATTTGTAGAGCTTTTAAAGTATATGATTAATAAACAGTCTTTATTATCTATATTATCGAAATAAATCAAGCAAATCTAATGTAATCCTCATGCTTATATTAAAAATAGAGTAAGCGTTATAATCGTAAAATGTTTCTCTTCATTGGCGGTTAATTGCGGATTACAAAATGAAATTTAAATTAAAAAATTTCTATAAACAATGTTTAGAAACTTTGAATGATAGATGGAAAATATTTAAATTTTCGTTCAAATTTATCTTAATAAAGATACTGACAAAATAAATTTTCGTAATATTTGTAAAAATAATATTTATATACTCTTAAACACATATTTAAGTATTTTAAATTTAAAATTTATAATTTGAATATGTTTGGTTACATATAAATGAAACTTACATAAAAAAAATAATAATAAAAAATAAGAGAAAACTGAAGAATAAATAGTATTACATGTTAATCTAATTAAACATGAAAAATGAAATTGCTCTGTAAATAAAAAAAGTGAAATGAAAAAAATGATCGACTAGTTTAATTACATAAATTATATAATTCCCGTTTTATAATCGATTTGAAAATAAATTTTGATAACAGATAATAAATAATGATTTTTAATTGTAACTTATTTATCAAGTTATTTTAAAATAAAAATCATAATCAATTATTTTAAACAGTTCCATAATTAAAAAATCTCTTCTTTGATATTATTAATATTAGGATAATTTTCCATCGAGTAGCGTCAAAATTATTATCAAAATTATTTAGGAATTTACTATAAAAACGACTTTTAAAACTTAAATATAATTACCTCTTCTAAGACTTCCCACAATAGCTTATCCGAGTATTCGCTGAACGGATCCAAATTACGACGCAATGTTCCAGAAAACAAGACGGGATCTTGAGGTATAATAGATATATGTCTTCTTAAATCTTCCAGTGCAATGATGCCAGTATTAATTCCATCGATTTCTATAACACCTTCCACTTTTGCTAATCTGAATAAGGCAGAAATCAGAGAAGACTTTCCAGCACCTGTTCTTCCTACGATTCCGATCTGTAATCATGAAATACATTCATACAATCCAAAATTAAATAACGTTACGAGAACATTTTTGATATATTTATTTAATTACATCATTTATTTAGACTTTGTTTTTTATTTTTTTATAAAAATTTTACAAAATCAACAAGCAGATCAAAACTAATTTCATGATTCTGATTTTAATTATCAAATATTATGATTCGATATTTTTCTTGTATATACATTTTCAATCTAAAATTCCGAATTTTGATATCTTTTCTTAATTATAGTTTAATAAATTTTAGCCTTTTTCAAATATGTTCACCGAAGGTAAAATTTAAAAGTATCAATAAATATATTTTATTTTTTTATATATAATTGAAATCAAAACTTTATAAAAATTTATGCTCGATGTATTAATTATTTAAAAGTACAATTTAAGTGCGTACTTTAAAAAAAGTAAACATATTTGATACTTTTTGTAAAATTGTTAATAATATTAAAAAACTTCAAATAATTATAGTTAAACAATTAAAACAATTAAATAGTGTTGAGTGCATAAAACAAAAATAAAAAAATAACGTCATATCTTTGCATTTATAATTATTTATAATTTTTACTTATTTTATTTTATTATTTAAATTGTATTATTCAATGATAGATAGTCAATCTAAAAGAATAATAAATGAAATTTACGTTATTCTTCTTGTAGTATCAACGAGAAAACAAAAAATATGCAAATGTATTTTTTCACAGACAGATTTTTTAGAGTTTGATTATTTTAAATAATAATCTAGAATTTATTATCAAATAATTTTTTTAAATATAAAAATTATAATTTATATTCTGACGATAACTTAATAGCATTTATTTTTGTACGTTTATTATTATTCAATAAATTAAATTTTAGAGAATTTCGTGTTTTAATGATAATTTGAAGATAAAAAATATTTTCATCTACTAAGAAATCTATAAAATCTGTACGTTTAAAAATAAAACAAAATAAAATGGAAATAAAAACATTAATGATATCTTGTGCCACGACAAACGTATGCTAAAAATAAGAAGTGAATGTTGTATTTCAATATAATGTATAAATACAATAATGTAATTGAGTTGGTATGTATATTTTTAAAAGAACAATTAATTTTTTTAGTACAGGAATGTCTCCAAGCTATTTATAAGCATTCAGGGCGGAAACCCAATATTTTTCCCATAATTTTTCATTGGCTCTTAATTAATCAATAAAAACGGCTTACGCCGAAATATAGTATATCGTATTCATATGAGAGAATGCAGAAACCTTCTCAGTTGGTCGAATCGCAATCGTTAGATCCTTTAGTACTGGGGAGTCTTCGTCAGAATACCGCATATACACGTGCTTGAAGTCGACGCGACCGCTGACAGGCCAATCCTTGGGGGTATCTATAAACGTATCCTGTTGCTCTGTTTTGTCCTTTTTTATCTTCGCCAGAATACCCTTGTCGCGGAGATTCGGCTCAGGCGTCAACTCTGTGTATTCGAGGACTCGTTCAACCGACATCATTTGATTCGTTACTTCGACGCTCTGACGTATTCCCCATTGGATCATACCAGTCATCGCCATTACTTGTGTTATGGCCAAACCCACTTCACCACCCGTAAATGCTAAATAAAATTTTACGTTATTTCGAATAATCATTATTAGTGCACATTTTGGCATCACGTATTTAGAAAGTGTTTTTTAAACATTCAAAGCTTAAAATTTTTCAAAACTCGAAAAACATTTTAAAAAATGAAAAGAACCGCACAATTTAAGTAAATTTTTCTTTAGTAGAGGAAAAGTTTTTACTCTTGGGAAGATAAAAGTATCGTTTATAGTTTATAAAAACCAATGCGATACTTTGTTACGTTCTACATCCGGACTGCTGTAACGAGTATTAATTAAATATTTCTAATTATTTTTAATATTCTAAATTAATTCAAACTAGAAAAATCAATGATAAAACGAGTAATAAAAACAAAATTAATCGATTATACTCTCGAAATTTATTGGGAGATAATTGTTTATAAATAAATTATATATACGTTTTTATTTAATAATATTAAATACCGAAATCAGTTGAATGTTACTAAAAATATCAATCAATTTTATAATAATTATTTTACATTTTAAGAATATATAAAACATAATAATTTACATTTGTCCTTTAATAAATATGAATTTATAAATGATTAAAAATTTTGTTGTTGATATATTATAAAAAACTTGCTCATTCTTTTGAAGAATTAAACAATTCGTGAAACTAATATCTATAAAATATTTTAAAACTTTTACAAAATATTGTTTAATAAATTAAAAATATTGCGTACAATTATATAAAAAGTACTTTAAAAAATTAATTTAAATAAATCAAATCATGAGAATAGTTTAACATTTACAACACTTTTCATGATTGAAAAATTATTAACTTTTGTTTAAATAATTTTGCTAATAATATTTGCATGTAATATGAATGAAAATATAGAATTAACATAAACTATTTTTAATGATAATTTTTTAATCTAATTTTTTAGATTTTTTTTAATTCAAAGAGTTTAATTAATATATATAAATAAGAGTAATTAATTAATTATTTCAAACCATAAAAATTCAAGGAAAGCTCGTTAACTGTATATTTACTTACACAATCATTCAAACACGTTACCGTTCAAACACTGCATAACTAAGACTTTATATTTGATTGGATTCGCTTAATTTTTACTTTGATAAATTTAACAAAATAAATTTTGAGCTGCTAAGGATTTTTTTGTATTGTATTATCGGTACTATTAATATAGATGGGAAACAGAAAAATTTAATGATTTTAAAATAAATAATAGACTAAAATCGTAAATGTATATAAATTTAAAAATGAATCCTAAAACTTACTTTCTTTTAACAGAAGAAAACTGAAAGTTACTAAAGTAATAAAGATGAAGCAAAATATATCCAATGAAAAGCCAAAAGCAGTACTAGTTGCGATAAACATATACCAGGAAGAAGTGTGTATATCTTGAAATTTGTCAAATTCTCTTTTAAGAATTTTTTGCGCTCGATATGCTCTTATAGTTGACAATCCATTAAGTGTGGCATTCAAGTGGGTGAAAACAGGAGACCGGGCTGTAAAAAATTATTCATACCCAGATAAAACTATTTGTTTAATACGTCTTCTTAAACTATGTGCTTGTTTTAATAAAATATAATTACACGTAATTTTATCAGTAATATAAATTCAAGAAAAGCGTAATATCTTTTATGCTTTGAAAACATAAGGTGGGTTAGTATTTGCCATTAATTCTTTCAAACCAGCGCAACAAACAATTGGAGCAAATGGTTTAATGTACATTATTTTCAACTAAATATTTCACGAAGAACTAACTGTCGAGTAAGTGTGCATTAAATAAATATCAAATTATTGCATTGATTTAAAATTCATTAAACAAAAATATTTTAATGTAATAAAGTTGGTTTTGTAATTTATTGACATTTTCTGCAGGGGAGGGAGTTTCCGGGAAAACACGAGGAACGCCGACGAGAGGTAAGGAATAAGATTGCTTATCGCCAAGCAATATTGGCGAAACAATAAAATCGGCGAAGGAAACACTAGTCAGTGTTTAATATTGATATTTATTTATAAATTTTATTTCAAAGAAATTTAAATTTATTCACGGACAATTATCTAAGTTTTTTCTGTAATTTAAATAATTCGCAACTAAATTACTTACTCATTCCTTCGAGTCTCTTGATATTTTTACTACTTTTTAAGTAAACTTTCCTAATCCAGTAGAAAATTGTTGCGATAAAAATGATGGGCACCAGAAAGATCGGATTAACGATAGACACCACGATGAGTGAACCAAACATCATGAGTATTATTTGGGCAGAATCGAGCATCGCCTTGGGTAAGAGTTCGTCGATTGCACCCATGTCCTTTGAAAATCGATTAAGAATCCTCCCGCTAGGATTGGTGTCGAAAAATCTCATGCTTGCACGTATCAATGCCCCGAACACGAGGTCGTGTAAGCGTTGACTACAGCGCATGCAAACCATGTAAAACGCAAAAGAGCGTATTATACCGACCAAAAAAACGGAAACGACTATGGCCGTGTAGATATAAATGTATTGCTCCACGGGAAGGATTTTACTCTCGTCGATTATCGTCGCACTTTTGTTCATGACAGATTCGGTGCCATTGGCTTCGTGCTCGTGCAGGTCCGCGTAAAATGCCCGCGACTCCTCAGCTGTAACACTAGAAATTAGGGTTAATCTCGTATTCGACTCGATTTCAAGATTTACTATCTAAGATAAAATTAAACGTGAGATTTTGTTGATTTATTGTATTGATTTATTCTCAATCTAATAGAATATTGATGAAAATATTCAAACTCTTGTATATTTTAATAATGCTTAGGATTAAAAATCTTGTACATGGAAAAATGTCAACTCCTTTACTTCAGATTTGCAATTTTTCTTGTACAATGTTCGACGAAATCTTTTCAGAATGAACTAAAATTTTTATATGAATATAAAAAATATGCGAAATCATTTTAAGGGTATTTTCAGTTTTAATAAACATTGACCGTCTATCTAAAATTAATATTAAATTAAAAATCGAAAATTTTAAGATAATTTCTAAATTTATCGGTAAAAATCAGAATTTACCTCGTATAAATGATTAGAAAAAAATTTATTGTTACTTTTTGATGAAATAGATTGGTAAACAATACGAGCATTAAAATAGATGGAAATATTTATCAACAGTCTATTGAGACACGTAATGAGGAGTAGAAGCAAATGATAACTATTTAAAAACTAATTCTATTTGTTTGGATTATATTGTAGACGCGATTCTTTTGTAAATAACGAGAGTAATTAATGTTTTTTATAATCGAGGGATACGCACTTTAATCTTTGTATAAAGTAACGAGCAAACAATCGACTGATAAGTTGGTCATTGTAACTTTGATGATTATGAATTAAAGGAACTACTGCTATTCGCTAAGATAAGTATATATGGTTTTTTGCGAACGTGAAATTGGAAAACTTGTCTGTATAATTATGAATCATTATAATTTCATAAATTAAATTCCATTGGCCTCTTCTCGTATTGTTTTGCATTGGACAGTACATTTATGACTATAAAATTGATATTCAAATTATAAATTATAGTAAATAAAACCGTTCCAAATAAAAATTCAATTGTAAATAAATTATATTTGAGCTGCGTGCTAATTTTATATTTATTACTTATTGCATTATGATTTCTAAAATAAATACTTAACTTTTGAAATATTCTTGAAATTGTTTAAAAATAGTTAGTAATAGTTTGATAGCATATATTCCACTAAATTAAATACCTTTTTAATACCTTTTTAATTGTATACATAAAATTTATTAAAATACATTTAAATTTGAGAATATAAAATGACACAAAATATGTTCAAATATCAATATGAAGCTTTAGAATATTATTTAATTTTTTTTTTTTATGACTTCGAGATATTTTTACTATTATAATAAAAAAAACAAAGGTTTTCGGAAATATTTAATTGCTTATCATTCAAATATTATTTTCCACATAGCACTTTTAATTTTTATTGAATTATTTAGCTTTCGAATCAGGAATTAAAAATTCATATAAGCATCAATTTGACTTTAAAAATTATTAATTAAAATAATAATATAATTTGTAACATTAGATGACGCTCTAGATATATAACACTTTTAAATGTAACAAGTTGGAATAATTATTATCGAAACATCGTTTCAAACGATTTTAGTACGTTTATTCAGAATTTCAAAGACAAATGCTGTCTTAATCGTAAATTAATTACTCGCGTTATTATGGGTAATTTTAATATACGTACAGCACTGGGATGAAGTAGTCGTTGTAGTTAGCCAAGAATTGAGTCAACAGGAAAAGGAAAACCAATACGAATGCAAATAGAAAGTTTAAACCGACCCTGAAATAATTTAAAATAATGCTTCCTTTCACAGTACCACGAGATGTTCCTTCAATAAAGTCAGCCAACTCTTTTTCATCATCCTCTTCATCTTCTACATCTGTATCTCCTCCACTAGCATCGGGTGTTCGACTCTGTAATCCATACGGTTTATTATAAATACTGTAAAAAATACGTGTCATTCTGAGCTATTATAACACATGATTTTTATTGTAACGTACATGCTTTTATAATATAAAATGAGAAGAATTTTAAAATGTATCAAATTTGAATCGAATCAGAATTTCTTATAAACATTAAAAAAAAATCGTTGTTAAAAAATTTACCCGAGTACTCGATGAAGAAAATTGACGTCTTATATTAGATCTTTCGATCGAAGACTCGTTACTTGTATCCCCTTGCTGATCCTCGGCAATCAAACAACTATATTCAGGATGTTTCTTAAGCAGTTCGTGGTAATCAGCGTATAGCTGCATTTTTCCTTGTTCCAAAAGAATAATAGAATCCGCACTTTTTATGTATTGAAGTTGGTGCGTTGCTAATATGCGCGTTTTACCGCCTAAATATCTTTGTAAACACTCCTCGAATAAGTGTTTTCCGACGTGAGCATCAACCTACCGATAAACAAGATACGTGAAATATTATTTTAAGAACGACTTATATCGCGCAGAAAAATTAAAAAATAAACCTGTGCAGTTAGAAAGAATAAAAACAATATTTATGAAACTATTTCAAGTCTTTACATTGAAATGTCGAAAATTGTATGCGTTCTGAATACCACGGTAAAAATGAAATTCGGTGTGAATCTTACGGCACTCAGTGGATCGTCCAGGAGATATATGTCCGCCTGTCGATAAACAGCTCTTGCTAAATTTATTCTAGCCTTCTGTCCACCAGAAAGCGAACTGCCCCTTTCTCCCACAATCGTTTGGTCACCTTGCGGGAACTGCTTAAAATCTTTGGAGAGTGCGCAAACTTTTATCACTTTTTGATACCTCTGCCTGTCAAATTCCTGACCGAAAAGAATGTTTTGTCGAACACTGGCTCCAAAGACCCAGGACTCTTGACACGCGTAGCTTATACCTCCCTTAACTTGCACAGCACCCTGAAGCAGATTCATTTCACCAAGAATCGTCGAGAGGAGTGAACTCTTACCAGATCCAACCATTCCAATCACTATATACAGCTTTCCCTTCTCGAACTTCAAGTTGATATCTTCCAAGGTAGTCTCGGTAGAATGCAAATCCCATTTGGCAGTGACGTGCTTCAACTTCACGGCGTACGGCTCTTTACGTGAATCGTTACGTTTATTACTATCGATTGAATAATAGCATTAATAATTTCATCACAACTGGAAACTAAATTAATCTACCTGTACTTTGTTAGAGTTTGGACGTTTAAAACTCGTGAAACATATAAATTAAAAGTGAGTTCAACTAAGCAATTGAAATCGTATTTAACTCTTAGTATTTCTTCGCTGTTTCATGAAGTAAATGAAATCAAACAAATTCATTTGAAAAGTAATTGAAAATTTACCGATAAACTTATGCGTATGTATTTGAGATCTAGTTGTTGTAGGAAAAAGTGATGTGTGAAAATAGTAAATGGACAGAAATAAAAAATCGATACTATCTGTAAATCGATCACAGGCAATTGTGATATTCCGTTGAATTACGCAAGATTTAAAGCCGACAATATTCGCAAAGACAGTGTCAACGACACCGATGTAAGAGGCGTAGCTTCAATTTACCACAAAACAGTGGCTAAGTATTAAGTTTTTACGGTGTGCAAATAAATAATAAATGTATTACGCACGTAGTAGCGTTAACGTGATTACTGTCCCCGTCAGCGGAGTAACTCCCCACCATCTCGCTCCCAACTTCGAGGCTTTGGCTCTTTTTATTATTGGATTGCTCCTCCTGTTTCACGTCTTCGTCAATATACGGAATATCTTGCTTGGAAGCCTTTACAGAGTTAAACCTACAATCTGAATTGATAGTGCCGTTGGAGGTAGAGAGGAGTATGTCGCTTGTGACGTTCCCGGACTGGAACTCCTCGAAGGTGAGAAAGTTTTGCAACCTTCTTATAGCGACCATGCACTCGGCGATTTCGGCGACGCCCCGTACGAACATCCCCGACATCGTATGGGCAAGGATGGCAAAGTAGGCCGAAAACACGAAAACCGTGTCGGCCGTGAGCTTCTCGCCGGATAGCAGCATCGCCACCAGGGTACAGTAGAGAGCCATACGCGTGGTGAAGAGGTTGAAAGTCATGTAAATACCGCGTATGTAGGAGCTTTTCGTTACGCCTTTGAGCTCGAGGCGACGGGCGAGTTCGATAAGGGCACAAAATGGCTTCTCCCATGCGTACATCTTTATCACCTGAACGCCGGATATGATTTCGTCCATAAGTCGAACTCGCTCATCTGTCTTGATGGCTGTCTGCAGCCGGAATTTTGACGACAACTTGCCTGTGTAGGCTGAAAAGTTATTCAAGTTTTCAGTGCGATTAGTTATTTTTCCTTTTCAAATAACAAATTTTCCCGAAAGCGCTGCAAATTTACGTCCTCTTCTTAAGTCATATTATAGATTTTTAGTTAGATTGAGTGTTGCTCTCGTTTTACTTCATTATTACGAGACATTAATTTCGAGTAGGTGACGTGTAATTAAAAATAAATTGAACAATATGAAATTGCAAGAATAATAATACGAACTAAGCTTCTTTGCTTTTTTTAAGAATGTAGTTAATAAATGTGTTAAATAATATTTATTATTTTTTTCTGTGATTGGATAAAAAACTGTTCGTAAAATAACAGCAGCTTTCGTTACTCTTCGTAAATTTTTTACTCTTAGAATTGATACTCTATATATAATATAACATACAACACTTTATGAAAATAATATTTTCCGGATATAAATACTTGTTCGATTTGATATAATTAATAAATGGAAGATTAAAAATAAACGAAAATGTTCAATTTTCGTCGCTTGGAAAACATGTAATTACTAGTACACAAAAATATTCCACAATTGTATTAAAATCTATTAGATTATTTATATTCTTGAATTTACCTTATAAATTTATTTTACAAAATTAGGAAAACATAATTTAATTTATTCAATTAAAAAAGTATGCTCGTCAAGATTTAATTATCCAATGAAATCAATTTATTTAAGCACTTCAAAATAAATTGCAAAGTTTATTGCACAAAATTAAAAATCAATGTTTATTCATATATATATTTTGAATAACCATTGCAAAAGTATATAAATTATAAACCATCTTAGATGAACATAAAATAAATAATCTTATATAGAATATACCTTGAATCGGGACGACGACGAAAACAGCAACAATTCCGATAATTCCAGCGTAACCAGCTGCATGGTATAGGAAATACGCGATTATCAATGCTGAGAGTGGGGCTGACCACATATGATGCATAAAAACGAAAACGAGATCGAATCTATTGACATCGTTGGCTACTAAATTTACTATTTTACCGGGCGCTGTATCACCTAAGGCACAGTTACTTAATCGCAGCGCCTAATGAAAAACAATTTTAATAACGTACTAATTAGTATTCATATTGCTTATTTTCTTATTTAGTAGTAATGTAAGGTACTTATATGCTTTTCCTCAAAAATTATTGATGATGATACATTTCGCACAAATCGAAATACAAATATTAAGAAAATTGCATCAATATATACTATAAAAATTATTCGCACACTTCTATTCTATTTTGATAGTTGATACTAATAAATTCTACTTATTTCTATTTAAACATGATTAAAAAAAAAACTTAAAAAGAAAAAAATATATAAAACTTTGATTTAAAACCTTTTTCATTATGACAATAGTTTAATTTTATTGATTAGAGCCTAGAAATCAAATATTTATATATTTTACAAGATTTAATTTATATTTATTCTATGTGTCGTAAAGCATATTATCATTTTTGATATTTCACGTGATATTTCAGAGTGAAATATACTTTGATTAAACTTCACTTTTATTATTTAATAACTTTTATTAAAATATCAAAAGTTTATTAAAATATTTTTTTCCCTCTAATATGAAAAATCACTTTTATATAAATGAAAACAGTTTTATCTTTTCTATAAATAAAATTTGATAGTGATTACTTATACTATTATATAAATACATAAAGTTGAAGCTATTGTATTTTATTCTAATTTCAAAATTTTTAGAGCTTTCTTCTATAAAAACTTGTAATAATATATTAAATAGGAATAATCTAATAAGAATAAGAATTATCAACGTAATAATAATTTAGCTTAACATTTATAATTTATTTAAGAATAATATATTCAGCGAACTTTTCTGTAATAGTACCAAAAAGATTTGTCTATTTATAGCACTGCTTCTATCGCTTTTTATTTATTTAAATTTTTTAATTCATTCATTAATAAAAAAGTAGTATATATGATTAATATATTGTACTTAATTCAATTCAAAGTCAGTTAATTTTACCTGGACTCAAATATTTTATAACAACTATATAAATAAGTATCGAAAAAATAGACTTTTAATTTATTCATAAAGTAAATGTTCATTCTATAAAAGAATATAATTAATTAACAGATATCGGATGAAAATGATTAATTTATAAATAAATACAAATTTTTTATTTAATTTAGGAATACAAAAATATATGATAAGTTTAATAAAACTGACGATTTTTATACAATTCAATTTTTGCGAAATTATATAAAAGTGTTTACTTTGAAATTAGAAAATCTTAACTATTAAAGGTAATTTTATTTCTAGATCGGCAGATAATCAAGAACCAGAATTAATATTACTTTAATTAATCTGTAAGCCTATAAATAAATACTTTGTTAAATAATGTAATAAAAAACTACTGACCTTTCTATAAACAACGGAACACACGGCGATTCTAACTTTTCCCCCTAAATGGAATGCACCAAAAATATGTTGATTTATAGTAATCACATTGATGGCAGTGGCAATTGAAATTCCGCCTGCGTAAATTAACGCAGCTTCATAAGTTGTCGTTGGTTCTGGCTTAAAATACTGTAGAAGAGCACCCAAAAGTATTGGTGTGCCTAACCTATTAAAATGATATTATTTATATTTACTCTCTAAATATCTTCAAATGGATTTGATAAATATTGATACAAACGTTTTTTTAACGTTATTTTCTATCCTATAGCTTTTTCAAAAGTATAAGATTATATTTATAAAAATAAAATCCTTTAATAACTGCATTTTATCGTTTAATGGCTGTATTTTAAATTTTTTATTCGATAATAGAAATTAGCAACAATACAGTATTTGATTGCGCTTCGTACGATAACTTTTTGTGAAGAAAAGTCGATCTAAACATTATTTTATAAATAAATTCAGTTCGTATTAAAAAATGCCGTATTTATAAAATATTTCGAAAAAGACATTCGTAAAAGACAGATTTACTCAATAAACGCGTACCGAAAGCTCGTTCATTATCAGAATTTTACAATTATAATTTATAAAACAATATTAGATATAGGGCTGTATTGATACGAACATTAATAAGTTATTAATAAAATAAAATTAATCTATGAAAAGAATGCAATAAAAAAAGAATTTGGTTGAAAAATAGTAACAAATAGAAAATTACATATATGATATGAAACTGTGTGAAAAGTTATAAGATGTAATCAATAAATATAAACGATAAAAAATTAATCATCGCTATTCATTGATACAATTA
This sequence comes from Platyscapa corneri, assembly GCA_018907185.1. Lineage (NCBI taxonomy): Eukaryota > Metazoa > Arthropoda > Insecta > Hymenoptera > Agaonidae > Platyscapa > Platyscapa corneri. The sequence goes on along the minus strand of JACCHW010000024.1, from coordinate 4,267,614 downwards.
ATAGGCTAGATAAAGAACTTTGCAGAAAGTAGGTAAGAATAAAGTGTCTTTAATAAATTATAAGCTTTGTGTCAAGCTTTCCAATTATAGTGGCGGCGTTAACACTAGTATTTATTAATACGCCAAAAATTTATAACATTATAAATCTACTTAAGATGCAATTAATATAAAATTAAAAAATTTCCTTTTAATTTCATTCAATGGCTTAAGTGATCGCGATTATCAGTCAATGATTTATCGTCTGTAAAGTCGTATGTTTACGTTGAATTTGAAAGCTATTTACATTCTTATTAATAAATTAGTTGGGAAAAACTGTCTTAAAAGTATTTCATAAAATTCTGCGTTTATAAAATAATATTTTAAAACTTTTACTGTGTTTTAATAAAAATAACACAATTTGAAAGTATTATATTTGCTATTTCTAGCTTATACTAATTCAGGCATAAATCAAACCATTCTAATAACTACACGAGTTTTCATACAAGTTTTCTTGTTAAAGAACTGCCAATCACATTCTTCGAAAACTCTTCAAATTATAATAATTAAGAATTTGAGTAGAACTTTCTTTTTCAGGCATAGACAAAAATAACTAGATGTCGAGAATGAGGAATTTACAAAACTCGAATGTATTTTCAATATACATACCTCAGTACAAATTCATTAAGTATTTGAATAAGACCTAGTAAAAAGCAATCTGAAAGAAATGTCCGCAAAATTACTCTAAGGAGGCTTGGAGGTCTCTTTGCTTTTCTTGCATTTTGCAGCTCTGCCTTCCATCGTCTAGAAAAAAAATTTGTTAAACGCTAAACTTTTTAAACATAAATAATAATTTCGTATTAATTTGTTAAACTATAAATAAACACGAAGTTACAATAGTTAATATATTTCTATGAAATTTTTGCACAATTAAATCAAATTATGGTTTGTTTTTCTTAAAAAATGATTATATCGTGTTTTTGTTTAAGACCGCAAGTATTGTTCGTAATTAAATGTATTATTGAAACAGATAATAATATAAGATAATATAAATACTAACGTTTCTAGTCGGTCACCTAGATTATTTGATTTATCACATTCTATAGGATCATATAAATCTTCAGGTCCCAAAACTTTCCTGTAGCCTTTTTTGAATAAACCAATGGTCCACCTAAAATTCAAATTTGTTTTTTAATTTATTTAGTTATAAAAAAAATATATAATATATATATTATTGATACTAAATAATAAATATATTAAATACATATCATTAGAACTTTTTTTAAAGATAATGTTTCAATGTATTTGTATACATTTTTTACGTATTGATACAAATATCAAGGAATTAAATAAATATACAACTCAAATATAAAAAATTATATTTTATTGAATTTTAATTTAACTTTATAATATACTATAGATTTTTTTAAGATATTGAGTATTAAAGAAAATCCAGTCAGTTTAATGAAACATTTAGCATACCCAAAAAAATTTTATTTCATGCAATTTTATGAATTAAAGTAGTGGTTATTATTTTTAAAATATAATTGCAGTAAACTATAATATTAATTGGAGCAAAAAAATTTTTGTAATCAAATTTTTAAATATTGAAATGCTGAACTATTAAAAATCAATCTACTAATATTCGTGTAAACAAACAATCTTTTATGATAAATAGTGAAAAATGTATAATTTTTATCTGATTATTTTTATAGGTTATAATTTTAAAATATAATTATCTAACAAGATTAGAATTTTTTTACTTAACTATTTTTTAATCTATTATCATTTAGGTTATATATAAATCATGTTTTACCTCGTATTATGAATATTTCACGATACAAGAAACTTTACAGTTAACTTAACGATAATCATTATTTAAATATTTTTCATATATATTAAAATAATTCAATGATGTCTGTATAAGTTTAAAAGATTTTTATAAATAATAATAGACAGTTTCAGTCAAGAAGTCATGAATTGCGAATTGCTTGATCATTCTCATATTTGCATGTTATACAATACTTCTAAGAATGATGCATTAAAAAAATTTAAATATCCAACTTTAGTATATAATTGATAAAATTTAATTATCGTGCACAAGTTTATTAATTTTCAAATATTATTATAAACAATGAATATTACAGTTAATATAGACTATTATGTCATTGTCGTTCTAGGAATTCCGTATTCGAAGTAACGACTAAGATTAAACAAGTATTTAACTTTATAATTACAATTTATTATGATATTTCTAATAACATAAAATTTTAATATATAATGAGCCAATTATAAGTGGACTATTATATAATAAAATTGAATAACAAATTTTACGTACATCCCTTAAAATCGTGTAAAATGTACTCACCACCATACTAAAATCGAAATTGAATTGGCACTTTCTCGTGGATTCGGATTGTTTATAGATTTAGTTGTGTCCATGATCAAAAAGTTTCATTGAACCTCATGCGCATACACTCTAAATTATTTTTCACTTAATTCTCGTTGTTTGGCTTCGTTGTACAAAATGTAGCTAATATCTACAGTTTCTGTCTTTACACAATTTAATACTTTGTCAAATAAAAATCACAATCGGTATCAAGAAATACTAAAAGTCTCGAATTTATCAATCATGTGTAACAGCAATTCGCATTTAATTCTCATAATTTTTGTTACTTATTTTAAGTTCTGTTATTTTGATTCTTAACAGAGAACAATCACATGAACCTGAGAAATACTCTAGCATTGTACATTTAATTGAAAAATATTCGATAATTATGTTATTTAACGACACAATTATTCTTCTAAACTAAAAAAATGTTGGATTAGAAATGCTATTCCGATGACATCGGCCACCTCCACGCTTGAGCTGATCGCAATCGATTGACGCTTCGAGCTTTCGGGTCCCTGTATTTGTAAGAAATATAAAATATTATTATCAAAGTTAAGTTATCTGGCACGATGAAAGCTTCACGATACTATAAAGGTATGAATATGCACGCGTATAAATGCTGCGTCATTTATCAAAACAAGAAAACTGGTTGATTTATGCTTCAAGAAATCGTTAGCATTTTGAGTTATTTTCAACGATAGCAAAGAAATATAAATTTATCGTTTAAATAATTGGTTTAGTGTATAAGAATAATAATTATTTTAGGCTTATGTAATGTTCGTAAACGACAGTTCGATTATTAATCAGAGATATTCTTTGAAATCGATCCAACATATTCAGTGGAAGCATTCATTGCAAAGCAACAAAAAGAATCTCGTAATAAAAGACAGCGAAAAAAGCAAGTGTTAACACAGTGAACTTCTATTTACCCATCAATTGTCGTTGCGTAGATAAAGCAATTGAATCGAATGATTCGAATGCAAGGGACGCTTACTTGAAATAATACTTGGAAGAGTCACTCGAGTTCTATCTCATACTTCATGATGACGAAAAGAACTCCACATGATTAGCGATGAAATGAAAACGCACAGCTGTTCTGAATAAAATAAAAATAAAATTATAATCAAGAGCTAGATTAGAATAATTTAAATATAAAATACACGAGCACACAATAAGAGCATTAAACAAGTTAAGTATAAATTATCTCGCAACTTCAAGTTTTTGTAGTAAAAACTTGTATCAATTATTTTTTATCAAGTTGAACCCAATTACACGTGCATAAAAACACTTAAGAAAAATTTAGAAAATCTTTGTATTATATACATATAATGAAATATAATAAAACATAATATAATACAATATAAACTAACTGTATATATTGTCATAATTTAAATTGTTTCATTTTTATTACATTAATTTATTTTTTCATTTTTTTTTTTAATAGTTTTTTTTTTTAATTTACATTTTATAAAACAATATATTTAATGAATTATGATTTTTTATTAAATATTTTAAATATTCATTTAAATACAGAAATTTTTTCACTAAATACAAAATTTAATTATAAAAAAATTAATTAATTTTAATATAAACAGATAATCAAATATTAATCGAAAATAAATTAAAACTTATGAAAATAAATATTCGTCTTTATATTTATATTCTTATTTGGGTGATTAAAATTTTATAAGACAAAATAATTAAAATTTAAAAAGTAATGTGCTTATAATCCTTATTTAATAATCGTAAAATATAAAGTCATAATATAATTACTGCAAATAACAATAGTATAAATATTAAATTATTGTATAGAAGTTATTACATTGATATTACCTTGAGTTCTAATTTTCAGATAATATTTACCACAAACTGAGTCTTGTTTACTGTGTAGTGTTTAAAAAAATATACTTCACTTACAATTTCAATTAAATAATATATAAAAATTGCCCTTTTAAGGAAAAATTAAAGACAATAATAATAGAAATTTATTATTATGATTTTTTCATCAAAGTATTATACATATGAAAAAATTTTTTTTCGTTGTAAATTATAAATAATTGATAATATTAATTGATATTTTCTAGTTTTAAAAGAGTTATTCATAAATTATAAACTCATAGATTGCTTCACTAATTATTTTTTTTTAAATATTCTATTGAATTTCATGAATTAATATGATTGCATGATCAATTTGAGTCCTAACAAATTCTTTTTTTTTTTACTCGAAAAATAGATTAATTGATATAAATTCCCATAAAAATTTCAGCTTCATAAAATACAATAAATTATTAGAAAAATACTATACTATACTATTAATATAAAACTTCAATTGCATAAACAAATAGAAACAATTTTAATATCAAATAAACAAAACATCAATTTTTTAAAAGCAATTAAATTTTAATATCTTCACACATATTTTAACGGTAAATAAATTAAAAAATTTGGGTAATAAAGTTAAACATTTAGTAAAAAATATGTAAAGAAAATGTTTTTTATACAAATTTGAACATCGTCTTATAAAAGAAAAGAGAAATTATGAACAGATTTCAGATGATGACGAATAACCTAATTTAGTTCAATGAACCTTTTATTATATTTTTACAAAATATCAAACTAATAATATATTAAATTTTTTTATTGCGATTGATAAAAATATTTATTTTTCCATTACAATATTTAGGTATAATAAATACAATACACTTGACATTATTACTCATATTATACAGCCAATCAGTATATAACAACAGTGTATAGACAAATTATAGTATATTTCTGTTCATTCGTATAAATTCAATGATAGTCTTTTAATGCCATAAAAAAGATAAAAATACAAAAATATATTTGATAAATTTATAAATGTTTTTTTAATGATTTACAAAATTTAACAATTTGACAACAAAGTAATATAATGAATATTAATTTCACACAAATTTAAATGATTATATAAAATAAATGTTTTATTCAGTTATAAATAAAATGAATAATTACAGAAATAAAGGAAAACATAATAAATAAATGAAGATGATACATTAAAAAATCATAAATTTTACTTCTGATTTTCACCCTTTTATTATAAAGTATTTTACGTTAATTTTATAATCCGAACGTATTTCATAAATTATAAGGAATTTTTTAGAGTAAAACATAAAATTGCAGACAATACACCAATTGCCAGTCTGCGCTCAATCATTTATAGAATAGAAACCATAATCTCATATTTAAAAAACTATTGGCCATAGTTCTTTCAACTTTCTTGCAATGATTTCAATTGAATCTTGTAAAAACTCTTCGTATCTTTTAGTATATCTAATCACATATTTTGCAAGAACAGTATTCCTCGCCAAAAAATATAGGTTTTTATGAGATGTGTTTACGTACGTAGCTACATTTGTTATGTTTGAGCTTAAATAGAAGTAGATTTAGGAGATAAACATTATCTAATAAAATAAATCATGAAAGAAAGAATTACTACATGATAATTTTAACTGTATCATTTAAAGAAGCTCTTAATATATTTTCAAATAGTCTTTTCAAATCATAATAATATAATAACGTTGATAGACGTTATTCGTTACATAGTTTATTCGTGTAAATATTTTGAAAAAAATATAGTTTAATAGTTTAATTTACAATAAATCATAACCTCTTAAAATGTTTCTAAATCATTCAAATAAATTATAAGCAGGATCGCCCCTTCGTCTATACGTAAAATTTAATCATTGCATTTTAAAAACAACTATAAGCTCTAAGAACTCATATTATTAAGGATTATTTTATATTTTTTAAAACGTAACTCTTTGATAGTGTGAATTGTACATTACAAAATTGTTCCAAACACAATTTTTATCATTTTTTGACGATTTACCAATTTACTTATTTAGAACCTTAAGAGCATTTTAGAAAATGTTTAGATAAGAAGCGGTCCACTTCACTTGTCGGAACTCTGATTCTATATTCGTGACAGATACACTTCCAATGGAGTTAGTGCGGTAATTCACTCTTTCTTCGAATAGCCCTCGTATCATTATCGTAGCATAAATCCGATACTAACCTACGTCACGCACGTACAGAGAATTAAATAGTCAACAGATATATTTCAAAGTAAATAATTAAAAAATGAATATAATCTTTTATAAAATACTCTTTAATACAAGTACATTATCATATGCAAAAATTAAAAATCAAAAATAATGCAAAATTCGTAATGAATATCGAAGATTAGAAAGATAGCAAGTCATAGATGTTGAAATGAATCAGCCAGACGTACTACTTATATTCCTAAGAATATAATTAAATTTACTAGTATTGTTTTTATACGTATCTATATCTTCCTAGAAATAGCGTGCGACATATTTAAAAGCACGATTTATGTAATCGCAAAATACAATAATAAACAAATTTTTAAACGATCAATTATTTTTGCAATGCAATGGTAAAAAAAATAAAATTCAATTCTATGCGATCTTTTAAATTTTTCTATTTAAAAAAATTGATAATTATTGAAAATTATTAGTGCTTGAAAAGCTTTTTAATTCATGAGAATTAAAATAAAAGTTAAAAGAACTTAAAAAAAAATTGATAATATTTTAATGGTATCTTTATAAAACTGTAACTTTTATATATAAAAAATGTATCATTTACATTTCGAAACAACAAAATTTGTTTAAATTATAAAATTAAATATTGATTTAAAAAATGTCCAGTTCAAACGTTATCCTAAATTCTTTTATCTAATATAAACTTCCACTTCAAGCTATGTACAAGATAGATCAAATTAGGTTACTATAATAAAAAATAACTTTAATATTATATAGCTTAAACATTAGTTTAATCACAAGTAACATTTCTTATAAATTCAATTCTATCAATAAACTGTCTGTTTAAAATATTTGTGGGTAAAATATGAATTTATAATTAATTATGATTAAATTTATTTGGAAAATTTCCATATATATCAATTTTTTAATTAAATTAATTATCTTATTAATGTATTATTTAAAGGTAAAATTATATGTAAAAATCAAAACCTGCGAATATTAATGTTTTTTAAATAAAAACTCCATCTTTTTACCGTTATAAATTACATTTTTAAAATATAAACTTTTAATTGTTGAGCATCGTTTCATGCATAATTTAAAAAAAAAATATACTTACAATGTTTGTTATTCAATAACAGCGAAATATGCGACCGCATTATGTTATAGTATACATGACACTGAATGATAAGAACGTACATTCACAGAAATACATAAAGAACATATTGAAAGAGAAGACGAAAAAAATGCCATTGCGATAATCAGTGTAAATTATGATTTAATATATAAATAAATTATAAAATTTTTCATTGAATAAAATCTAGAATACTTCATCTAGTTTTTGTTTGAACACTTTGTTTGTTCAAGATTTTATAATGTTTCAAATCAACTTGCTTAAACTCTTTAGTTATATAAACAGGACATATTTTCGAGCAATTGAAGAAAAAACCATCAAAACATTAATAATGTAATCAAAATAAAATTTTCTTTTTATTTTTTTTCATTTATTTTTATAAAATTCTTAATTAAAGGATTACGTATAAATATGTGAAATGATAAATTGAATAATTTTCTTTATTTTTATTTTCAATACATTAAGTATAATTACTTTTGAATATTTAGATTTTAAAATTATATAAGAAGTAAAAATTAATAATCAGCCAAATTAAGAAATGTATTATAACAGCATTTTTCCGCATTTAAAATTTTTTATAAAATTCGAAGTAAAAAAATATAAAAAATGAAATGTATAAATGAATTGGACGTATTCAGAATTTTTAAGAACCTTAATTTTATTATTTGCTGGGATTACGAATAAAAGGTTTATATTATATATTATAATAAACGTTATTGAATAATAAGTAGAGATCGAATATATATAAACATGTGGTAAACCATTTATTGAAGTTATATAAATTTTAACTGAAAATCGGTATATGACTGAATAAAAAAACTTTCAGAAAGCTCAGTAAAGGCAAATTAGGGTGAAATTTTAACAAACAACATCAGACGCTTATTTTTTTAAATTTAATAAGTACGTATAGAATATTACGTATAACTAAATAAAGATCAAAGACAAACTAGATCGTTTTAAGGCACGATTATTTTTTATAGTTTACGATAGGTATTAGTCATATATTGTTTTCAGAAGCAGTGACATGCAAACGATTATAAAAGTCTCTTCCACCGGTGACATAAATTTTCAAATAAGTACGTCAATTAATTAAAATGAAAATGTAAATTTTACATTTGATGTTTGGTATCAAAGGATATTAATGAATACAATAGATTATTAATGTTATTATGCTATAATCATCGATGACGATATATTGGCTCCGTAGAACGAAATTTATTTCTAAACATTTTAGAGAATTAACTCTGTTAAGTGAATATTTTAATCGTATTAGTATTACACAAGTGCACAGTGTCGACGAGACTTCACATTTTTTTTCCGGAAAGCCAGAGATAACTATACCATGGTTGAAATCATTTTAACTCTGAATAAATCAACAAATTTAGATTTAATTTTCAGACATTTCTGTATTAGCTTCGTCACTAGTGCATTTAAAGATTTTTATTTAAAAGATTTTAAATGAATGCTTGCATGAAATAAGTAAATACTTCATATAAAAAAATATAAGAACTTTGTTTTAGTACTTCTATTTATTTAAAAGAATCAAATATTAGTATACTGAATAAAAGTTTTATTTGGATAAAAAGTTCTAATACAATTATATTAGCTTATATCACTCAATCTTTCTCACTGCACTATTTTGTGAAATACCTATTTCAATTATATTACGCTACTATTTTCATTTTTATAGCAAACATTTAAAAAATTCTTTATTGAAAATCTATTACTCTTTACTTACCTTTAAACTAAAAGAGATTCACGAACTAACTTTTTTACCTTTTGTAAGAGAATGCTATCGTAAAATTTACTTAAATATTAATACTATTTATGCTTGAAAGTAGTCGTAATATTCAATTGACGTTTTATTTTCTTAACTTTGATTCTGATATAAATACTAAAATTTGAATAGTAACTATGTCAGAAACTAAGTTTATCGAGTATACATTTGTGTACTTTAACTTGATAAATAAACGATAATCTTAAAATAAGAATAAATGTGTAATAATTTTACCTGTTTAACCAATCACTATAATTAATTTGGAATTATTATATTGAAAAATTTGTTAATTAAGTATAAGAAAATAATAATTTTTCAATTAAGCAGACATCTCATAAAATTATTTTCAATTGATATCTGCATTGCTAAACAGTTATTATGAAACTTGTTTCTGAAGCAATATATTTCAGTTTCATGAAAAAATATGTCTATATATATTTGTAAATAAATTTTAATAAGAAATTGCGTATTATATTTAAAACGCACGTTAACCATCTGATCTAAAAATTAATTACGTTTGGTTTTACGCGAAATAAGTTACTTTATAATTAATTGATATGTATATATATATATATATATATTATATATTATTTATTTATGTATGAATTTAAGTTTATACGCACTATTGCTAAACTAAATCAATTATAAAGACTATCTCAGTTGAAAGAATCGTATAAAATTTTATAAAATAGCGAAGAGACATTTGAATATATAGAGATAACATTCAACAAGACATTAATAGAATAAAGCGATTATTTTCATACTTGTGCCGTAACTTTAGATTTTTTTTTTATAAAGTACCAATCAATAATTATTTTTTATAACGATTTCAATAAAATTCAATAAAATAATATTACAAATTATCAAATGAATAAATAAAAAGAGTAGATAATTTCTGGTTTCTATTTTCAAGAAAGATTTATTCGAATCAATACATAAGTTTTTACGAGATATTTAGTAAAGTTTTAAATATTTCTCTTTTTCTTAATACTAGTTTATTTAATTATAATTTATATTTGAAACGTATTAAAAAATATATTTTAAGTAATATTTTCAGAAAAATTATCTAGTAAAAATTAGAATTAAAATAAATAACATAGCGAAACTTTATTAATATTATAATGTATAATCTGATTAAAAAAATAAAGTTATGAAAATATGATAATTCAACAACCTAACAACATGTTGAAATAAAAAACCATCTATATACTACTTTAACATACTAAATGTTATTTTTTATTACCCTAAAGATTATTTTTTTCAATTACAAACTCTATCTCATTTATTTGAAATTTAATTTTAAATATAATTTTTTAAATAATTTTTATACATTATTTTCTTAAAAACTTATTTGTAAAATTTAAATAACTTTTAAAGGTAAGTATTTTTTAAAGATCTTAAAAAAAGATTGAGAAATATGTTTTTTAATTTATGCAAGTATATACATAATGATAAATAAAAATAGTTTGATGAAGATTTGAAAGTAAAAAAATACTAATTTCAAAATGTAGAAAAATAAATAAATTCCATCTTGTTGCAATTCGATTCATGGCGATGGTAGATTCTATATTGTAAGAACAAAAAGCTTTAACTGAAATATCTCTTGAAATAATGCAACTCTTTTTTTTAAATAGTGACGAAATAATGCATACACGTAGAATAATACACGTGATAACACAATACAGCTGTATAAAATAAAAATGGATAAACAATGGATATAAATAAATTTAATTAGTTATATATTTTATAAAATAATGAATGTTCATTTAAGCAACATCTTGTCAGTTTTCTAATTTAAAAAAAAAAACCTTCAAACTCATGGATGGACACAAATGCACACAGTCTTGAACTTGCAATGCACTCGTACTTAAGTGATTTTTTTTAACAATACTAATTCAGTATTTATTTCTTTTGATAACGTTATTAGATTAATTTTAAGTTTTTACAGTCAATATCATATAATAAAGAACAATTAAAATTACAATAATTTAGACTATTAAGAAATAATTTATTATTGTCGAAAGGTATTTTCTTCATATTGTGTGTCACTAGCTTTTACTTCAAAATATCACAGATATTGATCTTTGTGATTATAACGTATTTAATTTTAAAATATTCCTTATTTTGAACTACTAATTAATCGTCTAACAAATACGCCATGAACTAAGTAAGATAATTTGATATATTTAAGTACAATACAATAGATTATAATACAATTCGATGAAATAAATATTCTTGCTGCAATTAAATTGTATGTTTCTTATAAGTTTTTTGAATTTATAAATATAATATTCATATTAATAAATAAAAATATTAATGATAATATGTTATAGTAAAAAAAACATTTAAAATATTATGAGCGATTTGACATAGAATTTTTAGCATTTAAAAATAATATTTAATGATTTGCTAAACGATTATCATAAAATATCTCATATGATTTATAATGAAATTAATTTCGTTATCTATAAAAAGTACCTAACCTGCATTTGTTTTTTTTTTGTCAAGAATAGAGTTTTATTTTAATTAAGTCTAAGTAAACAGTTCTACAAAACCTATCTACCTCACTTTTTAATCTTGTTATAATTCAGCAAAATAGTCGACTTTATAAAACTAGAAAATTTTTTACTAGCACAAGTAATCAAAAATATAATTAAAAATAGTTATTAATAACAGAAGTAAAGTTTAAAAAGTTTTATAAAAGAAAATATTTGAAACCTAACAAATTCTAACTAAAAATTACTAAACATAACATTTTCTTAGAAGTTAAACAGAATATTTTATCATATTTGTATAAAATTTTGTATTTTTATGATAAAAAGATATATTGTGCATACTGAGATATAAATGAACTTAAGCTAATGAAAAAATGCTTTAGGGTTTCTTATCTATAAATTTAAATGTGTACTTTTTTTATATATAATTGCTTTAATATTATTGAATTGATAATAATCAAATTAATTCTATAAATTAATTTATCGTGTTTGCATCTGTTATTTATTGTGTCAGTAATTAATAAAAATAATAACAACCTATATGTAATATACTCGAAAAATTTTAGAATCTATAAAAATTAATTTATTGTACACTTTTAGCATAGGTAATAAACATTAATAAGGTGATTGATTTAAAAAATGTAATCATGACTTTATTACATTTTATTTTAGTATAAAATATAAGAAAAACATATATTTAAAATCTCAGTATACGTAGTGTGTTTCAATTTAATATATTCAATTGTAATAGATTATTAAAGATTTCTCGAAGATAAAGATAATTAAATTACATAAATTTAATTCGTAATTTCTATTAAAAATAAAGATAGCATTGCTGATTTACATTTAAGAAAAGCAATTTATCTGCGTCACTATTTATAAACAATTGAAAATATTATATACCACAAAAAGATTTTTTATCATAATAAGACAAAAATAGAAATAAAGAGTTTTTTAAATAATTCTATTCGAAAATAAATTGAAGTTATTGTTCTTCAAAGCAGTATTAAAATACAATTATCGTTATACAGACATATTTTTCATAAATTAATTTTTAACAAACCAAATATTAATTTCAACAAATTTTGTTCTTAAATAACGTATCTAATTTTAATGATATAATAATTACTCGATTATTTTATTTAAAAATTTTAACTGATTCGGTATAAAAATATATTTAATATTGGAATTTTTTTCGATATTTGCTATTTTACTAAAGAACACATTTTATTAAAAATTTTCACTGAAATTACTTTTTTTATCTTGGTTATTTTTAAAGTTCTTAACTAAACTTTCAAAAGTATTTATAAAATGGCAATACTTTTAATCGAATGTTGTATGAATATCAGCAATATATTTAATGCTTATAAAATGCAATTATTACTCAATTATTTTATTTTCAAGACTAAAATACATATTCAAAAAAATTTAGGCAAAACTATTTACATACGCATATTTATTACATAAATTTTTTAAATTCTTGACCATGAAAGTTTGATTATTTCGAAACATTATATAGATATATTTAACTTTATATATGCCAAAAAATTGTTGCAATGACGTTCTTTGCACTAATAAAGATATACGTTACGTATCATTAAAATCTAAATAGAGTTAAAATAGTTCCATTAAATAATATTAATTAGAGATAAAATATGTCAAGAATTTTTTTAATTATTTATACTATATTTTTTTATAATTTTGTTTAATTTTTCTTTAAAAATAATATAATTTTTTTAAGAACAGCATTTGATACATTGTGAATCATTCTTCGTATATTTCACATTTTTATTACATAGTCATCGTGAAATCATCATAAAATTTTTAACGTTTGCATTTGATATTAAATTCGAAATCCTACAAATTCCTCCTCAAATTTTCGAACAATTTCTTAAAACTTTTTTGAGAATACTTGTTACGATAAAATGCAGTTGCAAATATAGAATAATGATTGGGCGATGCTTTTTCTTTCCATGTTCTTTGTTTGAACAAGCAAATTGTGTTATCGCTCGTGTTAACGATTACAGAAGTAATAGTTCCGTTTAATATATGACTGACCTCTAGAAACGACAAACCAGCCAATCGTTTTCAAAAAGAACTGAAGCTATTAATAATGTCTGCAGTGTCAACCTTCGAATACTTGTAACCGACCGATAGTATTATGAAATCAGAATGCTTCATTATAAAAAAAAGATTGTAATGTGGATAATTGTAAGGATAATTGTGATCTTCTATGGTCAAAAGTTCTTTTATATATCATTGATAAAGAAATATAAGATAATAAATCTAAACAACTCAAATATTATTATTGAGGCAGAAACGTAATTTGTAAAATAATTCAATAAATTATGAAATACAAACCTGAAATATTTTTCAATTAAAAGTGTATTAAAAGCTAATTAAATATAATGATTCTAGTTAGAATATATTATTTCCTCTATACTCAGTCTTCTTTTTATGATGTTGACTTAACAATGAACGTGTAATTATTTCTATAGAATGGTTGAAAAACATTTAAATTAAAATTCAATTATCATAAAAAAATCAAGGATCTACATATATTTGTAAATATTATCTTGTTTGTGCGCCCGTGGGTTTATTGAGGATATGTATGAAGGGTTGAGAATATCTTTTAAAAAAATAAGTAAAAAATTAATTAAAATTTATTTCATAGTAAATGAAAATTTTATTATTTTAATTTAAATTTTTTTTTAAATTTCTTGACAAAAATTTGTTAAGAAAGTAGGTAAATGTACTGTATGATCATTTCAAGATTATACTAATTAATTATATTAATAGTAATTTAAATCTTGTATTTACAGTTAAAAATATTATTATGCAAATGTAAAATTACCAATACAATTATAATCCATTGTTTGAATATAATCAATTCAATATTTTGCAAAAATATGAAATAATGATGATCAAATATTAAAAATTATAATCACTCAATTACTATTATTTAATTAAAGTATATTAAAAATAGTCGAATTCACAAATTTTTACACCAATTTCTAAGATATATCGTAATAATAACTGCAGGTATTGATATTTATCTTATATGCGTGCAATATAATATCTCAAAGAAATATAATATTTTGATGAAATAACTTTATTTTTTTTAAATTATTATCTTTAAATTAATATATAGGCTTCTGTTATATGTGCAAGATGCATTTATACACGAAGAAGAAACAATTAAAGTTTAACCATTTTTATCAAAGAAAACTTTAATGATGAGCGTTAAGGTGAAAAATGTAGGATTCGGTTATTTATCATTTAAGATTTTTAAATATTTTAAATAACTAATTAATACATCTAATCTTTTATATACAAATTTTTTTTATATCCATTTGAAAATGATAAAAAATACTTAAATTTTCAAATAATCTTTGCTCTCTATAATAAGTAATAGTAGATGCACAAATTTGAATGATAATCATAATACTGTACAATCAAATTTAATAATTTAATTGTTTTAACATATTGTCAATATATTGAGCAGACACCTGGATTCCAATATTTTTTAAATAAAACCGTAAAATAATATTTGTTTAATTTGGATTAATGCTGTTTTATTGATCTTCTTTTATATTTTCTTTAAAAATACAATTTATAATAAATTTGAACAAAACTAAAATAAAAATCTATTATCTGAATTACATAACAAATATTAAAAGTTTAAAAACGAAAATCTTGTTTTCGCAAAATAAAATAATTGCGGACAATTAATCGGAGAATATCTGGATTTTTCTTTTAATTGGTTTATGCTGTATTTTTATGTATTATATTACGATTATATGTTACTAACTAATACTTCGTTATATATACAACAATGAATTATAAGAAATATTTAACCTATATTAAATGTATTTGTGTATATAATAATACCTGATTATTTGTTAAATAAATATTAAATACATTTTTTATTAATTTATTAAAATGAAGATATTTTATTAAATGAACTTTCACAAAATATATTATCTTACTAATAAATAATGAATATTATTAATAACAAGCGAACTTGAATTATTAAAAATACTTTTAATATGTTTATTTATAATAATTTATAATACTTAATATATTTAATCAAAGTTTACAATGCACCAATAATTAAAAATATGACTTCCGATTTTTACGGCAGAAGTCGAGCATTTAAATACGATAATATATAAATAAATCTTTAAAGTGTTATATGGAATAATTGATTTTAAGAAACTAATTGATTATTTTATTATTTTCAAAAGTTTATGATCTTATTTATCTTACATCATACTTTATACGGTAAATACGATACAGTCAATAGATTTTACAAATATTAAACATTTTTGTATTTAAATATAATTATTTGCAATGTTTCTTTTAAAATTAAAAATATTAAATTTGTATAAACAATTAAAACAATTCTAATATTAAATCTTACAATAATTACATTAATTTTTAATTTATTTTACAAGCAATAAAGTAGCAAGTCTTACGATGAAATTAAAAGTTCTTTAACCCTGAGTATACGTACTTTCTTAAAATTTAGTAAATAAACTAGCTCCCAAGAGAAAAGCGTATAATAATAATGTAGAATATCAGCAGACCAAAAACAAAGTGACTCATGTATACGCTTACGCCTCGTTATTTGATCAGACAAATTTTCTCGGTGTCATTTATTTAAACGTGCTAAATAATTTGCGAAAGGATAAGAAATGAAATTCAGAATATATTAATTATTACGAAAACTATACGAGAAAATTTAATATTCGAGCAAACTTCAATACACTAAAATAATCAATTATTTTATTATCTGATTTTGAACTCTTAGTTGAAACATAAGTTAATAACCTTTTTTAATACTGTACTTTTTATTTATCAATCATTTCTAACACGAGATTGTCATCCAAATATTGCTATTTTGATTCCCATTAACTAACTATAACTTAGTTTCTTTTCAAAATTGAGTTTTTCGTTAAGTTATTTTAATAATCATTTTATTAAGTTATTATTTAAAAATTGATAATTTAAAAGTTTTTAATTATTTAATAATTTATTTCCAAAATATGATCGAGTGCTTCTAATGAAGATGAATATAAAATATGCAATTAATAAGATAAAATATCGTAAAGTTTTATTGGACTGCACAATGTTATTAATAATTTTAAGATATGCTTATATATTTCGTTTACATAATGACTTGTATATATATTAAGAAAGTGAATGATTATTTTTGGAATTCATACTTTTCATTGCAAGTACAATTTTCAATTGTATTATAAATAATTTGAAAGTGTGACGATTTTTTAAATAAAGAAAATTAAATTGTAAATTTGATACATTTTATCGATTAAGAAACTAAATTTTTAAAATAACGGTTGAATTCTTAAATTGGCAATATTCTTATGTGAAATTTCGTCTTTTAATAATTTTACATTCTGAATTTCGTAATTCATACAAATTTATGAATAATTTTAATGTAATTACCAAAATTATATAAAAACTGTAAAATCTAACTTTTACAACATAATTTAAGCAATTTTTTTATATATGTAACGGTAAGGTCTAACCTCAAATCATATAATAAAACAGGCTACACATATATGTCATTTCAATGGTAGAGACAAACTTAGAAAATCTTAAATTTAATATCATTAGAATATTCATAAATTATACAATTTATTATTTTAAAAGTTGATTACAAATATGATAAAAAATTGATATTATTTAAAAATTAGTTAATGAAATATCATTAACACTTACTTTGGTTATAATTTATGCCACTAAATAATAAATATAACTGTTATTACATTTAATTTTCAAAGATATTATTAGTTTATGAATTTTTTCAATTTTCGTAATATAAAAATAAATTAAATTATTTTGTATGTTACAAAATAATACGACTAATAATAACGAAAAATAATTAGTGTACCATATTTGCACAAAACAAATATGAAAGGGTCTTTAATTTGTGCGAGTCAAAGAATCAATTGAGTTACATTTTCAGGTGTAGGAACATGAGAAAAACAATGACCAACTTACTGTATGTTACATCTGTATGTAACGTCAATGGAACGAGAAAGTGCGAAAAGTTAACCTCTCCTTTCTTCGGCACATAAATCACCACAAAATATTGTGAAAAAGAAGTCGATGAATCTTTACAGATAATCACCGAACTGAAGATAATAAATTTTAATAGTGTCACTCGCGAGGAAATATTCGAATGACTAGATATGAAAACCAGAAACAAACTTAGAGAAAAAGAAAGAAAGAGGGGAAGAGTGGGAAATAAAAGCGAAAGAGTATGAAAGAGAATAGGAAGGAGAAAGGAAGAGATAATTTAAAGAGCCACGCAAATCAGATTCAAGCGAGTCTACAGAAGGCAACTGGTCTCTAGTTTGCAGTTACAATATAGTTGAAGCCTAAAGCAGTGCTCGAAGGCTTCAAGTGATCCGCCTCGTCTCCCACTACTATGGCAATAACCATCTACTAACCTAAACTTACCTAACCTTATTCGCCACGTGATACAATGTTTTTTAGTTTTTTCTCCATTATGACAAATCAAATATTACAAATTGCCTATACGTATAAAATTATGTAAGTTTTTACATTAGTTGATTAATTAAAAGTTACTAATTTGGTTAACATGTTTCAACGTACTTTATCATATTAGAAGTACATTTAGTTAGATTAATACTTACAAAACTTTCATAAATTTTTTATATAAATTATGCATCATCTAGCCAATTAAAAAAGGCAAAATATAATTAATTGTTGTGTTATTTTCGATTATATTACAAGCAAGCACAATTAAAGTCTATTACACTAAGAATTTATCATTAAATCTAATATTTTTTAATTAGAGTCACAATAAAAAATATTAGCGTAAATAAACTGTAAGAATATTTTATTTATCATATAGTAGATTACTTTGTTTAATTTAACAAATCGAAGAACCTTTATCATTAATTAATGTATCAAAGATGTATTTAGACACACCTTGACATTCAAAAATAGAACATTAATTCATCTATCATACGAAAAATAAATTGCAAAATTATAAATAATTTTTGTATGTGAATGTAGTTATTTTTAAACTTATTTTCCTAAATAATGTATATATAGCACCTAACACTAAAACACAAATCATTTATTAATTTCATTAAATTGATGTGCATTATTTTTATGTCATTCCAGAATTGGAATTTCTAAAAAAATCGAATGTTTTGAGAAATTTATCAATTTTAACAAAATTTATATACATAAAGTATAAATTCAATAGCTTCAACGTTACATCTAAGAAATTATTAAAATTACTTACCCTTAATGATTTTATTCTTCATTCAAAATTTTTTCGTGTAATTATATTTAAATTTCATATAATTTTATACCAAGTTTTTTAAACGTAATTTTAATTCAAAAAATTATACTAAAAAAGTTACTTAAGTATAAGAAGTTTTAAGAATTATTATTTACTTATTTATACAGTACTTTATAAACTTAAATAGATCCAAGAAAATAAATACATAAAACGATATATAAATAGTGTAAAAAAATATGCAATAGTTTCCATCATATCAAAAATTGTATAGAAAGTCATAGCAAGTAAAAAAACTCTGTTTACTCAAAATTTTAAAAGATTTTTATTAAATTTTGAAATGTATATAAATATAAAAAAAAAAATAATGATTGTTAATACAACTACGTTATTACTTCAATCGATAAAACATTATATATAAATTTAAGTGGCTATACACAAACTCACCGTTGAATATAATTGTAGCCATAAAAAATTATGCAATATACATAAATAAACTATTAGATTATAATAAAAAATAACTTTAAGGAAGATGACTATTAATTTATAGTGTTATACTGACGTAAGACCAGTTGTGCAGTCGTCGACATTTGGAATGCTTAAATTATTTAATGTTTCACGAATAACGTTCTTTATATTAGCTTATGTCATCGCATAAAATTATTTTTTTATACTTTTAAAACTCTGATTTTTTATTCTTACACAAATATCTTAAAATAATCAAGTAACATCTTATTTAAACCATTAAATAACAAATGTAGAGTAGAGTAACTTTGTATGCAGATTCAAGCGAGTCAATACCAACAGCGATTTTCATTTTTAATGCTTTATTTTACAAGCCATTCAACGTCTAACGACATAACATTTTACTTTTGTTTCTTTAATTAATTAATTATTTTATTTTAAACTATAACTATAAATATATAGTCATAGTTTCAAATATTACTATCTATTATATCTATATTTTAGATTGCAATTTTAGATTCGTAGAATCAATACAACTAAATTCTATAGACAATTAGATAATATTAAACGATCAAAAGATAATAATAATAATTCAGTACTACAAGTATAAATTAAATTCAAAATATATTTCTAAATAATATTATACAAGGATTATTAATATAAAATTATATTTATTTATCTTTCCATTACAATTAGTTGAAAATATATATTTAATATATGAATATACGTATGTGTAACTTACTCCTATAATATTTTATTTATAAACAACGATGAATTTATTACTTTTACAAGAATAAATGATATTTTGAATTTTGTATTTTAATAATTATTAGTTAAAAACAAAAAATTAGCAATTAATTAAAAAATATTTTTTAATAACTTTCAAATCATATAATTTCAAACATATTTATAAGATTTAATAAACCCTACTATCTTTTTTTATGTATGTATTGTCTTTGTATTTAACTTTCTTTATTGCAATAATTTAAAAATAATCTTATTAAATATTTCTTTAGCTTTCTTAAAAAAATTTTCTTAATTAATACTTTAAAATTCGAGGAAAATAGTATAATATTTGATTTTCTTTTATTCTGATTAAAAAGTATTAACGTAATATATTACAATTAATTCACCGTTGAAAGCCTTTTGTTTGGTTTCTAAAATAACTTTTTGAGAAAAAAGTCATTAAACGTATTTTTTAGTTATAAAAAATGAATCTAAAACATCTGACATTATTTAAAGATTTATTCTATAAAAGATGTTTTTCTTTAAATATTGATATAAAGCATTTCTTCTTTTATTTTAATATTTAATTTAGTAATTTATTATGTAATATAATAAGACAATTATTTTAAAACTTAAAGATGAAAACTAATAATTTAAAAATTTTATTGTAAATTAAATAATTAAAATATTCTCTTGTACTATTCTAAAAAACTATATTTGCTTTACTCAAAATGATATTATTCTTTCAAGTAAAAATATAACGTGAGTGCGGTACGCAAATTTCTTTGCATATTAATAATGCTAACTGTAATAATAAATTTCATTTTTTTTCTACAGATATTTTTATTTTTCAATAGTTTTTTTATAAAGTTTAAATTTGCTTCATAATCTTCACAAGACGTTTCAATATAAGAATTTATTTATTTCTTTCTTTACATTTATTTTTCTTAAGTTTTTCTAAAGTAGTTAATTTGATTTTAAGTATAATGTATTAATTATAATGTTTTTATTCTTTCAACAGTTAGATAACGGTAGATATGCAATCTGTGATTCTAAATAATATAATATCTAGAATCATTATTTACTTCATCTACTAAATAAAAAAATAATGAATATAATTACGGGTAACATTGTCTGATAATGTATAGATTGGTTTATGTACATATTTATTGTTGATACAAATGTGAGTAACGAAATTTATTGCTCTTTATCGTGTCATTACTAATATTATGTACAGTTTTATGCCACTGTTTATTTAAATATTTTTTCTTATTCAAACATAATATTAAAAAAACATATGTTATTTATATTAAACTTATATGAAATGCGTAAAATTGAACTTAAAATTACATTGAATTTTCGTCTCATAATCTTTTGTACGATAATGATCTTATATGCATGTTTATACAGATTTAATCATCTATAGTGATTGATATTAGATCGTTGTTTCTATATTATAACTTATTGATATAATATCTAATATCTATTAGTTTCTAGTATCTCTAAAGTTATAAATATTTCAGCCAATAAAATCTTCTAAATTGAAACAGAAACTTGAGAAAAACTTATATTTTAATTTATACAAAAAAATGTTGTAAATTCTTATATATTATATTGATAATATTAAGTTTAAAAATTAGTTTTGATAATAAAATTTATTAATTTCTATTTAAATAAAAAATAAAATAATGCATCTAGAAAATTATATTATTTTTAGATGAATTGATTGAGCTCATTGGTTAAAACTTCTATTGAGTAACACAATATTTTTAGAACCTTAATATTTAGAATCTTTTTCACTTTTGATAAATTTTTATGATAATACTAAAAAATGTAGTATTCAATTTCAAATTATTTATATTTTAATTTAATAATACACCACAAAATCTCACTTTATATTACTGATATTTTTATTTTATTTTTAAAATGCATATTAAATCTTATAATATGCATTTATTGATGATTTAAACATTATTATTATTTTTGAAAAAAAAATAACAATAATGATTTAATATACTCAAAAATAAAATCTATAAATATTTGTCAAATATAAATCAGATCGATCGTCTGCAAACTGATCATCATTAAAGATATAAAAACACTTATACTTATGAAAATTTATCGTTATCTAGATGAAAGTAAATTGTTCTTCCATGAAAGATAAGAGATTTTATTTTGTGCAATTAAGATAATCGGTTAAAATATTTTTTGAGTTCATTAACCCTATTATCTTCTCTAAAATCCTTTCGTGTGCCCTATCCAAAATCATAGATTTAATTTGTTGATTTTATTTGAAAATAATAACTGATGATAAAAAAAAGAAATTTCAAAAAGAAGAATAGATAAAATCATGGAAGTACTAGGAAGAGAATAAAGAGAGACAGGCATAAAAAACAGGCACAAAAAAAACGAAAATAGCAATTTTTCGAATGCAAAATTAGAGAAAGCAATGACAAGAACGTATTAAAGGAACTACAAACTGGAAGTAGATTGGGATATACTAAATAGGGAATAAACATCTTCAAGCAAAGCTGTGTATGGAGAAGAACAAATTTGTACAGAAGCGTGAGATAGTCATACTGATAATCAGAGAAAAAATTGGAGGAAACTTGGAAAATTCAAGATGGACGATAGAAACGAAAGAACTAATTTAAAAAGTTTTAAAGAGCCGAAATACGTGTATTAAAACCAAGGTGGTAAGACGGGAAAAAAATGCCTGAAAATTCTGGTGAGGTTAAGACAACAAATATCATCTTAGAGGAGTGCAAGAATACAAACACATTCACAACAGATTGAAAGAAGATATCAATAGTGGAAAGAAAGAACATCAACGAGATGCATTAAAAATATTTGAAAGAGAGACAAAAGTAGGGAATAACGTCAAAAGCATAAAAAAAGATATCAGGAAAGAGGGTTTAGTAAAACATCAGTGAGAGTGTAGGTATCGAGTGGAAAACGTATAAAAATTACTCGGTAATAATAAATTAATTAGTTCTTATTCTACTATGTATTATCAGGGGTTGAATTGTGCTACATACTTGTAAAGATTCAATCAAGTCATGTTTTCTACAAAAAATAATAATAATAAAAATGTAGCTGTCGAGGCTGATATAAATTCTGGTTTAATATTTTTTTCGTACACACATAAAAATATTAAAAATTTTAAATTTGTAAACAAACGGCTATTTATCTAAAAAATAATTTAATTTTTAATAGAGAAAACATAATATATAATATAGTATAATAATCGGTAAAATAAACATTAGTCCAAAATTTTTATTAGAATAATAATATAAAATGGAATAAAGCAAAATTTAGGATATGTCTAAATTTTACATTCAGAAATAAAAGAAATCGATATAGAAATTATCAAAAAATTATATTTTTAAAATTGAGAAGATAAATTTGAGACTGGGACTTAAATATTATTCAATGCCATTTTTTAAATTTCAACTATGGAAAAGTGGAAAAGTTAACTGATTGTAATGCGATTAATTGGTTCATCAAAAAATTTCTACTTCTTGTTATATAAATTTATAAATTTAAAAGAATTTTTAGAAGGTTGGTACATTCGAGTCTTGGTGCTACTTTACAAAAATTGAATCAAAACACGCGAATACTTGAAAAGTTACCAAAATTTAACGGTTTGCTAACTGATAAGTAGTTGCATGTCATAATCTCGCAAATGTTTTTCTAACAATTTTAATGGTCATTGAAGTAAATGGGACAAAATAATATCTAAATAATTTCGAGATTAATTTATATAATCGTACTTGCATTCCAGATAATTAATGTTATATTTATATTGATGTTAACTGAATTTATAGTTGTTCGATTAAAGTTGTCTTGATATTAAAGATCTTATATTTATAAAGATTTAATGATTTAAGTAAATACGAATTATAAGTAGTAATTTATAATTATCGAAGTATGATTATTTGATGGCTTTCATTAAGTTCTTTGTCCAATAATTAATAAGTGATCAGTAGTACATAATTGAAAAAATTACCGATAGTATTTTTAATCATTTCAGAAAATAATCGTTACACATAATCTTTGGAAATTCCAAGATCTTTTCTAAATGATTACTATAGATCTATACGCGAATTTAAAAAATTGTACTATTAAGATGTAATATTTTAATTAAGAAATATTTTTATTATTCTAACGTAGGAAATTATAATATTATTATAATATTTTCTGTTTATCTTTCACAAACTCAATATGCGTTCTTTTAATAAAAGTTAATTCTCACTATTAATATCGCAAAAATACCTGTACCAATAAATCTTTCTGACTACAATCACTAAAGAAAAAGGGAACAATTTTTAACAACTACTTTTTACTCCGTTTAATATTATTAAATATTACTAGCTATGCTTAAGAGAGGATAAGGCGAAAAGTTTGTGCGCGATTTTCATACGTAAATAAAGATTCCTTTGTAGTTATTATTCATTAGTAGAATGTATTATAAACACGGATGCTATGTTTAATCGCGAATATTTCTACTATCAGAGTGATTAGTAAGACTGATCGATATCAACCGAGCCACCCCTGAATTGTATTCTAAAAAGGAAATAAACTTGTTAAGTATTTATCTAATGTGATGAACGTCGGTTAAAAAACTCGCAACACACCAGCCGTGTGTTGGTCAATTCTCACGTTACTCGTTTTTGATTACGTATCAACTTCCACTTAGTCATGTGCATATTTTTCCGTTTTTTAATTTTTACTTGTACGATAATATTTTTAATTACATATATAAAAATAAGCGTAAAATTAAAAATTTTAAATTAACATCTTTCTAACATCATTCCGTCAATTATGCATATTGTAAAAATTGAACACGAATAACTCGAATTAATTCGCCTAATTTTCTTTAAATATAGATTGTTATTACACGATCTTCTTTTCTCAGTATTATTGAAAAAATACTGTGGATCATATAGTATTTCTATTCTTAATATTATATTATTCAAACTGCATTCTATTAAATTATTTGCTTATACTTACATGCTTTTGAATCACATAAACTTTAAGTACATTAGTTTCTCAATATTATGTAAGTTAATTATTGTTCTGTTTAAGTATATATTCACGCCAAACACTAATTAACAAACTCGCAAGTTTTCCGGCAACTCATCCTTATCTTTTCGTATAATAAATAATACATAACAAAAACACCACTATCTTTTTCTAAGAATAGGTTGAATTAATTAAAACGTATGAATTACATCTGATACTTTTACGTTTATACAACAGTGTGATAAAGTTTATAGGGTTACTAAACCTTACATTGTTCTATTATTTCGAGAGATTTGAATACGCAGTAACTTGTAGTTTCTAATCGTAATACTATCAATAATACTGCAAAAATTCGTAATATATTGATTAGATTATTTGACGCTAGATGTAATATAAAATAAATAAATAATAAATAATAAATAATAAATAATAATAAATATAAAATACTTAAACTTTATAAAATCAAATTTTCTTCCCTATTTGAATTCTTTTTAATAGGAATTATTTAACTATTATCAACTTGTTTTAGATAAAACTTGCAAAAATTTTTACCGTTCGTCTTACTTCATATCATTAGTTTGAAAAATGTTTTCATAATTTATGTCCAGTAATATATCAGTAAGTAAATAAAAACCACTATTTTGACATTTTTTTAACTATCCATTTTGTTTTCAAATTATAATTCAAATTGCAATGCCACATTTTCTAAATAGATTAATCATATAAAATATTCTAAAGATTTAAATACTTGTCATTCAGTTAGTTACAAATTTTTATCAATATATATTTCGTATGACCTATATTATAGTCAGATATAATAAATGATTGATATGCTCTTGATAAAATTCAAATCTATTCAAATCTATATAACAGCCAATTAAAAATTAATTGAAAAAGTTGATTTATAATTCGAATAACTTATTCATTGATCGAAATTGACTCTTTTAAACTATTCATAATAGAAATATAGTTTATATAAAACGACTTTTTTTATATTTATATACGAAAATATATTTCATTCAAAATAAATAGTATAACACAAAGAATTAACACAAAAAGAACAATGAAAATATGTATGTACAATAATTTATTCAAATATTAAATATAATATTAAATGTGACTAAATGTATTAATACAATAAAAAATAAAAATTTCTCAAAGTATCTGCATTTATGAAAAATTAAACACCTTACAGAACTTTTAAAGCTCTTTCATAATCAACTTGTAGATATCGTTGTTGAAATGATAATAAATGATTTTAAAAAATATTGTTGTAATAAAGTATGTATAAAGTATAATACTTCTAATAAAATTTTATGTACAATGATTATGTTTTATTATAACACTGTTCGGCTAATTTAAAAAGTTGCTGGTACATTGCGTCACCGGTTTTCTTAACTAGGAAATTAAAATGACTATCTTCTTTTTGAAGCAGCGTGTGTGGATGGTCGAATTCCTAAAAAAATATTCGAATTATTTATATTTATTATTTTTATTATAATTACTCGACATAATAAGAATATTTATATATATTTCAAAATATTAATCTGATTTTAATCTATTTATTTACTTACAATAATTTCATTTAGGTATGTACATCATTTTTTTACATAAACAACTATATTCTCAAAAATATAAATCACTTTAATATTAAACAATCGATACTAGATACTTCAATTTATTCACTTAAATTAAGATGTCTTTTACATAATATAGGCGTTGATAAATTGAAACATAAATTATTACTTTTAATTTTTTGACAATTCAATATAAAACATTAAAAGAATTGTTTCTAAATATTTCAATTTTACAGTTGCGTCACAGAAAAGAAATTACTACCGTGAGTAAATTCCAATTCGTAATAAATGGATAAAATAACACAAATTTCTTAAAAAAAAAATTTTTTTAGGAATGATATAAAATGATTATTAACGTTCTCTTTATTATTTATATCGTAGATTAACACTGTAAATTTTATACTAATCTAAAATGTACATACGGCAGAGATGCTGATTTTTATAGATTTAATTATTTATTTTCTACGTTATATTAGTGCATGCGTCTAAAATGAGACAAGACGTACAATTTATAATCTTTTCGGTAACAAATTTTAATGAATATTATTCAATACTTCGTGTTGACAGTTAAATTGATAAAATAAAATAATAATCAAGTAAAATTATAAAATTAGCAATATTTTCGAAGTATTTTTACAAAACTAGCATGAAAGTGAAACTGCAATGAAAATAACATTGGACATTCAAGCTTTAAGTAGATCAAAAGATTGAATGTCTTTGAATTCTAATGAATAAATAATATATACAGCTTACAACTAAATTTCCATTATCCATAACCATGATTTTGTCACTGTCAATTATCGTATTTAAGCGATGTGCTATTGTCAATATCGTGCATGAAGCAAATTTCTTTCTGATAGTTTCCTGAATCAAAAAGTCAGTTTGTGGATCGACATTGGCTGTGGCTTCATCCACCGCTAGTATACAATTGTTTCTTAAAATTGCTCTGGCCAAGCAAATTAGCTGCCGTTGTCCGACACTAAAATTCATGCCTCTATCAAGTACTGGGTAGTTTAAACCTTTTTTGGACGTGGCAATTGTATCTTTCAGCTTTACCTAAAAATATCACCAGTAACAAATACTTCTAACGTGATGCAACACTAATTTTAAATCCAATTTTTCAAATTTACACGATTGACCATAGTACATTAAAATGGTTTACGTGGAAAACTAAATAAATATTATGAGAAAGTAAACTAACTTCTTCTAATGTCTCCCACAAGTCTTTATCAGAAAATTCATTAAATGGATCCATATTATATCTCAACGTTCCAGAAAATAATACAGGATCTTGGGGAATAATAGATATACGACTTCTTAAGATTTCTAACGGAACAGTTGCAGTATCTATTCCATCAATTTCAATAACCCCGTTTAAATCGGCGAGTCTGAAGATTGCGCAAATCATTGATGACTTCCCGGCTCCTGTTCTTCCAACAATTCCTATCTGAAAATAATAATGACAAATTATTTTATATATATAATTTATATTGTTGCTATCGTTGTTGTATTATTATTGTTATTGTTATTAATATTATTATTGTTGTTGTTGTTGTTGTTGTTGTTGTTGTTGTTATTAGTACTACTATCTACAAAAAATAATTTTAAATTCAGTAAAGACTTACGTAATTAAAATAAATATTATTAAAACATATTTTTATTCAAAAATTCCATCGATATATTTCGATTATTGTTGTATTTTATTTTCTTTTATTTGAAAATTGTTAAGAAATATCATTCATACGATTAAATATTTTGCTTTATTATTTTAAAACAATATTCATAAAAAAGAAGGATATTTTATCTTCATATGTAATTGGTATCTTTATTCATCTTAGATAACATAAATTTCTTTATATATCATTAATAACTTTTTAAATATCTTCTTAAATTCAAATTGAATTCTAAAACAATATTTTTCTTTACGTATAATTCATTAAATTTTTTGATAATTAATATTTTGGTTTCAATGAAAGCTTATATATAAATTCATAAAATAGTAAAATTTTATAAAAATTTTATTTTTGTTTTAATACATAACAATTTATGCTTGTGTTGTGAATATTTTGTATATATTAATGCAATACCTAAAAAAATGCTACTGCATGCAATCTATGACAATATTTTATTTTCGTTCATTTATTTACATAATAATATTAATAAATTCTGATTGTTTAAATTGAACTAACTGTACACTGAGTGTACAAAGCCGGCACCAAGTAAAAGTAATACGTAATAAATAATTTTTAAATAAAAGATATTTTGGGTAATTTTTTAAAACATAAAATATAATGCGAAAAATAGCTCAAATGAAGATTACGTATCTTAATTTTAATTTGATCTAATATAAGCTTTTTGTGACTACGAGATGCCCTTGTCACATAAGACGGTGACGCGTTTTATCACCACGCGGTGACGCAACCGCCCCCAGTTAGCGATCCCCAGATGACCTGCGGTTGGCCTGTGAATCAACGCTAGCCGGGAAGTAGGATTGCGAATCTATGAAAGATCAGAAAATAAAAATCTCGCGGCTCTTCGATTTACGCTCTTGGCGCTTCTCTGCGAACAGTACTTGAACTTTTTGGGCTATCGCATGCTTCACTTCTACCCGCGCGAATAAGCAAATAACCCCCATACACATTGCTAAAATAATTTTCATAGTATAAATGATTTACGAATTCATTGAAATTTTAAAGCACTAAAAATATTCACAAATTTCACTAATTAAAATTTATTTCTTAAGAATTGCACGGACTTAAATTACAAACCTTTTCCTTTGCCTTAATTTGAAAATTCAAATTCTTCAATACTGATTTATTATCTGAGTCATACGTCAAATAAATGTTTTTGAACGTTATATTACCCTCAGTTGGCCAATTTTCAGGTCTTTCGGTAAATCCAGCCAACAGATTTTGTTCGTTCTCTTCTATTTCTCGTTTGCTGTCTTTTTCCAGATCGCATACATTTTTTTCTGGTGGAATCTGCTGATACTCGAGAATTCGTTCTACGGACATCACCTGATTACTTACTTCAGCAAACTGTCGCATTCCCCATTGAATTTGAGTAGTTATCCACAACATTTGCGTGATGGCTAGACCAACTTGACTACTGTTAAATTCTAGCAAAACATTAAATTCTTATTTACTTTTTCAGCTGTATTTAATTTTTACATTATAAATTTACTTTTTAAAAAATTCTTTTTTATAGCGACTTCGTTAATCTTTACGCAAAGCGTTTTTAAGCTCATACGTTTCAATTTGTTTAACGTAAAAATATTAAATATTAAATTATTATTATTATTAATTTTTGTGTGTTCTAAACATTTTTTCGACACAAATATTTTTATGGATTACCCAAAGCAAATAATCTGATAATTGGATAAAACAATTATTAATTTTTTATTTAAATTTAACTTTTTGGTTGAATAACTATACAAATATTATTTTTTGAAACTTTATATTTAGATTATAAAATTTTTATTCTAAAAATCAATTTTTACTAAAAAAATTGATTATTTATAAGTAGTAACTTGACAAAATAAAGTTAATACTATTTTATTGATACTAATCTATTTATATGTGAATTTTTTATTATTATTTATGCATAAGCTAATCGCAAACAAAATCTTACAAAGTGATAATACTTAAATAAAAATACTTAAACGTAGAGTTTTTCTTGTCCAAATTAATATGTATGTTTTTATTATCTTACAACATTATTTTTATAAAATATTTAAGTTAGGTAATTGACAACAAATTCAGTAAATTAATGAATACAATATTGGATAAATTATAATTATTAATCGAATTATCCAAATATTGGATAAAATTAATTATTGGATAAATTAAGGTATTAATTGTGTAATAAAAAAAATTACAAGAATAAAGATGAATTGTTTAACTGAATTCTAAATCTCTTATCTATTTAAATTGACTTTTTATACTATTTAAGTAAAAGTAATTGTATTAATGTATAGTTTTTGTACTATTGTTTGCTTCTATGCAGTATGTTAATATTAAAATGAACAGACATTTTTAAAAATTTTAAAATATCTGTCTTATTTAAATTATTGAAAAACACATGGCGTTTATAATGAATATATTTTTGTTAAATTAATAATTTCAACCTTATTTATTATATATAATTTATCACAGTATTATATATTTTCTTTTTTATAATGGTAGAGAAATTTCCATTACATGTAAAATAAGATGATAGAAAAAATAGTATTACAATGTTAAAAGTAGTACCACACATATATTGCATCCATTAGTGTATATAATCTTTTTTACTTCGAAATGTATATAATGTTTTGTTTATTAAGATAAACCAAAAAATTTGTTTTTATTAAGATTATAATCTTATGATCACAATTGTGTGTGTGTAATCTATTTATAAATATGTGAGAAATGTTTTATTGAATAGATTGAAAGCTTTAATAAACAGCTTTAAAAATATTTAATATTTACTAAAATTCATTTACGGAATTGATTTTTTAATTATTTACATTATAAGCAATTTATCTCATAAAATCCAACTGTTTAAATAGGTTTTTATATTTACAACAAAGTATATGATAAATAAAAACTAAGCTTTCGAGAGATGTTGCGAATAATTATACTTTAATTTAAATATCGATAATATTAGATAAAATATTAGGTAATAATATCATATTAAAAAATATATTTCTTAAACTTACGTTCTTTAAAAAGTAAAAAACTCAAAGCAATGCATATTATAAAACTGAAAGTACAAATATCCAATGCAAAAGAGTAGGCAAAACTAGAAGCCGTAAATAGATACCACGAAGACGTGTGATTATCTTGAAACCTGTTAAATTCTTCGCTTAGTTTAGTTTGTGCTTTGAATGCTCTTATTGTAGTAATTCCATTGAGAGTCACATGAAGATGCGTGAATATTGGCGATCGAGCTAAAAATACAGTGTTCAAAATTATAATAAATATAAAAAATTTTAAATACATGACTAAAAATATAAGAAAGTCAAATATATAGCGGTTGAAGCGATAATAATTAGAAGAGAATAAATGGCGTATGTAAGAGTGAACGAAAGAGAAGAAAAAAAAGAATAAAAATTTTGATGTTATTCAGAATAAACACGAAGCAAGAATAAGTAGATTTTGAAAAAGCGATGTGAAAAATGCATACGGAATATACGAAAAAGAGACAGAAGTGATGAAATATATTAAAGAAAAAAGTGAAGCAAAATTTGAATAAAAGATGTGAAAGCGAATCAGAAAAGTATCAGAAAAATTTATAGTATTTGTCGAAGGAGAAACAGAAAGAATGAATGAATGAATGAAGATAATTTATAAACAGAAACAAAAAAATACAAAGATAAGCATTAAGCAACAAAAAAATACCTAATATATAATAAATAATTATGTACAGCCATAAGGACATGCACTATAACATTATATATATTATTCAATAAAAAATAAGAATAATAATAATTTTCTAGCTAAACGGTATTTAATTACATTGAAAATTATTTTGTAAACATAAAAAATATTTTAATTTTTTCAAATTTCAATAATATGTCTTTATTAAAGAATTTACGTTGAAATTGTTTTTGATGTAACCAATTTATTTTATGTAAAAAATAACAATATTTTTTAATATTTGTTCGCAAGCCTTTGTAAAATGATTTATAATCATACAAAGTTTTACAAAGAAATTATATTTCATAATAAAAAATGTATAGTAAGCTTCATAATTTTATAATGTATACACTTAATTAGCAAATGAATTTAAAATTTTTAAAAACGTCCTACATAACTTTATTATATTCTATTAGAATTAATTAAAAATAATTAGAACTACGTTGAATAATAATTAATTTTAAAATTATGGCTCTTTGGTAAGATTTCAAGTACAAATACTTTTACATTATTTAGATGTAGTAAAATTTATAAATAAAAATAAATAAAACTGATAAAAGTTACCGAAAAAATCTAAAATATATCGAAAGTACTATACAGAGATACTCGGTACTACATATTCTTTATTTTGAAATACATAACTTAACAAAGTTTTGAAACGCTATCCAAGATTTTTGCGTATGAGAGATTATGACTTATATTTCCCTTTCTTAGCTTTTTAATTTACTTGATTGATATATTGTTCTCGATGTATTACTCCATTCTTTTGCATATGCCATGCAATATAAAACATTAAAGAATACTATTAACAGAGTCATAATATGTAAAGCAACAAGTTTTGAAGTTCATACTCATTCCTTCTAAGCGCTTGAGATTCTTGGCAGATTTCAAATAAACCTTCTTGACCCAATAACTGATGAAATAAACGACAAATGCAGGTACCAGAAATACGGGGCTTATAACACATGTAACAATAAATGCCCCAGCAACTGATAAAAATACTTGGCCAGCGTCCATTACTGTCCTTGGCAAAAGCTCATCGACTATCGCCATTTCCTTAGAGAACCGGTTGAGAATACGTCCACAAGGATTCGTCTCATAAAAGTGCATACGCGCACGTAGAATAGCATTTAAAGCTAAACTGTGCAGATTCCTACTACTGAGGAAACATGCTTTAAAAAAGCTGTAACTGCGCACTAAAGCAACCAAAACAAGGAATAGTGTTAACCCTGTATAACAATAGATGTATGTTCTTGTCGAGTACGAACTCTCCTTTGGAATCGTTGCTGCTTCTTTGAGAGAACATAAAAATAAAATTTTTTTAATTTTCAAATTCTTAACGTTCAAACAGCTTTTTGACGTTTTTCTGTGTATGTAAATACCAGAATCTTATATCCTATGAATGCGTATGTGATAAAGAAATTTATAAAAATTTAATAAAAAGTAAGTAATCAGGCTAAGATTTTATAAGACACTAATTATTTCACAATCACTATTTATGTTTATAATTTAATTTATATTGAAGATAAAACTATTCATTAATAAGAAAAATTTTGAAAACCATTATTTTATAAAAATTTTTAATATTTACGCAACATAATTTTTTATTAAAATATGTTATTGGTAAACTATAATATGTTATTCATTTTTAAGAAATGACAACATTTTTTTTAAACTATTGAACTACATAGATAATTTGAAAGGTTACATTATTTATGCTTGGTATTTAATTCGTATTTATAGATTTTAATTGTATATATCGTAGATAATACATCTATAAAATTACTCTATTTAATTAATGTCTTATTAAAATCGATTTTATTTTACACTTATAATTTACGTATACACATAGGTACATATTACTTTTAAGAAATCATGCAATTCGAATAATTGATCATCATAAATAGATAGTTGCTTATTCAACTTGCTAAAATTGTGTTTTTCAAGAAAAACATACAATGAACACAAGTAACAACTATTAATATGAAATGAATGACTTGGAAATTTTATACATAATATCGAAAAATTACAAACCTGTTTCATTGGTAAACGTGTATGAAGCGTTAATTTGTATATTGTAATCATAACGATTCTCTACGACAGTCACACTATACACAGAAAAAATAAGAAAAATATATAATAATAAAAATAAAAATTTGTTTTTATCGATGTTAAGTGACTGTCTGTACTTACATGAAAGGTACGTAAACATCAGTAATACTGACAATAACCTGCGTGAAAACGAACATTGCAATTACTATAATGGAACCGCATAAATTTGAACCTAATCGGATATATTTTAAAAATAAATTGCCTTTGACTGCACCCTTGGAACTTTTTTCTAAAATATCGTTAAAAACTTTTGAATTTTCGTTATCATCAAATAATTTTTTTTTACATTCGGATAAATGAACCTGAAAATCAATTGGTCTTAAATTACTATCGTTTATGTTCACTATCGATTAAATTATTTACATTCATATTTGAAAATAAGAAATTAATTAATGAAAATAATGTAATTGAAACTTATTTACTTTGCTTTCGATGGAAATAAACTGTTTTCTCTCTTCAGCCTTTTGAAAACAATTATCTTTATTAGAATTTTGAGCATTATCTGCACTTATTAAATTATTGTACTCCGGATGCACTTCTAAGAAATTTAGATGATCCTTATAATACTGCATTTTTCCTTGATCAAAGAGTATAATACCATCGACATTTTTTATGTTTTGCAATTGATGTGTTACCAAAATTCGAGTTTTATTTTTTAAATATTGTAATATGCACTTTTCAAACAAGTATTTTCCTACATTTGCATCTACCTAAACATTGTTTACAGTTGAATATTAAATATTATTATAAATTTTAGAAATTCCTTTTATATTAAAATTTACAACAAAGTTTTTAATGGAAAAATTGATAAATAATATTTATTATGCATGCATGTAGAAATTGATCTCGTATAAGAAAAATTTATATTATCTTGCTATTTAAAAAGAAAAAGAACACTTAGCTTTATATTTACTCGTGTGCATTTTCATTTTTCATTTATTTTAAACTGTTTCCATAATTTTCAACATTAGACAATTTTTACCTATCTTTAAAAAGTTTGCTTACAAATTTTTAAGTATCTTATTTCATAAATTTGATAGGATACTTCACCTTAAATAGCTCGTATAAAATTTTTAATAACATTTTTTATTTTCGATTGAAAATAAAAAAATTGCGATTATTTTTTCAAA
Source organism: Platyscapa corneri (assembly GCA_018907185.1). Classification (NCBI taxonomy): domain Eukaryota; kingdom Metazoa; phylum Arthropoda; class Insecta; order Hymenoptera; family Agaonidae; genus Platyscapa; species Platyscapa corneri. The sequence continues at coordinate 4,232,065 of JACCHW010000024.1, read as the reverse complement.
TTGTAAAATTATTTATTAAATAGAAATATATATAAAAATACGCGGTACAGTAGAAATACATATATACATGTTTGTGTGTGTGTGTGTGTGTGTGTATTTACTTGCACAATACAATACTTTAGAAAATACGGTATTTTAGTTGTATTGTATTAAATAATTATCGTACAAAATATATCTATATATATATGGTTAAACTCAAAAGAATCTATCACATACAAAATTTACAATTCTGGAGATGATAATGCTAAAATTCTTTTTTATCTAAAATATTTATATTACATTATGTAAACAAAATATCTGATGGTTATCTTAGAATGAAACAACAAAAGGATCTTTTGAAACTCTTCTAAACTTCACTATTTTTAAATTTTGTACAAAAAAAATTAATAAACGATTCAAAGGTAATAATGAATCATTCGCCGAAAGACAAATACTGAGTATTTAGAAAATATTTGCATAATCGTTCAGTTCTAATAAGGACAACATTCTCACCGCACTCAAAGGATCATCCAGTAGATAAATTTCGGCATCTCGATAAATAGCCCTCGCCAGACTGATCCTGGCCCTTTGACCACCAGATAACGAACTTCCTTTCTCGTCGATCAGCGTATAATCTGCGTCGGAAAATTGTTCCAGATCTTTGGCTAACGAGCAAACGTCGATAACATTCTGATATCTTTCTTTGTCAAATTCCTGACCGAAAAGAATGTTTTGTCTAACACTTGCACCAAATACCCAGGGTTCCTGTGAGGCATAGCTGATGTTCCCTATCAGGTTAATGTCACCCTTTAGTATCTTGATCTCGCCAAGAATCGCCGAAAGAAAGGAGCTTTTGCCCGAGCCAACTGTGCCAATTACTGCATACAGCTTGCCTTTCTCAATTTCTACATTTACATTTTCCAAGGTGTTGTCCACGTCATTAGGGTACCATTTAGCTGTCAAGTTATCAATCTTTATACTCCACGTATTCTCGACTCTATCTTCTTTTCTAACAATAATTATACAAAATTAACTGTTTGCAAAAGATTAAACATACTTTGGATTATTTATACACTCAATAAGAAACATATAACTCTGTACAAAATATATTGTTATAATAAAAATAATAGAGATAAACAAAATGCCAGCTAATACAATTGTATTTTTAGCAATAAGAATGCGAACGTTAAGCAATTATAATTTTGAATTTATTTTAAATTCCTTTAACAATTTCTTTTAATAATAAACAAAAATTCTAGCTTAGCAAAAACATTTTTTTTTTTAATAATATTGAATTTAAAAAATAAAATTATTGAATTTAAAAAAACACTCGATTCATTTAATCACGTTTCTTCGTACGCGCGAATATTTTTATAAACTCTCGTTATTTCTTATACAAGCCGCAAAAAAATCTACAAATAATTACTTAGTTATTAAGTAAACAAGAAAAATTGTAAAATTAGGACGTGTAAATTTTTTTTTCTAAGCCAAATAATTAAAAATAATTGTGAATTTCATAAAGAACCCTTTACATTATTTAAGTACTGTAATTTAAAAAAATTCATCTTCTATGTTGATACATTAATACAAACAAGTCATATCCCTCAAAAGTTACTAAAAAAATATTTCTTTTTGTTATATATTAATGTATATAAAACATTGATTTAATATATTATTATAGAATAAATGCGCCGATAATTAGTTTATAATCGATAAAATGATAATATTGTACAATGTACAATATGTTATATGTATTTATGTTGTATTTTTCATTTTATCTTATTCATTATTTTTATGTTTATTTTACATGCAATTTTCATTTATTTATTACAACCAACTTTATATAGTTTAAGAGAACAGAAGTGTAATATTTTTATAATTATATAATTAAAAAATTCAGAATTTTGTTCAAAGCATCATACAATTTCGAAATAATTATACAAGAGTTATTCTATTATAAGATATTATACAAAATAATTGTGATATATTATATGAAGTATAAAATTCATATGTCTATAAAATTAAGAAAAGGTTGGAAATTCAACTAAGAATTAACAAGGAAAATCCACCTAATCTAGCAGTGTATTGATGAAAAAATTTAAAAAAAAAAAATACTAATTGCTATACGATTAATTATTTAATATTATATTACAGCAATTTTATAAAAATTTGGCATATTTTAATTTAAGATCTATTTGATGTAACATAATCTATATATTACTATAATTTGACATAGAATAAGCATTTTTCTGATTTATAATTGGAACAATTGAACGGCAAAACTATAATTCGAAACTTTTAAGAAGAAAACCGATACTATACCATTTATCCTAGATTTATTTTTAAACATTAATTAAGATTTACCATCATTATCATTTATTCAAATGATGCTTTAAAGATTGCGGAAGACTAGATTTTAAAATTATCCATCTTAATACTTTACCCGAAATATTATTTAGTAATATGATATTTTCCGCAATTGATATGCAAAATACTGCACTTATTTTAATATAAGTTTCAATTTCCTTATATAATTCACAACATAATTCGAAATTAGAAGTAGATAGTTTTAAATATAATAGCGCTCAAGTTGCTAATCACAACGTTAAACTTTACTCATGGATTAAAAGGATTACCTTTTGACGAATATAATTTCAATACAATTTTCATTATAGATATAACGTTATAAAAGATAACATAATGAAACGGTAGATGAAAAATACGTGTAGTCCTAATAAATGAATATATTCGTGTTTACTAGGTTAGAATATTAGAAAATTTATTATATTATCTACTTATAATGTTAATTTATTTTCTAAAATAATTTAGCAGATAATTTTTAAAACTAGTATTTCCAATATTCAATATATCCACAAATGTTACAAACACGTCTGCTTTAGAATGTTTTCTTTAACATTTTTTATATATTTTTTAATAAAATTTTTGTAGTAAAATATTAAAGGTAGGGCATAACAATTAAATGTATATCCACAAATAATATAAAAATTTTAGTTTGAGTAAAAATTTATTTTTGGCTCGCAAATTTAAACGGAAACAAAGCTATTGTGTACCGACTATCTTATATGCTGGGATGAAACAAATAAAAACTCACTTAAATACTAATTTAACATTATTCACGTCGATCAGATAAGCGTACACATACTAATCGTCTGTTAGCCGTTCCCACATTATTCATACACTTATATAATTGAGTGATTCTCACATTCCAATCCCACAAATATCCATGAATTAGTCTTATTTATTAGCGATCAAAGCAAAAACATATTATACGTTTCGTATTAATTAATCATAACATATTTTTTAATTTTTAATAAAAATTATTATAATCAACAACTTAGTTTAAAAATATATCCCAAACAGAGAATCTATTGAGAAAAATCGATTTAATTTTTTCAAAGCATTTTTCTTGTCATTAATTTTGTTATTAAATCTTCGCTTTTTATTATGTTTATAAATAACATTGTACAATAAACATATAAATAAAATTAATCAGGCCACGTATTTCTAATATTTACATTTTATATTTGAAATGAAAGTTCGTTGATTTACTAGATATTAGTATTAATATTATGAATCAATTATAGTAAACTATTGATAGATACGCGTTAAAATAACAGAGAGAAAAATAAAAACAATTATGTCTAAAAACATCACGAGTAACAGAGATTACAAGCTGAAAGTATTTAAGACATATTTTCGCGTATTCCTTAACTTGATTGTACCTATTTAAATATTTGTTCTGCGTACAATCTTATGTATCGTAACTTTGACAACAAAGTATAATATTAACTGAATCAATCTAAATAATCTTGACCATTAGTAAAAACACGTGTAAACACATAAAAATTAAGCTTGAGTCTCCAAAAACTCAACAGACAAACGAATAAAGTAGATGTTATCTAACTAATTTAGTATTTAATTGTTGTTTTCCCATAATTTAAAAACAGTAATTCATATTCTATTGTCCGTATAGTTATTCAAATTTTTAACTACCAAGTTTAGAAAATTTAACACATCGACTTTATTTTTGCTATAGTCGCTAATGGCCATTATTTAAATATATATTATTAAAATTTTCGAGTCCAATTCAAAGATGCTATTTTTTAAGATACGGATCCGTATAAAAGGAACTTTCGATGGAAACGATACGCGCGCGTTACCAAGTTGTCCATGATTTATTAACATTTAATTTTTCTTGGTACTAAATTTTTAATTTATTGCTTTGATTAACCTTGTTATAATAATATTTCATTTTCAAATACGTATAAAATACATTATATGATAAAATAATTGTTAATAAATGTTACACTATACGACGAATGTTTATTGAATTATTTAATGTAAATAAATTTTGTATATCGTATTGACTCTTTATTAATTATATCATAATTTGAAGCAAATAAATGCTCGATAATTTATTTTGGAAAATTTTAGAAAATAAAAACATCATATTATAAATTAGTTTATCATCAAAATGCTCTTGTGTAGCTGTCGAGACGATGAAATATTTTTAAAAATTATACAAGTGTCTACTCAGATAACAAAATCAAATTAAAAAATATTTTTATTTAAAATTTCTAATATATTGAATTATATTATTATGTATAATAATGTTTTTAAATATAATTATATCGCATAAATGAAGTGTCAAGTTCTAGACAGTTTGAAATTACTTATCGCCCAAATTATCAACTTACTCGTCAATATTGTCGCTTCCAATGATCCCATTTTTGTGATCAGATTCCTTGCACTTTATTGCCATTACATCTTCCGACCTCGTGACATTACCTCCTTGATACTCCTCTAGCAAAAGGAAGGCCTGGATTCTCTTCATAGCGACTTTGCATTCGGCGATTTCACCGAAGCCCCTCATGAATTTCCCAGTCAGGGTAATGGATAATATGTTGTAGAAAGTTCCGAATACAAAAATCCTATCAACGGTTATACGTTCGCCCATTGCCCAGGTCGCTATCAACGTGCAATAAGTAGCTACGCGCGTAACGCACAAAAAATTGGTCAAGTAAAGGCCACGGATAAATGCAATTTTTTTGGTAACAATAAGTTCTAGATGACGAGCAGATTCGACGAGGCTTCTAAATGGCTTCTCCCACGCATACATCTTTATCACCTGTATACCGGTTATTATTTCATCCAAAAGTCGGACTCGTTCATCTGATTTGATTGACAACTCTTTCCGATACTTCGCCGACAGCCTAAAGCTGTAGACTGTAAATTGCAGTGAAAAAGAAATGGATTTTATATGTTTTACTGTAACAGATTAGATTATAACGTATAAACTATAAGAGATTTCAATTTCAGTCAGCTTGTTACATAAAGTATGATAACTTGTACCATTTGAATAAATATTTAATAAAAATATTAAAAGTGTTCGTGTTATTGATTGAAACCGACGAAAAATATTTATGAAAAAAGAGTGAGATAAAAAAATTCAGTAACAAAAATATTCAGATATTTTTGTATTTATAAAATGTTATTTAGGTTATTTAAGTAATTATATTGTAGCGCTTAAAAAGAAACTTCCAATTTTTAAGAAATTTCTTTTTATGCATTATTTTCATGCAATTTAAATAATTTTTTAATAAGATTGCTGTGCTTGAGTAAAAATGATTTTATTTTGTGTATTATTATAAAAACGCAACTTTTAATACCATAATATGATCAAGAATTCTATACATTGTTACGGAATAATAAATATACTTTTATGTTCATAAAATATCTAGAATTATTAAGAAATTATAATTCTATATATAATTATATTTAGTTTTTAGCAATTTTTATTTATAAATTCGTATAAAAAATTAGTTATATACATGTACAAACAGTCAGAAAATGTCTGAAAAGAAAAAATAAATATTTATTTTGACGTTAAACTTTTTTTATTCTATAATTGCAAGGAAACGTGAAAAAGGTATTGTTTTCAAGGTCTAATAAATTTGAGGAACACAAATTCGTTTTGAACTTGGATGAGTTGAGAGTGTATCTATCTTTCTTTAAAACTGGATGTAACCAATTAACTCAAAAATTGTATTAAAAAGGAATACGCAATATAAATTGTACTCTAAAAACAAGTAAAATTTACAAAACCCCAAACATTGAGAAACTACACGATTTATTTAATATAATACGTAATTTAAAGCTATCATTGATACAATCGGGAATCAATGTATATAAATATGAATAATGTTTACTTTTGATAGAATATGCTATTTCATCACGAATGCACTTGATCAAGTGCATTCAATTCAAAAATTCAAAATCAAGTGATTTAGCATTAATCGAAAGTATTTTACAATTTAAGAAAAACAATTTACATTATTACAGATTCATATTATTTACAGCATATGAAATACCACCACAATAAAAACTGTATAAATAGGCTAGACTGATGAAGATAAACTTACGAAAATTTGAACAGTTCATCTGAATAAATAGTTGAGAACTCAAGTAAATGTCAGTGCGTTGATTTATTATTTAACCTGGTTATTAACAAAGTACGATCGCTTCTGCTTCGGCATCTATAAGCAAAAAAGGTACCGAACCTTGGTAGTGTTCACTGCAATTCTCTCTTTGATAATGTTCTCCTTTTATTTATTGGCTGCGACAGATGCTGGGCTGAACAAGGGAAATTAGATAAATGTCTCCAATGCATCTTAATGAATAATAATCATAAAATTATGATACATGTATAGATGAAAGCAAACATTTTCATTGAAACAGTCCTTCAGTATTATGATACAAATTTCAGTGGAACTTAAGAAAATAAATAAGAAAAACCCTTTACAAATAAAAGACGTAAACAAAGTAATGAGAAGCAAGTAACAAATTAAATTTCAATACGGTGTATAAAATATGTTTTTTATACACTCCATAAAATCTAAAAAGTGCTTAAATAATAATAAAAAAATGTTTCTTAAATAAAATTTCAGCAATAAAAGTTTTACGAACCTACAAGTAAAACCATTACATAATCAAATATACTATGTCTATTGCAGTAGTAAAACATAAAAATAAATTGCTAGAAATTACGCACTTCTTAATAAAATCAGTGTGAAAAATCAGAATTTTTTCTAAATATACAAAACCCGAGAATAATAGTTGATTTTTCTATATTTGAAACTGAGACCTTACTGATAAAAATCAGATAATTAAAATAATTCAAAAATAATCATGAAATTTAGACTAATATTTAACTACGCTAGTAGATTTATAATTTGAAAATAATATTAAAAGTTTTTTTGATTGAAACGATAAGTTACAACATTAAACATAAATAATATTGTTTGTAGCTTCATTTAAAGCGTGAATTTATCAATATTAGCTTAGTGGGTTCTAAATGTAAAAAAAAATCTGCGCAAAATTTATATTATTAAAATTAAAAAATAAAAAACAGTAGTGGTGAAATACAATAATGATATATTTACATAAAACAAAGATCGTACAGATAAAAATTCAAAATATTCTAATAAATCTAATACTTAAATTAATTGTATCCATAAAATCTTTAAGAATTTCGTAATTGATTGAAAATCAGATCAAAATACTTATGACTTTATATTTACTCAATAATGATCTCAAAAATATTCTAAAGATGATGATAATGATGATGATGACAAAAGAAATAGCAAGATCAGAGAAAATAAAGCAATTGAGTAGATTAATACCAGTCGTATCAACATTTTTACGAAGTAAGAAACCCGAGATCTACCGTGAAATTCATAAATCTATATATTTTCAGAATTCGGTTAATTAATTTGAGTTTTGTTATGGATATATTCTATTATAAAAATTAACGATACTCTATGTAATAGATGCTTATGATAGATAAGATATCTATCTATCTATCTAGATGCCTATGCCTTAAGCCAAACATTCTATCAGATCTTTAAAAAAGTCAAGTAATAAATGTGCCATACAGTATTTCTAATACTAGACACTCTCTTGGCATATCTTCATTAAATATTTTTGCCTACAATTCCAAACATAAAAAATAGTGTGAATGCCAGATTTCGCGATAGTATTCTGATATGGAAATGATTAAAACAGAAGTTGATAACTTAAAAAAGCAGTCGTTGCAAAAAGAAAATATATCGGATTCAACTCTCGAATCAAGTAAAATCGCCTACTAATAATATGCAACGAGGATAATGAACGAGCCAATAAATAAATTTGATAAATTTCCTTTAAATTAAAAATTATTACAGAAATTAGTCGACTAAATATTCAACTACTATTGTAAAGTATTAGAGAATTACTTAAGCTAAATTGTAATAATTGAAATAATAAAAGATTCAAGATGTTCCGATAATGTCGTATTGAAAAGAACATGTTGAAAATAATTAGTTGTTAGACAGAATTGAAAACTTTACCTTGAATGGGAACTGTAAGGGACATAAAAAATATTCCAATTAGACCAGCAAAATGAACTTGGCTGTATAAATAATATGTTATCATAAGAGTGGATATTGGTGTAGTCCACATAGTGTGTAAAAACATCGTAACGAGTTCAAATCTGCTTGTATCATTTGAAAATAAATTTACTATCTTTCCAATCGAAGTTTCGCCAAAAACTGTACTATCCAATTTTAAAGCCTGTTGATAAAGAATAATTTAATTTATTTAGAACTATTTTAGCAAAGAATGAAATAACGCAATAGCCATAGTTTCTGTTTTTTTAACGCACGAATTGTATTAGTGAAGTTTCAGAAATTGAAAATATGAAATAAAGATTACTTGTTTCATATTTTATTTATTTACCAAATCAAAATAAGCGTGTACAATATATTTAAAAGTTTTAACATTAGCTTATAAACCCGATACAAATTTTTTATTATCTTTCTTAATAAGAATAAACCAAAAAAATTTTTAATTTATGAAAAATTTTTACATTGTTTATAGAAATACTTTTCTGACAAAAAATAAAAATAAAAAATACGTTACTAAATTTGTAAGCATAATCAGTTTGATTTTATAACAGTTTTCTGTTTTATCAATGCAAATAACTTTTTTTATCCTTACTTACTTTTTTGTAAACCAGTGACCGAAGGGCTATGCGAATTCTTCCAGAGAGATGATTACTTTGATATTGCAGGTGATTCTCCGATATCATTGCAAACGTGTTCGTAAGAACTAATGCCGCGAAATAAAGCAGAGCTTTTTCGAATGTCAAGGTTGTATCGGACTTGAAATACTGCAGAAACGAACCCAAAAATAACGGAAGCCCTAGTCTATAAACATTTATAATAGCTGATTACATGGAAAAGTAATATTGATAAATTAAAATATCAGATTCTGCTAATATTACAAAAGACAATATTCATAAATAAGTAATATAAGTAATTTTTACCATTGTACTAACTGCTGATATGGGTATGATTTTCGAAACTAAAAATTTTGTCAAAACATTATTTATTATTGCCTTTTATAGAATCTCGCAAGTTTAAATGTTTTCTTAATTGCAAAAGTTTTTTCCGTGCAAAATTGAAATATCTCAAATGACTCATATTTTATTTAGAAAAACTATACTTCCAATTTAAAGAAAAATATTATTCAAAAAGTTATTACGCACTATAAAATAATATATTTTTAAAAAAGAATAATTGTGTTATTCTTGTGATATGATTATCTCCGATTCTAGGGTAACTTAAAATAACGCGTAAATATTGCCTTTTTAATAACACAAAGTTAGTTTGAAACAACACCTTTTAGTTAATAAGATGTTAACATTTTCCAAGCGTACAAAATAACAAAATATTTTTCAAAACATATATTTAAAAAAATGTATATAAAAACACATTTTTGTAATAAAATGGTTAATATTAAAAAAAATAATAAATTTAAATTATAAATATTAACTTTATTTATTTTAGGAATTTAAAAAATTTTGATTAATATAATTAATTTAATCACTTGTTTCAATATTTATTAATTTTTTTTTTTAAATTGGATAATTATCTCTGATAAACTGTTTGAATATTTAAAAGAGAGTAACACGTAAAACTTGTAAAATATTTGTCTATTATGTATTCTACATAAATAAAGATTGCTTTTATTATAAATCTAATTTAAACATTTTTAATTATTGAAGCATTTTTAATAATTATTAATAGTAAAAATTAGTTATATTAATTATGAATTCAACTTATGTTTTATATTTTTTAATTTTATGTTTAAAATAACGCATCTACAAAAAATTTCTATAATAAAGTAATTTCATTAAATTAAGATTATTTACAGTAGAAATTCTTTATACATAAAGAAGAATAAATTAGTTTTATAAAGTGAATAATAAAAACAAGGCAATTTTAAAGACATCTTTCTAAGCCAACGAATTAATTAAATAAATACTTTTATTTTCTAGTATTTTTCATAAATCAATGTTCACTATTAAAAATAATCAAAAATATAAATATAAAAGTTATCAATATTATATCTTTTAAATTTAAAAAATTCACTTTATGAAAGGTGTATAGATAATGTATATCTTAAAAGTCTAAATTTTACACACGATTAAAAAAACTTAAAAGTATGCGTAAAAATATAAGTAACTATACCTGAGTATGAAATCGAGAAAAAAATGAATAATTCCTAAAAAAAAAATTTCTTTGCGAAAAGCAACAAATACTGTCTTAAACAAATTTGGCTGTCCATTAGTTTTTTTATTTTTCTTTAGTTCTGCAATCCATTGGCTTTATAAAAATATATATTACATAGATTTTATTGTAATAAAATAATAATTAAAAAATTAAATGTAATTAAATATTTTAAAAACTGACTTTTCTAATTCGTTTCCCAAAAATCTCGATCGATCCTCTTTCAACGGCTCATATAAATCTTGAAATTCCAATGATTTTTTATAGCCTTTCTCAAATATATTTATAGTCCACCTAATAATAATTATAAATGCAAAATGAAATTGTAAAATATATTATATAAAGAAATACAAATTAAAAAGAATACATAAAAAATTAGTAAAATTTATTACATATTTACCTGGCTGTCAGAAGAGGAAAAAGTGCAAATTACGTAAAGAAAAGAATGAAACTCTTAAACACATATTCCAGGAGTGTAAGGATGTAAAGATAAAACAAATGACTGGATTAACTGTATGAAAGGAAAGGAAAAAGACATAAGTAAGCTATATAGAATACATTGAATGAGAGAGAGGAAAACAAGAGAAACAGAAGAAGTAAGAGAATAAAAGGTGTGAAAATCGTGAAATCATAAGGAATAAGAGGAATAAGAAAAGTGCCAGTTAAAATAAAGGCAGGGCAAAATTAAAAATAGAGTTAAAAAAATTAACTTTGATAACATTAGTAATAATCAATTAGTGTAATTAAGCATAAAGTAGTTTATATAAGATCGTTAAAAAAGGGTACATTGGGTAAAAAGTAATACTAAAAAGTATATAATCATAAATCAAAAAGGGTAACATGACAAAAATGATGAACGAAATAAAAATGAAGAAAAGCTAAAATCTATAATTACACAATAAATAAATAAAGAAAGCTTATTGATTTAAATAAAAAACTCTTATAAAATTACTAAATACATTTTATTTTTTATTGTTATTTTTTAAAATTTAATTTAATGCTTTATATATATATTATCTAGTAGTAAAATGCGGTGGCAGCTATGGCGTGGAATTCTTTTGAATTAACAGAAGGTTAGGATCAAAGATTGTATATATGCATTATTTGTTATTTATCCCAAGTGCAACAATAGAATATGTTAGTTTAAATTTGTTAACACTTCGATAAGATTTTATTTTATAAAAAAATTGCCGAAAATTTCAAAATTTATAGTAGAAGCAATATAATTTATATTTAATTTATATAAGAAAAGGGTAATAATATAAAGCATTCACACATCTTAAGCAAGTTATATATAGATATAATAAAACATTGGTATAATTAGTAAAATTTGATAATTGTTAATATATTTATATTTAATAATTAGATTGTCAATTATATAAATACTCAAAGATAAAAAACATAAAAACATAAGGAGAGTAAACTAGATAAAAAATTCAGAACAGATTAAAGTTAAAAACTTAAAATGTATATAAAAAATACGTAAAAGTTAATTTTGTATGCAATATATAATAGCAATATCAATATAAGCTTCAGTTACAAATAAAAAATATAATGAGTAAACAACAAAATTTGCGAATAAATTATATATAGATTATTTAAAAAATAATGTAAAGCAAACAAATATATACACAAGAATTTATAAAATGAATATGTAAGAAATAAAATGTAAACAAATGTACAAAATAATTATGTATAATTTAATAATAATGTAAATATTGTTCAATAAATACTACTACTACTACTACTACTACTACTATTACTACTTATTACATATTTATAGTGAGATTTTTAATAAAAATCGGTTAAGGAAATAAAAGGACTTATGTATTTTTAAAAGTTAAATGAAGGACAGTCATTAAACGGCATTTAAATAACGTCGATTAAAAGAAATGTACCGTCTGATCGCCCTATAACGGTGCTTTAATACAAGTACTTATATTGTTCACTTTGCATCTATTTGGATATATGGAGCTGCTTGTCAAGAGAGGGAGAGAGAAATTTTCTTTTAACTAGAAAAGCGAAATGTCCGATTTTACCACATTTTTCCTTTTATAAAACTCTTATCTCCCTTTAAATCTTCTTTTCTTCTCTGCTTCCTGTCTCTTAAGACAAGCATTCGAGTTATGCGATACCAAAGGTAATAATAAATTAATAGAATCAATATAAAAACATAGGATACATTTTTTGGAAATTTCCATTCGACGATCAAGTGCACTTACTGTATAAAAATATATTGCTTATTCACTTTCGAACGCATTTGCAACTTTATCTACGTGAGTGTTGAGTGAACTTAACAAATGCAAATAGCTTCTCTAAGATGTAGTTCCTTAAGCTCTTTTTTCAACCTGTTACTTTTATCATTACTCTTCTGTTTTGACGCTGCATAAATATATTGTTTAAATTCTTATATAATAAATATAATAAATTTTAAATTTTGTTCCAATATACACAATAGAAACTTAGATAATAAATGCAATAAGATAACAAGTATGATAACAAAAACAACCATAAAAGATTTGACATGGAAATTAGTTTGTTGCTCTATTAAAAACGGCAATATATATATACAAGGAAATTCTAGTAACACTATCGAAATATCAGTGAAAATGATATTTTTTAAACGAAAGGTGTATAAAATATCATTGCTAACGAAGCAAAAGTAATGGTCATTGTATTCAAGAAGAAAAGAACAATTACAATGAAAAAATGCTGTTACTTTATAAAATAAAGAACGAGCATTAAAATATAATGTAATTATCAAACTCTTCTTTAAATCTATGTATCCAACTATGTGTTAGATAATTAAAATGTGACTAAAAATTTTATTAGCTATTTTCAAAGAGATTTATAACATAAATTAAAACATATTGTCGAAATATAATCCCCATTTTAAAAAATATTTCCTCACCGTAATGTAAATTTACGGTATAAATACATCTAGTGAAAAACAGTATCGAGATAAATAAAATAAAATTTACATTTTATTCATTGAGAATAAAAGATAGCGTAAAGATTTTTTGATGCTAAAGAAATAGTTTTCGAGAAGAGAAATTTTATGCAATTCATAGAAAAGTAATTAATTTTTAAAACAAATCTACGCAATAAATTAAATGAATAATTCTAAATCTTCTAATTATTTTCAATGTTGAATTGTGCAAATTAATGAAATAATAGAAAACAAAATATAACAAAGAATAATATATAACAGAATATTTAACTTCTTCTGAATTATCAAAACAAAATGTATTTAAAATCAAAATAAATTTTCAATATTCAAATAAAATATCTTGAATGAAAGTGAAAACAAAATAAATAACAATATGGAAATAATTCTAGTAAAATATAAGAAACCACTAAAATAGAATAATAATGAGTGAGGCGGCAGGAGGGGGGTAGAGAAGATGGGCCAAAACGAGTGAAAACTAGCGCAGACTATCTGTTATCGAGTTTAAATTATTTATCTTTATTTTAAATCTGAAATAAATTGTAAACCAGAATTTCTCACTTCGTTTTATAAAATTGCAATTCTATTTTTGTGTTATTTTATTGTACACTTATATCGCGTTAGCTTTTTATATTCACTAAGAGAAAAATACAAATATTAATAATCAATGTATTTACAGTTATTTATTCTCTAACCTATGAATACTACTTCGGTAAACACTATTATGTCCATATATTCAAATAAAGCATACAAGTTTAAGACATTTACGCTCACCTATTGCAATTTTTATCAATTTGATGTCCGTAGTAGTATCGATTAAACGACATCATTTTTTCGCGCCTAATTAAAAATTGTCCTAGTAAAATACAACACAAGGTAATAATTTCCTTTAATTTTGACCTACTAGTTCATGTGAAGTTATTGAAATATAAAGATTAAAAGGTTAATGTACTTAAAAAAGTATCTAATCAGCGAACTGTACCCGTTGTACATAATTTACAAAAGGAAGTCACGTCCAGATAATAAAACAGACTAATAGCTTATTGTACGTGCAGAGTTACGAACTGCAATTGCAGCATGTGTAACTAGGAAAAGTCGTAGTTTTTTTATAACAAGACCGAACGACTGCAACAGATTCTAAAATTTAAGTTTAAGCTCTGATTAGAATCTTGCTGAAAATGATACATTAAAGTGGAAACTGGGAATATGTAAGCTTCAGATTAAATGTTGCTAGTTACATTTATATTACTTTTTATTCGCAGAACTCTATTAAAACTTATGAATAGGTATTATATTTTATAATCAATTTTTATTTGTCACGCGTTTTACATTTATATATTTTACATTGAATAGAATATATACAGTCGATAATATTACGGTCATAGAGGGACTTGGTTGGTTTTTTGACACTGCATAGACAATTTTCACATTCGCATTAAATTCTATTAATATTTTATTATTACAGGTTAATGACTAATGATTAATTTTAAATGGTAATACGCAATGAACGAACTTTTACCTAAGATCCATAAAAACCGTAACATCGATGAAAATACTCGAGTGAAAACAAAAGTAATTGCAAATATAATAAAATTAAATAACTTTTGTACATGTCCTAATGTTTTTATTATTTTTCGTGACAGTTATTGCTGTCATGTTTCGCATCACCTGGAAATTTTCAAATATTACATAAAATTATTACATAAGATACACTATCAAAATACAGATAATTTATATATTTTGAAAACACATTTTTTAACTGTTTCAATGAAATTATTTTTCATAATTAATTAACGACTAATTATCATAAAAAATATGATTTTTAATTTTTATAAATTACTGATTACTTGAATTAAAAGGCAAAATGTGATTTAATTTATTTTATAATTTCGACGCATAATTTTTTATTAAGTTTTATCGTAAAAATTTCTTTAAAGTTGATAGAATAACATGTTGCATGTTGCATGATATTTATTTAAATAATAACTATTATTTCTTTATTATAAAAATGTAATCAAATATAATAGTATTTCTTATTGAAAGAATTATTTGTTATCCTTCAGGTGCAAGTGTATTGTAAACGAAAATATATGAATTATATTTGCGAGTATTCCCGGTAGTTAATGAATGAAAAATAGCAAGAGATATGTAACTTTTGAATTCTATAATTATTATTTGTGTAAAAATTAACTTAAAAAATGGGTTAATTAATTTCGTAAACATTTAAAATTTCGTACCCTTAAATTTTTGTTTAAAGATATTGCAAAAACGTTAATATTTATAATTATTTTAGCTTATTTCGATGAAGGATGAATTATATAATAAGTTTTTTAATCAAAAAAGCGATAGCTTAGTCTTTTTAATATTTAGAAAACATTTAATATTTGGAAAATGGAAATATCGAATCTACTTTACTAACGTAGGCCGGTAAATTAAAACGACTGGATTAAGTGTTCTGAGAACAACATAAAACTTAACGCAAATTGAATATATTCATCCCGGCGCATGTTCTTTCAGTGCTGCCACTTGCATTTGGAAGAAACTGTGTGGATCCGCCCAAAAGGCGCCTTTCTTTCTATTATGTATGCCGCATTCGGCGACTGCGAAAAAGTAATAAATGTAGTGTCGCAAATACTCAGGCAGAGATAGAAATAAAGAAATATAAAGTGTTTAATACATACAGCAAAAGCCAAATAATCAAATAAATAATAAAATCACAATTGATACAATTTAGCTTTCTTGAAAAACATAAAATATGGCACACTTTTAAGCTCTCAAAAGAGGCAGTGAGAAACAAGTCCTTTAATATCGATGGTCATATTGTCCGCAGACCTACAACCATTAAGGGATTCTTGACGGTTTTGTTTTCTGTTTATCTGCATCAATGTTAAGATTTATGGTACCAAAATGTCAGTCGAAAGAGTATCGGTGCCTAGAGGTACATGCTGTATTGGTCGCATTCTCTCCCTCTTTCTCTCCCTCTTTCTCTCTCTCTCTCTCTCTCTCTCTCTCTCTCTCTCTCTCTCTCTTTCTCTCTTACATTCTAAGAAAAAATTTACCGTTGCGTCGATATCACGATAGTTCAGCTTTGTTGAATAAACTAATACAAGACTATTTTTATTTATTTTATATTCCTTCCTTCACATTTCTTCCGATACATAAACGGAGTTATAAACATGTGCATTATCCTCAGGGCGATCAGGTTTACGATTCTCCTACTAAATAATCTTTTTAACGTTTCAGTAATGATTATGTTTGATTAAAAATTATGATTATATAAAAACTGTTTTGGCCAACAATCGTATATATATATATATTAAACACACTGTCTA
The DNA here is from genome assembly GCA_018907185.1 of Platyscapa corneri. NCBI lineage: Eukaryota > Metazoa > Arthropoda > Insecta > Hymenoptera > Agaonidae > Platyscapa > Platyscapa corneri. The sequence goes on along the minus strand of JACCHW010000024.1, from coordinate 4,215,176 downwards.
ATAAAAACTGACAGTGATACAATAGAAATCTTTATAAAAAATTATTTATCCGTTATTTAATTACATTTCAATTCCGTGGAAAGTTTATAAAATTCTTTTAATAAACTAATTTTTAATAACATTTAAATTATGCGATTTATGTTTGTAAGCAAATTTAAAATGAGCATCTGTAAGTTTTATCTGATGTGGTAATAATTAGATATACCTGCATTGAATTTAAATTATCTCCCCAATAGTAATCCCTTATTCAAAATCAACTAAAATAAAAACTAAAAATCACAATATATTTTATCACTTTAATGAATATATTAAAACATAAAAATCAATTATTTCGTAAATATTTTTAAATTATACTGTATTTCATATCTTTCTAGTTCTATCAGTAACACAAAATGTATAAATTTCATATTTATAATAAGAAAATCACAAAATTTGCTTTAGCTACTTAATATGTAATGAATATACAGATGTTAAATCGAAATCAAACATATGCTCTTAATAAATATTTTTAAAAACGAAATATGAACTTTAAATATATCTGAGTAATAAATGAAATAAATGAAATATTAAATATTTTGACTAAAATTAATTACGTAAAAAAATTACAGTCCTAGTAAAAATTATTAAAACTACATATTTATTACAATCAATTGCATCAATTACAATATTGTAATTTTAATTTAGATAAACGATAAAAGATATTAGTGTAAAAATAGTGAAAACGTGCAGTATGTAAGCTTAATAATTTTAACAGATTAATCCAGAATTTTTAATGGTTATAACTTAAAAATTATATCTCAAATTATAACAGAATATATTATAACTTATTATGTTATGACTGTGTTACAATAATTGTTATTTAGTTTATATACAACTAATTACATGAAAAGTATTTTAAAAGGAGAAAATTCAGAAGCATTAATATATATTTTATTTTATTTCTAGTATTATTGTTTCAAAATGTAGAAATTGATAGTACATCTAATTTTTATATAATAGAAAATAATTTTTAATGAGTTTCAGCTTAATAGAATAAGAATTATTTTTATTTTACAAAATAATATGATTTCTAAATTAGCAATATTTCTTGAAATATTTATTAGACTTAGACAAAAATAAGGTATTTGTTTAAAAAATAAAACTGGATTAAGATAATACCGAAAATATTATCAAAAAATAATTTAATACGATTGCATTAAAAAATTAAAATTCATGATTTAAATTTGTACTTATTTATTTTTGCACGCGCATCTATTGTAATTAAATCTATTGTAATAACGATTGCAAATGTTATGTTTAATCGAATAAGTTAGCTATAAAAAAGTAATTACTGTTTATATTCCAAACAATCAATATATAAAACACTTGAAACTTCTTCTATTACTATCTCTATTAATTAAATCTTAAAATACTTTTATTTTTAACTATACATCGTACTTAATTTCATTTATCACAAATAAGATCTTTATTGATCATAAATCTAGAAAACATGTAACACAAAACACAATCTTTTACTGAAAATACGTCGAAAGCGAATAAAATCTTATTTGCGTGGATAAAAAAAATAAAAAACTTGTAAATTTGGACATACATTATAAAAATTGTAAAAAATATCTTGTAAACTTAATTTTACTAGTATCCAAAGTTTCAAAAAAAATTTATATTTCTGTAGTACCAATTCCTAAAAAAACCATGATAAATATAAAATTAACGTGAGTAATAAATATATATATTTTTGTGCATTAAACAATTCTAGTATAAATACAAATATTTTAATTTAATATAATTTAATTAATCATTTATTTGAAGTTAAATTTATTTTAAGTCAAAAACTTTGGATTAAAAATCACATAATTAAATCGGGATCGTTATGGGTATAGTCTTATTAGCAAAGATTATTTAATTAATCTACCCAATATTATCTTCCATTGAGCCATCTTAATAAAATTAATATCAATATATTATTATAATGGGATTAAGGTAATGATAATTCGCATGCGGAGATCTGGTTATTACGAGTCGGATCCAGATATGTGTTTTAGTGCTGGGATTTCTTAATCGGTAACAATTTTATCCTTCGTAATAAAATCATTTAAAAATCGCAAAAAAAAACTATAAAACAGTAATTCATTTCATAAAAATTTTATGTACATCTATAACCTCTTAAATTGCAAGTAGTGAATTCAGTAACTGTTTTATGCAACACGACTGTTTAAGAAATACAAAATTAATAAATGAACAAAGATACATATCTTCTATTCTATTTTAATATTGTATTTCATATTTAATTTGTCTTATTTATAACTTTTTTTTATAAACACATTTAAATTTTCGGAACCTGATTTCACTCGGTAACGGTTCATCACAATTTCTATCAATTCTTTTCCGTCTAATACTTCTTATTACGCATAATTAATGAACTTTTTAAAAACGTGTAAGAAAATTTTTAATAATTAAAAACATCTAAGAATTCTTGAAGGCAAAATTAAGCGTAATTTTAAACGAGAGAAGTGTTCTTTAAACGTTTATACCAACTATGATATCGTTCTTTTTATCAAAAAATTATTTACATAATCTATATTTGTTAAAAGAAGATTTACCGTTCAAAAATACATTAAATATAAAATTCAAATGTCTAAGTAATCGCAAGCGATCTACTGAAGTACACTCACTGTTATTTTGCGACTTGACATTTGCTCTCCAACTTTATCAAAAAATTATTTGATACAATACAAAGTGGTACTTATTTCTAAAAATATAAAGGTATTGCGTAATTGAAAAATATTTTTTTTCACTATTTGAAATTAACACTGCAATATAATATCTTTTAAAGGCAAAATAAATATATATTAAATTAAATGTTACGCGAATGTCAGAATTAAAAAATTTTCCATTGTAAATTTAAACTTATGACATGTTAAAAATGTAGAGAAAAAACTTACCACCAAAATATTACTGAAAAGAACTTGGCGTTTGCACGTGGATTTGAGTGATGTTTGTCTTCAACAGATTCCATGGCTCACTTCTCTATTCCAATATTTACGTACTTTTAAATTAAAATTATTTAGTGTTTTTATTTCATGAGAAAAATTAATTGTGTTTTGCATATATAATTTTCACTATTACTATTATTTTCAAAAATTGTAACTTTACTTTAGCATCAATACTTTTAAAAATCGTATTAATAACTTGCAAAAATTTTAATTTTTTAAATTAGATAAAATAAAAAAGTTTTATTTTCACGGTATAATTTTGTTAAAAGTAACTTAAAATTGGTTTCGTTGTTTAGAGTATTAATCTTTTATTTTAAATAATAAGAAACAACTAAATGCTCTGGATCAAAAGCGAATTTAGCTCGCGAGTTTCGCAATTATCTAACCCTTGCATTACCGAGACTAACAATGTACGACAGTCTGAAATATGATTGTTTTTCCTTCTCTGTTCGTGTTGATACGCGACCTCAATATCTTACGCTAATCCACCTTTGTAATTACTTGAATCTATTTATTCAACACTGACGCTTATTTGATATAAAACGCGCACTAAACTTTTTTTATTTAAAATTCTAAAGAGTCAATTATATGAATACTGTATTCTTGTTTCACTCTTGCAAAATATTTAAAACTACGTGATTAAATATTTTGTTTAAAATGGAATATTTTTCAGTTGTTTTCAAGGGCTATTTTATTACTTTCCGCATATTAATTGCCGAAACTAAAGAACTTGTCGTCACACACTAAATAGTAAATAACATAATTTTACTTAAATTATTTTTATTACTTTATTTAAGTTTATTATAAATTGAATACGATTCGCTCATTTGAAGTTACGAGAACGTATAAAAAGAGAGTAATTTAATTGAAAGTGACACACATTTTAAATATGAAAATGTAAATAAGATAAAACGTGATATACATTTGATATTATAAAGATTTTATAATAACGTTTGATAATCATTTGGGTCAGACGATTAATTTGAAAGATTATGAAAATTTAAACTATAAAATCTACAATTATTTATACAATAAGATATCTTAATTAAAAAAAAAATGTTTTAGCAAATAAAATAAGATACATATTGCACTTTTTAATTGTATTAAAAGTTTTTGTATAATAGTACATAATTATTACTCGATTATAAAAAAAATCGCGTCTAAATATAATTTTTAAGCATTTACTGTTTATAAATTTTGTACGAAAAACATATTTATTATTACTTTAAAATGACAATATTGTTATACGACATAGTATATTGATTTAACTTATTTAAAATCTTCAACCACAGATTTTTCTCAACACTAGATAGACTTCAACAGAGGTCATTTATTCTTTCTTTTTTCTAAAGGAATATTATATGTTTACGTAATTTTTTACTTTAATTCATATTAGGTTCAGTTAAGAAAAAAATTCTAACAATAAAAATTTAAACTTGTTTTTTACAATTTTAAATTTCCTATTTTATACCTATAATTGAAATAAACAATTTTTAATTTTAATTAACTTTTATGAAAATGTGTTTATATGCTAATATAATAGTAGAATAAAACTTCTCACTATGTATTGATGAACGAATGTATTAACGTAAATTGTATTATTTCTTATCTAATATTAAATATATATGAGTATGCGAGTACAAATAATAAACCTTATATCTTATCTAAAATTAAGTTCTGTATTTTTTGCATTTAGATCGATGAATTTCTGAATAACTTTTATATTAGTTAAACAAATTTTTTACTAAATGTTGAAATAATATTTAATTCGATTTATAAACATATAGTGATAACTTTCAAAGAATTTAGTAAATAAAAAACAAGAAACATTGTACTGAAAAGAAAGCTGCGTATAATTATATATATATAATAAATAACACCCACCATTTTTAAGTAATTAATTTATTTATTACATATGACATATTAAAAAGAAATATTTTGGAAATACTTGTTTAACTATAATTAATAAGTCATTATATCGATCATAAAAAAATTGTTTGACTTTGTAAGAAAAACCAAATTTGTACACTTAAAAAGTTTATTAGATTAGCATATTTTGGATATATATAATCATGTTATGAATAAAAACACAAATAATGATCATCATGCTTGAAAATTTGGAAATGTAAAAAATAAGAAGGCACATTAAATATGAAATTAGATAAACTTTATTGTACAGACTTCGTCATACACAATCATTGAATAAAAAAAAATTGCAAAAAATTCTTATGTATAAATTATTATGATATAAAATAATGTTTAATTTAACAATATAATTAACGCTTAACTGAAATTTAACTCTATATGAATTTTTTAGTACTTTTTCCATTATAATTTCTATTACAAGGATTTTAATGAATCCAAAGGGAAGTATATTTAGAGAAAATTTAATAATATATAAATTAAGCGTTTTCTTTTTTTTTTGAAGGGTTTGATTAACATTGAAATTTATCAAGTTTCCAAGGTCGTACTTATGTGGTAAACATGTTAACATATACAAATATATATATATACAAAATGAAATAATAATCTTTATGAGCATTATTCTTCTCAACACCACATCAAGTTTTTGATCCTAGTAACCTTAACTTTAAAAATAATTTACTTGCTTCGACTTGAACCAGCCAAAATACAGTCAAAAATTAAGTTAAAAATGCCATGCCTTTATTTAAAAAACAAAATCTTATCACCCCATATTCAATACTCAAATAATTGATGGCGATCTGTATCCATGAATTAATTGTATGCTCCTTTATTTCTATGTCAAGCAACTGAATGATCCACAGAAAAAAGGCATTGTTTAATAAAATCGAAGAGCTTTTGGCCATTGTTACTGTACAAGCAATTCGAATAATTGTATCATAATTTGAAAGCATTAGTTTTACTAGCTTCCATTAATGAAAGCTATGGTGATTCTCATAGCTATGTGAGTTTGGCCATCGATTGCACAACTTCAAATAGTTACTTTGTGAATTCCCTTTTTCATTGTTGCTGCATATAAACTGTCATTCATAAGAATGCATTTACAAATTAAAAGCAAATTAATTGTCCTTTTAAGTGACATAACATTACACAAAAATGGCGATACAAATTTTCATTACAAATGATAAAAATCTAAATAAAAAATTCTTGTAATAATTAAAATAAAGTTTCGTAGTATCACAATTCTAAATTGTCATATATATAAAGTAGCTTCAGTAAATAATTACCTACTTTACGACGTTAAAAATGTTGGTTCTATGTTCATAAATATAGGCTGCATTTTTTATTCTTTACCTACCAATATTATATCTTATAAAAAAAGGATAAGTTACTCTAAAAACTATCAATAGACCTGTGTAAAAAAATGTCAAACAAAACAGCTCATTAGATACCTAACTAAGCAGTTCGACATATTTTTTGAGTTTCTTTTTTTAAAGGCGCATCATATACAGCTACTTCGAGTTTGCTTGCCAATATCGCTGTTTTTTCGCCTATTTGTTCGATGGGAAGGCAGCCACGTGAGATAACATCTTTGAAATTAGCAAATTTACTTTGCCATGTGCATAGCTAAGACACTTAGCCAGTCCAGGGCAACAACCGAATTCTTCAATTGTTTTAAATCTGTATGTCCTGAAATTCTTTTCTTGATCTATGTATGTAACTGCAGCCATTAAAGGACATAGTATAATCTTCGTATGATCTTGAAAGTTAATCTGAAATGAGAAGGAAATTAAATACTTTACACCTATTGGAAATGTTCATAGAAATTTTACTTTTAATGCATAAATAAATTTGTTATTCCTAAAATATCAATTGAATGCAGTAATTTTTAAAATTTATAATAATGCACTAATACAGATTTTTTTATTAATATAATATTTGTCATGCGCCGCCCGTCGGCGACGGGCTACCGGGTAACGTCCAACCGTTTTTTAACTTTCTGCGAAGTTTAAAGGACCGTTGAGATTTTCGACACTATAAAATAGGAAAGAAAGATACGCGAATGATCATAATTCCTTCGGACACTCTCGCGTATCCGCTGTACCCTCATCCCGTATTTTTTTCGACTTTTTTTTTTCGTATTCTCCTCTATCCCTCGACATTCCACCCCATTATGGTGATAACACGTCAATTGGCGCCCAACGTGAGGCTCGAAGCCACGACCCTGAGATTAAGAGTCTCATGCTCTACCGACTGAGCTATCCGGGCGGGAAATACAACGACGCGGAGCAGACGATGCCACCCGAATGTGATCGTGAAACACCGACCGACGAGAGAGAGAACGCACAACGACCGACAACGACCGAGCACAGCCGAAGCAATCCGAGCAGAAAAGAGGAGCCGCGATTGAAATTTTTTTTATAACGATATACGATATTTAAGATAACCGAACTTATAATGTAATTATTTTATTTAATAAACAATACAGGAATATGCGCGTGGCGCCGAAGAGGAGATTTGTCGCTTTAAGAAAACAACCGCACGCGCACAATACAATAAGATCAGGTAACGTCCAACGGTTTTTTAACTTTCCTCGAAGTTTAAACGACCGTTGAGATTTTCGACACTATAAAATAGGAAAGAAAGATACACGAATGATCATAATTCCTTCGGCCACTTTCGCGTATCCGCTGTACCCTCATCCCGTATTTTTTTCGACTTTTTTTTCGTATCCTCCTTTATCCCTCGACGTTTCTCCCCATTATGGTGATAACACGTCATATTTTATTATTTTATCAATAATTATTTAAAAAATCAATAAGCTGAATATTTTTTTGTATACTGAACACTTATAAATAATTTATAAATTTTATGTTACTATTTGTTAAATCTACATTTTTAGTTTTTTACGATTTATTAGCAATCTTTTATAGATTCAGAAGTAACCATTACCATATTTTTAGAGTATATCAATAAATTTAATCTTAAAATATATACAAATGCTCTGTATATAAAGTTTTTCCAATTTGTAAAATATTTTACTTGATGAATTTAAAATTCTAAAAAATTAAATGTAATACTGAATGTACAATGAACGACTATATTTTTTCGTTTTTAAAAAAATTAACGAATTTTCGTCTACTCAAAATAATTTTTATTTGAAATAAATTATTACTATAAGTATAAATATAATTTTTCAAACTCGTGCATATAAATTTTAAATATAATTATTTAATTTTTTAAATAATAACTTTTATCGAAAAATATAAACTCACACATTATTAATGATCGAGTTATTCCAATAATCCATTCACTTTATAAGATTTTTCAAAAATTATCTAAGGTTACATGTTTTAAATGTAAATTTAATTATAAGCACTGTATATTAAATTTAATTATTAAAATATTACTTATCCACTTAAATAATACTTATATAAAATTTTGTTTTATTCTATTTTGTTAGTTTGCACATTAAATTTTTTGTGACTTTAAAATACTTTGTTTATTATTTTATATCAATTGTATTCAGATTTTATTTTTAATTTTAAATCTATTTAGTTTCGCATTTTCTTAAGCATTGAAGATAAAAACTTTAATTGTTAAACATAATTTACTTTAAAAAGTAGTAATAATATCATAAAGTAATAATTTTAAATATTTCCCGCTTAAAAATGTCTTACATTTTCCAGTATTAAAATAAAAATAATAAAAATCGATAAAATAAATAAAAAATAGTTTTTATGTAAAAGTGTAATGTAGTGAATAAAATTTTTAATTCTAGGTTAAAATTTATTTTTTTTTAACATTCTGTAAGTAATAAAAAAAAAAAATTCTTTCAAAAGTAAAGTTAGAATAAATTTATGAAGATCTATGCTCAATATAAAAACAAAATCTTAATTATTTTTATCATATTTTTTATAAAACAAATATTTCAAGTTTAAAGCATTTAAACTATTTAAATGAAAATTCAAAATTATAAAATAATATATACTTGAAGCGATCCGTTTGTTAATAGCATGACAACTGCTGTCTGCGTCCTGAACCACTGGTGCATATACGGCGGTCTTGCCAGAGAGTCGCTTTGCTTGAAGGCGACCGCACCACCTGCTTTCATCAGATGATCATTCATATAGCGTAAGAAAAAGTTCAGCAACTTCATTTTTTTCTCAAGATAATGTGGGTAATCTCTGATGGTATAATACAGTTCTTCACCCAATCTATTGATGTAATGTATGTTGAAATTGTTAGCGAGCATTATGAGGCGGGTGCCATCGTTGTACATGACCCCGACACCGTCGTCCGAGAGCTGGTATCCGAAACCATATTTGTCCGAATAGTCCACCCACTTGCTTACCCATACAAATGGCTGTGCATTTGGATCGGTCATCTCGTCTAAAAATTTTAATTGAATAATTATCAATAATTTCATACAAATATATGACAGTAAAGATATTTTATTATGTTGGTGTTACATTTTTCCAATAAGGAGTATTCTTTTTTCATGAAAAATTATTAATAGCATATTTGAGTGATTTTGCGAAGATTAATGCGAATAAACTTTCCTATCAATTGTTTTGAAGATATAACTATATAAATAAAAATTTTTAAATATTGCGATTATATCAATGAATTTCGAACTGTACTCCAAGCAAACCTATCGTTTTTCAATTTTTAGACCGGTACATTATTTTAGTTTTGATCGAAGTCTATGCTACTGCTTGCATATCAATGATAATTTATATTAAATATTGATAAAAATTTCGAAATGTTATGTACGTAAACTATATTAATATAAAATAATTATCATTATGGTTAATTTCAAATTGGTGTTTAATTTTAATTATCTAATGTAATAATATTTAACAACAGGGATACTATTGAAAAATAGTATCCTTGTTGTTTATTAAAATTACTAAACAAACGAAATATTTGCCGCAAAGCCCGTTTTAAATTAATATTTGTTTACAAATATTATATTAGAAATTATATATCACATTGTATAACGGCAGTAATATGGAAAAAAATTAAAATCTTTATTATAGAAAAAAAATTTGTAAAATATTATAAAATATAATACATTTTATAGAATAAATATTACATTTTTTCATATTTTAAAATTCAGTATTAAATTTCTTTATTGTATAAAAATATTTACGTTGTTTAGATATATGTAAAATTTACTAAAATAATTAATGAGTAAAAATTATGTATATGTATATGTATATATATATATATATATATATAATTTAAAATACTTTTCAAATTGAAATTATTTTTAACGTAATATTCGATGATATACATTAGAAATTTAACATATAAGATTCGTGCCTGCGTTACTCAGAAAAAGTTGGAAGGGTCTCTGGGATTCTGGAGAAAATATTTGTAGTTATTTACAATGAATATAGTAATATATTTAAATTTGAGTATAAGTTTGATGTACCTGAACAAGCCATTTCTTTACCAGGCTTAGACTTTAATAATGCCTCTAATTGCTCTTTTAGAGTCTTAAGCATATTATCAATGTCATGATCCGCCTTTTGTGCTGTATTTTGGCCGTTTTTAGTCTTTCGAGGACTTGACTGTACCCTATAGATTTCCTCGATATTTAAGCTGTTGTTCAAAGCCACCTCAGATAAAGGTTTGCGATTGAAAGATTCAAGCATATCAAGACGCGGTGCCATAGTTAAACATGACAATGGTAAACTTGTAGGCATGAAATCTAGAATTTTTTAAAATAATTAAAATTAGATAATTCTAGATAAGTGAAACAGATACTTGAGATTTTACTGTTTATGTTAAATTAAAAAAAAATAAGCTCTTAATAATCAATTTGCTCATTTCGCACAGATAAAAAAAATAGTGAATAACTAGCAATAATTTCATGCAAACAGTCAATTATAAAAATACAATATAATATATTAGAGAAAACATTGTTATTTAATTACATTTTTAATGCGTAAGCTAACTAATAATCGTTTCATAATTAAGGTAAAATTATTTATTATAGTAAATTCACCAGAAGTGAAGAAAGGATCTTTAAGTAATTTTGCAACACTTGGTCGTTTCGACGGACTTCCTTGCAACATATTTGAAATCATATTCATCGCATCTGTATTTTGCATATGTGACGGCTTTTTATAATTAACTTGTTTAATCCTTGCGTACGTTTCCTTTAAGCTCGACGTTTCGAAAGGTGGTTTTCCAACCAACAAAGTGTACATTATACATCCAATACTCCAAATATCTACTTCATAGGAGTGGCCAACTTTTGTCAGGATTTCTGGAGCTATGTAATTTGGTGTTCCGCATAATGTTCTAATAAAATATATTACAAATTTAATCTTAAAAATGAGTTACATATTTAAAAATATGTGGTAACTTTTAATATATACTTTTTTCTTTCTCCATCGTGTTCAATTTTCGTGGCCAATCCAAAATCACCAATTTTCACATGCAAATCATCGTTAAGAAAGACATTTCCAAGTTTTAAATCTCGATGGATGATTCTGTTTTGATGTAAATAAGACACTCCATCCAATATTTGTTTCATGTAGTATCTAGTCTCATATTCTGTTAAAGCTTTCCTTCTTTTATGCAGCTCCATCATGGACTAAAAGCAAATTTAAAAAACACACATACAGAAATAATATAATTATAAAAATTTCGCTTAATCTACAATTAACATAATGAATTATGTAAATATGGTCATTAAAAGGTCTGATATTTATGAATTATTTATTATACAAAAAATTAATGGTAAAAACGTTTTGTCTATTTAAAAATTTCACGTATCGTTTAAACCTGTTTATCCTAATTGTAAAATATAAAAGGGCGTCGCATAAATAATATAAACAAATGATATTAATAACGAAATAGTCGATCAAAAAATATACGTCGTGTTTATTTAAGGTAGGAAGAGATTTGACTTATAATAATTCGCGAGTATGGCTTTTCTTCATTCGTAATCGTTTTCAGAATCCAATAAAATCGTCCTTGTATATCCGTAGTTCTCATCGCCAGTTTTTACAGATTCTAACACCAAACTCAATTCAAGATTGAAGAACAATTCGCCTTTTTACGCATATAGCGTTATCTGATGTAGGCAACAGGACGAACTGGAGTCACATTATGCTAGGCTTAGGCTTTATTCGCTCAAGTGTGCTACTTCTCTTCAAATGCAACATGATCGATTATTACGTATGATAACATAACTACTTCAATAAAAAAAACTTTTTTTAAGTGCATATTTTATTAAATTTTGCCTATTTCGTCCGTTACTAACGATTATTTACAACTTTAATTTTTTCTTATAACTTTTTATTTATTAGTTCAATTTTTAATACATATTACAAATCATGAAATGATTTGAAATATTTTATAAATCAAGAAATTAAAAAAACTTAATGTCGAAATGCAATCAACTTAAAATCATATAAATAATTGAAGATAATGTACGTCAAGTAATTTAAGTATTTTACTTTGAGTGGTAATATTAACATGTACGTAGGATCTATTCAAGTGCTATTTTTTATATAATATAATAAAATTTTATTGTTACTAGTTACGGTTTTCGCATACGCACCTCCTAAAAAACCTAGCTATTGTATATTTAATGTTTCAAAGTTAAATATTTGTTATATTTAACTATTTGTATAAATAAATATATAAACTATTTGTTTTTCTGCAAAACTAACTTTTTATTTAATATTTAATCAAATGCTTAACTTTTAAGTAATAAATTTTTTCTATAAATGAGAACTTTTGATAAACTTACAGTAATTTATGTAATTAAATTAAATGTTCACTTTAGTAACGTCTAGAAAACGTATATGCATATTAAAAAATATGAGAAATTTTCTATTTTTATATGTTGCACTTGGACAATGCAGAGAAGGTAATTAATTATTATGTATTTTCACAAGTCACATAATCATTAATTCCAATTGCAGTTTTTAAACAATTTAAGAATATAATTAATAATAAAATTATAATTAAGTAGAAAAATTAGAAAAAACAGTAGTAAATTTGATTTAACAGCAACAGACTATTATTAGAATTCTCCATTATTACGAAAATTATCAAAACAAAAAAAAAACAATAGATAGTAAATCGGTGATCACAAATATAATAAATCAAATTTTTTAAATGTGTATTACTAAAATTTATTATTAATATTTTCGCGTATGGTTGTGCAGCATGTACAAATACGTAAACTAGTGTCGTGTCGGTCTCTTATCCACTTAGCTACGACGATGATGTCCAGAGTACGAACAAGGGTAGAATTTAATTACTGTGCAAGACTAAGGCCCCGAAGAGTGACTGTCGGTCGATTTATCGACAATCCATGTCGCGAGTCTTATGTGGTCGCTGTGTTCATTTCAAAAGACGAAAGTAAAAGGAGTTAGACCTTATTCGTCGGTCTTTCGCCTTTTCACAACTTCCCCGTGACCCGTATGTGGATGCATTCATTAAGACAATGTTCCCGGTCGCTGTTCTACATTAATTGTTGGTTAAGGTTCACGAATAAATCGTCTGATTTATAGCACTTGGCGATTCACCTCACGCTGTGAGTCGTGGAATGTGTGCGTCAGCATCATACGTGACATGTCTGGAGTACCGACGTCAGGGTCCTCATCACGGGCTCATGTGGACGATAAGGTGGTAGCGAATTACGCGCGCGCTTAGGTGAGTTCCTATCATACGTGAAAATATACTTAAATACAATAAATTTTTCATTTGATTCTTCGTTTAGTATTTTAATATGAAAATTCTAAAAGAGGAATTATAAATCTTTAAAAAGTATAACAAATGAACTAAATAAAAATTTTTTCTTAAAGTCGCTTTATAAGTTATAAAATTATAATTAGTTATTGCGATATTGTGAATTTTTTATATTTTATAGTATGTATTAAATATTTGAATTATTAAAAGTCTAAGATTCAAACAAAAATGTATTGCAGATTTGATTAATAATTATTGTGTGATTGATAAAAGTATTTAAGATAAAAATATTTCAGAATAGTGTGTTATGCTTAAGTATATAATTCACACACGATCCTTTGTAAACTTGTTTCTTCTTCTGACCTTCATGCACATGCATGAAACTAAGCAAGCATGGGACGGGGTTTTGCCGCGTAAAGAAAATAACCAATAAGAAGAATTGGCATTTTACTACGAAGAAATTGTACATGATACTCACACTTATTAGATGTACATGATACTCACACTTATTAGATGTACATTTTGTATCATCCTTTTAATAAATAAAATAATATTCAATATTAATTTAAATTGATACGTGACAAATTATTTTATTTAATTTTTTTTATTTTCAACTCGTATTTATATATAAAATTAAGCTATAAATAACAACATAAAGATTGTTCATAAATAAATTGGAATAATAATATATAATTAAGTTTTTAAATCTACCGCAAAATATTATAATACATAGTTTCAGGGAATCAATTCTTTTCGTCAATGTTTAATATATATCTACCTTTTTTTCTAGAGTCATGATGCACATGGCCTCTTGTCTCATTTTAAAATCATAATTGAAGAATTAGCCTGGGAGGGATTTCCAACAAATTTATTTTATATTTTTAATATTTGTAATATTAAATTTGCAGTATCTCAAATTAAAATACTGCTTAGAATACTGCTTATATTATAGGTCAAACTTACTGCCATATAAAAGAATTTATATTGGAAATATATATTAAATTTGCCTATCTTTATATAAACATACTGAATGTATACCGGTATATCACAACTTCCAAAATTTTTTATAGTTTTGAAATTTCAAAACTAATTATACATTATGTTCGAAAGCTAAAGACAAATTTATGCCTAGGATTAATTATTTTGAAAACTATTAAACGTATACATTTGGTTATAATATTTACTGTAAATATAAAAATTACTTAAAAAAATTAAAATTATTATTAAACTTAAAAAAATTACTTCAATTACTTAATTTGTTAAAATAATTAAATAAATATATCATAAATTATTCTAAAAAAGCAGATAGATTGTGTAGTTTAACTGATTGTATACCTTGCAAATAAATAAAGTTAGAAAATATTAAAATTAAAAATTTTTAAATTACATATTTCATATTTTTTAATTTTTTTTTCTTTTAAAAAGTCAATATATAAAGAAAATACATGCATTAAAAATATAAAGTTCTTTACTATTTTTTAAATTCATTGCTATTTTCGAATTTATTACAATTTAATAATCGGTCTGAATTTTAGTGTTAACTATTTCTTGTAGTTATACTTTTAATATACGCATGTTCATAATGTAAAATATTTTTATACATTTGCAAAATTTCAGGTTCATTAATACCAAATAACAACCTGTCTCCATTAGTTAATCTTATCAAATGATGAGATTATTGAATGATTAATCTAGTGTAGCTCTGGACTGTAAGTTCACTCCAATAATGACAGGATACTTTTACAAATACATTTCACTAAAATATTGACATTTATTTTAGATTTAAACTATTGTATTACAGTTTGAAAAACTCTATAATTAAAAATAATACAAAATTCTATTTGGTATTATTATTATAAATTTTTTTACATGAAAATGAGGATCAAAAAGTTGTAACAAATTCAACTTTTGTTAATTATAAAAATATAACTGATATTAATCTTTTAAGATTCAAAAACTTTTCAATTATTTTCTTTATTGTTTTATCTGATGCTATCAATCTGATAAAATTTTAAGAAGGTAATTTATAATAAATTTATACATCATTTTTAAGTTTAATTTTGATTGTATAAAGTTTGTTTTTAATTATAAAAAATCCCTTTTAATAAACTTATTTTTATTTGAAACACTATTTAAAAATACTCTTAAAATTATTTCTTTAATAGTATGATAAAAATAATTTATAACATACTCTTTTTCTGCACAATTCCAAAATAATGTAAACATTATGACTGTCATCAAAAAATCCATGAAATCCAACAATGTGCCTATGGCTCAAGCTTTTGTGAATGATTATTTCTTGGGTCATCTTCTCTTGCTGGTTGTTTTTTGTCATTATCGATTTTGGCACAATCTTTCCGGCAAAGATTTCGTGTGTCTTTGAATCTCGAATTTCGTAACATTTTGCAAAACCACCCTAAATAAAATTATAAATCATTAAATTTATGGCACAAAATAATTTATGATTTATTAATATCTATGTATTATTATTGACTATATTTAATATTTTACAAATATATTGAATACAAATTTTAAAATAAACAATTTATTGTTATAAACACTGTTAACAATAAATAATTTTTGTTTTAAACTTTATAACTAAATATTTTATGTATCGCAGATTTTCTATAATTTGCGATTTATAATATATGAGAAAATAAATTATTAATTATATATACATTATTTAATTCTAGGTAATATAATACAGATTATATATTTCTGGCAAAATCATATTTCTTAAATATTAAAAATATCAAATTAAGTTATCATTCTCTTTTTAATTTGAATTATTATAATTTTTAACATAGCTTCTTTATGAATTTCAAGTAAAATGATGTACGATATTGTTTCAATAGTTAAAATGACAGACATTTTTAATAAATTAAGAAAATAATTATTACCTTTATTTATAAAATATTTAATTTGTACAAATAATAAAATTATAATAATAAATCATTTGATATCATTAAAAAATCTAATAAAATTAAGTTTTAATATATTTTTTAATTTCTATAAATGATATTATTTATCAGTTAAGAAATTTCTATATTCATTAACAGAATTTTTATATATATATTTAAAAATGATTAATATTAACAATGGTTAAAACATTAAAGTTACATTAATTATAGCTTATAATTCAGTTAATAAGAAAATTTACAACAATGATACGATTGATTTAATTATCAAGATATTTATGCTACATCAATAATAGTATTAAAATTTTCTAATTACTAAAGGTACTTCTTTTATATAATGAAAAAAATAAAAACGAAATCCCACACATTCAAATAGAATTATGATGGAAATTGTGAGTAAACAAGCTGTCATTTAATGCACAATTCAGAGTCAGTCCAGTAAACAGAGGGCTTTGCTTGAAGCACGAGGTCCATAGTATACCGACTCTTAAGTTTAAAGAAGACTTGAATGTATTCAACGGGTTTGACACTCACCTTGCCGAAATACCGACCCTTGATGTAAGATTTCCCGGTGTTCTTGTCATAAATGTGATCAGGAATGACCATTTCCTTCTCCTCCTTCGACATTATATACTTTTTTACAACAACGACGTCGACGAAGAGAAGTTTTCGCGGATGTCGCGCACACGGACTCCTTATTTTCAACTTTTTTTGCCGTACTACGCGCCGACCCCGAAGTTTTTTGAATACTTACTCCTTTCAGCAGCCGCCGAAACAAGGTAAGTTAACTCATGGATATGCGGCAGCGTGAAGCAAAAGAGGCAACGGACTCTTAATCACTAAACGTTTAAATTTAAATTCGATACGCAACCAATCATGAGCGACGAACATACCACGTGATTCGCTATTGTACAGCCAAAAATATTAGCTAGTCAAGCTGGTAATAAACACAGTTTGTAGCGACTTTTTCAAATATATTTCGTGTTTCATAATTATATATTAGAAATATAAGAGAATCGAAGAACTGATTTTCTTCTGTTTTTATTTTTGAAAGCTGCTAATCTTATAAATACATTTTGTTACTTAAAATTAAATTTTTAATAATAGCATATTCAACTAGAGTACGTAGTTATTTTTGCGAAGCGCCCATATTTAAAGTAAATAAATTATATATTAAATTCTCAAATATTATTATTAATATTATTCATAAAATAACTATATATAATAATTTAAATTTTTTTAATTAATCTATTTCTATAATTAAATTTATATATATATATTAATATATCAATTATAATACACAATAAACTATCCAAGAAAATTTATTACTTTTTGCAATGATTATTAAACAATTCTATTGAATTTTTAAATAGTATAAAATCTATATTGTTTCTTATCTTTAAATTATTATAATGTTCATTTTATACATATTATCTTTTTAACTTTTCAATTACATTTATTGCACTCACAGATAACCTAATAAAAAAAATAAAAAATTTAAAATAAATATTTAAGGAAATTTTTGTTAATAATTTAATATAACTAAACTTTTAAAACATTTAATCATTTTTCAAAACTTTTTAATTAAACAAATTCGTTTTTTTTATCAAAACATTATTATTATTAATTTTCACCGTGTACAAGAGTTTCAAATATAGATATAAGTTGCAGTAAATAAATATCAACTACTTTTTTGTGTTGTATTATATGCAGTGTATATTTTAAGGCAAATTATGTCACTTGGTTTCATTACCCAACCTGCAAACAAAATAATCGTATTTAACTATATA
Organism: Platyscapa corneri; assembly: GCA_018907185.1. Classification (NCBI taxonomy): domain Eukaryota; kingdom Metazoa; phylum Arthropoda; class Insecta; order Hymenoptera; family Agaonidae; genus Platyscapa; species Platyscapa corneri. Next base: position 4,196,831 of record JACCHW010000024.1, on the reverse strand, counting down.
GGTTGATTTGTTTCATTTAAATTAAATGTTATAAAAATTAAATAAAAAGATATTTAGAAAATTATGGTTCTAAATATAAATTAAAAAGATAAATTTCAATTTCAAAGTAAATAAAATTCAATTCAAAAGTCAAATTTTAAGATGAGATAAATCATATAACACATATGTTTTTATAATTCATAATTAAAAAAACTAAAAAATATTTAAAAAATTTTTTTTATAAATTATAAATAATGCAAGATAAATTAAATTTGTAAAACATTTTGATTTTTAATTTATTTTTATTATCTTAAAAAAATTGAATTCAAACTACTACCACTTAACCTTGAAAAAGTATTTTCGAAAGAATACAAATTATTTAAATAAATGTTTGTGTAATCTAGATATAATTATTAATTCAAAATTTTTCTTTGAATATGAATAAATTTAATAAAATTAGTACTTATCTGACACTTAACATATGAATATTTTTAAATATGTCCTAAAAATCATAAATAAATATTAGATTCTAAAAAAGCGTAAAATAAGTTTTTTTAATTTCTACTCAACTTTAATAGCTATTTATTTATTATAGATGTTTATATAAAAAAAATCAAATAAAAAATGTATATTGCTATCTTAATATTTTTGAATGAATTTAAAAATCAACTAGTAAATAAATAAAGTGTGGATTATTAACTTAATGTCGTAACAACTAATCCCTTAATATTTACAATATACTATAATAATAGAATAAGAGTTAAATAATCAAGTGATATCTAGCTATCAATATGATTAAATAATCATATTTCAGTTTGGTGCAACTACCGGCATTGTTGTCATTTAAAGCAAGCATTTAAAATCCTCTATGCTGTATCAAACTGTGGGTATATGTTCCGATAGACAACCTAAGGCAAAGATTGTCGCTTCCGGTCTAACGCCGCTCGTCAATGTAGGTGGAGCAATTACTTAAAAGAGTTCCATAGCCGGGAGAAGGGATAAGGGAAAGCAAAGTGGGGGACGCGTATTCGTCGGTACGGTTTGTGCTACGGCATGGTCGATGCTCCTTTTTCCGGCTGAAACCGGCGTCCATCTTCTACGTTCGTCATAGCACGGTGTATCGTCCACGTCGTTCTCGTCTCTTCTGACAAAATAGACGCTCTGTCAGAGAAACGTTAACGCAGGTACGCCGACGTTTCCAACGGAGCACACAATCAGGTGAGTAAAGTTTTTTTCTACATTAAAAACGGGTTCTCGGTTAAAATTTTGTTTACCGTGACGCGGAGTGAGAAAAAGGCGCGCGCGCACACTTATAACGCGTCGTGGATAATAAGGGGTGGGGAAGAACGAGATGAAAAATAACTAAAAAACGAAGCTGCGAATTCACAGACGTGAGGTCATCGTATGTATTTCGTTTGCTTATAGAAAACAGAGTACCAAAGACGATGGCGGATGCACCACCGTCACGAGGTGGGTTCCGGGGACGTGGCGGACCCAGCAGTGGCGGACCGATACGCGGACGCGGTGGCTTCGAACGCGGAGGAAGGTAAGTGATGTCATTAAAACCAGGCATGCGTATATCCGTCTTTTTCTCTGGTTCTCTGTTATATCTATACATTAGTAACGCTACTGCTTTCTTCTTGCTGAATTTATTATTGATTACTTTTTCTTGTACCGTTCATACCGTAGCGTCGTGTGCGAACTGAGCGTCAACGTTTCCGATAGTTTTTAAGACAAAGGTTAATTTTTGGGATTGGCGTTACTCTTCTACTGAATAATCAATAATTTTATCGTAAGTAGGTGAAAGATAAAGTAGAAGATTCTAAGCAATAAATTTCTATTTTAATTTCTTTAGTCTAACTACTAAATAGTAATTTCGTTTATAAAATTATATTATCGATCGTTTGAACTTATCAGTGTTTCAACTTGTACATATTGATAAATTTGTATTTTTAATTGCACACCTCGCGATTTTATAAAATATTAAATTAAATATTGAATATCTTCTATGAATACTATTTAAATATTAAATTTTTTTTTTGTAATATAAATACTCTTATTCATAAATTAATGTGCCATTTGTACGAATATATAATTTTTATTGTCATCTATTTAATACGTACTTTACAAATACTTTAGTTTATATTATTTATTTATAAAGTGAATTTAGATTATTATTCTATTCATATATATAAATATAATTAATGATATTAACAATCATTTATAATAAATATTTTATTTATTCAGTTTTAATTTTCCAAAATTTAAATTAACTTACAATTGTATATAAAATATAAATTTTTAACAATTTTTATTGTTAATTGAAAACTGTTGTTAATGTTAAAATTGTTTCCTTGTAATATTTAAAAATATTACAGTAATTTTAATTTATTTACTTATTATAAATATTTTATATTATTAGGCTCAAATATCAAAAAATTTTTTAATTAATTTTTTTAACAATGACTGTATAATTTAAAATTATTTATATAATGGTTTGAAACCTTTGATAACTATTATTTTTAGTTATATAATTTTGACGCATTATATTTTAAAATATATGTAACTAAATAAAAAATTTTACAGTAAAGTTGAAACAAATTGTCTATGTAATTATGTCTCCATGCATGTGTATTATACAATATATCTTATTTTTCTTTCAGAGGTGGTCCACCAAGAGGTATGATGCGTGGCCGTGGAGGACCAGGTGGAATGCGAGGAGGGCCGCCTGGCATGAGAGGTCGGGGAGGTCCACCAAGTAGAGGACGTGGAGGAGGACACTTTCCATCTGGGTATGTAATAATAAATTTTAATACATATAAATAATAATAAATTTTATAAATTTTTTTTTTTTAATATTTTTAATTGATGCTGTATGTTCTTTATTTTATGAAAATTTAATAATGTTTAAGTTATAGAATTATAAATAAATAAAATTGATTATACTGTGAATATTATTCTTTTAAATAAATGAAAATAAACTTATATTCTTTTGATAGAGGACCACCAGAGTCATCAAGTAGTAGTTCTAGTGGCCCAGGAGGTTCATCAAGGGGAAGGGGAGGATCAGGAGGTTTCAGAGGTAGGGGTCGTGGAGAATTTGGTCGTGGTGGAAGCAGTAGCTTCAGAGGTCGCGGTGGACCTGGAAGTGATCGAGGTCGAGGTGGAAGGTAAATATTTTTTAATCTAATAGTTTTGTAACCAAATATGTTATTTTTATTATTTTTGCTCTATGAATTATTTTTATAAATATTAAATTTTGAAAATTTGTCAATTTAATTAACATAGATCTTTTTTTTTTTAATTTAATTTTACAAAAAAAATAGATTATTTAAAATTTACTGTGAACAAATATTGATAAAACAATTTATGCTAAATGTATCGATTTTATCAAATAAAAATAAAAATTTATAAAGAATGTGTTTGCATGGAAGATATTCATTTACATAAATTATATTTTATTTGTTTAATTATTTATAATTGAAATTACCACTTTTTTAAAATTAAAAATACATTATTTTCAGAACGAATAACTGGAAAATAATATAAAATAATTCGATAATAATAAAAATTATTTTTGATTTAGAAATATAAATAAAAAATCATACATTTACATTAAGATTAAAAATAAATTGTAGAAAGAAATACATTTGTAAAAAAAAATCATATATTTCCTTTCACATATCAATAATTAATATTCGTATCAATAATATTCTAAAATTACATTACTAATATAAATAAAAACGTATAATATACATCAAAATGTTAATATATTAATGACCACCTGTTTATCCCTTACATTTATTAAAATTAAAAGTACTTCAATTTTTTATAGATACAAAACAATATGTAGTAAATATAGGTTTAAATATTTCAATATAAATTATAATTAATATAATACATTATATAAAGATATAAAATTGAATTTTCTTTAATTTTCATTTTATATGAGTCTTAAATGTAATTTTAAGATTAATTAGCATTATTTTACAAAATTAACTAGTTTAATTAATTTTTACAGGGGTGGACCACGAGGAGGTCCAGGTGGAGGCCGTGGTGGCTTTGATCGAGGTGGTCGTGGTAGTTCCGGTGGATCTGGTGGACGTGGCGGACCTCAAAAACGTGGTGGAGGCCCACCAGGAGCAAGTGGCCCACCTAAAAGGCCGAGGTTCGATGCACCCCCAGCACCACCTGCCAATGGTTATGTAACGCAGGCACCAGCTCCTGGTTATGGAAGCGCGGGAAATGGATACGCTGCTGCGGCGCCACCGGCAAGTGGTTATGGTGGAGGTTACCCCCAACAGGGATATGCTCAAGGGTACCAAGGGTACGAGAGCTATCAACAGCCACCAGATTATGCACAGTCTGCAGTATGTCCATTTCATATTTACAGTAATTCTTAAGAAATTTCTATCAGGGGGATTTATTTTAATTGTTGAAATATAATTATAAAAATTATTTATTTGAGATTGGTCTGTATAATATTATGTGTCTCAAAAAATTTAAATCATTTTTCATATTTTTTATTTCCAAAACAAGATTTATTTTATTTAATAATTATTAAATTTACTTGTTAATATCATATTATTAATTGACAAATAGAAAATTGCAAAAAGAATTTATCTTATACGTATGATTTAATATTAAAAGTAAGAAAATCTGAAAAACCAAATATATCAATTTTAGTGTATTCACATTGAGGATATAAGAATTTTTGAACATTTAGACAAATTTTTCATTTAGTCAATATTTGTATTAAACTTTTTAATAAAATATATATTAGTTGTTCTGATTTAAAAAACACAACTAAAAATAATGTAAATGAAAAGAAAAAACATCAATTTTACATTTCCTTTTTGATTGATTCGACAAAACTTAGTTACTTTGTATTTAATAAGTTATATTTTTTAAATAGTAAATACATCTTCTGTTTGGCTAGACAACTATTTTAAAAAGTAAAATCAATTATATGTCTTATATTTTCAAATTAATATTTTGAAAATCTATTTGATTAAAAAACATACTTAAAAAATTCCTTTACAACAATTAGTTAAAGCATGTGTATGTGTGTTAAATAATTTTCGTTTATAATTAACTTCCAAACTTCAGAAAAACGAATATTTTTTAAACATTTATTGATTTTATCTGTAAGAAGAAATATTTTTATTAAATTATTTAGTTTAATCAATATAATGATTACCATAAATAAAACTACTTAAATAACTTCAACAATTTACATAGTATTTTAAGTTTTTTTAGAATAAAAAAACATTAATTTTAGTAACAAATTATGGGTTTTATTTTAAAGTTATAGCATACAATAAAAGCATAGTGTATTTATTGTATATTATTATTAGGATATTTTTTTATAAATAATTAGAGAGAAATTTATACTATTGATTAAGTTTATAATTTAATTAAACGTTATTTTAAAATATAAATTATATAAAATTAAAAATTATATACTACATAAAAAAGTATTTGTGAGAAAAAAATAATATATTTTATTTCTGTATTTATGAGAATTATTTAAGATTTGAAGTTAAAAATTGAATTTAACTATAAAATAATTACATTTAATATACAGTATTCAATATTCTTTGTTCCTTTTATACTAAATTAATGCTTTAAAATTAATATACTTTTAAGTTAGACTGTACATATATTTACTTTCTTATGAAAGAAAAATTGATACAAAAGTAAGATCATTGAAATATTTGTAGTGTTGCCAATTATTACTTAATAATTTATGAAAATTTCGTATTAAATTCGTATAAGTTTAAAAAATTAACAATAATTACTGAAGCTATTAATTTTTTTCATAGAACTGATAAATTTCTATTTTACATTAATTAATTAAGAATTAGCTACCTTAAACAACAGATAATTTTATTAAATTTAAAATGTACTTATTTTACAAAGTATATGTACTTATAAAATTTTATTTTTATAAAAATCTGAATAATTTTGCTATATTAGTAAATATAAGTAATCAAGAAATATCTAAATTTAAATAATAAAAGTATCTAAATAATATTGACTTGAAATGTTTTCAGTTGAAATATTACAGTTTTAAAATTTAGGAATATATTTTAAATAAATTTAAATATGGTGTAGGAGGAATATAATTTTCATATATATATATTTATTTTTTTATTTAAAAAACATTTTAATTCTTAGTTATTAACTGATAATGTCATAAAAAACAAACAATATTTTAAATTTAAAATTACAATAGTGTGTTAGTTAAGTTGTTTCAATTATGTTATTAAAATTTTTGTTTAGATGAAATACACTATATGTTTATAATAAAGTTGAATAAATCAGTAAAACAACAAATCATACATTTAAATTATAGGGTTATGCGACAGCAGCACCACCTGACAGTAGATATGGAGCGCCACCTGTCACTGGCTCTGGTTATGCAGATCCTTACGGCTACAAAGCACCAGCTGCAGGTAAATAATATTAAAATTGCACATGTATTTTCAACACATTTACTTTTCGTTGGACTCAGTTAAGAAGATTTCCATATTTTGATTCAATGAATTTGACAGTACATATACGCAGTCTTAAAATAAATATATACATTGAAGTTACCATATATAAATTCATTCATTATGTGCAAATTTTGTCAAATATATTTTTCTATTAAAAAATGCTTATAATTTCTGTTGTTGTCTAGCAATATATAATATTTAGAATTAAATTTATTTTAAAATTTAAAGAGATGACCATTATTTTTCAAGATTTACTGCTAAATAATAGAGTTTGATACAAATTTTTTTAAATGATGCTATAAATTATTTTATTAAATACATATAAATTAAGGTATTTCAATTTTTAATTTGTCTTGAATGTGATATGTATTGCTTGTTGATTGAAAACAAAACATAATAAACATTTAAAAGATAGAACATTTGTACTGATAAAAAAAATGCATATGCAGCTACTTATCAACAAGAGGCAGTGGACAGTGGATATTATAATTATTCTTCAGCTTATGACTATCAAGGCCAGTCTGCTAATTACACTCCTATGAACTATGGAAGCAATTAATCGAATACGACAGTTTCATGGTCAGTTTGTTCGCTGGATTACGTTTTTCTATTTGTTTTTATTATTCTTGTGTCGTAAGTTTTCTATGAAAATAAATGTGACTTTTAACAAAATTACGAATCACAATATTGTTAGTTCAAAGTTTGAAGATGCTTTTTGTTTGTTTTCGTTTTTTGTAGACATGTATGTATTACATGGCTTAATGATTTTGATACACAAATTACTGCTGCACTACCTCTTGTTAAATCCTTCAGTTACTTATAAATTATAGTATTTACAATTTAGTTATTTAAAAATATATTTTTTAAGTGAGAGTGTACTTAATTTTTTAAATATTTTTACTTATATAAAGTTATTCTAATTTTCATTTACATGACAAAATGTATTATATACTTCATATAAGTCATGAATTATTGTAAATTGTTATTGCTGATTTTTAAAGTTGTTTGTCTACTGAAATACATTTTTTAACAAAACTTAGAACTTAATTATTTTATTGCGCTTTACTCAAACTTTCCTGTTTTACTTAGTCTTCAAAGAACAAAAAGCACCTTTTATGCAAATACTTGAACAAACAATATAAATCAGCAGAAATAACGCTAAGATTTAGATCCAGATTTTTTATATAATTTGTAATTAATATAAAAAGAGAGATATTTTAATGATAGTAATTGCTGAATTTTTTTAAAGTACTCTCCTTGCTTAGAAAATAATTGCTTAAATTATATGATAATATTCTGTTTGTATTGTCACAAGTTTTTTTGAGCAAAATTTACTTTTGTAATTAAGAGAAAATTTAGGAGGCATTAAATTTAATTTTTCCTGTTTTAATCCTAGATTATGCGGGCCAAGAAGGTGTTTATGGAAAGCAGGACTACGGTAAGTACCGATATTGAAACGAAGAGAAAAAATATAACTTCGCGTCAATCATACCCCTTGATTACTGTAGTGTGTAATTCTGTTTGAGATATACCTCTATTTACTTGAAAAAAGCGTTAGTTGTATTAAAGAGAGGAATGCAGAATTGCTTACCGCAGGGTCAATTTACTTGGAACAGTCATAAACTAGGTCTGTGTTAGATATATACAAAAGAGAGATAGTTGTCATTTGAAAAATAATTATGTAGACATAAAAAAGAAAGAGAAAATTGATAAGTTAACGTTAAAATCAGAATTTAATTCAGCGAATGTTTGATGATTGCTATCATAGAAATAGTCTGTATATTTATATAGAGTCTCAAGTTAAGCAAACGAAGACAATGTAAAGAAAAAATTTTTTATGATATACTATTATATTATAATCAATCACTTTGTAAAAAATAGGTATAGTCTGAAAATTATATTTGACAACTTCCAGTAAATTTTTATTAAACAATGGACAAGAAAATTTTCGTAATTCTATACAGCAATACACATAAATACGTAATAAGAACTTGAAAAACGAAATAAAGAAAAAGGTGCGTGTGAAAATGCTTAGATGGTAATTAAATTGATTAGCTCTTTTTTTATATTTAATTTGTAACAATTTTAAGAAATTACACTGCTTTAGAAATATGAAGCAAGCAATCTTAAGAAATTTATTTTTAAAATTCAAAGAAAATAATAGCATAATTTATTATTGTGTATGCAAGCAACAACAAAAAATAGAGAGGCAAAAGTATCACAAAAATTTATCAGTATATTTACAAAGTGACACCGATGTTTTTAGACACGAAAAGGTCGAATATTCGTGAAATCAATTTCTCTTTTATACTCAAAAACAATCTATTGTCAAATATCGTTTCTCCTAGCGCGTGAGAAAGCATTTTTGTTTGAGAATTATTTATTTCATTTTATTTTCTTTTAACAATAAAAATATTTTAAAGTAAAAACGAACTTGGTCTTCATGTACAAATAAAATTCAAGGGATTTATTCAAACTTTGTCACGTGCAAGTATTAAAAATGGATTATGTATTTTTGGTCGAGATATAAAAACGAAATAGAAAATGGATAAAGCGTTTTATACTTAAATAACGTTAGATATCCCAATACACCTTTGATTAGGTTTAAGTTATGCTTAGTGTGCATTTGTTTATACAATTTCAAATATAGTAACTGTAACCTATAAAATTATTAAATACTTATAATATTAAAAGAAAAAAATCATACACAAATTTATTTAAAAAAAAATACTCGCCTTATTTTTTCTTAAACGCGTTAAATTTGTATAATAAAGATCAATGCAAATTTTTTTTATAACTCGAAAAGTAGATGAGTACCAAATAAAATTGTGATTAGGAAATTGTAATTACGATTGTTCACTATTAGAGAATAATATGTTCTTATTGATATAAGAAGAATAGTATTTTATTTGTAAAGAGTATGGAATATAACTAAAAAACCAATTTTCATTGCGATACCGTTAACCCCTTTGCTGTTTAGATAAGAGTCATAGATAATTAAGAATGTACTAAGTCATTGTTAGAAGAATTTCGAGCAAAATTAGTACTTTCAATTTTCAGAATTCTTTAACAAGTATTTGAATTTAAAAGTTTATATTTATAATGTGTATTTACGTCATTTAAAATTTAAAGCCAAATAGTTTATGACGTATTTACACGCCGTTTATAGTTGAGGGGTTAATTTAAATTTTTTTAAAGCCGTTTGAGAGACTGATAATAAAGTCTTTGAACAACAGAGTTTTAGAACGAATTGAATTTGTACGAAAACATACGACCTGACGACCATTTTTTTTTTAAAGAAAAGTGGACTCGATGAATTGTCATTAATATCTGTTATACAATCATTTGTAGAAAAGATTAGATTCTTCAAAGAAAGAAGAATATTCTTGTATGTCTGAATGATATAAAGCAAAATTGTATAAAGTTGTTTTTGTTTCTTTTTTTACTTTTTCCGTTTTAAGATTATACTCTGAATATACTACAAAAAATAGGTAAAATAAAATAAAATAGATTGTCAAATGTCATAGCTGTAGTTTATTGATGAATATTAGATAATGTAAGTTATAAAATAAACTTCTTTCATGAAGTAATGAGAAAATATTAAAACTCGATTCAAAATATCCTTTGCATTTATTATTTCCTTTTAATTGTAACCAAATCAGTACAAATAATTCATCATTTCATACAATATGATAATAATATACTATTTGAAGCTAATATATTAACTTTTTCAATACTTTAAGCAAACAATTGAATTAAATACGAATACAGGTAAATAATAAAAAACTTATACTATAATAGTAATATTCGTAGTTGGTTGTACGTGATTTCTGTGGTGGCCACTTAACTTGGAGATGTACAAAATCAAAGTAGTATGCAAATTTTAATTTGGATGAAATGTAGGAGTTTTAATTCAAATTCTGGCGAATGATTTTTTGAAATAAGTAAAAATATATGATTGAACAGCACACACTAATTACGAACTATTCACAGTAAATTGTTCTGGTACAATAATAAATTAGAATCTTTGTGGAACAATAATTATTATAAGGATAATATATTAATATACATGGTACCAAGTCTAGGTAGGAAAGATTTAAAAAGCTATTTATCTCTGATTGAATAATCACACATATATATATGTGTGTGTGTGCGTGTGTATGTATATATCTATAAGACTAAGTATAATATAAAAATCCAAAATTCAGTGGTCACCACAATTGTAGTACATTAAAGATGCATTGAAAAAATACTTTAAAAAATTTTGTAAGTATTAAGTGAATGCTCTATGCCAATATATATTATAAAACAAGCCAAATTCATTTACAATTAATGTTTACGTCTTAAAATCATCCAGCTTGTTTTGCATATGCACAAAAAGCATAACAATTAAACCAGCAACTACTTTAAGAAATATGCCAGCACATGCAAGTTAAAAAACAAACAATGTTAAGTTCCCAGAGATTTTGAACTTAAAACTGCAACGTAGGTATACAAATTTCCTAATTAAAACTTCTGTTATTCAATTGTTATATACTTTTTAATTTACTTCCACTATAAACCTTAAGACTGTTGGAATTTTTTAGTTTTTTAAAAATTTTTATATGTTATGTGCTAGTTAAGATTAAGACGATTACAATAAAAACAAAAAACTAAACTAAAGTATATATTTACTGTACAGTCATTTCACATGAATTCAGTTTATTTCACAGGCGGCAAGTTAAAGTTACTCTCAGGAATGAGATACAATGAAACATACCAGCAAGCGGATCCCATTGCAATAATAAATAAAGCATATCAGAAAATTAGCGCATCTAAAGAGTCGCAAACAGCTAATAATAAGCTAAGCAGATTTAAACATAAAAGAAAATACAAACAAATGAAATGCCGGAAGTATACTGAAGGAACCTTTTAGAAAAACGCTTTTTTTATTTAAACCTTACGTTAAAATATGATAAAAATGTGAATATAGAAATATAAATTATGTAATTGTATTTAGTTACTAGAAAAAGTAGAATCTTAAGCTCAATAAGCTTTTTAATATTAACATAATTATGTCGGTATATAAATTTCCATTTAAAAAAAAAGGTTCCATTATTTGTTTTATGCAAAAGAAATGTAAATAAAAAGAGAAATCAGAGAATGAGTATAAAAAGTCTCAATGGAAAATTAAATAATAAATACTTTGATGTAAAGAACAAAACAAAAACAATGGGCATTTATTTAACGCTTGAACGTTAAAAAGTTTATATTAATTGCCAAAGTAAAGCTTCATCTCAAGCGCTAAGTCAGTTGCAGGTGAGTAAAAATAAAAAATTCAGTACTTTCATCTTTCTTTGTAAAATATTAAAGTGGAAAACGTTTTACTTTATGAACTGAGCATAGAGTAATAAATAAAAATTTTGTTACTTTACGAAACTCAAAAAGAAAATATATCACTTGCACTGTATTCATACTGAAAAATTATAAAAACAGCCATCTGCCAGTGTGCGCTGCTAAGTATTACAGGTCGAATTTTTATAATTAGGCTTTAATAAGTGCAAACCAATTGTTTTACTTTTTTCACAAATAATATATTAGATTTTTACAAAAAGTAAATAGTACATACATATATATTATATATATATACAAATATACATATATAAAAAAATATGAATTGAATAAAATGTTAGGACAGGTTTCGATAAATGTTTATTTTTCAAAAACGAAATTTATCCCGAAACCCTGAAATATTTCTTAGGAAAGAGCTAACCAGACTATTGGATATAAAACGAAAATATAAGCATATAATAAACGCAATGTAACTAAAGATGCGCAATTAAATAGTAATCACAGAAAATAGGATGTCAATTATCAAATGAATATCCTTTTAGTCTGAGCTTTATATTTTTGAAAAAAGAAATAATTAGTACACTGAATTTCAAAAACTTAATTGAAAACTAGGACAAAATTATTATTATTATCAATTTTATCTTTATTAAATGTTAAATAATAAAAATCTTGATTGCTTTCTTAGGTTGACAAGTTTCGCAAGATCGGATGATCGAAGGCTGGACTAATAATTGATGACTATCAAGCTGTCAACCACATGACTGGATGGTCTTTTTGTTACTGTCGACACTGATTCCAATCAAGTGTATGCGGTCGTCTCAACTACCATTTCAAGTAGAGAATTTATTCAAAATAAATCGGAAAAAGCACATACATTTTATAAGACTGATGACACTGTTTAATGGAAAGATATTCCATTAAAAATTGTCGTAGCAACGATACTGTGATACGAATTATAAATAACACTTTTATATATACCCACGTACGTGGGTGAATACGTATATATAAATTAATTATATATATGTATATACTCGTAAAGATTATTATTTTCTGTTGTTATTCATTAAACATCTAAAAATGTTTTTAATAAATTATTTTGTCGTTAAAAATATTGTTCTATAATTTTTTTCATATTGCATGAGCTATCACATTTTTCCATTTTCCAATATTTTACAATACAGTTAATTATAAAATATCAGTAAGCATTTAAGATAATTTTTTGTAAAAATTAATTCGTCGATCAAACTTGCAGAATGCATTTATAAATACAGAAATATCCGCAAAATTAAATTTTTTTGTAAAAAATGCAAATTGTATAAACATTCTAGAATTGATACCAAATATTATACCAGTTGTTCTTAAAGATTAATACTAATTAATAAGTTATTTTTTATCAAAACATGAGTCTCAACAAAGAAATTGGAAAAAGTAGATAATTATATCAAATTAAATAAGATTAATTGAATATTTTTAAAAAATCAATACTAAGTACAAAAAGTATACTTTATAAAAAAATCAAAGAAAATTAATAAATTATATTAAGATAAATAGGAAATGTATATTTTTTTAATTTAAATAAACTTCCATAATATTTGAGAAGTCAAAATTAAGGTTTCAACTTTTAGTAAATATATACATATATTTGACTATTTACTTACAGTATCAACATATTAGAATCAATTAAAATTTATTTTAATATTAATATGAATAATAACAACTTAATAAAATAAAAAATACATTTTTGTAAAAATTGTATGTTATACTTTACAGATATAATTATAAATCATTTTTATTACGGATTTTTCATCTATAATAAATAAATTATTTAGTAGATATTGTTGTATTTAATAACTAATTAATAATAAATAGAATGAAAATGGTGAAATAGGAAAGGTATTTTACAGAGAAAAAGAAATTAAGAAAATAAATAACAAAAATACAAATATCTAAATTACAGAATATAATTATTCAATAAACTAATAATAACAATATACAAAATAATGTAGATTGTGTGGTATTAAAAGAGTTTTTTTAAATGTTACTTTTATGGCTGTTTGAAACATTTTGAAATAAAATTATAATTATTGTAAGATTATTAAAGTACATATATATTTAAATTGATTAATAAAATGAACTTATTTATAACATAATAATCTTTTTAATAAAGCAGACAAGTACACTATTTAAATTGTGTTTCATTACACCTGCATATTCGAGATGCGAAACAAAAACAGGGGAAATATAATCAACAAAAGATTATTTGTTAAATTTAAAAGTAATCGCAATTGTGTACACATTTGCCGTAAAAAAATAAAGCGTTGTAATCGTAAATATATTGCAATAATTATATAGCTAAAATGAATAGCTTATAGGAATAAAAAGTTTTAAGAGTACAAGCTAGTAATAAAAGCAACCGAAAAAAGGTTAGGGTATTTGACGATCATACATTGTGACATCAGGAAGGATGTGGAAGAATTTTGTATTTTCTGACGCTCTCTGTTATTTAGCTATAAATCACCATTGAATATTGTTAATAGATAATATTCAGCTTCTACCTCAACGCTTTGACTAAAAGTAAAATCTCATTAAATACTAGAGGTATTAAGAAGACCGTAGTTTGAAAGAAAAAATTTATAGAGAACAAGGTGCGTTGAGAAGTGTTGCCTTGTTCATACATTTTTAACCTTATTACTCCATAGTATCGCTACGCTTATCTTACGATTCATAATCAGTCAACTATAACATGGAGTGACTGTCAGTAAAGGGTAGCTTGGTTGGCACGGGTAACATAATTAGAATTACGTCGGTAGGTCAGTATTAATCCATCGACCTCGAGTCGCACGTGTTCGCAGTATTTATATTATCGCGTGTGATTGATACGCCGCTAGCTCGTTTTTGCATACACAGTTAAATATATGCGAGATGCTCTTACACGTGTGAAGCACGAGCGGTTTGCATCTATAATTTATTAAAATATCCTGCTTGGTACGCTGGAATAACGCTTATGTCAACACTTGTTTTTAACACGAGGTATTCAACTATTAAAAAAAGTCATCTATTTTGTATATATCACTACATATGTTACACCTGATTTCAAGAACAAAATAATTGAAATAATAAAAAATAATTATAAGTGTTAAAATCTGAACATAATTGAATAACAACTGTCGATGGTTTAAAAAAGATAAATAATGAGGCACAAAGTTGCAACGGAAACTTAATTTAAATTTAAAACCTTAATTAAATATACCTTAAATTCATCGATTTTTTATAATTACATCAATTAATTCAATTTTAAATTATAATTGAGACATTAATTTTATGAATTTATTATAGTTAGTAGTAATCAAATCGTATAATTTTTCCTTGTAAGATTGTTGAGGCTTTAAGTTACGAAAATTATTAAATTAAATGATACATTGATTTTCTTATTTTGATTAAGATTTCGCCTTAACTATAGCTTAAAATATAAATAATATATCGAAACGAAACAAATAACCTTAATATAAAACTTAATTAAAAAATGGTTTATATCTCATTCCTAAATGTAGTTTCAAAGATCATCAATGAGAAACGCGATCTTCAATTTTATGTACGTAACTTTAAAATGTAGTTCGAATCTATGTCTTATTTCGCGAACGTGATGCACATCAGGAACTGTACTAAATTATGAGAAATACACAGGCTATTTGGAATGACGGTTGTTTAATCAATAATAACACAAACTGACGGTAAGCAATTAATGGAAAGGTTGTGTAGATTATATCCGGTTTTGAAGTATGACAGTAGAATTTCGGTTGATATTTAAAGTAATCATCAGGCGAGATTCTGCGTCAATTTTCATGGTTTTACTAACTACGATCTATCCTACTGTTATATCAACGTAAATTTCATTTTCAATTTAACTTTATTCTAACTTATAACGAACAAAGTTGCGACTTCATCTACGTCGAAAGTATGTTTATCATTGTTATTTCTTTACAATACTGAAAGAAATACATTACTTAATAATACAGAAAGAATATTGAATAAGTAGTTATTAAGAATTTAGCGACAAAGTTAGTTTCGAGTACAGTAGTTAATATTTAAATCATAAGTATTATTTTTCACCAAAATTAACATCATTTATATTTAAGTTTAAAATTTGTTTATATTTGCAAATAAATATTTATTTAACGTTAAAATATAACTTTACTGTCATAGAGTTTTTCAATATAACTGCAGTCTTACCGAAACAGATATAGTTTTTTATTATAAATAATAATTATAAATACAAAGTAACTAAACAATTTAATGAGAAGATCTTCAGCTTATTTTATTATAACATAGATTAAGTCGTATGTGCGATCTAATAGTATTAAATATTATTTAAATAATCTATTTATTGTATCGGTATCTTAGTATGTACAAAATTATTATTGCTCAACCAGACTTAACCATTATTATCTATAAAAAAAATTATAAAATAACATCATCGACTTTTAACTAGCGCAACTGAAAATGTCGAGTAATTCATTTATAAAAAAGTTTTAATTAATTTTTCATTACTTGATATAACGAATAATCAAAGTTACTAAATAGCAGTAAACAATTAAATATTGCACGTATTATAATGTAAAATAAAGAAATTTATACTTGTATCTGACTTTTTTTATATTTTAAAAAATTAGAATAATAAATTTTTATAATAAAAATAACAAACTTTTAATAATAATAGTTCAAAAAATTTATCAAATACTTTATTTATAGAAGTATCATTTAGCTTTCGTTTTAGTAACAACAAATATTGAAATAAAGCATCATTTTAATCGTTAATACGATTTAGATTGCTTAATATTATAATACAAAGTCGTTAAACTCGGTGGGAAGCCGTCGAATATAAACAATTGCAAAATATAAAGCGTATTCTAAATGTTTAAGTTTTCCATTTTGCATTAAATAAAAATTCGATAACACTTTAATTATATTGCAGTTGCATGCTTGAAGTATACAGTGAAATATGTTTGTTTTCCAAACGGAAATCTATCAAGTTTTTTAAATTTGTTAATTATGGCATGAAATTCATTTGATTAATGGAAATATATTGTAAATTTTGATTGAATAACGCGCTTTTTGTCAGACAATATATATTCGAATATTCTTAAATTATCTTGCAAACAAATAATTATTATTTTCGACAAACAGTTTTGCTAGTTTCTTTCAATGTTTGAGATATAAATCCACGTATTTTAGTAAAATTACTTAAAAAGACCAGAAATATCGTCACATATATAATATAATAAAATTTAAAAAATATTTTAATTTTCATTCTTTTTTTATTTACCAAACTTTATTGCATTTTTTATATCACAGACTTTTAAAGGAAAAAAACAAAGAATTGAAACAAAAATTAATAAAAGTCCATACGATTACACGAAATATAAAATATAAAATAAAAATAAATTGATGGTATCGAGTATTAGGCATAATTACAAATATAATTTAAACAAGATATATTTTTAAATATATTTATTCATTTTCAATCAGTGTAATTTTAGTTACATAAAAATATACGTATTATTTTTCATAATTTTAAGTAACGTGCTTAAAATGTTCAATTTCTTATAGTGTCATTTATAATTAGTAAATTTCAATTAACATTTTAAAGACATATTATCCAATCTATAGTATTTGATTTCTCCAATGAATCAGCATAATCTACGAATACTGCACAAGTTAAAAATACTATGTTCACGAAGAATTGATCATTTCGTACGTCATTCAAATAACTTGAATACGTACAAAAGGTTTACTGTTATATCAATTGTGTTAAAAATCGAAAGATACTAACTTAACTCCTTGAAACCGAGACCTACGTATTCATCGTCTTTAATTCTATTGGTCCATTATGTACATAAGAAAAATTAACTTTTTGAGGGCGGTAGAGGCAATGGCTGAGACGCAGATGTCGGCAAAGTTATTAACTCGATCCCCGGAGGTGCAGGTGTAGATTGTTGAGGTGCTGCTTTAGGCCCCTCCATCTGTTGTGGTTGTTGGGACGGGGCCCAAGCATGTAGTCCTTGATGATAACCAGGAAGTGGTGGTCGAAGGGGCGGTTGTGTTTGCCAGTTTTGCTGTGATTGTTGCTGCCAAGGCATTACGCCCATACCTGGTGGAGGTAGTATCTGCGATGGCATCATTTGGATCGAGTGTGGTGGCGACGTTTGTCCCGGTGGTGGTGGTTGACTACCTCCAGGTGTCATCCATGGAGTTGTAGGTAGTGTGGGAGGTGGTGGTTGCGATGAAACTCCTGGAGGCGGTGGAGGTGGTTGCATAACATTTGGTGGCATGTTTACAGGTGGTTGACCCCAATACATATTCGTACTATTGATATTTTTCATATTAGGTTGTGGCCAGGGTGGTGGTGCCATTCCTGGAGGTGGATGCATCATATTCGGTGGTGGACCCATTACCATTACATTGGGCGGTGGACCTGGCGGCATCATATTTGGTGGTGGACCCGATGGTATCATATTGGGTGGTGGAACCGATGTCATCATAGTTGGTGGAGGAGGCGCGGGTGTTCCCATTATAGCTTGTGGTTGTTGTTTTGCATCAAAAAGTCCTGGATTATTCGGATTCGCGTTTGTATTGGATCGATTAAGAGTATTGTTTTTCGAACGATCGGGAGGCGGACCTACACCCAACTCAGCCATAAGCGACATGTATTCTTCGTCAATCTTGGCCAAGTCGCTAGCTGTTGTTATTACATCGGTTATGGCCCCTCCCAAACCCGGTTGCTTCGAACGACAATCCTTAGACAGGTGCCCAGCACCGCCACAATTAGAGCATATGATATTATTTGTAATATTTGGCTTGTCTGGACATAACCAAGACTTATGGTCAGTGGCACCACAGTTCGTACAACGAATGCTATCATTCTCTCGCAAGGTCCCGTTCAGTAGGGCGAGCTCTCTAAGTTGATTTCGACGAAGGTCATTTTGTCCCTGAGGTACCTCAATCCCTTGACGAATGATTTCGTGAATTCTGGTAACAGCCTTTTTTACTGCTTCAAGGCTATAAGCAGTTATGTAAGCATGCAAAGGTTCATCCTCGCCAGGCAGTGGTTGTCCATCTTTTCGCCCTACTTTACCCTCTTTAATACTGCCTTTACCTCGAATTATTATCTTTGCACCAGTTTCTTTTTCCAAAGATTTTAATGTATTCCCGCGTGGACCAATGATCAATCCTACAAAATTAATTTCAGGATGTTCTTCTTGAGGAATCATGACTTTATCATTAACTCGTGTAACTGGCGGCTTATAATCAGCAGGCGGTTTAAATTCAGGATTAATCTTCAAAATATTTTGTATAAGATTATGACGGTCTTCTTCTAGTTTCCGTCTAGTGCGGTATTCCCTCGTATTTAATCGTTTACCATCGCTACTATAAATTGGTTCAGGCGATGGAGATCTTTCCTCAGGATTAGCAGGTATTCCGAGATCCTCCGTGCGAAGTTTTCTACTGATTTCTTCAATTTGTAATTGAATCAAATACGCCTTTTCTTGTTCTGAAGTGAGATTAGCGGGTAGAAACGTTGGCATCCCCGGAATGAAAGTTTTTTGAAATTCGTTTCCTCCCCATCTAGATTTCTTGTGCTTTCGACCTTCCTCTCGTGACTCTTCACTGTCCTTGGACGCACGTTTTTTACTCGCTGCAGCCGCACTTTCATCTTGTAAGTAACTGGGGTTTAACAGAGACATGAAGTTTCGTGAATAATCCATCTGGTAAATCGAAAAACTCGTGGATGATGAGCAAGAGATGTGCTACTTCTGTGAAATAATGACAATAAAATTTAAAAAATATCGAAAGTAGTGGATTATTGACGAACATGAAAAAATACGTATAACTAAATATTATAAAACATTTGCCACTTTTACACGGTGTATACTATAATTTTAATAAGATAAATTGGCGTAAACTTTATCGACAAAAAATACGTATAACTAAATATTATAAAACATTTGCCACTTTTATACGGTGTATGCTATAATTTTAAAAAGATAAATTGACGTAAACTTTATCGACTATAAACAAGTTAGAGAAGTATTTTTAAAAGTATTTTAATCGTGAAATTGACGTTTACAATCACGCCTAGTAAAAATCAAGGAAAAATGACTAAATGATTCACATAATAATCGTATTAAGTTTTAATTTAATTAATAATCATAATAAATTAAATACTAGAGTCGTAAGGAATCTAAATAAAGTCTAATCTAAATTAATCTAATTTAAGTCTAATTTCTAAATGTTACTTGTAAAATAATGTTCATAGTGTATTGTTAATAAAATGTGTATATAAAATATTACACTTTTACTAAATCGAATAAAATTATCATGGAAGCAATGAAATCTTAAAAATAAACAGTGCAAAACCATGTAGTACATAAAATGTTTGAGAAGTTCTCCCTCAACATTGAAATGTATATCGTTGCGTGAGAAATATAGAATATTGTTTTGGTGTTATATGAAAAAATAACGATTGTATAAAAATGAAAAGTTACTTGTATAATGTAGAAGTGTGATGAAAAAAAGAAATTTATAAGGCAAAGCCGTGAAAAACAGAGTAAAAGAAACCCGCTTAAAAAATTAGATTAGAAGAAAGGTTGTGCAAGTACTCAAAAACAGCGGGCAAGTCTAGGAAAATCTAAGGTGGCGCATACGCAAAGTGGATCCGATGGTTAGTGTAAGTATTACAGGTATTGTAAAAATTGAGAAGAGATCTGTAACAAAGAGAATGAATAAATACATCTATTCCAAAGGTATACAAACTGTAATATCACCAAATTATATTGAAAAGAAGAGAAAGGAGTAAAGAACCAAAATACTGATAACCAAGAAGATAATCAAAGCAGTAGAAAAGTATAAAAGAAAAGATAAAGGCAAAACTCTGGAGTGCTTTGAAATGAGTTGAAAGAAAAAATGAAAAAATTGAAAATATGGTGGAGCAAGAGATCACAAAGCAGCATATTGAATTAACTTATATTGAAAAAAGTGGAAGGCAAAATAGAATGCATTAAAAGAGATTAAGCCAGAAATAAAATGGACAGATTGGTATTAGACAAAAAATTAAATAAATTAATAGAGAAAAGAAGTGTGGAATAAAGAATTTGGAACATGTAGGTAACGGAGGAGTAACGTCAGTAATAACATATATGAAGAAAAAAGCAAAACAAAACACGTAAGTATCAACAAGTAGATGAGAAATTGGAGAAGAAAGAAAGAGAAAAAAGGAAGAAAAACGTAATCACATTAGAGATAGAAAAGGAGAAAATAATCGACAAAGACAAGAGGTGACTTTAGAAAACACTGAAGGTAAAGTTAAGAGTAAGAAAATTATATCAAGGGAAGGTAAAAGAAAAAAGGTGGTGCTGGGTCACACGAAAGAACGAAAATGACACGAACAATCGTAGTAAGGAAAAGTTAGTTAAAAGGTACAAATATGGATATAAACACAGATTTGGTATATATAGAAAAGAAAACAGAACAAAAATACTAGAAAAATATATAGTATTAAAACAAGAGGGAGAAAATGAGAATATAAGGTAAATAATGAGGGAATAAGTGAATTTTTTATGTAGTGAAAGAAAAAGAGAGTGGTTTTGTAAAGAAAGGCGTACAGAGAAGGTACTAGGGTGGAGAAAGGAAAAGAGTGCAACAGGAAATAGAAAATTAAAGACAGGTTTTTGAAATGTAACAGAGATATACAAGATGCACAAATAAGGATGGATTTTAATTTAGACATAGGTTTTACGAAGACATAGATACTAGAAGAAGAAAAACAATAGTAAAAAAAAACTAAAAAACTTAAAAATTACGATAAATAATGCCGTATTAGAAAGTAGAAAAAGGTAGGGCAAGAGGGAAGGAGCAATCTTAACAATAAAATGGTATAAAGAAATAGTAATAATATAAAAAATAAAAAAAAACAGACGAGTTGATAACAACAAAAATTAAAATAGAAGGAAAAATTAATATGGCCGTTGTATGCATGAGAAGAAAAATAAACGAAAACCAAACAAATTTTGATACAATGTAGGAAGAAAATAAATGAAATTGAATATTATTAGGAGAGAAGTTTAATGGACTAACGAGAAGACAAAGACGCTCATCATTTAAACTGATAAATAACGAGAGAACAATTATAAAATTGAATAGAGGGTAGAAGGTTATGGGGCGGGGAGAACAGTGGATTTACTTTCAACTGAAAGTAATTATGAATTTGAATGTGCAAATATTATTTAAAATAATTTATTAGGAGTGAAATACTTTTCGAAATTTATATACCTAGTTATTATATAAAGATTTTAAATTCGATAAAAATTTAAAACATATGCTTTAAATTTATATTAATACGAATTCATTATATTTGTAT
Organism: Platyscapa corneri; assembly: GCA_018907185.1. NCBI lineage: Eukaryota > Metazoa > Arthropoda > Insecta > Hymenoptera > Agaonidae > Platyscapa > Platyscapa corneri. Next base: position 4,174,607 of record JACCHW010000024.1, on the reverse strand, counting down.
AATAGTTTTGTTAAATTTTTAAAATAAAATTGTATAATTTAAAAACTATTAATCAAATTTAATAAATATTATTAAAAGTTATTAGTTAGTTAAGTAATTTATAAAATTGGAAGTTCTTTTACTTTTTCGTTAAAAAATTCTTTATTATTTTATAATCTTGTAAAGTATGAAAAAGTACTATAATTTTATTCTTTTTATTGATTCTTTTTAAAGAACAATTGCATTTATTGTTAATAAAAAAGTTAAATTTACAAATAATGGATCAGTTGGAGAATTTCTTGGATTAATTATTCTTAAGAAGATTTGGGTGATTAGATTTTTTAAAATGTAAATTATCATTAGAAAAGGTATTTTTATTTATAAGGTCAAACAATATATTAATTAAAGTATTAATTTTGTAAATTAATTGTAATAATTTGAATTATTTTTTAAAAATATTTATAAATATTATTAATTTAGGGAATTAATATTTTTATTAAATTAATAACTAATAAATTAATTTGAATTATTATATTTATTTAATTATGATTTTTTAAAAATTGTTTTGTCTAATTTATAAATATTTTTTATTAACTATAATAATATTGAAATTTGTAATACTTAGAATTTTATTATTTTAACGTCGAATTACTTTTTCAATAGGTAGTCGAATTAGTAAATATTTTATTATAAAAAATGTGCAGATGTACATTAATAAAATGCGTAAACAAAAAATTATATTTGTTACAAATAAAACGAAATTATTATGTTGCAGTTACCTGAAGTCGATGCTCGGTGCGTTGACGCGCTGAAACACACGTGACGTTGCGAAATTGATGGAACAGATGGGTTTGACGAGACGTACCTGTGCGTGCAGTTCCAACTTTACACTCGGAAAAATGAAGAACAACTGAATCCAAATGTTATAAAGTGGGGGGTTGGCGTGGGCGTTAAGAGCGGGGAGGTGTGGCCTGAAAAAATCATTCGACCAATTACAACCACCTGGATTAATTACCAGAAGCCAGTGACAGACTTCTAAGAAGAAGACAATTATAATTGTTTGCTTGTTAATTTATTTTACCTATGTTTTGTATCTATATTATATTGTACACAGAAATATTACCGGCCCCCCCCTCTACTTAAGCTTTAATTTCTATTTAGTTCTCTAATTTACAATTATTTAAAAAATTAATAAATAAATTAAAATTTATAATTTAAAAAATATAAAATAAATATTTTATAATAACATTACTGACATATTTATAGTTTATTCATACATTTATAAAATTAAAAATTTTGAACGATTACTTTTTAATTATAATTATTTATTATATTAAATTTATAAATATATAGTAAATAATTAAATAGATAATGCAATTGATATCTATATCTTCACTAATATGTTCAAGAAAATAATAATATTTTTATAAATAATTATTTTAGGCAAAAGAAGTGCAAGTTTAGAATTTTTTATAAATATCACATATATATTTAAGTAATAATTTATTTAGAAATTATTATTGGAATATTGATTACAGTAACTTTTGTTAAATTATTAGAACAAAAAATTTAAAGTATAATCAACTTTGAAAACAGCATAAGCAAACAAGAGATATCATTCCTGTTAAATGTGTATAGCAATAATTATTACATTAGAGTTATGAAAATTTTCTGCATCTGAAAGAACACATAGATATAATAAATAAATAAATAATAATAGAATAATTATAACAATAAATCTAATAATGTCTATAATTGAATAATATGGATTAAAAGAAATTTAAAAATAATTTCTTTTCACTCTGTTGAAAAAACAATATGTGCTTCGGCGTAAGCCATTGCACTACGTATTTGTCTCACTCCTTTTCTAGGTACACGCACAACAGCTTTATTATTTACGATATGCGTTAATGTGTGCGTGCCGCATGTTTACGGTAATTTTCCAGGTTCTACTACGTTGTTAGTCCTTTTTGGCTACGCGGTTAGTTGTCCGTAAACGGTAACTTATATTCTTTTAAGCATTGTAACTGTCCGCAAATATAATAATTATATCTATATCTTGTATAATTATATATAACACTATAATTATATGTATTTAATCACGAACAGAGAGTAACGGCTATTTTAAAAGAGAAATATAAATCATTTTAAAACATATTAGTGTATGAGTGTTTTGTGTATGTGAGCACCACCTTAAACACGTTTTATCTACCAAAAGGAGAAGAGACGCAATTTTCAAACATCAGACAGGTTATTGGCCCAGGCATGCAAATACCGCGCAATTTCAAATGCCTCCATTTATTGGAAAGAGTTACTTTATTATCAGTGATCAAAATAAAAAGGCCTATCTAAAGTGAATAAGAGTGTGTGTATTATTTTTTTAAGATTCACAAGTAATGTAAGTATAATTAAAATATCTTATAATAAATAAGCCCAAAATTTAAAAGAGAAACAATATATATACATGAAAGATATGCATATAATTAAAAATTTATTTTCATGCACATTATAACTATCTAGTTGTGTATAGAGTAAAATACAACAAAAATAATAATAATAATAATAATAATAATAAATTACAAAAAAAGGATTAAGTAGACAGCATGTGTGATGTTTTGGAAATCTATATAATTTTTACAATTAAATTTTTTTTTAAAAAGAATCAAACGTTTACAAAATTCTATCAAAAGAGTTCAACGAATTTTTATACATTTTTATACAAAATTTTGTTAAATAAAGTAAAAGCATTTTCATACATTCTTATACAAAATTTTATTAAATAAACTAAAAGAGTGGAAAAAGTTTTTATGCATTATTATACAAAATTTTGTTAAATGAGTGAAATGAGTATACGAGTTGAAAAACTTTGAAATATCTTTCACATACTTATACAAAATTTTGTTAAATAAGTGAAATGAGTTATATAAGTCAAGAAAAAAATTTGAAAGAGTTTTTTATATATTTATACAAAAGTTTGTTAAATAAGTGAAATAAATATAGGAGTCGAAAAACTTGGAAGTTTTCGTATACTTATACAAAATTTTGTTAAATAAGTGAAATAAGTAAATACGAGTCAAAAAAAAAATTTGAAAGAGTTTTTCATATATTTATACAAAAGTTTGTTAAATAAGTGAAATGAATATAGGAGTCGAAAAACTTCGAAGTCTTTCGTATACTTAAACAAAATTTTGTTAAATAATTGAAATATGTTACATGAGTCAAATAACTTGAAAAGGTTTAACATACACTTTTAAAAATTTTGTTAAATAAGTGAAATGAATTATACGAACCAAAAAAGAATTTGAAAGAGTTTTTATATATTTATACAAAAGTTCGTTAAATAAGTGAAATGAGTATACGAGTCAAAAAATTTGAAATAATTTTTTTTATATACTTATAGAAAGTTTTGTTAAATAAGTCAAAAGAGTTTTTATATATAAAACTCTAATTGAAACAAGAGTTTGCAGATATGTGAGAACTGTATTACTCACATATATGAGTACAAGAGAATATATTATCAATTTATTATCACGAAACAAACATTAATTACACGCACATGACTGTTCTATAACCATGGTAATAAAAGGATATTCCTCATAAACCTAATTCTACCATGGAAAAATCTCTGAAAAATTTTTCGCTTCTTCTTGGTGTGCTTATAATATTAATATTGTAAAATGGTAAGTAACTGAAGACAGCGAGAAAATGAAGAGAACTGGTTATTATATCATTGCTTCTCCTCCTTTTCTAATTAATCTGAAGTGAAAGGGAAGGTAAGAGATAAAAATACTTTAAAAAAACCTATAAGGTTAATTAAATGTTACTGTACAAGTGTGTTTACTCAGAATCCCTTTGATCGAACACCTTCACAAATGGTCTTTTTTTGTTTCTCTCTATTTCTTCATGACTCACTTATAGTAATAGCATGCTCTTAATGATTAATAAGTATGTTCTTATACTTACAGATAGAGAACAATGCTAGAAATTATCAACGTACGATCAACGACATCACCTCTCCAAGTGAAAATACAGCTCGCTAATCACAAAAAAGAGCTCAGAAAGATACGGCTTAACATATACTACAAACTGAAGAAGAATTCTAGCATAAATCTCAGGCATGACCATTTGAAGGAAGAATTGTCCTCTACCGATTTTATCAGCAACATTCCTATGACAGACTTGTCAGATGAAACTCTCATCAACAAAGATACAGTGAGGACAATGATAATAAACAGAATAGAACCTGTATATTATAATTAAGTTCTTAATATAATTGAACCAAATAAGGTGATTTGTAAGTTTTCTCAAATCAAACACAATGAATCAAGTATCTCTCACACAGTCACCCGAACACAAGTATATAACCTCAAGTTGAACAAAGATCAAACTGTGTTCCAAGGGACACCACAAAAATCTACAGTATGGAATAAAATATATCCATAAACTGCTGAAGACTATCTACCTCATCATGCATAGTGATGAGTGAATATCAAGACATTATTGAGCTGAAAAAGACTAACATCTAGCAAAATAGCAAGAGCACTGTTGTGTCAACAAGAAGAAAGCATGGCTGGTGAAAATCAGCCGATGTAGAATAATAAACAACTCTCGGTAATCATCATTATCCCTCTAATTCAAGATCACAGCTTACAATAATCTAAAAAGGCTTAGGAATTAATTTAGTTCCACATGGACTATAATCCAGGATAGAAAACAAATATAAACCTTTGGATGGACCGCCTATATGTAGAACTGGACTGTCAAAACCTAGTCGAACTACGTAGAGCGCCACTTCTCCCACCAATATATCAGAAGAACCGATCGCCAAAATGAAATGGACGGTGAGTGGAATTAATCATAAACAGATAGGAACTACACGACTTCCTCTAGTTTTTTGGTTTCTCACAACAATTTGGAAAAATTAAAACAAATTCCATAAGAAAAAAAGAAATAGCTTTAAAAATGTAATATTCGCATAAATAAATATGAAAATAACATTTAAATTACACGATTGTAAATCCATCACAAATAAAAAAAATCTATTTATTATAAGTGATGCCCGTGTTTGCGCGGCACATTATAAACATTGCGATAAAAATTTTCATTTTTTTTTAGTATAAATATTAATATCAAATGTTTTTTTTATTGTGCATTAAAAGTTGCAAGAAGATGCCTTTAGACGTCCGTCCTCGTGTATTTATGTAAACATTAGTATATAACATTTCCAATTTCTCATATATGTGTACAGAATTCTATATACCAATTTTGTACGATATGGTTCCAAAGATATGCTTGCATTACATCTTGCTGCAATTAATTCTTCAATAGCAGAACAATCGCTATAATTTTCTTTATATATTGTACATGCTTAGTAGATTTCTCGATCGATCGATTGAACAATATAATGCATTGTCGTGATAAATTACATAATTAAATTAGTACACATGAAAGTACATACAAACACCTAAATATTTACATTACTATAAACTTACATGCTAAGCGTTAAAATTTCTTATAATTTTTTATATTATGATTTAATTCTTTAACTTATAAATAAAATAACTTATAAATTTCACATAACTTTTTTTCACACATATTTAACATTATTATTTTTAATCTTACAGAGTACACGTATTCACATATTACCTCATACAGGATTTACTCTCACATTATCTTATATACTATGCTTTTATATCTCTAATTATATTACATTTTATGAAATTATTTTTTACACTTTTTACTCCTACTTTAAATTATATACGTATAAAGTTCTTTGATTCATTTATATTCTAAATTTATTTAACTTATACTTAAATGCTATACATAATTTTTTATCTAAACTCTTATTATATTGGAAATAATGTAATGCTTTTTGTACACTTCTTCAGCCCTTACTATATGATTCTGAAATTCTTCAAATTCACCATACTTTAGCCAATTTTTTATTTCAAAGTGAACCGTGACAAAGCTTTCATAAAATTATCCAGCCTTTTCAAGCTCTTCTAATCAAAGTTCAAAATTATTTAAAATCAAACTCAGGGAGTTTTGTATTATAATTATTTATTAGTGAATGATTAAATTAACAAAATAAAGTTATATTAGCCAAAACCTTTTTCTTTACAAAGTAATATTTAGAACAATAAAAAGAAACTGAGGCTGTCGTCCGCCGATTGTAGTATTTATACATTCTTATAACATGTTTATACCTATTGACGGCGATAAGGCGAGGCTGCGGATAAATAATTTATGGTGTTTGCGCGTCCAGTAGTACGCGTAAACATAATTAAACTCGAACCAAAATTTAAATTAAACAAAAATTAGTGAAGTGGGACTAGCAGAGCATTGTACTTTGTTCTTTTTCACAGAAATTTTACGACGGACAATATTACAGTCAACACTTCCGACGCTCGAAGTATAAGTTAATATTAAATTCCAACAAAAATCAATATATGTTTACCACGCTTGCCCATCCGGTTTCCATTCCATCGTCCTCTCGATTACTTGTCTTGTTGCAACTGCGTTTTTTAACTTTTCCTCCATGTATATGTATTTTTACCTCTTGGAAATACAATCACTGCTCTATCGCAAAAGTTTCTAGCGCTATTTATTTACCGATTGCGCATTTCCATTTCAATATATATTTTTCACAAATCTATACTTCTTAAATTTACATCTAAAGATCATTCGAAAATAGTTGGAAATTTTTTTATTTGTTTTAGCCATTCCTGCCAACTCACATATTCATTCCATGTGGTAATAGATAATGGATTCTTCCTTATTGAGTCTTCAAATTTTTTTATTTCAGAATTTTGATAATTTTTTATCAGAAAGCTATTCACGGAAGGCGTTTAATAATTTACAATTTTTTAAAACTCTTTTTATTCTCTTAGAACCTCAACTCGTTCATGCTGCCATGCCCATCGTGATCGTTGTCGTTACCGTTGCTCTACTTCTGTTAAACAATAATAATATAATAAAAATATATATTTAAAGCGTTCGATTATTGATGAACGTGAAAAATGCGTACAACTAAATATTACAAGACATTTGTCACTTTTACACACTGTAAATTATAATTTTAAAAAGATAAATCAGCAGAAAACTTATGGAGATTCATTGAATATAAACGAGTAAGAAAAGTATCTTTAAAAGTATTTTACGCGTAGTAAGAAACAAAATGCAATGACTAAAAAGACAAAGATAATTTGAATTAATAATAATAATAATAATTGAAGTACCGCACTCGTAATAAATCTATGTTTAAATATGATTAGTAAATATTTTATTATAAAAAATGTGCAGATGTACATTAATAAAATGCGTAAACAAAAAATTATATTTGTTACAAATAAAACGAAATTATTATGTTGCAGTTACCTGAAGTCGATGCTCGGTGCGTTGACGCGCTGAAACACACGTGACGTTGCGAAATTGATGGAACAGATGGGTTTGACGAGACGTACCTGTGCGTGCAGTTCCAACTTTACACTCGGAAAAATGAAGAACAACTGAATCCAAATGTTATAAAGTGGGGGGTTGGCGTGGGCGTTAAGAGCGGGGAGGTGTGGCCTGAAAAAATCATTCGACCAATTACAACCACCTGGATTAATTACCAGAAGCCAGTGACAGACTTCTAAGAAGAAGACAATTATAATTGTTTGCTTGTTAATTTATTTTTTATTATATAGCTATGTAGATCGCGTAATGCAGGAAAGTATGGGAGGAAATAGTTAAAGAAATTGTCTTTATATCTGCGTTTATTGCAGCACTTCGCAATTTAGAAAATTGTGAAAAAATAAAAAGAAACTGAGGCTGTCGTCCGCCGATTGTAGTATTTATACATTCTTATAACATGTTTATACCTATTGACGGCGATAAGGCGAGGCTGCGGATAAATAATTTATGGTGTTTGCGCGTCCAGTAGTACGCGTAAACATAATTAAACTCGAACCAAAATTTAAATTAAACAAAAATTTCATAGAAATCTTACGACGGATAATGTTACAGTCAATGTTGGCACGTGCCACGGTCAGAAAATAGCTTATTATTAAATTTCAAATCCATCGCCAAACAATAACACGCTGGTCTGTCCCCGGCTGTCCACACGTGATTACACGCAAGTGAGACAACCATGGCATTCCATCGTCATCTTTGCCCCGGTGTGAGGAAAAGCCACTACATGCTAGTTTTCTACCTTCCCGATTTTTACCGCGTCCCTCTTTATCCATCGTTCGTCTTCCGTTCATATCGATGATTCGGAGGATATGGGCTGGCCTGGCTTCGCTCGATGACGTTTCGCGTCCCGCTGGGACCATCGCTGGTTCAGGTTTCCCAAAGGCAATTGCTGAAGCGCAATTCTGAGCTACCGGGTAGCCTCGCACAATCGAGACTACGACGAGTGGGACTACAAGCGGCTCGCGAATAGGGGAGTTAGGATCGCGATGAAACGGAATTGGAACAGTGAATTTCAGGACGTAAGTTGTGGAAAGCAAGAGAGGAGATGAGAGAGTTAGAAAGAGAAAGAGGGAGAGATAGAAAAAGACAGACAAATAGAGAAAGAGAGAGTGATACGGAGAAAGATTCGATGTGCAACTTATAGTTACGAAAGGGATAGAATGAGTGAGTGAGAGATTATTGCCATCGGCGAAGCCAAGTCGTATTCTATACAGCGGGTAGAAGGAGGAAGGGGCTGCTGGGCTGAGGATAGGAGAAGGGGAGCGCTTGAAGCGGCACGAACTTGGGCGACATATTCGACTCGTTGCCGACAGCAGCGCACAGCTGCGTAACTGGAGGAGGGGGTTTGTTCGATTTCGAAGCTTCCAATGTCGAGTCGACCAGCGCGTTTACAGTTCCTTGGATGCCTCAGCAAGCGCATGATATTTGTTGGTTCGTGTTGCCGGGGGTGCTTACATATTAATAAAGGAAAGAAAGAAAAAAAGGTCACATCATTTATTATTATCTTAATGTTACTTTATTTATTTATCAACATTATGTATTTGTCTTTCCCTTTTTTAGCAATTAATATTATTCTTGATTATTTAATTTTCTTCTTTCTCTCCCTTTTACATCTAATCTTATAGCTACAGTTACCGTATTGCTTTAAAGGGGCCTGCGCGCTGTTCTCATTTTAATTTATTTTCATCGGCGTTCGGCGACGTTATGATTTTGAGTAATTTGTGCATCGGGCGTACGTTCTTTCTCGTTGCGGCTCGCACTTCGGCGACGCGCACCTGCCCGTCTTCCTCGGGGAAGATGCGAGTGACCGCGCCGATAATCCACGTGTTTCGGGGAGCTTCGAAGTCAATTAATAAAGCTAAATCCCCCGCTCTCGACGGATCGCTTCGTTGGGTTCACTTCGGTCGGAAGATCAGGGTGGGCAAGTATTCCTTTATCCAACGCCTCGGCAAAAGCCTGCGCGACCCGCCGCTATTATTAGTAACGCTTTATGCTCGCGTCACAGAAAACGTGCAATTGAGATTCGCATGGTGGCCTGATGTCGTTTGACATGCAACGCGTGACAACGCTTTATGACTTTTAGTTGGTTGATGACTCCTCTATCCGAACCGGCTGGTCCCACTATATGCCGCTATGCCACATGCTCTGCATCAAGAGTGCGGAGTGAATGGCGCTAACAGCGCGAGAGGGTCGAACACGGACATTACCGCACTTGGTTTTCGCGTCGACGAGTGATCCATATTGCACGAGAAAGTCAATGTAGATCATCACAGAGTTTACATTTGCAATGGCGAATGGCCACTTAAACTCGCGGCGCAATGACAGGTTCAAATTCAATGTTACCGTACTGTTAATGATCGCGAGCGGGTATGTTGGAGATGTGCGGGTGAAGGAGTGAAATAATTATCGCACCTTTTACTCAGCGCTTTTCTTTATTATTAGTAATATTTCGCTACCGTAACAAGATCGAACGAAGTTTAAAAAGCATCTGAGCACTCTCCGTTGGCGGTCGTATTTATATCCTTCTTTTTGTCGGTGTTTTTCCACTGGAGATGTCTGTGTATATTAATTTATACTTTATGCGTGTGCCGAATTTCCCGCGAAACGCATGTTTTTCCTTAACGTAAACTTTACCATCGCCTATGCTTCTCGGGAAAGACACTTGACCGATATTTCTAACCCGACGATTACTAAGTACTAAAGAATAGGTCTTATTTCTACTGCGTTTAATGTTAAGGAGTTCGCTGGTGCGTACTCTTTGATAGTGTCGGCGAATCGGTGAATTCTGTCGCCAAAACGTGCTGATCGTGTTGATGGCTGTTTGCCGTGAATAGTTGGTACGCGCACTCTTTGTTTCTCGCACTACACCACGCACGCGGGTACACACAAACGTCAGCATCAGTGTCAAATAAGAGTATTTTTTAAGACTTAGTGTCTTTCACAAAGATTCGGGGCTGCGCACTTCCGTCAATGTTAGTCAAACGCACCGACGGCTGCCCGAAAAATCGGTCCACTTCAGGCACCTTCTGCATCTCTTCCTGCACTTGATGGCGCGCTCCTCGAAGCGCTGGTAGTAAAAGCACTCTTTGCTCTCATCACGTGCAGGAGTGTTTGCTCGGCTTTTGCGGGACGGAGTTTTTCCTCACGACCGAGAGCAACTGCAGTTTTTAATAAATTTGCTGTTTCGCTGACTTCAGCGACGCGTTTCCGAGCAGAAGTTGCTTCAGAATCGTTTATACGTCTGTGTCGCGAGCAGCCGACATCACTTGTCGAGTCATGGTTAGCAGACGAGTTCGCTACGCTTGCCCTATAAACTCGTCGTTAATCGAGCTGGTGATCAATGATTTTAAATGTCGGAAGAACTCCGCGGGCTTCCAATCGCTGATCTGCTCGCTTTCGAGCAGTTTTGTCACCCGCGCAGTATCTGATTCGGCGAGTCGTTCGACCGCCCGTCTCTTTAAATTTTCGTATTTATTGTCCGCAGAAGATGCCTTTATCACGTCTTCTAGCATGTATAACTTCTATCACATAAATGTTGTATATCACAGCGCAATTGTACTCTTATTTTATTTTGAAATCTTATTTTTGTGAATAATAATGAAATGAAATCTAACCATTTGTGGGTTTGATATAAATTGTGTTCGTTGAATCGTCTTTTATGTTTCGCTCGTGACATATTTTGCTTATGGATACCTGAGCCTGAAAAAACCTCCGCTGAGCTTGACGGAGGAAAACGGTCCTTACAAATTTCTAAATTACGTCGAGCCAAACGTCGTCACATTGGTGTACAATTTTTTATAATATTTATTTTATAATTCTATCTACCATTGCTTATTCGACCGCGGTTTCGAGGACTCCCTTTTCTTGCTTCCAACGGTTCGCATTTCTACGGCCGTCCACCTCTTAACCTCATGTATGGATCGAAGCTGCAACAGACCCGCACCATGGCTCTCACTAGCAGGGACCGCGACACTTCCTTATTCGCAGACTCGCCGCATGTGGGAGTTTTTGTATCACAAAACAATTAAGTCTAATTTTCAAATATTGTATTTGTTTCAAACGCGAATCGTAGGTGAAGACGATGAAAGGGTACAATAAAGAACAAAATTTAATTTTAATTTTAATCAATTTTGGCACTTATAAGTTTGTGAGAATGAGGCAGAAGCAAAACAAAAAGCAAAGTAAGTGAGCCCGTGCCCGTCGCGTCCTTATATATATTCTCTCTTCTCCCTTTACATAATGTTTTGAATGTCCAGTGCGCGATCGAAATAGTTACGTCTAAATTTGCGAAATTCGCCTATTTGTTTCGTAATTAGTGCGCCGTTCAGCCGTTATTTATGTTACGTCGCGCGACTATAGCTGTTGCTTATCTTCCTGCGGCCTTTGAATGAGATTTGCTCAGCTAGACTGTCGCACGAAAAATTGACAATCGAGTTTTCTATCTGCAACAATATTGTAAAATTATGTGTATACATACATTGCTAATGAAATCTGTAAATAAAGAATTATTTTTTTTTACTCAATCGAATTAAATTATATTTATTTATAATACAATCCATTTTTAACCAGTAGATTTTTATATTTTTAAAAATACGGAATATAATCGATGAATTTTCTTTGACATTCATTCAAAATTAGGAAGAATTTGTAATTTTTCCCAATCGGTATATAACAATAAATAAGAAAAGTTTATGCTTTGAAAGATTCATCTTTGAAATCTGATCCTTATTATATAGTATTAAATATAATTTAACAGGTCAATTGACGATTAAATTAAAAAAAATTTTAATTTATTTCTAATTTTACTAAGTAGACTAATTAAATTTTCCGTGTAAATAACACAGGTACTTTTGTTTGTACAAACGCTTTTGTAGGTTGATCACTTTCTATTGAAAACTTTGAAAACGCAAAAATATAAAAGTAATAAATATATAATATATAATAAGCGCTCATCTACACTTAAGCATTATTTTCAATAAATTCAATAAAAAAAATAATAAAATAAAATCGTCGAGTCTTAAAATCTTTTTGTAAATAATTAAAATTACAATAAATTAATATATACTTTATTATATATTTATTACTCATATACTTTTTGCGTTTTCAAAAACTTTTTTTGAAAAGTTTCGTTTACTGTATACTATTATTTAAAATTTTTTATAATAAAGTTAAAGCGTGTAACAATGTTGGAAGTGACGATAAAATTAGTATTTCCATGAATTTTCATGTCCAAATTAATATTTGTCGCAAGAAGTAAAATCCATTTTTCCATTCATTTTCATTTTAAGATATTTACTTTGGTCTGGTAGAAAGATATTTGTCTTCCCCTTTTTAAGACCGCCATTTTCTGTCAGATGCCATCCAACCACAGGTTCCGCATGCCTCCACTTTTTCTCTTCGCCCCGCCCCCACCCGCTGCCAATTTAATGTTCGTAGAAACTGATCTACAGATGCACGCCTCCATATGAGCATACAAAATGACTATTAACAAAAGTTTTAAAAAATGCCATTTCACGATAATTTTTATTAATTTATAACATAAAACAAAATATATGGATCACTTTTCAAATGAATTTTTTCATGGATTTTAAAATCTTTTAAAAGATAATTTGGACAGAAACGAGTGCAAGCTAATATAGTGTAGCGTGAATAAATTGGTGAAAGAGACCGTGAAACCAGAAATGGTTCGATTATCTATTATATGGATCAAGATCCCGAAATTATTGCAGTTCAGGAAAAGAATGAAAAAATGAATCAAAGTTATCATATATAAGAATAACATTTAGATTTTATTGAAAATAAATTACACATATATATTATTTTTACATTGCATATTTTAATAAACATAAAATATATTGTAGACTGTTTGAAAAAAATTTTATTTTTATACGAGCGCTTTTTAAAATTATTTTAAAGAGCTGATTTTATTAAAAACAAGTTCAAAATGTTATCATCGAATGATTATTATTAATAAGTAATTATATGTATGTTTTTATGTCCATAAATTAAATTATATAATATATATAAGTAAATAAGTGTATTATATTTTATTCTATTTTATATTTTTCATTTCATGTAATCATGTGCCCTTTTCTGTTTTTCCATTACTTTATTCTTTTTCTTTCCAAGTCTGTCTTATATAAATTGCAGTTCCGTTTGGCAAATAAAAAAAGACCGAGAATTTTCAAACTTTTTTAATTTTATTATGCCACATGTGACGGTATTTCGAATCCTATAACTAATTTTCCTAAAATATATGGAATTTATATTATATCTCAAAAACTGATAGCAAAATTATTTGTAGAAAATAATAGATATTTGTTTAGAAGGCAATTGACAAATACACAAAACTTGAATTAGAGCGAATACTCGTGTGATATATATTTGAAATGATAAAAAGTGCGTAATTCAATCAAAATCTACAATATAATACCAACAAATAATTTTTAGTTAATCCATAAAAATTACTATTTACATTTATAATATTCAAATAAATAATTTTGCAAAAGTAATTTTTATAATAATGAAACTTGAGAAATTTGTACAATAAATCAATTGCTATTAAAAATCGAAATAAGCAAACATAAAACAACACTGATAATTAATATTAGATTGAAAAATAATTCTTCGATAAAAATGTGGATAAATGCTTAATGAAAACACCTGAATTTAACGCGATTGCATTATAATGTGTGTTCGGTAAGTACAGTGCGATATTTAATAACTAATGTTTAAAAATGATGTATTGACGTAAATACGTACGTATAGTCTATAAACATCACAACCATCGATATATTAACCTAAAAATGTAGGAGTCCGTCTGTAGTCTATGTTGTGCAAATGAGTAGCTTAAGGTAAATACACACCGCTATACTGTATTTGTGTTCCTATTGTGCTTTTACACGCCGAGGTGTGACTGTGATGTTGGCGTCTATGTGTGTTTGTGCGTAGTGAATATTGCCCTTCTGTGGAAAAGAGTACCTTATGATTAAAGTGCTGCCGCAGACTATTTTTGTGCTCCCGTTTTTCTTCCGACCTCCTATGTGAATAAGTAGGTTAAGGTTTTTGTGCATCCTTAGACTGTATTTGTGTTCCTATTGTGCTTTTACCCGTCGAGGGGTGACTGTGATGTTGGCGTCTATGTGTGTTTGTGTGTAGCTAATATTGCGCTTCTGTGGAAATGAGTGTCTTAAGATTAAAGTGCTGCCGCAGACTATTTCTGTGCTCCCGTTTTTCTTCCGACCTCCTATGTGAATAAGTAGGTTAAGGTTTTTGTGCATCCTTAGACTGTATTTGTGTTCCTATTGTGCTTTTACCCTTCGAGGTGTAACTGCGATGTTGGCGTCTATGTGTGTTTGTGCGTAGCTAATTTTGCGCTTCTGTGGAAATGAATACCTTATGATTAAAGTGCTGCCGCAGACTATTTTTGTGCTCCCGTTTTTCTTCCGACCTCCTATGTGAATAAGTAGGTTAAGGTTTTTGTGCATCCTTAGACTGTATTTGTGTTCCTATTGTGCTTTTACCCTTCGAGGTGTAACTGCGATGTTGGCGTCTATGTGTGTTTGTGCGTAGCTAATTTTGCGCTTCTGTAGAAATGAGTGCCTTAAGCTTGCAGTATACCTGTAGAGTATATTTGTGGTCCTATTGTGTGCTTCTTATTAGTATATTGTATTTTCATGAATAAGTATTTTTATATCCATATTTATTAGAGAAGTTATATAATTTAAATTTATAATGATTTAAAACGTAATTAGAGAGGCACTGCTGTTAATAATGAATATAAAGGGAGTGGCATTTTAAATTCAGTATTTTTTACGTAAAATAACATTTCATATAACGAGAACTGTTACTAATTTTAAGAATAGAATATATAAGGGAAAAAATGCTGCATAAGGCTAATAAGCGTTTATCTAAGTAAATGGCCTCGGCACTATAATTAAAACTATCGCTTCGCAAACTAATATTTAGTACGTTCCGCGACTAAAAAAGTGAGATGTTCAATCTCAAACCGTGTGCATTACGATACCAGTAATGGAGTCCTAAAGTAGACGACCTTTTGTTGACCGGTGTGACGTCAAGTACGGATAGTTCGTAAAGAATATTAATCTGTGATAAACTACGGTTTATTTTTTTACTTAGCAAGTTGACATTTATTATAGACAATTCGTCTTATCAACATTATATCTAGTCCTTCGAAGATTTTACACTTCCATGTATTAGAATTTTATGGGAACCCTCTAATGGAATATAAACAATTATAATATTTATTTGTTTATTAAACTTTATAATAAATATTCTCTATAAATTTTATTGTGAAGTTGTAATCAAAACGGTTAACTTCATTTACGTCGCAACAATATCAAAGTGGTTTATTGGTAAGTGCACATTTAATCTTCGTGTAGGTACTGCACGTGGTACTACACCTGCTTCTTTATGTTTTTATCATAATTTTTCACAAAATCCTATTTTGACACCATCTGGGCCCATAAAACATTTGACAGATTTTTTTCATGTACTACCGATAAATATTTATTGGCGACAGAATACACCGGTTTTTTTTTGCCCTTTTCGAAGATCATACACAAGCGAGTTTCTTGTATTTATACGCAACCGAAATTGTACCCTTGCTTTTCATTTAATAACCATCGCGCGAGTAATACTAGTTAAGTGCATTTCCCGAGAAGCGTAGGCGATGAGAAAGTTTGCGTTAGAGGAAAACATACGCTTCGCGGGAAATTCGGCACGCGCTCAAACCATAAACAAATACAGCCATAAATTTCCAGCGGCAAAAACACAAAAAAGGAGCATATAGATACAACCGCCGACGGACAGCGCTCAGATACTTTTTAAACTTCGTTCGATCTTTATTATTATACTGACGGATTAGCATCTTGTTAACTTTAAGAAAAGTGCTGAGTAAAAGGTGCGTAATTTATTCCACTCCTTCACCCGATCATCTCCAACATACCCGCTCGCGATCAGTAACAATATTGATTGGTGATACAATAATCCACGAATGGATGTTTACGACGATCCGCTTAAGTTTAACTACTTTAAAGAATCAAAATAAGCTAAAAATTCAATTATGATTGTTATTTCTTATTTAGTTTATTTTACTGCAAGAAAAATGATGTAATTTTGAAAATATTTTATAAACCGGAATAAATTTTTACTTTTATTCTTTAACGACAGGTATAAATGTACATATTCAATGTTTTAAAGCAATCACCCTCAAGTCTACGCGATTTATACAATTATATCTTAAGACTCAAAAAATAAAAAAATATTATATAATATTGCTGGTTGTCACGTGTGGAAAATGCGTAGGAACAGCCGGGGACAGACCAACGCAAGCAATCCATAGCCTTTTTAAGCCGAATGGACGCGTGAGGAAAAAAATGCCAATACAACAGGAAATCTAATGGTGTAAGACACCACTGGCAAGGACGGGTCGATTTTTTTGGGGCGACAACAGGGCTCATTTTGCCAATAATTCGACGTATGCCAAACCTTCAATTGAGTCGGTATACAAGAGACAAAACGTCGCAAACAAACAAGATCATAAAATAATTAATGTAGGCGGTGAGAAGACGAAGGGGATAAAAACCGGGTACAACCAGTAACGAGCAGCTTTCTGCATTTTTGCTTTCGAGAATTGCCTTCGTTCGTATTCTCGTTTTTCCACAATCTTCTCCTTTGTTACGAGTGCTGAATAAAGTACAAACTCATAGCTTCATTTTATTCTCTCTTCACTTTCCCTCCACGTTACGCGACTAGCAAATGTTATGAGCTTTGTAGTTTGACGAATTAACATTATTTACATTGAGTCATAATGATGCGCTACTAAATATGCGTGTTACTAGCGTGCCGTGGAAAGAGGACGTGGAAGGAGAAAATACGAACAAGCTTAATTTTAAATTTACTTAATTTTGTATCTTGTGCAGCATTCGAAACTGCAAGCGGGTGCTCGATCGTCGGTTCGCGCTTGATCACAAAAACTTGGACTGATCTCCCTTGCGGAATTTTGCACTCTCGGTGTCATCCGACTTTTTCTGACCCTTTCTCTAATTGACCAATGATTTAAGACACTTGCCGTCGACCTCGATAATATTTTGAATATACAGGCTGAAATAATCAATATCTATTTTAATATTGTTTTTTCTTAATTTAAAAGAAAATGATAATACCAAAATTATAGCGGCAATCACAAATTAAAAATATTAATTAAAAGAAATAATTTAAATAAAGTAATTCAGGCTCAATTTTCGTTATTATTTTAATTTAATTATTACAATCAGGTTATGTGAAATGTCGATAAAAAATTTTATTTGATAAATCTCTTGATATGTTGAGGCATTATTTTTATAATTTTTTTTTTACAAGTTTCACAATGGAAATTTTACAAAAAATTATCCAAACCTCCATTATCTAAATTCATTACTAAGAGCATAATAATTCTTAATACTTTAATAAATTTTTCCTCTAATTTAGCAATAAAATTAGGTAAAAATTTCAAACCTAGGAAAACTCAATGTACGGATAAATACTCTAATAGCGTCGTAAAGTATGAATAACATTTTTTAAAATTGAATTGTTTTTTAAAACATGATTTTAGATTATTTTTTAAATGTGAATGCAAAATTAGTAAAAAAAATAAATGAATGAATTTTTTAAATATTTTGAAATGATGCTATAGGTATTAATTTATTTAAAAAATTTATTTTATATTATCACGCGTTTAAAAAATGATAAAAGCTATTCAGTTGAAAATATTATGTAAGAAATTAAATAGTTTTTGCAAGTAAAACAATTAAAAGAAATTTCAGTTTTCTTTTAAGAGTTTATAATCAAACTCATAGTTTACAAAATAAAAAACTTAGGAATCTTTTTAAATAGGTGGTAGCGTCTGAAAGGAACCCCCTACATCTTCGATTAAATTTATAAAATATTTTTGAATGAAAATACTTAAAAAACCTGTTTTGTTTTTAGCTATAAAACTGAAATTAATTGAAAAGTTTAAGATTTTTAATGTACGTAAATAATCTCTGTTTTATGTTATTTTCTTTCATATGTTTAATTTTCTGTTAAATTGTCTACAATCATCGAATTTGGAAACACTGATTTTTGTAGTACAAGATCCATGACATAAATAATATAAACATTCAAAAAATAAAAACAATATTACGATTTGATATGTTTATGTTACTAAATTATAAATTTTAAGTAATATTTACTGATTTTTTAAAAAAATATAACAATTTTTTTAATGCACGCAAGTAATTTATTAGACTTACATTAATAAATTATAATATAGTTTATTGTAATATAAAAATCTTAATTTTATGAAAAATAAAAAAATATTTAGTGTAAAAATTATCGATCTAATAGTAAAATCTATAATTTACAGCTTAAAAAATTATATAAATGTTATTTATTTCAACGAATTATTGAAAAAAGGAATTTTCGGAAATAAAAAAATTCTATTCAATAATGTAAAATATTGTTTAATTTAGCACAAATGGTTTATAATTATTTTGTTTAAAATGAATCGAATCGAAAAAAAATGAAGGTGCCAATCTTTAGTATTTTTAACATTTTAAAAATTTCATCGTTTAGTTATATTTATTATATTGTACATCACGTATGTTAATCACATAGTTAAAAAAAACCGCATAGCTAAATATGATTTTCATACAGTCGAATAATCCACATCATTGTTATTACACCAACTCTAAAATTTTCCGCCTATGCAGGTCTTACAAAAAAAATCTATTGAGCCATTCAATAATCTATAGTTATTATTACATCATTTATCGAAATAACTTAAATAGATTTCTACAACGTCATAGAAATAAAAATCTACATTATTTACAGCAACAACTGCAGAAGCACACAATAGGACCACAAATATACTCTACAGGTATACTGCAAGCTTAAGGCACTCATTTCCACAGAAGCGCAAAATTAGCTACGCACAAACACACATAGACGCCGACATCGCAGTTACACCTCGAAGGGTAAAAGCACAATAGGAACTCAAATACAGTCTAAGGATGCACAAAAACCCTAACCTACTTATTCACATAGGATGTCGGAAGAAAAACGGGAGCACAGAAATAGTCTGCGGCAGCACTTCAATCTTAAGGCACTCATTTGCACAGAAGCGCAATATTAGCTACGCACAAACACACATAGGCGCCGACATCGCAGTTACACCTCGAAGGGTAAAAGCACAAGAGGAACACAAATACAGTCTAAGGATGCACAAACACCTTAACCTACTTATTCACATAGGAGGTCGGAAGAAAAACGGGAGCACAAAAATAGTCTGCGGCAGCACTTTAATCTTAAGGTACTCATTTCCACAGGAGGGCAATATTCACTACGCACAAACACACAGAGACGCCAACATCGCAGTCACACCTCGACGGGTAAAAGCACAATAGGAACTCAAATACAGTCTAAGGATGCATAAAAACCCTAACCTACTTATTCACATAGGATGTCGGAAGAAAAACGGGAGCACAGAAATAGTCTGCGGCAGCACTTCAATCTTAAGGCACTCATTTCCACAGAAGCGCAATATTAGCTACGCACAAACACACATAGGCGCCGACATCGCAGTTACACCTCGAAGGGTAAAAGCACAATAGGAACTCAAATACAGTCCTAAGGATGCACAAAAACCCTAACCTACTATTCCATAGGATGTCGGAAGAAAAACGGGAGCACAGAAATAGTCTGCGGCAGCACTTCAATCTTAAGGCACTCATTTGCACAGAAGCGCAATATTAGCTACGCACAAACACACATAGGCGCCGACATCGCAGTTACACCTCGAAGGGTAAAAGCACAAGAAGAACACAAATACAGTCTAAGGATGCACAAACACCTTAACCTACTTATTCACATAGGAGGTCGGAAGAAAAACGGGAGCACAAAAATAGTCTGCGGCAGCACTTTAATCTTAAGGTATTCATTTCCACAGAAGCGCAAAATTAGCTACGCACGAACACACATAGGCGCCGACATCGCAGTTACACCTCGAAGGGTAAAAGCACAATAGGAACACAAATACAGTCTACGGATGCACAAAAACCCTAACCTACTTATTAACATAGGAGGGCGGAAGAAAAACGGGAGCACAAAAATAGTCTGCGGCAGCACTTTAATCTTAAGGTACTCATTTGCACAGAACCGCAAAATTAGCTACGCACAACACACACATAGACGCCAACATCGCAGTTACACCTCGAAGGGTAAAGGCACAAGAGGAACACAAATACAGTCTAAGGATGCACAAAAACCTTAACCTACTTATTCACATAGGATGTCGGAAGAAAAACGGGAGCACAGAAATAGTCTGCGGCAGCACTTTAATCTTAAGGTATTCATTTCCACAGAAGCGCAAAATTAGCTACGCACAAACACACATAGGCGCCGACATCGCAGTCACACCTCGACGGGTAAAAGCACAATAGGAACACAAATACAGTATAGTGGTGCGCATTTACCTACTTAAGCTACTCATTTGCACAGTAGGGTAATAAAACAACATAGACTATAGATGGACTCCTACATTTTTAGGTTAATATATCGATGGTTGTGATGTTTATAGACTATACGTACGTATTTACGTCAATACACACACATCGCACACTCGTATCATTTTTAAACATTAGTTATTAAATATCGCACTGTACTTACAGAACACACATTATAATGCAATCGCGTTAAATTCAATTGTATTCATTAAGCATTTATCCACATTTTTATCGACGAATTGTTTTGTAATTCACTAGCATTTATCCGTGCGGTCTTAAGTTTGCTTAGACACGTTTTGTCGTTCGATGCAGTTGACCCTTGAAATGAAATCTGTGCAATACATTTTTTAACGCACGTTTCACGGAATCGTCTTCTTGCTATTCGGCTTCTGTGTCATATATTTGCAACAACATCTTGGGTGCGACGAAATTGCAAATCCTCCAAAACGAAATAAAAATGTTTGCTCAATTTAGCAACGATGTTAGGAAATCTTTGGCGCCGATTACTGCTAAATATTTATCGATGATTTTGGAAATCTGGTTGACGACTTTGAACATTTTTGATATCTTATACTACCTTATCATTTATAGTTGTTAGATGTACGGAAGCAGCGAATATTACTCGTTCAACTTCTAACGTGGATGCAACTTCCGCTAAGCTCGAGATCCTCCGAGTAACCTTTTGAGTTCTTGTTCGTTACGTCACTCGCTAACTGAACATTTCTTAATCTGGGTAAAAGAATTGGCTCAATTGAAACAAAGTCTTTCCATTGATTACATTTTCATATTTAATTTATTGCACAATTTATGTATTTTTATAATTCCGGAGAAATATGCAAAAACTATTAGAAATTCGTTATAATATCAGACAGAATATTCTATAAATTAACAAAAAGTAAAATTCACTATTGAATAAATTATTATTACTATTCATTAAGTAAAGACGACAATAAGGAATAGGATTATAAAGACATAAAACATTTTTAATACTAAGATTTCTCTCTATTGAAAAATTAAAAAAAACGCTTTTCAAATCTAACATAATAAATAAGGAACAGAAATAAAATATTTATCGCGAAATTTGTCTATAATTATTTAAATTAAAACTCATTTCAATTGAATTATCATTATAATAAATATCTAAAGTTATCAAATATTCAAGAGCCTTATAATTCAGAGTGTAACATATAAATCTAAAATTATAAACAATCGTGTCATTTGAACAACTGCATCTTCATCAAGCATATCAGCGGATAAGGCACAGGAGCATTATTACACTAAAATTCAAGAAAAATTCATGTACAGTTTCTGTACCATAATCAAGGTAATCTGAATAATTCATGGTAGTGCTATAATTATAATCGCAAACGAAGGATAATAATTACCAAAGTGACGTACAGCTTGATAATAATAACTTACAGCTCAGAAACTAGCAGAAAAGATGAGGAACATAATTTTCAGCCATGACAATTAAGAAAATATCGATGTATTCTGATAAACAGATGGATCCGAGTGAGATGATAATATACCAAAATATTCGGATTATAAAGCCAACCGAATGCATGTTAAGAAATATACGCATATACTTCACAAAGTGCAATGGTTGCAGTTGTACCTATAGTGGAAAATAAAATTATTAATCAATAAAGACGAGCATGCATTGAGTCCGAGAGAGTTGGAAAATCTTAGAAACTAGGATTCGCACTTAAATTAACGCAAATATATTCGGTTTTCGTCGGCAACAGATTGCACTTTAAGTTATAATCGCCTATATATTTCACAAAGTGCAATGGTTGCAGTTGTACCTATAGTGGAAAATAAAATTATTATTCAATAAAGACGAGCATGCATTGAGTCCGAGAGAGATGGAAAATCTTAGAAACTAGGATTCGCACTTAAATTAACGCAAATATAATCGGTTTTCGTCGGCAACAGATTGAACTTTAAGAAATAGCCTCATATATTGCACAAAGTGCAATGGTTGCAGTTGTACCTATAGTGGAAAATAAAATTATTATTCAATAAAGACGAGCATGCAGTGAGTCTGAGAGAGTTGGAAAATCTTAGAAACTAGGATTCGCACTTAAATTAACGCAAATATAATCGGTTTTCGTCGGCAACAGATTGCACTTTGAGAAATAATCGCCTATACATTTCATAAAGTGCAATGGTTGCAGTTGTACCTATAGTGGAAAAATAAAATTATTATCAATAAGACGAGCATGCATTGAGTCCGAGAGGATGGAAAATCTTAGAAACTAGGATTCGCACTTAAATTAACGCAAATATATTCGGTTTTCGGTCGGCAACAGATTGCAACTTTGAGTTATAATCGCCTATACTATTGCACAAAGTGCAATGGTTGCAGTGTACCTATAGTGGAAAATAAAATTATTAATCAATAAAGACGAGCATGCATTGAGTTCGAGAGAGATGGAAAAATCTTAGAAACTAGGATTCGCACTTAAATTAACGCAAATATAATTCGGTTTTCGTCGGCAACAGATGCACTTTGAGAATATCGCCTATATATTTCACAAAGTGCAATGGTTGCAGTTGTACCTATAGTGGAAAATAAAATTATTAATCAATAAAGGACGAGCATGCGTGAGTCCTAGAGAGATGGAAAATCTAGAAACCTAGGATTCGCACTCTTAAAATAACGCAAATATTAATCGGTTGTCGTCGGCAACAATTGCACTTGAGTAATAATCGCCTATATATGTCTCAAAGTGCAAATGGCTGCAGTTGTACCTATAGTGGAAAATAAATTATTAATCAATAAAGACGAGCATGCAGTGAGTCCGGAGAGATGGAAACATCTTAGAAACTAGGATTCGCACTTAAATTAACGAAATATAATTCGGTTTTCGTCGCAACAAGATTGCACTTTGAGTAAATAATCGCCTATATATTTCCAAAGTGCAATGGTTGCAAAGTTGTACCTATAGTGGAAAATAAAATTATTAATTCATAAAGACGAGCATGCAGTGAGTCCTGAGAGAGATGGAAAATCTTAGAAACTAGGATTCGCACTTAAATTAACGCAAATATAATCGGTTTTCGTACGGCAACAGATTGCACTTTTAGAATAATCGCCTATACTATTTCATCAAAGTGCAATGGTTGCAGTTTACCTATAGTGGAAAATAAAATTATTAATCAATAAAGACGAGCATGCATTGAGTCCGAGAGAGATGGAAAATCTTAGAAACTAGGATTCGCACTTAAATTAACGCAAATATATTCGGTTTTCGTCGGCAACAGATTGCACTTTGAGTTATAATCGCCTATATATTTCACAAAGTGCAATGGTTGCAGTTGTACCTATAGTGGAAAATAAAATTATTAATCAATAAGACGAGCATGCATTGAGTCCGAGAGAGATGGAAAATCTTAGAAACTACGATTCGCAATTAAATTAACGCAAATATAATCGGTTTTCGAAGGCAACAGATTGCACTTTGAGAATAATCGCCTATATATTTCTCAAAGTGCAATGGTTGCAGTTGTACCTATAGTGGAAAATAAAATTATTAATCAATAAAGACGAGCATGCATTGAGTCCGAGAGAGATGGAAAATCTTAGAAACTAGGATTCGCACTTAAATTAACGCAAATATATCGGTTTTCGTCGGCAACAGATTGCACTTTGAGTAATAATCGCCTATATATTTCTCAAAGTGCAATGGTTGCAGATGTACCTGTAGTGGAAAATAAAATTATTAATCAATAAGACGAGCATGCATTGAGTCCGAGAGAGATGGAAAATCTTAGAAACTAGGATTCGCAATTAAATCACCGAAAATATAATCGGTTTTCGTCGGCAACAGATTGCACTTTGAGAAATAATCGCCTATACATTTCATAAAGTGCAATGGTTGCAGTTGTACCTATAGTGGAAAATAAAATTATTAATCAATAAAGACGAGCATGCATTGAGTCCGAGAGAGATGGAAAATCTTAGAAACTAGGATTCGCACTTAAATTAACGCAAATATAATCGGTTTTCGTCGGCAACAGATTGCACTTTGAGAAATAATCGCCTATACATTTCACAAAGTGCAATGGTTGCAGTTGTACCTATAGTGGAAAATAAAATTATTAATCAATAAAGACGAGCATGCATTGAGTCCGAGAGAGATGGAAAATCTTAGAAACTAGGATTCGCACTTAAATTAACGCAAATATATCGGTTTTCGTCGGCAACAGATTGCACTTTAGAAATAATCGCCTATATATTGCACAAAGTGCAATGGTTGCAGTTGTACCTATAGTGGAAAATAAAATTATTATCAATAAAGACGAGCATGCAGTGAGTCCGAGAGAGATGGAAAATCTTAGAAACTAGGATTCGCACTTAAATTAACGCAAATATAATCGGTTTTCGTCGGCAACAGATTGCACTTTGAGAAATAATCGCCTATACATTTCACAAAGTGCAATGGTTGCAGTTGTACCTATAGTGGAAAATAAAATTATTAATCAATAAAGACGAGCATGCATTGAGTCCGAGAGAGATGGAAAATCTTAGAAACTAGGATTCGCACTTAAATTAACGCAAATATATTCGGTTTTCGTCGGCAACAGATTGCACTTTGAGTTATAATCGCCTATATATTTCACAAAGTGCAATGGTTGCAGTTGTACCTATAGTGGAAAATAAAATTATTAATCAATAAAGACGAGCATGCATTGAGTCCGAGAGAGATGGAAAATCTTAGAAATTACGATTCGCACTTAAATTAACGCAAATATATATCGGTTTTCGTCGGCAACAGATTGCACTTTGAGTTATAATCGCCTATATATTTCACAAAGTGCAATGGTTGCAGTTGTACCTATAGTGGAAAATAAAATTATTAATCAATATAGACGAGCATGCATTGAGTCCGAGAGAGATGGAAAATCTTAGAAATTACGATTCGCACTTAAATTAACGCAAATATAATCGGTTTTCGAACGCAACAGATTGCACTTCTGGAAATAATCGCCTATATATTTCACAAAGTGCAATGGTTGCAGTTGTACCTATAGTGGAAAATAAAATTATTAATCAATAAAGACGAGCATGCATTGAGTCCGAGAGAGATGGAAAATCTTAGAAACTAGGATTCGCACTTAAATTAACGCAAATATAATCGGTTTTCGTCGGCAACAGATTGCACTTTGAGTTATAATCGCCTATATATTTCACAAAGTGCAATGGTTGCAGTTGTACCTATAGTGGAAAATAAAATTATTTCTTTTTATTTTCTACTACAGG